>CM046882.1:179230257-181630257 GCA_025667525.1 Glebionis coronaria
TATATATAATATATATATATATATATAATATATATATATATATATATATATATATATATTATATATATATATATATATATATATATCATAAAAACATGTAACACTTAGCATGGTAAAATATAGCATGTCACAACAGTTTGCTTGTTTTAAGTCATTTGTATAATAAACCTAAGTCATTTTATGAAAATATTTACTATAAAATGATTTCAGATTAAACTTAGTCTAAAACAAATCTCTCAAAGTGGAATGAGACAACATTTCGCAATAACCTAACCAAACATCCCAGAATATAACGAAGACACATGTCGCAATTATATCCATGTTTCCGCAATAACTTTGCGAGAAAAAATCTCGCAATAAATTATTGCGAGAAAACATTCCGCAATATTGATAGTCCACAACATTCCGCAATATCCACAAATATGAATCTCGCAATATCTGATCATAAGGATTCCGCAAAAATATATCTCAAGTTTCTGCAATATCCAAAAGACTTCAAACATTGCGCAATAACCAAAGCAATTAGTCTTTCCGTGATAACAAAAATGTTCTTACATTCCGCAATAACTGAACACACAAACATTCCGCAATAACCAAAACTCAACATTCTGCAATGTCCAATAATCAACATTCCTCAATAAACTGGGCGGATATTACGAGGTTTTTTGCATAAGTGTTCGATTTCAAAACTAGGCTTTATTCTGAGCAAATCTAACATTACCCCATCCTTATCTAGCCTAAACAATCATTTCCTCCTTATGAATTTCTCGTTTTGCCATAAAAAAAATTAATAGAAACCCTAAAAAGATGGATTCAAGATCTAGGGATACTTGAGCATTTTTAATGAATATAAACTAGATAGGTGAGTTCGTTTAAGCAAGATGAACATAGACTGATTACCTTGTTGCTTGATTCGGCTTAAAACTAGATGAACCTGAAGGATTGGAAGTGTATCAAAGGCGGTAAGGTTTTTGAGGGATGTATATGTGTGAGTTTTTGTGAGAGAGAGAAAACCAACAGGGGGTTACTTGGTCAAACTACAAACCAATTTTTGCAAAATTGCAAGTTTGCTCCCCCTTGTTAATGAGTTATCCAACTTGTATTTAAAACAAGTTTTATTAGATCCTCACTTAACGCCTATTATAATTTTAACTCTCGTTAACTATTTTTCCCAACAAACACACCTAAGGCAAAGGAAATATTTCCTAAGGCACATAAAATCACAATCACCTAGAACATAAGGCACACACCACATAGGATACGACAAAGGATATTAACTGTTTGCATTTTTTATAAAAATCTTTTGAAGACCAATTTTAATTCCCAAGGCGATTTGATATTTTCTCCCCCTTAAAAAATGACGTGTTTTCTATTTAAAGAGTTGCAGTCGTTGTTTAAAGAGTCAAATACCTATGAAGATATTTTCCATTTAATTTTTTTGAAGAAACGATTCTAGTGGCAATGAGATTTCTCTTATGATAAAAAATAAATGCATTGAAGCGTACATAAGTTTGTGTTAGACCAAGTTATAAAGTAAACTTGATCCCTTGTATGGTTTTAAAGTAAACCATACCTGAGAAAATTAGTTCCCGTTGTGAGCCAACATTTTTTAGAAGAAATACGTGACTTTAAGCGAAAAGCGGGTTGCAGTCTGAAATAACTCCAAGCCATATAGGCATGTTTTTAAAATATCTACAACTTTTATACGAACTCTATTTATGGCGCGTAGTGTCAATATGAATCGACATTTCTAAGGCCGTAAATATTATCGTACTAAAAGACATGCCTTTTGAAAAATGAAAAATATTTTTGGTTTTTTATTTTATAATTTTTATGGTTTTTGTAGATTTTATATTTTTGTATTTTTCTTTTTGGGATTTAAATATATACAATATATACCTGATCACAAAAAAGGATACTCGTGAATAGTTTACCACCACTATTCAGCAGGTTTTCTTCTGCCAACTCCTTAAGAGTCTCTGGAGATAATGATTTCATACCTAGCTTGTCGATCAAAAAGTCGATTCGTCCTCGATCTAAATCCTTGGTGAAAATATCCGCCAGTTGATACTCTGTGTTGACAAAATACAACTCGATTACTCCATTCTCCACTTGCTCTTTGATGAAATGGTAGCGTATGTCAATATGCTTTGACCGGGAGTGTTGAACATAGTTGTAGCAAAGGGAAATAACACTTTTGTTGTCATAGTACATCGGTATTTTGTTGAATCCAAGACCGTAGTCAGTTAATTGTGATCTCATCCAAAGGAATTGAGCATAACAACCAGACATGGCAATGTATTCTGCCTCCGTACTTGATATGGTAGCACTTTTTTGCCTCTTAGATGCCCAACTGATCAAACGATCTCCAAGTAATTGGAAACTTCCAGATGTGCTACATCTAGTATCTTGACACCCAACATGATCCGCATCTGCATATGATATTAGTGAAATAGAGGAGTCTTTTGGATACCATAGACCAAGATGAAGTGTTCCTTTAAGGTACCGAAAGATCCTTTTCACAACCTGTAAGTGCTTTTCGGTAGGACGAGCCTGATCCCAGGCACACATGCATAGAGAAAATTGTAAATCAGGCCTGCTAGCAGTGAGATATAGAAGGGTGCCGATCATTACACGATAAAGTTTCGGAACAACAGCAACCCCATCTCTATCCTCATCTAACTTGGATCTCTCCACCATTGGAGTATCCACGGGTCACAATTTTCAAAATGATACTTTTCAAAGATTCGAGAGCATATTTGGATTGATTAATGAAGATGTCTCTGGAATTTTGAGAAATTTGTAATCCTAAGAAAAATGAAAATTTTCCCATCATTGACATCTTAAAACGTGGTGGACATGATTTTCTCAAAACAGTCGGACAATTCTTGGGTAGTGGCAGCAAATATTATTTCATCACCATAAAGTTGTACCAGTATCATGTCGTTTCCTTCCTTGAGAATGAATAATGTCGGGTCCACTTTGCCTTTGGAGAAGCCTTCCGAGATGAGATATGATGACAATAGATCGTACCACGCGTGTGGAGCTTGTTTTAACCCATAAAGAACCTTCTTGAGATTGTACACATGATTAGGATACTCCGATTTCACAAATCCATTCGGCTGGCTAACATAGACTTCTTCCCTTAGTTCACCATTCAGAAATGTCTTCTTAACATCCATTTGATAGATGATCATATTCATATGAGCAGCATACGCAAGGAATAGTCTGGTTGCCTCCAATCTTGCAATGGGAGAAAAGGATTCTTCAAAGTCAATACCCATTGCTTGTTTGTAACCACGAGCGACCAATCTTGCCTTGTTCTTTAATATTCCACCCATCTCATCGAGTTTGACCTTGTATACCCACAAGAAAGTAAGAACATTGACGTTGTCGGGTAATGGACCTAATTCCGATACTTCAAGTCATTTAAATTCATTAAGTTCCTCTTGCATGGATGCAATCCAACATGATTGTGTCATTGCTAGTTGCCATGTTTTAGGTTCAATGTGAGAGAGAAAGGCATGGAAGTAGCAAAATAATGCATGTTCGTGTAATTGGTGGCGAGTAGAGACTGGTCTATCAATGGCACCAATGATATTTCAGATTGGGTGATCCTTTGTCCACTTGGTGTTATGAGTTTCAATCCGGTGGGGTCTAAAGTAAACGGTTGTAGGAGCTTCCTCTAAGGAAGATGCGTCGTTAGGGTTTTCAGGTATTGGTAAACCAAAGTATGGAAGCTCTTGTATGTGAGCAAATTCAAAATCGTGATCAGTGTGATCCTCTTCAACATCAATAGTAACGAGTGGGGGTGTTGATTCAGGTGTAGTTTGAGAATTACTAGGGGATGGTGCATCCAGTTCAATAGTGACTATAGATGCATCGGATTGACTCCATTATCTTGAGCAACAACTTTGGGAATCAGAGCTACTACTGCAGGAGCTGGAACATCATCACTGGGAGGATCAACGAATTCATCAAACATCGGTTGTAATAACTCATCCCACTCGGGCCTTGTAGGTGGTATAAATGATGGAGAAGTAGGATTATTGGGAGCTAACTCGAAACTAATAGTGTCGGGTCCCATCTCATGAAGCGCGTGCTTAGAGCAGCGTTACTTAGAAGCCATCACTGTTAACTCATCAAAATCGACATCCATAGTTTCTATTATCTTGTCAAGACGACGGTTGTAAATCTTGTAAGCTTTCTTCGTGGGTGAGTAACCAATGAAAATTCCTTTATCAGCCTTCGGTTGAAGTTTTCCAAAATTTTCACTGTTGATGGTTGGGTAACAAAGTGCACCAAACACATGAAGAAATGACAAGTCGGGTTTTAGTTCATGAAGAATCTCATACAGTGTTTTTCCATGGCGCTTACGAACAATAGAACGGTTTTGGGTATAACATACGGTTGCTACAGCTTTTGCCCATAAGAATAAAGGAGCATTAGCGTAAATCAAATAGTTCTAGTAGCTTCCATAAGTGTACGATTACGTCTTTACACGACACCGTTTTGTTGTGGAGTGCGAGCAACTGATCTTTCATGTGAAATGACCACTTTCTCATAATAATTCCGTAGAGTCTGATTCAGAAACTCAGTTCCATTATCAGTACGGATTCGGCGGACAGTAGCACTAATACGCACTTGGATCATCTTGAGAATCTTGATAATATAGGTTGGTACCTGTCCTTAGATGTTAAAAACTTTACCAATGTAAACCTTGAAAAATCATCCACAATGACGAGGACGTATTTTCTACCGCTCACACTTGCTGTACGCATTGGCCCGCAAAGACCCATGTGCAAAAGACACAGTTTTTCTTGATTGGTGTCTTCAGCTTTGGGTTTGTAGGATTTCTTGGAACTTTTACCCAATGAACATGCAGAACATAAATGATACTTGTTAAATTTGAGCTTTGGAAGACCACGAACAAGTTCGTTTTTAGCCAAATAGTTAATAGCATCAAAGTTAAGATGGGATAAACGTCGATGACACAACCATGACTTGGTCGTAGATGCTTTAGAGAGAAGACATACGGGAGAAGCGGCCATCATGTTTTGAATAGACAACGTGTAGATAATATCCCCTCGAGAGCCTTTTAACAGATCGTTTCCTGCTAAATCATTAATGAAGCAAGTATGTTGTCGAAAGCAACCTCAAGGTTGAATCATGAAATTGTCCCACTGAGAATAAATTATGACGACTCCTTCAACATAATACACACTGTAAATCATAACATTCCTAATCTGATATTCATCATTACCCATGATCTTTGCAATGTGGTCATTACCAAATTTAACCGTGCCTAGAAACTTGCTGACGAAATTTTTGAGCATCGAGCGATCTTCGGTCATGTGCTTTGAGCACCCAGAGTCCAAGTACCAGAGGATGTTTTGGACCACCTAAAATATCACCAGAAAAAGACGATGTATCAGAATCTAATTGTTCCTCTGTGTTAGCAGGTACAGATACAATTATCTTAGATTTGCTATCATAAGGTTTCTTAGATTTCCAAATTTTCTTTCTAGTTGTCGGCTTAGATTCTAGTTGTCTAAGATCCGGAGGTACTTCTTCACTGGTAGGCACAATAGTGGAGGCAGACCTAGTTAAAGGGCGCTTTTTTCATTTTTTAGTGCTAGTGTTCCTATTTAAAGGACGCTGAGACCTAACTTCAGTGAATGTGATCCTAGTTAAAGGGCACTTAGTTCCATTTGCAGTGAAAGTCCTACTAGTGCCATTGCCATCCAACTTGGGTGAATTTCTTCTCCGTTGGTTTCCATTCAAGGTTGTTCCTAATGGCATACATTTCACTAACGTGATCAACAAGGCATAAATCATGACGCTAAGAAAACATATTCATTACAATTCCAACATCTCAAATCAGAATTCACTTTGCGCTTAGGGTTCTGCATAACTGCAGGGCCTTTAGTCTTAGCTATATGATTCATTTTATTCAAATTTGAAATGACATTCCTAGGGTGAGATTCTACTGTCTTCTTTATAGTTCTACTAGTGGAAGGCTTGATCCTATCTTTCTTGACTTGAGATCCTTTAGCCCTAGTAGTAACATTTACTCATGTAGAAGGCAAGGAATCATTAGTGACCAAATTTGATTTTTCCTTGTTGGGTGTACCTAGAGAAGGTTTAGCTCCTGGGGTTTTGTTGAATGGAGTAATGGAAATGGGTTGTTTTTTTAGTGGTGCAGAAATTGGTTGACCGATATATTCCAAGTTAGCCAAACAATCTTGAATTCGATTCACATACATGCAAAGCTCATAAAGTGCATGACTTGAGGGATCTTGTGTACACATGTCATCAATGACCTCCCTAGAAAGCTCAGCATGTTCCAAGGCATTCTTCGTATAAGAGGAAAACTTGGTTGGACTATTCTTAAATTTTGGGTCCCGATATAGCACACGTGGGTTGGTTTTGGGAGCACTAGAGGATGGTGCAAAGATTGTAGCTGCGTTATCAACAACTTCTTGTCCTTGAGTTGAAGTGTTTCCTTTAACTCAACTAAGACCATGTTTTTGTCTATGAGTTGAATATTTAAGTCCGAGATTTCCGTTGACTTTTGGTTCAGTTGGTCAACATGTGACTTATGTTGTGCCGTATTAAAAGCGAAGCGTTCTTCTAGTGAACCATAAAGTTGTGAAAATCCCTACTTTGCTCGTTCAAGCTCCCCTAGAATATATATGATTCTATTTTCTAAGGCATGGTTTTTATTCTATGCGGCCTCTAGTTCCATTTTCACAAATTTTATAGCTTCTGTTGAGGACTCTCTCTTAAGTCTTATAATCTCTTCCTCTAATGCCTTAATCACATTGTTACTCGTCTGAACGTTGTTTTCACATTCATTTGTTTAAAGAAGAATTTCACTTTTTGATTGCTGTTCTATTTCAAGAGGTATACAATGTTTTTGAAGTTCATCAAAACGTTTTGAAAGTAAATTATAAGAGTCTTGAAGCATTAAAAATTTAACGTTAGATTTGTGACAAGGTTGATTATCTACCACAACATTTATAGTCTCAACAATATTCACGGAGAGATCATGCACATCATCACATATATTCACAACAGATGTAATCTCATTAGCACAATTAAGTGTCACAACAATCATCACATCAAGAGACACCACTTGTTCCAAGAATTGGTCATATTCTGACAAAATCTTTCCTTTCTCAGTTAAATGTAGCTCATAATCATTTTCATAGAAAAAATTTTGAACTTCTTTCATTTTGAAATTTAGATTTTCACCGGGAGATATTAATCCCTCTTTAAGATTTTCCACAAACGGAACGATCTCATCCTCAAACACCTCTTTCGTGTGTTCGAAAGCCCATTCTCCTTCGGTTTGAGCCGTTGGAATCGTACATTCCCTAATGACCATGTCAAAACGGGTAAAATATCATTGAAGCTCTTTCAAACTAAACAATACTGTACTTATCGGTGGAAGAACCTTTGGAATTTCCTTAGGTTCATCCTTTTTTACAAGTGTCGGAAATGTACTAGGGTTCTCTTTGGTGGACACGTAAGTTGGTGTATCGGTAAATTCCCTTTCTATGTTAAAGCAAGTTCTAATATCCGTCTTTGAAGACTCTTTATTAAGCTTTTCATAATCAAACTTAGGATGTTTCAAAAGCATTTTTGACCGATTCTCTTCCATGAGTGGTATATACTCGGGATCATCCGGAATAACAATCGGATATAACACCTTTCCTAATTTGGTTGCATCGTAAAGTCTTGGGTTGTAGATAAGAGCTTGCTTTGCGTAACCCAGGTTAGGTGGAAGGTCTTGTAGACGCGATAAGTTAAATTCCTTAAAAGATGAATCAAACAACTGTACTATATGTGAGGCAAAATATTGTTTTTAAAAGCAAATTATCAATCTTTTTAATTTGGTTAGAAGCATTAATTTCCGTCTCAACTTTTTTAGACTCGAGATTTTCGAAATCCGTTTTAAGTTTTTGAAAATTAGTGACGACTGACTCTTTCTCTTTAATTTCTTTTGAAAGATTTGCTCTTAAATTTTCAATCTCTTGTAAATTATCCATTTGAAGTTTTCGAAACTCATCAAATTCGGATTGGTTAGCGTATTGATTGAGGGAGTTAATTCTAAGGTTTGAACCTTTTCCTTATACAAAGCAAGCTCGGCAGATAAGGTCGTGTTAACACCTAGGGTTTCAAGGATCGTAGTATTCATTTGGCTAAGCAAAGTTGCCAAAACTGTTACCAAATCTTGTTGAGCAGAGGAATCCATATGTAAAATAGCTCTCGGTTGTATTTCACTCAAAGTCTAGGGACTTGCATTGATATTTCTATCATTGTTTGTCTCCTCATTTGAATTACTCACCACCAGAGGCTCTTCCGGATACTAAGACTCTTGCCCAACTTGATGTGGTAGAATACTAGTATCAATGGTAACACTTGGTACCTCAGATAGTTGATCGAACCCATAAACCAATAGATTTGCCATAAGAGCTGCTTTGGCGGTGTTGAAGTCATCACAGTCAGAATCGTATGCATCGAGATCATCTGCTTGATAAGTTGCATTATGAGTGAAAGCTGTTGTTTGTCCTTTATTATCTGCAACTCTTGGATCAGCAAGAAATGATAATTCATCCTCGTCTAACTCATGGCCATTTGCTTGGGCATTGACCAACATCACCTTCTCCTCAAACCATGAAGCATCCCTTCTCCTCTTAGGTTGCTTAAAATCCCTAGCCATATGTCCTTCCCCCTTGCAGTTGTAACATGTGATCATCTTTATCTTGCCAGTAGAATTTTCCCTTGGAGCAGCGTTGTAAGATCTTGTACTAGTGTTAGATGAACTCGTTCTCCCCTGAATAGGTCGAATCATGAATCTGCCTTCTTGAATGGTAGCTTGTTGACGAGAGTTTGAAGAAGTCCTCAACTGATTGTTGGTGGTAGGAAGTCCTCGATATGCTCGTTTGTTCAACGTTTGATTGATATAGGCAGACATGGTGTAACATCCCACTTTGATAAGTGGACCGTTACGTGTATTTATGGCGTGTCATCAAAGCATGCAAGGTAATATATACTAAAACATACATGACCAAAAAGAAAATCAAAATCAAACATGGGTTTCCAACATAAGCCCAAAACATAAACAAAATAAATGAATTAAAGAGGATAAAACAAGTGTCCAAGCAAGCATAAGTATAAGAAGGCAAAATGAGAAGAAGTCTAAGATAGCTTCCATCCTATGCGCGTCCTCCAAATGCCCAAGTCTGTCCTTGGGTACCTGTCGTTTTGGGACATGGAAGAAAAGTAACGGCTGAGCAAAACGCTCAGTGAACGGATATATAACATGATATGAATGATAGAAACATAAGTAAAGATTGAAAAGCAACGGAAAATGTATAAGTCCTGGAAAACCTGGTATATGTTTATAAAACTGGTTTTATAGTTTGAAAAGCTTATGGTTAACTTATGAAAAGCTGTATTTTAAATTTAGCCAATATCCCATATAGGTCATGAGGTATCAACGTGCATGAATACTTAGAGGGGTGACCTCATCATGCAATTAGAGGGGTTGCCTCTAATTATACTGGTCTAGGTAGGAGGGTTCAACTCCTTGTGAAGGATGCAAGTCACACACCACATTCACCATGAAAATACTGAAAAACATGTAACTAGGATGCACCCATATTCCCCACATGATAATATAAATAAATGGCCAAAACTGAAAGGGACGCCATGAGCAATCACTTCGTCGTGGGAAAGTCATAACACTGGTGCCTCCAGTGTTATGGTTATGTTACCTCCAAAACTAGATGAACTGGTATGCATGTATATATAGCTCAGGCATTTAAAATAAAACATAAGCATTCAAAACATATAAAATTACTGGGGTAAACAGATGGCTGCGAACGGGAAATCCTTATAAAGGAAGAGAATGTCCATACTGAAGGATGGAATATCTGTACCTTATGTCCAATAGTGAAGCTAGAAAGAAAGCTGAACGATCTACTCCGACTTCGCGAATACTACATAAATAAGGGGACGTGTATGAGTTGTCTGATTACTGAGTGTGTTACTGGTTCTGTGTGTTCTTAACTAATTTTATATGTTCTTGTCATGTTTTTCTGTTTTAAATGTTATCTTGTATTTATTCATGTTTTACATGTATTCTGATTATGTATTTCTTGTATTCTTGTATTACTATACTTGTAGTGTTATACTAAGTAACTTCCTAAAATAGCAGGTTTCAAAAAATAGAAAGTTTCCAAAAATAGTAAGTTTCCAAAATAGAAAGTTTCTAAAAATAGTGAGTTTCCTGAAATATAAATAAGCTAAATTAATAAGTCTAAAATATAAGCTAGTGCTTATTGGTCATAAGTTATAAGTCATGATGATTTATTAGTAAAGTCTATTAAATTAAATACTTAAGCTAAAATGATTATTAATTAATAATAAAAATGCATGGTTTATTAATTAATAATATATCATGGTTAATTTAAATAAACTTTACCTTATATAATTAATTAAATTAAGTCATAGTTTAATTTAAATAAGTCAAATAAAAATACTTAGGTTATACATGTATTATTAATTTTAATAATAAACCTAAGTCATGGTTTAAATTAAATAAATTAATTAGTTCATGTAAATCAATTTAATTAATAAACTAATAAAATAATGGCTAATAGAATGTATCCCGAGCCCCGGAACCCGAGACCACCAAACTAAGCACCAAACACCACCACACAGCCAGCGGTTTTGATGATGGTGGTCGGCGGCTATGGCCTTAGCCAGTCGTCGGTTGCCGCTGGCAGGCCAACGGTTCACACTGGCCTTCACCGGTTCCTCCTTTGTGAAAATCTACCCACCGGCACACGCCGGTTCCCACTGCTGCACCAAGGTCCCCACCGAGGGCCTTGGTTTGCTGCTGCCTGAACAAAAACACCACTGAACCCTACCCTTGGGGTCTCGGCTATGGACCAAAACGGCACCGAGAACCTTGTGGCTCTCGGTTGTGTACGCCGAACCAAAACCAAGCAATCCCGACTATGATTTCATGTTTTAATCCATCATGTGATCATGTAAACTAATCAAAATCGTGATTATAAGATATAAAACAATGAAAATGGATATAAGGTATACCGATTCACGAATGATTATTTAATACGAACACGAACAATACCCAAACCCGAAAACCAAATCAAAATTTATTCTTCTTTGATTTTCTTAAAAATGACCGGCGGATCCAAAGGGTGAATTGGGGTTTATTGTGTTTTGATGGAAAATGTGAAAATAAGAGGTGTTACACTCCCTGACAAGTTGATTTGTAGAATGGGTCGGTCCTAGCCTATTTGTTTTTTTTTTCTTTTTCTTTGTTCTCGCCCCAAAAGTCACACACACATGCACATTTTCACTTTTCGCCCTTTATTAAATTTACGTGTAATATTATTTGTGACATGAGTTCGTGATTCATGATCGTGTATTATTTATCATACGTGAATAATAATAATATATATAATATTTTGATACGAACATTTATTATTCTTGATATATGTCGTATATTTAATAACTGTTACATTTTAGGTAATTCGTGATTTCGTGTAATAAATGTTTTCATGGATTTTAAAGCGGGTTTTACAACTCTTCCCCTCTAAACGAATAATTCATCCTCGAATTAGAGACATGATATGCTGGAACGAACATGGACGTGACGTGACTGAAAGGAACATATCCGACTTATGGACGGAAAAGAGGATTAGAAATCCAGATGGACTCCTCCGTTTCCATGTGGCATCCCGCTCGGAACGGTCCTCTAGAAGATCTTGGCGAAAGAGTAATAATCTTGGTCTTCATGACTCTGTCTTGACAATACAGAAAAGTTTATGGTTTATCATCGTAAGATGTATCCTCATGAATATGATCGAGTGGTTAAGAAATAACATGCAAAGATAATGAAACGTTACGATGCGAAATAACCTGAAGTAAATGACATTAGTACGTCTGAGAAATGATGCCCGAGACATACTGAAACGTAGTACGTGAACAATTGTGAACGTGATATGTGAACAATAGTGAACGTGATACGTGAACAATAGTGAACGTGATACGTGGAGATATGGTGAATGTAATATGAGAAACATATGGTGGACGTAATACGTGCAACATATCGTGAACGTGATATGAGAAACATGGAATGAACATCACATGTGAAACATATCGTGAACATGGATAACTTAGGAGGTAACGTCAAACGATAATGTGACAATCCATCAATTTATGGTTGATATTTTATTCTCAATTATTATTTGAAAATATTATATTAATGTTATATTATGAACTCACTTATTTTTGGGAAGAAATTTGGATTTACGTCTTGAAGTAGCATCGACTACGTCTAAACCGGAGGATTCTACGTTACGTGCTTACGTTTACATACACCGTTTTGGTGACAGTCTGACACTTCAGGAAATAAATTTATCCATGAATATTATTTTGAGTTTTTAAATTTGATTTAGTTCATAAACTCAGAAATTTACGAGAAGAGATTAGGACCTACGATTATAATTTCACGTCCTTTACGACTAAACCGGAAACCTTAGGAATACGTATTTACGTTTTTGAACTCTGTTTTTGATGAGACAATTTTTATTATATTTGTTTTGTGTCGTTGATTCATAATTTATAAAAACGTTTTTCGTAAAACGACCCGAGGGCACGCAAATCGAGGAAACTAGAATCGAGGAATACCCTGGGATGAGACAAAATAAGTTTTGCCCCACCCCACTAACATGGGATGGCCAAAGTATGCCACCACATCACAAGATGTGGCAAAATGTAGCTAACAAGATAACACTTGTAAGCTAGCTTAACTAGTAAGCTTTCAAAACACTAAAACCACTAAATCAAACCACTTCTCCATTTCCATCCATGCAAACCACCACAACTTTCTCTCTTTCCTCTCTAAAATTCGTCCCATATTCACCATAAACCACCCCTTTGATCAAAAATCTATCCATAACACAAGGCTATAATCAACATATGTTGAAGCCTAGTTGAGGTTATGAAGATTGGAGGTGATCTTAACATACAAAAAGGAGTTTCCATGGAGTTATGGGCTGATTTTCAAGAAGATAATCATCCATTTGAAGGACCCAAGAAGTTCATTTGCCAAGTTGAAGATTTGATAACAAGAACCAAGTCTTGTTCATCAAAAACCTCATTTTTTCATCACTAATGGTGGTATAGAGATTGTTCTTCCTATCCTTTTGTTATTTTGATTATGTAATCTTGTATTTTCTTTATTTATGTATATGTATATGATGATGAATGATGATTAAAAATATTATGTGGGGATTTGGTTTTGATAGATTTGATAAACATGGGTAAAAAGATGGAAAACCACATGTAAAATGGTTAAAATCTTGCTAAATATGATGGTTGTATAAAAACAGTAAGTAACCAAAGGTTAAACTCATAAAATGATAAAGTGGAATCCATTTACAGCAATTTTTAGATGTCATACACATGTGAGAGTTGGCCATGCAATGGAATCATCAAAATGAGTGAGATATGATCAAAATAAGATTAGTGTACCAATCTGAATAGTCTGTTATGTAGGGACTGTTAAGGATAGTTAAACATGGAATGAGCAGTAGATATAACTAACTTATTTGTAGCACATAATATGAAGTTTATGCCATCCAAAAATTAGCTTTTATCTCCTTATAAAACTCAAGATATGATAAAAATGGTGAAGATGAAACTAAAAATCAGATTTTGAAGAATTAATGTTTAATAGTATTATATAAGCACTCAAACTAATTTAGTATAAAATGTGAATTAAAACCCACTAACTTATAAATTTCATTTATATAAATATGTATAAGGTTAAATAAATGTACACTTTATAAAAATGGTAGTTGAATAAGATTTATAAGTTATAAAAACTATAAACATGATTTTTACGACTTTTTCGGCTATTACCGTAAAAATTAACGTGTTTCACCAATTAAAACTTAGACGATCAAACCCGTCTAATGTAAAGTTTTTAAAAGTCATATACTGATATATAAGTACCTAATACAAGTAAAAACCGATAAAATCCGAACTATATCACATACGGACATTAACGAGCTAAGTTAGCATATTTGGACTAATAATTTAACTAAATAAGTTAAACAGTTATAAAAATTTCTTATTGGGCTTAACCCATTTGGGCCAAACATGTAAAGTATAAATACTGATAATACAAGTATAAAATTGATTAATACAAGTTAATGAACATATAATAGGCTTATTGGACCTAAAACATGTAAATAGGTAAAACTAGTAAACTAGTAAAAGGTTACCAATACATAAACACTAAAATGAGTAAATAAGAATATATAAACCCACTTGATCATCATCATATGTACAAAATCGTAATATGTATACATAATTGTTATTTTATAAAGTCATTGGACAAGAGTCTAAGACGAGTATTATTTGTCTAGGTTTTCGTGATTGAAGCACGTACCGTACATCCGAATTGCCGATAACCCGCTTTCCCACATCAACATGAGTTCATAGCCTCGCACTCTTTTAAATGTTTTATGAAATGTTTTATAAACCAGCGAGGGAGATAACATGTTAGTTTTTATAAAATAGGACACTAGTTGTCCCGATTGTCTGTTTATTGATTTGGACCCGAATGATTGTATGACCCGATGAATGATTAAATGACCAGATAGATGAAATGAAATGGATTATTAAAGTTAGGTTATGTCACTAAAAGTCCCATTAGAATGAATTGTGAACTACCGGGATTTGGTAGACGCTTATGCATATAATAGTACTATTTGGGGACGATCACCCCAGTTCGCGCCTTGACGGTTGATCCCCGTCGTGCCACATTGATTGGTAAGCGAATTTATGTATGAGAAGATTTACACAAGCGTGATTATTGTGACGACACGCTAATTTAGATGGCCAAATTGAGTTTTAGGCTAGCTACCCGTTGTTTGTTGTAGTAAGGTAACAATTTCATGCGGCTTATAATAATCCAATTAACGAGATACTGCTATGTGCACCAAATAACGATATATTGCCTGACTAGCAATACAGGGTCTTATTATTGATATTAAGTTCGTGTTTTGGTTTTACATAACCATATTCATATAACGGTTTTTATTTAACTCTACACGACGTTATAAAAACGTATTGTATGATATTTTTACGACATTGGTTCGTATAATAATTTTGAAGGCGAAAGCCTATATTATAATTTTTGATAAGGATTTGTATAAAATGACTTTGGCTATTTTATGGCCTATTACAATGATTTGTACAAAATGATTTTCGGTAATAATTTTATACCGATGTTATATTGATTGATTTAAATAAACTCTATGAATTCACTCAGCGTTTTCGCTGACCTTTTCTTTTAACATGTTTTATCTCAGGTACTTGAAGGTAATTCTCGGGAAGACGACAAGAATTCATGGCCCGCACTTAAATAACAAATTTCCATTCAAATGCTTTGTAAAACCTGTATGAAATACAATGACTTGGTACCTATGTAAATTTGATATTTATGAATGGAAATGCTTTATTATTAAACGACGTTATTTTTATGCGTTGTCCATGATGTGAGTAATATGCTATCCCGTAACACCAACGAGTCTTCCGCTGTATTGAATTGTGTAAATTTGGGGGTGTTACAGTTTGGTACCATAGCTCTCGTTATAGAGAACGAAAGATTTTTAAAACCAAGGTTTTGAATAAAACATTTCAAAATCTTTTAACTATAAACATTTTTCACAAAATGTCTAAAAATCTTTTGACTATAACGGTGCTGAAAGAATTCCCGAGTTACCGACAAGGCCAGACTGAGAAGTGTTATTTTAATATATATATATAACTTGGATTATATATATATATATATATATATATATATATATATATATATATATATATATATATATATATATATATATATATATATATATATATATATATATATATATATATATATATATATATATATATATATATATATATATATATATATATATATATATATATATATATATATATATATATATATATATATATATATATATATATATATATGATGTAATTTTATTACATGATTGTTTGATGATTATTTTGATATTTATACGAGGAATTTATACGACGTAGATTGTCACAAGAAACCCTAACTTCCCTAGCAAATCAATCGAAGCTATTCTCGTAGGAATTCTAGCTATCCTAGATCTAAACCAAGTTGTGGATATTTATGATCCCAACAAATGGTTGATATTTGTAGAAATGTAGATAGTAGTTGATTATGATTTTGAAGAAGAATTGGCGAGAACAAATCTGATATCGATGTCATGACGATCTTTCCTTATAGAGTGGAGTTTGACAAAACGTTACCACCTAGAAAGGTGCCATCTGATTCGGTGTCACCCAATTCTCAAATTTGAAATCGAAAGGGTGAATGTTGCACTAGAGGCTGTCATTGGAACCATTACCCAAAAGCCTCATGCCACTAGTACCTTTCCGAGAAGTCTAATTGAATGTGTGATTCATTTCATACTAGTGACTCATTTGATAACTATTGTTGTAATAGATATAGGATTGGAAATTAAGTGTTGCTTATATCAAGCTTTTATTGCCCTTTTAAGGTTTAAAAACAAAGTTGAAAGTATTGGAAAATGAGGTAGGATATCACATTGAGTATAAGTTGGTTGAAACCTGAACAAAGTAAAATTTAACTCGTATGGAATATGAGATTTTAAGAGGAAGTTGTTAAGTTCTATGATTGAATTATAAGGTTTTAATTGATTGTTGGTTCATGTTAAGGGTTGTTCCTAGGCCATTGTCCAATGATGAGGATGCCCAGTGTCCAATAAATAAATTAAAGAAATATACTTCTAAATTGGGACCGATGAATCTTTTAGGACATGTGGAACACCTAATGACTCTTGTAGATTAGTATTCATTGTGGTATCTTTTAAAAATAATCCCTAACTTAACTGAGACATCAGTTGGTAGGATAAGTTCTTGGAATTGTATGACATAATGACACGTAATGTGTTACGGTACAATCTAGACTTGTTTGTGATTAATGAAAAGACTACCTTTGATTGCTAAACTCTACATATATCGATGTTATCTATCTTTTATTGCTTCTTTCTAATGATCGCATTAGTGATGCAACCATTGAACAAGTACTCATCTCGAATTGAGTTACGTTGTGGATTATTCTTTTTGAGTGCCATCGAGGTCATGAACCTCATGATTAATTGGCTAAGCTCATTTCCTAGCATATTGTAGTTAGTTCTCAGTGAATAACTTTTCATCACTCCTTTGCAGATCACTAATTGTTTTTATAAGTTAAAACATTATCCCTTGAGAAAAATTGGGTTTTCATCACCATATGGATTATTAAAAGTGAGACTTATAAATAATCGTTATCGAAATGAGGTTGTTTATAAAACACCTTGGAAAACTTAACTGTTTTCGTAACAAAGAAAATCTTTGTAAATTTATTCTTGATTCTTATTTAAGAATTAAGCATGAAAATGTTTTTATTATAAACATGATAAAGTTTTGACGAACTGAGTATTGCATCGTTAATCTTGAAATTGTATATAGTTGCGCGCCTACATACAATTTGGAATGGACCATGCAAGGCTGATTAGTAGTCACGATAAAACTAATGAATAAACACTATATTTTCTTTGAAGATTGTGAAAGATTAAATTTTATGAGATCTGCAAGAAGTGAAAAATAGGGACATAGTGTTAGGGACACCTACATATGTGCCTGTAGCATCTATTCTTCTGAGTCGAATTTACTCATCTGTGGAAATTGTCTTATTTGACAATTGATATTTCCTTCTTGTCCAATTCTACCGTGGTAAGATTCTTAGAAAAAGTATCTAATTACCGAGTGTTGATACCCGACTGGATGTATCGACGTTCCTATCATTTCTTTTTATTTTGTTTCATTTGAATGACCTGAGCAACGATCCGAGGAGCTTTCGAATGCGTACTCAAATTATGAAAACATGGGTTATATTCATATTCGTTAAATGTTTTCGTCTGTATCTGATTTGAAATTCTCTCGCGTAGATTATGCATTGACCTTTATCTTTTTAAGGTTAGTTATGTCTCCATATATCCTTGAATTTGTGAAGGATTATGAGTTATTATTAGTCTTTTGAGAAGTTCACATCTTATCAACAGTAAAGAAACTGGAAAGTTGATAGTGTCAGTAAAATAGATTGATTAATTATGACATGACGACATTGTCTTAATTGATGGGAACTCGAGTAGAATTCCCCTAAAAGATAAGATGTTGATTATCAAAAGTGATATAAATAATTCTTGATGGATGACCATATCCTGCATTTAGACTTGAAATTTTACAATGAATGGTTGTGAATTAGTCATAGACATTATAATCTAGAAAGAACTTAAAATAAATGTATTAAAAGATGTTTATGTTATCTGAAACCTTAGGAGGTATTTGCTGGTGAATTACCTAGACTTTCGCCATTAAGGCAAGTTGAAATTGGTATTGATTATATTCCCGGTGCTGCACCTGTGGCTTCTGCACCGTACGTCAGCACCATCTGAATTAAGATTTACCGTACAACTGAGAGAGTTGTCGGAGTAAGCTTTTATTCTACCAAGCTCGTCATCATGAAGAGCTATGGTGTTATCATTTCTTATGTTTATTAATTACCGTGTACTAAGTAGATTGACGATTAAAATCTATATCCACTACCCAAGATGATAGATTTGTTCGATCATTTACAAGGTTCTAGCGTATGTTCTAAAGATTTGATCCACGACATGGTTATCATCAACTTCGCATCCACGAAAAAGATTATCTATTCCAATCTCTACATCCAGAACTTGTAATGAACATTATAAGTTTCACGTGACGTCGTTTGGATTGACTAATACACAGGTAGCATCCATAAATTTGGTGAATCACGTGTGTAGGCTGTAATTTGATAAATTCATGCGTGTGATCATTAAGGACCATCTGTTTTTTTTATAAGAATAAGAATGATTTAATAATTATTTATAGATTGCCCTGAATTGGCCGAACAATGAAACTTGTACCTTAAATAATTAATAGGTGATATAAGGCTTGATCCTTTACATAAAATGACCGTTTGATTAATGATGGTAAGATATATATATATATATATATATATATATATATATATTGACTCTTCAAAGATTAGAGCCAATAAGGCTTTGGGTTTTACCAAAAAGAAAATGAAAATATGTTTTGACAAATGTTTTAACAAAGGATTTTTAAGGGATTATTCCCTTATACACAAATCATTTAACTAAACTCCTGTTTAGGGGTAAATGTTTGTGTATACCTTAAGACAACTTAAGAAGAATTGTGGAAACTATATAACTTATGACTTGAAATTTGAAACGACAATTTTTGCTTTTCAACTAAGAAATTTTTTGACCAAAGTATAAACAAATATTTTTCGAACATTTACGGATCTTATTAATTATTTTAATTATTTTCGATAAATCGATATTTTTAATTAAACTCAAATTCATTTTGAACATTTTTCTATAATTGGTCGAACTAAGAAATTAAAAATTTTCACGTCATAAAATTAAATATTTATTATTTAATTACTTGTAATATTTATCGACGCTATAAACGTCGAATTGAGTAAAACGGATAAAAATGATAGTGGAGACGAAACTAAAACTTAGAAAATATGAAGAAAGAAATTTTGAGTGAATTGTGGTCATGATAATTATTCCATCTAGGAAGGTGAACGTAATTACTGACACATTACGTAAAAATAAAGAATCAATTAGGATATGTTCCTTAGTAATGAAGGTGCAAATTAAATTGCCGAGCAATTTAAAAATAGTTGATACTTGTAAAAAGGATAATATAGATAATAAAAGGGGTTCGCGACTAATGTGAACCATTAGAGTTGAGAAGCCGATGGCGTTAAATGTTTTACAGGCCACTTGAGGTTTCCTAAAAATGGAGATTTTTGAGATATAGTCATATTGAAATCTTGTAAGTATAAGTATTCTATTCCTGTCATTTCCGATTAAATGTATCTTTGTCTGAAGAAGTTGTACTAATGGCAAATTATGAAGGCAGAAATTGCTTCATACATTAGTAAACGTCTAGCTATTGCAAAGGTCATCATCTGAATTTGATTCGATTTGGGTCATCGTCGACAGACTGACCAAATCTGCTAATATCATTCCTGTTAATGATAGATTCTTGATGAAGAAATTGACTCTTGTATATTTAAAGGAGTTACGTAAACATTGTGTGCCTGTATCGATCATCTCTAACAAGATCATCGCTTGCATCGAATTTCTAGAGAATTGCTCAGAAGTCATTGAGAACGAATCTTGATGAGAGTACTGTGTACCACCCCAATCGAAGAGACGAGGTAAAGTAACGATACAAAATACTATAAGTGTAGTTTTATGTTTGAATGATTGACCTTTGGTAATAAACTGTAAAATCGTTTTCCTTTGGAGAGATTATCATTGATAATTATCGTATTAGGATCGAGATCGAATCTTGTGAGGATATATATATATATATGAGAGCATCTGTAAGAAGGAGTTGGGATGAAGACACCCGACATACCCCCATTGTGAGTTGGACATGTCTTTTTGGTTTAAGGTTTCCTATGATGGCGAACCTAACCTTACAAAATACTCGACCCGCGAGACCTGAAATGATTGTTGAAATTAGGATCTGATTATTGACTGCCGGTAATGGGCAGGAGGTTATGTGAATATGAAATGTAGATCTCGAAGTGCCAGATGGGTAGCGAAGTTATGCCAAAAATTTTAACCATGGAAAAATAAATTGATGATCTGAAAAATCATGGGATATAAGTCCCCTTTGTATGGGACCATAGAGATGATGTAAAAGTTGGTATGAAAGGCATATAAGCTGGATCTACCCTAGGACTTCAAGAGCTGCGTGAATTATGTTTCGTATATCAAACTTGATAAAATGCCTATCAAGTGAAAATCTAACTATTCCTTAATGAAGTTTAGATCGGCGAAAAGTTGCATTCATCAAAAACCCGTGAACATCATGGGTAGAGAAAGTAAGTCAACATTAAGCCTGATCTTATTCCCGTAGTTATGTTTGATGAAACTCGCGTATTGTAATGAATTACAATTGTGAGAAAAGACCGAATGTGGAGGAAATACCCACATGGCTTTAACTCTAGAAGAAGCGAGTAGTAAGATAATATGATCTTTGAGGACAAAGATCCTGTTTAGGGATAAATGCTGTGACAATCCGTCAATTTATGGTTGATATTTTATTCTCAATTATTATTTGAAAATATTATTTTAATGTTATATTATGAACTCACTTATTTTTGGGAAGAAATTTGGATTTACGTCTTGAAGTAGCATCGACTACGTCTAAACCGGAGGATTCTACGTTACGTGCTTACGTTTACATACACCGTTTTGGTGACAGTCTGACACTTCAGGAAATAAATTTATCCGTGAATATTATTTTGAGATTTTAAATTTGAGTTAGTTCATAAACTCACAAATTTACGAGAGGAGATTAGGACTTACGATTATAATTTAACGTCCTTTACGACTAAACCGGAAACCTTAGGAATACGTATTTATGTTTTTGAACTCCGTTTTTAATGAGACAATTTTTATTAGATTTGTTTTGTGCCGTTGATTCATAATTTATAAAAACGTTTTTCGTAAAACGACCCGATGGCACGCAAATCGAGGAAACTAGAATCGAGGAATACCCGTAAATTAGTGGGATGAGACAAAACAAGTTTTGCCCCACCCCACTATCATCGGATGGCCAAATTATGCCACGACATCACAAGATGTGGCAAAATGTAGCTAACAAGATAACACTTGTAAGCTAGCTTAACTAGTAAGCTTTCAAAACACTGAAACCACTAAATCAAACCACTTCTCCATTTCCATCCATGCAAACCACCACAACTTTCTCTCTTTCCTCTCTAAAATTCATC
Source organism: Glebionis coronaria (assembly GCA_025667525.1). Lineage (NCBI taxonomy): Eukaryota > Viridiplantae > Streptophyta > Magnoliopsida > Asterales > Asteraceae > Glebionis > Glebionis coronaria. Next base: position 179,252,282 of record CM046882.1, read on the forward strand.
CTATATTCACCATAAACCACCCCTTTGATCAAAAATCTAGCAATAACACAAGGCTATAATCAACATATGTTGAAGCCTAGTTGAAGTTATGAAGATTGGAGGTGATCTTAACATCCAAAAAGGAGTTTCCATGGAGTTATGGGCTGATTTTCAAGAAGATAATCATCCATTTGAAGGACCCAAGAAGTTCATTTGCCAAGTTGAAGATTTGATAACAAGAACCAAGTCTTGTTCATCAAAAACCTTTTCTTTTCATCACTAATGGTGGTATAGAGATTGTTCTTCCTCTCCTTTTTTTATTTTGATTATATAATCTTGTATTTTCTTTATTTATGTATATGTATATGATGATGAATGATGATTAAAAATATTATGTGGGGATTTGGTTTTGATAGATTTGATAAACATGGATAAAAAGATGGAAAACCACATGTAAAATGGTTAAAATCTTGCTAAATATGATTGATGTATAAAAACAGTAAGTACCGAAAGGTTAAACTGATAAAATGATAAAGTGGAATCCATTTACAGTAAGTGTTAGATGTCATACACATGTGAGAGTTGTCCATGCAATAGAATCATCAAAATGAGTGAGATATGATCAAAACAAGATTAGTGTACCAATCTGAATAGTCTGTTTTGTAGGGACTGTTAAGGATAGTTAAACATGGAATGAGCAGTAGCTATAACTAACTTATTTTTAGAACATAATATGAAGTTTATTCCATCCAAAAATGAGCTTCTATCTTCTTATATAACTCAAGATATGATAAAAATGGTGAAGATAAAACTAAAAATCAGATTTTGAAGAATTAATGTTTAATAGTATTATATAAGCACTCAAACTAATATAGTATAAAATGTGAATTAAAACCCACTACCTTATAAATTTCATTTATATAAATATGTATAAGGTTAAATAAATGGACACTTTATAAAAATGTTAGTTGAATAAGATTTATAAGTTATAAAAAAACTCTAAACATGATTTTTACGACTTTTTCGGCTATTATCGTAAAATTAACGTTTTTTACCAATTTAAACTTAGACGATCAAACCCGTCTAATGTAAAGTTTTTAAAATTCATATACTGATATATATATAAGTACCTAATACAAGTAAAAACTGATAAAACCCGAACTATATGACATACGGACATTAACGAGCTAAGTTATCATATTTGGACTAATAATTTAACTAAATAAGTTAAACACTTATAAAAATTTCTTATTGGGCTTAACCCATTTGGGCCCAACATGTAAAGTATAAATACTGATAATACAAGTATAAAATGGATTAATACAAGTTAATGAACTTATAATAGGCTTATTGGACCTAAAACATGTAAATAGGTAAAACTAGTAAACTAGTAAAAAGTTACCAATACATAAACACTAAAATGAGTAAATAAGAATATATAAACCCACTTGATGATCATCATATGTACAAAATCGTCATATGTATATATAATTTTTATTTTATAAAGTCATTGGACAAGAGTCTAAGACGAGTATTATTTGTCTAGGTTTTCGTGATTGTAGCACGTACCGTACATCCAAATTGCCGATAACCCGCTTTCCCACATCAACGTGAGTTCATAGCCTCGCACTCTTTTAAATGTTTTATGAAATGTTTTATAAACCCGCGAGGGAGATAACATGTTAGTTTTAATAAAATAGGACACTAGTTGTCCCGATTGTCTGTTTATTGATTTGGACCCGAATGATTGTATGACCCGATGAATGATTAAATGACCCGATAGATGAAATGAAATGGATTATTAAAGTTAGGTTATGTCACTAAAAGTCCCATTAGCATGAATTGTGAACTACCGAGATTTGGTAGACGCTTATGCATATAATAGTACTATTTGGGGACGATCACCCCAGTTTGCGCCTTGACGGTTGATCCCCGTCGTGCCACATTGATTGGTAAGCGAATTTATGTATGAGAAGATTTACACAAGCATGATTATTGTGATGACACGCTAATTTAGATGGGCAAATTGAGTTTCGGGCTAGCTACCCGTTGTTTGTTGTAGTAAGGTAACTATGTCATGCGACTTATAATAATCCAATTAACGAAATACTGCTATGTGCACCGAATAACGATATATTGACTGACTAGCAATACAGGGTCTTATTATTGATATTAAGTTCATGTTTTTGTTTTGCATAACCATATTCATATAACGGTTTTTATTTAACTCTACACGACGTTATAAAAAAGTATTGTATGATATTTTTACGACATTGGTTCGTATAATGATTTTGAAGGCGAAAGCCTATATTATGATTTTTGATAAGGATTTGAATAAAATGACTTTGATATTTTATGGCCTATTACAATGATTTGTACAAAATTATTTTCGGTAATAATTTTATACCGATGTTATATTGATGGATTTAAATAAACTCTATGAATTCACTCGGCGTTTTCGCTGACCTTTTCTTTTAACATGTTTTATCTCAGGTACTTGAAGGTAATTCTCGGGAAGACGACAAGAATTCATGGCCCGCACTTAAATAACAAATTTCCATTCAAATGCTTTGTAAAACCAGTATGAAATACAATGACTTGGGACCTATGTAAATTTGATATTTATGAATTGAAATGCTTTATTATTAAACGACGTGATTTTTATGCGTTGTCTATGATGTGAGTAATGTGCTATCCCGTAACACCAACGAGTCTTCCGTTGTATTGAATTGTGTAAATTTGGGGGTGTTACAGATAAGAGGTGAGATATGAAATGTGACGTGAAACGTCTTTCCAAGGATGAAACGTTTATTAAACTTGAGTCTGGTCTCCCAAGCTTCCTGCAAAACATACCAGAACAAAATGTGAAACATAGATCATAAGCTAAAATACGATCATGAACGTGAATGGTGCCATGAACGTTAGTGCGAAAATAGATCATAGTCTAGAACAAAGACGTGAACGTAAATAATGAACGTGAACGTGAACCTCTATCTGATCCGATAGCTGAAGTAATGCCAAGTGATCGTACGATCTTTGGCTGGAAGATGTCTGATAATCTGCAAATTATGAATTTTTTATTTTTTTTCAGATGGAAAGGATATGCAAACCTTGTCAAACTGTTGACAACCCCCAGACAGTATAATGCTTCCTCTGAGCCTGCCGTAGCTGTTGGGAATAAAATGAGACACTCAGACTGTATCACCTCATTTTGATAATGGAATGCCACACGTAATTATGGCGTGTCATCAAAGCATACAAGTATAAATGTCTTAACATTACATGACCATAAAAGGAAAATACCGGAATCAAACATCGGTAGTCCAAAGTAAAGCTCATCACACACAAACATAAGTACTGTAAATGAAAGGACTAAACAATGTCCATAGCAAGAGTATCAAAGTAAAGATAATGCATAAAGTAAAGAAAGGCTAGAAAGCTTCCAGTCCATATGCACGTACGCTTAAAGTCTACTAGCGTCCCTGAGTACCTGCCGTTTTGGGAACATAGAAAAGGAAAACGGCTGAGCAATACGCTCAGTGCACGGATGTACAATAAAGCATGAAAAGTTGAAGCATATAAGCATAAAACAGCGGAAGAAACTAAATATTGAATAACCTGGTTAAGTCTTGTTAAAATTGGTTTTATAGTTTGAAAAGCCTTATGTTTATCTTATAAAAACTGTTTAACATATTCTACCATTAGCCAATATAGGTATTGAAAATCCACCGTGCATGAATACTTGGAGGGGTGACCTCATCATGCAAATTAGAGGGGTTGCCTCTAATTTAATATACTGGTTTGGGTAGGAGGGATCAGCTCCTTGTGAAGGATGCAAGGCACACACCACATTCACACTGAGTAATCTGCTGAAAACATGTAACTAGGATGCACCCATACGCCCCACATGATAAATATAATAATATGGCCAAAAGCTGAAGGGACGCCACGAGCAATCACTCCGCCGTGGGGATGTCATAACACAAGTGCCTCTAATGTTATGGTTATGGTACCTCCATAACTAGGTGAAACTAGTCATGCATGTATATAGCTATAGGTATTCTAAATTAAACATAAGCAAATCAAACATATAAACTTATACTACGGGAAAACATTTGGCTGCATACGGGGAATCCTAATAAGGAAAGAATGTCCATACTGAAAGGACGGGAATCCGTACCTTATGTCCAGTGAACGAAGAAGACGAACTGAGGATAATCCTACTTCGATATCACTAATGCAACATAAATACATACGTGTATAAGTATCTGATTACTAAATACATAACTGGTTTTATGTCATGTTTTAGCTTATTTTATACGTTCATGCCAAGTTTTACTGTTTTAAGCTTTAAACTGTGTTTATCTTATATTCTGTCTATTCTGAATAAGTATTACTTGTATTTCATGTATTATTATACTTACTTTGTAATAATGAGTAACTTTCTAAAAATAGCAGGTTTCTTAAAATAGAAAGTTTCCAAAAATAGAAAGTTACTAAAAATAGAAAGTTATTAAAAATAGAAAGTTTCCAAAAATAGAAAGTTTCCAAAAATAGAAAGTTTCCAAAAATAGAAAGTTTCCAAAAATAGAAAGTTTCCAAAAATAGAAAGTTTCCAAAAATAGAATTACTGCTTAAAATAGATAAGTTTCTAAAAATAGAAAGTTTCCATAAATAGATTAGTTGCCTTAATTAAATAAGTTTCTAAAAATAGAAAGTTTCCATAATTAGATATAAGCTGGTTAAATAAGCTAAGTATATAAGCTTAAGTGTTTTCTGATTATTTTTCTAAGTCATAATGATATAAGGTATAGTTTATTAATTATTACATGTAATTAAATAAACTATAGGTTAAAAGTATTTAATTAAATGTATCATGTTTTTAATTAAATAAAGTTAGTTACTTAGGTTAAAACATGAATTATTAATTATTATTAATATAACCTAAGTCATGTTAATTAATTAATTAATTATAGCCATGGTTTTTTTAATAATTAATTAACTATAAAGTGTAGAAAAATATAAATACTTAGGTTAAAAATTTCATGATCTAATAATTAAATTATAACCTAAGTCATGTTTTATTAAATTAATCATGTCATATTTTATTAATTTAAATTTATAACATATGATTATTAAAAACATAACCTTAACATAAACAATGAACCGGATCGTGACTAGAAACCATGAACCGGACTCGAAATCAACACCATACCCCGAACCACTTCGGGGTTCCCCCTTGTTTGCTGATTTCGTGGGACCCACACCACCAAACCGAGACCTTGAGGTCTCGGTGGTGGTCTATGTGCCAAGCCGAGACCCCCTTGGGGTTCGTTTTAGGCGCCGGCTACACACAAACACCCCTAAATCCTCCGTTTTGATTTACCCCATAACCATTTACATGTTTGATTTATGTTTTTAATTAGCCTTTGAAAAACTTCATGTTCTTATTTAATTTATTAAATCAAAACAAAAAGACAAAGGATTAAAAAGGTATACCGAATGCGTGGATCAAACGAGGATGAACACACACGAACACTTGCACAAAAATCAAGATCAAAATCAAACGAACACCCCCCTTTCTTGTTGTTATATGTGGCGGCCAAGAGGAGAGCAAGAAGGAGAAGGAGAAAACTTTTTAGGTTTTTGATTTATTTTACTGTAAAGTGAAAATGACTAGAAAATTTACCTTAACCCCTTCCTTAGTAAAATTTTGATGGGCTTGGCCCATCCTTCTTTGTGTAGCCGCGGGTAGGGGCCCCACATGGGGCACCCGTACCATTTTTCGAGTCTCGTTATTTAAGTGTTCGTTCGAGTTTAGTTGCGTTCGTGTTTTATGTGTTCTCGTTAAATATTAACCGTGACTTAATATATTTATTCGTGCTCGTAATAAGTATATATATACTTAATTAATATTAGTTCGTGATTTAATTACGTTCATGATTTCATGATCGCATGTTCGTGATTAATTATTGTTTAAATAATTACTGTGTGTTCGTACGTAATAAATACTTATCGTGTTCTAACACGTACGTAATACGTAAAATTCTAACTTGTGAACGTAATCATACTATAAAAGGAAAGTTTTACCTTGTACGTACGATCTTAAGGGTACTATTCATGGTAAAAGCATGCGGGTTTTACAACTCTTCCCCCCTAAAAGAATAATTTGTCCCCGAATTATAGATAAAGTAAACTGGAAAACAAGAACATACCCGAATTCAAAATATGAAATGAGGGTAAGAAGCCCGGATAGACTCCTCTGTTTCCCAAGTGGCTTCCCGCTCGGTATGATCCCTCTAAAGGATTTTGACGAATGGAATCGTCTTCCTTCTCATGACTCGTTCTTGTCTGTCAAGAACTCGTTCGGGTTCTTCTATGAAAGTGAGATCTTCACGTATCTGTTCCAGTGGATACTGAACCATTTGAAGGGGATGATACTGGTACCCTCTGAGTAAGGATACATGAAACACATTGTGTACATGCGAAAGCTGCGGAGGTAACGCTAACCGGTAAGATACTTCACCGACTCGTTCAATGATATCAAACGGTCCGATGAAACGAGGACTGAGCTTCCCTTTAATCCCGAAGCGTCTAACACCACGTGCCGGCGAAACCTTAAGGAAGACGTGATCTCCTACGTTAAAATGTATGTCCCTACGATGCTTATCAGCGTAACTCTTCTGACGTGACCGTGCTTCCTGAAGTTTCTGCTTAGCTACTGTGATCCTTTCATTGGTCATCTCTATGATTTCTGGTCCTTCAAGTGTTCGCTCGCCAACCCGATCCCAGCAGATTGTGGCGCGACACTTTCCGCTCCAACTATTGTTATATGCAAACTCCACCAAAAAAATGTAATCGTCCCAATCACCCGTCCATTCCAACGCACATGATCTCAACATGTCTTCCAATGTCTGAATCGTTCGCTCCGACTGTCCGTCTGTTTGAGGATGAAAAGCCGTGCTAAGCTTAAGTTGTGTACCCCAAGCTTTCTGCAGACTCTTCCAAAATCGCGAAGTGAAACGAGGATCTCTGTCTGAAACGATGCTGGATGGAGCACCATGGAGTCTCATGATCTCTCTTCTATACGTATCGGCGAGTTTGCTTACCGGATCTTCCTTGCGGATCGGTAAGAAATGAGCTGATTTGGTAAGTCGATCTACGATAACCCAAATTGCATCGTGCTTCCTCTTGGTAGGCGGAAGACCAGTAACAAAATCCGTGGTGATTTTGTCCCACTTCCACTCTGGAATATCAAACGGTTGAAGGAGACCGCCAGATCGCTGATGCTCGATCTTAACCTGCTGGCAGGTAAGACATTTGGAGACGTAAGTTGCCACATCCTGTTTCATACCACTCCACCAAAAGTACTGCTTGATGTCATGGTACATCTTAGTCGAACCAGGATGTATAGAGAATGGGGAACTATGAGCTTCAGCTAACAAGGCTTCCCGGAGTTCTTGATCATCAGGAACACAAAGTCTCGTGCCCTGACATACGATACCATCTGCATCTACTCTGAATTCCGTCTGTTTCTCCAAATTTTGTACTATCGCCCAGATTTCTCCATCATCTTTCTGAGCTTCCTTGATCTTAGAGAGTAACTCGGGTTCTACTCTAAGATTAGTCCAGTAACCGTGTTGTCCACATACCATGACTTTGATGTCTAGTCGCTCCAAGTCTCTTATGATTTCCTTCTCAGTTTTAATGTCGTTGATCTTTCCGGACTTCTTGCTAAGAGCATCTGCTACTACATTTGCCTTTCCGGGATGATACTGTAGATTAATGTCATAATCCTTCAACAGTTCTAACCATCTTCTCTGCCTCATGGTCAATTTACGTTGAGTGAATATATACTTCAAGCTCTTGTGATCCGTGAAAATGTCACATGATTCTCCATATAGGTAGTGCCTCCATATCTTTAATGCAAACACGACTGCAGCAAGTTCCAAGTCATGCGTAGGGTAATTTTCTTCATAAGGCTTAAGTTGTCGTGAAGCGTCACTTTCCCATGTTGCATGAGAACACAACCAAGTCCCTTCCCCGATGCATCATTGTAGATTTGAAATCTACCCGTACCAGATGGGAGAGTAAGAATAGGTGCAGATACTAGCTTCTGCTTCAGGTCTTCAAAGCTCTTCTCTCGTTCTTCAGTCTAGACGAATTTCTCTCCTTTCGGCATCAATTTGGTCAATGGTAGTGCTAAGCGGGAAAAGTTCTCCACGAACCTACGGTAATAGCCAGCTAAGCCTAAGAAACTGCGGACTTCCGTCACTGATGTCGGCCTCGGCCACTTAGTAATGGCCTCAACCTTCGCTGGATCCATAGTGATTCCTTCTGCTGATACAATGTGACCTAAGAATGCCACCTTGTCTAACCAGAACTCACACTTGGAGAATTTAGCATACAGCTGCTTCTGGCGATGAATCTGTAGTACTGTACAAAGATGATCTTCGTGTTCCTCCTTGGACTTTGAGAAAATCAGGATGTCATCGATGAAGACAATGACGAACTTGTCCAGAAATTCATGGAAGATTCTGTTCATCAAATCCATGAACACTGCTGGAGCATTTTTCAGGCCGAATGGCATAACTACAAACTCGTAGTGGCCATAGCGGGTACGAAAAGCAGTCTTGGCGATGTCCTACTCCTTAACCCGTAGCTGATGGTAGCCTAACCTAAGATCAATCTTGGAGAAGTGTTTGGCCCCTTGGAGTTGGCAAACAGATCGTCTATACACGGCAGTGGATACCTATTCCGGATAGTAATCTTGTTGAGCTCGCGATAGTCTATGCAAAGACGCATACTGCCGTCCTTCTTCTTAACGAATAAGACCGGTGCACCCCATGGAGATGCACTCGTTCGAATGGAACCTCGTTCTAGAAGTTCTTGCAGTTGATCCTTCAGCTCCTTCAGCTCTATGGGAGCCATGCGATAAGGAGCTTTGGAGATCGGTTCAGCTCCTGGAATAAGCTCGATATTGAATTCCACTTCTCGTGCAGGTGGTATGCCCGGTAGTTCTTCTGGAAATACATCTTGGAATTCCGACACTATTGGTTGATCCTGAATTGATGGAGATTCAGCATCCATGTCGTGAACCGTAGCTAGATAACCCTCGCAGCCATGTGACAGTAGTGCACGCGCTTGCAGGGTAGATATGATTTGTACAGACCGTCCGGGTACGAACCCGTTATGAATGTACTCTGGTGCATTAACATCACCGAAGATAACTTGATATGAATGGCAGTCTATGGTAGCATGATGCTTGGATAGCCAATCCATGCCCAAAATCATGTCGAAGTCCTTCATGTCCAGCGGAAGTACGTCAACAGGTCGAACCTTATCGTCAAATTATAGGGCAAGACTCTTGTATACATGGGTGATTAATACAGAGTCCCTCAAAGGCGTGGAAATAGTAAGTCTATTCTCTAGTGGCATGGGAAGCATCCTAATGTTCTTAGCATAAGCAGTAGAAATGACCGAGTGAGTAGCACCCGTATCGAAAAGAACACACGCAGCTTGACCATACATATACAAGATTCCAGTGATGGTACCTGTAGAATTGTTGGCCTGGTCTCGAGATGTCGTGTAGACACGCCCAGTGGTAGGAGGCGGCTTGGTATCAGCATGTCCCGATGTGCCCTCCATCTCGCCCTTACGGCAATCCTTCATGATATGGTCAGGAAGACCACACTTAAAGCATGCGTCAGTGTTACGACGACATGGCCCTGGGTGCCTACGGTGGCAAGTAGAGCAAATAATGGGTACAAAGGACAATGCGGATAATCATAAGATTGAATACCAGTGATAGCTGGACGGCTAGGCTGTGAACCTCTCTGGTTCTGGTCCCTACCATTTCCATGGTTCCTGGTAGGAGTTTTGCTAGAGTGTCAGAATATGAGTTATAACATGAAATCGTAAGGAAATACGTAAGTATTAGGACCTGCTGCCGTTGGAGTGTCCAGCGTTGTTACGGTAATTATCATGACCGCCACGCCTATCCGTAGCAGAATGGTCGTTAGTCTGACCGTTTCCCTTGGGCTGATGAGGCTGCTGCTGAGTAGCCGGCTGAGACCGGTCCCCAGTTTTCTGCCTGGAAGATACAATTTAAAGAGATGAATAGTTGACATATATGGAAAGAATACGGATTGGTCACCGCTTGAATACGAATGTTTACCTCTTGTCGGGTCTCTCTGCTTCCCCGAACTCATCTCTCTCCTGAAGCATCTCCAGTCTACGTGCTGCATCGGCCACTTGTGCTACCGTATCCAACGGTGCACCTGATAGGTTATTGGCGATCCTTGGATTAAGAGCCCAACGAAAATGTAGTGCCTGCTCTTCAGTGGTGCCCGTAGTTGTTCTTAGGACACCGGCATAACGAAGAAAACGCTACATGAAGTCATTGTTGTCTTCGTCAGGTCGCTGTCTAATGGTATAGTATTCCCTCATGAGCCGATTCCTTCCTTCCATGGGGAAAATGTTAGGCGGGGGAGGATAGTCGTCGTTCTGATGAAGGATGTCTTGCATTTCTGCATCAGCAGCTGCAAACATCTCCCAGAGATTGTTTGTGTTTGCCATCTGACAGTATAACATAAAACATATGATTCAACAGATCAAAACATAAAATATATATACATGAAAAAAAATTTATACTAATAAATCCAGAGAAAAATTTTATGCAAGAATATTTGTGTATGAATGCATGATGTAGTTTTATGAAAACTTTTGTATGCTCGAGAGTGAACGCCTATGGTCAGTTCACCCAAAATAAAAGACATGGCGAGGGGACGCCTATGGGTCGGTCCCAAATTTAAAAGTTTCGATAAAACACATGCGACTAAATAGGGCCAGTCCTATACCAACCATTACTTAGTCATAAACCTGCGACAATGACATATATATGTATGTATAAAAATGATGAATGCATGAAAAACGACTGTCAGTTCTAGGAAGACCATAGTGACTACCCACTAATCACATGTCATATTTTGAGAGCCTACAGGTCGAAGCCTTGGCTCTGATACCATAATTGTAACACCCCATTTTGATAATGGAATGTCACATGTAATTATGGCGTGTCATCAAAGCATACAAGGATAAATATCTAAACATTACATGACCATAAAAGGAAAATACCGGAATCAAACATCGGTAGTCCAAAGTAAAGCTCATCACACACAAACATAATTACTGTAAATGAAAGGACTAAACAATGTACATAGAAAGAGTATCAAAGTAACGATAATGCATAAAGTAAAGAAAGGCTAGGAAGCTTCCAATCCATATGCACGTACGCTTAAAGTCTACGAGCGTCCCTGAGTACCTGCCGTTTTGGGAACATAGAAAAGGAAAACGGATGAGCAATACGCTCGGTGCACGGATGTACAATAAAGCATGAAAAGTATAAGCATATAAGCATAAAATAGCGGAAGAAACTAAGTCCCGAATAACCTGGTTAAGTCTTGTTAAAATTGGTTTTATAGTTTGAAAAGCCTTATGTTTATCTTATAAAAACTGTTTAACATATTCTACCATTAGCCAATATAGGTCATGAAAATCTACCGTGCATGAATACTTAGAGGGGTGACCTCATCATGCAAATTAGAGGGGCTGCCTCTAATTTAATATACTGGTTTGGGTAGGAGGGATCAGCTCCTTGTGAAAGATGCAAGCCACACACCACATTCACACTAAGTAATCTGCTGAAAAACATGTAACCAGGATGCACCCATACGCCCCACATGATAAATATAATAATAAGGCCAAAATCTTAAGGGACGCCACGAGCAATCACTCAGCCGTAGGGAAGTCATAACACTAGTGCCTCTAATGTTATGGTTATGGTACCTCCATAACTAGGTGAAACTGGTCATGCATGTATATGGCTATAGGTATTCTAAATTAAACATAAGCAAATCAAACATATAAACTTATACTACGGGAAAACATTTGGCTGTATACGGGGAATCCTAATAAGGAAAGAATGTCCATACTGAAAGGACAGGAATCCGTACCTTATGTCCAGTGAACGAAGAAGACGAACTGAGCAGAATCCTACTTCGATATTACTAATGCTACATAAATACATATGTGTATAAGTATCTGATTACTAAATACATAACTAGTTTTATGTCATGTCTTAGCTTATTTTATACGTTCATGCCATGTTTTACTGTTTTAAGCTTTAAACTGTGTTTATCTTATATTCTGTCTATTCTGAATAAGTATTACTTGTATTTCATGTATTATTATACTTACTGTGTAATAATGAGTAACTTTCTAAAAATAGAAGGTTTCCTAAAATAGAAAGTTTCCAAAAATAGAAAGTTACCGAAAATAGAAAGTTACCAAAAATAGAAAGTTTCCAAAAATAGAAAGTTTCCAAAAATAGAAAGTTTCCAAAAATATAATTACTGCTTAAAATAGATAAGTTTCTAAAAATAGAAAGTTTCCATAAATAGATTAGCTGCCTTAATTAAATAAGTTTCTAAAAATAGAAAGTATCCATAATTAGATATAAGCTGGTTAAATAAGCTAAGTATATAAGCTTAAGTGTTTTCTGATTATTTTTCTAAGTCATAATGATATAAGGTATAGTTTATTAATTATTACATGTAATTAAATAAACTATAGGTTAAAAGTATTTAATTAAATATATCATCTTTTTAATTAAATAAAGTTAAATACTTATGTGACAATCCGTCAATTTATGGTTGATATTTTATTCTCAAGTATTATTTAAAAACATTATTTTAATGTTATATTATGAACTCACCCATTTCTGGGAAGAAATTTGGATTTACGTCTTGAAATAGCATCCACTACGTCTAAACCGGAGGATTCTACGTTACGTGCTTACGTTTACATACACCGTTTTGGTGACAGTCCGACATTTCAGAAAATAAATTTATCCGTGAATATTATTTTGAGATTTTAAATTTGTATTGGTTCATAAACTCACAAATTTACGAGAAGAGATTAGGACTTACGATTATAATTTAACGTCCTTTACGACTAAACCGGAAACCTTAGGATTACGTATTTACGTTTTCGAACTCCGTTTTTGACGAGACAATTTTTATTAGATTCGTTTTGTGTCGTTGATTCATAATTTATAAAAACGTTTTTCGTAAAATGACATGAGGGAACGCAAATCGAGGAAACTAGAATCGAGGAGTACCCGTAAATAATTGGGGATGAGACAAAACCACTTTTGCCCCACCCCCAATATGGGACGGCAAAACTAGCTACCAACACCCATGAGGTGTCAAAGCTTCACAAGGAAGCTTACACACTTGTAACTAGCTTAACATTTAAGCTAAACTTACAACTACACCTCAAAACTACACATCTCAAAACCATTTGTTCATTTTTACACATGCAAAACCACACATCTTTCTCTCTACACCTCACCATTTCCGTCCACTTCAACCATCAAACACCCCATTTTGATTAATTCTAACCACAAATCATGTGTTATTCATACACATGATGATGCTCCTTTGAAGCCTTGAAGATTGGAGGTGATCCTAACATCCAAGGAGAAGATTTATTGGTGTCATAGGGCTGATTTCTACAAGTAGTTTACAAATATTGGTGGTCTTGAATATTGGTGTTGATCTATCACAAGTTTTGCCATCAAAAATCCAAGCCTTGATCATAAACTACTTAATCTTGGTGGTATAAAGATTGTTCTTCCTATCCTATTGTTATTTTGATTATGTAATCTTGTATTTTCTTTATTTATGTATATGTATATGATGATAAATGATGATAAAATATTATGTGGGGATTTGGTGTTGATAAACATTGGTAAAAAGATGGAAAACCACATGTAAAATGGTTAAAATATTGCTTAATGTGATGGATGTACAAAAACAGTAAGTAACCAAATGTTAAACTGATAAAATGGTAAAGTGGAATCAATATACAGTAAGTATTAGATGTTATACACAGTTGAGAGTTGGCCATGCAATGGAATCATCAAAATGAGTGAGATATGATCAAAACAAAATTAGTACACCAATCTGAATAGTCTGTTTTGTAGGGACTGTTAAGGATACTTAGACATGGATTGAGCAGTAGCTATAGCTAACTTATTTGTAGCACATAATATGAAGTTTATTTCATTCAAAAATGAGCTTTTATCTCCTTATAGAACTCAAGATATGATAAAAATGGTTAAAGGGAAACTAAAAATCAGATTTTGTGAAATTAAAGTTTAATATTATTATATAAGCACTCAAATAAATATAGTATAAAATGGGAATTAAAACCCACTAACTTATATATTTCATTTATATAAATATGCATAAGGATAAATAAATGGACATTATATAAAAATGGTAGTTTGGTAAGTTTTATAAGTTATAAAAACTATAAACATGATTTTTACGTCTTTACGGCTAGTACCGTAAAATTAACATTTTTCGTCAATTAAAACTTAGACGATCGGACCCGTCTAATGTAAAATTTTTAAATGTCATATACTGATATATAAGTACTTAATACAAGTAAAACCGATAAAACCCAAACTATATATCACACACGTGAATTTTGAATCTATTTAATTTACGTGAAACGCGATAGTTCGGGTTAGACTTGTGTGTCTATTGATGTTCCCGATTGGTTACACATATTTTGCGTAGGAATTTGATTTTTTATGAATGACGTTCATATGAAATATTACTTGAACGACTATTATTCATTTACAATACGTGCTAGGAATTTCTACTTTTAGAATCGACATTTAATTATATCAACACAATTCCATTAAGGAATTTTGCAACACAAAACAAATGTTTCTTTCACCCGGTATATGTTTACGACACACTTGGAGATTTCGTATATTTTCCCTTTCACCAAATTAGTTTTAAACACTACATTTTCTTAAACTCAATACTACAAACATTAAAATCCTTACAACTTTACAAAACAAAACAACTATCTCTTTTGTCACCTTATCAAAACCGGACCCCCTCAAACTATGTAAAACCCACGTTTTAAACTCAAAACTACTTGTACCATACCCTCCATAAGTGGTTTAGTACTTTGGTCCCCTCCCTCCTTTAATAAACTGTCAGGTTGCACCATTCTACCCCATACTTTCCTAAGCCTTATACTTGTACAACATGTACTCACCAAGAAGTCAAGATTGGAAACAAAATCCCTTCTTTCTTGCTGCCATAAAACGTGACTCCTTCCCCTTTTGCTCTTCCCCAACAAGTTCTTCTTTCCCCATGCAATTGAAAGTTCCCATAGTGTACAAACACTGGTTGATAACTAGTTACAATCAAACTAAAAACACTAACTAAGTTATGTGAACCCTAAACCCACTTGAAGCACTTGAAGCCTATAAATACTAAACTCTTCTCACTTAAAGACACACACACTCTCAAGATCTCAAATAGAAAAACACAAAAACTTCTTATTCTTAGGTCACGACAGGGAAATATAATAAACAAGGGTTCGGGTTGTTTAAGAATGCTAGGTATTCGGGTTAAGGTCCTCTAGCTCTTGCGTCATCTTCATCAACCAATCTTAGGACTTTTGTAAGTTTTAATGTTCCTTGCTAAACTATGAAGGTTGATACTTTTATACTTGCTCAAAACTTTGAAACCAATAAATTAAACTAAATAAGTCACGGGAGAAGATGGGGTGCTTGAATGGTTTCATGCTCACGTCTAGGGTTTTGGTTTGTATAAAACATTTGATTACGTAAAATACTTAAACCAACTAGCACATGAAATGATACCCGTATTGAAATACCCAACTTAACATATAGACAACTCACGGTTTGGCTTGATAAGGTGAGAATAACTTGAACATTTAAGGAACTAGACTAATGACCTTCTTGTTAAGTAACAAATTTGTTTTCATAAGGAACTATCATATGTGAATCATGAGTAACCCTATGAAAGGAACCAAATGCAGAAAACCCTAATACTAACAAACTTTTAAACCTTGTATACAAGGGTAGCTATGGTCTCTTATATGTATGCTGCCATATGAATGTCCATGCTCATTATATGTTTACTTATTTGGAAAAGTGTGTGAGTTTAACGACATAAGGGCTGAGGATATATATGGCGTGGTCTTTTTGCTTGTCTTTGCATGCGTGTAAACAACCTATCCATGCCACCATGATTCGTGAACTATGTTTGAGACATCTTAAGTATTGTATGTGTGAACCAAATGCTTGAGATGTAAAATTATAAAAAAATGAGTAATACTTACTTCTTGTGTGAAAAGAGTATGTTTGTGCTTGCGTGATAAACAGTGAGAGTATGTTCCTTTTGTTTAAGTTGTCATTGTATGCAATGTATATATGAACGAAGCAGTGTGTGAGTATAAACTCTATGAACAGCCCCCAACTAATATACGTGTGTATGAGCTCTGCCTAAAAATAGTGACTCGAGAGTACAGTGAAACCAAAAGAAAGGAATGTGTATGCATGTATATTTGTATGACGTCCACGCATGTATAGAAATAAAACAATTACAACAATGACCATCCTTTCCCTTTGGAGATACCCTGCGTCAACAGTAGCAACAGTAGGACACTTTATATCTTTTGACTTAATATCTAAAATCTAGGTGACAACTAGAACCTTAGACTTCCAGTCCATGTTTATGATTACTACTATGAACCATGGGTGTGTATGATGAATATGTGTGTATGTGTGCCATGTATGAAAATGATATACTGGGGCGTGGCCTCAACAAAAAATAGAAGGAAAGAAGTATATCTTGACAAGCCGTTTATACAAACCCCACATGTTATAAGTACGAATGTAAGCCCCATGGACAAATGTTAAATTAGTACTATGTGTGTGCCCCTGCGTGACACAGTAACTCAGCAAAACACAAGTCCACCAATCACTTTTCCTATTGCAGTAGTGAGCTAGGTCCCCCTGTTTTCTTGACATGAAATATAGTGAGTTATTTGTGGTATGCATGTGTATGTATGATGAATGAGTAAAATGTGAGAATAAATGAGGGCCCTTTCCTTCCCCTCTATTCCGTGAAAGCTGTGCAAACAAGACAAATTTGGTACTATGCCACAGTGATAAATAGGTATGAAATGTATGTTATTTGATGCCATGTATATGCATGATAAAAAGTAATACATATGTTGTTTGTTTCTTGTGTACTTGACTGCCAAAACAAGCAAGTGGGAACAAATAATACTAAAGGTTATGTCACATAACTATGTATGCATGATAAACTAAGACACTAGGCAATATCAAAGGGGACAATGTAGAGTGATGCGTGTATTATAGCGTAATACTGAAAGCAGTGGCATCATTTTGCCATTTAACAAATTTCCAAGTTGACACCAACTATTATAACGCGTATAAAATGTGGCTGATCGCCCTACTTTGAGCCTATATTTAACCAGTCAAACGACCATGCCTCGACAATCTAAAAGTACCATGACAAAGTTGACGCAGCCTAGTTTTCAGAACCGTTTTTCTTCATCTTAAAGTTGAGTAACGAACCCGCAATTAATTTTCAAAAACACTTGATCAACACTTATAAATAATTAGACATAATTTGTTTATTTTTAGTTGCGAGTGCACTACTTTGTCTAAATATTTTCTATACTTAGAGGCTTCACAAAAATATAATATTTATCCAATACCGACGACCTTGTGGCCTAGTTTTTATAGTGAGAACCCGTTTATTTTTCGGACTATTATTTAACGAGATATCAAGACCCAAAGTCGACCCCGTGACTAAAATGGTTGAACGAGAAAAATGTATAAAAACATTTTATAAATCCATAGCAAGTATAAATTATCAACCAAGTACATTGTACGTTATTATTTATTTTATTTAGCCTAAGTACGGATATTTTACTTAGGTTACGAGTAGATCGTTTGCGCATTGTTTTGCGTGCCTTGATATTCAGTGCTATCTTTGTTGATCATATTTACTGCTTCATCGAGGTGAGTTTCATAGCCCCACTTTTTATTTGTTTTTATACTTTTGGGGTGAGAACATTGCTTGTTTTAAACGGATGAACATAAGTGCTAAAACTTGATACGTTTGCCTACATGATGTCTAAGTAGCGATATCCCTAGATGCTTTAGCCCACTATCGTGAACCGTTAATTACTTTGTGTAAGCGCGAATGTTATGGATAGATCTATCGGGACTAACCTCCCTATCTAATTTGGTTGTGTGGCCAAAGTTAGATACACTTACATTTGAGGATTTACAAATGCTTCGGGATAGGCATTTGCTCGGGCTCTTATTATTTCTTGTTGGTTGAGGTTAACGCTTCGGTGTCACGAGCTTAGGCGTAGGTGGTTAAAACGTATACTTTTGATTATAATTTTGTATTTGTTACAAGATTATATGCCGGTTGACTTGAAAATCTTATGGTTCATCACACTATTTAAACTTAAACCTATGAACTCACCAACCTTTGTGTTGACGCTTTAGCAATGTTTTTCTCAGGTATCAAGACGGAGGAGTGACGTGGTTATGCATGGGAGATTTTTAAATGAAAATGGTCGTGACTAGTATATGGATATTTGGATCAATGTTAAAGTCTTGAGAAACAATGTTTTATTATGATATGCTGTAATTCGCTTCCGAAACAAGTTTTATGCTTTTAATTAAATTAAAACGACTTTTAAATAGTCGTTCTTTGTATCTATGTCTTTTGATAGTCATGACCGTCGCACCCCATTGTGTTGTATTACTCTGATAAATTGGGGGTGTGACAGATTGGTATCAGAGTTGTAGTTATAGAGAACTAGGTTATTTTACAAAATGATTTTTATAAACGTGAGTCAAAAATTTATTTATCGGAAAAATAAATCTAGACTATAACTGTCTCTCAAAAATCTCCAAGAACCACTTCACTCCACGTCTTCGATACAAGTAAGTTGTGACTTGAGATAGTATATGATTTGCAATGATAAGTTTTGAATTTGATTGCTAAGTGTTATTAGCATTAGGTACTCCCTTCCCATGTTTGAGTGATAACCATAGGGACATGTAGTAAAACGATTTTTTTATTTTTTTTTTTTAAAAAAAAAACATCCTTGTATGGATTGTTACGATACGCAAATGGTTTGTGCCATATTCATTTGAATGGTTTGTGCCATCTTTGTTTAAATGGTTTGTGCCATATTTATTTTAATGGTTTGTGCCATATATATATTTTCCTTGAGATTAAACGTACGCATACTTATATTTTAGATAGTCTGCGGGACTATTATCGACTATCGAAACGTTTTGTGTTTCATATTACTATGCGCCGAATTAAAAATATCGCCATGATTCCTAGAACGAAAACTATATGAATATATTTATTTACCATGGGTTTGGTAGTGTGTTAATTTGTAGTAATACTTGAATCAAGCGATACTATTATAAATGTCGAGAGGAGCTACTATTTATTGGGTTCGATAAATCGTTACTCCACTAAACATTTATAGTAGACTCGGTTGAGTAAAAGTGACCTACGTTAACTAACGGTTTCGAATTGAAATTGAATGCGACCGAGGAACGACGATGATGTCACTATTTAAAATGACATATGACGATAAAACACTTAGTACAAGTAATACTCTTGTAATGCTCCTAAGAATACTACAATTCAAAGAACAAATAAATTCCGCGATATATGAACTATCTATAAATGCGCTGACGTGTGAGTCAAATGGTTATCAAAGAAAACTTTATGGGAAATAAATTACGCAAAGACAAATCAAAATTCTTTTAGTCCATTGGTTGCGACTAAGTTATTATGACGTTGTTATAAATTTCGAAGTTACGATATAGATATAAATTAAAGGGTTTTACCCTTGGTTAAACAATTATGCCAATTTCTACATCAAAGGGATTATCGCGTTGTGTGATATTTGAGAACCCCAGATGCGAAATGTGGGCGTATATTGTAATCTTAAATGCAAGGTATAAATATACAACAATGACTGTAAGGTTTATCTAAGATTGCGAGCAAAACGCTAGACGAGAGCAAGATAAACGAAACATATAAAGTATAACGGAACATATCACAAAATCAGAGAAATTCTTGTAATAAAATTTCGTAGTTGCTCGAATTGAACATTTCGAACGATTACAGATTAAAAACATATGGAACAATCCTTGTTATGAATTTTTTGTGATAAAATTTTAGTACTCGACTCGTTTAAATCAAATAAACAATTTTTCAAGGTGTAAAAATTGTCAAAATTGTACGAACTAGCAATACTAAGTTAAGGAAAGACTTATGAATGAACAAGAACTAGTACGGGCTATGTAATAGCTGTAAGCCGACTATACCTCAAAAACATACTTACTCATCCGAGTTGCAAGTAATAAACGTTAACGAGAGGAAATTGCACAAAAATGAACATCGTAATAGACCTAAATTGATGAAAGAATTGATTAAGGATAATTGTATTTATCCATCCGTGCATAATCACTACTAAGAGAAAGTACAAATAATAAGTGTGTGGAAGAGTATGTTAGAGGACTTTAACATTCCACGATTCACTTATTGATTTCCATTTAAGGACTACTTGGACATTTGAGTAGACTTACGGATCGATGTACGAGAACTTACTCTAAATAAAAGGAAAATTTACAAGACATCATACAACTCATCCCTATTTTTAGAACTTTAGAAAAATACTTCGTTTCTACCTACCAAATAACCGTCGTTTTACATTTGCTGACAGGCGAAAAAGGAAAAATGCCTCTCATTCCGTTTGTCATTTTGCAATCCGAATCCGACAAGGAAATTACCCCCATCCGGAGCGTAATCACAATAAATTCGGATGACGAGCAAGATTCGCCAGTCATGATGCCAAATGTCACTACGGGATTTCCCTCCATCGTCCCAAATATTTCTACTACTACCACTATGCCAAACCTCACTCCTATACCTTCAACCATGCCTGAAACTTCTTGGAAAAGAAACCGTTCTTCATCACCACCACCTAATGTTACTCATTCCCCAGAAAACGAGCCTACTTCAGAAGCACTCGGATTCGATGCAGAACACCTGATAGGCCGTCTGGAGGATGTAGAGGGCGATGTGGATTTCCTTACCGCGCAAGATGAGGACAAGGACTTAGTGATAGCCGAGTTGAGAGAGTCTCTCGAGGCTGCTGAGTCCGAGATCGCAATCTTACAAATGAGGAATGATGATGCCGAGGCTAGGCAAGCTGCGGATCATGCTCAGATTCAAGAAATCCTACGCCATCTAGGTTTTTAGGATTTTCTCGCCTTTCTAATAAAAGTATGATGTTTTGTAATAAATGTATGACATGTTGTCAAGACTAAAAGAAGCCATTCATTAGTTGAATGAAATTTTGTACTCTAAGCTCCAAAACTATGTATGGAACGTAGTTCAAGAATGAAATGTATGAATTTTATGATACGATCCCTTAATAATTGTATTACGATAATTGTGAGAAAAGTTGGTCAAATATGAACAATTGTAAGAATTGATAACAATGAAAGAACTAACAAAATATACATCGTTTGTGCGATAATGTGCACAGAAAAATTGAAATGACGGAACAAGGTTGCAAGGACCTCAAAGAGGTCATCACTCGTCAATACCAAAATGCCATTAGGGCCGTTGATGCGTTTGAAGCTAGTATCCGCACGGTTGACCGTACCATGGATCCTAGTGTTTACGAAAAAGCTAAGGAAACAAGTGCTACTTTGGTTAACACCTTTGGACCTCGAAAGACCCTTTTCAAAAACTAAGGTAAATCATACCGTTAGTTGAAGAAAAGGGCCTTATGAGAGGAGATGCTATATGTTGAAGAATCACTGTTTAACACCATGAAGCAAGGTGTCGAAAGGTTTAACCCTCCCCCTATGACTAAACCAAAGGATCACTCCTGGAAAGCACCACGTGTTCACCAAGGAAGAACTTTACCATCCTCTACTTGTTGTACAAGGACAAATTTCTCAGAGGATGTGCTCAAAACAACTCCGATCTTGAACAAGAAGTATCTCGGTAACCTCCCATATTGCCACGAGTGTGACTACCACCACAAAGGTAGTTGCGCTAACCATTGCATGCTTTGCGATGAATTTGGGCACTTGGAGGGTGATTGTCGAGTGGTAAAGTCCCATGAGAAGAATATGAAGGAACGCTACATGGAGGAATGTCGTTTAAGACAAGAAATACTTGAAATCGCCCAAGAAGGAAGCTCGAAGGCAAAGAGCGTCCAATACCCCACCAACGTTTTACACCGTTTGTCTTTCAAGAAATATGCACCGACAATCTTCAAGTATCAACCCAAGGGTTTCTACCCTCGTCATGGATAGAGCGTGGAAGTTTATGTATTATGAACTAGTTTACTTTTATGCAAATCAAGTAACTCGACATCCGTCGATGTTACCACCAACAAAACATAACTATGTAACCGTACTCCAAGTTTTCAATTAAATTGTGTTGTTTTATTTTTAAAGTCTATTTTGTTTAAACAACAAGAAAACTTTATTTTTATTTTTCATGTGTCGTAGAAAAACTCATCCGCCAAAATTTTTACTTAAGAAAGAACTTTCTTCTACAATATTCTCTTTACCTATGGAAGAGAAGTAAATAAGATAATTTTTCGTTAAAAAGATTTTTGTAAAAATATTCTTTAGAAAATATCAATTTTTTTTATTATTTACCATCGGAAACACTCATTAGTGAGAATAATAACAATTGTAATAATGTAAGTTAGAAGATTAATAAATGTATTATTAATCAAACGCCGCAACTAACAACGAAATATTTTTGGTAAGATCTACCATGTAAAGTTTTGGAACCTGGTTTGACGACCAACTCAATATGGAGAACAAAGACTATTGATAAACTCGACGAGAACTAGTACGAATAATTATGGGAATTATTTCGTCGATTGTAAAGAGTGAGCATTGGTAACAAATGAAATGCACTATGAACTAACTTGTTGGTTATGAAAAGTGGAAAATGATAACGAACAAAATGCACTGTGGACTATCAATATATAATTACAACCTCAAAGAGTTAAATTATGATGAAAAAGAGGATGCAACCGTTTGTCCCGAGACGTACGTAGCCTGATCAACTACGTATGATCGTGGTCGAACGCGAGTATGCTCATAGTAATCATCTTAAAAATGAAATATATTAGTACTAGAAAAATATATTTAAGTTACCCTATTCGACAAAGAAAAATTTATTACGTGCTACAAACGTCAAACATTTTTATATCGTCTTAAGTAAAAGCGTCGAGTACGCGATACGTGTAAACCTAGTATAATTATTTTCTTCGCCGCTATTTCATAGAAGAGCATATATGACACGCAAATACTAAGAGCGCCAATTGTTTTTGACAAAAATTAGACTCGGATAGATTATAGTTGGAAAATCGAAGGCAACTTTTAAATAATAATGAGGAGAACGAAAAGTCATTTGAGTAAAATCCAAATTTAACGGATATCCAGAACTCGTCGTAACATAACCCATGTTAAAGAGCAATTGAATCAAGATAAACATACTTTTGTAAATAATTGGAATACCAAAACCACTTTGACAAAGATCTATTTTACTTAACGATGTTTGAGCATCACTCCGTACTCATAAGCTTAAGAAATATTATATACCTTCCTCATAGAAGGAATCCAAACGAACTACGGTTTAATCATATGATAAATTGAGCACCCGTTTTTGTTTCCTCTCCATGAAAAAGGAGATAAACGAGGAAGAATGCAAACTAAATTGATTAACTAAACGAAATGATCTAATATTGATCGAATGTCACATAAAAGGAATGAACGTCTTGACCACCATGCGTTAGGACGATCAATTATCCTAGATTTTTGGGAAACCGACTCAAGAAACCTTGACGCATACGCTACTTATCACTACCAAGTAGACGGTTAATGTGAATGGAATCAATCAAACTATATGGAGCGATTTTTAAATGTGCGATATATAGTCATCTAGGCGAAAAATGACAATACGCGACACTTCAAAGTGGAAGAAAAACGCAGGACGACATGAACGATAATAATGAGAAAACTCACTAAACAAAACTGACGTCATCAAGATACAAGAAAAGACTCAGGAAAAGAAACGCTATAGAACCATGTACAAGTCGGAAGAAATTTTCGTTTGTTTTATCCTAACGAGATTATAGTAGTTTTAATCTTAGCAACGAACTAAAGGAAAAAGAACGCATTGAACGCTATGAAAGGAACATAAAATTTTAATTGACCTCTTGTTTTGATAACAACATCGACGTGCTAGTTTTGAGGACAAAAGTCAATTTAAGGGATTACGAATGTCACACACGTGAATTTTGAATCTATTTAATTTACGTGAAACGCGATAGTTCGGGTTAGACTTGTGTGTCTATTGATGTTCCCGATTGGTTACACATATTTTGCGTAGGAATTTGATTTTTTATGAATGACGTTCATATGAAATATTACTTGAACGACTATTATTCATTTACAATACGTGCTAGGAATTTCTACTTTTAGAATCGACATTTAATTATATCAACACAATTCCATTAAGGAATTTTGCAACACAAAACAAATGTTTCTTTCACCCGGTATATGTTTACGACACACTTGGAGATTTCGTATATTTTCCCTTTCACCAAATTAGTTTTAAACACTACATTTTCTTAAACTCAATACTACAAACATTAAAATCCTTACAACTTTACAAAACAAAACAACTATCTCTTTTGTCACCTTATCAAAACCAGACCCCCTCAAACTATGTAAAACCCACGTTTTAAACTCAAAACTACTTGTACCATAACCTCCATAAGTGGTTTAGTACTTTGGTCCCCTCCCTCCTTTAATAAACTGTCAGGTTGCACCATTCTACCCCATACTTTCCTAAGCCTTATACTTGTACAACATGTACTCACCAAGAAGTCAAGATTGGAAACAAAATCCCTTCTTTCTTGCTGCCATAAAACGTGACTCCTTCCCCTTTTGCTCTTCCCCAACAAGTTCTTCTTTCCCCATGCAATTGAAAGTTCCCATAGTGTACAAACACTGGTTGATAACTAGTTACAATCAAACTAAAAACACTAACTAAGTTATGTGAACCCTAAACCCACTTGAAGCACTTGAAGCCTATAAATACTAAACTCTTCTCACTTAAAGACACACACACTCTCAAGATCTCAAATAGAAAAACACAAAAACTTCTTGTTCTTAGGTCACGACAGGGAAATATAATAAACAAGGGTTCGGGTTGTTTAAGAATGCTAGGTATTCGGGTTAAGGTCCTCTAGCTCTTGCGTCATCTTCATCAACCAATCTTAGGACTTTTGTAAGTTTTAATGTTCCTTGCTAAACTATGAAGGTTGATACTTTTATACTTGCTCAAAACTTTGAAACCAATAAATTAAACTAAATAAGTCACGGGAGAAGATGGGGTGCTTGAATGGTTTCATGCTCACGTCTAGGGTTTTGGTTTGTATAAAACATTTGATTACCTAAAATACTTAAACCAACTAGCACATGAAATGATACCCGTATTGAAATACCCAACTTAACATATAGACAACTCACGGTTTAGCTTGATAAGGTGAGAATAACTTGAACATTTAAGGAACTAGACTAATGACCTTCTTGTTAAGTAACAAATTTGTTTTCATAAGGAACTATCATATGTGAATCATGAGTAACCCTATGAAAGGAACCAAATGCAGAAAACCCTAATACTAACAAACTTTTAAACCTTGTATACAAGGGTAGCTATGGTCTCTTATATGTATGCTGCCATATGAATGTCCATGCTCATTATATGTTTACTTATTTGGAAAAGTGTGTGAGTTTAACGACATAAGGGCTGAGGATATATATGGCGTGGTCTTTTTGCTTGTCTTTGCATGCGTGTAAACAACCTATCCATGCCACCATGATTCGTGAACTATGTTTGAGACATCTTAAGTATTGTATGTGTGAACCAAATGCTTGAGATGTAAAATTATAAAAAAATGAGTAATACTTACTTCTTGTGTGAAAAGAGTATGTTTGTGCTTGCGTGATAAACAGTGAGAGTATGTTCCTTTTGTTTAAGTTGTCATTGTATGCAATGTATATATGAACGAAGCAGTGTGTGAGTATAAAATCTATGAACAGCCCCCAACTAATATACGTGTGTATGAGCTCTGCCTAAAAATAGTGACTCGAGAGTACAGTGAAACCAAAAGAAAGGAATGTGTATGCATGTATATTTGTATGACGTCCACGCATGTATAAAAATAAAACAAGTACAACAATGACCATCCTTTCCCTTTGGAGATACCATGCGTCAACAGTAGCAACAGTAGGACACTTTTTATCTTTTGACTTAATATCTAAAATCTAGGTGACAACTAGAACCTTAGACTTCCAGTCCACGTTTATGATTACTACTATGAACCATGGGTGTGTATGATGAATATGTGTGTATGTGTGCCATGTATGAAAATGATATACTAGGGCGTGGCCTCAACAAAAAATAGAAGGAAAGAAGTATATCTTGACAAGCCATTTATACAAACCCCACATGTTATGAGTGCGAATGTAAGCCCCATGGACAAATGTTAAATTAGTACTATGTGTGTGCCCCTGCGTGACACAGTAACTCAGCAAAACACAAGTCCACCAATCACTTTTCCTATTGCAGTAGTGAGCTAGGTCCCCCTGTTTTCTTGACATGAAATATAGTGAGTTATTTGTGGTATGCATGTGTATGTATGATGAATGAGTAAAATGTGAGAATAAATGAGGGCCCTTTCCTTCCCCTCTATTCCGTGAAAGCTGTGCAAACAAGACAAATTTGGTACTATGCCACAGTGATAAATAGGTATGAAATGTATGTTATGTGATGCCATGTATATGCATGATAAAAAGTAATACATATGTTGTTTGTTTCTTGTGTACTTGACTACCAAAACAAGCAAGTGGGAACAAATAATACTAAAGGTTATGTCACATAACTATGTATGCATGATAAACTAAGACACTAGGCAATATCAAAGGGGACAATGTAGAGTGATGCGTGTATTATAGCGTAATACTGAAAGCAGTGGCAGCATTTTGCCATTTAACAAATTTCCAAGTTGACACCAACTATTATAACGCGTATAAAATGTGGCTGATCGCCCTACTTTGAGCCTATATTTAACCAGTCAAACGACCATGCCTCGACAATCTAAAAGTACCATGACAAAGTTGACGCAGCCTAGTTTTCAGAACCGTTTTTCGTTCATCTTAAAGTTGAGTAACGAACCCGCAATTAATTTTCAAAAACACTTGATCAACACTTATAAATAATTAGACATAATTTGTTTATTTTTAGTTGCGAGTGCACTACTTTGTCTAAATATTTTCTATACTTAGAGGCTTCACAAAAATATAATATTTATCCAATACCGATGACCTCGTGGCCTAGTTTTTATAGTGAGAACCCGTTTATTTTTCGGACTATTATTTAACGAGATATCAAGACCCAAAGTCGACCCCGTGACTAAAATGGTTGAACGAGAAAAATATATAAAAACATTTTATAAATCCATAGCAAGTATAAATTATCAACCAAGTACATTGTACGTTATTATTTATTTTATTTAGCCTAAGTACGGATATTTTACTTAGGTTACGAGTAGATCGTTTGCGCATTATTTTGCGTGCCTTGATATTCAGTGCTATCTTTGTTGATCATATTTACTGCTTCATCGAGGTGAGTTTCATAGCCCCACTTTTTATTTGTTTTTATACTTTTGGGGTGAGAACATTGCTTGTTTTAAACGGATGAACATAAGTGCTAAAACTTGATACGTTTTCCTACATGATGTCTAAGTAGCGATATCCGTAGATGCTTTAGCCCACTATCGTGAACCGTTAATTACTTTGTGTAAGCGCGAATGTTATAGATAGATCTATCAGGAATAACCTCCCTATCTAATTTGGTTGTGTGGCCAAAGTTAGATACACTTACATTTGAGGATTTACAAATGCTTCGGGATAGGCATTTGCTCGGGCTCTTATTATTTCTTGTTGGTTGAGGTTAACGCTTCGGTGTCACGAGCTTAGGTGTAGGTGGTTAAAACGTATACTTTTGATTATAATTTTGTATTTGTTACAAGATTATATGCCGGTTGCCTTGAAAATCTTATGGTTCATCACACTATTTAAACTTAAACCTATGAACTCACCAACCTTTGTGTTGACGCTTTTGGAATGTTTTTCTCAGGTATCAAGACGGAGGAGTGACGTGGTTATGCATGGGAGATTTTTAAATGAAAATGGTCGTGACTAGTATATGGATATTTGGATCAATGTTAAAGTCTTGAGAAACAATGTTTTATTATGATATGGTGTAATTCGCTTGCGAAACAAGTTTTATGCTTTTAATTAAATTAAAACGACTTTTAAATAGTCGTTCTTTGTATCTATGTCTTTTGATAGTCATGACCGTCGCACCCCATTGTGTTGTATTACTCTGATAAATTGGGGGTGTGACACTATATAACATATGGACATTAACGGGCTAAGTTAGCATTATTGGACTAATAATCCAACTAAATAGACTAAACACTTATAAATTTACTTACAAGGCTTAACCCACTTGGGCCCAACATGAAAAGTATAATACTGATAATAAAGGTGTAAAATGGACTAATATAAAGTATTGGGCTTGTAATAGGCTTATTGGGCCTAATACATGTAAATAAGTAAAACTAGTAAAACTAGTATAAAAATGTTACCAACACATAAACACTATAATGAATGAGTAAAAATGTACAATCCCACTTGATCATCATCATATGTATACATAATTTTTATTTTTATAAAGTCATTGGACAAGATTCTAAGACGAGTATTATTTGTCTAGGTTTCCGTGATTGAAGCACGTACCGTACATCCAAATCGCTGATAACCGCCTTCCCACATCAACGTGAGTTCATAGCCTCGCACTCTTTTAAATGTTTTTATGAAATGTTTTTTAAACCCGTGAGGGAGATAACATGTGAGTTTTACTAAAATAGCACACCAGTTGTCCCGATTGTCTGTTTATTGATTTGGACTCGAATGATTGTATGACCCGATGAATGATTAAATGACCCGATAGATGAACTGAAATGGATTATTAAAGTTAGGTTATGTCACTAAAAGTCCCATTAGCATGAATTATAAACTACCGGGATTTGGTAGACCCTTATGCATATAATAGCACTATTTGGGGACGATCACCCCAGTTCGCGCCTTGACGGTTGATCCCCGTCGTGCCATACTGATTGGTAAGAGAATTTATGTATGAGAAGATTTACACAAGCGTGATTATTGTGACGACACGCTAATTTAGATGGGCAAATGAGTTTCGGCTTAGCTACCCGTTGTTTGTTGTAGTAAGGTAACAATGTCATGCGGCTTATAATAATCCAAATAACGAAACTACTGCTATATGCACTGAATTACGATATATTGCCTGACTAGCAATATGGGGTCTTATTATTGATATTATGTCCGTGATTTAGTTTTACATAACCATATTCATATAACGGTTTTTATTTAACTCTACACGACGTTATAAAATGTATTGTATGATATTTTTACGACATTGGTTCGTAAAATGATTTTGAAGGCAAAAGCCTATATTATGACTTTTGATAAGGATTGTATAAAATGACTTTGGCTATTTTATGGCCTATTACAAAGATTTGTACAAAATGATTTTCGGTAATAATTATATACCGATGATATATTAATGGTTTTATTAAACTCTATGAATTCACTTGGCGTTATCGCTGACCTTTTCTTTTAACATGTTTTATCTCAGGTACTTGAAGGTAATTCTCGAGAAGACAACAAGAATTTATGCCCCGCACTTAAATAACAATTTTCATTCAAATGCTTTGTAAAATTTGTATGAAGTAATATGACTTGGGACCTATAATTTTATATTTATGAATGGAAATGCTTTATTATTAAACGACGCGATTATTATGCGTTGTCTATGATGTGAGTAATGTGCTATCCCGTAACACCAACGAGTCTTCCGCTGTATTGAATTGTGTAAATTTGGGTGTGTTACAATTTGGTATCAGAGCTCTCGTTATAGAGAATGAAAGATTTTTAAAATTAAGCTTTTGCATAAAACATTTCAAAATCTTTTAACTATAAACATTTTTCACAAAATGTCTAAAAATGTTTTGACTATAACGGTGCCGAAGAATTCCCAGGTTACCTACAAGGCCAGACTAAGAAGTGTTATTTTAATATATATATAACTTGGATTATATATATATATATATATGATGTAATTTGATTACATGATTGTTTGATGATTATTTTAATATTTATATGAGGCATTTATACGACGTAGATTGTCACAAGAAACCCTAACTCCCCTAGCAAATCAATTGAAGCTATTCTCGTAGGAATTCTAGCTATTCTAGATCTAAACCAAGTTGTGGATATTTATGATCCTAACAAAATGGTTGATATTCGTAGAAATGTAGATATTAGTTGATTGTGATATTGAAGAAGAACTGGTGAGATTAAAACTGATATCGATGTCATGACGATCTTTCCTTATAGAGTGGAGTTTGACAAAACGTTACCACCTGGAGAGATGTCATCAGATTTGTTGTCACCCAATTCTTAAATTGAAATCGAAAGGGTGAATGTTGCACTTGAGGCTGTGAATAGAACCATTACCCAAAAGCCTCATGCCACTAGTACCTTTCCCAGAAGTCTAATTTAATGATCGAGTCATTTCATACTAGTGACTCATTTGATAACTATTGTTATAAGAGCTATAGGATTGGAAATTAAGTGTTAATCGTATCGAGCTTTTATTGCTGATGAGATGTCATTTATACATGATCTCATCGTTCTTTTCGGGCTTTAAATGCATAAAAATGTCATTAAATACCATATATATGCTTGTGTTTGTTTACTTGTGTATTTTAGGTATGGATATCGTGAAAAAGACAAAAGATCACAAGTTACAAGGAAAAACGGACACGAGAAACGAAGCCGTACAAAGAACCGGACCCTAATCATGAAGAATTCAACAAATACCCTTTAAGACTTGAAGACAAACAAGATTGATCCTCATTTATTGAAGAAATGACACTTAAAACCCTTGTATATTAATAATTACAAGTTTGGTCCATTAAGTTTGTCAAAATTACACAAAAGGTCCTTCAACTTTGAAGAAATGGCAAGAATAGTCCCTCAACAAATCAAAATTGCCAATAATGGTCCCTCATGAAGTAAAAGATACAATGAAGACCTTTGAAGATCAACAATGTTCAAAATCAGTCCTTGAAATATCTCAAAATGGCAAAAACAACCCTTGAAAACCCTTTTGAAAAGTTATGTGCCAAAATTGCCAAATGGTGAAAGTTGTTACAAGTATAAATGGGCGCTGATAGAAGTTTACTTGCAATTGACAAAAGAAAGGAAAAAGAAGGACTGAAAGTGTGCATTTGAAACATTCAAACAAGTATTTGCGCCAAACACTTCTCCAATACATCAAAAACGGATCAAAAAGGGTACTATTCACTTTTACCAGCCCAGATTTTACACCACTTAAATCAAAGGCTAAAATGAAATTACCTTGGCACACGTTTGATTCACCTTACCTTAAACGCATCCCACACCAAAAACCTTCACTCCCACTCACTATGGACCCCACCCCCAATTCCCTTTCCACCAATCAGAATACAACTTGGCCTCCAAGTTAAGTGACGTGTCCAAATCAACAGCTATGATTCATTGCTTCATCACAAAGCTAAAATGAACATCCAGGATCACTTTGGACAGCTCACACCAAGGATTCGTCTAGAAGAACCAAGGGCATTATAGGGAATTCAGTTCTAGGGTTTGTGAATAGTGTTTAGCCAGGCATTTGCCTATAAAAGGAGACCTCAACATGTGAGAGTCCATTTGTTCCAGTTTTAGGCTATTAATCTTTGTAATTCTTTTTTTAGCTTAATAAAATTTGAATTTCTGAAATTTGAAATCTCTTTTTGATTTTGTTAAAAGTTTGGTGTTTGAGTAGCCTAATTCTGAGTTCCATTTGATTGTTTAGACCTTCCTTAACCTTGTGGTTAAGGCACGTCTAGGTTTGAAAGGTTTTCAAGGTTCAAAAGCCTTGAAGTCCTTGTTTCTGAATTTGGCTTATTTTTGTGTACTAACCCTTAGCCTTAAGCCTTGAGTTCTTTCAAGCTTGTTGACACCAAGCCTGGGAAGGATTCTAAGCCTTTGGTTGAGTTTGTTTGCTGCTTGTGTTGAAGATATCAAGTCCTTGAGGTTCTACTTTGAACCATCAACCAAGGCACTTTGCATCTCCTTGTTTGAAGTACCTTGGTCTTGTTCTAGTTGTTGAACAAGGTCCAAGGAGCATTGCTGGCCTTCCTAGGATGTTGTGGAAGGCAGGTATAATCTCTTGGTTAAGATTCCCCTAAAAATTTCATGTTTATGGCTGTTTTGAATTTGGTGCTATGATTTTTAGTATTGGTGTTTGTGATGGTGATTTTTGAGTTTGATTGTGTTAGTTGCTGCCTAGTAAGTGTTTTTGATCATTAAAATCAGTAGGTTATTAGAAGAAATCACAAGTTTCTTTGTTAAGTGGTAGATTAAGGAGTGTTTGGGTTTACTGCTTGAATTGGGATTGTGGTTTGTTAAGTGCTTGTGTTGTGTATGCAAGTATTGGTACCTGTTATTTGGGAGCATATGTTCATCTGTTTGCAGGTTTTGAGGTCTTGAACACATAGATTCATAGATTGGCTATAAAATCTTCATAACTTGGTAAAATTGGCTAGGATTTTGAGGACACCTAGATCTAAGCATAGGTTAAGGGTAACAAGTGCTAAATCATAGTTAATCACACCAGGGTAGAAGGATTTGAGGCTTGAAAAGATCTTAAATGTGATTTAATTGATTTTTCTACAAATCTAACTCCGTCATCACCACGTGTTTTGAGTGCTACAAGCTCGTCTACTTCTTTTGACGATGCTTTGTGTGGTTCTAGTATGGGGAAGCCCCTTATGTTCCCTCATCCTTGTCCACCGAGGACGAGATATTCGATCCCGGAATTTCATGTAAAGGGAAATCTCGGTCTTCCACCGATGCAATAAATGGAAAATCTTTCTATTTGCTTGGTGCGAGTCTACCTCGAGTAGCTCGAAAGTTTGTCTTACCAATTGTCTCACCCTTCTACTTCTCATCTCTTTTCTTCAAACACTTTGAGTTTATGGCACATGTTGAAGTGGTGTTAATTTGTTTTTCCAATGAAAACGAGAACGCCATCTTCGACCCCGGTATTTCGCATCATCTAAGGACCTAGTCCTTTATACCGGTTGCTTTTTGGGCCTTGTTTATCATGTAAGCCCCACTAAAAATTGACCATACCACGATTTTCCCTAAATGTTCACATTTTGAGGGGATCGAGTCGAGCTCATGACTAGGTAATCAAAAATGAGGTGCCTCGTGGGGGAGATCCCATGCTTATCTTTTATGCTCACTATTCACTAATAAGGGGACTTGTACCCTTTCAACTTGTTGTCTCGTGGTTGTTTGTGATTGTGTTATCTAGATCATCATCATCTACGATTGAAGACTCTCGTGTTCGTTTACGTGAGCCTCCATCGTTCGTTTGAAGAAGTTTTTCACGATTCCATGACATATCCTTTATTGTTCTAACAATTATCTTTTAGCATACTTAATAAACGGCTTTAGATATATTGTTGATCATCCTTTCCATGCTAGATCCTAAGCATTCGACTCTTCGTCTCTAGTATGGGGGTGCTCCACCTTTAGACTCGAAACATTGAGGACAATGTTTACTTTTAGTATGGGGGTGAATAGGTACTTTCTTTGCTACACCCTCACGCTTTCCAATTTTCAATGTTTTGTTTTGCTAATAAGGCTAAAAATGGCCAAATTTTAAAATTTTTCTTAGTTTAATAAGTGTTTTTAAGACACGAATGTATATTTTCCGATGGGTAGAATAAGAGTTAATTTTTGACTTGATGGGCATTTGGAGCCATTTACATTCCTTAACCCGCTCAATTCAAGTTTTGCTAGACTTTTATATAGGGAGCTTTAAAACGCGAAAGTCTTAATTCATACGGGTTAAGAACAAGAACTTTTCGCAAGTTCCTATAATTGATTCTAGAAAGTCACTTATCAAGGGAACTATAAAACGCATTCTCTAAACTTGAAAAAGTCCAAGAAAGTGCAAGATCCTATAGGTGGCTTGAAAACCCAAAACTTTGATTTGATATAGTCTTAATGAAAGCTAATCCAAATTTGGCTTAATTTTGACTTGCATGGCTAAGTATTCACGAGTCTCTTTAATTAGAGGTCTTTAAATAGTGAAGAACGAGAAATGATAGAGTTAGACAAGTGATCATGCTAAACGTAGAAAATGAAAGTGTTCTTTCAAAAACTCATATGTTTTTAATTGTGGCTTTTTCTTCCCATAAGATCAATGCATTAGGAATAAATTATAATTGCAATAAGTAAGGTCGTACGATTTTAAAGGTTACTTAGCCTCTAGCGCAAGATCGTTTAAAAGTTGCTCGGGGTTTAATAGAGTTCATAGCCAAGGCATAACTTATTGAAGCGGGACGCGAAGATTGGCGATCATCCAAAAAGGCCCTAACAAGGCATGAGGAGCTCTATTTTGTTGCTAAAGATCCAAAAATGATGTGAAGTATCATTATTCCTAAATCAATATGAAGGATCGAGACACACGACGAGAAGCAATCACTCCCCTAAAGATCATGGAGAAAGTCTATCCAAAAAGACCCTAACAAGGTATGAGGATAAATATATCCAAGTCCGAAAAGGAGGCGGATCGTTGTATATCAAAATCCAAAGTAAAGATTGAAGAAAAATGATGAAGTCGTGGTCCAATATGAAGAATCTCTCAAAAACGTCAAGTGAAAAAATTCCAAATATATGAAGAGAAGACCATAATTTCAAGAACGTCTTCCCAAGATTTGAAGTATGAAGTACATGCCAAATATCGGTCCGAGAAAGGTCTCAAATCGTGAAACGAGTTATGCCAAGATATGAACTTAAGGAGATACACGAGAAGCCGTTTTAAAAGATTTTGTCCTTCGGCTAACTATTGATCAAATCATGCTACTTGGCTTTCGGACTAATAACTACTTAAATAAGTCAATATGAATCACTTGTGATCCATGACAAATAGATAAAAAAATGCTAGTAACCCATTTCTTTTATAATAACTAGGATTGCGGGGAGAAAAAGTATTACACAATTTGGACGTATGAGTAGTGTTAGCATTGTGACTTGTACCAACAATGATCTCGTTTTTGCACTTAGCATGGAATGTATGACAATCAAGGATGACGAAGTTTACTCTAAGCGACATTTACTTGTTTCTATTCTTTGAACCTAAAAGTCACTTTTTGTGATGAAAATCATACATTATGTCTTTACACATCATCGTAGTATGTTGCAAGTCTTTTACTTTTCAATAAAGGTTAATAAATGTGAACTTTGGTGATGCTTTGATACTTTATTCTAGCATTGCGTGAGGGCACGGCAATGGCTTAGTATGGGGGAGTGATGAGATGGCATTTATACATGATCTCATCGTTCTTTTCGGGCTTTAAATGCATAAAAATGTCATTAAATACCATATATATGCTTGTGTTTGTTTACATGTGTATTTTAGGTATGGATATCGTGAAAAAGACAAAAGATCACAAGTTACAAGGAAAAACGGACACGAGAAACGAAGCCGTACAAAGAACCGGGCCCTAATCATGAAGAATTCAACAAATACCCTTTAAGACTTGAAGACAAACAAGATTGATCCTCATTTATTGAAGAAATGACACTTAAAACCCTTGTATATTAATAATTACAAGTTTGGTCCCTTAAGTTTGTCAAAATTACACAAAAGGTCCTTCAACTTTGAAGAAATGGCAAGAATAGTTCCTCAACAAATCAAAATTGCCAATAATGCTCCCTCATGAAGTAAAAGATACAATGAAGACCTTTGAAGATCAACAATGTTCAAAATCAGTCCTTGAAATATCTCAAAATGGCAAAAACAACCCTTGAAAACCCTTTTGAAAAGTTATGTGCCAAAATTGCCAAGTGGTGAAAGTTGTTACAAGTATAAATGGGCGCTGATAGAAGTTTACTTGCAATTGACAAAAGAAAGGAAAAAGAAGGACTGAAAGTGTGCATTTGAAACATTCAAACAAGTATTTGCGCCAAACACTTCTCTAATCCACCAAAAACGGATCAAAAAGGGTACTATTTACTTTTACCAGCCCAGATTTTACACCACTTAAATCAAAGGGTAAAATGAAATTACCTTGGCACACGTTTGATTCACCTCACCTTAAACGCATCCCACACCAAAAACCCTCACTCCCACTCACTATGGACCCCACCCCCAATTCCCTTTCCACCAATCAGAATACAACTTGGTCTCCAAGTTAAGTGACGTGTCCAAATCAACAGCTATGATTCATTGCTTCATCACAAAGCTAAAATGAACATCCAGGATCACTTAGGACAACTCACACCAAGGATTCGTCTAGAAGAACCAAGGGCATTATAGGGAATTCAGTTCTAGGGTTTGTGAATAATGTTTAGCCAGGCATTTGCCTATAAAAGGAGACCTGAACATGTGAGAGTCCCTTTGTTCCAGTTTTAGGCTATTAATCTTTGTAATTCCTTTTTAAGCTTAATAAAATTTGAATTTCTGAAATTTGAAATCTCTTTTTGATTTTGTTAAAAGTTTGGTGTTTGAGTAGCCTAATTCTGAGTTCCATTTGATTGTTTAGACCTTCCTTAACCTTGTGGTTAAGGCACGTCTAGGTTTGAAAGGTTTTCAAGGTTCAAAAGCCTTGAAGTCCTTGTTTCTGAATTTGGCTTATTTTTGTGTACTAACCCTTAGCCTTAAGCCTTGAGTTCTTTCAAGCTTGTTGACACCAAGCCTGGGAAGGATTCTAAGACTTTGGTTGAGTTTGTTTGCTGCTTGTGTTGAAGATATCAAGTCCTTGAGGTTCTACTTTGAACCATCAACCAAGGCACTTTGCATCTCCTTGTTTGAAGTACCTTGGTCTTGTTCTAGTTGTTGAACAAGGTCCAAGGAGCATTGCTGGCCTTCCTAGGATGTTGTGGAAGGCAGGTATAATCTCTTCGTTAAGATTCCCCTAAAAATTTCATGTTTATGTCTGTTTTGAATTTGGTGCTTTGATTTTTAGTATTGGTGTTTGTGCTGGTGATTTTTGAGTTTGATTGTGTTAGTTGCTGCCTAGTAAGTGTTTTTGATCATTAAAATCAGTAGGTTATTAGAAGAAATCACAAGTTTCTTTGTTAAGTGGTAGATTAAGGAGTGTTTGGGTCTACTGCTTGAATTGGGATTGTGGTTTGTTAAGTGCTTGTGTTGTGTATGCAAGTATTGGTATCTGTTATTTGGGAGCATATTTTCATCTGTTTGCAGGTTTTGAGGTCTTGAACACATAGATTCATAGATTGGCTATAAAATCTTCATAACTTGGTAAAATTGGCTAGGATTTTGAGGACACTTAGATCTAAGCATAGGTTAAGGGTAACAAGTGCTAAATCATAGTTAATCACACCAGGGTAGAAGGATTTGAGGCTTGAAATTGGATCAAGTGTCAAGTATATCAGCAAACTTGTTTTCTGCATATGTTCATTGTTCATCAGTAACATTTTGTGCTTTGATCTTGCTATTTCTTTGATTCAGTGTGTGATTCTTGTTGCTTTGTGTTTATTGTTAGTTTATATAGCTTGTGTATGCATCTGGTTAAGTTTGGTTGGCTTATTTTGCTGAAATCTGCTTATTAAGTGCTAAACTGCTTATTTGCATATCTGGAGCATATCTGTGGACTGTTTGGCTTATTGTGGCTTATTGTGTGGATCATTTTGTGATTTTATTGTTGCTATTGACTCCTTGTGGTTCACTGATCACAAGGGTGCCTTTGTTTCCAATTGAATCAAACAAGAACTCTCAAAAAAGCTTGGTCAAATAGTCAAAGTAGTGGGAACTCCTTTCCCCTGCTGGTTGCCACTGCTAGTGCAATTTTGGTGTCAGCTTATCAATAAGCTATAATAGCTTATTCCAACCTGCAACAACTTTGTTTTTGTAATAGGTGCTCACATTTTGACCCATTTGTTCATACTGGAGCATTTGGGTGGTTGACTTTTAGGTTTGACCAGAAAACCAACTCCTTTGACTTTTACATAAGCTCATTTGTGCTTATTCTGGCTTATTGGTTGTGCTTATTGGATTTTTGTTAATTGATATTGCTTATTGAGTCCATTTGAAAGCTTTTGCAAGTTGAATCAGCTTCTGAGGTGCATTATTTCTCAAAAACGACTATTTTGTCGTTTTGTGGATTTTTGCTTTTCTATTTTTTGGCTTATTGAGTGAGCTTATTGAAAATTTCTTTTGACAGATCTCTTAAGCATCCTAAAAGAGGGTTGTGTGTCAAATTAGAGCTTATGACATTAGCTTATGGCTTAATGGGCTGAAAAGCCCAATAAGAATAAGCTTTGTGTTCAATAAGCTGTGATAAGCACATTTTCAGCTTTTGGGCCTTTAGAGTTTTGTTCATAGAACTGAATTTTAAGTCAGATAGGGCTTTTCCAAGTCAATTGGGCCAAGTTTGACTTTTTGGGCCCAAAAGCCCATTTAGGTTGACTGTTTTTGGTTTTGGCCCATTTGGGGGCCCATTAGGGGTATTTTGGTAATTTCACTTTCATTTTCTGATTATTTAGGTTAAAATAAACTAGTTTGCAAGTTTTTAGAATTTTTTATAATTTTTGGATTTTTAATATTATTTTATTATTATTTTATTATTATTTTTAAAATTTCACTTTTTCCAACCTTTTACATTTTTCTTAGGTTAAATACATTAAAATAGGAATTTAGCAACTTTTAGAATAATTTTATCACTTTTAGATTAATTTTTATAATTATTTTAAGTTTTAATAATTTTTTAAATCATTTTAAATAGTTTTTATTAGTTTTAAAATTTCTAAAATTAGTTTTTAATCATTTTAGGTCATTTTAGAGGTTTATCAATTGAAAAATCTTTATTTGGGCTTTTTGATAATTTATTTGATTTTTAGGGCTTTAATTAGCATTTAAAAATTGAATATTTAATTATTTAAA
Source organism: Glebionis coronaria (assembly GCA_025667525.1). Lineage (NCBI taxonomy): Eukaryota > Viridiplantae > Streptophyta > Magnoliopsida > Asterales > Asteraceae > Glebionis > Glebionis coronaria. The sequence continues at coordinate 179,291,440 of CM046882.1, forward strand.
AGGTTTGAAAAAGTTTTGATCATTGGTAAACTCTTAGTTTATTATTTTTAATTTTTGGTAAATTTTTGGTTATTTTTAGAATTTATTTTTATTTTGGTGATTTTTAAGGTTTTACGTTTTAACTTTCTAGTAGTGATTTTGTGTTAATTTTTATTTTTACGTCTTCGTCATTTTCTCTTCTAATCCCCTTCTAAACCAATCATTAATCACAAACATTTGGCAAGTTTTTCACACACATATACCTCCTTGGGAAACGAACTTACACACCATCAAGGGTCATTAACACTTGATTTTTCCTAAAATCATTTGTTTGATACTTACCGCTATTACGCCTTTTCCCTAAAGGGTGTAGTTTTACCACAATCAACTTTGCGCCACTGCCGGGGAGGTATGTCGTGATTAATTTGCATTGTTGTTTTTAATATTAACCAAATAGTATTTGTATTAGTAGAACTCTACTAATACGTATTATCGGTTTTCTTGGTTTTTCTTGTACAAATATTATTACTATATTGTATTAAGTATCACAATAAATTTACAATATCTCCAAAAGTGTGAAAACACAACCTTAATTGGGATTTGATCTCCTAATTATTGTATTCGAATCTCAAACAAAAAGAAAAGGCAAAAATAGATAAATACTTTCGTGAAGCTCGATTTTGAAAGATACAAACTATAAGGTGGGTATAAGGCGGGTATTATAAAATATACCCTAAGGAAAAAGGCTCTTAAGTGCTTCGCGCCGCCTCGTTTCCCCGCTTGCTTGTGAGTATTTTGAGATTGAAGGCTAATCGAGGGTTTTGCCGCCCAAAGTATTATTATGTATACTATATTTGCTTGGTTTTCTTTGGATTAAAACCTCTTGAACAATTTGGTTTTCACCAAAGTTCTAAAGTCATTCGAAGGCGTTCACTCCACGTGATCGTTTTCATTCCTTTGAGGCTTCTTTAATCAAGAGTTTGATTCGAGAAGAGATTTTGTAGATTGTTGTCTACGAAGATACACCAAAATCCAAAAAAAATAAAAGGTCTAAGAATAGGGATTGAAAGTATTGGAGAATGAGGTAGGATATCGAATTGAGTATAAGTTGATTGAAATTTAAATGAAGTAAAATTTAACCCGTATGGAATATGAGATTATTAAGAGGAAGTCATTAAGTCATGTGATTGAATTATAAGGTTTTAAATGATTGTTAGTTTGTGTTAAGGGTTGTTCCTAAACCATTGACCAATAACTAGGATGCCTAGTGTCCAATAAATAAATTGAAGAAATATTCTTCTGAATTGGGACCGATGGATCTTTCGGGACATGTGGAACACCTAATGACTCTTGTAGATTAGTATTCATTGTGGTATCTTTTAAAATAATCTCTAACTTAACTGAGACATCAGTTGGTAGGATGAGTTCTTGGAATTGTATGACATAGTGACACATAATGTATTACGGTACAGTTTTGACTTGTTTGTGATTAATGAAAAGACTACCATTGATTGCTAAATTCTACATGTATCGATGTTATCTATCCTTTATTGCTTCATCCTAATGTTCGTATTAGTGATGCAACCATTGAACAAGTACTCATCTTGATTTGAGTTACGTTGTGGATTATTCTTTTCGAGCGCCAGCAAGGTCATGAACCTCATGATTATTTGGCTAAAGCTCATTTCCTATCATATTGTAGTTAGTTCTTGGTGAACAAGCTTTCATCACTCTTTTGCAGATCACTCATTATTTTTATAAGATAAAACAGTATCCCTTGAGAAAAATTGAATTTTCAGCACTATAAGGATTATTCAAAGTAAGATTTATAAGTGATTGTTATCGAAATGAAGTTGTTTATAAAACACCTTGAAAACTTAATTGTTTTCCTAACAAAGAAAATCTTTGTAAATTTATTTTTGATTCTTATTTAAGAATTTAGCATGAAAGTGTTTTTATTATAAACATGATGATAAAATTTTGACGAACTGAGTATTGCATCGTTAATCTTGAAATTGTATATAGTTGCGCGCCTACATACAATTTGGAATGGACCATGCAAGGCTGATTAGTAGTCACCATAAAACTTATTAATAAACACTACATTTTCTTTAAAGATTGTGAAAGATTAAATTTTATGAGATCTGCAAGAAGTGAAAAATAGGGACATAGTGTTAGGGAAACCTACATATGTGCATGTAGCATCTATTCTTCTGAGTAGAATTTACTCATCTGTGGAAATTGTCTTATTTGACAATTGACAATTCTTTCTTGTCTAATTCTCCCGTAGTGAGATTCTTTGGAAAAGTATCTGATTACCGAGTGTTGATACCAGATTGGATGTATCGATGTTCCTATCATTTCTTTTGATTAAATTTCATTTGAATGACCTGGGTAACGACCCGAGGAGCTTTCGAATGCGTACTCAAATTATGAAAACATGGGATATATGCATATTCATTAAATGTTTTCGTTTGTATCTGATTTGAAATTCTCTCGCGTAGATTATGCCTTGACCTTACTCTTTTAAGGTTAGTTATGTCTCCAGATATCCTTGAATTGTGAAGGATTATGAGTTATTATTAGTCTTTTGAGAAGTTCACATCTTATCGACGGAAATAAAACTGAAAAGTTGGTAGTGCCATTAGAATGGATTGATTGATTATAACATGACAACATTGTCTTAATTGATGGGAACTCGAGTAGAATTCCCCTAAATGATAAGATGCTGATTATCAAAAGTGATCTAAATAATTCTTGATGGATGACCATATCCTGCATTTAGACTTGAAATTATACCGTGAATGGTTGTGAATTAATCATAGATATTATAATCTAGAAAGAACCTAATATGAATTTATTAAAATATGTTACCGTTATCTGAAACTTTAGGAAGTATTTGTTGGTGAATTACCTAGACTTTCGCCATTAAGGCAAGTTGAATTTGGTATTGATTATATTCCTGGTGCTGCACCTGTGGCATGTGCACTGTACGTCGGCACCATCTGAATTAAAGGAATTACCGTACAACTGAGAGAGTTGTCGGAGAAAGATTTTATTCTACCGAGCTCGTCATCATGAAGAGCTATGGTGTTATCATTCCTTATATTTATTGATTACCGTGAACTAGGTAAATTGACGATTAAAAATCTATATCCACTACCCAAGATGATAGATTTGTTCGATCAATTACAAGGTTCTAGCGTATGTTTTAAAAAATTTGATCCTCGGCATGGTTATCATCAATTTCGCATCCGTGAAAAAGATTATCTATTCCAATCACTACATCCGGTACTTGTAATGAACATTATGAGTTTCACGTGATGTCGTTTGGATTGACTAATACACATGTAGCATCCATAAATTTGGTGAATCACGTGTGTAGGCTTTAATTTGATAAATTCATACTTGTGATCATTAAAGACCATTTGTTTATTTATAAGAATAAGAATGAGTTAATAATTATTTGTAGAATGCCCTGAGTCGGCCGAGTAGTGAAAACTTGTACCTTGAATATTTAACATGTGATGAAAGACTTAATCCTTTACATTATTTGACCATGTGATTAATAGAAAATGGAATATATTAACTCTTCAAAAATTGGAACCATTAAGGCTTTGGGTTTTACCAAAAAGAAAATAGAAATATGTTTTGACAAATGTTTTAACAAAGGATTTTTTAAGGGAATATTCCCTTATACACAAATCATTTAACTAAACTCCTGTTTAGGGGTAAATGTTTGTGTAAACCTCAAGACAACCTAAGAGGAATTGAGAAAACCGTTAAACCATGACTTAAAATTTAAAACGACAATTTTTGCTTTTCAACTAAGAAAATTTTGACCAAAGTGTAACCAAAGATTTTTTGAACATTTACGGATCTTATTAATTATTTTAATTATTTTTGATAAATCAACAAAAATCGTGTTAATTAAATTCAAATTTATTTTGAACAATTTTCTAAACCTGGGCGAACTAAGAAATTAAAAATTTTTACGTTGACATTTCATAAAAATTAAATATTTATTACTTAATTACTAGTAATACTTATCGAAGCTTTAAACGTCGGATTGAGCAAAACTGATAAAAATGATAGTTGAGACGAAACTAAAACTTAGAAATATGAAGAAAGAAATTCTTAATGAATTGTGGTCATGATGATTATATCACCAGGAGAGGTGAATTTAGATACCGACGCATTATGTAAAAAGGATAAAGAACCAATCAGGATGTGTGTCCTTAGTAATGATGGTACAAAATAAATTGCCGAACAATTTAAAATAACTAATGTTTGTAAGAAGGATAATATAGATAATAAAAGGGGTTCGCGGCTAATGTGAACCATTGGAATTGAGAAGCCGATAGCGTTAATGTATAAAAGGCCACTTGTGGTTGCCTAAATATGGAGGATTGTGAGATATAGTTATGTTGGAATCTTTTAAGTATAAGTATTCTATTCTTGTCATTTCTAATTTAATGGCAAATTATGAAGGCAGACATCGCCTCATACATTAGTAAACGTCTAACTATTGCAAAGGTCATCATCTGAATTTGATTTGATTTGGGTCATCGTCGACAGGCTGGCCAAATCTGCTAATATCATTCCTGTTAATGATAGATTCTCGATGAAGAAATTGACTCTTTTTGTATTTAAAGGAGCTATGTAAGCACGATGTACCTGTATCGATCATCTCTATCAAGATCCTCGATTCGCATCAAATTTCTAGAGATTTGCTCAGAAGTCATTGGGAACGAACCTTGATGAGAGTACTGTTTACCACCCCAATCGAAGGGACGAGGTAAAGTAACGATACAAAATACTAGAAGTGTTGTTTTATGTTTGAATGATTGACCTTTGGTAATAAACTGTAAAATCGTTTCCCTTTGGAGAGATTATCATTGATAATTATCGTATTAGGATCAAGATCGAATCTTGTGAGGATACATATTAGAGCATCTGTAAGCAGGAGTCGGGATGAAGACACCCGACATACAACCATTGTGAGTTGGACATGTCTTTTAGGTTTAAGGTTTCCTATGATGGCGAACCTAACCTTACAAAATACTCGACCCGCGAGACCTGAAATGATTGTTGAAATTAGGATCTGATTATTGACTGCTGGTAGTGGGCAGGAGGTTATGTGAATATGAAATGTAGATCTTGAAGTGCCAGATGGGTAGCGAAGTTATGCCAAAAATTTTAACAATGGAAAAATGAATTGATGATCTAAAAGATCATGGGATATAAGTCCCCGTTCTATGGGATCATTGAGACGATGTAAAAGATTGGTTTGAAAGGCATATAAGTTGGATCTACCCTAGGACTTCAAGAGACTGCGTGAATTATGTTTCGTATATCGAACTTTTGATAAAATGCCTATCAAGTGAAAATCTGACTATTCCTTAATGAAGTTTAGATCGGCGAAAAGTTGCATTCATCAAAAACCCGTGAACATCATGGATAGAGAAAGTAAGTCAACAATAAGCCCTGATCTTATTCCCGTAGTTATGTTTGATGAAACTCACGTATTGTAATGGATTACACTTGTGAGAAAAGACCGAATGTGGAGGAAATAGCCACATGTCTTTAACTCTATAAGAAGCGAGTAGTAAGATAAAATGATCTTTGAGGACAAAGATCATGTTTAGGGGTAAATGCTTTGACAATCCGTCAATTTATGGTTGATATTTTATTCTCAAGTATAATTTAAAAACATTATTTTAATGTTATATTATGAACTCACCCATTTCTGGGAAGAAATTTGGATTTACGTCTTGAAATAGCATCGACTACGTCTAAACCGGAGGATTCTACGTTACGTGCTTACGTTTACATACACCGTTTTGGTGACAGTCCGACATTTCAGAAAATAAATTTATCCGTGAATATTATTTTGAGATTTTAAATTTATGTTGGTTCATAAACTGACAAATTTATGAGAAGAGATTAGGACTTACGATTATAATTTAACGTCATTTACGACTAAACCGGAAACCTTAGGATTACGTATTTACGTTTTCGAACTCCGTTTTTGATGAGACAATTTTTATTAGATTTGTTTTGTGCCGTTGATTCATAATTTATAAAAACGTTTTTCATAAAACGACCCGAGGGCACGCAAATCGAAGAAACTAGAATCGAGGAGTACCCGTAAATAATTGGGGATGAGACAAAACCACTTTTACCCCACCCCCAATATGGGACGGAAAAACTAGCTACCAACACCCATGATGTGTCAAAGCTTCACAAGGAAGCTTATACACTTGTAACTAGCTTAACATTTAAGCTAAACTTACAACTACACCTCAAAACTACACATCTCAAAACCATTTGTTCATTTTTACACATGCAAAACCACACATCTTTCTCTCTACACCTCACCATTTCCGTCCACTTCAACCATCAAACACCCCATTTTGATTAATTCTAACCACAAATCATGTGTTATTCATACACATGATGATGCTCCTTTGAAGCCTTGAAGATTGGAGGTGATCCTAACATCCAAGGAGAAGATTTATTGGTATCATAGGACTGATTTCTACAAGGATTTTACAAATATTGGTGGTCTTGAAGATTGGTGTTGATCTATCACAAGTTTTGCCATCAAAAATCCAAGCCTTGATCATAAACTACTTAATCTTGGTGGTATAAAGATTATTCTTCCTATCCTCTTTTTATTTTGATTATGTAATCTTGTATTTTCTTTATTTATGTATATGTATATGATGAGGAATGATGATAAAAATATTATGTGGGGAATTGGTGTTTATAAACATGGGTAAAAAGATGGAAAACCACATGTAAAATGGTTAAAATATTGCTTAATGTGATGGCTGTACAAAAACAGTAAGTAACCAAATATTAAACTGATAAAATGGTAAAGTGGAATCAATATACAGTAACTATTAGGTTTTATACACATGTGAGAGTTGGCCATGCAATGGAATCATCAAAATGAGTGAGATATGATCAAAACAAAATTAGTATACTAATCTGAATAGTCTGTTTTGTAGGGACTGTTAATGATACTTAGACATGGATTGAGCAGTAGCTATAACAAACTTATTTGTAGCACATAATATGAAGTTTATGTGATCCAAAAATGAACTTCTATCTCCTTATAAAACTCAAGATATGATAAAAATGGTGAAAGTGAAACTAAAAATCAGATTTTGTGAAATTAAAGTTTAATATTATTATATAAGCACTCAAATAAATATAGTATAAAATGTGAATTAAAACCCGCTAACTTATATATTTCATTTATATAAATATGCATAAGGATAAATAAATGGACATTATATAAAAATGGTAGCTTGGTAAGTTTTATAAGTTATAAAAACTATAAACATGATTTTTACGTCTTTACGGCTAGTACCGTAAAATTAACGTTTTTCGTCAATTAAAACTTAGACGATCGGACCCGTCTAATGTAAACTTTTTAAAATTCATATACTGATATATAAGTACTTAATACAAGTAAAACCGATAAAACCCGAACTATATAACATATGGACATTAACGGGCTAAGTTAGCATTATTGGACTAATAATCCAACTAAATGCACTAAACACTTATAAATTTACTTACTGGGCTTAACCCACTTGGGCCCAACATGAAATTATAATACTGATAATAAAGGTGTAAAATGGACTAATATAAAGTATTGGGCTTGTAATAGGCTTATTGGGCCTAAAACATGTAAATAAGTAAAACTAGTAAAAAAATATTACCAACACATAAACACTATAATGAATGAGTAAAAATTTACAATCCCACTTGATCATCATCATATGTATACATAATTGTTATTTTTATAAAGTCATTGGACAAGAGTCTAAGACGAGTATTATTTGTCTAGGTTTCCATGATTGAAGCACGTACCGTACATCCAAATCACCGATAACCGCCTTCCCACATCAACGTGAGTTCATAGCCTCGCACTCTTTTAAATGTCTTTATGAAATGTTTTATAAACCCGCGAGGGAGATAACATGTTAGTTTTACTAAAATAGGACACCGGTTTTCCCGATTGTTTGTTTATTGATTTGGACCCGAATGATTGTATGACCCGATGAATGATTAAATGACCCGATAGATGAAATGAAATGGATTATTAAAGTTAGGTTATGTCACTAAAAGTCCCATTAGCATGAATTGTGAACTACCGGGATTTGGTAGACGCTTATGCATATAATAGTACTATTTAGGGACGATCACCCTAGTTCGCGCCTTGACGGTTGATCCCCGTCGTGCCACACTGATTGGTAAGCGAATTTATGTATGAGAAGATTTACACAAGCGTGTTTATTGTGACGACATGCTAATTTAGATAGGCAAATGAGTTTCGGGTTAGCTACCCGTTGTTTGTTGTAGTAAGGTAACAATGTCATGCGGCTTATAATAATCCAAATAACGAAACTACTGCTATATGCACTGAATTATGATATATTGTTTGACTAGCAATATGGGGTCTTATTATTGATATTATGTTCGTGATTTGGTTTTACATAACCATATTTATATAACGGTTTTTATTTAACTCTACACGACGTTATTAAACGTATTGTATGATATTTTTACGACATTGGTTCGTATAATGATTTTGAAGGCAAACGCCTATATTATGATTTTTGATAAGGATTGTATAAAATGACTTTGGCTATTTTCTGGCCTATTACAAAGATTTGTACAAAATGATTTTCGGTAATAATTATATACCGATGATATATTAATGGTTTTATTAAACTCTATGAATTCACTCGGCGTTATCGCTGACCTTTTATTTTAACATGTTTTATCTCAGGTACTTGAAGGTAATTCTCGGGAAGACAAAAAGAATTCATGGCCCGCACTTAAATAACAATTTCCATTCAAATGCTTTGTAAAATTTGTATGAAGTAATATGACTTGGGACCTATAATTTTATATTTATGAATGGAAATGATTTATTATTAAACGACGCGATTTTTATGCATTGTCTATGATGTTAGTAATGTGTTATCCCATAACACCAACGAGTCTTCGGCTGTATTCAATTGTGTAAATTTGGGGGTGTTACAACTTAGGTTAAAACATGTATTATTAATTATTATTAATATAACCTAAGTCATGTTAATTAATTAATTATAGCCATGGTTTTTTTAATAATGAATTAATTATAAAGTCTAGAAAAATATAAATACTTAGGTTAAAAATTTCATGATCTAATAATTAAATTATAACCTAAGTCATGTTTTATTAAATTAATCATGTCATATTTTATTAATTTAAATTTATAACATATGATTATTAAAAACATAACCTTAACATAAACCGTGAACCGGATAGTGACTAGAAACCATGAACCGGACTCGAAATCAACACCATACCCCGAACCACGTCGGGGTTCCCCCTTGTTTGCTGCTGCTGTGGGACCCACGCCACCAAACCGAGACCTTGAGGTCTTGGTGGTGGTCTATGTGCCAAGCCGATACCCCCTTGGGGTTCGGTTTAGGCGCCGGCCACACACAAACACCCCTAAATCCTCCATTTTGATTTACCCCATAACCATTTACATGTTTGATTTATGTTTTTAATTAGCCTTTTAAAAACATCATTTTCTTATTTAATTTATCAAATCAAAACAAAAAGAAAAAGGATTAAAAAGGTATACCGAATGCGTGGATCAAACGAGGATGAACACACACGAACACTTGCACAAAAATCAAGATCAAAATCAAACAAACACCCCCTTTCTTGTTGTTATATGCGGTGGCCAAGAGGAGAGCAAGAAGGAGAAGGAGAAAACTTTTTAAGTTTTTGATTTATTTTACTATAAAGTGAAAATGACTAGAAATTTTACCTTAACCCCTTCCTTAGTAAATTTTTGATGGGCTTGGCCCGTCCTTCTTTGTGTAGCCACGGGTAGGGGCCCCACATGGGGTACCCGTACCATTTTCCGAGTCTCGTTATTTAAGTGTTCGTTCGTGTTTAGTTGCGTTCGTGTTTTGTGTGTTCTCGTTAAATATTAACCGTGACTTAATAAATTTATTCGTGCTCGTAATAAATATATATACACGTAATTAATATTAGTTCGTGATTTAATTACGTTCATGATTTCATGATCGCATGTTCGTGATTAATTATTTTTTAAATAATTAATGTGTGTTCGTACGTAATAAATACTTATCGTGTTCTAACACGTACGTAATACGTAAAATTCTAACATGTGAACGTAATCATACTATAAAAGGAAAGTTTTAACCTAGTACGTATGATCTTAAGGGTACTATTCATGGTAAAAGCATGCGGGTTTTACACAGACGCTGACAAGAGTAACTTGGACGCTGATAGGAAGAAATCAAGCGCTGACAGATCAAGCATTGACAAGAGATATCCAAACGCTGACAAGAAGAAGTCCAACCACTGATAGGAAAACTTAGTCAACACGTTTATTATTTGAAGAAAATATATACTGAATATTGTATTTTCTATATTTATATTTTCCTATAATAGTTGATAGGTTATCCATTTTACGCGACTCCTTATGTTATAAAAGGAGGTCGTAGGGTTTGTAGTTTATACACGTTATTCAGTATTCAACTTTTATTGTACTCAAGTTCGATTATCAATCAAAAGTGAAAGTTTGGTTTATTTGTTTTACTTGTTCTTTAATCTAAGTGTTAATTCCGCATAACACTTGGATTGTTCATATAACAAAAAATTTCCTCTACGTGTTAAACTTGATTCAATATCGTTAACACAAAGCTAATCGATCTAAGTTTGGGATCAACAAGTGGTAACAGAGCTTGTTGAGGAACTTTGATCTAGAAGAACAGTAAACCCTTAAAACACCAAAACCCTAAAACTAGAAAAGATGTCTGCTACCGAATCTTCTTCCTCATCAAACCACAACCTAAAAATCCCCATGCTCTACCCTGACAACTTTGACCAATGGAAGGTCAATTTTGAACAATACCTTCAAATTCATGATCATACTCTCGGGGAAATCATTGAATATGGAAACCAATTTGATAAAGCTGCTAGGATTACTGCTCCGATTGCAGCAAGGACTAACAATGGTTCTACTGTTGAAGAGCTTAGAGAAAGACCAGAAGATGGAAGAGCTGTATCAACTGCAGATATAGCCAAAAGAAGGAATGATATGAAGACCTTAAGCATTCTTAAACTCTCATTAGGTCCAAACAATCAACAAAAGTATAGAAGCTTTGAGTCTGCCAAAGAACTTTGGGCAGCTCTTCAAATCAACTATGGTGGTAATGATGATACTACCAAAGAGAAGAAGAAGCAACTCTTGCATGAATATGCTATATTTAAAGCTCTTCCCAATGAAAAGCTAAGTGAGGTAAGAAGCAGGCTTCTAGATATCACTAGCAAGTTTACCTTTATGGGAACAGAATATGATGATGAAGACATCATTACTACTTTCCTTAAGAGTCTTGGTGAGGTATGGAAAATTGAAGCTAGGTCTATAATTGCTACCAATGCCCATAAGTGTTCTACTTTTTATGACGTCTACAATAAGTTAAAGATTGTAGAGAATGAAATCTTACTAGATCATGGAAGCAAGTCGACATCTGGAAACATGGCTTTCATCTCACATAGTGAAGCTCAAGTCAATAAAAGAGAGTCATATGTACATCCTGTCACTGGATCACCTTATGTCAGTGGTGGATCAACCTTTGTCAGTGCCTCACATTCAGACGCTGACAAATACAATGTTGACTCACCAAGGCTTAAACCTGCTGGTATTGATTTGGATACAGTATGTGCATACATTGTTGCATTGCCCAATGGTTCCTTGATTACCTATGAGGATCTTGAGCAAATCAGTGATGAGAATTTGGAAGAGATAGATATTAAATGGAATATGGCACTTGCAAGCATAAGGGCCAACAAATAGAATAGAAGATTTAGGGAAGATGACCTGCAATGCTAAAGACACTGCTGGATTTGATAATACCAAGGTTAAGTGTTACAACTGCCAAAGGATGGGTCACTTTATGAGGGAATGCAGATTTCCAAGAAGATCTGATGCTGGAAAGGCTTCAAACCAAGTCACCAAGGTTGAAGAGATAAAGGCTATGGTCGCCATGCAAGACATTGATGGTGTAGGATGGGACTGGAGCTTTTTGGCAAAGGATGTGGAAGAAAATAAAGCTTTGGTTGCTGAGAAGGAAAAAGAAGAGCATGTTCACTTTGCTCTTATGTCCAATTCCTTGTCTTCATCAGATAATGAGGTATATGATGATACTTACTGTAGTAAAGGCTGTCGTTTTAACACTGAAAAGCTTGACAAAGAAATCTTAAAGTTAAAATCAGATGTTTTGATGTAAAATGCATGCTATCGAATTATCAAATGGCACTTGTTCAAACTGAAAAGACTGTAGAGGAATATAAGAAAATGGAATTTGACCTAAAATATCAAATTAATGTTTTGTCTTATGATCTTAAAGTTAGTATTGAACTTAGGGACACTCTGATGAGATCCAGAGAAGAAGTGTAACTTATGTTAGATGAGGCCATTAAGGATAAAGAAAATGTAGGGCTTAAAATTAAAAATTTTGATAAAGCCTGCTAAACCCTAGAAATATGTGTTAGTGAGCAAAGAAACCCTAGGGATATGTCTGGGATTAGGATGAATGAATATGTTGTTGTTCCTCCACCTACTGGGAACTTCTATGGTGTTCAGAGAAAGGATCTCTCTTGGACTGGTATTCCAGAACTCCAAGAAGAGGAATTTATTCCTCCACCTAGAGTGCTCACCCCAATTGAGGAATATCAACAAAATGTTACTGACCTTGAAAAATGGAAAGCAGACAACCCTTTTCTCTTTGTTAAGGGTGGAATGCTTAGTGAAAGTCCATTTGAGCCTACACCCATAACTGTGACCAACCCTACCATTGGAAAACCTGTTGACCTTGGTTCATCTGTTAGGACAAAACCTAGTGTTAAATATGCTGAAATGAATAGAAAACCTAGGTCACCACAAAGCCAAGCTAGTGTTAATGGGACAGGGTTATTTCAATCTAGGCCTAAGGTTATGTCTAGAAAAGCTTGTTATACATGTGGGATTTTTTCACACTTGGCCTATACATGTGTCAGTGCCTCAAGAGTCACGCTCACAATAGGTCAAACATGGTCAAACCCATACCTTATGTCCAACCACGTCCACAAGTTACTAGACCAGCTCCCTTCTTTACTAAAGGGACAAACACTCATGGACAAAGGCCCTTTCAAAAGACTAACACATGGTCCAACAGACAATGGGTTCCTGTAGCAAACCCTAATTTAGGCGCTGACAAGAACAAATTCAGTGCTGACAAGAACAAATTTAACGCTGACAGGAACAATTCCAACGTTGACAGCTCTAGGTATGGTATGAAAATGTCACAACAAGCTAGAGTTGGTTCTTGTGTTAGACCATGTAATAATAGGTACTTACAGCCTAAGGGAAAGGGGTCTAAAGCATCATCTAGTTTGACTTGGAGACCTAAACAAGACCAAAACCCTAAGTTTGATGGGATTTCTATGACTTGTAACAGATTTCATTATATTTCAAAGGTCATGACTAAACCCATTGGGGTAAACTGGGTGTTCAGGCCACAAAGGGATGAGCAAGGGGTTGTTATAAGGACTAAATCTGTTCTTGTTGAACAACCACATGAATCCAAGTCTGCTCAGGCTTGGGTTCCCAAAGAAAACTAACTTGTTTTCTTTATGTGTAGGGCATTCAAAAGCAGGTCAATGATCATGGATATTGGGACAGTAGATGCTCTAGGCACATGACGGGGAAGGAAGATTATTTGACTAACTTTACCCCCATTAAAGATGGTGACAAAGTGTACTTTGGAGGAGCATATGGTACTATTTCAGGCAAAGGCACTCTTATCACCAATAATTTACGTTTTGAAAACGTATTTCTGGTAAAAGAACTTGACTATAATTTGTTTAGTGTATCACAAGTATGTGATAACAAGAATAAGGTTCTTTTCACTGATACTGAATGGTTGGTGTTGAGTAAAGATTTTAAGATGCCTGATGAGAAGTTTATTGATTATGGAACACCTAGGCATAAGGACATTTATAATGTTAATCTTAATGGAATTAGGATGAACAACAGTTTGTCATGTCTGTATGCTAAAGCTTCAGTAGATGAAAGTAATCTATGGCACAGAAGGTTAGGGCACATAAACTTTAAGAAAATCAATAGACTTGTGAGACATGATTTAGTTGATGGTCTGCCCTAAAATGTAACACCCCTAAATTTTTACAATTCAATATAGCGGAAGACTCGTTGGTGTTACGGGATAGCACATTACTCACATCATGGACAACGCATAAAAATCGCGTCGTTTATTAATAAAGCATTTCCATTCATAAATATCAAATTTACATAGGTCCCAAGTCATTGTATTTCATACAGGTTTTACAAAGCATTTGAATGGAAATTGTTATTTAAGTGCGGGCCATGAATTCTTGTTGTCTTCCCGAGAATTACCTTCAAGTACCTGAGATAAAACATGTTAAAAGAAAAGGTCAGCGATTACGCCGAGTGAATTCGTAGAGTTTAATAAAACCATCAATGTATCATCGGTATATAATTATTACCGAAAATCATTTTTTTTGTACAAATCTTTATAGTAGACCATGAAATAGGCCAAAAACATTTTATACAAATTCTTGTCAAAATCACAATATAGGCTTTCGCCTTCAAAACCATTATACGAACCAATGTCGTAAAAATATCATACAATACGTTTTATAACGTCGTGTAGAGTTAAATAAAAACCGTTATATGAATATGGTTATGTAAAACCAAAACACAAACATAATATCAATAATATGACCCCGTATTGCTAGTCAGGCAATATATCGTAATTCGGTGCGTATAGCAGTATTTCGTTATTTTAGATTATTATAAGCCGCATGACATTGTTACCTTACTACAACAAACAACGGGTAGCTAGCCCGAAACTCATTTTCCCATCTAGATTAGCGTGTCGTCACAATAATCACGCTTGTGTGAATCTTCTCATACATAAATTCGCTTAGCAATCAATGTGGCACGACGGGGATCAACCGTCAAGGCGCGAACTGGGGTGATCGTCCCCAAATAGTACTATTATATGCATAAGCGTCTACCAAATCCTAGTAGTTCACAATTCATGCTAATGGGACTTTTAGTAACATAACCTAACTTTAATAATCCATTTCATTTCATCTATCGGGTCATTTAATCATTCATCGGGTCATACAATCATTCGGGTCTAAATCAATAAACAAACAATCGGGACAACTAGTGTCTTAATTCATAAAAACTAACATGTTATCTCCCTCGTGGGTTTATAAAACATTTCATAAAATCATTTAAAAGAGTGTGAGGCTATGAACTCACGTTGATGTGGGAAAGCGGGTTATCGGCAATTCGGATGTACGGTGCGTGCTTCAATCACGGAAACCTAGACAAATAATACTCGTCTTAGACTCTTGTCCAATGACTTTATCAAAATAAAAATTATGTATACATATGATGATTTTATATATATGATGATCAAGTGGGTTTATATATTCTCATTTACTCATTTTAGTGTTATGTGTTGGAAATTTTCAAGACAAGTTACACTAGTTCAACTTGTTTACATTTTGAAGCCCAATAGGCCTATTACAAGCCCAATACTAGTCATTAGCCCAATTATACTTTTATTATCAGTATAATACTTTACATGTTGTGCCCAAATGGGTTAAGCCCAATAAATAAGTTTATAAGTGTTTTACTAACTAGTCGGGTTTATAGTCCAATAAGGCCACTTTGGCCCGTTAATGTCTATATGTTGTAAAGCTCGGGTTTTATCGGTTTTTACTTGTTATATAAGTTCATATATCAGTATGTGAGTTTATAAAAGTTTATATTAGACGGGTCCGACTGTCTAAGTTTTATTTGACAAAAACGTTAATCTTTCGGTTTTAGCCGAAAAGACGTAAAACTTAGTATGTAGTTTTATAACTTGGAAAAACATTTATACTTGTAATTTATATAACATGTCCTATTTTAATATCAATATTTATATAACTCTTTTATTATAATTATTATCAACTAGTGGGTTTGATATATATTTATATTTTATATAAATTTTGAGTGCTTATATTATATATTATTTATACAAAATCAGTCCTAAAAACCTAGTTTACTAAAATGGTCATATCTAGAGTTCTACATGGAGATAGAACCCCAATTTTTTATCACAGAAACTAAATGATATTTGCTTCATTTTATTCCTTTATAGATACTGATGAATCAAGTTCTAAGTATTTTATATAATTCGTCCAAAACAGTGTAGTCAGATTTGCACTCTAAACTTGTTTTGATCATATCTCATTCATTTTTATGATTCTATTGCATGGTCAACTCTCACATGTGTATAACACCTAATAGTTACTGTATATTGATTCCACTTTTCAATTTTATCAGTTTAACATTTGGTTTCTTACTGTTTTTATACAGCCATCATATTTAGCAAGATTTTAACCTTGTTACTTATGGTTTTCCATCTTTTTAAATATATTTATCAACACCAAATCCCCACACAATATTTTTATCATCATATATTCATCATATACATATACAATAGGAAATAAAATACATGATTACATAATCAAAATAACAAGAGGATAGGAAGAACAATCTTTATACCACCATTACTGATGAAAAGATGAGTCTTTGATGAACAAGGCTTGGATTTTGATGGCAAAACTTGTGATGAACCAATATCATCTTCAAGTCTACCAACCTTTATAAACTTCTCATGGAAAATCAGCCCTATGACACCAACAAATCTTCTCCTTGGATGTTAGAATCACCTCCAATCTTCAAAGCTTCAAAGTAGCATCATCATGTGTATGAGTAACACATGATTTTATGGCTAACATAGATCAAATGAGGGTTGTTTTTGATGATGGTTGGACGAATTTTAGAGAGAGAGGAGAGGAGTGAGAGTGGTTTGCATGAGTTTCTAGTTGCAAATAGTAAAATGAAGTGGTTTTGAGTGGTTTTGTGTAAGAAGTAGCTTACAAGTTAAGCTTTAGCAACAAGTGTAACACTTATTGTTAAGTGTTGAAACCTAAGGGTGTTGGGTCATAGTTTTGGCTGGTTATGAGTGGGGGTGGGGAAAGATTTATCTTGTCTCATCCCCATTTAATTACGGGTACTCCTCGATTCTAGTTTCCTCGATTTGCGTGCCCTCGGGTCGTTTTACGAAAAACATTTTTATAAATTATGAATCAACGGTACAAAACGAATCTAATAAAAATTGTCTCATCAAAAACGGAGTTCGAAAACGTAAATACGTAATCCTAAGGTTTCCGGTTTAGTCGTAAAGGACGTTAAATTATAATCGTAAGTCCTAATCTCTTCTCGTAAATTTGTGAGTTTATGAACCAACACAAATTTAAAATCTCAAAATAATATTCACGAACAAATTTATTTTCTGAAATGTCGGACTGTCACCAAAAACGGTGTATGTAAACGTAAGCACGTAACGTAGAATCCTCTGGTTTAGACGTAGTCGATGCTACTTCAAGACGTAAATCCAAATCTCTTCCCAAAAATAAGTGAGTTCATAATATAACATTAAAATAATGTTTTTAAATAATACTTGAGAATAAAATATCAACCATAAATTGACGGATTGTCACATAAAAAACTTTCCACAATGATCATTCTTGTGTTGCATGTCTTAAAGGCAAACAACACAAAGTCTCATTTAAGTCTAAACTTTTGCATTCTAGTTCTAAACCACTTCACTTTCTACATATGGACTTATTTGGCCCAACTAAAATAGAAAGTTTAAATGGTAAATCTTATTGTTTTGTTATAACTGATTATTTTTCAAGATTTACTTGGACTTTCTTTTTGGCCTTAAAAAGTGATACTGCCACTATTTTGATTAACTTTATTACCCAAATTAAGAAGAAGACAGGGAATGAGGTTAAAATACTTAGAAGTGATAATGGTGGTGAGTTTAGAAACAATTTGTTAGATGCCTTCTGTGTTAATAAAGGGATTAATAGGCAGTTTAGCATAGCTAGAACTCCACACCAGAATGGTGTGGCTGAAAGGAAGAATAGAACCCTCATAGAAGCAGCTAGGACAATGTTGGTTGATGCTAAGTTTCCCATTGCTTTTTGGGTTGAGGCTGTGAATACAGCCTGCTATGTTCAGAATAGAGCATTAGTCAACAAAATCCATAATAAGACACCTTATGAGCTATTTTGGAATAGGAAACCCAACATAGGTTTTCTTATACCCTTTGGATGTCATGTAGTGATTTTAGATACTAGTGATGCCTTAGGAAAGTTTAGTGCAAAAGGTGATGAAGGATACTTTATGGGTTATTCAATGCATAACAGAGGGTATAGGGTTTACAACAAGAAAGAAAAACGTATTCTTGAAAAAGTGCATGTTAAGTTTTTAGAAAGTAAACCTAGTGATCCTGAAAGTGGACCGGACTGGTTCTTTGATTTAGAACCATTATCTAGAACATTGAATTATATGCATGTTACTAATCCAGACATTGTGAAAAGGGATTCAAATGTTGAGGAAGAACCTATTGTTGAAAGTATAGGTAAATAAGTTGCTAAGGAAGAAGGATCACATGCAATCAAATCAGACCCCATACTTGAGTATGTTACCATTCCTATATGGACTGATGGGTTTGCACAAGCTTCTACTGCTACTGAAAAGGAGGAAGTAGGGCCACAAGAAAGGCTAGTTGATGAAAACATGCATGTATCTTCAAGCGCTGACAAAGGCAAATCAGACGCTGATAGCTCAAACGCTGACAACCTGTTTGGACATTTGTTCTCTTCCAATACCTTTGAACAAGGTGAACCTTACATACTTAATCAAGAGATTCATTCAAGTGAGGAAGGGAGTAGATATGAAGATGATATTGGCAACATGGAGACGGATATTGAAGACAACACACTACTTTGAGGAGGAACACTTACATCTACTATCAAAAATCATCCTCCTTCTCTAATCATTGGTGATGTTTTGTCTCCTGTTCAAACAAGGAGGTCTCATCAAACTCAAGGTGGTTTGATTGCCAATATCCACAAGAAGCTTAATACCCCTCTTGTAAAGGCATGTTTGTTTACTTGTTTTCTGTCACAACAGGAACCCAAGAAGTTTTTTTTGCTCTCAAAGAACCATGTTGGGTGGAAGCAATGTAGGATGAGCTTCACCAGTTTGCTATTCAAGATGTTTGGGAATTAGTGGATTGTCCAAGGTATGTTAGACCTATTGGGACACGTTGGGTTCTTAGAAACAAAAAGGATCAAAGAGGAATTGTGGTCAGAAACAAGGCACGTTTAGTTTCTCAAGGCTATACACAAGAAGAGGGAATAGACTATGAAGAGGTTTTTGCACCTATTGCTAGGATTGAAGCAATAAGAATTTTCCTAGCCTATGCTTCTTACATGGGTTTCATAGTTTATCAGATGGATGTGAAGAGTGCTTTCCTATATGGCACAATTGAAGAGGAGGTATATGTAATGCAACCTCCTAGTTTTGAAGATCCAGAACATCCAGATAAAGTGTATAGAGTCAAGAAAACAATGTATGGACTTCATCAAGCCCCAAGAGCATGGTATGGAACATTGTCCACCTATCTGGTGGAAAATGGATTTAAGAGGGGCACCATAGATCATACCTTATTTACCAAGAAGATTGGTAAGGATTTTCTGCTTGTTCAGGTCTATGTGAATGATATTATCTTTGGTTCATCAAATCCAAAGATGAGTGAAGACTTTTCTAAGCTCATGGCAGACAAATTCAAGATGAGTGCAATGGGAGAGATGAACTTCTTTCTAGGCTTACAAGTCCAACAGAAAGAAGATGGTATCTTTATCTCTCAAGATAAATATGTAACAGAAATCTTGAAGAAGTTTGGTTTTTCTCCACATGAAAAACGGGCTAGCATACCCATGGATAGGGAACACCCTTGGGGAAAGACTAGAGATGGAAAAGATGTGGATGTCAAGCATTATAGATTAATGATTGGGTCATTGGTGAATATTACAGCCTCTAGACCTAACATCATGTTTGTTGTGTGTGCATGTGCACGCCATCAGGTGACTCCCAAAGAGTGTCATCTTCATGTTGTCAAAAGGATCTTTAGATACCTTAGGTGCTATCCCACCTTAGGATTATGGTATCCAAAGGATTCTCCATTGGAGCTTATTGGCTATTCAGACAGTGACTATGGAGGTGACAAGTTTGACAGGAAATCCACAACTGGTGGATGCCAATTTATTGGGAGAAGATTGATATCTTGGCAATGCAAGAAACAAAGAGTGGTGGCCAACTCTAAAATTGAAGCAGAATATGTTGCTGCAGCTGCTTGTTGTGGATAAGTTCTATGGATACAAAACCAGCTATTGGATTATGGGTATAATTTTATGCATACCAAGATATTTGTAGATAATAAAAGTACATTATGCATTATTAAGAATCTTGTACATCACTCTAAAACAAAACACATAGAAATTAGACATCATTTTAAAAGAGATTGTTTTGAAAAAGGTTTAATACATCCAGATAGGGTAGACATAGAAGAAAGTGTGGCTGATCTTTTGACTAAACCTTTTGATGTTGGGTGGTTCTAGTACTTGGTAACAAGTATTGGAATGATCAATCTCACCTAAATGTGTTTTTGAAATCATTGTATAGTTTGTACAGGATGTGTACTGTTATTAGTCTTTGTACAAGATAGGTTTTCCACTTTATTTTTCTAACGCTGACAAAGGTTATTTTAACGCTGATAAGAGTTAAAATGGACGCTGACAGCAATATGTTAGTTTTGTGGTTTTTGATCTAATCATGCAGACAATATGAGCATTGTACAAATAGATACAGAGTTGCTTATGGATCTTTTGGCTGCTAGGAATATGTTCAAGTTTATGGATGATGGTTGGAATGTTTACATTCCTATCTTGACATAAAAATTTTATTTCATACTTTTTATTTGGCTACTTTGTATATCATAAGTTAAGGGGAGGTTTAGGAAACCTTTAGGATTTTTGGGTATTCTTAGAATACTCTTATCACAATTCTAGATTGTGTCCACTGGTGAGTACGAGTTAGTTTTCTAAATCGTGAGGCACTGTAGCATGCAAAGTTGATATACTGTGCACGCTGCCAAGACTTTTTGGCCTAGAATTGGATTTGGTCGGTTGGGAGACTTGGGAACGTTTTTATTGGGATTACCTGGGAAGTTACAAAGGGTTTATATGAGGTAACTTCACTGTTAAGAACTTTGGTTAGCATGGGACACTTGAGGACAATTATGTCTATCTTGCTTAAGAAAGTGTGCATGATTGGACAGTGTTTGCCACCATATAGTCATTTTAAGTCTAAGAGTTATCTTCACTAGGGTAACCTACTTTGTTAAGGTCCTTTTATTTTTAATTATTTTTATTTTTGGACGCTGACATTTTTCTTTCTAAACGCTGATAAGACCAATTTGAACGTTGACATGGCAAATTTCCAATGCTGTAAGCCTTTAGACGCTGATGTTTAATTTGTGACCGTTGACAAACATTGGGTCCTACCCATTTGTTATTTTTGACGAAAATATGGGTCGTAATTTTAGGAGTTGGTAACTTTTAACTAATGTATGAGATAAGTTATATATTTTTCAAGATTTTAATCATTACTTTTTTAAAATAACTACCTCATATTTTATCCAATCGCATGTTTTCACCTCTCCTATAAATTTGGCTAATTTCTTTCACACAGGGTAACTACTATTCTTGTCTAATTAAAAACTCTCAAACCTTTATATCTCCATAACTTTTATATCACAGTTTTCTTGCATCAATCTTCATGGAACCAAAGTTTAAACCTGCTCTATTGGAATTGGGGTTCAGAAGTCAAGACAACATGGTGGCTTATTTGGAAGCTGATAATACTCTGTTTCCCCAATACACGCAGATGGTTGGGTATTTGAATGCGTCCCCATTAAGGTATGCACTTTCACATACTCCTCTTGTCCCTATCACACACATTAAATAGTTTTGGAACACTGTTAGTTCCTCAACAGTTAATGGAGTGACTACATTGACTGCTATTGTCCATGGGGTTCCATGGGAGGTTACTAAAGCTTTGGTTCGCCAAGCTTTGCATCTTAATGATGCTGATAGTATAATTACCCTTCCCCTTGCAGAGCTAGAGCAAGGACTTCGAGCTTTGGGGTATAATTTACCCCCAGTGGGCCATTTAAATAAGTATACAAAACAACAATTTCCCCTGATTGGAAGTACCTTATACATGTCATCCTTCAATGTTTGAGTCCCAAATTCTCCTCACAAAATGAAATCAACCAATCAATTGGGAGTGCCATTGTGTGTATTGCAACTAGGAAAAAGTATAATTTTTCAAAAATGATTTTTGATGGCATGTGTCACAATAAGGCTAACAAGATGACTCTTGCTTACCCTAGGTTTTTTACAAATGGTTTTTGACATGCAAGGATACTGCAATAGGGATCATGACAATTTTTATACGATCCCTGTTCAAAAGAAAATATTTTTTTGTAATATGAACACTAATCCATACAGAGACCTACCATTTACCCAAGCCATGCTTGCTGTCATTGAGGTTACAGCAAACCCTCAACCTCACCCACAACCTCAACCAGAACCATTACCAGAACAACCTCCATCACCCCCAACATATGGATATTGACCCATAACCATTCGACGCTGACACTCAAAATGTGGGCGTTGACACTACCAATCCAAACATTGACAACCTTTTACCACAAACCCAAACACCCCCTTACACCCAAACAGACCCTCAATCCACTTCCTCTTCTACCCCACCAGACTACAGGTTGGAAAAACGCCAAAGGACTGCTGGAGTGTTCTCCTCTAGTGGTCCTAGCCATGTAGAAGAGAGAACCACCACCACAAGTATAGTTGGAGACATGGGTGGGGCTGGGACTGTTGGCTCAAGCTTAGATGCAGGTCAAGACAGTCCCAACATCATTAAAACCCCATCCATGCCCCATGAATCTATTTTGGGAGGTCAAATTCCCATCCTAGAGGAGGGCAGATTGAAACCTTATACTCTTTTGGAATTAACGGTGGTTTGCATTTGCTTGCAAAAGCAAAATGCAGACCTTGTACAAGTTGTCACAGGTCAGGGTCTTGAACTCAAGCAATTGAGGGGGACACTAGTTGTTTTGGAGACTTCCCAAGCTAGGAGGAGGCAGGACAGAGTCCTTTCATCAGGGGAGGATTCTTACAAAGGGGAGGAAGATGCACCAACAGAACCTTTCAATTTGAGTGACAAGGGCTCACAGGAAGAAGAAGAAGGTGGTTCTTTTGGTACTAAACAGGTGGAAATTGCTGAAGCTTTGACTAGCTTGAAGGAGAAGCCTGTTATTGATGTCTCAATTATCACTCCAAAGAAGCTATCATTTGTGGAGATGATGGAACAGGTCACAAAGTCAGTCGTTGTTGTTCAGAGTTTGAGCGCTGACAAGAGCAAAGAAGGCGTTGACAGGCCTACAGGTATGATTGGTGTATCCCAACCACCAGTTATCATTAGGGAGGTTAAAACACAGGTACCAACAACTAACTTACCAGCTACTAGAGCAAAAGACAAGGGTAAAGAAATTTTAGTGGAAGTAGAGGTGCCAAAGAATGCAGCCTAGATACAATTTGATTAAGCTTTGGCTACACAACTTCAAGAACAGGATTGGGCTACCACAGAGAAAGATAAAGATGGTAGTGGTCATGATGAGAGCTCAGATTCTAGTGTGATGATATTAGAAGAGCCAGAGAAGTTAGAATACGGGGAGGATGACTTATCCAAGGAGAGGCTAAGAGAGTTGAAAATGAAAGTGGACTTTGACATGCCAGAAATAAGGGAAATGTATTTTGCATTGGAGTCCAAGGTTGAAGAGAACCCAGATATGTCTATAACTGGACAAATTTGGGGTTTGGAGATATTGCTAAGAGTTCAGGAGGATTGTAAGGTGATATTGAAGCACAAGGCTAGCAAGGTGATGTCTGAACTCAAGAGGTATAGAAGAGAGTTGTACTACATGTTGCTTAGGTGTCATCAAGGTGGATGGACTTATGATAGATTGAGAAGACTCTCTTTTGCAGAATTGGAACATCATGCTTATCCAATTTGGGTAAGAATTTGTGAAGAGAATACTATAAGGCTTCTCTCAGATGAAAGGAGAGAAGAGATTGAAGAGAATTTGTAGATCCAGAAGGCTTCATTTAAACCAAGACCAGTGAAGAAGGGAATTCCTTTTGAGTTCCCAGCTCTTGATCAGTTGAATCCTAGTGAAGCAGTAATTAGAAAAAGCATTGAGCTTTCACCATTGGAGGCTTCACATGTTGCAAAGGTATTACCATTGGATTTCAGAAACCCAAAAGTTCACTATGAAGAAGATGCAAGTGAGTTCTGGATGATCACCAGATATTGCAAGAAGGTACATACTTTTACTTCTTTGATCTCATTATTTGCAATCCTAGATAAAGAAGACTTGGTAGACCTTTGGAACTTGTTGAAGGACAAGTATGAGGCTGAAGCACCTACTTTAGTCAATGGAATAAAGATCTAGACATCCTTCAAAAGGATGATTCAACCAGATGAAGCAGATCCAATATGGTTGGATCTATATGATATCAGTGGAATACAATCGCGCTACATTCAGCAGCTGGTGTTTATCATCTAAGCACTATAAAGTTTTTAGAGTATCTTCTTGTGGATGCTCAATATCCTATGTCCAAGGATTTTTTGAAGAAGATGGTGTCTACACAGCTGGAAATGGATTACACTAGTGATGTTGGCAAATACTTAAATAGATTTATTTATTATCTAATTAAAAAGTAATTTGTATTTGTAAGAATCCTCCTTGTACTTAGTTTTTATTCAGAAACTTGATTACTAGAGTAGATATCAAGTTTAGGGTAGGATTGTTTGGAATAAAATGAGCCAAGACACTCAGACGCTGACAAGAGTAACTTGGACGCTGATAGGAAGAAATCAAGCGCTGACAGATCAAGCATTGACAAGAGATATCCAAGCACTGACAAGAAGAAGTCAAACCACTGATAAGAAAACTTAGTCAACACGTTTCTTTTTTGAAGAAAAGATATACTCAATATTGTAGTTTCTATATTTATCTTTTCCTATAATAGTTGATAGGTTATCCATTGTACATGACTCCATATGTTATAAAAGGAGGTCGTAGGGTTTGTAGTTTATACACGTTATTCAGTATTCAACTTTCATTGTACTCAAGTTCGATTATCAATCAAAAGTGAAAGTTTAGTTTATTTGTTTTACTTGTTCTTTAATCTAAGTGTTAATTCCGCATAACACTTGGATTGTTCATATAACAACAAAGTTTCTCTACGTGTTAAACTTGATTCAATCTTGTTAACACAAAGCTAATCGATCTAAGTTTGGGATCAACAGTAGCCAGGTAACAAAATCCATGGAGATTTTGTCCCTTCTCCGTTCATAATTTCCAATGGTGGAAATAACTCCTAGCCTGTTGGTGTTCTATCTTAACCTGCTAGTGTGACAGGTACTTAGATATGAACGTAACTGCATCTTGCTTCCTAGAAACTGGATACCTAGAAGTTTGGAAAACTATGAGTCTCTGAAATTAGACTTCTCTTAGCGTAGGATTCTTTGGAATACCTAATCTAGTGTAAGGTTCTGTTGGGAATAAATGCAAGAGTCAAAGTCCCCCCTGTTGGTTGGTTAAGATCCCCCTGCTAGAGTAAGTTTCCTCTGCTAATTAATGAAGACAGTGGGATCTGGTCCCACTACTAGAAGTCAATGACCCTACTGCATGGATAAACATGGAAGAGATATTGACGCGTTTCTGTTACTATTCAAGAAAACCTTCCTAGTTTGTTAGTAGTTATCTTGTACATGAGTCCTTGTGCTATAAAAGGACTGATTAGGTTTTGTATTTAACATACTTCTCCTCTCATTTTCATTTCATGCTTTAAGGTTGTAAAATCCTAATACCACCTTTGGTTATTCGTATATTATCAATATATTAAAGCTTAACGTTTGATTCAATACTTGTTCTTGTGCTAAACATTACTTTTCGCATCTTGTTTAGTTACTTTGTGTATTGCAAAGTTTCTCTTGTGGTAGTTTGAATTCTTTCTTTCTACTACAATCCTTAAACAAGCTAAGGTTTAAGATCTGAGTTTAGGATCAACAAGTGGTATCAGAGCTTGTTGAGAAACTTTGATTAAACCAAGAACAACACATCCATTACCAATCATGTCTACTGACTCTCTTTCATCCTCAAATAACAATGCACTCAAACTTCCAATATTGGATCCTGAAAACTTTGAAATATGGGAATTCAGGATTCAACAGTATCTCAAGATAGAACACTATGCCCTATGGGAGGTCATAGAGCTTGGTGATCAGTTCACCAAAACAATAGCAGTTAAAGATGATGGTAAGAACAAAGAAGCAGATGGTGAAAGCTCCAAAAGTGGGGCTAAGAAAATCAAGTCTGCTACTGTTTTAGACAAAGAGATCCAAGCAAGAAGGCATGATGTCAGAGCTCACAGTTCATTACTGTTAGCTCTACCTGATAGACATCAGTTAAGGTTTAGGAAGCATAAGACAGCTAAGGAACTTTGGGAAGCAATTGGGAAAACATTTGGAGGAAATGAAGCTACCAAGAAAAAAAAAATCAGATGATATATCAATTTGCTTCTTTTAAAGCAAAAGGTGATGAAACAATTGGTTCTATCTATAATAGGCTTCAAGATCTTGTGGTACAACTAGAGTTCTTTGACATACAAGTATCAAGAGAACAGGTGAATGCAATATTTCTCAATAGCCTTCAGGAAGAATGGTTTGTTTACAAATATATTTGGTAAACAGAGATGACATTGATGACAAGAACATTGATGATATCTACAACAACTTGAAGGTTTTTGAGCCTGTTGTCAATGAAATGAAGGATTTAGGGACCATTCCCATAAATTCAAGTGGACTTGCTGATCCACCTGCTAATATGGACACTGTTTCAAATTCAGGACCATCAATTGGAGAAGAAAGGCCTGTAATATTTAGCCTTGAAACTTCTTGTGCTTCTATTGCATCACAAGGACCTCATGGTTCTACTGTGCTACATGAAGATTTAACTCAAATCAGTAAGCAAGTATTGGAGGAAATGGACATCAAATGGAATATGGCTCTACTCAGCATGAGAGCCAACAGATTCTATAAGAAATATGGGAAAAGGATTTCCATTAATCCTTCTGATGTAGCTGGATTTGATAAATCAAATGTGGAGTGCTACAACTGTGGAAAGAAAGGTCACTTTGCTAGGGAGTGCAGATCTCCAAAAAATGGTAGTAGCTATAGGAAGGAGAGAAGGGATGAGGATTCTAAGGCTAAGGCTATGGTAGCCATGCATGGAATAGATGGAGTTGGATGGGACTGGAGCTCTATGATAGAAAGTGTCGAAAGGAATCAAGCTCTAGTAATAATCTAGACAACTACAAACGTGCTTTAAAACAACTAGAGTCTAGCATTAGAGAATATAAGCAAAGAGAGAACCAATATAGAGATTACATTGTAATCCTAGAAAGAGATGTTAGAGAGAAAGATGCCATTGTTCAGGAGTTAACTAATGAACTTGATATATTTAGAATAAATCAAGAAAAAGATAAGTTAACTATTGAAAAGTTTGGAAACGTTGCTGAAGATTTGACTAGGGCAGCTGAAATAGGACAATCCCCTAAAGATAAAGCTGGTTTAGGTGCCAAAAACCAACATGCTAAAATTCCACCACCCCCGGCTAACATACATGGTGCTAGTCCAATGAAAATCTTTCATGGACTGGAATACCTTGTTTTGCAAAGTAGGAGGATATGGTATTTAATCCTAATTACTATGGATTAGGTAATCAGAAACAAGAAGAAACTTTGGTCAAAACCAGTAAAATAAGAGATTTCAACAAAGAACAGGCTACTTTAAAACAGTGGAAAATTGATAACCCTATTCTTTTCTCTAGAGAAGGTTTATTTGGTAGTGGTACTAGTTCCAAAACTAATTTATCTAGAACTAGCAGTAAATTGGGGTCTGAAACTAGTAAGCTAAACAGTGGAATCCCAGATCTTGAAACTAGTTGTCCAAAACCCTTCAAGACCACTACTAAATATGTAGAGATGTATAGACCTATTCACAAAAGAAATGTGGTTAGAGTAAATCAAAGAAACCGGAATAATCAAAAGTTTCTTCAACTAGGAAAGGACTTTGTGAAAAATATCAAACCTTGTTTCACCTGTGGCAGTTTTGATCACATATACCAAGATGTAAAGCAACCATGGGAATGGTAGCTGCAAATCCTTTAAAGGAAATTCAACCTCAAGCTTCACACTTGCTAAGGGTTGTAGTATAAAGAACCCAACACTCACTACTTCACAGCCAATCCCCACACCACTAAACTATTCACCACCCTTGCACCCAACACCCCACAATTTTCTGGTAGAGCAGTGCCATTAACTCAAACCATGTTAAATCAGATTAGACGTGAAGCTGCTTCACAACCCAGAGCATCCTAAACCACACTTGTTGATACCCCTGCTTCATCTTCTGATGCCCCTGCTAGTGATTTACCCCCTGTTGATACACAACAAGAAAGAAGGTGCAAAACCAGGTTTGCTAGGTATCCCTTGCCTAGTGAACCTTAACCAGATGCAGAGAGGAGAGTCTCTATGGGTATGGAGCAACTAGGGGATTTGGCTGCCAATACTGTTTCATCCTCAAGGGGTGAGCAGGACAGTGATACCATAGGTAAGTCCACTTCCTCACTCAGTGATACCCAAAGAGGATATGAATTTCCTACTAGGGTTGAGAGCAGACTGAAACCATTATCCTTATTAGAATTGACGAATATGTGCATGAGCTTGAAAAAGCGAAATGCACAATTTGTACAAACAGTCAAACAACAAGGTCTGGTAATCACTAGCTTGGAAACCAGACTTGCTAAACTTGAGGGGAGGAAAAGACCACATCTTGTTATATCCAAAGATGAGGATTCTTCCAAAGGGAAGGAAGTCCCTCACACAGATGATTCTATTGAATGGTATGCATTTCCTAGTGGAAAGGAAGCTAGTAAAGAGAAGGTGGTCAGTGAGGAGAAAGGCAGTGACAAGGGGAGTGCAACAAAGGATGTAGCCTAGACATTGCTAAATATGGGTCATCAAGAAGAAGCCCCTGCTACAACAAAAGTTTCCCCTGCTATCATTAATCCCAATGCTGTAAGTATTCCCCCCTGCTATTACTATTGCACTCACAAGAGCAGCTTTCTCTCAAACGTTTGCTAGAAAAAGGAGACAGCAAGCTCAGAAGGGGATACAGATTGGAAAGACTGCTCCAAAAGCAACACCAGCAGTGGATCCAAAAGACAAAGGGAAGGGTAAAATGGTTGAACAACCCAAGAAGAAATATAAGCATAGAACATCAGAAGAGATAAGGGCTCAGACTGAACATGATGAATTTGTAGCTCAAAGAATGCAAGAATAAGAGGTACATATGGAACAGGAGAGGATACAAAAGAGGAGTAAGGAGGTACTAATGCAGTCAAGAGAGGAGCTCAAACAAATTGAAATTATGCATAGAGAGCTGGATGATAGGTTACCAAACATAGCAAAATTTTTGGAGCAATGGGAGAAAGAACTGGTAAATGTTCCATTGGAGGAAATGTATGAGTTAATACTTGTAACATCCCATTTTGGTAAATGGAATGTCACGCGTAATTATGGCATGTCATCAAAGCATACAAGGATAAATGTCTTAAACATTACATGACCATAAAGGAATACTGGAAACAAACGTCGGTACCCCAAAGTAAAAGCTCATCACACACAAACATAAGTACTGTAAAGGAAAAGGACTAAACAATGTCCATGGAAATGAGTAGCAAAATATATGAAGAAATGCACCAAGTAATGAAGGCTAGAAAGCTTCCAATCCATATGCACGTACGCTTAAAGTCTACGAGCGTCCCTGAGTACCTGCCGTTTTGGGAACATGAAAGGAAAACGGTTGAGCATAACGCTCAGTGCACGGATATACAAGCATAGAATGAATAACATAAGCATATACAACATGGAGCAGCAGAATTGATTAAGTCCTGGAAAACCTGACATAACTTAGTAAAACTGGTTTTATAGTTTGAAAAGCCTTATGTTTATCTTATAAAAACTGTTTAACATGTTTACCATTAGCCAATATAGGTCATGAAATATCAACGTGCATGAATACTTGGAGGGGTGACCTCGTCATGCAAATAGAGGGGATGCCTCTAATTAATATAAGTTTGGGTAGGAGGGATTAGCTCCTTGTGAAGGATGCTAGGCACACACCACATTCACCTGAATAATCTTTAAAACATGTAACCTAGGATGCACCCATACGCCCCACATGATAATAAAATAATATGGCCAAAAGCTGAAAGGGACGCCACGAGCTATCACTCCGCCGTGGTGAAATCATAACACTAGTGCCTCTAGTGTTATGGTTATGGTACCTCCATAACTAGGTGAAACTAGTCATGCATGTATATGGCTTAGGCATTTAATTAAACATAAGAAAATCAAAACATACAAAACATATACTGGGAAAACAGTTGGTTACATACGGGGAATCCTAATAAGGAAAGAATGTCCATACTGAAAGTACAGAGAATCCGTACCTTATGTCCAGTGAACGAAGAAGACGAACGGAAGAGAGTCCTACTTCGATCTCACTAATGCTACATAAATAATGTACTTGTATAAGTGTTCTGATTATTGTGTACATAACTGGTTTCATATCATGTCTTAGCTTGTTTTATATGTTCATGTCTTGTTTTACTGATTATAACGTTATGTTGTGTTTATCATGTATTATGTATATTCTGATTAAGTATTACTTGTATTTCTTGTATTATTATACTTGTTGTGTAATAATAAGTAATTTTCTAAAAAATAGCAGGTTTTCTAAAATAGAAAGTTTCCAAAAATAGAAAGTTTCCAAAAATAGAAAGTTTCCAAAAATAGATTTTCTGCTTAAAATAAATGAGTTTCTAAAAATATAAAGTTTCCATAAATAGATTAGCTGCTTAAAATAAATAAGTTTCTAAAAATAGAAAGTTTCTATATTTAGAAATAAGTTGGATTATTAAGCTACTAATATAAGCTTAAGTTTTACTGATTAATATTCTAAGTCATGTGATTAATAGTATAGTTTATTAATTAATACATGTAGATTAAATAAACTATAAGTTATAAGATTTAATTAAATATAGCATGATTTAATTAAATTAAAGTGCATATAATACTTAGGTTAAAACATGTATTAATATTTATTATTAATATAACTTATGTCATGGAAATTAATTAATTATATGCTATGTTTTAATAATTAATTAATTACTTTAGTCTAAATTTCATAATAAAATACTTACGTTAAAATAATGCATTATTAATAATAACAATATAACCTTAGTCATGTCTTAATTAAATTAATTATATAACAAGTTAAATTAATGTAATTAATCTTGTAAACAATTATACTTGTAAAAATTAATTAAGCTTGTAAAATTAAGTCGTGAACTGGACCGTGTTTTTAATCTAGACATGTCGTGAACCGGACCGTGTTTACCCTTGAACCGGACAAAGCAAACACACTCTTAACAGTGGCGAACCGGCTTGGCCGGTTGCCACTGTTTGTGTAAAAATGCCACCGGCTTTAGCCGGTGGTTCCCTTGGTCCTCGGCTAGCCGATGCCCATGTCACGGCTTGAGATCCCCCTGCTTGTTCATATTAGCCACCGGCTTAGGCCAGTGGTGCTTCTTGTTTTCAGCCGAGACCCCCGAAACCCAAAAGGCCACCCCGGCATGCGTCGGGGTCCCTTGTTCCTTGCGGCCGAGACACACAAAACCACAACGAGACCATGAGGTCTCGGCTGGTGGTAAATCGAAGACCACCGAGAGCTTCGGCTCTCGGTTCCTTGCGTCGGCCGAACCAAACAACCCAAAAACCACCATGTTTATTTACCCCCATGATTAACATGTTTTTAATCTTGTTATTTAATTATCATGATTTCATGTGTTCTAATTAAATAAAAGAATTAAAAAGACAAAGTTTAAAGATTACCAATGCGTGAAACAAAAAGAGAACGATAACCCGAACGATTTCACCTAAATTGGATCACCAAAAATCAACGAACACCTCTCCTTGGTGTGTTCTAACCGGCGGCCAAAAGGGAAGGAGAAAAGGAGGCTAGGGTTTAGTTCTTTTTAGAAAACTCTGTAATATGAAAATATGTTTTCTATTTTTATTATTTAGTTAAAAATAAAAGTGGGCTTGGCCCCTTTTCTTTGTCTTGTCGTGGGTAGGTGGGGCCCACAAGGGGAAACCCAATGTTTTCCATGTTCTAAATAGTTACGTTTTCTCGTGCTCGTGTTTATGTGATTTATTTATTAATCGTTTATGTTATAATATATTTATACGTAATCGTAATAAATATTACGTAAATACATAATAATAGGTTCGTTATTATTTACGTTCATGATTCCATGTTCGTGATTATAATTATTGTTGATAATAATTATTGTGTCTTAATACGTATTAAATACTTATCGTGTAATAACACGTACGTAATACTTGTATTTAATATTCGTGAAACGTAAAGATGTTATAAAAGGAAAGTTTTAATCCTGTACGTACGATTATATATGTATTGTTCATGGTAAAAGCATGCGGGTTTTATACGATTATATATGTACTGTTCATGGTAAAAGCATGCGGGTTTTACAACTCTTCCCCCCTAACAAGAAAAATTCGTCCCCAAATTATAGATAACGTAAACTGGAAAAAGAGGAACATACCACAATTCAAAATATGAAATAAGGGTAAGAAGCCCGGATAGACTCCTTTGTTTCCCAAGTGGCTTCCCGCTCGGTATGATCCCTCCAAAGAATATTGACGAATGGAATCGTCTTCCTCCTCATGACTCGTTCTTGCCTTTCAAGAACTCGTTCGGGTTCCTCTATGAAGGTAAGATCTTCATGAATCTGTTCCAGTGTGAAGGGGATGATACTTGTACCCTCTGAGTAAGGACACATGGAAAACATCGTGAACATGAGAAAGCTGCGGAGGTAACGCTAAACGATAAGATACTTCATCGACTCGCTCAATGACATCAAACGATCCGATGAATCGAGGATTGAGCTTCCCTTTGATTCCAAAACGTCTAACACCACGTGCCGGCGATACCTTAAGGAAGAGATGATCTCCCACGTTAAAATGTAAGTCCATACGATGCTTGTCGGTATAACTCTTCTTACGTGACCGTGCGTCTTGCAATTTCTGCTTAGCTACTGCAACCTTCTCGTTGGTCAACTCTATCATTTCTGGTCCTTCAAGTGTTCGCTCACCAACCTGATCCCAGCAGATTGGGGTGCGACACTTCCTGCCATACAACATCTCGAATGGAGCACACTTAATACTTGCATGCCAACTGTTGTTGTATGCAAACTCTACCAGACAGATGTAATCGTCCCAATCACCCGTCCATTCCAACGCACATGACCTCAACATGTCCTCTAATGTCTGAATCATTCGCTCTGATTGCTTGTCTGTTTGAGGATGAAAAGTCGTACTAAGCTTAAGTTTTGTACCCCAAGCTTTCTGCAAACTCCTCCAAAATCGCGAAGTGAAACGAGGATCTCTGTATGAGACGATGCTGGATGGAGCACCATGAAGTCTCATGATCTCCTTCTTGTAAGTATCGGCGAGTTTACTGACGGAATCTTCCTTGCGGATCGGTAAGAGATGAGCTGACTTAGTAAGTCGATCAACGATAACCCAAATCGCATCATGCTTCCTCTTTGTCTGCGGAAGACCGGTAACAAAATCCATGGTGATCTTGTCCTACTTCCACTCTAGAATATCTAACGGTTGTAGAAGACCGCCAGATCGCTGATGCTTGATCTTAACCTGCTGGCAGGTAAGACATTTGGAGACATAAGTCGCAACATCCTGTTTCATACCACTCCACCAAAAGTATTGCTTGATGTCATGGTACATCTTGGTCGAACCAGGATGAATAGAGAACGGGGAGCTATGAGCCTCAGCTAACAATGCTTCCCAGAGTTCTTGATCATCCGGAACACAAAGTCTCGTGCCCTGCCATAAGATACCGTCTGCGTCTACTCGAAATTATGTCTGCTTCTCTAAGTTCTGAATTATCGCCCATATTTCACCATCCTCCTTCTGAGATTACTTTATCCTAGAGAGTAACTCAGGTTCCACTCTAAGATCAGCTCAGTAACCGTGATGTCCACGTACCATGATCTCAATGTCTAGTCGCTCCAAGTCTCTTATAATTTCCTCCTCAATTTTATGCCGTTTATCATTCCGGACTTTCTACTAAGTGCATCTGCCACTATATTCGCCTTGCTAGGATGATACTGCAGATTAATGTCATAATCCTTCAACAGTTCTAACCATCTCCTCTGTCTCATGTTCAATTCACGTTGAGTGAAGATGTACTTCAAGATCTTGTGGTCCATGAAAATGTCACATGATTCTCCATACAAGTAGTGCCTCCATATCTTCAATGCAAACACGACTGCTGCAAGTTCCAAGTCATGTGTAGGGCAATTTTCCTCATAAGGCTTAAGCTGTTGTAAAGCGTACGCAATCACTTTCCCATGTTGCATGAGAACATAGCCAAATCCCTTCCCCGATACATCACTGTAGATCTGAAATCCACCTGTACCAGATGGGAGAGTAAGAATCGATGCAGATACTAACTTCTGCTTTAGGTCTTCAAAGCTCTTCTCTCTTTCTTCAATCCAGACGAATTTCTCCCCTTTCCGCATCAGTTTGGTCAATGGTATTGCTAAACGGGAATAGTTCTCCACGAACCTACGGTAGTAACCAGCTAAGCCTAGGAAACTGCGAACCTCTGTCGCTGATGTCGGTCTTGGCCACTTGGTAATAGCCTTAACCTTTGCTAGATCCATAGTGATTCCTTCTGCTGATACACTGTGACCTAAGAATACCACCTTGTCTAACCAGAACTCACACTTGGAGAATTTAGCATACAACTGCTTCTGGCGAAGAATCTGTAACACTGTACGAAGATCGTTTTAGTGTTCCTCCTTGGACTTAGAGAATATCAGGATGTCGTCAATGAAGCCAATGACGAACTGTAAAATCCATGATTTTACCATGATTTTATGTAATGAGTCTCACCCATTAATCCTAGAACATTCACTCATGTGTTATATTTGTATAAGTTATATGTGAACTTGTTCACTATGTACTTATTCTTTTACAATTACTTTGATATGGTAATATGTTGCATAACTAAACCTTGTACATAAGACTAGGATAACAAGTATTGAAAGGTATAACAAACTATGTATTCCCAACACTTAACAAATCATGGGGAAAATGTTGTATGAAGTATTTGTACTATATATATATGTGTGTGTACATTATAGACATACATACACATCTTGGACTAGCCCAAGATCCTGTATCCTTGTGTGATAGCCCAACATAAGCCGTCAACATAGCCTAACTTCCCTTTGGTTAAGTATACATGGCACCCCATGAGGTGGAAGATAGAGGGATGCCTTGGTTTTGGAAAAGCCAACACTTTGCACATACTCCCTTACCAAGACAATCATACTCCTTTTTGCCTTGCCTTCTCTTTCCTCCTTAAGCCGAAAACTATCTCTCACTCTTCACATTCCCTCATGCAATTCAATCTCACTCTCCTTGTTTCTCTCTCAAATCATTCGGCATTAAGCCACAAAAATCCAAGTTTGTTCATTTATTCTACTAGATCCTTGTCCTATAGTAATCACTAATCATTTAGTAGCCTCATCATCATCATCATTGGAATCACTAGAACAAGCCCTAGCCGAATCTATAAGGTCACGGCTTAGTTTACATTTAGGGTTTCTTCATCAACTAGATTAGATCTCTAATCTCCTTGTTCATCTAGATCATCCTTGGTACTTTTAAGCAAGAAAGGTATACTCCTTATGATCTTTCATTTCTCCATGCATGCATCATCATACATCTATAAACACAAGTAAATAACTTGTTAAAATCAAGATTTGGTAAAGCCATAGCCATTGTAGGTCACGGCATAATTATGAACACCATATTCATGGTTAAAAATCTTTTTATAAGAAACCTATGGCTTGTATTCTATGTTTTAAACTTGATTGAAAACCATATGAAAAATTTATGAATCTAAATGTAGCATGGGTTACAAAACTTGTTTTATGGGATTATGGTTAACTAATAATCATAGATCTCATAAAATAAACTTATGTAACTTGAAAATCATGAAGACCATGACCTTAAAGGTCACGGCTAAAATGAATGATGAACATATGATGTGTCTACTAAGTTTTTATAATGGAATATGTAATGTTACATGTTAAATGAAATACTAAAAATCACTAAAATGATTTATGTGAACATATGTAGTCATAGGTTATATATGACCTAGAATGGTTTTAAATGTACATGCATGCTTATATAAACCATAGATCTAATGATAAGAGTTAAATTAAACATGATTAACATAAAACAAGCTTATAAAATCATATGGGAACCTTGGGAAAGACAATATAGCCGTGGGCTATATGTAGTTTTCTTGGAATAATGGTAACCTTGGGAACATGCATGTAACCTAGATAATCATGTTGTATTTTTGTAAATATTTACAAGACTTAAAACTAACTAAAATGATCATCTTGGAAATACCAAGATATAAATAGCTGTGGGCTATATGTATGTATGTATGAACTTGTGACTTGATTTCTTGATTTGTACATAGCTAGATCTATTTTGAGAATATTTATAAGTACATGCAACCTTAAAATAAGATTTGACTCATCTTAATAAGCTATAATTAATTATAGCCGTGACTTATAAGCTCATATTAGGGCTTATGACTTGCATGGAACCTTGTAACACATCTAGATCTTATTTGGTACATCACATAAAATAAACTAGAAGTTTTATTCTTTAATTAAGAAATAAAACTAAATATGAATAAGCTAATAATAAGCTTATAAGAAAATCCTAAGTTAATACTTACATAAAATGTAAAGTAGTGTTAATGGACTATTTAAGCCCATGCAACATTTGTCCAAGACTTGAACCCATTTAAAATGATTAATGGACTTAAAATGTATTTAAGCCCAATAAATGTGTTAAAGGCCCATTTAACAAGTTAATAAACTTAAAAATGTATTTAGGCCCACTAAATGACCCATTAGACGTTTAGCCCATTTAATGAGCCATGTAATGTTATTTAATGTTAAATAAAAGATTTTATAATAAAATGTAACTTGTAAAAACTTTTAGAGTAAAATGACAATTTGTGAAACTTAAGGACTAAAACCGTGACTTATGAAACTTGTTTTGATAAATTAGTAAACACAAGGACTGAAAATTTAATTATCCAAAAGTCTAGGGTTTAATAAATACCATCTATGGCATATTATACCCTAGGGACCATTTTGGGAAGTTTCTAAAAGTTAATTTGTCATTTTAAAACCCTAGGGACCATTGTTGTATTAATCCGAAACTTAAAGAAGCCCTAGGGGTTGTTTTGGTCATTTTATAAAAGTTGTAAAACCTATATTTAACTAAGGGGACCAAATCAGCCATAAGCCGAAACTTAAACAAGCCCTAGGTACCAAATTTGTAACACTCTGAAAGTTTACTTTGTTTAAAAATATGGAGGGACTAGTTTTGCCATGTTCCGAAACTTTAACAAACCCTAACCCTAATTCTATTTTTAAACCTAGTAAAACTTAAACAAACCCTAAACTATAAGAATTTATAATAAAAATTCTTAAACTTGTAATATATAAATTATTTTATAAATGTTAAATAATTTATGGAAACTTTTAAGTTAAACAAAATATTTTATTTTATTTTTCAAAAATAAAATATTTATATTAATGATTTATGAAATAAATTGTATAAACAATATGGACATGTATTACTAATACATAAACTCATATACTTTTAGGAAATAAAATTATATGAACGTTGAAGACAGGGAATGAGGTTAAAATACTTAGAAGTGATAATGGTGGTGAGTTTAGAAACAATTTGTTAGATGCCTTCTGTGTTAATAAAGGGATTACTAGGCAGTTTAGCATAGCTAGAACTCCACACCAGAATGGTGTGGCTGAAAGGAAGAATAGAACCCTCATAGAAGCAGCTAGGACAATGTTGGTTGATGCTAAGTTTCCCATTGCTTTTTGGGTTGAGGCTGTGAATACAGCCTGCTATGTTCAGAATAGAGCATTAGTCAACAAAATCCATAATAAGACACCTTATGAGCTATTTTGCAATAGGAAACCCAACATAGGTTTTCTTATACCCTTTGGATGTCATGTAGTGATTTTAGATACTAGTGATGCCTTAGGAAAGTTTAGTGCAAAAGGTGATGAAGGATACTTTATGGGTTATTCAGTGCATAACAGAGGGTATAGGGTTTACAACAAGAAAGAAAAACGTATTCTTGAAAAAGTGCATGTTAAGTTATTAGAAAGTAAACCTAGTGATCCTGAAAGTGGACCGGACTGGTTCTTTGATTTAGAACCATTATCTAGAACATTGAATTATATGCATGTTACTAATCCAGACATTGTGAAAAGGGATTCAAATGTTGAGGAAGAAACTATTGTTGAAAGTATAGGTAAATAAGTTGCTAAGGAAGAAGGATCACATGCAATCAAATCAGACCCCATACTTGAGTATGTTACCATTCCTATATGGACTGATGGGTTTGCACAAGCTTCTGCTGCTACTGAAAAGGAGGAAGTAGGGCCACAAGAAAGGCTAGTTGATGAAAACATGCATGTATCTTCAAGCGCTGACAAAGGCAAATCAGACGCTGATAGCTCAAACGCTGACAACCTGTTTGGACATTTGTTCTCTTCCAATACCTTTGAA
This sequence comes from Glebionis coronaria, assembly GCA_025667525.1. Lineage (NCBI taxonomy): Eukaryota > Viridiplantae > Streptophyta > Magnoliopsida > Asterales > Asteraceae > Glebionis > Glebionis coronaria. Next base: position 179,330,494 of record CM046882.1, read on the forward strand.
CAAGGTGAACCTTACATACTTAATCAAGAGATTCATTCAAGTGAGGAAGGGAGTATATATGAAGATGATATTGGCAACATGGAGACGGATATTGAAGACAACACACTACTTTGAGGAGGAACACTTACATCTACTATAAAAAATCATCCTCCTTCTCTAATCATTGGTGATGTTTTGTCTCCTGTTCAAACAAGGAGGTCTCATCAAACTCAAGGTGGTTTGATTGCCAATATCCACAAGAAGCTTGATACCCCTCTTGTAAAGGCATGTTTGTTTACTTGTTTTCTGTCACAACAGGAACCCAAGAAGTTTTTTTTGCTCTCAAAGAACCATGTTGGGTGGAAGCAATGTAGGATGAGCTTCACCAGTTTACTATTCAAGATGTTTGGGAGTTAGTGGATTGTCCAAGGTATGTTAGACCTATTGGGACACGTTGGGTTCTTAGAAACAAAAAGGATCAAAGAGGAATTATGGTCAGAAACAAGGCACGTTTAGTTGCTCAAGGCTATACACAAGAAGAGGGAATAGACTATGAAGAGGTTTTTGCACCTATTGCTAGGATTGAAGCAATAAGAATTTTCCTTGCCTATGCTTCTTACATGGGTTTCATAGTTTATCAGATGGATGTGAAGAGTGCTTTCCTATATGGCACAATTGAAGAGGAGGTATATGTAATGCAACCTCCTAGTTTTGAAGATCCAGAACATCCAGATAAAGTGTATAGAGTCAAGAAAACAATGTATGGACTTCATCAAGCCCCAAGAGCATGGTATGGAACATTGTCCACCTATCTGGTGGAAAATGGATTTAAGAGGGGCACCATAGATCATACCTTATTTACCAAGAAGATTGGTAAGGATTTTCTGCTTGTTCAGGTCTATGTGAATGATATTATCTTTGGTTCATCAAATCCAAAGATGAGTGAAGACTTTTCCAAGCTCATGGCAGACAAATTCAAGATGAGTGCAATGGGAGAGATGAACTTCTTTCTAGGCTTACAAGTCCAACAGAAAGAAGATGGTATCTTTATCTCTCAAGATAAATATGTAACAGAAATCTTGAAGAAGTTTGGTTTTTCTCCACATGAAAAACGGGCTAGCATACCCATGGATAGGGAACACCCTTGGGGAAAGACTAGAGATGGAAAAGATGTGGATGTCAAGCATTATAGATTAATGATTGGGTCATTGGTGAATATTACAGCCTCTAGACCTAACATCATGTTTGTTGTGTGTGCATGTGCACGCCATCAGGTGACTCCCAAAGAGTGTCATCTTCATGTTGTCAAAAGGATCTTTAGATACCTTAGGTGCTATCCCACCTTGGGATTATGGTATCCAAAGGATTCTCCATTGGAGCTTATTGGCTATTCAGACAGTGACTATGGAGGTGACAAGTTTGACAGGAAATCCACAACTGGTGGATGCCAATTTATTGGGAGAAGATTGATATCTTGGCAATGCAAGAAACAAAGAGTGGTGGCCAACTCTAAAATTGAAGCAGAATATGTTGCTGCGGCTGCTTGTTGTGGATAAGTTCTATGGATACAAAACCAGCTGTTGGATTATGGGTATAATTTTATGCATACCAAGATATTTGTAGATAATAAAAGTACATTATGCATTATTAAGAATCTTGTACATCACTCTAAAACAAAACACATAGAAATTAGAGATCATTTTAAAAGAGATTGTTTTGAAAAAGGTTTAATACATCCAGATAGGGTAGACATAGAAGAAAATGTGGCTGATCTTTTGACTAAACCTTTTGATGTTGGGTGGTTCTAGTACTTGGTAACAAGTATTGGAATGATCAATCTCACCTAAATGTGTTTTTGAAATCATTGTATAGTTTGTACAGGATGTGTATTGTTATTAGTCTTTGTACAAGATAGGTTTTCCACTTTATTTTTCTAACACTAACAAAGGTTATTTTAACGCTGATAAGAGTTAAAATGGACGCTGACAGCAATATGTTAGTTTTGTGGTTTTTGATCTAATCATGCAGACAGTATGAGCATTGTACAAATAGATACAGAGTTGCTTATGGATCTTTTGGCTGCTAGGAATATGTTCAAGTTTATGGATGATGGTTGGAATGTTTACATTCCTATCTTGACATAAAAATTTTATTTCATACTTTTTATTTGGCTACTTTGTATATCGTAAGTTAAGGGGAGGTTTAGGAAACCTTTAGGATTTTTAGGTATTCTTAGAATACTCTTATCACAATTCTAGATTGTGTCCACTGGTGAGTACGAGTTAGTTTTCTAAATCGTGAGGCACTGTAGCATACAAAGTTGATATACTGTGCACGCTGCCAAGACTTTTTGGCCTAGAATTGGATTTGGTCGGTTGGGAGACTTGGGAACGTTTTTATTGGGCTTACCTGGGAAGTTACAAAGGGTTTATATGAGGTAACTTCACTGTTAAGAACTTTGGTTAGCAAGGGACACTTGAGGACAATTATGTCTATCTTGCTTAAGAAAGTGTGCATGATTGGACAGTGTTTGCCACCCTATAGTCATTTTTAGTCTAAGAGTTATCTTCACTAGGGTAACCTACTTTGTTAAGGTCCTTTTATTTTTAATTATTTTTATTTTTGGACGCTGACATTTTTCTTTCTAAACGCTGATAAGACCAATTTGAACGTTGACATGGCAAATTTCCAATGCTGCAAGCCTTTAGACGCTGATGTTTAATTTGTGACCGTTGACAAACATTGGGTCCTACCCAGTTGTTATTTTTGACGAAAATATGGGTCGTAATTTTAGGAGTTGGTAACTTTTAACTAATGTATGAGATAAGTAATATATTTTTCAAGATTTTAATCATTACTTTTTTAAAATAACTGCCTCATATTTTATCCAATCGCATGTTTTCACCTCTCCTATAAATTTGGCTAATTTCTTTCACACAGGGTAACTACTATTCTTGTCTAACTAAAAACTCTCAAACCTTTATATCTCCATAACTTTTATATCACAGTTTTCTTGCATCAATCTTCATGGAACCAAAGTTTAAACCTGCTCTATTGGAATTGGGGTTCAGAAGTCAAGACAACATGGTGGCTTATTTGGAAGCTGATAATACTCTGTTTCCCCAATACACGCAGATGGTTGGGTATTTGAATGCGTCCCCATTAAGGTATGCACTTTCACATACTCCTCTTGTCCCTATCACACACATTAAATAGTTTTGGAACACTGTTAGTTCCTCAACAGTTAATGGAGTGATTACATTGACTGCTATTGTCCATGGGGTTCCATGGGAGGTTACTGAAGCTTTGGTTCGCCAAGCTTTGCATCTTAATGATGCTGATAGTATAATTACATTTCCCCTTGCAGAGCTAGAGCAAGGACTTCGAGCTTTGGGGTATAATTTACCCCCAGTGGGCCATTTAAATAAGTATACAAAACAACAATTTCCCCTGATTGGAAGTACCTTATACATGTCATCCTTCAATGTTTGAGTCCCAAATTCTCCTCACAAAATGAAATCAACCGTTCAATTGGGAGTGCCATTGTGTGTATTGCAACTAGGAAAAATTATAATTTTTCAACAATGATTTTTGATGGCATGTGTCACAATAAGGGTAACAAGATGACTCTTGCTTACCCTAGGTTTTTTACAAATGGTTTTTGACATGCAAGGATACTGCAATAGGGATCATGACAATTTTTATACGATCCCTGTTCAAAAGAAAATATTTTTTTGTAATATGAACACTAATCCATACAGAGACCTACCATTCACCCAAGCCATTCTTGCTATCATTGAGGTTACAGCAAACCCTCAACCTCACCCACAACCTCAACCAGAACCATTACCAGAACAACCTCCATCACCCCCAACATATGGATATTGACCCACAACCATTCGACGCTGACACTCAAAATGTGGGCGTTGACACTACCAATCCAAACATTGACACCCTTTTACCACAAACCCAAACACCCCCTTACACCCAAACAGACCCTCAATCCACTTCCTCTTCTACCCCACCAGACTACAGGTTGGAAAAACGCCAAAGGACTGCTGGAGTGTTCTCCTCTAGTGGTCCTAGCCATGTAGCAGAGAGAACCACCACCACAAGTATAGTTGGAGACATGGGTGGGGCTGGGACTATTGGCTCAAGCTTAGATGCAGGTCAAGACAGTCCCAACATCATTAAAACCCCATCCATGCCCCATGAATCTATTTTGGGAGGTCAAATTCCCATCCTAGAGGAGGGCAGATTGAAACCTTATACTCTTTTGGAATTAACGGTGGTTTGCATTTGCTTGCAAAAGCAAAATGCAGACCTTGTACAAGTTGTCACAGGTCAGGGTCTTGAACTCAAGCAATTGAGGGGGACACTAGTTGTTTTGGAGACTTCCCAAGCTAGGAGGAGGCAGGACAGAGTCCTTTCATCAGGGGAGGATTCTTACAAAGGGGAGGAAGATGCACCAACAGAACCTTTCAATTTGAGTGACAAGGGCTCACATGAAGAAGAAGAAGGTGGTTCTTTTGGTACTAAACAGGTGGAAATTGCTGAAGCTTTGACTAGCTTGAAGGAGAAGCCTGTTATTGATGTCTCAATTATCACTCCAAAGAAGCTATCATTTGTGGAGATGATGGAACAGGTCACAAAGTCAGTCGTTGTTGTTCAGAGTTTGAGCGCTGACAAGAGCAAAGAAGGCGTTGACAGGCCTACAGGTATGATTGGTGTATCCCAACCACCAGTTATCATTAGGGAGGTTAAAACACAGGTACCAACAACTAACTTACCAGCTACTAGAGCAAAAGACAAGGGTAAAGAAATTTTAGTGGAAGTAGAGGTGCCAAAGAATGCAGCCTAGATACAATTTGATTAAGCTTTGGCTGCACAACTTCAAGAACAGGATTGGGCTACCACAGAGAAAGATAAAGATGGTAGTGGTCATGATGAGAGCTCAGATTCTAGTGTGATGATATTAGAAGAGCCAGAGAAGTTAGAATACGGGGAGGATGACTTATCCAAGGAGAGGCTAAGAGAGTTGAAAATGAAAGTGGACTTTGACATGCCAGAAATAAGGGAAATGTATTTTGCATTGGAGTCCAAGGTTGAAGAGAACCCAGATATGTCTATAACTGGACAAATTTGGGGTTTGGAGATATTGCTAAGAGTTTAGGAGGATTGTAAGGTGATATTGAAGCACAAGGCTAGCAAGGTGATGTCTGAACTCAAGAGGTATAGAAGAGAGTTGTACTACATGTTGCTTAGGTGTCATCAAGGTGGATGGACTTATGATAGATTGAGAAGACTCTCTTTTGTAGAATTGGAACATCATGCTTATCCAATTTGGGTAAGAATTTGTGAAGAGAATACTATAAGGCTTCTCTCAGATGAAAGGAGAGAAGAGATTGAAGAGAATTTGTAGATCCAGAAGGCTTCATTAAAACCAAGACCAGTGAAGAAGGGAATTCCTTTTGAGTTCCCAGCTCTTGATCAGCTGAATCCTAGTGAAGCAGTAATTAGAAAAAGCATTGAGCTTTCACCATTGGAGGCTTCACATGTTGCAAAGGTATTACCATTGGATTTCAGAAACCCAAAAGTTCACTATAAAGAAGATGCAAGTGAGTTCTGGATGATCACCAGATATTGCAAGAAGGTACATACTTTTACTTCTTTGATCTCATTATTTGCAATCCTAGATAGAGAAGACTTGGTAGACCTTTGGAACTTGTTGAAGGACAAGTATGAGGCTGAAGCACCTACTTTAGTCAATGGAATAAAGATCTAGACATCCTTCAAAAGGATGATTCAACCAGATGAAGCAGATCCAATATGGTTGGATCTATATGATATCAGTGGAATACAATCGCGCTACATTCAGCAGCTGGTGTTTATCATCTAAGCACTATAAAGTTTTTAGAGTATCTTCTTGTGGATGCTCAATATCCTATGTCCAAGGATTTTTTGAAGAAGATGGTGTCTACACAGCTGGAAATGGATTACACTAGTGATGTTGGCAAATACTTAAATAGATTTATTTATTATCTAATTAAAAAGTAATTTGTATTTGTAAGAATCCTCCTTGTACTTAGTTTTTATTCAGAAACTTGATTACTAGAGTAGATATCAAGTTTAGGGTAGGATTGTTTGGAATAAAATGAGCCAAGACACTCAGACGCTGACAAGAGTAACTTGGACGCTGATAGGAAGAAATCAAGCGCTGACAGATCAAGCATTGACAAGAGATATCCAAGCACTGACAAGAAGAAGTCAAACCACTGATAAGAAAACTTAGTCAACACGTTTCTTTTTTGAAGAAAAGATATACTCAATATTGTAGTTTCTATATTTATCTTTTCCTATAATAGTTGATAGGTTATCCATTGTACACGACTCCATATGTTATAAAAGGAGGTCGTAGGGTTTGTAGTTTATACACGTTATTCAGTATTCAACTTTCATTGTACTCAAGTTCGATTATCAATCAAAAGTGAAAGTTTAGTTTATTTGTTTTACTTGTTCTTTAATCTAAGTGTTAATTCTGTATAACACTTGGATTGTTCATATAACAACAAAGTTTCTCTACGTGTTAAACTTGATTCAATCTTGTTAACACAAAGCTAATCGATCTAAGTTTGGGATCAACAGTAGCCAGGTAACAAAATCCATGGAGATTTTGTCCCTTCTCCGTTCATAATTTCCAATGGTGGAAATAACTCCTAGCCTGTTGGTGTTCTATCTTAACCTGCTAGTGTGACAGGTACTTAGATATGAACGTAACTGCATCTTGCTTCCTAGAAACTGGATACCTAGAAGTTTGGAAAACTATGAGTCTCTGAAATTAGACTTCTCTTAGCGTAGGATTCTTTGGAATACCTAATCTAGTGTAAGGTTCTGTTGGGAATAAATGCAAGAGTCAAAGTCCCCCCTGTTGGTTGGTTAAGATCCCCCTGCTAGAGTAAGTTTCCTCTGCTAATTAATGAAGACAGTGGGATCTGGTCCCACTACTAGAAGTCAATGACCCTGCTGCATGGATAAACATGGAAGAGATATTAACGCGTTTCTGTTACTATTCAAGAAAACCTTCCTAGTTTGTTAGTAGTTATCTTGTACATGAGTCCTTGTGCTATAAAAGGACTGATTAGGTTTTGTGTTTAACATACTTCTCCTCTCATTTTCATTTCATGCTTTAAGGTTGAAAAATCCTAATACCACCTTTGGGTATTCGTATATTATCAATATATTAAAGCTTAACGTTTGATTCAATACTTGTTCTTGTGCTAAACATTACTTTTCGCATCTTGTTTAGTTACTTTGTGTATTGCAAAGTTTCTCTTGTGGTAGTTTGAATTCTTTCTTTCTACTACAATCCTTAAACAAGCTAAGGTTTAAGATCTGAGTTTAGGATCAACAAGTGGTATCAGAGCTTGTTGAGAAACTTTGATTAAACCAAGAACAACACATCCATTACCAATCATGTCTACTGACTCTCTTTCATCCTCAAATAACAATGCACTCAAACTTCCAATATTGGATCCTGAAAACTTTGAAATATGGGAATTCAGGATTCAACAGTATCTCAAGATAGAACACTATGCCCTATGGGAGGTCATAGAGCTTGGTGATCAGTTCACCAAAACAATAGCAGTTAAAGATGATGGTAAGAACAAAGAAGCAGATGGTGAAAGCTCCAAAAGTGGGGCTAAGAAAATCAAGTCTGCTACTGTTTTAGACAAAGAGATCCAAGCAAGAAGGCATGATGTCAGAGCTCACAGTTCATTACTGTTAGCTCTACCTGATAGACATCAGTTAAGGTTTAGGAAGCATAAGACAGCTAAGGAACTTTGGGAAGCAATTGGGAAAACATTTGGAGGAAATGAAGCTACCAAGAAAAAAAAAATCAGATGATATATCAATTTGCTTCTTTTAAAGCAAAAGGTGATGAAACAATTGGTTCTATCTATAATAGGCTTCAAGATCTTGTGGTACAACTAGAGTTCTTTGACATACAAGTATCAAGAGAACAGGTGAATGCAATATTTCTCAATAGCCTTCAGGAAGAATGGTTTGTTTACAAATATATTTGGTAAACAGAGATGACATTGATGACAAGAACATTGATGATATCTACAACAACTTGAAGGTTTTTGAGCCTGTTGTCAATGAAATGAAGGATTTAGGGACCATTCCCATAAATTCAAGTGGACTTGCTGATCCACCTGCTAATATGGACACTGTTTCAAATTCAGGACCATCAATTGGAGAAGAAAGGCCTGTAATATTTAGCCTTGAAACTTCTTGTGCTTCCATTGCATCACAAGGACCTCATGGTTCTACTGTGCTACATGAAGATTTAACTCAAATCAGTAAGCAAGTATTGGAGGAAATGGACATCAAATGGAATATGGCTCTACTCAGCATGAGAGCCAACAGATTATATAAGAAATATGGGAAAAAGATTTCCATTAATCCTTCTGATGTAGCTGGATTTGATAAATCAAATGTGGAGTGCTACAACTGTGGAAAGAAAGGTCACTTTGCTAGGGAGTGCAGATCTCCAAAAAATGGTAGTAGCTATAGGAAGGAGAGAAGGGATGAGGATTCTAAGGCTAAGGCTATGGTAGCCATGCATGGAATAGATGGAGTTGGATGGGACTGGAGCTCTATGATAGAAAGTGTCGAAAGGAATCAAGCTCTAGTAATAATCTAGACAACTACAAACGTGCTTTAAAACAACTAGAGTCTAGCATTAGAGAATATAAGCAAAGAGAGAACCAATATAGAGATTACATTGTAATCCTAGAAAGAGATGTTAGAGAGAAAGATGCCATTGTTCAGGAGTTAACTAATGAACTTGATATATTTAGAATAAATCAAGAAAAAGATAAGTTAACTATTGAAAAGTTTGGAAAATTTACTGAAGATTTGACTAGGGCAGCTGAAATAGGACAATCCCCTAAAGATAAAACTGGTTTAGGTGCCAAAAACCAACATGCTAAAATTCCACCACCCCCGGCTAACATACATGGTGCTAGTCCAATGAAAATCTTTCATGGACTGGAATACCTTGTTTTGCAAAGTAGGAGGATATGGTATTTAATCCTAATTACTATGGATTAGGTAATCAAAAACAAGAAGAAACTTTGGTCAAAACCAGTAAAATAAGAGATTTCAACAAAGAACAGGCTACTTTAAAACAGTGGAAAATTGATAACCCTATTCTTTTCTCTAGAGAAGGTTTATTTGGTAGTGGTACTAGTTCCAAAACTAATTTATCTAGAACTAGCAGTAAATTGGGGTCTGAAACTAGTAAGCTAAACAGTGGAATCCCAGATCTTGAAACTAGTTGTCCAAAACCCTTCAAGACCACTACTAAATATGTAGAGATGTATAGACCTATTCACAAAAGAAATGTGGTTAGAGTAAATCAAAGAAACCGGAATAATCAAAAGTTTCTTCAACTAGGAAAGGACTTTGTGAAAAATATCAAACCTTGTTTCACCTGTGGCAGTTTTGATCACATATACCAAGATGTAAAGCAACCATGGGAATGGTAGCTGCAAATCCTTTAGAGGAAATTCAACCCCAAGCTTCACACTTGCTAAGGGTTGTAGTATAAAGAACCCAACACTCACTACTTCACAGCCAATCCCCACACCACTAAACTATTCACCACCCTTGCACCCAACACCCCACAATTTTCTGGTAGAGCAGTGCCATTAACTCAAACCATGTTAAATCAGATTAGACGTGAAGCTGCTTCACAACCCAGAGCATCCTAAACCGCACTTGTTGATACCCCTGCTTCATCTGCTGATGCCCCTGCTAGTGATTTACCCCCTGCTGATACACAACAAGAAAGAAGGAGCAAAACCAGGTTTGCTAGGTATCCCTTGCCTAATGAACCTTAACCAGATGCAGAGAGGAGAGTCTCTATGGGTATGGAGCAACTAGGGGATTTGGCTACCAATACTGTTTCATCCTCAAGGGGTGAGCAGGACAGTGATACCATAGGTAAGTCCACTTCCTCACTCAGTGATACCCAAAGAGGATATGAATTTCCTACTAGGGTTGAGAGCAGACTGAAACCATTATCCTTATTGGAATTGACGAATATGTGCATGAGCTTGAAAAAGCGAAATGCACAATTTGTACAAACAGTCAAACAACAAGGTCTGGTAATCACTAGCTTGGAAACCAGACTTGCTAAACTTGAGGGGAGGAAAAGACCACATCTTGTTATATCCAAAGATGAGGATTCTTCCAAAGGGAAGGAAGTCCCTCACACAGATGATTCTATTGAATGGTATGCATTTCCTAGTGGAAAGGAAGCTAGTAAAGAGAAGGTGGTCAGTGAGGAGAAAGGCAGTGACAAGGGGAGTGCAACAAAGGATGTAGCCTAGACATTGCTAAATATAGGTCATCAAGAAGAAGCCCCTGCTACAACAAAAGTTTCCCCTGCTATCATTAATCCCAATGCTGTAAGTATTCCCCCCTGCTATTACTATTGCACTCACAAGAGCAGCTTTCTCTCAAACGTTTGCTAGAAAAAGGAGACAGCAAGCTCAGAAGGGGATACAGATTGGAAAGACTGCTCCAAAAGCAACACCAGCAGTGGATCCAAAAGACAAAGGGAAGGGTAAAATGGTTGAACAACCCAAGAAGAAATATAAGCATAGAACATCAGAAGAGATAAGGGCTCAGACTGAACATGATGAATTTGTAGCTCAAAGAATGCAAGAATAAGAGGTACATATGGAACAGGAGAGGATACAAAAGAGGAGTAAGGAGGTACTAATGCAGTCAAGAGAGGAGCTCAAACAAATTGAAATTATGCATAGAGAGCTGGATGATAGGTTACCAAACATAGCAAAATTTTTGGAGCAATGGGAGAAAGAACTGGTAAATGTTCCATTGGAGGAAATGTATGAGTTAATACTTGTAACATCCCATTTTGGTAAATGGAATGTCACGCGTGATTATGGCATGTCATCAAAGCATACAAGGATAAATGTCTTAAACATTACATGACCATAAAGGAATACTGGAAACAAACGTCGGTACCCCAAAGTAAAAGCTCATCACACACAAACATAAGTACTGTAAAGGAAAAGGACTAAACAATGTCCATGGAAATGAGTAGCAAAATATATGAAGAAATGCACCAAGTAATGAAGGCTAGAAAGCTTCCAATCCATATGCATGTACGCTTAAAGTCTACGAGCGTCCCTGAGTACCTGCCGTTTTGGGAACATGAAAGGAAAACGGTTGAGCATAACGCTCAGTGCACGGATATACAAGCATAGAATGAATAACATAAGCATATACAACATGGAGCAGCAGAATTGATTAAGTCCTGGAAAACCTGACATAACTTAGTAAAACTGGTTTTATAGTTTGAAAAGCCTTATGTTTATCTTATAAAAACTGTTTAACATGTTTACCATTAGCTAATATAGGTCATGAAATATCAACGTGCATGAATACTTGGAGGGGTGACCTGGTCATGCAAATAGAGGGGATGCCTCTAATTAATATAAGTTTGGGTAGGAGGGATTAGCTCCTTGTGAAGGATGCTAGGCACACACCACATTCACCTGAATAATCTTTAAAACATGTAACCTAGGATGCACCCATACGCCCCACATGATAATATAATAATATGGCCAAAAGCTGAAAGGGACGCCACGAGCTATCACTCCGCCGTGGTGAAATCATAACACTAGTGCCTCTAGTGTTATGGTTATGGTACCTCCATAACTAGGTGAAACTAGTCATGCATGTATATGGCTTAGGTATTTAATTAAACATAAGAAAATCAAAACATACAAAACATATACTAGGAAAACAGTTGGTTACATACGGGGAATCCTAATAAGGAAAGAATGTCCATACTGAAAGTACAGAGAATCCGTACCTTATGTCCAGTGAACGAAGAAGACGAACGGAAGAGAGTCCTACTTCGATCTCACTAATGCTACATAAATAATGTACTTGTATAAGTGTTCTGATTACTGTGTACATAACTGGTTTCATATCATGTCTTAGCTTGTTTTATATGTTCATGTCTTGTTTTACTGATTATAACGTTATGTTGTGTTTATCATGTATTATGTATATTCTGATTAAGTATTACTTGTATTTCTTGTATTATTATACTTGTTGTGTAATAATAAGTAATTTTCTAAAAAATAGCAGGTTTTCTAAAATAGAAAGTTTCCAAAAATAGAAAGTTTCCAAAAATAGAAAGTTTCCAAAAATAGATTTACTGCTTAAAATAAATGAGTTTCTAAAAATATAAAGTTTCCATAAATAGATTAGCTGCTTAAAATAAATAAGTTTCTAAAAATAGAAAGTTTCTATATTTAGAAATAAGTTGGATTATTAAGCTACTAATATAAGCTTAAGTTTTACTGATTAATATTCTAAGTCATGTGATTAACAGTATAGTTTATTAATTAATACATGTAGATTAAATAAACTATAAGTTATAAGATTTAATTAAATATAGCATGATTTAATTAAATTAAAGTGCATATAATACTTAGGTTAAAACATGTATTAATATTTATTATTAATATAACTTATGTCATGGAAATTAATTAATTATATGCTATGTTTTAATAATTCATTAATTACTTTAGTCTAAATTTCATAATAAAATACTTACCTTAAAATAATGCATTATTAATAATAACAATATAACCTAAGTCATGTCTTAATTAAATTAATTATATAACAAGTTAAATTAATGTAATTAATCTTGTAAACAATTATACTTGTAAAAATTAATTAAGCTTGTAAAATTAAGTCGTGAACTGGACCGTGTTTTTAATCTAGACATGTCGTGAACCGGACCGTGTTTACCCTTGAACCGGACAAAGCAAACACCCTCTTAACAATGGCGAACCGGCTTGGCCGGTTGCCACTGTTTGTGTAAAAATGCCACCGGCTTTAGCCGGTGGTTCCCTTGGTCCTCGGCTAGCCGATGCCCATGTCGCGGCTTGAGATCCCCCTGCTTGTTCATATTAGCCACCGGCTTAGGCCAGTGGTGCTTCTTGTTTTCAGCCGAGACCCCCGAAACCCAAAAGGCCACCCCGGCATGCGTCGGGGTCCCTTGTTCCTTGCGGCCGAGACACACAAAACCACAACGAGACCATGAGGTCTCGGCTGGTGGTGAATCGAAGACCACCGAGAGCTTCGGCTCTCGGTTCCTTGCGTCGGCCGAACCAAACAACCCAAAAACCACCATGTTTATTTACCCCCATGATTAACATGTTTTTAATCTTGTTATTTAATTATCATGATTTCATGTGTTCTAATTAAATAAAAGAATTAAAAAGACAAAGTTTAAAGATTACCAATGCGTGAAACAAAAAGAGAACGATAACCCGAACGATTTCACCTAAATTGGATCACCAAAAATCAACGAACACCTCTCCTTGGTGTGTTCTAACCGGCGGCCAAAAGGGAAGGAGAAAAGGAGGCTAGGGTTTAGTTCTTTTTAGAAAACTCTGTAATATGAAAATATGTTTTCTATTTTTATTATTTAGTTAAAAATAAAAGTGGGCTTGGCCCCTTTTCTTTGTCTTGTCGTGGGTAGGTGGGGCCCACAAGGGGAAACCCAATGTTTTCCATGTTCTAAATAGTTACGTTTTCTCGTGCTCGTGTTTATGTGATTTATTTATTAATCGTTTATGTTATAATATATTTATACGTAATCGTAATAAATATTACGTAAATACATAATAATAGTTCGTTATTATTTACGTTCATGATTCCATGTTCGTGATTATAATTATTGTTGATAATAATTATCGTGTCTTAATACGTATTAAATACTTATCGTGTAATAACACGTACGTAATACTTGTATTTAATATTCGTGAAACGTAAACATGTTATAAAAGGAAAGTTTTAATCATGTACGTACGATTATATATGTATTGTTCATGGTAAAAGCATGCGGGTTTTATACGATTATATATGTACTGTTCATGGTAAAAGCATGCGGGTTTTACAACTCTTCCCCCCTAACAAGAAAAATTCGTCCCCAAATTATAGATAACGTAAACTGGAAAAAGAGGAACATACCACAATTCAAAATATGAAATAAGGGTAAGAAGCCCGGATAGACTCCTTTGTTTCCCAAGTGGCTTCCCGCTCGGTATGATCCCTCCAAAGAATATTGACGAATGGAATCGTCTTCCTCCTCATGACTCGTTCTTGCCTGTCAAGAACTCGTTCGGGTTCCTCTATGAAGGTAAGATCTTCATGAATCTGTTCCAGTATGAAGGGGATGATACTTGTACCCTCTGAGTAAGGACACATGGAAAACATCGTGAACATGAGAAAGCTGCGGAGGTAACGCTAAACGATAAGATACTTCATCGACTCGCTCAATGACATCAAACGATCCGACGAATCGAGGATTGAGCTTCCCTTTGATTCCAAAACGTCTAACACCACGTGCCGGCGATACCTTAAGGAAGAGATGATCTCCCACGTTAAAATGTAAGTCCATACGATGCTTGTCGGTATAACTCTTCTAACGTGACCGTGCTTCTTGCAATTTCTGCTTAGCTACTGCAACCTTCTCGTTGGTCAACTCTATCATTTCTGGTCCTTCAAGTGTTCGCTCACCAACCTGATCCCAGCAGATTGGGGCGCGACACTTCCTGCCATACAACATCTCGAATGGAGCACACTTAATACTTGCATGCCAACTGTTGTTGTATGCAAACTCTACCAGACAGATGTAATCGTCCCAATCACCCGTCCATTCCAACGCACATGACCTCAACATGTCCTATAATTTCTGAATCATTCGCTCTGATTGCTCGTCTGTTTGAGGATGAAAAGTCGTGCTAAGCTTAAGTTTTGTACCCCAAGCTTTCTGCAAACTCCTCCAAAATCGCGAAGTGAAACGAGGATCTCTGTATGAGACGATGCTGGATGGAGCACCATGAAGTCTCATGATCTCCTTCTTGTAAGTATCGGCGAGTTTACGGACGGAATCTTCCTTGCGGATCGGTAAGAGATGAGCTGACTTAGTAAGTCGATCAACGATAACCCAAATCGCATCATGCTTCCTCTTTGTCTGCGGAAGACCGGTAACAAAATCCATGGTGATCTTGTCCTACTTCCACTCTAGAATATCTAACGGTTGTAGAAGACCGCCAGATCGCTGATGCTTGATCTTAACCTGCTGGCAGGTAAGACATTTGGAGACATAAGTCGCAACATCCTGTTTCATACCACTCCACCAAAAGTATTGCTTGATGTCATGGTACATCTTGGTCGAACCAGGATGAATAGAGAACGGGGAGCTATGAGCCTCAGCTAACAATGCTTCCCAGAGTTCTTGATCATCCGGAACACAAAGTCTCGTGCCCTGCCATAAGATACCATCTGCGTCTACTCGAAATTCTGTCTGCTTCTCTAAGTTCTGAATTATCGCCCATATTTCACCATCCTCCTTCTGATATTACTTTATCCTAGAGAGTAACTCAGGTTCCACTCTAAGATCAGCTCAGTAACCGTGATGTCCACGTACCATGATCTCAATGTCTAGTCGCTCCAAGTCTCTTATAATTTCCTCCTCAATTTTATGCCGTTTATCATTCCGGACTTTCTACTAAGTGCATCTGCCACTACATTCGCCTTGCTAGGATGATACTGCAGATTAATGTCATAATCCTTCAACAGTTCTAACCATCTCCTCTGTCTCATGTTCAATTCACGTTGAGTGAAGATGTACTTCAAGATCTTGTGGTCCATGAAAATGTCACATGATTCTCCATACAAGTAGTGCCTCCATATCTTCAATGCAAACACGACTGCTGCAAGTTCCAAGTCATGCGTAGGGTAATTTTCCTCATAAGGCTTAAGCTGTTGTGAAGCGTACGCAATCACTTTCCCATGTTGCATGAGAACATTGCCAAGTCCCTTCCCCGATACATCACTGTAGATCTGAAATCCACCTGTACCAGATGGGAGAGTAAGAATCGATGCAGATACTAACTTCTGCTTTAGGTGTTCAAAGCTCTTCTCTCTTTCTTCAATCCAGACGAATTTCTCCCCTTTCCGCATCAGTTTGGTCAATGGTATTGCTAAACGGGAATAGTTCTCCACGAACCTACGGTAGTAACCAGCTAAGCCTAGGAAACTGCGAACCTCTGTCGCTGATGTCGGTCTTGGCCACTTGGTAATAGCCTTAACCTTTGCTAGATCCATAGTGATTCCTTCTGCTGATACACTGTGACCTAAGAATACCACCTTGTCTAACCAGAACTCACACTTGGAGAATTTAGCATACAACTGCTTCTGGCGAAGAATCTGTAACACTGTACGAAGATCGTTTTAGTGTTCCTCCTTGGACTTAGAGAATATCAGGATGTCGTCAATGAAGACAATGACGAACTATAAAATCCATGATTTTACCATGATTTTATGTAATGAGTCTCACCCATTAATCCTAGAACATTCACTCATGTGTTATATTTGTATAAGTTATATGTGAACTTGTTCACTATGTACTTATTCTTTTACAATTACTTTGATATGGTAATATGTTGCATAACTAAACCTTGTACATAAGACTAGGATAACAAGTATTGAAAGGTATAACAAACTATGTATTCCCAACACTTAACAAATCATGGGGAAAATGTTGTATGAAGTATTTGTACTATATATATATGTGTGTGTACATTATAGACATACATACACATCTTGGACTAGCCCAAGATCCTGTATCCTTGTGTGATAGCCCAACATAAGCCGTCAACATAGCCTAACTTCCCTTTGGTTAAGTATACATGGCACCCCATGAGGTGGAAGATAGAGGGATGCCTTGGTTTTGGAAAAGCCAACACTTTGCACATACTCCCTTACCAAGACAATCATACTCCTTTTTGCCTTGCCTTCTCTTTCCTCCTTAAGCCGAAAACTATCTCTCACTCTTCACATTCCCTCATGCAATTCAATCTCACTCTCCTTGTTTCTCTCTCAAATCATTCGGCATTAAGCCACAAAAATCCAAGTTTGTTCATTTATTCTACTAGATCCTTGTCCCATAGTAATCACTAATCATTTAGTAGCCTCATCATCATCATTGGAATCACTAGAACAAGCCCTAGCCAAATCTATAAGGTCACGGCTTAGTTTACATTTAGGGTTTCTTCATCAACTAGATTAGATCTCTAATCTCCTTGTTCATCTAGATCATCCTTGGTACTTTTAAGCAAGAAAGGTATACTCCTTATGATCTTTCATTTCTCCATGCATGCATCATCATACATCTATAAACACAAGTAAATAACTTGTTAAAATCAAGATTTGGTAAAGCCATAGCCATTGTAGGTCACGGCATAATTATGAACACCATAGTCATGGTTAAAAATCTTTTTATAAGAAACCTATGGCTTGTATTCTATGTTTTAAACTTGATTGAAAACCATATGAAAAATTTATGAATCTAAATGTAGCTTGGGTTACAAAACTTGTTTTATGGGATTATGGTTAACTAATAATCATAGATCTCATAAAATAAACTTATGTAACTTGAAAATCATGAAGACCATGACCTTAAAGGTCACGGCTAAAATGAATTATGAACATATGATGTGTCTACTAAGTTTTTATAATGGAATATGTAATGTTACATGTTAAATGAAATACTAAAAATCACTAAAATGATTTATGTGAACATATGTAGTCATGGGTTATATATGACCTAGAATGGTTTTAAATGTACATGCATGCTTATATAAACCATAGAGCTAATGATAATAGTTAAATTAAACATTATTAACATAAAACAAGCTTATAAAATCATATGGGAACCTTGGGAAAGACAATATAGCCGTGGGCTATATGTAGTTTTCTTGGAATAATGGTAACCTTGGGAACATGCATGTAACCTAGATAATCATGTTGTATTTTTGTAAATATTTACAAGACTTAAAACTAACTAAAATGATCATCTTGGAAATACCAAGATATAAATAGTTGTGGGCTATATGTATGTATGTATGAACTTGTGACTTGATTTCTTGATTTGTACATAGCTAGATCTATTTTGAGAATATTTATAAGTACATGCAACCTTAAAATAAGATTTGACTCATCTTAATAAGCTATAATTAATTATAGCCGTGACTTATAAGCTCATATTAGGGCTTATGACTTGCATGGAACCTTGTAACACATCTAGATCTTATTTGGTACATCACATAAAATAAACTAGAAGTTTTATTCTTTAATTAAGAAATAAAACTAAATATGAATAAGCTAATAATAAGCTTATAAGAAAATCCTAAGTTAATACTTACATAAAATGTAAAGTAGTGTTAATGGACTATTTAAGCCCATGCAACATTTGTCCAAGACTTGAACCCATTTAAAATGATTAATGGACTTAAAATGTATTTAAGCCCAATAAATGTGTTAAAGGCCCATTTAACAAGTTAATAAACTTAAAAATGTATTTAGGCCCACTAAATGACCCATTAGACGTTTAGCCCATTTAATGAGCCATGTAATGTTATTTAATGTTAAATAAAAGATTTTATAATAAAATTTAACTTGTAAAAACTTTTAGAGTAAAATGACAATTTGTGAAACTTAAGGACTAAAACCGTGACTTACGAAACTTGTTTTGATAAATTAGTAAACACAAGGACTGAAAATTTAATTATCCAAAAGTCTAGGGTTTAATAAATACCATCTGTGGCATATTATACCCTAGGGACCATTTTGGGAAGTTTCTAAAAGTTAATTTGTCATTTTAAAACCCTAGGGACCATTGTTGTATTAATCCGAAACTTAAAGAAGCCCTACGGGTTGTTTTGGTCATTTTATAAAAGTTGTAAAACCTATATTTAACTAAGGGGACCAAATCAGCCATAAGCCGAAACTTAAACAAGCCCTAGGTACCAAATTTGTAACACTCTGAAAGTTTACTTTGTTTAAAAATATGGAGGGACTAGTTTTGCCATGTTCCGAAACTTTAACAAACCCTAACCCTAATTCTATTTTTAAACCTAGTAAAACTTAAACAAACCCTAAACTATAAGAATTTATAATAAAAATTCTTAAACTTGTAATATATAAATTATTTTATAAATGTTAAATAATTTATGGAAACTTTTAAGTTAAACAAAATATTTTATTTTATTTTTCAAAAATAAAATATTTATATTAATGATTTATGAAATAAATTGTATAAACAATATGGACATGTATTACTAATACATAAACTCATATACTTTTAGGAAATAAAATTATATGAACGTTGAATAAATTGAATACCAATATTTAAGTAGAACACCTTACGTTTACTTAAAATATGAAACTTAATAATAAGTTTAAATGGATGATTATAATACATGAACTACGAACGTGAACTAATATTTTAAGTAAGACATTTTATGTCTACTTAAATAAGAAACTTAATTGTAAGTTGAATGGTTATTATTAATACATTTATTAAGAATGCTAACTGATATTAAAAGTTAAACATTTTATGTTTACTTAGAAATGAAACTTAAATAGATAAGTTTAAATGAATATTGTTAATACTTGAACTACGGTTATTTAGATAAATATCGTAGCATAATGAACTGACTAAAAATCTGTATAAGCATACACATATGTTCTTTGTACTATTTATTAAGACTGTACTATTTGATTAGGCATAACTTTTGGCATGAGCATTATTTGGATATTCGTGTTATACAGCTTTTGCCAACTCCCAGGTGAGTTTACAGCCCCATATAAACTATTGATAAACTTTTCCTCTAGGGGGAGAAAACATGCAACTATTTTAAAATGGACATAACTGAATTGTATAAACTTGACTATGATTGACTATTATAGAAACTGTTAAATTGTTGTAAATCGTCCGAATGTTATAAATAGATCTATTAGGGATTGACCATCCCCATCTGGGTAAGTCATGCTCAATGTGCTTGGCCGGGACAACAGATGTATACCATGTTGGAACTGGTTTTGGGTGTCTTTTTGTAAGACACTACGTCCTCATCTGTTGAGGACTATGGAAGGTTAAGCTTCAGTTTCGAGTAATAGCAAATGTAATCTAATTTTTAGTAAGAATGCTTTGTGCATTGTTACTTCTATGATTAATGTATGTCCAAACTAATTAATGTTAAAACATGTAAATTCACCAACTTTATGTTGACCCTCTAAGCATGTTTATCTCAGGGAAATGAAGTTAGAACGAGATATGTGCATGGACTCAAGCATCTATGTAATCTGCATCGTAGTAATCGTCAAGGGTTCCATTTGGGGAAAATGAACAATCTACTTATGACATGTTTAAGATAATTTTTATTTATTTGTTTAACAAACATGTAATCTGATTTGAATAACTCTTTATCTTATGCTCTATGGACTATATGCTATCGATCCACCCTTGTGACATCACCGTTGATATTTCCGCATATTTTGACCCTACCCGGGGTGTCACAGAGAATGGTATCAGAGCATTAGTTATAGACAACCAGATAAATTTTTAAATAAAATAAAAATAAAGTGATTTTTCTTTTATTTAAAACTGGACTATAACTTTATAAAAAATTTTAGGATTTTTTATTTGGGACCCGTATTAGCTAAGCATATAGATCTTAGGGTATTATGTGTTATGTGAACTAAGAGTATACTGATTTGATAAGTAAATTAGTTAAATGACTATATATATATATATATATATATATATATATATATATATATATATATATATATATATATATATATATATATATATATATATATATATATATATATATATATATATATATATATATATATATATATATATATATATATATATATATATATATATATATATATATATATATATATATATATATATAGATACATATATATATATATATATATATATATATATATATATATATATATATATATATATATATATATATATATATATATATATATATATATATATATATATATATATATATATATATATATATATATATATATATATATATATATATATATATATATATATATATATATATATATATATATATATATATATATATAGTGTAACTTTATTTGCAGAACTCATTTAAATGACAGAACTTGCAGAACCATCTTATTTACTATGGATATTACACAATGTACAAAAGATTAATGCAAAGTGGCATTTTTGAAAATACATAGAATTTAATTTTGGTACAGTTTTAAATAAAAGGGTAAAGTGGGAATATAATGATTCCATAAAAATAGCTACTGTACTTTTTTTTCTCGTATATATTCATTCTTCAGATATATCTTTTAAAATTCTATCCTTTTCAGTATTCATCACAATCATACCAACACAACCACATCAAAAACCTAGCCGCCTATATTTTAATTTGTCTGTCACATCTTGGTCACCGGAAATATTATCATTGTGGCCTCGTTATAGACCTTTTTAACATCATGTCGTTAGAAAAGGAAGACTAAGATGATCCACATGTATCACCTTCATGCTTCATCGATGTCAGGTTTTTACGATCTTTATTATTCTTTTCTATTTTTTTAATTATTATTTTTTAATCGATCAGATATTTGATTATTATTATTCTTTGTAAAATCAGATCTTTGATAAATAAAAATTAAACTACATAGATCTTTAGATTTGGTGCGCAATGTGTGTTAACAAAATCATGATATAAAATTTAAGAAGTCTTAGTATCTTTAAAAAGGTTTTGCATCAAAAAATTGTATTTTTTGATTTATTGAAGGCGATGTTCAAGATTTGTTGAAAACTGAGATGTTCTGGCAGAAACATGTATGTTTCTGCGCGAAAACATGTATGTTTCTGCGCGGAAACATGTATGTTTCTGCGTGGAAACATGTATGTTTCTGCGCGGAAACATGTATGTTTCTGCGCGAAAACATGTATGTTTCTGCGCGAAAACATGTATGTTTCTGCGCGAAAACATGTATGTTTCTGCGTGGAAACAAGTATGTTTCTGCGCGGAAACATGTATGTTTCTGCGCGAAAACATGTATGTTTCTGCGCGAGAACAAGTATGTTTCTGCATGGAAACATGTATGTTTTCTGCGCGAGAACATTTATGTTTCTACACGGAAACATGTATGTTTTTTGTGCGAGAACATGTGTATGAAACGGGTATTTTAACATTATAAGAAGCATGTATGTTTCTTATGTGTATGAGATTTGTAACGAGGGGTATGCATTTGAAACATGTTTGGAACATATATGTTTTAGAAAGTATGAAACATGTATATTTTACGTTTTAAGAAACATGTATGTTTTAAGTATGGTTTCTTTATCGTTATTAGAAAAATATATGTTTTGTTGTTATAAAAACATTTATGTTATAAGAAACATATGTGTTTTATCGTTCATATAAGATTAATGAAAGAAATGTGTATATATGTTTGTGATTTGGTTTGTTTTTGTGCATGCTTGTTTCAGATATATGAAGATGATGATGTCATTTGAAGACTTAGAAGTAGATGAAAGATGATGATATTATTTGAAGACTTAGATGTAGATGAACACATATACAGATGAAGATAATTTGCCATTTCGAGAGAGATACAACTGTTCTATATATATGATTTTTTGTACTTGTTATTAAATGAAATGTAATATGTATGTACATGAATATTTTTTTAATTTATAAAGGTTTAGGTTATTTAATATTTGTTTCAAATTCAAAAAAGTAATACACAGAATAAAAAGATGTATATTTACGTTCATATAGAAAAAACATACATGTTCTTAAGAGAAAAACATACATGTTTTTAAGAGAAAAACATACATGTCTTAACTTTTTAAAAATATGAATGCTGAAAAAAGAAAATAAAAAAATATTTTTGAAAAAAAAACGAAAATTAATGACTTTTGAATACGTTTTTAATAATAAAAAAAGTAAAATGTATGTTTTACTATTATGCCCTTTTGATTTAAATTAAATCTGTTAATAATATTAAATTGTGATTGGTTGAAAGGAGTTCTGCAAGTTCTGTCAGTAAGATTAGTTCTGTAAATAAAGTCCCCCTATATATATATATATATATATATATATATATATATATATATATATATATATATATATATATATATATATATATATATATATATATATATATATATATATATATATATATATATATATATATATATATATATATATATATATATATATATATATATATTTATATATATATATATATATACTAGCGGCATAACCCGCCCAATGGGCGGGTTTGTTTCGTAAATATTTTCTATATTTGTATTTGTTGGCAGTGTGACATGTTTTTGTTAAAATAAAACTAAAAGTAAACTAATATTTGATATTTTTGTGCCTTGTCCTACCAAAAGGACGTGTTTTTTCCCATGCTAATTATTGTACATACATAAATCAAAGGGTGTAAAGGGTGTTTAAGAGTTAGTGTTTTGTCCCATGTTAATTTTTGGTTCACAGTTGTACATATAGTTATCCTTTTTATAAAATCGTTTTATTATAAGGCAACTTTTGTTAGTGTTAAGCGTTGGTTCACTTAACGGACGAGTTTAGTCCAATCTTCAAATGTACAAAAATACTATGAAGATTGCTTTTCTAAAAGTTATAAATTTGAAAGATATCTGTTTTGTGCTCGAACTAATGAATATTAAGCTTTTAGATTTAAATTGAAGAATTCTAACTATAATATTTAGTTACTTGTTTTCACAAACTTATCTATACTTGTCTCTAGAGCTCATCTCCATTAAAAATCATTTAGATAAAGATGGTGATTTGGGCATTCTAAAATATGCATGTGATGATTATTATATCGTTAATATATACATACACCAATAAATTATTTAAGGATATAAACGTCACGAGATACATAATTTGAATGTCCAAATAAATTAATGAAGTGTACAAATTATCACTAAGATAAATGTAAAAACTTAGATACCCTTAATAATAGTCGCAACAAAAACCAAAGTAACCCAAAAAAGACGACATCAACCTTTGGTGGAGCAGAGATGGAGTCTATGGGTTGGTTGTGAGAAGTAGGCGTTTCTGGGTTGGAAAAATTAGTATATACTGCCGACACTTTTCTAACAAATGTTTTAGAAAATGTAAGCGAATTGCAAAAGTAAACCATGAAAATAGAAATTAAACTGATAAAATGATAAGTTAAATGATATCAAGACAAGGAAATACGGATCAGACGCTCACCTTTGTTTTGAACAACACGGGATAATATACATCAACAATTACACATAGAGATAACATTTTAAACTTGAAATTATAAAGTTGTTTAAACTACAACTACATGTCATCAGTTATGGCGATTTAATTCTATTGTAGATTTTGTTTCCTTTTTTACCATGTTTCTTAATCTATGCGTAATTTTAGTTGAAGTACCAGTTATAAATAGCAATGTTTTGAAAACCGGTTTTGAAAATGATCCGGTTGAGTCACTAGGTCCGGGTCAACCCGAGTCAAACCGGGTTTCTAATTTTTAATATTTTTCTGTGTTTTTAATTATTAACAAAAGTTATATATAAAAACCATGAAAATTTGCGTATATTGAATATATAAACTATTTATAATATAATACGTAAAAATAAATTCAGTTCTCGAAAAATTCAAAACACGGCCGGGTCTCGAGAACCGGGTTGACCCTGGTCACCCCAAACCCGGCGGGTCTAGTCAGGTTTCAAAAATGTTAAACCCGTGTCAATATGATCTGGTTTTTCGATCGAAACCGCCTCAACCGGTTGATCCGGCCGAGTCAACCCGGGTCTGATAATATTGATAAATAGTGGAGAGTTTGAGAACTTTTTTCATACTTCTTTCGATGCATAATCCCAACATAAAATGGATATCGAATATTAAAATTATTCCATCTTTAAAAGTAGTACATAGCAAGAAGATTTTGTCGAGTGAAGCTCTATGTTGGGTGCCTATAATGGAAGAGAGGGATGTGTAAAATGGTTAGACACTTATAATATAAATTTTTGGGCAACTCTTTGTAAAAAATATAATTGTATTGCTCAGTTTATATCTGTTCCATAGGACCTTTATATTGTTACAAAAAAATACAAAAAAATACGTCTAATAACTACCATGTGCAAAGAAAGTTAGAAATAACCATAAATGACCCCCAATGCAAAGTCGATTAAGTCATAATTAACGTCTTGATGTCTGTTAGTGAATATTTCTTCTAAATGGCATGTGAACTATTAATGTACCCAAGTAGAAGAGCAGATAAACAGCATGACATAGGTTTTAAAATCCTAATATTCTATGCATAAAATTAGTAGAAGAATTCAGGTGTTTCCTGATGCATATTGTAGTTGTAGTTGAACGTTAAACTTGGCTCCAAGCAACTCATGGAATTCGCCACACCAGACCCGCCAAACGTAATTATGCTCTGATAGTTGAGGTCTTTCACAGCCCTAGCCGGATAGCTTGAGTCAATCGTAATCGCTTCTCCTCACTACAGTTTGCAGCTAGGATGGGTTGATCAATTGCAGCCAGAACATCTGAAGCAACATTATTGTCTACCATCCAAAACTGTTTGTATATTACTAATCTGGCATACGGAGCATCCCTCTTTAATGTACCCATCCCATACCCATAGTATAATTCCCTTATCACAAAGCTCCCTACAACTATTGATTTAAAAAAACATACATGCGGCATGACCAGTGAAGGGTGAATGATGCCCTTTGCAATTAAAAAAGTAGATATTCAAATAGTAGTTCCCGATGCAACTGATGTTGAGCGTGGTGCATCTAATATAGTGATGACAAAAGTTGGTATGCTCTGGTTGTAAGAATGGACTAACCCGTTTATCACAGGTAGATAAGCTCATAGGCATACTTATTCAATCCTTAACTTGCAGTGAATCTTTAAGGTGGGCCTGCATGTTAAATTCAATAATGAAAAAATAGTAGAGTGGTCGGACACGGCGTAGCCATTATTGAGCTGGTTTCCAAGGAAGAACAGTCTCAACTGGTTTGGGTAAATACCTTTCTTATCCTGAATCTTACCTTATATATAGTGCGTTGTGTCCGATGGACCTTTCGACGTCTAGATTTATGGTGGTCTTTCTACTAAGGGTGTTGACAAATATCGGTACGGATCCACAAGATCGAAGCGTAAGATAGACAACCTATTCATACTCGAGTAAGTAGTCTGCTAAGGTACGACTGTCATCAAGTATAACCCCACCAAAGATAAGCCTCTACTTGCAGGGAGGATTGCCTTCTACTTCAAGAATCTTGTCTTTCACTTCCATAATCGTGTCTAAGCCTTTGACTTCCACAACATTGTTTTAACTAGTCAAGGATACTATTAATAGCATATAACCTCTCAATCTATACTTAAACTCAAGAGTGGATTTCCTGCTGGTACAGGTTAATACCTCTCTTATCCTGGATCATGGCTTTCACATCTTTGATGGTGTCCACCTCTGATGGTGTCATCTCTGTGATGGTGTCCCAGCTCTTGAATTGCAGAAATATGTTTTTTTCCAAAGCAGGTTTTGATGCATATATGCATGAGCTCACTCGATCCATTCTAAATAAAGTAAGCGGTAACTATACGGGTACGATTATCCTCCTTAAGATGATCCCAATCAATAAATAACTTTTTCTGAATAGAGGGAATAGCTTTGTCATCCTGGATCCTGGTTTTATGGATAGTATCGGAGACTTCGATTTTCAGTGTGATGATTTTTCCGGTGACTGCCTTGACTAATATCTGCATATAGATATACTAAATATTAACCATAGACATCAACTTAAAGATAATCTTAACATAACTGTCAAAATCAAGATGATATAATCATCAACTTCCAAACCGTATGCAAAACTTCATATCAGTTTTTCATTCATTTAAATTTATATACAGACATGTTAGTTTTAACAAATTATTTATCCATGTCGTGTTTACTTTTCACTTCTAGTCTATTAGGTGATACATATACACCAAATATTTACGGATGCGTATACATATTTCAAACTATAAGCACATTCTGACTTATATATACTAACACTCGTGACAGTCAAGTTGATGGTGGGGGATACGAAAACGGATCGACAAACGTTGTTATTTTGAAAAAAACATGCTCTCTCACACTGTGTAATATTGTTGGATAGTGTCGATATCAAGTCCCTTCAACTTCACAACTGACTCAACATGCCCCTTGAGCGTAAGCACCTCCCTTAACCGATAAACCATAACATTTTGTAACCATCTTTTCAATATAATTTTGGATTCTTAAAAAGACATCTTTTCTTAAATTATATGCACAACATACCTTGCAACTTTTGCTCGCCTCTTAGCCTGCTCTGCCATTTCAGAAAATTCCATGTTGTTGCTCTTTTCGTTGAAGATATTTGAGGTTTCAGGTGCCTGAACTCCGTGCACTGTCCTTTGAGCAAGACCACACTGAGCCTCCATCTCTTCTATTCCATTATCCTTCGTGGTTGTGAAAGAAGTCTGTTTAGAAGAAACACATCCTACTGGCATATACTACCTATAGTAGTATACAAAAAAATCCTTGTCATGGATTGATTAGAATAACTACATATTATTCATATACTACGACCTTATTTAAAAGTTAGTGGCGTATAAATATTATACTATCTGTCATCTCATTGACAAACTAAGTATTTTAAACATGAAGTGTGGCACACAGACCTGACCTAAATCAGCTCATACAAAAGAATTGCATGCCTTGACCTGCTATCAACCCCCCAACCAACTAAGTGCCATTCATTTTTCTACCAGAGAAGGTAAGAGATACGAAGTTGCCTCATTAATATTGTTGCAAAAAAAATGATTGCTTTCACCAATATATAGCACACAATGTGAGCTTACCTCGCTTCAGATGTATAAGAATCAGTACCACTACTCTCTATTTCCATACTATCAACTTACTTGGTTGGTTTGTAGTTGCCAGTGATGCCTTGTCTTGTATACTCTGTAAGTATCTTGTTGTGAGGTTTGGTGGTTTCAGCATCAGATGGCTGCTAGAGTATACACTATCAAGGAAATGTAGTTGACAGTTGTGAATCCATACGAAATCATGTTTTTAACTTTAGATAGTTTGCGTCTTAAAAGAAGGAGATTGGTTTGAAATTAACAATCTAATCTCCCTTTTCTATTTGGGATTGTTGGTCGGGGTTGTCAAAGATAAATATCCACCCTTGTCAAAACAGTGGTATTGTTGAGAGTGTCTCTTTATACTCCTGCTCCACAGCCATACGTATATGTCACTGCTCCTGCAATTTACGTGTGGCTTTAAGTTTTCCACACCAACTGGGTATTGAGATCATTACTGCTAAACAAACCAGAGATAACCCACCCTTTTGACTTTACTTAAAGATACAGATCCCCAACATATGCATTTGGTCAACACCGATGTTAATGTTTTGAAAACTTTTATGTATCTCAACAATCTAGCTGTTGTTTTATTCCACGAGTTGGGAGGGTTAGAAGATACAATAATCCGATTGAAAACATAAGATCAAATATTGAAAATGATACATCTTTTGATGCATTAGTGTCCCATCATTGATGGTCCCTAGTGAAAGCTTTATTAGGTGTTATATCCCTTGGAGCATATGGTTTTGGAATGTATAATGTTTAGATGGACTTTTGTTTCCATATTGTTTATGTGTGATTTTCAATAAGGGCTTGGGATTATAAGGGTGGTGTGTTTTCACTTGCAGCAAATCTCATCATTAATCTCATTTAACAGGATCCTACTTGTTATCCTCGGGTTTCTTCTTACCTACTACAAATTGGATTCCATGAAAAATAACAAAGTGGGTTGTCTATCCGAGTGATCATATCTGCAGTGATCATGGAGGTTGTTATATAAACATGTGACAAATGGTTTTTTCACACACTCATTTTTTCAATTTGCAGTTTATCAAAAAATGCATAATTCGTTTGATGATCCACCTCATCTTAAAGTGTCTAAAAAATAACAAAGAATCTCAAAAATACATTAAAGGAAGAAATTATCATGAAGGTAAATATACCTATTGATGAAGCCCAATCACTTCCATTCAAACTTGGACCGTGTAGAATCTCATAAAACTTGGTCTGCATAAAATTAAATCATAGATGTCCAGTGTTAATATCTGATAGTAATACATAAGTAGCAGGAACAGGAAAAAAGAGAAAATTAAGAAAAATATAGGTTTCAAGTACTTTGTACCATAGAGTGGCAGTAGCTAACTACATATATCACTTGTTTAAAATGACCATGAAGACCTTTGTATGTGACCAAGTAAGCAGTAATTGCATGAAGACTTTTGTAGCGAACTGAGTGCTGCAATATGTTAGCCTAAGTTTGCAGAGTATGCTGCAAGTGCATTAATTTGGGTATGTTATTCCTGTTCAAAGAGTAATGTATGGGATCAATACAACATACATTAAACATGAAAAATAATAACCGTGTATTTATAGTACCCTTCTATAAGGAAATGGAAGATGGAGATGGACAGTATAAAATTTGTGACTAAATGGAAGATGCATAACATATATAGTTGTTTTGGATGTACAATATACGGTAAATACAAATAAACAAATTAGCAGTGGTAAGAAGCTCATACAGTATATATTAACGTAATAAAGATCAATCAACCATCAGATAAGGTAAATATATACTTAAAGAGTAGTAGTGTGAAAGTATCTATAAGATTGCGGATTTAGATGTGTACTTGCCACAAGTTAGCTTTCAGGCAAAGAATCAACATTGCACAGCATACCCGGAGAAGTGATTCCTGCAATTTGAGTAATTTAACCACATTTAGCTTAATGAACAACTTTGGGCAAAAAATGAGTTTTGATCCGCTACCTAGTATTGTTGACTAATACTAAATTTGCGGTGTGCAGATCTCAGGGCCGACAAAACAGAGTACCAAGACAGCAGGACGAGTAGGACGAGTCTATTAAAGAGTCTGTTTCAAACTCCAGTGAAGCAGATTGTTGAGGGTATATAGGTGGCCCGAGTCTCAATAGGTATAATCTTCCTATCAGGCTAAGATTATATACTCTTGAAATACTAAACAGGGACAACACTATCAAAACCTTCTGTTAGGATCACCTTGTTGTCTGAAATGTAAAGCTTCATCCCACCTGCAAACACCAATTACGCTGAAATAATAAGGCACATATACATAAACGAAACTCGAATGAATGAGATGATGGCATAAACGAAACATTGTAGGAAAGCATGACATAAATTCTGCTCCTAATAATGCATTAGTTAGCCGTGTTTCTTTTTTAGATGTTCACCGGGTATTCCATAGCTTCAACCTTACTCTAGGATCAGATGTGAAGACGTATCTGGGCCCCAAAGACGCGCACCAAAATGTTTCTAACAGCTGCCTCTCAGCTTCAGCAGGCCAAGTGTACAAACGCCTACAAATGAAAGAAAACATTATGCCTACAGATGAACACTTTACACGTGCTAGAACTTGACGAAATAATCTATTTGTTGAATCAAGAATATCTCTAGCGATCTCAACTTTTTTCTCGGTACCTATAGTCTCCATCCCCAAAAGGACTTGCTCCGAGATTGATCAACAAGCAGACCATGCAAGAGTAGGCCAGGAATTTACATACTTTTTTCCTTATATAACCTTTAAAGAATTTGTGAGTAATGATTTCACCCTACAAATCACAATAAAATAGAGTTAGAAATTTACAATGATTTAATAGAGTATCAAAATGATATGTTTCCTGGCACTAAAACCCAGAGTAGCAAAAGGGCTTGAGCTGGTGATATATCGATTTACATCCACTAATATTGGTACGTAAAGTGAATATAAAGAGATCTCGAATATAAATAAGAAAAGGAAAACAGAGCCAAGAAATATAGGAGTCAGGAGTGCGTAAAGTATACAAAACATCATAACAAACCTATTACCTGTTAATATCTATTAGTTCTCTGGAAAGTATACAACAATGAATACGAATGATGTTAGGGTTCATGAATGATGAAGAAGATAGGATTTTTTAAACATGAATCTGATTTAGGGTTTATAAGGAACGAATGCTTTTTTAGGGTTTTTAATTATATAAAAGCCGAATGAGTAATTTTAGGTTTCGAGAAAAAACATGAGAAGGAAAATGAGTGATTTTTATTGCGTATGTTTTTGTATACTGAGTTTGATAAAAAAAAGAAGAAAAAAGAAACAAAAATATTTAAAATCTCAAACTATAATTTAGGAATGGATAATAAACTCTATAACTATATTGTTTCCAATTAAAAATCATAAATTGTGGAATAGCTCAGTGGTAAGAAGGCTAGATCTTCTCTCTAAAGACCGGGGTTCAAACCTTGCTACTGGCATTCTTTTTAAAATTCTGAAATTTACATATGCGATTTTAAACGTAATTTTCAAGGAAGTGCCTTTTCAAAACGTGATTTTCGAAAAACTACGTTTGCAAAACTTGTATTTCGTGGAAAAAATCGATTTTTTAGGAAAAAATGAAATCCTATTGGTTTAGACGTGTCGTGTCACATATGACATGGATTAGGGGTGTGGTTTCAAGTCATAGTTATACCTATATATAATATAGATATAGATATATATATATATATATATATATATATATATATATATATATATATATATATATATATATATATATATATATATATATATATATATATATATATATATATATATATATATATATATATATATATATATATATATATATATATATATAACCTTAAAACATTGCGATGATTGTTTAAAAGGGATATACTTCATTAAACATGTAGCTAGGAATAATATTTTTCTTTCTTTGTAAGCATATACTTATTTCAAATTTAAAATAATATTATTTTTAGAGCATCATGACTTCGCCTACTGCACCTCCGACTTTTCTACGAGTAGTAGCACCTATTCCAGCTACTCGTTCGTCTCTACGATCCGTACAGTGTGGATGGTTATCAGCCTCTGACTCAGAGGATGATCAGACCATCGAAGCTGTACTTCCTGAGGACCCTTTTTCTGCTCCAGCATCAGTCATACTGGTCTCCACTTCTATGGAGGAGGATCAGGTGTCTCCATACCTACCCTCTTCTGCACCTGCATCTTTACCATTGGGCCATTTTCACGAGTCCGTACGTGGCTCTACTTTTGATATCGGGGAAGGCTCTGGGGTGGGATGCGCTGACTCTGTCCAGGCCCAGATTGCCGCACTAGCCGCACGCCAGGAGCGGGAGATATCTGACCTCCTTAACCTATTGACAACTGGTCAATTAAGCTACACTGTCGTTCATGAGCGCATCGACTCCCTCGCTCATACCATGAGGGGAGAGGCACAGGCAGCCCGAGGCGTCCATGCCAAGACTGATGAGCCAATACATTGGCTTTGGGAGGAGAACTATCGTCTCCACCAGCGTATCCATACCATGGAGAGTCTCCAGCACCAGACCCATGCTGCTCTATCTTCTCAGGAGTAGTCCTTGTCAATTTTCTTCGACCTCTCTACCTTCCGTCATGACGGCGTTACTGCAGAGATGACCTATCTTCGAGGGGCAGTCGACAGACTCAGGACTCAGTAACTGACAGCATTCCGCATGCTCAAGGAAGCCAAAGCGACAGTTTGGACTCTGTGGAACACCAGGAGAGCACCTACAGCTTCATCAGCTCCATCAGCCCCAGCCTCATCTAGTCGACCATCTGGGCAGGAGTAGGATAGATATACTAGGTTTCTTTTACATCATGATCAGCCTATGGGTTGCACCCTAGCTGACATGGTATAGGACTTTTGTACTTTTATTTCTTTTTAGCTTTTGGTGATGTAATCCTGTACTTTATCTTTTCTTTTCTTTTGGACATGTAACTTTGGGATGTAATGTTTTAAAGACTGTGTGTATCATTACCTTGGATAAGGCTCGACAGGCCTATGACTTGGATTTGTTATACTAGATGGATGTTAAATTTCTTATGGAAATAGCATGTAATCACTTTCTTTATTATATTTGTTGTGCAATGTATTATGAGATCTTGACATGTTATCCAAATTTGTTATGAAATCAGTGCATGAATCTTTCCCCGTGTAAATAATATAAAAATTGTACTAACGTTTGAACTAATAATCTCATTTTGTGTATGATTATAGACAAATGGTTATTACGAGATCAAATCCCAATAATGCAACCACTTCCAATGCTGATAATGCTAAATCCCCAGAAGCTACTCGAAATGTCATTGACGCACAACTCCGGGAAATGATAAGTGAAGGCATCACAGCAGCCATGGCAGCCAGAGGAGCTGACCCGAATGCAAACGATGACCCAAACCTCAATGCACGCAGAAACAACACCAACAGGGGTTGCCCTTACCCCGACTTCTTAAAGTGCAAACCCTCATACTACCGAGGAAAAGAAGGAGTTGTTGAATTGATGCAGTGGTTTGAAAGACTAGAGACAGTTTTCCGAATCAGCGGTTGTGCTGACGAGAACAGAGTTAAGTTTGCCACGTGCACAATACTTGAGAGCGGCCTCACCTAGTGGAACTCTGTGGTCGCTACCCTTGGACATGACACTGCTTACACTCTCACTTAGGCCAACCTCAAAGAGAGGATGACTGAGAAGTACTGTCCTAGAGGAGAAATGAAGAAGTTGGAGATAGAGCTGTAGGATCTAAAGTGTAAGAACAATGATATCCTTTGGTACAACCAAAGATTTCAAGAGTTAAGCTTGATGTGCACCAGAATGTTCCCTCTAAGGAGTGACAAGATTGAGAAGTATGTCAGCGGACTCCCTGACAACATCCATGACAGTGTGCTAGTTTCACGACCCACTACTGTTGAAGGTGCTATGGAATTTGCGACTGAGCTGATCAACAAGCGAGCCCGCAATCTGTCCGAAAGGCAAACAGACAACAAGAGAAAATCTGATAAAATCTCTCGTAACCAGCACCAGCAGCCTTCCAAAAGGCAAAACGTTGGGCAAGCCGATGACACTACTCCCACAACCCGCACCAAGAACTACTCAGGGTACAAGCCTAAGTGTTCAAAGTGCAACTACCATCATGTTGCTGGAAGACAATGCAAGGGAAACCAAAACCCCACAAGTGGAAGTAACAGTGGGCCAAAGAAAGTTGTAGTATGTTACGAGTGTGGAACCCCTGGACATGTGAGACCTGACTGTCCCAAGTTGGCCAACTAGAAGAAGGACAACAAGGGAACTTCATCACAAGCATACATGGTTGGCGATTCCCAAGCCAATCCAAATTCCAACATCGTCACCGGTACATTTTTACTAAACCAACGATATGCATTTGTCTTGTTTGACACCGGGGCAGCCCGAAGCTTTATATCTACGAAATTTAGTAAAGTATTGGAAATCACTCCATCAGTTTTAGACCCCTACTATACTGTAGAACTAGCCGACGGAAAAATTGTGACGGTTGACACCATCATTCGAGGTTGTACCTTAAACCTCTCCAATCACCCGTTCAATATCGATCTAATCCCAGTAAGTCTTGGTAGCTTTGATGTCATCATTGGCATTAATTGGCTATAAAGTACCGGGCAGTCATCTTATGTGATCAAAAACTGGTTCGTATACCTTGGGGAGATGAAACCTTGATTATACGAGGGGATGGTAACCCTGATATAATCAACACTAGACTTAGTGTCATTTCTTGCACCAAAGCACAAAGATACTTGACCAGAGGATGCCCTATTTTCCTAGCACACATCTCCAAAATCGAGGAAGAAGACAAACCCGAGGAGACACGAATCGAGGACGTGCCAATTGTCCGAGACTTTCCTGAAATATTTCCTGATGAATTGCCAGGTATGCCCCCAGTGCGACAAATAGAATTCCAAATCGATTTAATTCCTGGGGCTGCACTTGTAGCTATGACGCCCTATCGTTTAGCACCATCAGAATTGAAGGAACTAGCCAAACAACTCCGGGAACTATCAGAAAAAGGAATCACTAGGCCTAGCTCCTCTCCATGGGGAGCCCCTGTTCTGTTTGTCAAGAAGAAAGACGACTCTTTTCAGATGTGCATCGATTACCGGGAATTGATAAACTAACGGTAAAGAATCGCTATCCATTACCTCGCATCGACGACTTATTTGACCAACTCCAGGGATCAATTATGTATTCTAAGATTGATCTAAGGTCTGGATACCATCAACTGAGAGTCCGGGAAGAAGATATCCCTAAGACAACTTTCAGAACTCGTTACGGTCATTTCGAATTCCGAGTTACGCCTTTTGGGTTGATAAACGCACCGGCAATATTCATGGATCTCATGAACCGGGTGTGTAAACCCTATTTTGATAAATTTGTGATAGTCTTCATCGACGACATACTTGTCTACTCCAAGAACAAGTAAGACCAAGCTGAGCATCTGGCCTAAGTAATGAAAGTACTCAAGGAAGAGCAGTTGTATGCAAAATTTTCCAAATGTGAGTTCTTGATACCTAGAGTCCATTTCCTAGGTCATGTCATTGACAGCGATGGTATTCACGTAGATCCTGCGAAGGTTGAGTCCGTTAAGAGTTGGGAATCTCCCAAATCACCGACAGAGATCCGCCAATTCCTAGGCCTTGCCGGATACTATCGCCGATTCATCGAAGACTTTTAAGATAGCCAAACCAATGACCAAACTCACTCAGAAAGGAGTTGAAGAATATGGATAATCTTATGAATCAATAAGGTGGGTTGAAGGTTTTAGAGAGAGAAAGTAGTGAGAGAAAGTGAGAGAGAAATATGTGTTTTTATTCAAATGAAAAATGAGAAATGACCAACAACCAACCCCTTTCCATGGTGGTAAGGGGTATTTATATCCAAGCCACTAATGGGCTTGGGCCGACTCATGACAAGCCCATGGGTCGGTTTTTACTTAACTAAATAAGCAAACATTAACTACGAGCTATACAACATTAATATATTGTGGAGTGACCGATACTTCTAAATATACGTTAAAAACGTATTTCTAACAATCTCCCCCTAAGGGAGGTCACTCCACGTTACATAGTTCTAAACCTAGCATACTATACTAAGTCTTCGTTCTTCAGCTCGTAGTCTTTTCTTCTTTTCTTTTTGTTGTGAATATGTTGATTTGATCTTTTAGGCTTTGGCTTGAGAGCATTTTTTTTTCTTTTGACCAATCACGTGCGATCTTTGCCTTCTTGTGAATCTTGCCTCATCGTGAATCCATGTTCCACACACTTATGTCTTTTGTTGAATTCTCGAAAGCTTCAGATTTTGGTACAGCGGAAGACTTCATTTTGTACTTTCTTGAATTTTGCTGAACTTTGATGCAGAAAAACATAAGCATGTGGGAACGACTTCAGCTGGTACACCGCAACGCTACCGTCTTCGCAGCAACATGATAAGACACGAATGAAATGGCTTAGAACATTTCATTCTAAATCGGTAGCGTTTTACCTCCGGTCGGTGAAGACCGTTGGAGGATATTAGATATCGTACCTGTGACGGATAGTTTCAATTAAGTAACTTCCTGACAGGATTTCGCGGGTAAATCCGTTCTCTTTATTCGACGATTACTAAGCTTGACTGCGAACATAAAGAGTGAATCACTTGGATAAATTATCCTTGTGATTGAAGCCGTCAATTCATGAAACCTGGAACAAGTGAATTTCAATTAAGATTTTCACCATCGTTGCTTTCCAGTTATCACGAGCTTAATTCATAAAGAATCTTGCACGTCACTTACCAAGTGCTGTTTGATGTTAACACTAGAAGGATTTCCACTCCTCACTGTGAACACTAAAGAGTGTCACTCTGAGTGTTCTGGCAAGATCATATGATAATGCGTAGAGGCCTGGAACGAGATTAAGTTCAATTAAGAATTAAACTACTGTTTTTTTCTAGTTTTTCACAAGATTGGTTCTTAAAGAACCGCACATGTAACCTACCATGAGCTTGTTTGATGTTGGCTCAAGCAGGATTTCCATCTTCATTGTAATACGCAAGTATTACTCGGATGTTCTGGCAATATTACAAGAATACTGCGTAGGACTCATAAAAATCTCTTACTTTTCACAGTGTGTGAGAAAGCAAGGAATAAATGGAAAGTGTCCTAATGAGACTTTTGATGATCTCGTGGCTCTAGACTCGATAGTGCGTTTTGATTTAGTGAGCGATGGCTGGAGAGGAGTGCCACCTTTTCAATATCAGTCTATTCGGAGTGAATAAACCAATAGATAACGTGTTGATCTCCGTGTGATTAAAACAAATACCTTTTGTGAGATATTTGAGTTAGCTGGGAAGGGTTGTGCATTGCATCACTGGGTCCATGATGTCTTTCTTCAATATCGAGAATCATTAACAAATGATCTCAATAGCATATGTATTGACCCGGTTTCTGCCTAAAGTTGTAAGGAGGGCTTCTTTCTTTACACCCTTTATCTTTACATTTCTTTTTCATTCTTCAACCCCTTCAGTACTTACCAATACATCATTACTAGCACCTTGTTGTGATTGTTCTAGTGCTAGCATCAGTAATTAGTCGGTACGTTGCTACGTTCACAATCTTTCTCCATCTTTCTTAGGACTTCTAATTCTATGTAGGGAATTGTCCTTGGGAAGATTCCATCGGCTCTGATGAATCACTGGACTAATACCTATTCATACCACCCTTTTGTCACCACATCTGTCGTGAATAAAGCGTGTTTTGGGAAAGTATAGTCACCATGAAAAATCCTTGAAAATCACTTAAGGTACTTGTGTCACACCCCATCATGGCGGAATATGGGGCGCGACGTATGGATATCATCACAACATGGCGTGTCTATAGAGATAACTATATGAAATAAGAAATGTCATAAAATGGAGACACAAAGTCATGACAATATCTCATCAGACTTAGGAGTCTAGGTAAGTAGGTAACAGTCCTACCGCTTACCCAAGACAAACAAATAACATAACCAAACAAATATATGTGTGCCACAGTATCACTTATTAAAAGAACAAATAAAAACTAAGAAGGAAACGGGGATTCTCCTTCTATATGCATTCCTAAGCTTCTCCAATCCTAGCCACTTATGTTCTCATGCTTAACCATAGTATCACCTGAATGAGACACTAAAACACGTCAACATAAAGTTGGTGAGAGTCATAGGTTTAGACTCCAACGCTAAATCAATTACAAGCTGTGAATAACAACCATCAACACAATAACATATGGAAAATGTGCTACAATTATGTATTAACAACTAGCATTCAAGATCAATCATTCCAAACCAAAATCCAAGGCTCCTACCTTGCCAAACAACATGGTACCATAGATGATCACACTATGTACCTATCCCAAGGCCACTACCTTGTCAAACCACAAGGCCACTACCTTGTCAAACCTCAAGGCCACTACCTTGTCAAACCACAATAACTGAGACAGGCACGTGTCCCCCGATCCAAATCATACACAATCAAAAATCACATAGCAGTTAATCACATAATGTACACACAAGTCCATCTCAAATCACAAACACATTCACAGCATCAATTTAGAAAATAACTCAACGCAGTGTCTCTTCCATCCCATCTGGAAGTCAAAATCAATAATAAACATGGGACTATGAAACTCACCTGATAGCTTCTTCACAAGTCCTCGCACTAGCAACAAGCTAACAAACCAAAAACACGAAATCAATACACGAACCAATCACTAAGATGGCTCATCAACCTATGATGGACATCTAGTCTATTCCCGTATAATTATGTAACACCCCCAAATTTATACAACTCAGTACAGCGGAAGACTAGTTGGTGTTACGGGATAGCACATTACTCACATCATAGACAATGCATAAAAATCGCGTCGTTTATTAAGAAAGCATTTCCATTCATAAACATCAAAGTTACATCGGTCCCAAGTCATTATATTTAATACAGGTTTTACAAAGTATTTGAATGGAAATAAGTATTTAGGTGCGGGCCATCAATTCTTGTTGTCTTCCCGAGAATTACCTTCAAGTACCTGAGATAAAACATGTTAAAAGAAAAGGTCAGCGATAACGCCAAGTGAATTCATAGTGTTTAATAAAATCCATCAATATAATATCAGTATAAAATTATTACTGAAAATCATTTTGTACAAATCATTTTAATAGGCCATAAAATAGCCAAAGTCATTTTATACAAATCTTTATCAAAATCATAATGTAGGCATTTGCCTTAAAAATCATTATACGAATCATTATCGTAAAAACGTCATACAATACGTCTTACGACGTTGTATGAAAATAAAAACCGTTATATGAATATGGTTATGAAAACCAAAACACAAACATAATATCAATAGTATCACCCAGTATTGCTAGTCAGGCAATACATCGTAATTCGGAGCGTCTAGTAGTATTTCGTTAGTTTTTGGATTATTATAAGCCGCATGACATTGTTACCTTACTAAACCAACAACGGGTAGCTAACCCGATACAAATTTTGCCCATCTAAAGTAGCGTGTCGTCACAAAGGTCACGCTATGGAAATCTTCTCATACATAAATTCGCTTAACAATCAATGTGGCACGACGGGGATCAACCGTCAAGGCGCGAACTGGGGTGATCGTCCCCAAATAGTACTATTAAATGCATAAGCGTCTACCAAATCCCGGTAGTTCACAATTCATGCTAATGGGACTTTTAGTGACATAACCTAACTTTAATAATCCATTTAATTTCATCTATCGGGTCCTTTAATCATTTATCGGGTCATACAATCGGGTCATTCAATCATTCGGGTCCAAAATCAATAAACAAACAATCGGGACAAATGGTGTCCTATTTAATAAAAACTAACATGTTATCTCCCTCGCGGGTTATAAAACC
The DNA here is from genome assembly GCA_025667525.1 of Glebionis coronaria. Classification (NCBI taxonomy): domain Eukaryota; kingdom Viridiplantae; phylum Streptophyta; class Magnoliopsida; order Asterales; family Asteraceae; genus Glebionis; species Glebionis coronaria. The sequence continues at coordinate 179,370,339 of CM046882.1, forward strand.
TTTATAAAAACATTTAAAAGAGTGTGAGGCTATGAACTCATGTTGATGAGGGAAGGCGGGTTATCGGCAATTCGGACGTACGGTACGTGCTTCAATCACGGAAACCTAGACAAATAATACTCGTCTTAGACTCATGTCCAATGACTTTATAAAAATAACAATTATGTATACATATGATGATTTTTTATATATATGATGATCAAGTGGGTTTACATATTCTCGTTTACTCATTCTAGTGTTATATGTCGATAACTTTTATACTAGTTTACTAGTTTTACCTATTTACACGTTTTAAGTCCAATAAGCTTGTTATAAGTTCTTTAACTTGTTTTAATCCATTTTAACTTATATTATGAGTATCTATACTTTATATGTTGGGCACAAATGGGTTAAGCCCAATAAGTTCTTTTTACAAGTTTTTATCTTATTTAGTCCAATTATTAGTCCAATATGCTTAATTAGCTCGTAAATGTCCGTATTTCTTATAGTTCGGGTTTTATCGGTTTTTACTTGTATTAGATACTTATATATCAGTATATGACTTTTATAAACTTTACATTAGACGGGTTTGGTCGTCTAAGTTTTATTTGGCGAAAAACGTTAATTTTACGGTGATAGCCGAAAAAGTCGTAAAAATCAAGTTTATAGTTTTTATTACTTATAAATATTATTTCACCACCATTTATATAATTTATACATTTAATTAACCTTTTTATATATCCTATAAATAAGTTTTATAAGTTAGTGGGTTTTTATTTTTACATTTTATACATTAAAATGTGAGTGCTTATATAATAATAATAAACATTATTTCCAAAAATCTGATTTTTATCATCATGTTCACCATTTTTAACATATCTAGAGTTCTATAATGATTTAGAAGCACATTTTTGGGTGACATGTTCTTCATATTATTTGCTACATTTAACTTAGTTATAGCTACTGCCCATTTTAAGTTTATCATGCCTTAACAGTCCCTACAAAACTGCTTATTCAGATTAGACCACCTAACTTGTTTTGATCATATCTCACTCATTATTTTGATTCCATTGCATGGCCAACTCTCACATGTGTACAAGACATATAGCTTACTGTAAATGGATTCTAATTCATCATTTTATCAGTCCATGACCTGTTTCTTTACTGTTTTATACAGCCAACATTTTTAAGCAAGATTTTAGCCTTGTTTCTTATGGTTTTTCACCTTTTTAATCATGTTTATCAACACCAAATCCCCACATAACATTTTTATCATCATATAATCATCATATACATATACAATAGGAAATAAAATACATGTTTACATAATCAAAATAACAAGAAGATGAGGAGGACAATCTTTATACCACCATGATGATGTAGGTTATGATTTGGGCATGGATTTTGATGGAGAAACTTGTGCATAGCCAAGACCATCTTCAAGACCACCATTCTTCATGTATACCTTGTGGAAAATCAGCCCCAAGACACCATGAATACTCCTCCTTGGATGTTATAACTTGCACCAATCAATAGGGCTTCAAAAGGGCATCAACATGTATATCAATAACATGAGATTTTGTGGTTGATTTTGATCAAATGATGGTTTTGAAGGTGAATATGGGACGGAATCCATGGGAGAGTGATAGAGTTTTGAGAGTGGTTTTGCATGTGTGTAAGTGAGAAATGGTTTAACCAAAAGTGGTTTGGTTGGTTTTGGTGGGTGGAAAGCTTAAACTTTAAGCTTGTGTGACAAGTGGTGAAGTTAGCTTACACTTGACACAGCAAGTGTGTTAGCTTGCTAGTTAGGGCCGGTTTTGATGGGGGTGGGACAAGTGTGCCACTTGTCTCATCCCCATTTATTTACGGGTACTCCTCGATTCTATTTTCCTCGATTTACGTGCCCTCGGGTCGTTTTACGAAAAAGGTTTTTATAAATTATGAATCAACGTCACAAAACGAATCCAATAAAAATTGTCTCATTAAAAACGGAGTTCGAAAACGTAAATACGTAATCCTAAGGTTTCCGGTTCAGTCGTAAAGGACGTTAAAATAAAATCGTAAGTCCTAATCTCTTCTCGTAAATTTGTGAGTTTATGAACCAACACAAATTTAAAACTCCAAAATAATATTTACGGATAAATTTATTTTCTGAAATGCCGGGCTGTCACCAAAAACAGTGTATGTAAACGTAAGCACGTAACGTTGAATCCTCCGATTTAGACGTAGTCGATGCTACTCCAAGACGTAAATCCAAATTTCTTCCCAAAAATAAGTGAGTTCATAAAATAATATTTTCAAATAAATATTGAGAATAAAATATTGACCATAAATTGACGGATTGTCACAGCATTTACCCCTAAACAGGATCTTTGTCCTCAAAGATCATCTTACCTTACTACTCGCTTCTTATAGAGTTAAAGCCATGTGGGTATTTCCTCCACATTTGGTCTTTTCTCACAAGTGCAATCCATTATAATACGCGAGTTTCATCAAACATAACTACGGGAATAAGATCAGGCTAATTGTTGACTTACTTTCTCTATCCATGATGTTCACGGGTTTCTGATGAATGCAACTTTTCGCCGATCTAAGCTTTACTAAGAACGATCAGATTTTCACTTGATAGATATTCCATCAAGTTCGATATACGAAACATAATTCACGCATCTCTTGAAGTCCTTGGGTAGATCCAGCTTATATGCCTTTCAAACCAATCTTTTACATCATCTCAATGGTCCCAAAGAACGGGGACTTATATCCCATGATTTGTCAGATCATGAATTCATTTTTCCAAGGTTAAAAATTGTGGCATAACTTCGCTACCCATTTGGCACTTCAAGATCTACATTTCATATTCACATAACCTCTTGCCTATTACCGGCTGTCAATAATCAAATCCTAATTTCAACAATCATTTCAGATCTCGCGGGTCGGGTATTTTGTAAGGTCAGGTTCGCCATCATAGGAAACCTTAAACCTAAAAGACATGTCTAACTCACAATGGGTGTATGTCGGGTGTCCTTATCTCAACTCCTGCTTACAGATGCTCTAATATTTAGATCCTAACAAGATTCGATCTCAATCCTAATACGATGTATCAATGATAATCCTTCCAAAGGAGAGCGATAATACGATTTATTACCAAAGGTCAATCATTCAAACATAAAACAGCACTTATTTTACTTTGTATCGTTACTTTACCTCGTCCCTTCGATTTGGGGTGGTACATAGTACTCTCATCAAGGTTCGTTCTCAATGATTTCTGAACAAATCTCTAGAAACTCGATGCGAAGCGAGGATCTTGATATAGATGTTCGATACAGGAACACTATGTTTACATAACTCTTTTGCATTTATCATTAACGGGAATGATATTAGCAGATTTGGTCAGTCTGTCGACGATGACCCAAATCGAATCAAATTCGGATGATGACCTTTGCAATAGCTAGACGTTTACTAATGTATGAGGCGATGTCTGCCTTCATAATTGCCATCAGTACAACTTCTTCAGACAAAGATACTTTTAGTCATAAATGACATAAATAGAATACTTATACTTACAAATTCCAACATAACTATATCTCACAATCCTCTATATTTAGACAATCACAAGTGGTCTTTTATATATCTAACGCCATCGGCTTCTAAATTTTTAATGGTTCACATTAGCCGCGAACCGCTTTTTATTATCTATATTATCCTTTTTACAAACATCGTTCATATTTAAATTGTTCGGCAATTTATTTTGCACCTTCATTAATAAGGAACATGTCCTAACTGGTTCTTTATCTTTTCTACATAATGCATCGGTATCTATATTCACTTCTCATGATGATATAATTATCATGTCCACAATTCACTCAGATATTCTTTCTATATTATGCGTCAGTAATTACGTTCACTTTCTCCTGATGAAATAAATATCATAACTGTATTTATTCAAAATTCTTTCTTCATATCTTTTATGTTTTTGTTCTATCTCAACTATCATTTTTATCAGTTTTTCTCAATCTGGTGTTTAAAGCATCGATAATTATTACAATTAATTAAATAATAATTATTAAATTTTTATGAAACGTAAACATAAAAATTTTAAATTTCTTAGTTCGACCAATTATATAAAATGTTCAAAAATAAAATTGAATTTAATTAACAAGATTTTTGTTGATTTATCGAAAATATTTAATAAGATTTCGTAAATGTTCGAAAAACCTTTGTTTATACTTTGGTCAAAGTTTTCTTAGTTTGAAAAGCAAAAAAATTGTCGTTTTAAGTTTTCAGGTTATGGTATAAATGGTTTTACTCAGTCCTTCTTAAGTTATCTTGAGGTATACACAAACATTTACCCCTAAACAGAAGTTTAGTTAAATGGTTTGTGTATAAGGGAATAATCCCTTTAAAATCCTTTGTTAAAACATTTGTCAAAACATATTTCCATTTCTTTTTGGTAAAATCCAAAGTCTTAAAAGGGCTCTTAATTTTTGAAGAGTCTATATGCATACATCTTACCATTATTAATCCAATGGTCATTTTATGTAAAGGTTTAAGTCTTAGATCACATGTTATATAATTAAGATACAGGTTTTCATCGTTCGGCCAGTTCAGGGCAATCTATAAATAATTATTAACTCATTCTTATTCTTATAAACAAACAAATGGTTCTTTAATGATCACAACCATGAATTTATCAAATTACAGCCTACACACGTGATTCACCAAATTTATGAATGCTACATCTGCATTGGTCAATCCAAACGACATCACGTGGAACTCATAATGTTCATTACAAGCACCGGATGTAGTGATTGGAATAGATAATTTCTTTCGCAGATGCGAAGTTGATAATAACCATGCCGTGGATCAAATCTTTAAAACATACGCTAGAACCTTGTAAATGATCGAACAAATCTTCCATTTCGAGTTATGTATATCGCTTTCGATTGTCAATTTACTCAGTCACAGTAATCTATAAATATAAGGAATGATAACACCATAGCTCTTCATGATGACAGGCTTGGTAGAATAAAATCTTTCTCCGACAACTCTCTCAGTTGTACGGTAATTCCTTAAATTCAGATGGTGCTGACGTACAGTGCACATGCCACAGATGCAGCACCGGGAACATAATCAATACCAATTTCAATCTACCTTAATGGCAAAAGTCTAGGGAATTCACCAATAAATACTTACTAATGTTTCAGATAACGGAAACATCTTTTAATAAATTCATGTTAAGTTCTTTCTAGATTATAATATCTATAACTAGTTCACAACCATTCACGGTAAAATTTTAAGTCTAAATGCAGGATATGGTCATCCATCAAGAATTATTTAGATCACTTTTGATAATCAACATCTTATCTTTTAGGGAATTCTAATCGAGTTCCCATCAATTAAGACAATGTCGTCATGTCATAATCAATCAATCCGTTCTACTAGCACTACCAACTTTTCAGTTTCATTGCCGTAGATAAGATGTGAACTTCTCAAAAGACTAATAATAACTCATAATCCTTCACAAATTCAAGGATATCAGGAGACATAACTAACCTTAAAAGAGTAAGGTCAACGCATAATCTACGCGAGAGAATTTCAAATCAGATACAAACGAAAACATTTAATGAATATGAATATATCCCATGTTTTCATAATTTGAGTACGCATTCGAAAGCTCCTCGGATCGTTACCCAGGTCATTCAAATGAAATCAAGTCAAAAGAAATGATAGGAACGTCGATACATCCAGTCGGGTATCAACACTCGGTAATCAGATACTTTTCCTAAGAATCTTACTACGAGAGAATTGGACAAGAAAGAATTTTCAATTGTCAAATAAGAAAATTTCCACAGATGAGTAAATTCAACTCAGAAGAATAAATAGTACGGGCACATATGTAGGTGTCCCTAACACTATGTCCCTATTTTTCACTTCTTGCAGATCTCATAAAATTTAATTTTTCACAATCTTCAAAGAAAATGTAGTGTTTATTCATTAGTTTTATGGTGACTACTAATCAGCCTTGCATAGTCCATTCCAAATTGTATGTAGGCGCGCAACTATATACAATTTCAAGATTAACGATGCAATACTCAGTTCGTCAAAATGTTATCATCATGTTTATAATAAAAACATTTTCATGCTTAATTCTTAAATAAGAATCAAAAATATATTTACAAAGATTTTCTTTGTTTATGGAAATAATTAAGTTTCCAAAGCTTTTCATAAACAACTTTATTTCGATAACAGTCACTTATAAATCTCACTTTGAATAATCCTTATTGTGATGAAAATTAAATCTTCTCAAAGGATACCGTTTTAACTTATAAAAACAATGAGTGATCTGCAAAAGAGTGATGAAGAGTTGTTTACATGGAACTTAACTACAATATGATAGGAAATGAGCTTTACCCAAATAATCATGAGGTTCATGATCTCGATGGCACTCAAAAGAATAATGCACAACGTAACTCAATTCGAGATGAGTACTTGTTCAATGGTTGCGTCACTAATGCGAGCATTAGGATGAAGCAAGAAAAGATAGATAACATCGATACATGTAGAATTTAGCAATCAAAGGTAGTCTTTTTCATTAATCACAAAAAAGTTAAAATTGTACCGTAACATATTACGTGTCACTATGTCATACAATTCTCAGAACTCATCCTACCAACTGTTGTCTCCGTTAAGTTAGGGATTATTTTTAAAAGATACCACAATGAATACTGATCTACAAGAGTTATTAGGTGTTCCACATGTCCCGAAAGATCCATCGGTCCCAATTCAGAAGAAGATTTCTTCAATTTATTTCTTGGACACTGGGCATCCTCGTCAGTGGACAATAGCCTAGGAACAACACTTAACACGAATCAACAATCAATTAAAACCTTATAATTCAATCACAGAATTTAGTGACTTCCTCTTAACAATTTCATATTCCATATAGGTTAAATTTTACTTTATTCAAATTTCAACCATTTTTATACTCAATTTGATATTCTACCTCATTCTCCAATGCTTTCAATCTTATTTTTAAACCTTAACAGGGCAATAAAATCTCAATATAAACAATATTTAATTTCCAATCCTATAGCTCTTACAACAACAATTATCAAATGAGTCACTAGTATGAGACGACTCATACATTCAACTAGACTTCTCGAAAAGGTATTAGTGGCATGAGGCTTTTGGGTAATGGTTCCAATGACAGCCTCAACTGCAACATTCACCCCTTTCGATTTCAATTTTAAGAATTGGATGACAATGAATCAGATGACATCTTTCTAGGTGGTAACGTTTTGTCAACTCCACTCTATAAGGAAAGATCGTCATGACATCGATATCAAATTTAATCTCGCCAATTCTTCTTCAAGATCACAATCAACTAATATCTACATTTCTACGAATATCAACCATTTGTTGGGATCATAAATATCCACAACCTGGTTAAGATCTAGGATAGCTAGAATTCCTACGAGAATAGCTTCGATTAATTTACTAGGGAAGTTAGGGTTTCTTGTGACAATCTACGTCGTATAAATACCTCGTATAAATATCAAAATAATCATCAAACAATCATGTAATAAAATTACATCAAATATATATATAATCCAAGTTATATATATATATATTAAAATAATACTTCTCAGTCTGGCCTTGTCGGTAACTCGGGAATTCTTCGGCACCGTTATAGTCAAAAGATTTTTAGACATTTTTAGAAAAATGTTTATAGTTAAAATATTTTGAAAAGTTTTATTTAAAACCTTAGTTTTAAAAATCTTTCGTTCTCTATAACGAGAGCTCTGGTACCAAACTGTAACACCCCCAAATTTATACAACTCAGTACAGCGGAAGACTAGTTGGTGTTACGGGATACCACATTACTCACATCATAGACAACGCATAAAAATCGCGTCGTTTATTAAGAAAGCATTTCCATTCATAAACATCAAAGTTACATCGGTCCCAAGTCATTATATTTAATACAGGTTTTACAAAGTATTTGAATGGAAATAAGTATTTAGGTGCGGGCCATGAATTCTTGTTGTCTTCCCGAGAATTACCTTCAAGTACCTGAGATAAAACATGTTAAAAGAAAAGGTCAGCGATAACGCCGAGTGAATTCATAGTGTTTAATAAAATCCATCAATATAATATCAGTATAAAATTATTACTGAAAATCATTTTGTACAAATCATTTTAATAGGCCATAAAATAGCCAAAGTCATTTTATACAAATCTTTATCGAAATCATAATGTAGGCATTTGCCTTAAAAATCATTATACGAATCATTGTCGTTAAAAACACCATACAATACGTTTTGCAACGTTGTATAGATTAAATAAAACCGTTATATGAATATGGTTATAAAAAGCCTTAAAAATCATTATACGAGCCAATGTCGTAAAAACGTCATACAATACGTCTTACGACGTTGTATGAAAATAAAAACCGTTATATGAATATGGTTATGAAAACCAAAACACAAACATAATATCAATAGTATGACCCAGTATTGCTAGTCAGCCAATACATCGTAATTCGGAGCGTCTAGTAGTATTTCGTTAGTTTTTGGATTATTATAAGCCGCATGACATTGTTACCTTACTAAACCAACAACGGGTAGCTAACCCGATACAAATTTTGCCCATCTAAAGTATCGTGTCGTCACAAAGGTCATGCTATGGAAATCTTCTCATACATAAATTCGCTTACCAATCAATGTGGCACGACGGGGATCAACCGTCAAGGCGCGAACTGGGGTGATCGTCCCCAAATAGTACTATTAAATGCATAAGCGTCTACCAAATCCCGGTAGTTCACAATTCATGCTAATGGGACTTTTAGTGACATAACCTAACTTTAATAATCCATTTAATTTCATCTATCGGGTCCTTTAATCATTTATCGGGTCATACAATCGGGTCATTCAATCATTCGGGTCCAAAATCAATAATCAAACAATCGGGACAAATGGTGTCCTATTTAATAAAAACTAACATGTTATCTCCCTCGCGGGTTTATAAAACATTTATAAAAACATTTAAAAGAGTGCGAGGCTATGAACTCACGTTGATGTGGGAAGGCGGGTTATCGGCAATTCGGACGTACGGTACGTGCTTCAATCACGGAAACCTAGACAAATAATACTCGTCTTAGACTCATGTCCAATGACTTTATAAAAATAACAATTATGTATACATATGATGATTTTATATATATATGATGATCAAGTGGGTTTACATATTCTCGTTTACTCATTCTAGTGTTATATGTCGATAACTTTTATACTAGTTTACTAGTTTTACCTATTTACACGTTTTAAGTCCAATAAGCTTGTTATAAGTTCTTTAACTTGTTTTAATCCATTTTAACTTATATTATCAGTATCTATACTTTATATGTTGGGCCCAAATGGGTTAAGCCCAATAAGTTCTTTTTACAAGTTTTTATCTTATTTAGTCCAATTATTAGTCCAATATGCTTAATTAGCTCGTAAATGTCCGTATTTCTTATAGTTCGGGTTTTATCGGTTTTTACTTGTATTAGATACTTATATATCAGTATATGACTTTTATAAACTTTACATTAGACGGGTTTGGTCGTCTAAGTTTTATTTGGCGAAAAACGTTAATTTTACGGTGATAGCCGAAAAAGTCGTAAAAATCAAGTTTATAGTTTTTATTACTTATAAATATTATTTCACCACCATTTATATAATTTATCCATTTTATTAACCTTTTTATATATCTATATAAATAAGTTTTATAAGTTAGTGGGTTTTTATTTTTTCATTTTATACATTAAAATGTGAGTGCTTATATAATAATAATAAACATTATTTCCAAAAATCTGATTTTTATCATCATGTTCACCATTTTCAACATATCTAGAGTTCTATAATGATTTAGAAGCTCATTTTTGGGTGACATGTTCTTCATATTATTTTCTACATTTAACTTAGTTATAGCTACTGCCCATTTTAAGTTTATCATGCCTTAACAGTCCCTACAAAACTGCTTATTCGGATTAGACCACCTAACTTGTTTTGATCATATCTCACTCATTATTTTGATTCCATTGCATGGCCAACTCTCACATGTGTACAAGACATATAGCTTACTGTAAATGGATTCTAATTCATCATTTTATCAGTCCATGACCTGTTTCTTTACTGTTTTATACAGCCAACATTTTTAAGCAAGATTTTAGCCTTGTTTCTTATGGTTTTTCACCTTTTTAATCATGTTTATCAACACCAAATCCCCACATAACATTTTTATCATCATATAATCATCATATACATATACAATAGGAAATAAAATACATGTTTACATAATCAAAATAACAAGAAGATGAGGAGGACAATCTTTATACCACCATGATGATGTAGGTTGTGATTTGGGCATGGATTTTGATGGAGAAACTTGTGCATAGCCAAGACCATCTTCAAGACCACCATTCTTCATGTATACCTTGTGGAAAATCAGCCCCAAGACACCATGAATACTCCTCCTTGGATGTTATAACTTGCACCAATCAATAGGGATTCAAAAGGGCATCAACATGTATATGAATAACATGAGATTTTGTGGTTGATTTTGATCAAATGATGGTTTTGAAGGTGAATATGGGACGGAATCCATGGGAGAGTGAGAGAGTTTTGAGAGTGGTTTTGCATGTGTGTAAGTGAGAAATGGTTTAACCAAAAGTGGTTTGGTTGGTTTTGGTGGGTGGAAAGCTTAAACTTTAAGCTTGTGTGACAAGTGGTGAAGTTAGCTTACACTTGACACATCAAGTGTGTTAGCTTGCTAGTTAGGGCCGGTTTTGATGGGGGTGGGACAAGTGTCCCACTTGTCTCATCCCCATTTATTTACGGGTACTTCTCGATTCTATTTTCCTCGATTTACGTGCCCTCGGGTCGTTTTACGAAAAACGCTTTTATAAATTGTGAATCAACGTCACAAAACGAATCCAATAAAAATTGTGTCATCAAAAACGGAGTTCGAAAACGTAAATACGTAATCCTAAGGTTTCCGGTTTAGTCGTAAAGGACGTCAAAATAAAATCGTAAGTCCTAATCTCTTCTCGTAAATTTGTGAGTTTATGAACCAACACAAATTTAAAACTCCAAAATAATATTTACGGATAAATTTATTTTCTGAAATGCCGGACTGTCACCAAAAACGGTGTATGTAAACGTAAGCACGTAACGTTGAATCCTCCGATTTAGACGTAGTCGATGCTACTCCAAGACGTAAATCCAAATTTCTTCCCAAAAATAAGTGAGTTCATAAAATAATATTTTCAAATAAATATTGAGAATAAAATATTGACCATAAATTGACGGATTGTCACAAATTACCTCATTGTTAAGCTCTAATCACCCCATTACCCTTCCTTAACAAGTCCCTAACTTGGTTAAGTTTAATAGCTATCTCGTTCATAATTTTACACAAAACAGTCCCAGTTTTAGGTCTCAAAACTTTAAGTCAAACGTCCACTTAAACATACCCATGTTTTCTGTAAAAGGAATATTCACACTTTTATACATGTTAGCTAAAACCTCCCACCTGCCCTAACCTTAAAGCTACTATTAAGGCCCAAATATATGTGTATATATTGCTACCTATCCAGAATTCACTGATTTTAAACGTATGAAAAGTTCATTACCATTAGAGGGTCTTACCCTAAACCACAATCTTATCCCAAGTGCATATCCTTACTACAATATATAAACCATCTATCATGTTCGTGAGAAGAACCCAATGCAACCCTAAGTACCCCAAACAACCCAAAACTTAAAAAGAAAACAGGCTGAATTCAAAACTGTTTTGACCTTCGACTGTTGTAACCTATTTTTGACCCACTTCCCGACCTCCAATTTAGTTTTCGTTTCTTGATTTAGAAAGCCAACTCAGTTACCTAGCCAGGGCTAGTTTGATCGTATCTTGAATGTTCCTAGAACTCTAGATATGATCAAAACAATAGACTCAAAATTCTGCCCAGTTTTTAAAAACGGGTTTTAAACAAATTGATCTAATTAATAACCTATAACCCTTCTAATACAAGCCCTAGATTTTATATGATCATCATATTATGATTAATACATCATTAATCTACTGTTTTTATATAAACCCTAACCCTTAATCCATCATAAGAATGATTAATTAAACATAAAAATAATTTAATTAAAAAGGTTAATGAAGGTTTTTACCTTAAATCAATGGAAGATGAAGAAAACCTAATTTTTTTGAAGAACCCTAATTCTCCTCTATGAAACCCACGAATTTTTCTTTGTCTCCAGTGATTTATGTTTTTTTTATTTATTAGATAACCTTATATAGTGTGTACATAAAATCCTAGTCCAAGTATAACACCCAACTTTCCTTTTTTTCCCTTTTTTCCTTTTTCTCTTTCTTTGGTGCGTCTAAAGCGACCCAAACACCCAATAAATTCATTTTTTTTTTGTTATTTAATATTATGTTAATAATATTACCTTAATTTTCCTTAATTTATTTCAGCTCCTAAAGCTTCCAAAACCTCAAAACCGTAAAACTAGTCAAATTTACGCGTTTTACCGTAAAAGACGTAAAATATACACTTTTATAAAAAATCTCAAATTTTGAAATAAACTTTATAACTAAGTCCTAAATGACTTAAAACCATCCCGAAAAATATTCATATGGATAATTACCTCACCCGAGACCTCTAAATGCTAAACCGTAAATCCTAAAAAAAATACTACTACTATAATACTTATACGTATACGTAAACACCACAATATTACCATTTTCATTTCATAGTCACCACTTGTGAGCTCAGGAACATGAAATAACCGTTCCTCGATTTACATATAAGTACTCTATACTCATAAACGATAACCACACCAACCTCGTTCACACAAAATAAACACGTAAACACAAAATTCAAGTAAGCACACATAAAATAACCTAAAAGTAAGACCAAGTGACAAACCCAAAACCACGGTTGTCACATCACTCCCTCCTAATAGAAATATCGTCCCGAGATTCACTCCCAAACTCAAACTTATTCTCAGCAAACAAACGTGGATGCATATCCCTGATAAAACCTTCACGTTCAAACGTGAACTCAGTGTATACGAAAATAATCTCAACCAACAACACATGAGCCTTAACCGTCCTCGAGGAAACTTATCAAAACCATAAAGTTATGTAACCAACCTAACTAAATCTCGTAACTCATCAAACAAGAAGTGTCTTGAAACCAAGTTAGGAGCCGTCACATAACTCAACGGGTTTAAAACTGTCACCCCAATTTCAATCTTACTCATAAATACCATAAATCAGAACTCATCAAAATATAACCACGTATAATAAGGTCTAAAGAACTCTCAAATTCCTTCCCAACTTATCTCTATGTTAACCCTCCAAGTGTTCATTACCGCAAAATACCCAAAACACGAGTTTAAACCATGTTGTCCGAAAATTAACCTTGAACTCAACACTTGTACAATTAATTCGACCAAACTACTGACTTCCAATTACGAAACTTTCTGAATATTTGAAAAGTATGTTCCGAGTACATAATTTTAGGCTTTTGAATCACCCAAAAACCTTTAAAAACGAATAAGTTATGACCAAAACGATTTTTCTAAAAATCTGCCTAGGCATTAGCGACAGTTTCTGACAGTTAGCGACATATTTTGACAGTTTAGCGACAGTTTCTGCCTACTCCGATTTATACAAAAAAACGATTTTTAAACCCTAAAACCCCCCATTAATTACCAAAACTAGAACCTAATTTATTTTAATTCTAGAAAATTAAAACTCTATTAATTACATGATTTTAACATATTTCACTAAATAAGAACAAAATTTTTAACTTAAGAACAATAACTTTAGGTGATCAAAACCAAAATATTTTAAAATAACCGAGTCATGCTTATATGCTAAAGAATTTATATTCCACCTTATTTGAAACATGATCCCGACACTTCCTTATTTCATCGACTACCAACAACTATTTTTTTTTCAATTTGCAAGTTCTATTTTTTTACCATGTATAACTCGAAACAAAAGACATCGTTACCCCAAAAAAAAATCTCCACCATCTCAAAATCCTTCACGCCAAATGTACCGTACAAACAAACACGTGAAATGAGGACCCGAGAAATGCGCTACTACAGAAGTTGAACATCTCAAAGAGAAACGAGCTAGCAACCATCCCAAGAATACAACCGGTAAGTAGAAAATAATTTTATATACATAGGCATAAGCGTACATACACTCAAATCCATCCAACATATACTATACAAGCATGTATTAACTCTCTTTCATGCAATCGTACTTGAAAGTCCAGTGGTGTTGTGGCACATATATAATTATGTAGGCCTCCATAATTATACATGTTCCCTTTCACCAATGTACTCCCTCCTATGATGACACTTATAAGAAATTAATACTACACATAACACATAATCCAACATCTCACAAGCACATAACCACACAAGATAAGATCCAAAATCCCATGTATTAAAATAACATAGCCAATGCACGAAACACATAAACTCGTAGTCCAGCTGAACCAGCGTAGACAAAATTCAAAATGTATAAAGAACATGAAAACATAATTAAGCGAAATCCAACAATGACTAGCGTATACGGCCATGGTTCCACCCGCACTAATCAAAACTCGTAAAGAAAATAACATGTAGTTAAGTATGAACCATAGTAGTTCATAACCTGACAAATACTACGAAAATAATATTCAAACACATCAATTACTATAAAATGCACACATACTCCTATGACGCCTATATGTAGGGACCCTTAAGCTATAGACTAGGCTACACGACTAGGCAACCTAATTCTCTATAACCATTGGCTCTGATACCATTCTGTCACACCCCACCATGGCGGAATATGGGGCGCGACGTATGGATATCATCACAACATGGCGTGTCTATAGAGATAACTATATGAAATAAGAAATGTCATAATATGGAGACACAAATTCATGACAATATCTCATCAGACTCAAGAGTCTAGGTAAGTAGGTAACAGTCCTACCGCTTACCCAAGACAAACAAATAACATAACCAAACAAATATATGTGTGCCACAGTATCACTTATTAAAAGAACAAATAAAAACTAAGAAGGAAACAGGGATTCTCCTTCTATATGCATTCCTAAGCTTCTCCAATCCTAGCCACTTATGTTCTCATGCTTAACCATAGTATCACCTGAAAGAGACACTAAAGCACGTCAACATAAAGTTGGTGAGAGTCATAGGTTTAGACTCCAACGCTAAATCAATTACAAGCTGTGAATAACAACCATCAACACAATAACATATGGACAATGTGCTACAATTATGTATTAACAACTAGCATTCAAGATCAATCATTCCAAACCAAAATCCAAGGATCCTACCTTGCCAAACAACATGGTACCATAGATGATCACACTATGTACCTATCCCAAGGCCACTACCTTGTCAAACCACAAGGCCACTACCTTGTCAAACCTCAAGGCCACTACCTTGTCAAACCACAATAACTGAGACGGCACGTGTCCCCCGATCCAAATCAAACACAATCAAAAATAACATAGCAGTTAATCACATAATGTACACACAAGTACATCTCAAATCACAAACACATTCCCAGTATCAATTTAGAAAATAACTCAACACAGTGTCTCTTCCATCCCATCTGGAAGTCAAAATCAATAATAAACATGGGACTATGAAACTCACCTGATAGCTTCTTCACAAGTCCTCGCACTAGCAACAAGCTAACAAACCAAAAACACGAAATCAATACACGAACCAATCACTAAGATGGCTCATCAACCTATGATGGACATCTAGTCTATTCCCGTATAATTACCTCATTGTTAAGATTTAATCACCCCATTACCCTTCCTTAACAAGTCCCTAACTTGGTTAAGTTTAATAGCTATCCCGTTCATAATTTTACACAAAACAGTCCTAGTTTTAGGTCTCAAAACTTTAAGTCAAACGTCCACTTAATCATACCCATGGTTTCTGTAAAAGGAATATTCACACTTTTATATATGTTAGCTAATACCTCCCACCTGCCCTTAAAGCTACTTTTAAGGCCCAGATATATGTGTATATATTGCTACCTATCCAGAATTCACTGATTTTAAACGTATGAAAAGTTCATTACCATTAGAGGGTCTTACCCTAAACCACAATCTTAGCCCAAGTGCATATCCTTACTACAATATATAAACCATCTCTCATGTTCGTAAGAAGATCCCAATGCAACCCTAAGTACCCCAAACAACCCAAAACTTAAAAAGAAAACAGGCTGAATTCAAAACTGTTTTGACCTCCGACTGTTGTAACCTGTTTTTGACCCACTTCCCGACCTCCAATTTAGTTCTCGTTTCTTTATTTAGAAATAAAACTCAATTACCTATCCAGGGCTAGTTTGATCGCATCTTGAATGTTCCTAGAACTCGAGATATGATCAAAACAATAGACTCAAAATTCTGCCCAGTTTTTAAAAACGGGTTTTAAACAAATTGATCTAATTAATAACCTATAACCCTTCTAATACAAGCCCTAGATTATATGATCATCATATTATGATTAATACATCATTAATCTACTATTTTTATATAAACCCTAACCTTTAATCCATCATAAGAATGATTAATTAAACATAAAAACAATTTAATTAAAAAGGTTAATGAAGGTTTTTACCTTAAATCAATGGAAGATGAAGAAAACCTAATTTTTTTGAAGAACCCTAATTCTCCTCTATGAAACCCACAATTTTTTCTTTGTCTCCAGGGATTTATGTTTTTTTATTTATTAGATAACCTTATATAGTGTGTACATAAAATCCTAGTCCAAGTATAACACCCAACTTTCCTTTTTTTTCCCTTTTTCCCTTTTTCTCTTTCTTTGGTGCGTCTAAACCGACCCAAACACCCAATAAATTCGTTTTTTTATTTTTATTATTTAATATTATGTTAATAATATTACCTTAATTTTCCTTAATTTATTTCAGCTCCTAAAGCTTGCAAAACCTCAAAACCGTAAAACTAGTCAAATTTACGCGTTTTACCGTAAAAGACGTAAAATATACACTTTTATAAAAAATCTCAAATTTTGAAATAAACTTTATAACTAAGTCCTAAATGACTTAAAACCATCCCGAAAAATATTCATATGGATAATTACCTCACCCGAGACCTCTAAATGCTAAACCGTAAATCCTAAAAAAAATACTACTACTATAATACTTATACGTATACGTAAACCACACAATATCACCATTTTCATTTCATAGTCACCACTTGTGAGCTCATGAACATGAAATAACCGTTCCTCGATTTACTTATGAGTACTCTATACTCATAAACGATAACCACACCAACCTCGTTCACACAAAATAAACACGTAAACACAAAATTCAAGTAAGCACACATAAAATAACCTTAAAGTAAGACCAAGTGACAAACCTAAAACCACGGTTGTCACAACTTGTGATATTGAAATCAAGAGTTTTGTACCTTAAGTGTTTTGTTCATCAAAAAAACGCTCCCCCTTAACACGTGCTTTACATATATTAAGTTGGATTATCGTTAAGTCCTTTTCATCTTTTAGCCAAGTATCATTTAAGTCTCCTTAATCCCATTTTCTCCCCTTATCCAAAATGTTAACCATTAATATTTGGGATATTGAATGGATTAACAGGTCTATGGGTAAAAATGAAATCAATGTTTGGCCATAGAACATATTGATGCTCCCCCTTAATTAATAAGGGTTAATTGTAGTGCTTTAGTATGATATATTTTGAAAGATTTAGAATCTCGTGAGAAATTCTTGAAAAATTATCATACCTTAACACTACATCAAGCCATAAAAGCACAATATTCAAAAAATTTACATATTCACAATTAAAACCAATATAGAGTGGACCTGAGATGTACGACCCATTAGATGGATCGTTGCAGTAACTTGTAGTGCACTCCATATGGTCGACCACCAACGAATTTTTCTAAGATCCTCATCAATCTACGTTCTCGGAGCTTTTCATCAATCTTCTTGATCACATATGTCGCCATCTTCTGATAAGCCGGATGCCAATCCTCAATCATTTCTGGTAATGTCCCACCAGAATTGAGATGCTCCAATTTTCCTCTGACGAATATGAGAGTCCCATCACTGTACTTATGAAGCTCACCTACCCTCATAAACTTCATGATCCTTCGACTGTTCATGTAGAAAATCCCCTATATCGGAACGGTAATGCCGGTATAGGGACATCTTTTGACATGTTGAGGTAGAACTTGATTCATTGGACGGGTCATGTTAAGCTTCCTTTGGTAGCTTTCAACTCCCAATTGAAGATCTTCAACTCGTTTCTTGATAACAACGCTTCGTGTGAACATACAAAGTGCTGTATTCAAGGCAATGATTTCTTCACGAGTAAGATGGGTAAGTTGATCACGGGTCATCATAAGAAACATGTCTTCGATATCTTCAAGACGAATGATAGAAAAGTCTCACTGTTGTATCTTTTATTCTCTGTCATCCTCCCTTTTTAGACGAATCTCCGTCACATGATGATAGCCATTCTTGGGTTCAGTCTTCAGTCCCAAAATACTTGTGATGTGAAGATTGGATCTAATGATACTTCCTGAATTGGCTAAGCTGCAACCTCTGTACGCCCTTCGGACTCGCTAGTCCCAATGTGATGCACCTATAACAGCATACATATCATAATTACGATTTACCTTTGGGACCCATAGGCGGTTGACCTTTTCTTCGATATAAGGTATTGTCCCCCAATTAGCAGCTTTCAACAAGGTCAGGGAGGTCGCGTACTTGGATGAACCCTTGAGGAGATACTCAAGATCATTGGTGACAAAGAAGTCAAGAGCAATTTGATTATCTTGAGATGGATCAAGTGGAGGTGGAGCTCTTTCTGACTCGTGAAGGCCTGGCCTTTGAACGGTATTGAGAGCTTTCATGACCTCTTCAGCATAATACTCGTACTCCATGCGGCTTAACCTGGTTTTGGCGTGAAGTCTCTTGTCCTTTAGCGCTCTCTTTACCAAAGACGGAGTGACCGAAGATTTGAACTCATGAGCCCAAAATGCACACAAGTCTATCGGACTACGGATACGGAGATATAGAACATCTCTATCAGCGTCTATGATTGGATCATATTTTGCAGCTGCCGTGATCCAAGCTTGTGGCGGTGCAGTTTCATCGATCTCCAAAGTATCCGCCCAGTCCCGTGTGCTTGACTTGGGAACATTAGATTCTGGTTCTTTTTGAAGAGGGGTAGAAACATGAACACTTGCTGGTTCTGATTCATGCATTTCAGCGGTATCATGAACAGGCGAGTGTTGTGCAGATTCAGGTTCAGTTACTGGTTCTACAATCACAGGAGCAACAAAAGAACTAGCAGGATTAGTGGTAACAGGTATAGAAACAGAAACAGATGTATCGGGAATCGATGATGCAGTAGCAGCATTCACATCATGGCGCCACTTGGTTCGTCCTGATTCCGTAGATGTGGACTTTTCCTTTCGATCAGCATCTTTCTGAGACTTGGTACCGGACTTGGATGGTTTCTTTTTGCTGGCAGCCTTGTCCCCTGTTTCATCGTCATCAGACTGATCAGGCTGGTTACTTTTACCACCATCATCCTCATCATCATCCCCGTTGCTACCCTTATCACTCTCCTCATTTTGATCACCACCATCACCATCATCATCATCATCACCATCATCACCATCACTACCTTTGTCATCACCATCATCATCATCATCATCTTCTTCTTCACCATCATCCTCCTCTTGTTCACTATCTTCCTTTTCCTCCTCATCCAAAATGTGGTAAGGTACCACACTTCCAAACATCTTAAACAACCGATCATCCTCCAAGATAGCTTCATTGAGTGCTTTGTAGAGTGTCCGCTGAACTTTAGACTTGTCAAAAGATCCAACTTCCTTCATGCGAGCTTTGAGGATCTTCTTTAAATCAAAATCCGTTAAGTCATATGCAATTTTGTAAGCTGACTCGGAAGGGTTGGACGACTTAATCATCAAGTTATCAGTCGCAAGTTTCCTTATCTCATCACGCAGTTTTGGCATAAGGGACTCAACAGATTCATTCACTCTCTCTACAATAGAAGCTTCAAGTGTTTCTTTCTGCTCCTTATATTTATCCTTTATAGCTCTAAGTCTCGTAAATCGTGCTTCATACTTATCAGCTTCAGCCTGTTTGACCTGAGCAAGTTCTTCTGCATGAGCTTTACGTGTCAACTCCGTCTCTGCAGTGAACTTAGCTAGCATCTCTTCTTGGGCTTTCTTGGATGCCTCTTCACTTTCCACTCGTCGAAATAGCTCTTCTCGAAGTTGATCCATCTCTTTTCTATGATTTTCTGTGTGTTTATCCAACATTTCTGCCATTACAAATGCAGCCATTGAAGATGGTGCAGAGCTACTCTGGGATGGTTGAAGAGGCACGGTTGTGATTACAGTACTCATGACGGAAGTAGGTGGAGGTAGAGGGAATGGTGTTGGCACCGGTCGGGTTGGTAAAGGCTGGATTGGTGGAGGTTGAGTTACAAGAGGCTGTGTAGTCACAATGAGTGTTGTAGCACCGGACTCCTTCTCAACACTTGCTGTATCAGCAATGGATGTCTCCTTCGATGCTGAGTAACGTTCGGGTGATCCAAACTCACTAATGTCATGTGGCTCCTCGTATTCTTCTTCAACATCCATCTGTGCACCCGAACCACTACCGCCCGTGTCTCTCCTACTCTTTTCAATAGCCATCTTCATTAACTTTTTCTCAGTCTTTTGAGTTAGCTCGGGAGTAGGATCGTCATCAACATCTTCTTCATCGTAAAGAACAAGCTCGTCAGCCGTGCTCTTACCCTTCTTAGCCTCAGTCTTTTTCTTCTTGGTTTTGGGTTCAGATAAAACAACTGTTTGCTTGCGTTTACCTTTACTCTTGATCGTAGTAGAAGAGTCTTCTCCTGTCTGAAGGCTTGCTTTTTGATTCTTGATTTCTATTAGCATATTCTTGTAATCAGTAGAAGCGATAATCTTATCTGTCAAGAGATGACTGGGAATGGGACCAAGGATAACAATATTGGAGTGAGTTTCTTGGCTTAAGTCCACCAGATCATCAGCATCCATTGTGTGGTGACGGCTACGTGCACGCTTATCAATAGACGCATCGTTTTCCATAAAATAATGTATGATTAGCTTTATGAACCTAGGGTACTGGTAACCTTTAGCCTTAGTCTTTGTGTTTGTGAAGAGTTGAAAAATAAACTCTTCCCACAACAATGATGCATAATCAATACACATACCTTTGAACATACCATAGAACATCTTGATGATTGACGGACGCACAGCATCATACCCAGTCGTTTTGGGTGTGAGACATCGGCTGAGAATACCAAAAACCGCTCTCCAAGGTTGACCCACTTTGGCTGTGGTAAAATCGGACACTATTCGTAAGTCCGCACATCCAATAGCAGAGAACATATCCATGAGCTCGTTCTTGGTCGGGTTCGCTGAGAATGTTGTTCCTTTGGGTGACTCCCGAAAACCAAAGATCTTGCGGAAGTCTGACACGGTGAGAGTCTGTTGCTTGTTGTCCAGGAAGAATGTGATCTTGTTTGACGTCTTCTCTTTGGTTGCCCAGAATTCGTACATGTAGTCGAAGGGCACCGAAGCACTATCCATTAGCGCATTCTTGAAGTGAGAATTGTCAAGAATGGCTGAACCTACCTTGAATCCATTGTGAGTGGAATGAGAGACCTCCTTCAACCGGTAGTTGTTTGGAATGAACTTGAGGGTTTTAGCCTCGGCAATAGTTGCTGCTCTAGAGTCTTGTATTTGTTGCACGGTTGGGTTAGTCATTGTTTCTGCTTAAGATAAAACATAAAAGTTGATATATACAGATATGAATATCATTATGATTTTATACCTAAGCATTATACATATGACATAATCCCTTAAGCTTTTAAAACACTCAAACATCCTTCATTCGGAATAAACATTTAATTCGGAATAAACTGGTCTATCCGGAATAAATAGGTCTATCCGAAATAAACTGGTCTATCCGGAATAATCTGGTCTATCCGGAATAAACTGGTCTATCCGGAATAAACAGGTCTATCCGAAATAAACTGGTCTATCCGGAATAAACTGGTCTATCCGGAATAAACTGGTCTATCCGGAATAAACTGGTCTATCCGGAATAAACTGGTCTATCCGGAATAAACTGGTCTATCCGGAATAAGCTGGTCTATCCGGAATAAGATGGTCTATCCGGAATAAACTGGTCTATCCGGAATAAACTGGTCTATCCGGAATAAACAGGTCTATCCAGAATAAACAGGTCTATCCGGAATAAACAGGTCTATCCGGAATAAGCTGGTCTATCCAGAATAAACAGGTCTATCCGAATAAGTGGTTTATCCGGAATATTTTTGCCAAACACTTGCTCATTCGGAATAGGTCGTTCATCCGGAATACCCTTAAAACATACTCATTCGGAATGATCTTAAACGCATTCTAAAATGGATTAATCTAGCATTCGTGTGTTTTAAGGTATTCTAAAGGCAACAAACATCGTTCTAATGCTAATTCGAGCCAAACCCACCTAAAACCCTAATCAATTAAGGCCTAAATTAGGCAGAAACCCTAATTAGAGCAATTTGATTAAATCGAGTTAATTAAGGGAATTAACAATGAATTAGATGAATTAATACCACGTATGTACCTTATTAATCGAATGAAACGAATTGGAGAACAAGAAAAACGCGAGTTTAAAGCTTGAGTGTGTTTTTTGTGTTTGTTAATGGCGGTTACAGAAAAAAAGGATAAGAAAGAAAGAAGGAGACGGGGGTGGAAGTTTGACTTAGGTCAAATTTTTACACATTTTACCCTTTTTCAATTTTAACCCCTGCACTTTTCATTCTTTGACGCTTAAAGTTCCTTAACTTTTCTTTTTGTTTTCTCTTTTAGTTAAATACTCTTAGGTTAACAACCGTTAACTTAATTAACACTCGTTAGACCTATCTCATTGTATTAACTGTTCTAGCCCTCACACAACTTAAACATCGCATCCTATTAGCAAATAACCAAGACCTAAAAACTCACAATAAATCACGAACAAGCACAAGTCGTATTCTAAAGCAAGTCCAATCATTAACCATTTAGCCAATTAATTTTCCTCGAAAACTTTTGAAGACCTTTCTGATGACGAAGACGATTTAATATTTTCTCCCCCTTAAACGATGACCCGTTTTCTATTTAAAGAGTTGTAGTCATTGTTTAACGAGGCACATGTTGATGAAAACATTTTCCAATTAATGTCTTGAAAAGATTGATTCGTGGTGGCAATAAGATTTCTCTTATTTTGACAAATTAATGCACTGAGACGTACACTAACTCGTGTTAGACCAAGTTATAAAGTAAACTTGATCCTTTTGCATGAATTGGCTTGTAAATCATGCCCGATAAAATTAATTCCCGTTGGGAGCCAACGTTTTCCAAGGAAATACGTGACTTTAATGCGAAAAGCGGGTTGCAGTCTGAAATAACTACAAGCCATAATGGGCATGTTTTAAAAATGTACAACTTTTATACGGACTCCATTTATGGCGCTGTGTCAATATTGATCGACATTTCTAAAGCCGTAAATATTACCGTACTAAAAGACATGCCCGATTTAAAAAACAAAAATATTTTTGGGTTTTCTTGGTTTTATATTTTTTATGGTTTTTCTTGGTTTTATATTTTTATATTTTTCTTTTTGTGGTTTATATATATACAATAATATACATGATCACGAACAAAGGATACGCATGAATAGTTTACCACCACTATTCTGCTGATTCTTCTGCCAACTCTTTGAGAGTCGCTGGAGAGAAGGATTTCATGCCAAGCTTGTCGATCAAAAACTCGATTCGTCCTCGATCTAAGGCTTTTGTGAACATATCTGCCAGCTGATACTCAGTGGTGACAAAATACAGCTCGATCACTCCGTTCTCCACCTGCTCTTTAATGAAATGGTAGCGAATGTCGATGTGCTTTGCCCGGGAGTGTTGAACATAGTTGCAGCAAAGGGCAATGGCGCTCTTGTTGTCACAATACATCGGGATTTTGTTGAATC
Organism: Glebionis coronaria; assembly: GCA_025667525.1. Taxonomy (NCBI): domain Eukaryota; kingdom Viridiplantae; phylum Streptophyta; class Magnoliopsida; order Asterales; family Asteraceae; genus Glebionis; species Glebionis coronaria. The sequence goes on from CM046882.1 coordinate 179,394,494, forward strand.
CAAGACCGTAGTCAGTTAGTTGGGATCTCATCCAAAGGAGTTGAGCACAACAACCGGACATGGCAATGTATTCAGCCTCCGTGCTAGAAATTGCAGCACTTTTCTGCCTTTTGGAAGACCAACTAATCAATCTATCTCCAAGGAGTTGCACAGACCCAGAAGTGCTACGCCTCGTGTCTTGACACCCAGCATGATCGGCATCTGCATATGATATTAAAGCAATAGAGGAATCTTTCGGATACCATAGACCACGATGAAGTGTTCCTTTGAGATACCGAAAGATCCTTTTAACAGCATGTAGGTGATTTTCGGTAGGCCGAGCCTGATACCGGGCACACATGCATACGGCAAATTGCAGATCAGGCCTGGTAGCAGTCAGATAGAGAAGGGTGTCGATCATCCCACGGTAGAGTTTTGGATCGACAATAGTCCCATTCCTATCTTCATCTAACTTGGATTTCTCCACCATTGGAGTATCCACGGGGTCACAATTTTCAAAGTTATATTTCTTTAATGATTCTAGAGCATATTTGGATTGATTAATAAAGATGCCTCTGGGATTCTGAGAAATTTGTAATCCTAAGAAAAATGAAAATTTTCCCATCATTGACATCTGAAAGCGTGTGGACATTATCTTCTCAAAGCGGTTTGACAATTCTATGTTAGAGGCAGCAAATATTATATCATCAACATAAATTTGTACCAGTATCATGTCGTTGTCCTCCTTGAGAGTGAATAGAGTAGGGTCCACCTTGCCTTTGGAGAAGCCTTCCGAAATGAGATATGTTAAAAGGAGATCATACCACGCACGTGGAGCTTGTTTCAACCCATTGAGAGCCTTCTTAAGCTTGTACACATGGTTAGGAAACTCCGTGCAAACAAACCCATCCGGCTGACTAACATAGACTTCTTCCCTTAGTTCACCATTCAAAAATGTCGTCTTCACGCCATTTGATAGACGATCATGTTCATATGAGCAGCATACGCAAGAAATAGTCTAATAGCCTCCAATCTTGCAACAGGAGCAAAAGATTCTTCAAAGTCGATACCCAAGGCTTGTTTATATCCTCTAGCAACCAAACTAGCCTTATTCTTCAAGACTCCACCTATCTCATCGAGTTTAACCTTATAAACCCACAACAAAGTAAGGATGCTTACCTTGTCAGGTAGATGAACTCATTCCCATACTTCAAGTCTTTGGAATTCATTTAGTTCCTCTTGCATGGCTTCAATCCAAGATGATTGAGTCATAGCATGTTGCCAGTTTTTAGGTTCAACTTCGGAGAGAAATGCATCAAAATAGCAATAGAGTGCACTCTCTTGTAATTGATGGCGTGTAGAGACTGGTCGATCGAGACCTCCAATAACATTCCTAATTGGGTGATCTTTTGTCCATTTGGTGCTGTGATTTTCAATCCGTGGTGGTCTGGAGTGAACGATTGTAGGAGCTTCTTCTGAGGTAGACGCGGCTGAAGGATTTTAAGGTATCGGTATACCAAAGAATGGAAGCTCTTGTAGGTGAGCATATTCCAAGTCGTGATCAACAGAATCCTCTTCAACATCATTAGGCACAAGTAAGGGTGAAGATTCAGGTGTAGTTTGAGAATTACTTGGTGAAGGTGCATCCGGTTCAATGTTAGCTGAAGATGCATTTGATGAAGCTTCATTGGCTTGAGCAACAGCTTCAGGGATTGGAGCTATCACTATAGGTGCTGTAACTTCATCACTTTGGGGATCAAAGAATTCATCAAACAACGGTTGAAATAGTTTATCCCAATCGGGCCTTGTAGGTGGTAAGAATGATGTAGAAGTAGGATTATTGGGAACTAATCCGGAACTAATAGCACCGGTTCCCATCTCATGAAGCGCAGGTTCAGAGTTGCGTTGCTCAGAAGCCATCGATGTCAGCTCATCAAAATATGCGTCCATAGTTTCTACTATCTTACCAAGACGACGGTTGTAAATTCGGTATGCCTTCTTTGAGGGTGAGTAACCAATGAAAATACCTATATCGGCTTTTGGTTGAAGTTTGCCCAAATTCTTACTATTAATGTTTGGATAACAAAGAGCACCAAACACATGAAATAAAGAAACATCGAGTTTACGGTCATGTAGAAGCTCGTAAGGTGTTTTTCCATGGCGTTTCCGAATGATAGAGCGGTTTTGGGTAAAACATGCAGTAGATACAGCTTCTGCCCATAAGAATAATGGAGCGTTCGCATAAATCAGCATAGTCCTAGCAGCTTCCATAAGCGTACAATTCCGTCATTCAACGACACCGTTTTGTTGTGGAGTACGTGCAGCAGATGTTTCATGTGAAATACCAACTTCTTCATAGTAATCACGAAGATTATGGTTGACGAACTCTGTTCCATTATCAGTACGAATACGGCGGATAGTAGTATTTAAACGTACCTGAATGAATTTCAGAAAACTGATGATAGCCTTCGGTGCTTCATCCTTTGTACGTAGAAATCTAACCCATGTAAACCTGTAGAAATCATCCACAATAACAAGGATGAATTTCTTACCGCTCACACTTTCGGTTCGCATTGGCCCACAAAGATCCATATGCAAAAGATGAAGTTTTTCTTGATTGGTGTCTTCAGCTTTGGGCATGTATGACTTCTTGGTGCTTTTACCCCTTGAACACGTGGAACATAAATGGTCCTTGTGAAATTTGAGCTTTGGAAGACCACGAACTAATTCGTTTTTAGCCAAATGATTAATAGCATCAAAGTTGAGATGAGATACTCTGCGATGCCATAACCATGACTTGGTCTTAGATTCTTTGGAGAGAAGACATACTGGAGAGGCGGCCATCATGTCTTGTAGGGACAAAGTATAAAGATTTGCACCACGAGACCCCTTCAACAAGTCTTTTCCTTCCAAGTTGCGGATGAAACAAGTATGTTGTCGAAAAGCAACCTCTAGGTTGGAATCACAAAACTGTCCTACTGAAAATAAATTATGACCAAGACCTTCTACATAGTATACACTTGAAATCGTAACATTTCCAATCTGATATTCACCATACCCCATTATCTTTGCAATATGATCATTACCGAAATTAACCATTCCAAGAAACTTGTTGACGAAATTTCGGAGCATCGAGCGATCTCCGGTCATATGCTTTGAGCAACCGGAGTCCAAATACCAGAGGATGATTTGGACCACCTAAAAATATCACCAGACGAGAACAATGTATAGGTTTTGGAATCTGAATGTTCCTTGTTATTAGCAGGTACAGATTTAATGATCTTAGATTTGCTAACATTAGATTTCTTAGATTTCCTAGCCTTCTTCCTAGTTGGTGGTGTAGATTCAAGTTGGCTTAAATCCTGAGGTATTTCTTCACTGATAGGCACTATAGTGGGGGCTGACCTAATTAAAGGGCGCGGTTTCCATAATTTAGTGCTAGTGTGCCTTATTAAAGGACGCTGAGACCTAACCTCAATGGATGCATTCCTAGTTAAAGGGCACATTTTTCCATCTAATGTAAAGGTCCTACCAGTGGGACGCCATTGCCATCCAACTTGGGTACGAGTTCTCCCAGTTGGCTTCCATTCAAGATCATTCCTAATGGCATTCATTTCATTCACATGATCAATAAGACACAAATCATGACGTTGGGAAAACATGCATTCATTACAATTCCAACATTTCAAATTAGAATTTACAAATGGTTTAGGCTTTTGCACAGGCGCAGAGCTTTTAGTCTTAGCAACATGATTCTTTTTATTTAAATCTGACATAACATTCCTAGGGTGAGCTTCTACTTTCTTCTTGATGGTACTACTAGTGGAGGGCTTGATCTTATCTTTCTTGAGTGGAGATCCTTTAGCCTTAGTAGACTCTTTTAATCCTGTAGAAGGCAAAGTGGGAACATTAGCAACAGATTTTAAAGGTGCCTTAATTGATGGTGCCAGTGACGGTTTTGCTCCTGGGGTCTTATTGAATGGAGTTACAGCAATGGGTCGATTAGTGAGTAGTGCAGAACCCGGTTTACCTATGTATTGCAAATATGCTAAGCAATATTGAACTCGCTGAATGTGATACCCGTGAAAGTGTCGTATGATGCTAAGTTATTGTCTCAAGAGCTGTTCAGTATGAGCATCTCTCTTAAGTTGCGACTCACTTGAGGATGTGATATCCCGAGCCCAACGTTATTTATTTAATCCTATTTTACGAATATTTTTGAAATTTTTAAGAAATTTTGTTTGTTATATATTTGACGGTTTAAGTTGAAACCAACGTTTACGGTCATAATTTTAACATTTGACGATTTAAGAAGAACCGATGACGACTACCATACCGACGAATGCCCAAAACTTACATTTTATTATCGATTGATCGATATTTGAGTTTTTCGAGATTTTATTTTTATTACGTTTTAAGTCGAGTCGGAACCATATGTATATTCGTTTTGTGTGCGTTTGAACTATTTAAAACTATTTTGAGGTAGCCGGGACTAAACCCGACTCCCGCTAATTTTCAAAAATCGACTAGCTAACTAATCCCTCTCTTTAAATGTTGTTTTATTAATAAGGCCAAAAGAAAGCTATATTTGCACATAGGTCCTTCCACCACTATATATAAACTAATATTTTCACACACACCTCATTTTAACATAACAAAAAAATTTCTTTCTCTCCTCTTTCTCTCCATGGCCGCCGGCCACCACCTTCACCACCGTAGATCCGCCACAAAAACTTGATTTTTGACAAATCCAATCAAAGACCACCTCTTGTTTCATCATTGTAAGTACTCTAATCAATTAAAAACACACATGCAACATCTTTAATTTTTCAAGAATTAATGGTTTTTCAAAAACATGTTTTGATGTAATTAAATCATGAATTTGTTTAATTAGTGAGTGGCTAATGTTAATTAACCCATAAAACAAGATGGGGATTTATTATTTTGGTTTTATACAGCCCCAAAACCCACAATTTTTTGGGGTTTTTGGGTGTTCATGGTGTTTGATGAAATGTGTTGTGGGGTTATGTTTTTAGTGATGTTTTTGATGTTTTTAAATGGTTAGAATCTATTGCATGTATGATTTATGAAATGGGTTTTTGTTGTGATTGTTCATACAAGTTATTAAAGATAGTTAGGATGTTTTGGATTTGTTAATTGGTGTTATAATAGGTCTAGGAATCAATGGATTTGATTGGAAAGGCGATTTGTGATGATTTTAAAAAGGTATTTTTAGATCAGAAACTTTAAGGGTATTTTCGTGGGTTTAAGTCTAAGTCCAGGTCTAGATGATGAGATATTGTTGTAGAGCTTTGTCTTAGCTTCGTTTTGGTATAAGGTAGAGCTTACGACTCCAAACGAGTCAAAAGTTATGATATTTTGAAAGTTCGTGTACCGGGAGATGAGAATCAACACAATCCGAATTTGTGTTTGGTTTTGGGTCAAATCCCGGGGACCATAGATAGAGTTTGGTAAATGATTGAAAGTTGATTAGATCTCAAACCTGCACTTGTGAGTCTATTTTTGTACTTAGGTGTTGTATTGGTCGATGGTGTATTTTAAATGGGTCAAACAAGTCCAACATGGTCAACGTGCAAAATCAGTCCTAAAAGTGTATGTTTAGAAATGTGATGTGTAACGAGTCATAGAAGTGAAAACTTTTCATGGGAATAAATATGGGTTTTATACAGGTCATGAGGTATTTTTGTGAATTTTCTTGAATTTTATACAAGTGTTTAAGTCGTAGAAAACAGCCCGTACATTTGGTATGTACCGACAGAATTGTAAAATGCGCAATAGTTCTAATAAAGTATAAAATTGGACGTGTCTAGTAAATATCACTTGTATGGATTTTTGGCGTGATTTTATATGAACCTTGAGTGTTCTTAATTATGTACATACAGTACTTGAAGGTACTTGAATGTGTTGATTCATTACGTGTTTATTCGTTAGGTGTTGTATTTGATTTCCCGGGACATCCTCATCGTCGGTGATCGATTTCGTTTACGCCGTAGTTACTAATACTACCACTACTACTTAAGGTGAGTCTATAGCCTCGCTCGTTACTTACTTCAAATGATTTTACCCGCGAGGGGGATACATGCTATTTAAATAAAAATGAACATAAGTCATGAATGATTGTTGGACCCGAATGTTGCCTTGAATTGTGTTGAGTACCTAGTTGCAAAAGGCCCTAATTTCATGAACTATTAACTATTGTTTAATCCCAGTGTGGATTGAAAATAGCCGCTTATACAAATTGTAGTACTACGGGGCTGACGACCCAATACTAGCCGAGAAGCTGTACGTTGAGTAAGTTCTGCGGGAGATTATTTTTGTATAAGAGATAAGGTATAATTGCAACTGATGCCTTTAGTAGGGGCACTGGTTTCATCTGAATCACGCCGATAATTATTACGCGGGTGATTGAGTTAACGGATTAGTGTCATGAGCTTAAACACAATTGTCATATCCTTGAATAATAGATTGTGAGTACGACAATGCTATTGAATGGTCATGATTGGTTTTAACACTTATGTTCAACTTATGATTTGATAAACCTATAGATTCACTCAACCTTTGTGTTGACGATTTTAAGCATGTGTTTCAGGTAACCAAGGTTGATAGCAGCGGAGCATGCGAGGATGGAAGTTGTTGTGGCTTGGCGGTCTACTTGTTTTTCCACCCTTATTTAACTTAAAAACTCTTTTATTATTCTGTCATGTGAGCAAAAATGTACTTTTGGGTTGAGATTCAGTGGGGACCTAACGCAAACTCTGTTTAGTATTATCTTGGGATTTGGAAAACTGTAGACTTGTATGATTTTAATAATGTTTAAATTTATGTTTAAACTTTTACGTCTCTTTGAGTCGTTTAATATAGCTTATGTGTGATGATAACTACGTGGCACCCAAATGTTGTAGTTCCGCTGCGCATAGCATTTGTTGGGGGTATTATAGATTGGTAATCAGAGCCATGAGTTATAGAGAACTAGGTCATTTTGAAAAATCCTAAACTATAACTTTTGGTGTCGTAAGAAATTGTCCAAGCACACAACTATCCTGCATGGCTCCGGTAAGATTTCTTTAGCATTGCTTTATATTTTAGATGTATCCCTCAAAACTGACATAAATTCTCTAGTATTTAGTAAGTAAATACTATGATATATATTGAGATATATTGTTTTGTACGTTGAGTACTTATTATCGTAATTTACAGATTCTTGTAAGATTATCATATATGTTGCATGTATTTGGCATAACGGGCTACATTGCATTACATGGCAACACTGCGTTGTAATCCTACGTGTATGTAGGAATGGTTGTATGTATAAGTATGTATATACTATGGTATTTAAAGGCATTGCACGCGAAGCAATGGTCCTTGGGTAATTATCGTACATTAAAATGCGGTTGTGTTGAGAATTCGGCCTTACCGCTAATTATCAATCTTGATAATTAATTTATTGTTCGGATAACCGAATATGAACCTCGTTTGATACTCTAGATACGTAAATAATGCTTCGTAACATATTGTATACTGACTAGATTGATCTCGATTGTCGTTATCGCACCTTGATGTGTCATTTTGGACATTTTATTTTGAAACGTAATTTACTTACGTATTACTTTATTTTCCTTTATTCCTTATGGGTTTGATATGTTAATTGGCGTAACTATAATATAGACGAAGTATAATCAACGATGCGTACATCGTAGCGACGAATCACATGTGTGTTATAAAATGTGGTTGAGGCGCGTCGTCATTTAATCATTGTTTACCATTTTACTTGAATTTAAAATTGCATTTTAAAAATAGACTAGTGTTGTGATCAAGCGTGATAGCTTGAAATTTTGGTTGGTTTGTGTTAATTTTGTGGTGTACGATGTCGAGACTCATCCGAGGCCGATAACAACATTAGTTGACATACGTATTCTCGCTTCGGTTATTTCATTTTAATTTGTTGTTTCATTATTTTGAATTCGATATTATACATGACGAGGTCCTGCATTTGTGCGAGTTAAATAAAGCATTAAACTTTGTTGATCGAATGGTTTAAACATAAAGTGTTTTACATATTTAATACTTGGCGGATGAAACTTTTGGATAAAAATCGACCTATGATGTGTCTTGTAACAAGTAAAAATAAGTGTAGAGAAGAAATGGACAAAGTGAAATTATTTTTCTTTTAACCTTGGTTGGTAGATCATAATAAGTAATTTATATTACTCGTAAAATTCTTGTTTTTATATATTAATAATTTGATACTAGAAGCTAGTGATGGATTTGTTAAGAATTTGTTTAATATAATTTGAAAAAGGAGTTTATAATAAAATTTACGATATGACTGTTGAGTATATGTAACTTGGATTTGGTATGAATTAATTTTCGGGTCAATGTAGCAAACTTTGGGCATATTTTGTAATATAGAACATGAGTAGAAAAATTTACCACGTATTTTGGAGCTAGAGATTTTGTAAAACTGGTTTTATCTTAAACATAAGGTCATGATTATGTGCATTGGTATAAACTAGAACACGTTACTTGTTGTAGTGAATAAAATGGGATAAAATCGGAATATACACTTTAAGTAAGAAATTATAATGCTTGAAACAAATTATTAAATATTGATGGAACGTTGTTTTATTCCGCTGCGAGATGTGTTCATTTTAAAATCACTTGATAATGGGCTAATGATTAAAAGTTGAATTTTATATATCTTTGAATTATTGAAATAAGCATCTTAATTATTTATTATTTTATTATTATTATCGAGATTCAAGTCTCGACTTAATTCAGTAAACTCATCCGAAATAATACTACGTGAAACCACTTTAGCATCTGGGTCGAATTACGCGAATACTATTTAATAAATCAGTTTTAGGGAAGACATGTGTATAATAAAAAGTCAAGGTTAATTTTAAGAGTCAATTGGACTAGTTTGAGTCGTGTTGGATACGTGTATGTATGTGGTAAGGTAAGCCGTAATAATATTAACGTGAAACTTTGAAAATTCTTACTGTATACGTTTTGGGTACTTAAGATATGAACATTAACGAGATTCTGACACAAGTATGGAGATTTTCAAAACTAATGATTTTACCAGTTATAATAACCGAGTCACCGAATCAACTAATGTTAGAAATTTTCTTGCAACTGTAATTTTTCTAGAAATAAAAAACTTTGTATAGATTGAAACATGAAAGGTCTGAAATCTTTAATGGGGTAACACAAATTAAAAATGTGCAAATGTTCGGTTTTACAATGTACCAGGCAACAGTAACTAGAAAATGCAAATGGATTACCCAACAAATGAATATTTATATTATTTTCTTAAGATGTATATGTAATGTTTTGAGTCACGATGGTTCGATCGTCCGACATCCCTTCTTTGATTTTATGAGTCTGTATCTAAACTTGAGTCGTCATGTGACTGTTCATTTTAATATTTTCCATGATATGAAACCATTATTATTATATTTATTTTTGAGTTGCTACTTCGCTAGTACTTGATGATGAGGGTATGTCACCCGGTGTATTTTTGTCCTATTCATGGACGCCGTAACTTTTCTTCTTTCGGTTATGGAACCTAAAATTTTGTATTTACTTGAGTGATGCTATAAATCTTCATTAAATTGGTTATTTATTTATATTGAACAAAAGCAAGGAGACGAAGTCGCTTTATCAAATTGTAGAGGTGAAAGAACTCGACCTTCCTGGTGAAATTGTTTCTATTCGGCCAAGTGATTATTCTCCTCTCCCCGTTTACCCTTGGTGGAATGTGTGTGCAACTTGAGACGATGGGAATTATGATCGTTGTTTTATTTTTGACGCTTGTGCTGATATTCAATTTTTTTTACTCCATGTATTCGTAGATCGTTGTTGTTATCCCAAGACTTTTGTCATATATTTGAAGTATTTTCATTTCTAATGTAGTTAATTTTAGTTGGCAATTATATTGCTCGTTTACCTCGTTCGATCTCATTGATTTTTGATTTTATTACTTGTTGTGCTTGCAATGATCTTTAATCTTGAACCACCTTACCGTTATTTTGTGAATAGTCTATTTTGAAAATATGTATGAGTGTGTCAAATGGTTCGTTGAACCAAATGTAAATGGTGACGATTTATTTATGTAATTGTTTATTTATTTTCCTCATAAAAAGGCAAAGTAATGTATGTTTCCAGAGTAGACGAAAAAATGTTTGATGTGTTTCTTAAAACGATGGTAACAATATTTTCCCATTTCAAATTCCATTTCAATTGGTTTAATTATTTTGAAGATTAGGTCGAAAACCTTCGTAGTCATATTTGGTATGTAATAATAATGCTTGTGTCATCACTCGATCCTCAATTATGCACAGCTTAGCTAACTATGCATAATTCGGGAAGAGTCCTGTTTTGTTGGTTGTTGTTGCTTGATCCTTAAGTATGCATGATCTAGCTAATTATGAATAGTTTAGGAAGGACACTATCGTGTCAAATAAATTGGTCATCTTGAAACTTGTAGTGTTTTGATAAACGTTTGGATGAGAACGTTTCTTTTTAAAATGGTGGATCATTTTTGCAAGTAGTCGTAATTTCTTTGATTCTTAAAGAAAATTTTTAAATTTTCTTGTGTTCCTTGAAATCTTTTCTTTCGTTTGGCGTTGACTTGGTAAGTCACCTTGACCGAGTAATTTTGGAAAATGTTTTTATGTGTTGAATGTAACATGCGAATTTCATCGGAATCACGGGGGTGTTGATAAAATACCAAAGGGGCGCGAATCGACACTAAGAAGAGTTTTTAACAAAAATAGAAGACTTTCGAAGTAGAGGAAAACCGAGTTCGAATAACTCTTAGGGAAATGACGAAGACTTCTCCTACATCAAATGTATCGTACTTTATATATTTTCTTTTCTTGTTCTTTTGATATGTCAACGACACGCGATAAACTGTTGAAGTTTACCAACTGTGCATCGGTAGTTGGAAGACAATTCCATTGTCGTCTTCGTTCGTTTAAGTGAGGAATCCTCTTTGATCGACTCAACCATCCTTGATCATCGATGGTTAAACGATAGGTAGCCATAGTTGATGTTTTTTTGTGTGGAAAACCCTTGTCTTTTATGTGTTTATGTTGTATGTGATCTGGTCGAGTGATCGTAAGTTGTGAGAACTTGAGACGACATTGTCCAATGAAGTCCGATCAGGGAGAACACATGCCATGTAATATATTTTTTTTTACTATGAACGATGATATATATTGGGATTTTTACCACGGTCGGGACGAAAGTGAGATGGTGTTCTTGTAATATCTTTTGTGTATAAATCTATGGGTGAGCGCCCTGCGATGACATATGTATGTATTTTTCTTTCCTTATGGATATGCATCCATAGCTGGCAAGCTCGTAAACCTTCTTTAACTTGCAATTTTCTTTTAACTAGACTCATCCGAGAAATATGTCAAATATCCTTATTTTATCATGACTTGGCTGATTAGCAAGCATGAGTTAACTTGGTTGAACTTATTTACTTGGCATGGTTTGGCTATTTCGCAAACATGTCGTGATACGGCTTTATGTGCTTCATAATGGCTTTTGTGTTTGATTGGTTGGTGATGTTTTCGAGAGAGTTATGTATACGTCGAATGATTAGCGTATCGATGAATTCGTTTTTGACGAACTAGGGTTGTATGTACGTAATATTGCGATAAGGTGATTTTGTACGACTAGTAATAATTACTTCGTCTTGTATATTATGAACGTTTTCGATGGGGTTATGTGTGACCCGTGCGATTTTATTTTGTGAGTAGTTGTTTTTATGAGATGATGAACCAAGTGAAAGGACGATTCGAAAGTTGGAAGACATGCTCCGAGCGTGTGTGATCGATTTTGATAGTTTTTGAGACCGACACTTGCCGTTGGTAGTACCTTTGTACAACGACTTTTACCATGTTAGCCTTGAAGTTGTAGCATTTGAAGAATTACGTTGATGAAAATGTAGATCGCCAGTTGGATAGAATGAAGTAGGAAAAAGTAAGTTGAATGGACTTGAGAGGATTCGAGAGACTACGGAAGAGATGGTGCAGATTTAGAATCACTTGTTAACCGCGAGAAGCTGTGGTAAGAGATGGGTTGATAACCGTAGGAAGAATTTGAGAAATTGAAGTGGAGATCATGGATCGAGATGTTGAGAGATTGAAGCAAGGTATAATCCTCACGGTAAAGGTGTGATGGAACCCGAGACGTGAACCGAAGTCCACATCGGAACTTGAAGACCTTTTTAGGAAGTAGTACCCTCATCTTTCTAGTAGTACGAAATGCGAGTATAAGAACCGGAGAGCGCCGGGACGTCGCTCCCTTAAGGAGGGGAGGATGTGATACCCGTGAAAGTGTCATATGATGCTAAGTTATTGTCTCAAGAGCTGTTCAGTATGAGTATCTCTCTTAAGTTACGACTCACTTGAGGATGTGATATCCCGAGCCCAACGTTATTTATTTAATCCTATTTTACGAATATTTTTGAAATTTTTAAGAAATTTTGTTTGTTATATATTTGACGGTTTAAGTTGAAACCAACGTTTACGGTCGTAATTTTAACATTTGACGATTTAAGAAGAACCGATGACGACTACCATACCGACGAATGCCCAAAACTTACATTTTATTATCGATTGATCGATATTTGAGTTTTTCGAGATTTTATTTTTATTACATTTTAAGTCGAGACGGAACCATATGTATATTCGTTTTGTGTGCGTCTGAACTATTTAAAACTATTTTGAGGTAGCCGGGACTAAACTCGACTCCCGCTAATTTTCAAAAATCAACTAGCTAACTAATCCCGCTCTTTAAATGTTGTTTTATTAATAAGGCCAAAAGAAAGCTATATTTGCACATAGGTCCTTCCACCACTATATATAAACTAATATTTTCACACACACCTCATTTTAACATAACAAAAAAATTTCTTTCTCTCCTCTTTCTCTCCATGGCCGCCGGCCACCACCTTCACCACCATAGATCCGCCACAAAAACTTGATTTTTGACAAATCCAATCAAAGACCACCTCTTTTTTCATCATTGTAAGTACTCTAATCAATTAAAAACACACATGCAACATCTTTAATTTTTCAAGAATCAATGGTTTTTCAAAAACATGTTTTGATGTAATTAAATCATGAATTTGTTTAATTAGTGAGTGGGTAATGTTAATTAACCCATAAAACAAGATGGGGATTTATTATTTTGGTTTTATACAGCCCCAAAACCCACGATTTTTTGGGGGTTTTTGGGTGTTCATGGTGTTTGATGAAATGTGTAGTGGGGTTATGTTTTTAGTGATGTTTTTGATGTTTTTAAATGGTTAGAATCTATTGCATGTACGATTTATGAAATGGGTTTTTGTTGTGATTGTTCATACAAGTGATTAAAGATAGTTAGGATGTTTTGGATTTGTTAATTGGTGTTATAATAGGTCTAGGAATCAATGGAATTGATTGGAAAGGCGATTTGTGATGATTTTAAAAAGGTATTTTTAGATCAGAAACTTTAAGGGTATTTTCGTGGGTTTAAGTCTAAGTCCAGGTCTAGATGATGAGATATTGTTGTATAGCTTTGTCTTAGCTTCGTTTTGGTATAAGGTAGAGCTTACGAATCCAAACGCGTCAAAAGTTATGATATTTTGAAAGTTTGTGTACCGGGAGATGAGAATCAACACAATCCAAATTTGTGTTTGGTTTTGGGTCAAATCCCGGGGACCATAGATAGAGTTTGGTAAATGATTGAAAGTTTATTTTTGGTCTCAAACCTGCACTTGTGAGTCTATTTTTGTACTTAGGTGTTGTATTGGTCGATGGTGTATTTTAAATGGGTCAAACAAGTCCAACATGGTCAACGTGCAAAATCAGTCCTAAAAGTGTATGTTTAGAAATGTGATGTGTAACGAGTCATAGAAGTGAAAACTTTTCATGGGAATAAATATGGGTTTTATACAGGTCATGAGGTATTTTTGTGAATTTTCTTGAATTTTATACAAGTGTTTAAGTCGTAGAAAACAGCCCGTACATTTGGTATGTACCGACAGAGTTGTAAAATGCGCAATAGTTCTAATAAAGTATAAAATTGGACGTGTCTAGTAAATATCACTTGTATGGATTTTTGGCGTGATTTTATATGAACCTTGAGTGTTCTTAATTATGTACATACAGTACTTGAAGGTACTTGAATGTGTTGATTCATTACGTGTTTATTCGTTAGGTGTTGTATTTGATTTCCCGGGGCATCCTCATCGTCGGTGATCGATTTCGTTTACGCCGTAGTTACTAATACTACCACTACTACTTAAGGTGAGTCTATAGCCTCGCTCTTTACTTATTTCAAATGATTTTACCCACGAGGGGGATACATGCTATTTAAATAAAAATGAACATAAGTCATGAATGATTGTTGGACCCGAATGTTGCCTTGAATTGTGTTGAGTACCTAGTTGCAAAAGGCCCTAATTTCATGAACTATTAACTATTGTTTAATCCTAGTGTGGATTGAAAATAGCCGCTTATACAAATTGTAGTACTACGGGGCTGACGACCCAATGCTAGCCGAGAAGCTGTACGTTGAGTAAGTTCTGCGGGAGATTATTATTGTATAAGAGATAAGGTATAATTGCAACTGATGCCTTTAGTAGGGGCACTGGTTTCATCTGAATCACGCCGGTAATTATTACGCGGGTGATTGAATTAACGGATTAGTGTCATGAGCTTAAACACAATTGTCATATCCTTGAATAATAGATTGTGAGTACGACAATGCTATTGAATGGTCATGATTGGTTTTAACACTTATGTTCAACTTATGATTTGATAAACCTATAGATTCGCTCAACCTTTGTGTTGACGATTTTAAGCATGTGTTTCAGGTAACCAAGGTTGATGGCAGCGGAGCATGCGAGGATGGAAGTTGTTGTGGCTTGGCGGTCTACTTGTTTTTCCACCCTTATTTAACTTAAAAACTCTTTTATTATTCTATCATGTGAGCAAAAATGTACTTTTGGGTTGAGATTCAGTGGGGACCTAACACAAACTCTGTTTAGTATTATCTTGGGATTTGGAAAACTATAGACTTGTATGATTTTAATAATGTTTAAATTTATGTTTAAACTTTTACGTCTCTTTGAGTCGTTTAATATAGCTTATGTGTGATGATAACTACGTAGCACCCAAATGTTGTAGTTCCGCTGCGCATAGCATTTGTTGGGGGTGTTATACTGAGTATATGCATGAGCTAAATAATAGTAACTGCTTGAGGGATCTAACGCATACAAATCATCTAAAATATCCCTAACAAGGTCCACATGCTTAATTGCATTCATCATATAAACATCGTAAGTATCCGGATTTTGCTTATGGCGCGGGTTCTTATAGAGCACTACTGAATTGGTTGATCGAGCACTAGAGGACGGTGCAGAGTTGGTAGCTAAGTTATTAACAACTTCTTTTCGGGTGAGAAGAAGTGTCTCCTTTAACTCAGCCAAGACCATGTTTTTGTCAATGAGCTAGATATTTAAGTCAGAGATTTCCTCACACTTTTGGTTTAGTTGTTCAACATAAGATTGTTGCTGTGCTTCATTAAAAGCTAAGCGTTCTTCTATTGAACCATAAAGAGCAGATAGTCCCTGTCTTGCCCGATCCATCTCCCCTAGAATAGACGAAAGTCTAGTTTCTAAGCACTAGTTTTTAGACTTTGTAGCCTCTAGTTCCAATTTTAGTGTTTCGTTCGATGACACATCTCTCTTTAATCTCATAATCTCTTCCTCTAATGCCTTAACTATCTCAATCATCTTGTCACTCGTCTCAACACTGTTTTCACAACCATTTATTATCAAAATATCCTCATTTTGAGTTTGCTGTTTTAATTCTAAAGATATACAATGTTGTTCAAGTTGATTAAAGCGTTTTGTAAGTAAATTGTAAGAATCTTGAAGCTTTAAAAATTCAGCGTTAGACTCGTGACAAGAATGATTATCTACCTCATGTACAGTATCAGCAACATTTACAGAGAGATCATGCACATCATCACATATATTCACAGCATCACAGTTATTCATAGCGGATGTAAGCTCATTCGAATAATTAACATTCACAGTAGTAAGCACATCACACGAAATTACTTGGGACACGAATCGGTCATACTCGGATAAAATCTTTTCCTTTTCAATTAATTGTAGTTCGTAAGCGGTGTCCATTTCATAAAACACTTTTTGAACTTCTTTAATTTCAAACTCGAGATTTTCCGAAAGAGATGCAAAACTTCCTTTTAGACTTTCGACAAACGGATTGATCTCATTCTTAAACACCTCGTTCATGTGTTCGAAAGCCCATTCTCTGGCGTTTAGACCATTTGAAGTCGTATATTCCTGGATGACCTTGTCAAAACTAGCAAAGTATCGATTAATCTCTTGCAAGTTATCCATACAGTGCTAACAGGTGGAAGATCCTTTGGAATTTCCTTAGGTCCTTCCATTTTGACAAGTGTAGGAAGTGTACTGGGGTTTTCTTCATTTAACATGTAGGTTGGTGCTGTGATGAGATCTTTATCAATATGGAAGCGAATTCTAAAGTCCGTTTTTGCAAGCTCCTGATTCATTTTAAAATAATCACACTGGGGATATTTTGCAAAGTTGTATGACCGATTCTCATCAACTAGATCCTTATTTGTGCGATCCTCGAAAATAACAATCGGATCTAAGACCAATCCTAATTGGGTTGCATTATAAAGTCTTGGACTATGGATAAAAGCTTGTCTTGCATACCGTGGGTTAGGGGGAAGGTCTTTTCGACGCGATAAGTTAAACTCTCTAAACGATGTGTCAAATAAGTGCACTAGTTGAGAGGCAGCGTATTGTCTTAAAAGCAAATAATCTAAACTTCTAATCTTATTAGCCGCATTAATTTCCATTTCATTCTTTTTAGACTCGAGTAATTCAAAATCCGTTTGAAGTTTGTGAAAATTAGTGACCACTAACTCTTTTTCTTTAAGTTCGTTGGAAAGATCTGCTCTTAAGGTTTCAATTTCTTGCAAATGACCCATTTGTTTGTTTCGAAAATGATCATATTCGGGATTTGTTAGAACATTGGACGAAGGAACTAATTCCAAAGTTTGAACTTTTTCGTTGCATAAGGCAAGCTCAGCAGACAAATTCTTATTCTTAGCTAGGGTTTCTAAGAGTGCAGTATTCATTTGGCTAAGTAATTTTGCAGGAACCATGACCAAATCTTGTTGAGCATGAATATGCGTATGAGAAATGGCTCCCAGTTGTGATTCACTCAAAGTCTGTGGACTCACATTAATATTACTATCATTGATTGTCTCCTCATTTGAAAGACTCACCACCGAAGACTCATTCGGATCAGCACCCTCTTGCCCAACTTGATGTGGTTGAATACTAGTATCAGTGGTATTAGTAAGTACCTCAGATATTTTATCTGACCCAAAGCTAGAGATAGTTGCCATAAGAGCTGCCTGAGCAGATTGAAGATCATCACAGTCTGAATCATAAGCATCCAGATCATCTGCTTGGTATGCTGCATTCTGTGTAGTGAGAACTTCTTGTTTCGCAATCCCTGGATCAGCAAGAAATGCAAGCTCCTCTTCATCAAGTTCCTGTCCTTGTGCCTGAGCGTTCACCAAATAAATCTTCTCTGCAAACCATTTACCATCCCTTCTTCTCTTGGGTTTTGTGCAATCCCTGGACATGTGACCTTCTTCCTTACAGTTGTAGCATGTAATCATTCTCAACTTACCTGTGGAATTAGCCCGTGGAGGAGTGTTGACCATTGGAGCAGGATTGACCATGCGTGCATTGGTGGTTGATGTAGTGGGTCTCCCCTGATAAGGTTGAATAGGTTGAACCATTACCCTGCCATTCTCAATGGTAGCTTGTTGTCGAGAATTGGATGAATTTCTCAGCTGATTGTTAGTAGGAGCTGATCCTCTAAATCCTCGTTTGCTCAATGTCCTTGTGAGATAAGCAGACATAGTGGCTAACACTTCAACTGGGTCAGTTCCTTGTTTGAATTCAGGAATGGGAACTTCATCATTTTCACAATACAATGCTTGGTCTTGTTGAGCGGCATAAGCACTAGAAAAAATACTCATGTGGTCAGAATAGCTTGATGGATATGCTGCATTTTCTTGATAAGAAGAGTATGATGACTGAGCATAAGGTGCAATGTTTGTTGGTGAATATGGGTGAGGTTGTGAGGTATATTGTGATGCTTGTGGTTCTCTCTGAGACGAAGGTGCATTAAACCGATATTGTTGCTGATGTGAGGTGGGTGATGGATGATAAGCTTGGTGTCCCATGATATAAGGAGTGTTGTTATATGACAAGCTTAGTTGATTTGCCATCAAGGCTAGAGAATCAGGGTACATACCTCGAGGCAAACGGTGCATGATCACGTGTTTCTCATGCTGCTGGAGAAAAGCATAGAGTTGATCCAAATTGCACTTATGCAAATCCCTAGTTAACTTAACATCAGTAATATACTCACGCCATTCACCTTGAGGTAAAGTATTCAAAAACTTGGTGTTAACCTGGAATGGAGCAATCACGAGATTGTATACATTCAAATCATTCATGAGAGTAGTGAATCTGAAGTAGTAGTCGTGAAGCGTTTCCCCTGGACTGTACGTGAATCTATCAAACATATCATACAACTGACATTCCCGTTCCTGTTTAGTAAGAGACGTACCTTGTAGCAAAACCTTTAGACGTTCCCATAAATCCTTTGCAACCGTATATTGACTTACCATTCGATAGATGTCATGTGGAAGAGCTTAGAGAATGGTTTAAAGAGCCTTTTCGTCTGCATCCGCAATAAGTTGTTGAGCTGGTGTAAGTTCTTCAAACTCCCGTGGTCGAGTCACATTGTTAACAACGATGGTACCATAATCCAGTGGACCATTTAGAATTGACTTGACAATAAGCCTCCCATATGTCGGTTTTCCCTTAATGTATGACATCATACGTCCTTGCCATGCTTCAAAGACTTCTTTAATGAGCATTGGAGGGCGATTATCCGTTCCCGTAATGACGGAAATATCCGTAAGTGATGTCATTTGAGGCATTAATGAATTCGGATTCATTTTGATCACTTTAAAGAATCAAAGATTATCGGTTGATCGAGCAGTGAAGTAAGGTTGTGAATTGTGTTGTGTTGTTGAAGTAAAGAGTGTGTAAGAAGCCAAGATTAAATCCACTAAAAATCGTCGAAAAAACTCGTAAAATACCCCTTGATCCGGAATAATTAAGTTGATTCGGAATAAATACCTTAATGTGAAAAAGATCTTGATTCGGAATAATTACCTTGATCCGGAATACTTGGTTGATCCGGAATAACTTGCTTATCCGGAATAACTTGCTTATCCGGAATAACTTGCTTATCCGGAATAACTTGCTTATCTGGAATAACTTGCTTATCCGGAATAACCTGCTTATCCGGAATAACCTGCTTATCCGGAATAACCTGCTTATCCGGAATAACTTGCTTATCCGGAATAACTTGCTATACGAAATAACTTGCTATACGGAATAACTTGCTATACGGAATAACTTGCTATCCGGAATAACTTGCTATCCGGAATAACTTGCTATACGGAATAACTTGCTATACGGAATAACTTGCTATCCGGAATCTTTTGCTTTGTTCGGAATAGTCTGTTATTCGGAATAAATCTGGATAAACACTTCGAGACCAAGAACAAGCCCTTTAAACGAATCGAAACTCGATTTTTTGATCAAAAACCACAAAAAGTTTTATGATTTCTACCAAAATAAGCTAAACCCAAAACTTATCAACTAATCCCAACAACAAAAACACCAAAAATTACAAGATTCAAGATTGATTTTCCTAAAAATCACTAATACAATCAAAAACTAAAAAGCAACACAAATCCTTACCTTAAATAACCCCATGGCTCTGATACCAATTGAAGAATATGGATAATCTTATGAATCAATAAGGTGGGTTGAAGGTTTTAGAGAGAGAAAGTAGTGAGAGAAAGTGAGAGAGAAATATGTGTTTTTATTCAAATGAAAAATGAGAAATGACCAACAACCAACCCCTTTCCATGGTGGAAAGGGGTATTTATATCCAAGCCACTAATGGGCTTGGGCCGACCCATGACAAGCCCATGGGCCGGTTTTTACTTAACTAAATAAGCAAACATTAACTACGAGCTATACAACATTAATAATATTGTGGAGTGACCGATACTTCTAAATATACGTTAAAAACGTATTTCTAACAGGAGTAAAATTTAAATGGGGAGAAAAGGAGGAATCAGCTTTCCAGTTGATAAAATAGAAATTGTGTAGTGCGCCTCTCTTATCCTGCCCGAGGGCAATGATGACTTTGAGGTATATTCTGATGCATCATATAAAGGATTGGGAGCAGTATTGATGCAAAGAAAGAAAGTAATTGCCTACGCTTCTAGGCAATTAAAGAAGCATGAGAAGAACCACACTACCCACGATTTAGAACTAGGGGCGGTAGTCTTTGCCTTAAAAAAATTGGAGGCATTACCTTTACGGAACAAAATGTACAGTGTACACCGACCACAAGAGTTTGCAACATATATTAGATCAGAAAGAGCTTAATATGAGGCAGCGTCGTTGGATCGAACTGTTAAGGGATTACGATTGTGGAATCAAATACCATCCAGGTAAAGCAAACGTATTTGCTGATGCACTGAGCCGTAAGGATAAAGACCCACCCATGAGGGTTCGAGCCTTAACCATGACCATCAATCTGGATCTGCCCAAGCAAATCCTTGAAGCACAAACCCAAGCACAGAAACCTGAAAACCTCTGGAAAGAAGACATAGGAGGAATGCTTCGAATCGACCTCTCTAAAGAGAAACTAGAACCAAGGGCGGATGGAACATTGTGCTTACAAGGGAGGAGTTGGTTACCCCGTTATGGGAATCTGAGGGACATAATCATGCACGAGTCACATAAATCCAAATATTCAATACATCCGGGATCGGAAAAGATGTATCAAGATATGAGGAAATTATACTGGTGGCCAAACATGAATGCTGACATCGCCAACTACGTCCAGAAATGTTTGACATGCGCACGTGTCAAAACAGAACACCAAAGGCCATCAGGTTTACTAGTACAGCCTGAGATACCTGAATGGAAGTGGGAAAATATTACCATGGACTTCGTGACCAAACTCCCAAAATCATCACGTGGATATGATGCCATTTGGGTGATAGTAGACCGACTCACCAGTTCTGCTCATTTCATACCTATCAAGGAATCAGACTCCCTATCCAAGTTGTTAAGGACCTATCTTAAGGAAATTGTAACCAGGCATAGAGTACCAGTCTCAATAATTTGCGACCGGGACAGTAGATTCACTTCTAACTTCTGGAGGGCTCTCCAACGAGCCCTAGGTACCCAACTGGATATGAGCACCGCCTATCATCCACAAACAGATGGTCAGAGTGAGCGAACCATCCAAACCCTAGAGGACATGCTAAGGTCATGTGTAATTGATTTTGGAAATAGTTGGTTCCAGCATATACCTTTGGTTGAGTTCTCCTACAACAATAGCTATCATACTAGTATCAAGGCCGCCCCTTTTAAAGCCCTTTATGAAAGGAAATGTCGCTCTCTTGTATGCTGGGAGGAGGTAGGTGAGTTCCAACTCACTGGGCCTGAATTGATTCACGAGACTACAGACATAATTGTCCTTATAAAACAGAGACTGCAAGCTGCTCGTGATCGATAAAAGAGCTACGCGGATAAAAAACGCAGACCCGTACAGTTCAAAGTGGGAGATCACGACATGCTAAAGGTATCACCATGGAAGGGAATTATATGATTTGGAAAGCGGGGAAAGTTAAATCCACGATATGTGGGTCCTTTCAAAGTAATAGCCAAGATCGAGGAAGTGGCTTACCGTTTGGAAATGCCACCACAATTAAGTCGGATACACCCCACCTTCCATGTATCAAATATGAAGAAGTGCTACGCTGAGAAACCTTTGGTTATGCCCTTTGAGGGGGTCCATATCGATGACCAACTCCAATACACGGAGACACCAGTGGAAATCATGGAGAGAACAACCAAGAAGTTAAAACGTAGCCGCATCCCGTTGAACAAAGTGCGATGGGACTCGAAGAGAGGCCCCGAGTACACCTGGGAATGAGAAGACATTTTTAAAGCCAAATACCCACATATTTCCCCCTAAGAGATAACTACGTTTTTAGTAGCTTTGAGGACAAAGCTAAAATAACGGGGTGGTGCTGTAAAATCCATGATTTTAGGTAATGAATCTCACCCATTAATCCTAGAACATTCACTCATGTGCTATATTTCTATAAGTTATATGCGAACTTGTTCACTATGTACTTATACTTTTACAATTACTTTTCTATGGTAATATGTTGCATAACTAAACCTTGTACATAAGACTAGGATAACAAGTATTGAAAGGTATAACAAACTATGTATGCCCAACACCTTAACAAATCATGGGGAAAATGTTGTATGAAGTGTTTGTACTATATATATATGTGTGTGTACATTATAGACATACATACACATCTTGGACTAGCCCAAGATCCTTTATCCTTGTGTGATAGCCCAACATAAGCCCACAACATAGCCCAACTTCCCTTTGGTTAAGTATACACGGCACCCCATGAGGTAGAAGATGGAGGGATGCATTGGTTTTGGAAAAGCCAACACTTGGCACATACTCCCTTACCAAGACAATCATACTCCTTTTTGCCTTGCCTTCTCTTTCCTCCTTAAGCCGAAAACTATCTCTCACTCTTCACATTCCCTCATGCAACTAAATCTCACTCTCCTTGTTTCTCTCTCAAATCATTCGGCATTAAGCCACAAAAATCCAAGTTTGTTCATTTATTCTACTAGATCATTGTCCCATAGTAATCACTAATCATTTAGTAGCATCATCATCATCATTGGAATCACTAGAACAAGCCCTAGCCGAATCTATAAGGCCACGGCTTGGTTTACATTTAGGGTTTCTTCATCAACTAGATTAGATCTTTAATCTCCTTGTTCATCTAGATCATCCTTGGTACTTTTAAGCAAGAAAGGTATACTCCTTATGATCTTTCATTTCTTCATGCATGCATCATCATACATCTATAAACACAAGTAAATAACTTGTTAAAATCAAGATTTGGTAAAGCCATGGCCATTATAGGTCACGGCATAATTATGAACACCATATTCATGGCTAAAAATCATTTTATAAGAAACCTATGGCTTGTATTCTATGTTTTAAACTTGATTGAAAACCATATGAAACATTTTAATGAATCTAAATGTAGCATGGGTTACAAAACTTGTTTTATGGGATTATGGTTAACTAATAATCATAGATCTCATAAAATAAACTTATGTAACTTTAAAATCATGAAGACCATGACCTTAAAGGTCACAGCTAAAATGAATGATGAACATATGATGTGTCTACTAAGTTTTTATAATGGAATATGTAATGTTACATGTTAAATGGAATACTAAAAATCACTAAAATGATTTATGTGAACATATGTAGTCGTGGGTTATATATGACCTAGAATGGTTTTAAATGTACATGCATGCTTATATAAACCATAGATCTAATGATAAGAGTTAACTTAAACATGATTAACATAAAACAAGCTTATAAAATCATATGGGAACCTTGGGAGAAGACAATATAGCCGTAGGCTATATGTAGTTTTCTTAGAATAATGGTAACCTTGGGAACATGCATGTAACCTAGATAATCATGTTGTATTTTTGTAAATATTTACAAGACTTAAAACTAACTAAATGATCATCTTGGAAATACCAAGATATAAATAGCCGTAGGCTATATGTATGTATGTATGAACTTGTGACTTGATTTCTTGATTTGTACATAGCTAGATCTATTTTGGGAACACTTATAAGTACATGCAACCTTTAAATAAGATTTGACTCATCTTAATAAGCTATAATTAATTATAGCCATGAGTTATAAGCTCATATTAGGGCTTATGACTTGCATGCAACCTTGTAACACATCTAGATCTTATTTGGTACATCACATAAAATAAACTAGAAGTTTTATTGTTTAATTAAGATTTAAAACTAAATATGAATAAGATAATAATAAGCTTATAAGAAAATCCTAAGTTAATACTTACATAAAATGTAAAGTAGTGTTAATGGACTATTTAAGCCCATGCAACATTAGTCCAAGACTTAATGGACCTAATAAGCCCATTTAATAAATCTTAGTAACCAAATTGACTTAAGTTTAGACTTGAACCCATTTAAAATAATTAATGGACTTAAAATGTATTTAAGCCTAATAATTGTGTTAAAGGCCCATTTAACAAGTTAATAAACTTAAAAATGTACTTAGGCTCACTAAATGACCCATTAGATGTTTAGCCCATTTAATGAGCCATGTAACGTTACTGAATGTTAAATAAAATTTTTTTATAATAAAATGTAACTTATAAAAACTTCTGGAGGAAAATGACAATTTATGAAACTTAAGGACTAAAACCGTGACTTATGAAACTTGTTTTGATAAATTAGTAATCACAAGGACTGAAAATGTAATTATCCAAAAGTATAGGGTTTAATAAATACCATCCGTGGCATATTAAACCCTAGGGACCATTTTGGGAAGTTTTTAAAAGTTATTTTGTCATTTTAAAACCCTAGGGACCATTGTTGTATTAATCCAAAACTTAAAGAAGCCCTAGGGGTTGTTTTGGTCATTTTATAAAAGTTGTAAAACCTAGATTTAACTAAGGGAACTAAATCTTCCATAAGCCGAAACTTAAACAAGCCCTAGGTACCAAATGTGTAACAATCCGAAAGTTTACTTTGTTTAAAAATATGGAGGGACTAGTTTTGCCATGTTCCAAAACTTTAACAAACCCTAACCCTAATTCTATTTTAAACCTAGTAAAACTTAAACAAACCCTAAACTATAAGAAATTATAATATAAATTCTTAAACTTGTAATATATAAATTATTTTATAAATGTTAAATAATTTATGGGAACTTTTAAGTTAAACAAAATATTATATTTTATTTTTTAAAAATAAAATATTTATATTTATGATTTATGAAATAAATTGTATAAACAATATGGACATGTATTACTAATACATAAACTCATATACTTATAGGAAATAAAATTATATGAACGTTGAATAAATTGAATACCAATATTTAAGTAGAACACCTTACGTTTACTTAAAATATGAAACTTAATAATAAGTTTAAAAGGATG
The DNA here is from genome assembly GCA_025667525.1 of Glebionis coronaria. Classification (NCBI taxonomy): domain Eukaryota; kingdom Viridiplantae; phylum Streptophyta; class Magnoliopsida; order Asterales; family Asteraceae; genus Glebionis; species Glebionis coronaria. The sequence continues at coordinate 179,419,781 of CM046882.1, forward strand.
ATTATAATGCATGAACTACGAACGTGAACTAATATTTTAAGTAAGACATTTTATGTCTACTTAAATAAGAAACTTAATTGTAAGTTGAATGGTTATTATTAATACATGTATTACGAATGTAAACTAATATTAAAAGTTAAACATTTAATGTTTACTTAGAAATGAAACTTATATAGATAAGTTTAAATGAATATTGTTGATACTTGAACTACGGTTATTTAGATAAATACCGTAGCATAAATGAACTGACTAAATATTTGTATAAGCATACACATATGTTCTTTGTACTATCCATTAAGATTGTACTATTTGATTAGGCATAACTTTTGGTGTGAGCATTATTTGAATATTCGTGTTATACAGCTTTTGCCAACTCCCATGTGAGTTTACAGCCCCATATAAACTATTGATAAACTTTTCCTCTACGGGGGAGAAAACATGCAACTATTTTAAAATGGACATAACTGAATTGTATAAACTTGACTATGATTGCCTATTATAGAAACTGTTAAATTGTTGTAAATCGCCTGAATGTTATAAATGGATCTATTAGGGATTGACCATCCCCATCTGGGTGAGTCATGCTCACTTTGCCTTGGCCGGGACAACAGATGTATACCATGTTGGAACTGGGTTTGGGTGTCTTTTTGTAAGACACTACGTCCTCATCTGTTGAGGACTATGGAAAGTTAAGCTTCAGTTTCGAGTAATAGCAAATGTAATCTAATTTTTAGTAAGAATGCTTTGTGCATTGTTACTTCTATGATTAATGTATGTCCAAACTAATTAATGTTAAAACCTGTAAATTCACCAACTTTATGTTGACCCTCTAAGCATGTTTCTCTCAGGGAAATGAAGTTAGAACGAGATATGTGCATGGACTCAAGCATCTATGTAATCTGCATCGTAGGAATCGTCAAGGGTTCCATTTGGGTAAAATGAACAATCTACTTATGATATGTTTAAGACATTTTTTATTTTTTTGTTTAACAAACATGTAATCTGATTTGAATAACTCTTTATCTTATGCTCTATGGACTTTATGCTATCGATCCACCCTTGTGACATCTCCGTTGATATTTCCGCATATTATGACCCTACCCGGGGTGTCACACGAACTTGTCCAGAAATTCATGGAAGATTCTGTCCAGAAATACATGCAACCTTAAAATAATATTGGACTCATCTTAATAAGCTATAATTAATTATAGCCGTGAGTTATAAGCTCATATTAAGGCTTATGACTTGCATGCAACCTTGTAACACATCTAGATCTAATTTGGTACATCACATAAAATAAACTAGAAGTTTTATTCTTTAATTAAGATTTAAAACTAAATATGAATAAGATAATAATAAGCTTATAAGAAAATCCTGAGTTAATACTTACATAAAATGTAAAGTAGTGTTAATGGACTATTTAAGCCCATGCAACATTAGTCCAAGACTTAATGGACCTAATAAGCCCATTTAATAAATCTTAGTAACCTAATGGACTTATGTTTAGACTTGAACCCATTTAAAATAATTAATGGACTTAAAATGTATTTAAGCTTAATAATTGTGTTAAAGGCCCATTTAACAAGTTAATAAACTTAAAAATATATTTAGGCTCACTAAATGACCCATTAGATGTTTAGCCCATTTAATGAGCCATGTAATGTTATTGAATGTTAAATAAAAGTTTTTATAATAAAATGTAACTTATAAAAAGTTTTGGAGTAAAATGACAATTTATGAAACTTAAGGACTAAAACCGTGACTTATGAAACTTGTTTTGATAAATTAGTAAACAAAAGGACTGAAATTGTAATTATCCAAAAGTCTAGGGCTTAATAAATACCATCCATGGGATATTAAACCCTAGGGACCATTTTGGGAAGTTTCTAAAAGTTATTTTGTCATTTTAAAACCCTAGGGACTATTGTTGTATTAATCTGAAACTTAAAGAAGCCGTAGGGATTGTTTTGGTCATTTTATAAAAGTTATAAAACCTAGATTTAACTAAGGGAACTAAATCTGCCATAATCCGAAACTTAAACAAGCCCTAGGTACCAAATGTGTAACAATCCGAAAGTTTACTTTGTTTAAAATGGAGGGACTAGTTTTGCCATGTTCCGAAACTTTAACAAACCCTAACCCTAATTCTATTTTTAAACCTAGTAAAACTTAAACAAACCCTAAACTATAAGAATTTATAATATAAATTCTTAAACTTGTAATATATAAATTATTTTATAAATGTTAAATAATTTATGGGAACTTTTAAGTTAAACAAAATATTTTATTTTATTTTTCAAAAATAAAATATTTATATTTATGATTTATGAAATAAATTTTATAAACAATATGGACATGTATTACTAATACATAAACTCATATACATTTAGGAAATAAAATTATATGAACGTTGAATAAATTGAATACCAATATTTATGTAGAACACCTTATGTTTACTTAAAATATGAAACTTAATAATAAGTTTCAATGGATGATTATAATACATGAACTATGAACGTGAACTAATATTTTAAGTAAGACAATTTATGTCTACTTAAATAAGAAACTTATTTGTAAGTTGAATGGTTATTATTAATACATGTATTACGAATGCTAACTAATATTAAAAGTTAAACATTTTATGTTTACTTAAAAATGAAACTTATATAGATAAGTTTAAATGAATATTGTTGATACTTGAACTACGGTTATTTAGATAAGTACCGTAGCATAAATGAACTGACTAAAAATCTGTATAAGCATACACATATGTTCTTTGTACTATCTATTAAGACTGTACTATTTGATTAGGCATAACTTTTGGCGTGAGCATTATTTGGATATTTGTGTTATACAGCTTTTGCCAACTCTCATGTGAGTTTACAGCCCCATATAAACTATTGATAAACTTTTCCTCTACGGGGGAGAAAACATGCAACTATTTTAAAATGGACATAACTGAATTGTATAAACTTGACTATGATTGACTATTATAGAAACTGTTAAATTGTTCTAAATCACCCCAAAATGTTATAAATAGATATTAGGGATTGACCATCCCCGTCTGGGTGAGTCATGCTCATTGTGCCTTGGCCGGGAAAACAGATGTATACCATGTTGGAACTGGGTTTGGGTGTCTTTTTATAAGACACTACGTCCTCATCTGTTGAGGACTATGGAAGGTTAAGCTTCAGTTTCGAGTAATAGCAAATGTAATCTAATTTTTAGTAAGAATGCTTTGTGCATTGTCACTTCTATGATTAATGTATGTCCAAACTAATTAATGTTAAAACCTGTAAATTCACCAACTTTATGTTGACCCTCTAAGCATGTTTATCTCAGGGAAATGAAGTTAGAACGAGATATGTGCATGGACTCAAGCATCTATGTAATCTGCATCGTAGGAATCGTCAAGGGTTCCATTTGGGGAAAATGAAAAATCTACTTATGACATATTTAAGACATTTTTTATTTATTTGTTTAACAAACATGTAATCTGATTTGAATAACTCTTTATCTTATGCTCTACGGACTATATGCTATCGATCCACCCTTGTGACATCTCCGTTGATATTTCCGCATATTTGACCCTACCCGGGGTGTCACACGAACTTGTCTAGAAATTTATGGAAGATTCTGTTCATCAAATCCATGAACACTGTTGGAGCATTGGTAAGGCCAAATGGCATGACTACAAATTTGTAGTGGCCATAGCGTGTATGGAAAGCAGTTTTGGCGATGTCTTGCTCTTTAACCCGTAGCTGATGATAGCCTGAACTTAGATCAATCTTGGAGAAATGTTTGGCCCCTTGGAGTAGGTCAAACAGATCGTCAATGCGTGGTAGAGGATACATATTTCTGATGGTGATTTTGTTGAGCTCACGATAATCTATGCAAAGACGCATACTGTCGTCCTTCTTCTTCATGAATAAGACCGGTGCGCCCCATGGAGATACGCTCGGTCGAATGAAGCCTCGTTCTAGAAGTTCTTTCAATTGATCCTTCATCTCCTTCAACTCTATTGGATCCATGCGATAAGGAGCCTTGGAAATCGGCTAAGCTCCTCGGATGAGCTCGATATTAAACTCTACTTCATGTGCAGGTGGTATGCCCGGAAGTTCTTCTGGAAATACATCTGGAAATTCTGACACTATCGGCTGATTCTGAACTGATGAAGATTCAGCATCAATGTCATGAACAATATCTAGATAGCCCTCGCAACCATGTGAAAGTAATGCACGTGCTTGCAGGGTTGATATGATTTGTACAGACCTTCAAGGTACGAACCCGTTGTGAATGTACTGTGATGCATTAACATCACCGAAGATGACTCGATATGAATGGCAGTCTATGGTAGCATGATGTTTAGATAGCAAGTCCATGCCCAATATCATGTCAAAGTCATTCATGTCCAGCGGAAGTGCGTCAACAGGACGAATCTTGTTATCAAACTCTAGGGTAAGGCTCTTGTACACATGGGTTATGCGTACAGAGTCTCTTAAAGGCGTGGAAATGTTCAGTATATTCTCTAATGGCATAGGGGATATCCCAACATTCTTAGCACAAGAAATAGAAATGACCGAATGAGTAGCACCCGTGTCAAATAGAACACATGTAGCTTGACCATACATATACAAGATTCCAGTGATGTTACCTGTAGACTTGTTAGCCTGATCGCGAGAATTCGTGTAAACGCGTCCACTAGTAGGAGGCGGCTTAGTATCAGCATGTCCAGATGTGCCCTCCATCTCGCCCTTGCAGCAGTCCTTCATGCGATGGCCAGGGAGGCCACACTTGTAGCATGTGTCGTTGTCGCGGCGACATGGACCTGGGTGCCTACGGTTACAGGTAGTGAAAAGAGGATGAGTATACCCTCCAGCAGGTGTCCTTGCTGGCTTAGAGCCTGATAAGAACAGTATACACGAGACATGGTTATAGGTACAAAGGACAACGCGGAAAATTCATAAGATGTAATACCAGTGATAGCTGGACGGTTAGGTTGTGAACCTCTTTGGTTATGGTCCCTCCCGTTACCATGATTCCTGGTATAAGATTGGCTAATGTGTCAGAATTATGAGCTATTGCATGTAATCATAAGAAAATGAGTAAGTGTAAGGACCTGCTGCTGTTGGAGTTTCTAGTGTTGTTACGGTAATTATCATTACCGCCACGCCTATCTGTAGCAGAACGGTCGTGAGTTTGACCGTTTCCCTTGGGCTGAGTAGGTTGTTGCTGAGTAGCCGGCTGAGACCGGTCCCTAGTCTTCTGCCTGGAAGATACAGTTTAAAAGAGATGTAAATATTGACATATACTGAAAGAATACGGTTTGGTCACATCTGAATAACGAATGTTTACCTCTACTCGGGTCTCTCTGCTTCCCCGAACTCATCTCTTTCTTGCAGCATCTCCAGCTTACGTGCTGCATCGACCACTTGTGCCACCGTGTTGAACGTAGCACACACCAAGTTGTTTTGCGACCGATGTACGAAGATCCCACCGAAAGTGGTATGTTTGCTCTTCGGGAGTACCTGCTGTTGTGCCAAAAAAACTAGCCAAACGAAGAAAGCGTTGCATGAACTCGTTGCTGTTCTCCCCACCTCTTTGTCTCATTCCATGGTATTCTCCTTTCAGCTTGTCTTGCTCAGCCTTGGGAAAGAACTGTCCCATCACCAAATCCCGGAACTGAGCACAAGTCAAACAAGCCACCTAATTATCACCTCCCTCAGACTGTTTCAGTGCCTTCCACCATGATAGCACATCACCTTCGAACCTGTAACAGGCCAACCTCGACTTGAAGACGGGGTCACAACCCATTGCATCAAAAATCTTCTCAATGTGAGCCAACCAGCTTTCAGCTTCACTGGGGCTATCTGTTTTCTCGAAAGATCGAGGGCGTAGCTTATTGAATCTCTCCAGTCATGTGACTAATGTTGCCGGAGGAAGAGGAGGAGGTACTTGGTGTTGTTGCTGATTGTTGGCAGCTTGCACCTCAGCCCTGATTTTGTTCCTTAGCTGAGGAAGCATAGCTTGCATCGCAGCTTGGACTGTTGCATTGAGTTGTTCCTTCTCGCGTGTGAGAACCATCTAGCAGTATAACATAAAAAAAGTACATGATTAAACTGATCAAAACATAAAATATATATACATGAAAAAAATTTATACCGATAAATCCTGAGAAAAATGTTATGCAGGAAAACTAGTACATGAATGCATGATGTAGTTTTATGAAAACTTTTAGATGCGCGAGAGTGAACGCCTATGGTCAGTTCACTCAAAACAAAAGACATGGCGAGGGGACGCCAATGGGTCGGTCCCAAAGTTAAAAGTTTCGAGAAAACACATGCGACCAAATAGGACCAGTCCTGTACCAACCATTACTTAGTCATAAACCTGCGACAATGACATATATATGAATGCATGAAAAACAATGAATGCATGAAAACTGACTGTTAGTTCTAGGAAGACCATAGTGAGTACCCACTAATCACAGGTCGTGTTTTGAGATCCTACAGGTGAAAGCCTTGGCTCTGATACCATAATTTTAACACCCCATTTTGGTAAATAGAATGTCATGCGTGATTATTACGTGTCATCAAAGCATACAAGGATAAATGTCTTAAACATTACATGACCATAAAGGAAATACCGGAAACAAACATCGATACCCCAAAGTAAAATCTCATCACTCACAAACATAAGTACTGTAAAGGAAAAGGACTAAACAATGTCCATGGAAATGAGTAGCAAAATGTATGAAGAAATGCATAAAGTAATGAAGGACAGAAAGCTTCCAATCCATATGGACGTACACTTAAAGTCTACGAGCGTCCCTAAGTATCTGTCGTTTTGGGAACATGAAAAGAAAACGGCTGAGCATAATGCTCAGTGCACGGATATACAAGCATAGAATGAATAACATAAGCATATACAACATGGAGCAGTGGAATTGATTAATTCTGGAAAACCTGACATAACTTATAAAAACTAGTTTTATAGTTTGAAAAGCCTTATGTTTATCTTATAAAAACTGTTTAACATGTTTACCATTAGCCAATATATGTCATGAAATATCAACGTGCATGAATACTTGGAGGGATGACCTCGTCATGCAATTAGAGGGACTGCCTCTAATTAATTTAAGTTTAGGTAGGAGGGATCAGCTCCTTGTGAAGGATGCAAGGCACACACCACATTCACCTGAATAATCTGTAAAACATGTAACCTAGGATGCACCCATACGCCCACATGATAATATAATAATATGGCCAAAAGCTGAAAGGGACGCCACGAGCTATCACTCCGCCGTAGTGAAGTCATAACATTGGTGACTCTAGTGTTATGGTTATGGTACCTCCATAACTAGGTGAAACTGGTCATGCACGTATATGGCTTAGGCATTTAATTAAACATAAGCAAATCAAAACATATAAAACGTATACTGGGAAAACAGTTGGCTGCATACGGGGAATCCTAATAAGGAAAGAATGTCCATACTGAAAGGACGGAGAATTCGTACCTTATGTCCGGTGAACGAAGAAGACGAACGGAAGAGAGTCCTACTTCGATCTCACTAATGCTACATAAATAATATACTTGTATAAGTGTTCTGATTACTGTGTACGTAACTGGTTTCATATCATGTCTTAGCTTGTTTTATATGTTCATGTCTTGTTTTACTGATTATAACGTTATGTTGTGTTTATCATGTATTCTGTATATTCTGATTAAGTATTACTTGTATTTCTTGTATTATTATACTTGTTGTGTAATAATAAGTAATTTTCTAAAAAATAGCAAGTTTCCTAAAATAGAAAGTTTCCAAAAATAGAAAGTTTCCAAAAATAGAAAGTTTCCAAAAATAGATTTACTGCTTAAAATAGATGAGTTTCTAAAAAAGAAAGTTTCCATAAATAGATTAGCTGCTTAAAATAAATAAGTTTCTAAAAATAGAAAGTTTCCATATTTAGAAATAAGCTGGATTATTAAGCTACTAATATAAGCTTAAGTTTTACTGATTAATATTCGAAGTCATGTGATTAATAGTATAGTTTATTAATTAATACATGTAGATTAAATAAACTATAAGTTATAAGATTTAATTAAATATAGCATGATTTAATTAAATTAAAGTGCATATAATACTTAGGTTAAAACATGTATTAATATTTATTATTAATATAACCTAAGTCATGGAAATTAATTAATTATATGCCATGTTTTAATAATTAATTAATTACTTTAGTCTAAATTTCATAATAAAATACTTAGGTTAAAATAATGCATTATTAATAATAACAATATAACCTAAGTCATGTCTTAATTAAATTAATTATATAACATGTTAAATTAATTTAATTAATCTTGTAAACAATTAATCTTGTAAAAATTAATTAAGCTTGTAAAATTAAGTCGTGAACCTGAGCGTGTTTTTAATCTAGACATGTCGTGAACCGGACCGTGTTTACCCTTGAACCGGACAAAACAAACACCCTCTTAATAGTGGCGAACCGGCTTGGCCGGTTGCCACTGTTTGTGTAAAAATGCCACTGGCTTAAGCCGGTGGTTCCCTTGGTGCTCGGCTAGCCGTTGCCCATGTCGCGGCTTGAGTTCCCCCTGCTTGTTCATATTTGCCACCGGCTTAGGCCGGTGGTGCTTGTTGTTTTCTGTCGAGACCCCCAAAACCCACAAGGCCACCCCGACATGCATCGGGGTCCCTTGTTCCTTGCGGCCGAGACACACAAAACCACACCGAGACCATGAGGTCTCGGTTGGTGGTGAATCGAAGACCACCGAGAGCTTCGGCTCTCGGTTCCTTGCGTCGGCCGAACCAAACAACCCAAAAACCACCATGTTTATTTACCCCCATGATTTAATTAACATGTTTTTAATCTTGTTATTTAATTATCATGATTTCATGTGTTCTAATTAAATAAAAGAATTAAAAAGACAAAGTTTAAAGATTACCAATGCGTGAAACAAAAAGAGAACGATAACCCGAACAATTTCACCTAAATTGGATCACCAAAAATCAACGAACACCTCTCCTTGGTGTGTTCTAACCGGCGGCCAAAAGGGAAGGAGAAAAGGAGGCTAGGGTTTTGTTCTTTTTAGAAAACTCTATAATATGAAAACATGTTTTCCCTTTTTCTTATTTAGTTAAAAATAAAAGTGGGCTTGGCCCCTTTTCTTTGTCTTGTCGCGGGTAGGTGGGGCCCACAAGGGGAAACCCAATGTTTTCCATGTTCTAAATAGTTACGTGTTCTCGTGGTCGTGTTTACGTGATTTATTTATTAATCGTTCGTGTTATAATATATATTTATACGTAATCGTAATAGATATTACGTAAATACATAATAATAGGTTCGTGATTATTTACGTTCATGATTCCGTGTTCGTGATTATAATTATTGTTGATAATAATTATCGTGTCTTAATACGTATTAAATACTTATCGTGTAATAACACGTACGTAATACTTGTATTTAATATTCGTGAAACGTAAACACGTTATAAAAGGAAAGTTTTAATCATGTACGTACGATTATATATGTACTGTTCATGGTAAAAGCATGTGGTTTTTACAATACTCTTGGCCTTTAATTTTCAAAAGGATTACTTGGAGAAATGAGAAATGCAGCTCAAAAAGGAAAGGTATCTGCAATCTGAAAAAGGAAGATTGGAGCATTACAAGGTTACGATTAGGAGGTTCAAGAAGTCCACTAATGCACACTTCAGAAAGATGACCTTTGAATAGATAGAGAAGGCTGCTATTCTAGTAATAAGGGCCAATAGTGTGGAGAATTTCCTTGGCATAGGTACAGCTGAGGAGGAAGAGTACATTAAGAAACAAGATGAAATGATAAAGAGGGACAGGGAGTCTAGAAAAAGAACGGCAGAGGGAGAAGCAGGTGAAACTACTCAAATAGTGGAAACTTCTGAAACAGGTGGATCCTCATTAGCTGGTGAAAGATCTGCTCTTAACTTACAAAGAGCAGCCAAGAGAATGAAGAGGATGGAGAAGATTGGAGTAGTAACTAGGGAAGATCAGAATCCCTCCAATGAAGCAATTGATCAACACTTAATCTTGAAGGAATCTGATGAAATTTCACCTAATGATATGAGAAGGAAGTATTCAACAGTCAAATACGATGTATATTAGTATAAAGGCATGTCTTGGTGGAAGCTTACTAGGGCTGATGATACAGCTCAAACATTCTAAAGTCTGGGTATTATCTTTCAAAGTTTGGATAGAGAAGACTTGGATGATCTGTGGAGAATTCTAAAAGGGATGTTTGCAACAAATCCTCCTACTATGGAAGGTGTTGAGAAGGATTGGTTGATTTGGGACAGCATGCATAGGATGTATGAGACAGATTTAAATGGTCCTATTTTTTATGCACAAAATAGAGCCAATATGTTATACTGGAAATTGTTCACAAATTCAGGAGTCTATGAGTTAGACATGAAAGGAGTAAGTGTCTATCTACTTAATAATCGTTATTATCCTCTTTCACAGGAGACTTTAAAGAAGATAGTGCAGACTGACTTGATAGTGGATTGCAAGAATCATGTTCCCTATGATCTTGTTAGGTTTATCCAAAGTCAAGTTTGGCCAAGGAATTCGTAAGCGTCCTCATCAACCAGCATTTATTCAGAAACTTGTCATTTTTGTGAAAGCACAAGTTTAGGGGAAGAATTGTTGGGAATAAATGCATGAGTCAAAGTTCCCCCTGCTAGTTGGTCAAGATCCCCCTAGTAGAGTAAGTTTCCCCTGCTGATTAATGAAGACAGTGGGATCTGGTCCCACTGCTAGAAGTAAATGACCCTACTGCATGGATAAACTTGGAAGAGATATTGACGCGTTTCTGTTACTACTCCAGAATACCTTCCTAGTTTGTTAGTAGCTATCTTGTACATGAGTCCTTGTGCTATAAAAGGACTGATTAGGTTTTGTGTTTAACATACTTCTCCTCTCATTTTCATTTCATGCTTTAAGGTTGTAAGACCCTAATACCACCTTTGGATATTCGTATATTATCAATATATTAAAGCTTAACGTTTGATTCAATACTTTTTCTTGTGCTAAACATTACTTTCTGCATCTTGTTTAGTTACTTTATGTATTGCAAAGTTTCTCTTGTAGTAGTTTGAATTCTTTCTTTCTACTACAACCCTTAAACGAGCTAAGGTTTAAGATCTAATTTTGGGATCAACGAGTGTTCTCCTTTATGCGTCAGTTTAGTCATGGTAAAACTAGCCGTGAAAAACAATGTGATTCAGCATGTCACTGTAATCAACCAAAATTCGTACCTGAAAAGGATTCAGTGTACTATTTCTCCTGTCGTAGAATTGGTAACATATTTTGAAATTGGTATTCGTGCTCCTCTCTGTACTTAGAGGAAATCAAGCTGTCGTCGACGAACACAACACTGACTTGTCTATGAATTCATGCGGAAACTTCATTCATCAAGTCTATAATTGCTGCTGGAGCATTCGTGAGACCAAAACAAAATCATGAATTTAGCATGACCAATTCGTGTACGAATAGCAGTCATGGAAATGTCCTGCTTTTTCACTCGCCACTATTGGCAACATGATCATAAATCGATTTTGGAAACGTTCTTAGTACCCTAAAGTCAATTTGACACGTCGGTAATACGTGGAGGAGGATAACGGTTATAAAGGGTGATTTGTTTAACTCAACGTTAGTCGACACATAATCTCATGCTACCGTTCTTCTCCTTAATAAATAGAACCGGTGTACACCATGGTGATACAACTGGAAAATAAGCTTCTTCCAGCATCTCGTGCAGCTGATCATTCAACATGCTCGATGTTATGTTCCACCTTGTAGATAGGAAGTATACCCAGAAGTTCTTCTGGAAATACATTAGGGAAATCTGAAATGATCGACTGATTATGAATGAAAGGAACTTTAGAAGTTATGTCATAACTGATAGCTAGAAAATCATCGCAGCCATGGGATAACAAACACTTGCTTGTAAAGCATAAATAATTTGTACAGATTTTCTTGATGGAAAACCATGCTGAATGTATTCAAGAGCTTGAACATCGCTGTACATAATCTGATATGAATGGAAACCAATCATAGCATGGTGTGGTGTTCATAGTCCATAATCAGGATTATATCTAACTCGTATCTGTCCGAGGAAAGTACGATAGTGTAACACCCCCAAATTTATACAACTCAATACAGCGGAAGACTAGTTGGTGTTACGGGATAGCACATTACTCACATCATAGACAACGCTTAAAAGTCGCGTCGTTTTAATAATAAAGCTTTTCCATTCATAAATATCAAAGTTACATAGGTCCCAAGTCATTACATTTCATACAAAGTTTTACAAAGTATTTGAATGGAAAATATTGTTTAAGTGCGGGCCATGAATTCTTGTCGTCTTCCCGAGAATTACCTTCAAGTACCTGAGATAAGTCATGTTAAAAGAAAAGGTCAGCGATAACGCCGAGTGAATTCATAGAGTTCAATAAAATCCATCAATATAATATCAGTATAAAATTATTACTGAAAATCATTTTGTACAAATCATTTTAATAGGCAATAAAATAGCCAAAGTCATTTTATACAAATCCTTATCGAAAATCATAATATAGGCATTTGCCTTAAAAGTCATTATACGAGCCAATGTCGTAAAAACATTATACAATACGTCTTACGACGTTGTATAAAGTTAAATAAAAACCGTTATATGAATATGGTTATGAAAACCAAAACACGAACATAATATCAATAGTATGACCCCGTATTGCTAGTCAGGCAATACGTCGTGATTCTGAGCGTCTAGTAGTATTTCGTTAGTCGGATTATTATAGGCCGCATGACATTGTTACCTTACTAAAACAAACAACGGGTAGCTAACCCGATACTCAATTTGCCCATCTAAAGTAGCGTGTCGTCACAAAGGTCACGCTATGGAAATCTTCTCATACATAAATTCGCTTACCAATCATTGTGGCACGACGGGGATCAACCGTCAAGGCGCGAACTGGGGTGATCGTCCCCAAATAGTACTATTATATGCACAAGCGTCTACCAAATCCCGGTAGTTCACAATTCATGCTAATGGGACTTTTAGTGACATAACCTAACTTTAATAATCCATTTTATTTCATCTATCGGGTCCTTTAATCATTTATCGGGTCATACAATCGGGTCATTCAATCATTCGGGTCCAAATCAACAAACAAACAATCGGGACAAATGGTGTCCTTATTTTATAAAAACTAACATGTTATCTCCCTCGCGGGTTTATAAAACATTTATAAAAACATTTAAAAGAGTGCGAGGCTATGAACTCACGTTGATATGGGAAGGCGGGTTATCGGCGATTCGGTCGTACGGTACGTGCTTCAATCACGGAAACCTATATAGATAATAATCGGTCTTAGACGTTTGTCCAATGACTTTATAAAAATATCAATTATGTATACATATGATGATTATATATATATGATGATCAAGTGGGTTTGCATATTCTCATTTACTCATTTCTGTGTTATGTGTCGATAACTTTTATACTAGCTTACTAGTTTTACCCATTTACGTGTTTTAAGTCCAATAAACTTATTATAGGTTCTTTAACTTGTTTTAATCCATTTTATACCTATATTATCAGTATGTATACTTTCCAAGTTGGGCCTAAATGGGTTAAGCCCAATAGATTCTTTTTACTAGTTTTTATCCTATTTAGTCCATTTATTAGTCCAATATGTTTATTTAACTTGTTAATGTCCGTATGTCCTATAGTTCGGGTTTTTATCGATTTTTACTTGTTATACATGTCTATATATCAGTATATAAGTTTTATAAAGTTTTCATTAGACGGGTCTAACCATCTAAGTTTTATTTAACAAAAACGTTAATTTTACGGCGATAGCCGAAAAAGTCGTAAAAATCAAGTTTATAGTTTTATAACTTATAAAACTTAACAAGTTACCATTTTTATAAAATGTCCACTTATTTAACCTTTTACATACTTATATAAATAAAATCCATAAGTTAGTGGGTTTTTATTTTACATTTTATACTATTAAATTTTGAGTGCTTATATAATAGTAATATACTTTAATTTCCAAAAATCTGATTTTTATCTTCACTTTCACCAAAACTGCCATATCTTGAGTTCTATATGGAGATAGAAGCTCAAATTTTTATCACATAAACTAAATGATATGTGATACATTTAACTCTTCTATAGCTACTGTTGAATCATCTTCTAAATATTTTCTAAAAATCGTCCAAAACAGTAACCTCAGATTTATACCTTAAACTTGTTTTGATCATATCTCACTCATTACAATGATTCCATTGCATGGACAACTCTCACATGTGTACAAGACCCATAGCTTACTGTAAATCCATTCTACTTCATCATTTTATCAGTCCATGACCTGTTTACTTACTGTTTTATACAGCCAACATTTTTAAGCAAGATTTTAGCCTTGTTCTTTATAGTTTTTCACCTTTTTAATCATGTTTATCAACAACAAATCCCCACATAACATTTTTATCATCATATAATCATCATATACATATACAATAGGAAATAAAATACATGTTTACATAATCAAAATAACAAGAGGATAGGAGGAACAATCTCTATACCACCATTAGTGATGAAAAGATGAGGTTTTTTGATGAACAAGACTTGGTTTTGGGCAACCAATCTTATGAGATATCAACACCACTTCTAGGGTCACCAAGTATTTGTAGATTCCTCCAAAAATCATCCCTTGTTCTTCATGAAAACTCCTTGAGAAATCAGCCCCAAAGTCCCTTGAAAACTCCTTTTTACATGTTAAGATCACCTCCAATCTTCATAACTTTAATGGGTTTTCATCATATGTAAATTATACATATGATTTATGGTTGAATATTTTGATGAAAATGGTGATTTAGGGGGGTTATGGGACGGACATGGGAGAATAGAGAGAGAGATTGTGTGTATTTTCCTTGGTTGCATGTAGAAAAGTGGTTTATGAAAGCTAGTTTTTGTGTTGAATGGTTTTGATGAAAACTAAGGACAAGTGTCCTTAGTTTTATAAAACTTTGACACATAAGGTGTGTTGGTGGCTTAAGCTTTGCCACCCATTTGTGGGGTGAGGCAAGTGTAAACTTGTCTCATCCCACTAATTTACCGGGTACTTCTCGATTCTAGTTTCCTCGATTTGCGTGCCCTCGGGTCGTTTTACGAAAAACGTTTTTATAGATTATGAATCAACGACACAAAACAAATCTAATAAAAACTGTCTCATCAAAAACGAAGTTCAAAAACGTAAATACGTAATCCTAAGGTTTCCGGTTTAGTCGTAAATGACGTTAAATTATTCACGTAAGTCCTAATCTCTTCTCGTAAATTTGTGAGTTTATGAACCAACACAAATTTAAAACTCCAAAATAATATTCACGGATAAATTTATTTTCTGAAGTGTCGGACTGTCACAAAAAACGGTGTATGTAAACGTAAGCACGTAACGTAGAATCCTCCGGTTTAGACGTAGTCGATGCTACTTCAAGACGTAAATCCAAATTTCTTCCCAAAAATAAGTGAGTTCATATTATAACATTAAAATAGTGTTTTCAAATAAATATTGAGAATAAAATATAAACCATAAATTGACGGATTGTCACAACATTTACCCCTAAACAGGATCTTTGTCCTCAAAGATCATTTTATATTACTACTCGCTTCTTATAGAGTTAAAGCCATGTGGGTATTTCCTCCACATTCGGTCTTTTCTCACAAGTGTAATTCATTACAATACGCGAGTTTCATCAAACATAACTACGGGAATAAGATCAGGCTTAATGTTGACTTACTTTCTCTATCCATGATGTTCATGGGTTTTTGATGAATGCAACTTTTCGCCGATCTAAACTTTACTAAGAAACAATCAGATTCTCACTTGATAGACATTTCATCAAGTTCGATATACGAAATATAATTCACGCAGCTCTTGAAGTCCTAGGATAGATCCAGCTTATATGCCTTTCAAACCAATCTTTTACATCATCTCAATGGTCCCATACAACGGGGACTTATATCCCATGATCTTTCAGATCATCAATTCATTTTTCCATTGTTAAAATTTTTGGCATAACTTCGCTACCCATGTGGCACTTCAAGATCTACATTTCATATTTACATGACCTCCTGCCCACTACCGGCAATCAATAATCAGATCCTAGTTTCAACAATCATTTCAGGTCTCGCGGGTCGGGTATTTTGTAAGGTTAGGTTTGTCGTCATAGAAAACCTTAAACCTAAAAGACATGTCCAACTCACAGTGGGTGTATGTCGGGTGTCTTCGTCCCAACTCCTGCTTATAGATGCTCTAATATATATCCTCATAAGATTCGATCTTGATCCTAATACGATAATTATCAAGGATAATCTCTCCAAAGGGAAATGATTTTACAGTCTATTACCAAAGGTCAATCATTCAAACATAAAACAGCACTTATAGTATTTCGTATTGTTACTTTACCCCGTCCCTTCGATTGGGGTGGTACACAGTACTCTCATCAAGATTCGTTCTCAATGATTTCTGAGCAAATCTCTAGAAATTCGATGCGAAGCAAGGATCTTGATAAAGATGTTCAATACAGGCACACTATGTTTACATAACTCTTTTGCATTTATCATTAACGGGAATGATATTAGCAGATTTTGTCAGTCTGTCGACGATGACCCAAATCGAATCAAATTCAGATGATGACCTTTGCAATAGCTAGACGTTTACTAATGTATGAGGCGATGTCTACCTTCATAATTTGCCATTAGTACAACTTCTTCAGACAAAGATACTTTTAGTCATAAATGATGTAAATAGAATACTTATACTTACAAATTCCAACATAACTATATCTCACAATCCTCTATATTTAGGCAACCACCAGTGGCCTTTTATACATTTAACGCTATCGGCTTCTCAATTCTAATGGTTCACATTAGCCGCGAACCACTTTTTATTATCTATATTATCTTTTTACAATCATTGTTTATTTTTTTATCGTTCGGCAATTTATCTTGCACCTTCATTATTAAGGAACATGTCCTAACTGGTTCTTTATCTTTTCTAAATAATGCGTCGGTATCTATATTCACTTCTCATGATGATATAATTATCATGTCCACAATTCACTCACATATTCTTTCTATATTATGCGTCAGTAATTACGTTCACTTTCCTGATGAAATAAATATCATAACCGTATTTATTCAAAATTCTTTCTTCATATCTTCTATGTTTTAGTTTCTTCTCAACTATTATTTTTATCTGTTTTACTCAATCCGACGTTTAAAGTGTCGATAATTATTACAACTAATTAAATATTAAATATTCAATTTTTGTGAAATGTAAACGTAAAGATTTTAAATTTTCTCAGTTTGTCCAATTATATTAAAATGTTCAAAATAAATTTTAATTTAATTAACAAGGTTTTTGTTGATTTATCGAAAATATTTAATAAGATTCGTAAATGTTCGAAAAACCTTTGTTTATACCTTGGTCAAAGTTTTCTTAGTTTGAAAAGTAAAAATTGTCGTTTCAGATTTCAAGTCATGGTTTAAATGGGTTTCCTCATTCCTTCTTAAGTTGTCTTGAGGTATACACAATCATTTACCCCTAAACAGAAGTTTAGTTAAATGATTTGTGTATAATGAAATAATCCTTTAAAATTTCTTTGTTAAAATATTTGTCAAAACATATTTGCATTTTCTTTTTAGTAATACTCCAAAGTCTTAAAAGGGCTCTAAATTTTTGAAGAATCAATATAGATTCTATTATCTTATTAATCACACGGTTAAATCATGTAAAGTATTAAGTCTTAAGTCACATGTTAAATATTTAAGATACAGGTTTTCATTGTTCGGTCAATTCAGGGCAATCTATAAATAATTATTAACTCATTCTTATTCTTATAAACAAACATATAGTCCTTAATGATCACAAGCATTAATTTGTCAAATTACAGCCTACACACGTGATTCACCAAATTCATGAATACTACATGTGTATTAGTCAATCCAAACGACATCACGTGAAACTCATAATGTCCATTACAAGTACCGGATGTAGTGATTGGAATAGATAATCTTCTTCGCGGACGCGAAGTTGATAATAACCATGCCGTGGATCAAATCTTAAAAACATACGCTAGAACCTTGTAAATGATCGAACAAATCTTCCATTTCGAGTTATGGATATTGTTTTCGATTGTCAATTTACTCAGTTTATAGTAATCTATAAATATTAGGAATGATAACACCATAGCTCTTCATGATGACAGGCTTGGTATAATAAAATCTTTCTCCGACAACTCTCTTAGTTGTACGGTAATTCCTTTAATTTAGATGGTGCTGACGTACAGTGCACAAGCCACAAGTGCAGCACCGGAAATATAATCAATACCAATTTCAACTTGCCTTAATGGCGAAAGTTTAGGTAATTCACCAATAAATACCTCCTAAAGTTTCAGATAACAAAAACATCTTTTAATAAATTCATATTAGGTTCTGCTAGATTACAATATCTATAACTAATTCACAACCATTCACGGTATAATTTCAAGTCTTAATACAGGATATGGTCATCCATCAAGAATTATTTAGATCACTTTTGATAATCAACATCTTATCATTTAGGGGAATTCTACTCGAGTTCCCATCAATTAAGACAATGTCGTCATGTCATAATCAATCAATCCATTCTACTGGCACTATCAACTTTCCAGTTTCATTGCCATTGATAAGATGTGAACTTCTCAAAAGACTAATAATAACTCATAATCCTTCACAAATTCAGGGATATATGGAGACACAACTACTATTAAAAGAGTAAGGTTAACGCATAATCTATGCGATAGAATTTCAAATCGTATACAGATGAAAACATTTAACGAATATGAATATATCCCATGTTTTCATAATTTGAGTACGCATTGGAAAGCTCCTCGGATCGTCACCCAGGTCATTCAAATGAAATCAAATCAAAAGAAATGATAGGAACGTCGATACATCCAGTCGGGTATCAACACTCGGTAATCAAATACTTTTCCTAAGAATCTCACTACGGGAGAATTGGACAGGAAAGATTTGTCAATTGTCAAATAAGACAATTTCCACAGATGAGTAAATTTGACTCAGAAGAATAGATGCTACAGGTACATATGTAGGTGTCCCTAACATTATGTCCTTATTTTCACTTCTTGTAGATCTCATTAAAATTTAATCTTTCACAATCCTCAAAGAAAATGTAGTGTTTATTCATTAGTTTTATGGTGACTACTAATCTGTCTTGCATGGTCCATTTCCAAATTGTATGTAGGCGCGCAACTATATACAATTTCAAGATTAACGATGCACTACTCAGTTCGTCAAAACTTTATCATCATGTTTATAATAAAAACATTTTCATGCTTAATTCTTAAATAAGAATCAAAATATATTTACAAAGATTTTCCTTGTTATGAAAACAATTAAATTTTTCAAGGTGTTTTATAAACAACTTCATTTTGATAACAATCACTTATAAATCTTACTTTGAATAATCCTTATAGTGATGAAAATTCAATTTCCTCAAATGATACTGTTTTATCTTATAAAAACAATGAGTGATCTGCAAAAGAGTGATGAAAGCTTGTTCACCAAGAATTAACTACGATATGATAGGAAATGAGCTTAGCCAAATAATCATGAGGTTCATGATCTTGATGGCACTCTAAAAGAATAATTCACAACGTAACTCAATTTAAGATGAGTACTCGTTCAATGGTTACATCACTAATGTGAACATTAGGATGAAGCAAATAAAGATAGATATCATCGATACATGTAGAATTTTAGCAATCAAGGGTAGTCTTTTCATTGATCACAAACAAGTCAAATTGTACCGTAACACATTACATGTCACTATGTCATACAATTCTCAGAACTCATCCTACCAACTGATATCTCAGTTAAGTTAGGGATTCTTAAAAGATACCACAATGAATACTAATCTACAAGAGTCATTAGGTGTTCCACTTGTCCCGGAAGATCCATCGGTCCCAATTCAGAAGAAGATTTCTTCAATTTATTTCTTGGACACTGGGCATCCTCGTTAGTGGAAAATGGCCTAGGAACAACACTTAACACGAATCAACAATCAATTAAAACCTTATAATTTGATCACAAAACTTAACGACTTTCTCTTAACAATTTCATATTCCATACGGGTTAAATTTTACTTTATTCAAGTTTCAACCAATTTTATACTCAATTCGATATCCTACCTCATTCTACAATACTTTCAACCTTATTCTTACACCTTTAAAGGGCAATATAAGTTCGATATGAATCAATACTTAATTTCCAATCCTATAACTCCTTTAGCAATAATTATCAAATGAGTCACTAATATGAAATGACTCGATCATTCGATTAAACTTCTCGGAAAGGTACTAGTGGCATGAGGCTTTTGGGTAATGGTTCCAATGACAGCCTCAAGTGCAACATTCACCCTTTCGATTTCAATTTAAGAATTGGATGACAACGAATCAAATGACATCTTTCTAGGTGGTAACGTTTTGTCAAACTCCACTCTATAAGGAAAGATCGTCATGACATTGATATCGGATTTAATCTCGCCAATTCTTTTTCAATATCACAATCAACTAATGTCTACATTTCTACGAATATCAACCATTTGTTGGGATCATAAATATCCACAACTTGGTTTAGATCTAGGATAGCTAGAATTCCTACGAGAATAGCTTCGATTAATTTACTAGGGGATTTTAGGGTTCCTTGTGACAATCTACGTCGTATAAATACCTCGTATAAAAATCAAAATAATCATCAAACAATCATGTAATAAAATTACATCATATATATATATATAATCCAAGTTATATATATATATATTAAAATAACACTTCTCAGTCTGGCCTTGTCGGTAACTCGGGAATTCTTCGGCACCGTTATAGTCAAAAGATTTTTAGACATTTTTAGAAAAATGTTTATAGTTAAAAGATTTTGAAATGTTTTATTCAAAACCTAGGTTTTAAAAATCTTCCGTTCCCTATAACGAGAGCTCTGGTACCAAACTGTAACACCCCCAAATTTATACAACTCAATACAGCGGAAGACTAGTTGGTGTTACGGGATAGCACATTACTCACATCATAGACAACGCTTAAAAGTCGCGTCGTTTTAATAATAAAGCTTTTCCATTCATAAATATCAAAGTTACATAGGTCCCAAGTCATTACATTTCATACAAAGTTTTACAAAGTATTTGAATGGAAAATATTGTTTAAGTGCGGGCCATGAATTCTTGTCGTCTTCCCGAGAATTACCTTCAAGTACCTGAGATAAGTCATGTTAAAAGAAAAGGTCAGCGATAACGCCGAGTGAATTCATAGAGTTCAATAAAATCCATCAATATAATATCAGTATAAATTTATTACTGAAAATCATTTTGTACAAATCATTTTATTAGGCCATAAAATAGCCAAAGTCATTTTATACAAATCCTTATCGAAAATCATAATATAGGCATTTGCCTTAAAAATCATTATACGAGCCAATGTCATAAAAACATTATACAATACGTCTTACGACGTTGTATAAAGCTAAATAAAAACCGTTATATGAATATGGTTATGAAAACCAAAACACGAACATAATATCAATAGTATGACCCCGTATTGCTAGTCAGGCAATACGTCGTAATTCTGAGCGTCTAGTAGTATTTCGTTAGTCGGATTATTATAGGCCGCATGACATTGTTACCTTACTAAAACAAACAATGGGTAGCTAACCCGATACTCAATTTGCCCATCTAAAGTAGTGTGTCGTCACAAAGGTCACGCTATGGAAATCTTCTCATACATAAATTCGCTTACCAATCATTGTGGCACGACGGGGATCAACCGTCAAGGCGCGAACTGGGGTGATCATCCCCAAATAGTACTATTATATGCACAAGCGTCTACCAAATCCCGGTAGTTCACAATTCATGCTAATGGGACTTTTAGTGACATAACCTAACTTTAATAATCCATTTTATTTCATCTATCGGGTCCTTTAATCATTTATCGGGTCATACAATCGGGTCATTCAATCATTCGGGTCCAAATCAACAAACAAACAATCGGGACAAATGGTGTCCTTATTTTATAAAAACTAACATGTTATCTCCCTCGCGGGTTTATAAAACATTTATAAAAACATTTAAAAGAGTGCGAGGCTATGAACTCACATTGATATTTGAAGGCGGGTTATCGGCGATTCGGTCGTACGGTACGTGCTTCAATCACGGAAACCTATATAAATAATAATCGGTCTTAGACGTTTGTCCAATGACTTTATAAAAATATCAATTATGTATACATATGATGATTATATATATATGATGATCAAGTGGGTTTGCATATTCTCATTTACTCATTTTTGTGTTATGTGTCGATAACTTTTATACTAGCTTACTAGTTTTACCCATTTACGTGTTTTAAGTCCAATAAACTTATTATAGGTTCTTTAACTTGTTTTAATCCATTTTATACCTATATTATCAGTATGTATACTTTCCAAGTTGGGCCTAAATGGGTTAAGCCCAATAGATTCTTTTTACTAGTTTTTATCCTATTTAGTCCATTTATTAGTCCAATATGTTTATTTAACTTGTTAATGTCCGTATGTCCTATAGTTCGGGTTTTTATCAATTTTTACTTGTTATACATGTCTATATATCAGTATATAAGTTTTATAAAGTTTTCATTAGACGGGTCTAACCATCTAAGTTTTATTTAACAAAAACGTTAATTTTACGGCGATAGCCCAAAAAGTCGTAAAAATCAAGTTTATAGTTTCATAACTTATAAAACTTAACAAGTTACCATTTTTATAAAATGTCCACTTATTTAACCTTTTATATACTTATATAAATAAAATCCATAAGTTAGTGGGTTTTTATTTTACATTTTATACTATTAAATTTTGAGTGCTTATATAATAGTAATATACTTTAATTTCCAAAAATCTGATTTTTATCTTCACTTTCACCAAAACTGCCATATCTTGAGTTCTATATGGAGATAGAAGCTCAAATTTTTATCACATAAACTACATGATATGTGATACATTTAACTCTTCTATAGCTACTGTTGAATCATCTTCTAAATATTTTCTAAAAATCGTCCAAAACGGTAACCTCAGATTTATACCTTAAACTTGTTTTGATCATATCTCACTCATTACAATGATTCTATTGCATGGACAACTCTCACATGTGTACAAGACCCATAGATTACTTTAAATCCATTCTACTTCATCATTTTATCAGTCCATGACCTGTTTACTTACTGTTTTATACAGCCAACATTTTTAAGCAAGATTTTAGCCTTGTTCTTTATAGTTTTTCACCTTTTTAATCATGTTTATCAACAACAAATCCCCACATAACTTTTTTATCATCATATAATCATCATATACATATACAATAGGAAATAAAATACATGTTTACATAATCAAAATAACAAGAGGATAGGAGGAACAATCTCTATACCACCATTAGTGATGAAAAGATGAGGTTTTTTGATGAACAAGACTTGGTTTTGGGCAACCAATCTTATGAGATATCAACACCACTTCTAGGGTCACCAAGTATTTGTAGATTCCTCCAAAAATCATCCCTTGTTCTTCATGAAAACTCCTTGAGAAATCAGCCCCAAAGTCCCTTGAAAACTCCTTTTTACATGTTAAGATCACCTCCAATCTTCATAACTTTAATGGGTTTTCATCATATGTAAATTATACATATGATTTATGGTTGAATTTTTTGATGAAAATGGTGATTTAGGGGGGTTATGGGACGGACATGGGAGAATAGAGAGAGAGATTGTGTGTATTTTCCTTGGTTGCATGTAGAAAAGTGGTTTATGAAAGCTAGTTTTTGTGTTGAATGGTTTTGGTGAAAACTAAGGACAAGTGTCCTTAGTTTTATAAAACTTTGACACATAAGGTGTGTTCGTGGCTTAAGCTTTGCCACCCATTTGTGGGGTGAGGCAAGTGTAAACTTGTCTCATCCCACTAATTTACCGGGTACTTCTCGATTCTAGTTTCCTCGATTTGCGTGCCCTCGGGTCGTTTTACGAAAAACGTTTTTATAGATTATGAATCAACGACACAAAAAAAATCTAATAAAAACTGTCTCATCAAAAACGAAGTTCAAAAACGTAAATACGTAATCCTAAGGTTTCCGGTTTAGTCGTAAATGACGTTAAATTATTCACGTAAGTCCTAATCTCTTCTCGTAAATTTGTGAGTTTATGAACCAACACAAATTTAAAACTCCAAAATAATATTCACGGATAAATTTATTTTCTGAAGTGTCGGACTGTCACAAAAAACGGTGTATGTAAACGTAAGCACGTAACGTAGAATCCTCCGGTTTAGACGTAGTCGATGCTACTTCAAGACGTAAATCCAAATTTCTTCCCAAAAATAAGTGAGTTCATATTATAACATTAAAATAGTGTTTTCAAATAAATATTGAGAATAAAATATAAACCATAAATTGACGGATTGTCACAGATAGCAGATTGGATCTTATCATTAGACTGACATGAATACCCTCATATACATGGGTGATACGAACAACATCTTTTATGGTCATGAATGTCTAAAATATATGATCGAGAAATGAAAGTACCGTGTCAATACATGGAGTAAACGTGGCAGATTTCACCGAATGTGTTTCGCCTGTCTCACATAGAACGAACACTGCGTGTCGAAATGTGTACAACACGCCAGTAATGGTAGTGGAATTCTCATGGCCTGATTCACTCATGTCACAACAGAATGGGTATACCCCTCGGAGGTACTCTGAATTACTTAGGGTTGTTTCAGACGATAGACATGAGTCATGTGTCCTTACTCGTGTCTTGAGAAAGTATGCGTATGACATGTGTCTTGACTGGTGTTTTTACGTGTGTCTTCCGAGAATATACGTGAGATGTGTGTCTTGACTGATGTCTTGACATGTGTCTCGAGATGTGAAACAAATAAAATGGAAAATCTTAGGTTGTCATGCCAGAATTTACGGTGCGGTTGGACTGCTGATTGGTAGTTATGATCACGTTCGTTACTGGAGTTTCTGTTGTTATTGTCAGAGTATTTGATTTCACAGTAGTTGTCACTACTCCCATGTCTGTTAGTTCCACGACGGTCATTATCATGAGCGTACTTCATGTAACTTCCAGCTGAGTGGTCGGTGGCTGTCGGTTCCTACTCCTATGCTGGAAAAACAACTGAATGGCACGCGACATATGACTGAGAAGGTAAGGATATGAAATAAATGGTAACTTCTAGTGGATGCAGTATAATTCTAGTATGGTTGCTCCGATCTATAGCCTTCGTTTTTGTTCTGTAGAATCTCCAAGTTGTGAGCCGCATCATCCCTTAAACAACATTGGTGAATGGAAAAACATCTAAGAAAGTATAGAATTGATTAGTACTACACATGGAGTGAGGTGACTGGAATACCTCTGGGATGTGGTACATGAAGTACACACGAGGTTCGGTACGTGGAGTACACATGGAATACAGTACATGGAGTACACATGAATTTCACATGAGATGATTGATATGGGTGTCAACCATCTGACATGATCAGAGGAAGGTAAAAGATTAAATGGTTAAAACCAAACTGAACAGGACAACTTAATAATCTAGCAAACTTAGCCTAGACATAATTCTAGTTGCGTAAGAAGCACAAAAGCATGATTAAACGAAATCGAGTGATGGCCAACATGAAAACATGATTAATTAAAACCAACTGTGACTATCATGAAGGCATGATTAAATACAATCCATCAATGTCTAGCATGATAACAAAAGCAACACGAAGAAACATGAAACAAAGTTAACGTAAAGGGACATGAAGATATAATCAGCATGAAAACGAAGTTTAACCATGATAGTATGACAACATAATCGACATAAAGAAACATAACCATTAACGAGGGGACATGAAAGAAATACGATTTTAATAAAATGAAATCTAAAAATCACTGGTGTGGACGACCATGGGTCGGTTCACAAAATAAGATTGACATGAGTAAGGATGAACGCCTATGGGTCAGTTTACCAAAACAAAATTGACATGGCAAGGGTGAACGCCTATGGGTCGGTTCACAAAACAAAATTGACATGAGCAAGGGTGAACGCCTATGGGTCGGTTCACCAAAACAAAATTTGAAAGGAAAGCACATGCGATTAAATATGGTCAGTCCTGTACCAACCATTACTTAGTCAACATACCTACAACAATAATACATGAAAATAAATAAATGAAAATCAACTGTCAACAAAAGTTAACAGAAAACGTGTGACTAAGTATGAACTACTATGGTTCAGCCCATATTAGTCAAAATTCACAAGGAAACATCATGCATAAAACAATGACATGTAACTAGGTATGGATGAGTATTGATCAATCCATATTAGTAAAACATATCCGAGCGAAAACATCATGGTTAAAGATAACAAGGTCCTGAAATTGTCAATACGTAGAGTGACAAGCGTCAGCTTAGGAAGATCCTAGTGACTACCCACTAGTCACAGGTCAAGTTTTAGAGCCTACCGGTCGAAACCTTGGCTCTAATACCATACTTGTAACACCCCACTTTGATAAGTGGACTGTTACGTGTATTTATGGCGTGTCATCAAAGCATGCAAGGTAATATGAACTAAAACATACATGACCAAAAGGAAAACCGGAATCAAACATCGGTTCCCAACATAAGCCCAAAACATAAACAAAATAAATGAAATAAAGAGGACAAAACAAGTTTCCAAGCAAGCATAAGTATAAGAAGGCAAAAGGAGAAGAAGTATAAGATAGCTTCCATCCTATGCGCGTCCTCCAAATGCTCAAGTCTGTCCTTGGATACCTGCCGTTTTGGGACATGGAAAAAAAGTAACGGTTGAGCAAAATGCTTAGTGAACACATATATGACATGATATGAATGATAGAAACATAAGTAAAGACTAAAAAGCAGCAGAAGATGTATAAGTCCTGGAAAACCTGGTACATGTTTATAAAACTAGTTTTATAGTTTGAAAAGCTTATAGTTAACTTATGAAAGCCTGTATTTTGAATTTAGCTAAGACCCCATATAGGTCAAGAGGTATCAACGTGCATGAATACTTAGAGGGGTGACCTCATCATACAATTAGAGGGGTTTCCTCTAATTATACTAGTCTAGGTAGGAAGGATCAACTCCTTGTGAAGGATGCAAGGCACACACCACATTCACCATGAAAATCCTGAAAAACCTGTAACTAGGATGCACCCATACGCCCCACATGATGATATAAATAAATGGCCAAAACTGGAAGAGACGCCACGAGCAATCACTCCGTCGTGGGGAAGTCATAACATTGGTGCCTCCAGTGTTATGGTTATGGTACCGCCATAACTAGATGAACTGGCATGCATGTATATATAGCTCAGGCATTTAAAATAAAACATAACCATTCAAAACATATAAAATAACTAGGGAAACAGATGGCTGCAAACGGGGAATCCTAATAAAGGAAGAGAATGTCCATATTGAAGGACGGAATATCCGTACCTTATGTCCAGAAGTAAAGCTAGAAAGAAAGCTGAACAATCTACTCCGACTTTACGGATACTACATAATTAAGGGACGTGTATGAGTTGTCTGATTACTGAGTGTGTTACTGGTTCTGTGTGTTCTTAACTTATTTTATATGTTCTTGTCATGTTTTTCTGTTTTAAATGTTATCTTGTATTTATTCATGTTTTACATGTATTCTGATTATGTATTTCATGTATTCTTGTATTACTATACTTGTAATGTTATAATAAGTAATTTCCTAATTTAGCAGGTTTCTAAAAAATAGAAAGTTTCCAAAAATAGTAAGTTTCCAAAATAGAAAGTTTCTAAAAATAGTGAGTTTCCTAAAATAGAAATAAGTTGAATTACTAAGTCTAAAATATAAGCTAGTGCTTATTGGTCATAAGTTATAAGTCATGATAATTTATTAATAAAGTCTATTAAATTAAATACTTCAGTTAAAATGATTATTAATTAATAATGAAAATGCATGGTTTATTAATTAATAATATATCATGGTTAATTTAAATAAACTTTACCTTATATAATTAATTAAATTAAGTCATGGTTTAATTTAATTAAGTCAAATAAAAATACTTAAGTTATACATGTATTAATAATTTTAATAATAAACCTAAGTCATGGTTTTAATTAAATAAATTAATTAGTTCATGTAAATTAATTTAATTAATTAACTAATAAAATAATGGCAAATAAAATGTATCCCGAGCCACGGAACCCGAGACCACCAAACCGAGCACCAAACACCACCACACATCTAGAGACTGGTGGTGGTGGCTGGCGGATGTGGCCTTGGCCAGCCGTCGGTTACCACTGGCAGGCCAACAGTTTACATCGGCCTTCGCCGGTTCCCCCTGCTGTGACCAATCTACCCACCGGCACACGCCGGTTCCCACCATTGCACCAAGGTCCCCCTTGAGGGCCTTGGTTTCTGCTGCCCGAACAAAAACACCACCGAACCCCACCCTTGGGGTCTCGGCTGTGGACTAAAACGGTACCGAGAGCTTTGTGGCTCTCTGTTGTGTACGCCAAAACAAAACCATGCAATCCCGACTATGATTACATGTTTCAATCCATCATGTGATCATGTAAACTAATCAAAACCGTGACTTGTAAGATATAAAACAATGAAAATGGATATAAGGTTTACCGATTCGTGAATGATTATTTAATACGAACACGAACAATACCTAAACCCGAACAGCAAATCAAAACTGATTCTTTTTTTATTTTCTTAAAAATGGTCGACGGCTCCAAAGGGTGAATTAGGGTTTATTGTGTTTTGATGGAAAATGTGAAAATGAGAGTTGTTACACTCCCTGACAAGTTGATTTGTAGAATGGGTCGGGCCTAGCCTTTTGTTTTTTTTTTCTTTTCTTTGTTGCCACCCCAAAAGTCACACACACATGTACATTTTCACTTTTCGCCTTTTATTAAATTTACGTGTAATATTATTTGTGACGTGAGTTCGTGATTCATGATTGTGTATTATTTATCATACGTGAATAATAATAATAATATACGTAATACTTTGATACGAACATTTATTATTCTTCATATATGTCGTATAATTAATAAGTGTTACGTTTTAGGTAATTCGTGATTTCGTGTAATAAATGTTTTCATGGATTTTAAAGCGGTTTTTACACATGGCAGCTAACACTTCAGTAGGATTATCACTGTGTTTAAATTCTGGAATTAGGACTTAATCTTGACAATACAGAATTGGTGCTGGTAGAGCTACATAAACACTCGAAGGAGTACTGACATGTTGGGTTGAAGAACTTCAAGTTGCTAATAGGTGATGGAAGGAGCTGTAGGTGGTTGGTAAGAAGAGTATTGTTGATGAGCATAAGTTGATGAATATGGATCTCTATGTGATGGTGCTGCTGGAAGCTGATATTGTTGATGTGAAGTAGGTGGTGGTGGTAGAAGTGAATACTATGGAAAGCTTGGAGTTTGATACAAGGATTTCTGATATGATTGTTGCCCATTTGCATAAGAAGGATTCTTATATGACATCATTTGATGATTTTTCATTAATGCCATTGGTTCAGGGTAAGATCCTTGAGACATACTAATACTAGGTTTTTACACCGAATATGAAAGTTCGTTGTTCCGAATCTCTTCGAATTGACTATTAGTTCAAAGTGCGACTCAATTGTTCTTGGTGGAAATATAAATGGTTTTGATTGATTATCTATTTTAAACTAATAGCAAATAAGTAAGTGTCGTTGAGTAAAGTAGAAGTTTAAAGATTAAACTAAAAATAACGAGTTAAAAATAAATGCTTGAAAACTTAAAGACAAGATTAGAAAAATACTTGAACACTTAATAAATCTAAGACTTGAAAACTATGTAAAAACAAGAAATTACTCAAAATCCTAATCAGAATATTGGTCGGAAAGACAGATCGGAATATACCCTTGGTCGGAATACTAGTACAATCGGAATGTTGGAAAAAGCACTAATCGGAATATGCAAACAAGACCCGTCGGAATACTGTTGTCGGAAAGGCAAATCGGAATAGCTGAAAACCGAATCCAATCGGAATGTTACAAAACACCACAATCGGAATACAATAAAAATGAAACAAATTGGAATGTTTGGAAGACACCCAATCGGAATACCAAATGATCCCTCAGTGGGAATATGAAACCCTAATCCGATCAAGGTGATCGGAATAAGGGGGTGGTCGGAATGCTTGATCGGAAAGGGGTTTACCCTTTCCGATTACCCTTTTGATCCGAAAAATAAGCAAAGGTGATAAGCTAATTTGATAAGCTAACACCCAAAACTTAACGAATCTATGATAAAATGGACTAAATAAGCACAAATAACAACTTATCCAAACTTAAAATGAGCAAACTTTTAAATCAAACCATAAAAAGATAAACTTTTTAAGAAAACTTTTTAAAAAGTAAATAAGCTAAACATATAAATAAGCCAATAAGCACAAAGATCTTAAAGCTTATTCGTATGAAAACTTAAGTAGGCATAAAAAGCTTAACTTTTAGGCACGAAAACATTAAGAACAACACGGATCAAATAGATTTCGCACCAAAAGTAAACTAAAATCAAAGAAAGGTAGAAAGAGATGAAAGATTAAAAGCTTAACTTGAACTTTGATTAATGAAATCACAATAAAAAAGGTCTAATCTTGAAAGATTAAAAGAAAGAAAAGATGAAATCTTAGTGAGAGAAAGTTGAGAACTTTCTCTCTCTAAAACTAGAATGAAAAAAATGAAACTAACTACTAAAATCTAACCACCCTCCTAATGTGTATTAGGAGGGTATTTATAGGGAAAAATGGGAAGGAGTGCATGTGTTGCCTCTTCTTTCTTTCTTTCTTCACGTCTTCTCGACTCGATTTAATTCTTTGTCTTTTCTCGACGTCGTCTCGGGATTTGAACTTGTCTTAATAATTTTTCTTCTTTAATTTAGACTTGAGTTCTTCGACTTCTTTAAACTTCCGTCTTTAGACTTTTTCTTCGATAAATCTTCAGAATAGGCCTTGGACTTCCGTTCTTTTTGCACTCTTGATCTTTTGACTTCGTCTTTTCTCGTTTTCTTCCATAAAAACCCGTGAAAGCCCGTGTTTTCTTCCTTTTTCATCATTTGGTCCTAAAACACAATAAAAACACAAACCACGCATAATTCTGACTTTTACGACATAAAATACACGTTTTGGTCTTGTTATTATTGGAAATAAGTGGTAAAAGGATAAGTGTTTTCACACTTATTAAATCCCCCACACTTAACCATTGCAATGCCCTCATGCAATGCATTAATTTTAAAGCACGGTTTACATTTTCCATCATAAATAACCCACCTTGGCCTTTATTAAAGGCTAAACATAAAAAGATAGAAACAAGTAAAGAAATCAAAGACTTACATTGGGTTTTGGCTGCCATGAACGTTTATCATCCTCAAGTTTCACGTTCCCCATACCAAGCTTAAAAACGAGATCATTGCTATTATAAGTTAGCAGACTAACACGAATTCATGTGGGCCAATTATTCACTTAGACTCCCTTATTCCTAGGTGTATCTCTTATATTTTATTTTTGTCTTGAATGATCACGAGGATGCATTGTTTGACTTATTTCGATAGTTAGTTAGGCCGAAAATAAAGTGAACGATTTAATCAATAGTTAGCTAAAGGACAAAATCTTTTAAAACTGCTTCTCGGGACCTCATAAAGTTCATCTCTTGGCATAACTCGCTTCACGATTTGAGACCTTTCTCGGACTGATATTTGGCAGCGACTTCATACTTCAAATCTTTGAGAGACGTTCTTGAAATTATGGTCTTCTCTTCATAATAGGAATTTCTTCACTAGAAGTTTTGAGAGATACTTCATATTTGGACCACGACTTCTTCACTTTTCTCCAATCTTTATTTTGGACTTTGATATACAACGATCCGCCTCCTTTTAGGACTTGGATCTATTTATCCTCATACCTTGCTAGGATCTTTTCGGATAGACTTCTCCATGATCTTTTGGGGAGTATTTGCTTTTCGTCGTGTGTCTCGATCCTTCATATTGATTTTCGATAAATGATTCTACACATCACTTTTGGATCTTTAGCAACAAACTGTAGCCTCATGCCTTGTTAGGGCCTTTTCGGACTCGCCAATCTTCGCATCCCGCTTCAATAAGTTATGCCTTGGCTATGAACTCTAATTAATACCGAGCAACTTTTAAACGATCTTGGGCTAGAAGCTAAGTAACTTTTCAAATCGTACAACCTTATTTATTGCAGATAAATTTATTAACAAGCGATGGGAGAATAGGCTCATAATTAACTCACATAAACTCACGAAAGAATACCAAACTTATAATTGACTCTATCATCTCTCATCCTCCATAGTTTAAAATCTCAAGGAATGAGACTCGTGGATGCTTAGCCAATTAAATCAAAGTTTTGGGTTTTCGAGTCGCCTATAGGATCTTGCAAATTCTTAGACTTTTTCAAGTTTAGAAATCGCATTTTAAAGTTCCCTTGATAAACGACTCTCTAGGATCAATTATAGGAACTTGCGAAAAGTTCTTGTTCTTAACCCGTGAGAGTTAAGACTTTCGCGTTTTAAAGCTCCCGATATAAAAGCCTAGCAAAACTTGACTTAAACACGTTAAGGATACTAGCTAGAGTAAACTCGGGTTGAGTCAAAATATTCATGACTTTGAAAAATTTAAAACCACTTTATTTTAACAAGGAAAGAAAATAACCATAACAAAGGAAAATACAACTATACAACTATGCCAAAATAGATTAAAATTTTGAAAAATGTCGAAAAATCAAATTTTCCGGTTAAAATGAGGGCAATATCATGGAAAAGACCACTTACTTCGATAGAAGTCCCCCCTACACTTGATATAAACATTGTCCTCAATGTTTAAGCATGTGGGAGTAAACTCCCCTACACTTAGGACATTGTGCACTTTTGTTTAAATCTTGCTAAGGAAAGGAAAACTAAAATGAATTCAATGTGAACATATAAGATATGAAATATTGAATCACAAGAGTTTAGGATAGAACCGGGAAGATGGGAACACGGGATCACGGTTCGTCAGAAGTCATCAAGGTGTTCTTTGAAGCTTTAATCCCTGTATAGAATAAGAAACAAGACAACAAACACATACGGGGCTCCCCCTACACTTATTATGAAAACAGTAAAGGATAGATCACGGGTTGCCTCCCGAGAAGCGCTTGTTTTTTATAACCGAGTCACGAGCCTGACTCGACCCAAATTTAGTTCATGGGAAACATGGTGAGGGATGGAATCATCTCATGAGAGATGTCCTCACCAAAGTACAGCTTCAAACGCTGGCCATTCACCTTGAAATTGGGCCCATTTGGCTGAGAAAGCTCAATGGTCCCATATGGAAAGACTTTGGCGATAGTGAATGGACCAGACCAGCGGCTCTTCAACTTGCCAGAGAAGATCTTTAACCGAGAGTTAAAGAGTAAAACTTGATCACCAACGTGGAACTCTCGGTTCTTAATTCTTGCGTCATGGATGATCTTAGTCTTCTCTTTGTAGATCAGGGAGTTCTCGTAAGCTTCATTCCTTAGTTCATTTAGCTCGTTGAGTTGAATCTTGTGAAGATCACCGGCTTTGTTGATGTCGAAGTTAGCCCACTTCAAGGCCCAGTATGCCTTATGTTCCAGCTCGATAGGGAGGTGGCATGCTTTCCCGTACACAAGACGATAAATGGTGGACCAATAGAATCCAGAGTCGAAAACTTTCTTCGCGGTGTAATTGGGACCAAAGTGACCACCGGTGGGTCCTTTATGGCAAGCATCAAGGATTTGAACCGCTGCCGGCCCATCAACACATCGACGAATAATCAGATCAGCACATTGTTTGAAGAGGTAAGGGTCATCCTAGAAATAATGTTCAATATCCTTAAAGAACTTTTTCTTTTGTTGGGACGTGAGCCCTTCCTTGAGAATCCCACCCGCTAAGTAGTTTGCAATGTCCGTAAACCACGGGGTGTCATCGAGATTAGAATTGATAGACATTAAGGCCTCAAGGGGAAAAGAGTCATTGATCTCTTTGTTCGGATGATCCCCTTGATAAGGATCCTCAAGTCTACTGAGATGATCCGCGGCTAGGTTTTCAGCTCCCTTTTTGTCACGAATTTCAATGTTGAATTCTTGAAGGAGCAAAACCCAACGAAGAAGTCTTGGCTTAGAATCTTGCTTAGTCATCAAATACTTCAACGCGGAATGATCGGTGTACACGATGGTGGTAGAAAGGACAAGATAGGGGCGGAATTTTTCAAA
The DNA here is from genome assembly GCA_025667525.1 of Glebionis coronaria. Classification (NCBI taxonomy): domain Eukaryota; kingdom Viridiplantae; phylum Streptophyta; class Magnoliopsida; order Asterales; family Asteraceae; genus Glebionis; species Glebionis coronaria. The sequence continues at coordinate 179,454,262 of CM046882.1, forward strand.
AGCATACACTACAGCTAAAAGCTCTTTTTTGGTAGTGGTATAATGCAATTGAGCCCCCGTCATTGTCTTGCTAGCATAGTGGATTGGTTGGAAGTGTTTGTTCATTCTTTGGCCCAAAACCACTCCAATAGCAAAGTCGCTAGCATCACACATCAACTCAAAAGGTAGCTCCCAATTGGGGGTAACCAAGACCGGTGCCTTAGTTAGCTTATCCTTAAGAAAATTGAAGGATTCAAGACACTCTTTGGAAAAGATGAAAGGAGTATCTTTTTCCAAGAGGTGGGTCATCAGGCGAGCGATTTTAGAAAAATCCTAAATAAAACGACGATAGAAGCCCGCATGACTGAAGAAACTTCTCACACCCTTCATGGTTGAAGGTGGAGGCAATTTAGCAATAACATCGACTTTAGCACGGTACACTTCAAGACCGGATTTGGAGATTTTGTGTCCTAGCACGATGCCCTCTTTTACCATGAAATGGCGTTTTTCCCAATTTAGAACAAGGCGAGTGTCTTCACACCGCGTAAGCATACGTTCTAAATTGGCAAGGCAAGCAGAGAAAGAATCGCCATAAACCGAGAAATCATCCATGAAGACTTCCATAGTTTCTTCAACCATGTCATGGAAGATAGCCATCATATACCTTTGAAATGTCCCAGGAGCATTGCATAAGCCGAAAGGCATTCTTTTGTAGGCAAATGTTCCATAAGGACAAGTTAATGTGGTTTTCTCTTGGTCTTTGGGATCGATGGGAATTTGAAAATACCCGGAGAAACCGTCCAAAAAGCAGTAATAGTCATTACCCGCTAGACGTTCAAGCATTTGGTCCATGAAAGGAAGGGGAAAATGATCCTTTCTCGTAGCATCATTGAGTTTGCGATAGTCTATACAAACTCTCCACCCTGTAACGAGACGAGTAGGAATCAACTCGTTGTTTTCATTGGGAACAACGGTGATTCCGCCTTTCTTAGGCACACAATGGACGGGACTAACCCACGGTGAATCCGAGATAGGATAGATCATTCCCGCATCAAGAAGTTTGATAACCTCGTTTTTGATTACGTCATGGATCTTAGGATTCACCCTTCGTTGGCTTTGAATAGTGGTTTTAAAGTTGTCCTCCATGAGAATTTTGTGTGTGCAGAAGTGAGGATCAATTCCACGAATATCAGAGATCTTCCAAGCAATCGCTTTCTTGTGATTCTTCAGCACGGCGATAAGTCGGGATTTTTCTTCTTCTTTCAAGTCCTTAGCGATGATGACCGGTAACGTCTTGTTGTCTTCAAGGAAAACGTACTCGAGATGAGACGGAAGATCCTTAAGCTCTAAATCCGGAGGATTTTCGATGGACGGCGTAGTCAACTTCTGATGTAACACCCCCACAAATGCTATGCGCAGCGGATCTACCACATTTGGGTGCTACGTAGTTATCATCACACATAAGCTATATTAAACGACTCAAAGAGACGTAAAAGTTTAAACATGAATTTAAACATTTTTAAATTATACAAATCTACGGTTTTCCAAATCCCAAGATAATACAAAACAGAGTTTGCGTTTAGGTCCCCACTGAATCTCAACCAAAAAGTACATTTTCATTCTCATGACATAATATAAAAGAGTTTTAAGTGCAAAAAGGGAGGAAAACAAGTAGACCGCCAAGCCACAACAACTTCCATCCTCGCATGCTCCGCTGCTATCAATCTTGGTTACCTGAAACACATGCTTAAAATCGTCAACACAAAGGTTGAGCGAATCTATAGGTTTGTCAAATCATAAGTTGAACATAAGTATTAAAAACCAATCATGATCATTCAATAGCATTGGCGTACTCACAATCTATTACTCAAGGATATGACAATTGTGTTTAAGCTCATGACACTAAACCGTTAACTCAATCACCCGCGTAATAATTACCGGCGTGATTCAGATGAAACCATGGCCCCTAATAAGGCATCAGTTGCAATTATACCTTTTCTTTTATCACAAATTATCCGTCCGCAGGGGGTACCAACGTACTAGCACTCGTCTCGGATAGGGTAGTCAACCCCATAGTACTATCACTTTGTATAAGCGGCTATTTCCCCCTTCGCAAGGGCAAGACAATAGTTAATAGTTCATGAAATTAGGGTCTTTTGCGACTAGGTACTCAACACAATTTCAAGGCAACATTCGGGTCCAACAATCATTCAAGACTTATGTTCATTTTCATTTAAATTAGCATGTATCCCCCTCGCGGGTAAAATCATTTGAAATAAGTAAAGAGCGAGGCTATAGACTCACCTTGCGTAGTAGTAGTGGTTCTAGCGAAGACGTAACGAGAAATGTCACCGACGACGTGGATGCCCGGGAAAATCAAACACTTGACCTAAAATCAAGGTACGTAAACCAAATCAATACTCCGCGTACATTATTGTACTAAACACACGCAAATGCAAACACACTCAATGCTTATGAAAACTCACGCCAAAGTCAAACAAGTAGTTGTTACTAGACTTATACCATTTATCAATGTTATTAAAGTTACTATCCATTTTACGGTTTCGCCGATACTTACCAAAAGTATGGGCTGTTTTCCTAGACTTATACCCTTTTATAAAATTTGAGAAAATTCTCAAAAATACCTTAAGACCTGTAGAAAACCCATTTTTAATCCCATTAAAAGTTTTCGCTTTTACGACCCGTTACTCAACACATTACTAAACCTACATTTTTCGGACTGAAATTGTACTTCGACCAACTTGGACTTCTTTGACCTATTTGAAATGCACCTTTGACCTCTTTGACTCCTAAGTCCACTTATAGACTCAATTACACAGGTTTGTGACCAAAATTTGACCTTTGACCTTTTACCAATTCATACTTGTGGTCCTCGGGATTTGACTAAAACTAAACATAAATTCGGATTATGAAAGTTCTCGTCTCCCGGTACACGATCTTTAAAACCTCATAACTTTTGGCTCGTTTGGAGTCACGAGCTCTACCTTATACCAAATTAAAGCTAAGAAGACACTCCATAACTACATCTAACTATCTAGACCTGTAGGAAAAATTATTTTTACAAAAATGTCTTAAACTTTCTGCCTAAATTTAACCATACCAAAATCATACTTAGGCTCGATTCCAAACCTATTTATCACCTCTAGGCATCATCCTAAGCTTCCCTAATCACAACCAAATCATATTTTCAGTTCCTAACCCCTATTGATCATCATACTCATAAGCTAAAAATCTAAAAATATACATGCAATGTGTTTAACCCATTCAAACACACTCAAGACACCCTTATAAACACAAACCCATGACATTTCGTCAAACACCTTGAACACACCCAAAAATTTCGTGGCTTTAAGGGGCTGTGGAAGACACAAATCATAACCCCCATTATGTTTTATGGATGATTCATCCTTATAAACACATGAATTAAACACCCCACTAGTTTAATTACATCTAAACACGTTTTTGAAAAAATCTTTAATTTTTGAAAAATTAATTTTATTGCATGTTTGATTTTTGTGGTGGGATTCACTTACAATGATGTTAGAAAGGTGGGACTTTGATTGGATTCTTCAAAAACCAAGTTTTGGTGGTGGATTGGTGGTAGTGACCTTGTGGCCGTGGGTTTTAGAGAAAGAGGGAGGGGGAAGACATTTTTTTTTTGATCTTTCTAAAATGTGTATGTGTGTGTTAGTGTTGTTATGAAAAAGGTGGGAGGACCTATGGATCAATTATGCCTTTCTTTTGGCCCTCACTTGTAAACGACTCCAATGTTTGCGGGAAACGACTTATTAGTCGACTTAAAACTTTACGGAAGTCGGGGGGTCGCCCCGAACACTCAAAATTACTTTTAAATGGTTCAAACGCACACCAAACGAATATACACATGGTTCCGACTCGACTTAACACGTAATAAGAATAAAATCTCAAAAAAAAACTCAAATATCGACCAATCGATAATAAAAGGTAAATTTTGGGCATCCGTCGGTATCGTAGTCGTTATCGGTTCTTCTTAAATCGTCAAACGTTAAATTACGACCGTAAACGTTGGTTTCAACTTAAACCGTCAAATAATTCCACGATAAAAATTCTTAAAAATTTCAAAAATATACGTAGAATAGGATTAAATAAATGACGTTGGGCTCGGGATATCACATCCACAAGTGAGCCTCAACTTACGAGAGATGCTCATACTGAACAGCTCTTGAGACAATAACTTAGCATCATACGGCACTTTCACGGGTGTTACATCCTCCCCTCCTTAAAGGAGCGACGTCCCGGCGCTCTCCGGTTCTTATACTCGCATTTGTACTACTAGCAAGATGATGGTACTACTTCCTAAAGAGGTCTCCACATTCCGACGTGGACTTCGGTTCACGTCTCGGGTTCTATCACACCTTCACCATGGGTATTATGCCTTGCTTCAATCTCTTACCATCTTGATCCATGATCTCCACTTCAATTTCCCTAAATTCTTCCCACGGGTATCAACACATCTCTTTCCACAGCTTCTCGCGGTTAGCATATAATTCTTAATCTACACCATTTCTTCCGTAGCCTCTCGAATCATTTCAGGTCCATTCAACTGACTTTTTTCTACTTCATTTCATCCAACTTGCGGTCTATATTTTCATCAACATAATTCTTCAAATGTTGCAGCTTCAAAGCTAATCAAGGTAAAAGTCGTGGTACAAAGATACTACCAATGGCATGTGTCGTTCTCAACAACTATCAAAATCAACCATACATGTTCGGAGTACGTTTTCCAACGTTTGAGTCGTCCTTTCACTTGGTTCATCATCTCATAAAAATAATTGCTCACAAAGAAAATCACACGGGTCGCACATCACCTCATAGAAAAACGTTCAAAATATAAAAGACGAAGTAATCAATACTAGTCGTACCAAATAACCTTATTACGATATTACGTACATACAACCCTACTTCGTCAAAAACGAATTCATCGGTACGAAATCATTCGGCGTATACATAACTCTCTCGAAGACATCACAATCCAAACAAACACAAAAGCCATTATGAAACACATACAACCATATTACGACATGTTTGCAACATAGCCAAACCATGCTAAACCAATCAGTTCAATCAGTTAACCCACGCTTGCTAATCAGCCAAGCCAAGATAAAACAAGAATATTTACATAATTCTCGGATGAGTCCAGTCAAAAGAAAATTGCAAGTTAAAGAAGGTTCAAGAGCTTGCTAGCTATGGATGCATATCCAAGAAGAAATAAAATACTTACATGTGTCATCGTGGGGTGCTCACACACGGATCCATACCCAAAAGATACTACAAGAACACCATCTTACTTCCGTCCCAAACGTGGTCAAAATCTTAATAAATATCATCGTTCACAGTTAAAAAAAATACATTACATGGCACGTGTTCTCCATGATCGGACTTCATTGGACAATGTCGTCTCAAGTTCTCACAACTTACGATCACTCGACCAGATTACTTACCACACAAATACATAAAAGGCATGGGTTTACCACAAAAACATCAACTAGGGATATCCATCGTTTAACCATCGATAATCAAGGATGGTTGAGTCAAGCAAAGAGGATTCCTCACTTAAATAAACGAAGACGACAATTGGAATGGTCTTCCAATTACCGATGCACAGTTGGTAAACTTCAACAATTTATCATGTGTCGTTGTCATATCAAAAGAACAAGAAGAGAATAATAAATAAAGTACGATACATTCGCTGTAGGAGAAGTCTTCGTTATTTCCCTTAGAGTTATTCGAACTCTGATTTCCTCTACTTCGACATTTTTCCATCTTTATTAAAAACTCTTCTCCCGGTGACGATACGAGCCCCTTTGGTATTTCATCAACACCCTCGTGATTCCGATGAAATTTGCACGTTACACACAACTCATAAAAACATTTTCCAAAAACTACTCGGTCACAGTGACTTACCAAGTCAACACCAAACGAAAGAAAAGATTTCAAGGAATACAAGAAAAATTCAAAAATTTTCTTTAGGAATCAAAGAAAATACGATTACTTGCATAAGGATCCACCTTTTTTAAAAACGTTCTCATCCAAACATTTATCAAAACACTACAAGTTTCAAGATGACCAATTTGTTTGACACGATAGTGCCCTTCCTAAACTATGCATAATTAACTAGATCATGCATACTTGAGGATCAAGCAACAACAACCAACAAAACAGGACTCTTCCCGAATTATGCATAGTTAGCTAAGCTGTGCATAATTGAGGATCGAGTGACAACACAAACATTATTATTACATACCAAACACGACTATGGAAGTTTTCGACCTAGCCTTCAAAATAATTAAATCATTTGAAATGAAATTTGAAATGGGAAAATATTGCTACCATCGTTTTAAGAAAACACATCAAACATTTTTCGTCCACTTTGGAAACATACTTTTACTTTGCCTTTTTGTGAGGAAAATAAATAAATAATTAAATAAAGAAATCGACACCATTTGCATTTAGTTCACCAAAACATTTGACACACTCATACCTATTTTCACAATAGACTATTCACAAAAGAACGGTAAGGTGGTTCATGATTAAAGATCATTGCAAGCACAACAAGTAATAAAATTAAGATCAATGAGATCGAACGAGGTAAACGAGCAATATATTTGCCAACGGAAATTAACTACATTAGAAATGAAAATACTTCAAATGTATGACAAAAGTCTCAGGATAATAACAGCGATCTACGAATACATGGAGTGAAAGTTGAATATCAACACAAGCGTCAAAAATAAAAATAAAAATAAAACAACGATCATAATTCCCATCGTCTCGAGTTGCACACACATTCCACGAACTGTATACGGGAAGAGAAGAATAATCACTTGGTTAACTATAAACAATTTTCACCAGGAAGATCGAGTTCTTTCACCTCTACAATTTGGTAAAGCGGCTTCGCCTCCTCGCTTTTGTTCAATATAAATAAATAGCCAATTTAATGAAGATTTATAGCATCATTCAAGTAAATACATAATTTTTGGTTCCATTAACCGAAAGGAGAAAAAATTGCGGGGTCCATGAAGGGGACAAAAATACACCGGGTGACATACCCTCATCATCAAGTACTAGCGAAGTAGCGACACAAAAATAAATATAATAATATTGGTTTCATACCATAGACAATATTAAAATGAACAATCACATGACGACTCATGTTTAGATACAGACTCACAAAATCAAAGAAGGGATGTCGGACGATCGAACCATCGTGACTCAAAACATTATATATACATCTTTATTAAATAATATACAAGTAGGCGTGTGTTGTGTAATCCAGTTGCGTATAATAATTAGTGTTACCTTGTACATTGTAAAACCGAACATTTACACATTTTTAATTTGTGTTACACCATTAAAGAATTTATACCTTTCATTTTCCAATCTTTATAACGCTTTCATTTCTGAAAAAATTTCAATCTCTCGGAAATTATTAACATTAGTAGATGCGGTGACTCGGTTATCATAATTGACAAATCATTAGGTTTGAAAATCTCCATACTTGTGTCAAAACCTCATTAATGTTCATATCTTAAGTACCAAAAACATACGTAGTAAGAATTTTCCAAGTTTTACGTTTTTATTATTACGATCTATATTATCACAAATATACACGTATCCAACATGACTCAAACTAGTCCAATTAACTCTTAAAATCAACCTTTGACTTTTATTACACACATGTTTTCCCCAAAACTGTTTTGTTAAATCATATTCGCGTAATTCGACTCAAATGATAAAGAGGTTTCACGTGGTATTATCTCGGATACTTACTGATTTTAGTCGAGACTTAAATCTAAATAATAGTAATATAATAAACAATCAAAATGCTTATCTCAATAATTTTAAAATATATAAAATTCAACTTTTAATCCTTAGTCCATTATCAAATGATTTTAAAATTAACACATCTCGTCGCGGAATAAAACAAAAGATTTTTCAAACGATTTTAAACAAGCATCATCAAATTACACATATTGATTCTCTATAACGACAATTAAACAAACAAATGATTTCCAATGACGTTCCATCAATGTTTAAAATTTTATTTCAAGCATTATAATTTCATACTTAAAGTGTATATTCCGATTTTATCCCAGTTTATTTACTACAACGAGTGACGAGTTCTAGTTTACACCAATGCATACGTAAACATAACCTTATGTTTAAAATAAACCAATTTTTACAAAGTTTCTACCTCCAAAATATATGACCAATTTTTCTACTCTATATTACAAATTATGCCAAAAGTTTGCTACATTGACCCGAAAATTAATTCATACTAAATCCGAAGCTACATATACTCAATAGTCATCTCGCAAATTTTATTATAACTCCTTTCTCGAACTAATTTAAACAAATTCTTAACAAGTCCATCACAATCTTTTAGTATCAAATTTTAATATATGAAAACAAGGATTTTACGAGTAATAATAATTACTTATTACGATTTACCAACCAAGGTTGAAGGAAAATAATTTCACAATGTCCGTTTATTCTCTACACGAATTTTACTTGTTACAAAACACATCATACGTCATTTTTATCCGAAAGTTTCATTCACCAAATATTAAATATATAAAACACTTTATGTTTAAATCATTCAATCAACAAAGTTCGATGCTTACTTAACTTGCACAAATGCCGGACCTCGTCATGTAAAATATTAACTTCAAAATAATGAAACAACAAAACAAAATGAAATAAATGGAACGAGAATACGTATGTCAACTAAATGTTGTTATCGGCCTCGGATGAGTCTCGAAATCGTACTCCACAAAATTAACACAAAAACCAACCAAATTCCAAGTTATCGCGCTTGATCACAACGCCAGTCTATTTTAAAACACATCTTTAAAATTCAAGTAGAATAGTAAACAACGATTAAATGGCAACACGCCTCAACCACGTTTCATAATATACACACATGATTCGCCGCCCCAATGTACGCATCGTCGATTATACTTCGTCTATGTTATAGTTACGTGAACTAACATATCAAACCCATTAGGAATAAAGGAAATAAAGTAATACGTAAGTAAATTACGTTTCAAAAGAAAATGTCCAAAATGACACATCACGGTGCGATAACGACAATCGAGATCGACCTAGTCGATATAAAATATGTTACGAAGCATCATTTACGTATCTAGGATATCAAACGAGGTTCATATTTGGTTATTCGAACAATAAATTAATTATCAAGATTGATAATTAGAGGTAAGGCCGAATTCTCAACAAAACCGCATTTTAATGTACGATAATTACTCAAGGACCATTGCTTCACGTGCAATGCCTTTAAATACCATAGTATATACATACTTATACATACAACCATTCCTACATACACGTAGGATTACAACGCGGTGTTGCCATGTAATGCAATGTAGCCCGTTATGCCAATTACATGCAACATATAAGATAATCTTACAAGAATTTGCAAATTACGATGATAAGTACTCAACGTACAAAACAATATATCTCCATATATATCTCAAAGTATTTACTTACTAAATACTTAGGGAATTCATATCAATTTCGAGGGATACATCTAAAATATAAAGCAATGCTAAAGAATTCTTACCGGAGCCATGCAGGATAGTTGTGTGCTTGGACAATTTCTTACGACACCAAAAGTTATAGTTTAGGATTTTTCAAAATGACCTAGTTCTCTATAACTCATGGCTCTGATACCAATCTGTAACACCCCCACAAATGCTATGCGCAGCGGATCTACCACATTTGGGTGCTACGTAGTTATCATCACACATAAGCTATATTAAACGACTCAAAGAGACGTAAAAGTTTAAACATGAATTTAAACATTTTTAAATTATACAAATCTACGGTTTTCCAAATCCCAAGATAATACAAAACAGAGTTTGCGTTTAGGTCCCCACTGAATCTCAACCAAAAAGTACATTTTCATTCTCATGACATAATATAAAAGAGTTTTAAGTGCAAAAAGGGAGGAAAACAAGTAGACCGCCAAGCCACAACAACTTCCATCCTCGCATGCTCCGCTGCTATCAATCTTGGTTACCTGAAACACATGCTTAAAATCGTCAACACAAAGGTTGAGCGAATCTATAGGTTTATCAAATCATAAGTTGAACATAAGTATTAAAAACCAATCATGATCATTCAATAGCATTGTCGTACTCACAATCTATTACTCAAGGATATGACAATTGTGTTTAAGCTCATGACACTAAACCGTTAACTCAATCACCCGCGTAATAATTACCGGCGTGATTCAGATGAAACCATGGCCCCTAATAAGGCATCAGTTGCAATTACACCTTTTCTCTTATCACAAATTATCCGTCCGCAGGGGGTATCAACGTACTAGCCCTCGTCTCGGATAGGGTAGTCAACCCCATAGTACTATCACTTTGTATAAGCGGCTATTTCCCCCTTCGCAAGGGCAAGATAATAGTTAATAGTTCATGAAATTAGGGTCTTTTGCAACTAGGTACTCAACACAATTTCAAGGCAACATTCGGGTCCAACAATCATTCAAGACTTATGTTCATTTTCATTTAAATTAGCATGTATCCCCCTCGCGGGTAAAATCATTTGAAATAATAAAGAGCGAGGCTATAGACTCACCTTGCGTAGTAGTAGTGGTTCTAGCGAAGACGTAACGAGAAATGTCACCGACGACGTGGATGCCCGGGAAAATCAAACACTTGACCTAAAATCAAGGTACGTAAACCAAATCAATACTCCGCGTACATTATTGTACTAAACACACGCAAATGCAAACACACTCAATGCTTATGAAAACTCACGCCAAAGTCAAACAAGTAGTTGTTACTAGACTTATACCATTTATCAATGTTATTAAAGTTACTATCCATTTTACGGTTTCGCCGATACTTACCAAAAGTATGGGCTGTTTTCCTAGACTTATACCCTTTTATAAAATTTGAGAAAATTCTCAAAAATACCTTAAGACCTGTAGAAAACCCATTTTTAATCCCATTAAAAGTTTTCGCTTTTACGACCCGTTACTCAACACATTACTAAACCTACATTTTTCGGACTGAAATTGTACTTCGACCAACTTGGACTTCTTTGACCTATTTGAAATGCACCTTTGACCTCTTTGAATCCTAAGTCCACTTATAGACTCAATTACACAGGTTTGTGACCAAAATTTGACCTTTAACCTTTTACCAATTCATACTTGTGGTCCTCGGGATTTGACTAAAACTAAACATAAATTCGGATTATGAAAGTTCTCGTCTCCCGGTACACGATCTTTAAAACCTCATAACTTTTGGCTCGTTTGGAGTCACGAGCTCTACCTTATACCAAATTAAAGCTAAGAAGACACTCCATAACTACATCTAACTATCTAGACCTGTAGGAAAAATTATTTTTACAAAAATGTCTTAAACTTTCTGCCTAAATTTAACCATACCAAAATCATACTTAGGCTCGATTCCAAACCTATTTATCACCTCTAGGCATCATCCTAAGCTTCCCTAATCACAACCAAATCATATTTTCAGTTCCTAACCCCTATTGATCATCATACTCATAAGCTAAAAATCTAAAAATATACATGCAATGTGTTTAACCCATTCAAACACACCCAAGACACCCTTATAAACACAAACCCATGACATTTCGTCAAACACCTTGAACACACCCAAAAATTTCGTGGCTTTAAGGGGCTGTGGAAGACACAAATCATAACCCCCATTATGTTTTATGGATGATTCATCCTTATAAACACATGAATTAAACACCCCACTGGTTTAATTACATCTAAACACGTTTTTGAAAAAATCTTTAATTTTTGAAAAATTAATGTTATTGCATGTTTGATTTTTGTGGTGGGATTCACTTACAATGATGTTAGAAAGGTGGGACTTTGATTGGATTCTTCAAAAACCAAGTTTTGGTGGTGGATTGGTGGTGGTGACCTTGTGGCCGTGGGTTTTAGAGAAAGAGGGAGGGGGAAGACATTTTTTTGATCTTTCTAAAATGTGTATGTGTGTGTTAGTGTTGTTATGAAAAAGGTGGGAGGACCTATGGATCAATTATGCCTTTCTGTTGGCCCTCACTTGTAAACGACTCCAATGTTTGCGGGAAACGACTTATTAGTCGACTTAAAACTTTACGGAAGTCGGGGGGTCGCCCCGAACACTCAAAATTACTTTTAAATGGTTCAAACGCACACCAAACGAATATACACATGGTTCCGACTCGACTTAACACGTAATAAGAATAAAATCTCAAAAAAAAACTCAAATATCGATCAATCGATAATAAAAGGTAAATTTTGGGCATCCGTCGGTATCGTAGTCGTTATCGGTTCTTCTTAAAACGTCAAACGTTAAATTACGACCGTAAACGTTGGTTTCAACTTAAACCGTCAAATAATTCCACGATAAAAATTCTTAAAAATTTCAAAAATATACGTAGAATAGGATTAAATAAATGACGTTGGGCTCGGGATATCACATCCACAAGTGAGCCTCAACTTACGAGAGATGCTCATACTGAACAGCTCTTGAGACAATAACTTAGCATCATACGGCACTTTCACGGGTGTTACATCTGATCATCGGTAGAAATATCCTTAGGAGATGGTGGAGAAGTATGGTCCTCATTGAGAAGTTTCTCAATGGTACGAATGTCTTCATCCCAATCGGTGGGAGAATTATCATACTTAAGATCGAGAGGACCCAAGCTAGCTTCAAAATCATCCAAGTCACTTTCTCCAAAAGGAGTTAATGACGGAGCAATTGAGGCAACGGTCTCAACATTGGGTAGAGAAGAGAGAGTACTTTTGCAAGCATCTTTGAAATGTTCTTCACAAGCCTCATCAAGAACATCAATGAAATTAACACTCTCGTTTTCCGAAGGCTGCTTAGAAATTTTACCCATGTTGAAGACGATTTTATCGTCACCAACTCCCATGATTAATTTGCCCGCGGCTACATTAATGAGAGTGCGATCGGTCCTCAAGAATGGACGTCCAACGATTAATGGAACACGGGGATCCATCTCGTAGTCAACGACAACAAAATCCGCCGGGAAGGTGAATTTGTCGACACCAACGAAGACGTCTTCGACTATCCCCACTGGATAAGCAACCTTACGGTTGGCTAATTCCAAAGTCATTCGCGTGGGGACTAGCTCGGGGAGAGATAGTTGCTTCCAAACACTTAATGGCATTAAGTTTATACTGGCACCTAGATCGGGTAGGGCCATGCAATTCTCTACTCCCGGGAAGTTACAAGGAATCAAGAAACGACCCGGACCACCAAGTTTGGTGGGCAATTTCCTTAAGAGCACTGCGGAGCAATTCTCATTAAGTTGGGTCTGAGCAATATCGAGAAGTTTCTCCTTATCACTGAGAAGATCTTTAAACATTTTAGCGTATTTTGGCATGTGAGCGAGAGCCTCAGCAAAGGAGATATTGAAATTCAGTTGTTTGAACATTTTAAGAAAGTTTGAAACCTGAATATCATCCTTGTTCTTCAATTTCTCTTTCCTCAACCTTGAAGGATAATGTATATTGGGTTGAGATGAAGGCTTTGGAATAGAATTCGCACTCATATCCTTGGGTGGTGGAGGGGTAGAAGTAGAAGGTGGTGGAATTGGAGAAGTAGAAGTTGGAGGAATAGAAGAGGGAGGATTCGGAGAAGGAGACTCGTTTTCCTTTGTCACAATCATCGGTGTAGGTGTACGAAGCTCGGGTTCCGTTAAACCTTTTCCACTGCGAGTGGTGATTGCTTTCATCTCCCCTCTTGGATTAGCAACGGTGTTACTCGGAAGAGAACCCGATCCAGAGGCTTGATTACTAGGGAAGAAACTAGCCATCATATTCCTCAAGTCATTCGTTTGACTTGCCAAAGTGTTTCGCATATCAGCTCGAAGATCATTCCCTTGCTTAACCATATCTGCTTTCATGTTGGCCATTTCCCGCTGAAGATTTTGCACGATCACATCGTTAGTCCTCATGTAGGTTTCAACATCTTGGTGTAAGGTTGTGGGTTGGTTGAGAGGAGGAGCATGGTAGGCGGGTGGTTGATAAGCAGGTTGTTGGTAAACTTGGTTGTTTCTTTGAGGTGGATATGGGTTTCTTTGGTTTGGATATTGATTTGGAGCACGAGGTTGGTTTTGATTGTTGCGATTGAGGTTGTTTGGGTTTTGTGGGGAAAAACCGGGAGGTGAAAGAAAGTTGTTTGAGCGATAGCTGAGCAAGTTGCGGTCACCTTGAGGACGTGCTTGATAGCTTCCTATAGCATAGGTACCGTTGGCGGCATACACATTTTCCGGATTGTCGTGAGTCGAAGGACAATCGGTGTATGAGTGAGATCCCCCGCATATATCACATGATTGGCTCAAAACATTAGCTTGGGCATTGAATTGTTTGGCATTGTTGGCAGTTTGTAAAGCAAGCGATTCCACAAGCGAAGTAAGCTTATCAATTCTTTTGTCGGCATCACTAGTACTAGCACTTGCTACATTAGTTCTAACACTCTTGGTTTGAACTCTAGATTTGTTCTCAATAATATCCCAAGCAGCATTAGAAGACTTAACCAAAATATTACCCCCCCCCCCCCCCCCCCCCGAGGCACTGTTTAGTGAATCTTGGTCATTCATGCTTAAACCATTGTAAAAAGTATGGATTTGATGTACTTTTGTTAAACCATGTTGTGGACACTTTCTTAAAAGTTCCTTAATACGGTACCAAGATTCACTAAAAGACTCACCGTACTTTTGTTCAAAGGTAATAATTTCTTTCCGCAAAGCGGTAGTACGTGAGGGTGGGAAAAAGTAGTTGATAAACTTGGTCTCTAAATCCGTCCACGTAAGAATACTTTGTGGCGGTTCCTTATCAAGCCAATTTCGGGCTTGTCCCTCTAAAGAGAAAGGAAAAAGTTGCAATCGAATCACTTCTTGTGATACCCCATTGTACTTAACCGTATTGGTAAGTTGAAGAAACCTTTTAATGTGGTCATGCGGATCATCAAGTGAGCGTCCCAAGAAGGGTTGAGCAGAGACCATTTGTATAAAGCCAGATTTGAGTTCAATGTTGTTGGCTCCAATCTCAGGGATGACAATTGCATCGGTGTTGCCTTCTACGTGCGATTGCAAAAGCTCGATCATCGGTTGATTGTCCATGGTGACAATTGGTGGAGTAATGACTTTGGCTTGAGCTACTTTTCTTCTTACGAGCACGAGTACGCATGCACACCTACAAAAGGATTAGAAAAATAGAAAGGAAATATTTTTTGTTTTTATGGTTTTTCAATTTTTTTGTATTTTTGAAGATTTTATATTTTTTTGGATTTTTGAAATTTTTAAAGCAAGGAAAATAACGTTCAAAGATGAACGGATCCCAAAATCCAATGCGTCTCTCACTGAAAACCTTTAATCTTAATGAAAAGAGCCGGCAACGGCGCCATTTAACACTAGGTTTTTACACCGAGTATGAAAGTTCGTTGTTCCGAATCTCTTCAAATTGACTATTAGTTCAAAGTGCGACTCAATTGTTCTTGGTGGAAATATAAATGGTTTTGATTGATTATCTATTTTAAACTAATATCAAATAAGTAAGTGTCGTTGAGTAAAGTAGAAGTTTAAAGATTAAACTAAAAATAACGAGTTAAAAATAAATGCTTGAAAACTTAAAGACAAGATTAGAAAAATACTTGAACACTTAATAAATCTAAGACTTGAAAACTATGTAAAAACAAGAAATTACTCAAAATTCTAATCGGAATATTGGTCGGAAAGACAGATCGGAATATACCCTTGGTCGGAATACTAGTACAATCGGAATGTTGGAAATAGCACTAATCGGAATATGCAAACAAGACCCGTCGGAATACTGTTGTCGGAAAGGCAAATCGGAATAGCTGAAAACCGAATCCAATCGGAATGTTACAAAACACCACAATCGGAATACAATAAAAATGAAACAAATTGGAATGTTTGGAAGACACCCAATCGGAATACCAAATGATCCCTCAGTCGGAATATGAAAACCCTAATCCGGTCAAGGTGATCGGAATAAGGGGGTGGTCGGAATGCTTGATCGGAAAGGGGTTTACCCTTTCCGATTACCCTTTTGATCCGAAAAATAAGCAAAGGTGATAAGCTAATTTGATAAGCTAACACCCAAAACTTAAACGAATATATGATAAAATGGACTAAATAAGCACAAATAACAACTTACCCAAACTTAAAATGAGCAAACTTTTAAATCAAACCATAAAAAGATAAACTTTTTAAGAAAACTTTTTAAAAAGTAAATAAGCTAAACATATAAATAAGCCAATAAGCACAAAGATTTTAAAGCTTATTCGTATGAAAACTTAAGTAGGCATAAAAAGATTAACTTTAAGGCACGAAAACATTAAGAACAACACGGATCAAATAGATTTCACACCAAAAGTAAACTAAAATCAAAGAAAGGTAGAAAGAGATGAAAGATTAAAAGCTTAACTTGAACTTTGATTAATGAAATCACAATACAAAAGGTCTAATCTTGAAAGATTAAAAGAAATAAAAGATGAAATATTAGTGAGAGAAAGTTGAGAACTTTCTCTCTCTAAAACTAGAATGAAAAAAATGAAACTAACTACTAAAATCTAACCACCCTCCTAATGTGTATTAGGAGGGTATTTATAGGGAAAATGGGAAGGAGTGCATGTGTTGCCTCTTCTTTCTTTCTTTCTTCACGTCTTCTCGACTCGATATAATTCTTTGTCTTTTCTCGACGTCGTCTCGGGATTTGAACTTGTCTTAATAGTTTTTCTTCTTTAATTTAGACTTGAGTTCTTCGACTTCTTTAAACTTCCGTCTTTAGACTTTTTCTTCCATAAATCTTCAGAATAGGCCTTGGACTTCCGTTCTTTTTGCATTCTTGATCTTTTGACTTCGTCTTTTCTCGTTTTCTTCGATAAAAGCCCGTGAAAGCCCGTGTTTTCTTCCTTTTTCATCATTTGGTCCTAAAACACAATAAAAACACAAACCACGCATAATTTCGACTTTTACGACATAAAATACACGTTTTGGTCTTGTTATTATTGGAAATAAGTGGTAAAAGGATAAGTGTTTTCACACTTATTACATACTAGTCTTTACCACATGCTTCTCATGTTGTTGCAAGAAAGCATAAAGTTGATCTAGATTTGTCTTGTGCAAATCCCTTACCAGTTTAACATCAGTGACGTAGTGGCTCCACTCAAGAGGTAATGAATTCAAGAACTTGGTATTGATTTGAAATTGAGCAATCATCAGATTATAGGTATGCAATTCATTCATCAATGTAGTAAATCGCCAATAGTAATCATGAAGAGTTTCCCATGTAGTGTATGTGAACCTATCGAAGAGATCATAAAGTTGACACTCACGTTCTTGCTTAGTGAGTGAAGTTCCATGTAGCAAAACAGCCAAACGATCCCATAATTCCTTCGCTATCTTGTGTTGACTTACCATTCGACAAAAACCGGGTGGAAGAGCTTGAAGAATTGTTTGAAGAGCCTTTTCATCAGGATCAGCAATAAGTTGATTTGGACCCGTTAATTCAGAAATTCCCTTGGATGGGTCACATCATTTACAGTGACGATTCCCCAATAAATTGGACCTTGTTTAATTGACTTAATATAAGTCTCCCACTGGGTCTACCGATAATATATGACTTCATTCGGCCTTGCTATGCGTCAAATAGATCATTGATGAGCAACGGTGGACGAGTATCGGTACCCGATATGATGGATAATTCGGTAAGCGATGGCATTGTCGGTATTACTGAGTGAGGATTCATTTTGTGATCACTTGAAAAAAGATTACCGAATGATCGAGCAATGAAATAAAGGTAAAGTGTTTCTGGCTGTTGAAACAATATGTTATTATCCTTTGATCGTTTGTTGTTGTAAAATTCTTTAAATGAATGTAATTTCTAAAATCCCTGAAGTCTTGCTAAAGTTGAGAAAAGATCTCGGAATAATGCTAAACCAACAAGATCTCGCAATACTTGGATTAGAGAAGATCTCGTAATAGCTCTGTTGAAAATAATCTCGCAATATCCCTCCTTCAAACGATCTCGCAATAATCAGATAATAACAGATCTCACAATATCCTTTAGATAATGAAGAGCTTCGCAATACTTGAATTAACAAGTTTCCGCAATAACTCAAGGGTTTTCGCAATAACCAAGTCTAAACAATCTCGCAATAACTAAACACCAGATATCTCGCAATAACTTGAATGAGACAAGATCTCATAATATTCAATAAATTACAAGATCTCGCAATATCCTTAAGATTAAGGATCTCGCAATAATCAGTGTTTGTAGATTCCGCAATACCCACACCACTTTCCGCAATAACTAGAATTTTAAACCCTAGATATTGTGAGATGTATTGAGGAAAGATTTTGCAAAAAAATTTGATAATTCCGCAATAAATGAATAAAAACGAGATTTTTTGCCTAAAATCCGTGTTTTTGACCAAACCAAAGTACCCAATTCCCTACCACAACTATTAGTGTGACAATCCGTCAATTTATGGTTGATATTTTATTCTCAAATATTATTTAAAAACATTATTTTAATGTTATATTATGAACTCACTTATTTTTGGGAAGAAATTTGGATTTACGTCCTTAAGTAGCATCGCCTACGTCTAAACCGGAGGATTTTACGTTACGTGCTTACGTTTACATACACCGTTTTTTGTGACAGTCCGACATTTCAGGAAATAAATTTATCCGTGAATATTATTTTGGGATTTTAAATTTGTGTTGGTTCATAAACTCACAAATTTACGAGAAGAGATTAGGACTTACGATTATAATTTAACGTCCTTCACGACTAAACCGGAAACCTTCGGATTACGTATTTACGTTTTCGAACTCCGTTTTTGATGAGACAATTTTTATTAGATTCGTTTTGTGCCGTTGATTCATAATTTATAAAAACGTTTTTCGTAAAACGACCCGAGGGCACACAAATCGAGGAAACTAGAATCGAGGAGTACCCGTAAATTAGTGGAGATGAGACAAGTGGGATACTTGTCCCACCCCCACTTATAACCAGCCATAATAAGCCACAAAAACAAGTGTGGTGTCAACTTTTATACTAAGGAAGGACACTTGTCCTCCCTTTTCTCCCAAAACCATTTAACATCATAAACAAGCTACACATACCACTACCTCTCATTCCTCACATGCAAAACCACCATTTTCCTCTCCTCCCTCTCTCTAAATTCGTCCCATATCCTCCATCTAACACCACCACCATCAAAAAATTCAACCATAAACCATATGTATAATTTACATATGATGAAAACCCATTGAAGTTATGAAGATTCGAGGTGATCTTAACATGTAAAAAGGAGTTTTCAAGGGAGTTTGGGGCTGATTTCTCAAGGAGTTTTCATGAAGAACAAGGGCTGATTTTTGGAGGAATCTACAAATACTTGGTGATCCTAGAAGTGGTGTTGATATCTCATAAGATTGGTTACCCAAAACCAAGTCTTGTTCATCCAAAAACTCATCATTTCATCACTTTGGTGGTATAAAGATTGTTCTTCCTATCCTCTTGTTATTTTGATTATGTAATCTTGTATTTTCTTTCCTATTGTATATGTATATGATGAATATATGATGATAAAAATATTGTGTGGGGATTTGGTGTTGATAAATATGGTTAAAAAGATGGAAAAACATATGTAAAAAGGTTAAAATCTTGCTTAATAAGTTGGCTGTATAAAAATAGTAACTAACCACATGTTAAACTGATAAAATGGCAAAGTGGAATCAATATACAGTAAGTATTAGGTCTTGTACACATGTGAGAGTTGGCCATACAATAGAATCATTAAAATGAGTGAGACATGATCAAAACAAGTTTAGAGTGCAAATCTGACTACACTGTTTTGGACGAATTGTATTAAATACTTAGAAGTTGATTCATCAGTAGCTATAAATAAATAAAATGAAGCACATATCATGTAGTTTCTGTGATAAAAATTTGGGGTTCTATCTCCATATAGAACTCTAGATATGACCATTTTAGTAAACTAGATTTTTAGGACTGATTTTGTATAAATAATATATAATATAAGCACTCAAAATTTATATAAAATATAAATATATATCAAACCCACTAGTTGATAATAATTATAATAAAAGATTTATATAAATATTGATATTAAAATAGGACATGTTATATAAAATTACAAGTATAAATGTTTTTCCAAGTTATAAAACTATATACTAAGTTTTACGTCTTTTCGGCTAAAACCGAAAGATTAACGTTTTTGTCAAATAAAACTCAGACGGTCGGACCCGTCTAATATAAACTTTTATAAACTCACATACTGATATATGAACTTATATAACAATTAAAAACCAATAAAACCCGAGCTTTACAACATATAGACATTAACGGGCCAAAGTAGCCTTATTGGACTATAAACCCGACTAGTTAGTAAAACACTTATAAACTTACTTATTGGGCTTAACCCATTTGGGCCCAACATGTAAAGTATAATACTGATAATAAAAGTATAATTGGGCTAATGAATAGTATTGGGCTTATAATAGGCCCATTGGGCTTCAAAATGTAAACAAGTAAAACTAGTAAACTAGTTTAAAAAGTTATCAACACATAACACTAAAATGAGCAAATGAGAATGTATAAACCCACTTGATCATCATCATATGTATAAAGTCATCATATATATACATAATTGTTATTTTGATAAAGTCATTGGACAAAAGTCTAAGACGAGTATTATTTGTCTAGGTTTCCGTGATTGAAGCACGTACCGTACATCCGAATTGCCGATAACCCGCTTTCCCACATCAACGTGAGTTCATAGCTTCGCACTCTTTTAAATGTTTTTATGAAATGTTTTATAAACCCGCGAGGGAGATAACATGTTAGTTTTTATAAAATAAGACACTAGTTGTCCCGATTGTCTGTTTATTGATTTGGACCCGAATGATTATATGACCCGATAGATGAAACGAAATGGATTATTAAAGTTAGGTTATGTCACTAAAAGTCCCATTAGCATGAATTGTGAACTACCAGGATTTGGTAGATGCTTATGCATATAATAGTGCTATTTAGGGACGATCACCCCAGTTCGCGCCTTGACGGTTGATCCCTGTCGTGCCACATTGATTGGTAAGCGAATTTATGTATTAGAAGATTTACACAAGCGTGATTATTGTGACGACACGCTAATTTAGATGGGCAAATTTAGTTTCGGGCTAGCTACCCGTTGTTTGTTGTAGTAAGGTAACAATGTCATGCGGCTTATAATAATCCTAATAACGAAATACTGCTATATGCACCGAATAACGAAATGTTGCCTGACTAGCAATACAGGGTCTTATTATTGATATTAAGTTCGTGTTCTGGTTTTACATAACCATATTCATTTAACGGTTTTTATTTAACTTTATACAACGTTATAAAACGTATTGTATGATGTTTTTACGACAATGGTTCCTATAATGATTTTGAAGGCAAAAGCCTATATTACAATTTTTGATAAGGATTTGTATAAAATGACTTTGGCTATTTTAAGGCCTATTACAAAGATTTATGAAAAATGATTTTCGGTAATAATTATATACCGATGATATATTAATGGTTTCATTAAACTCTATGAATTCACTCGGTGTTATCGCTAACCTTTTCTTTTAACATGTTTTGTCTCAGGTACTTGAAGGTAATTCTCGGGAAGACGACAAGAATTTATGGCCCGCACTTAAACAATAATTTCCATTCAAATGCTTTGTAAAACTTTGTATGAAATAATATGACTTGGGACCTATGTAACTTTGATATTTATGAATGGAAATGCTTTACTATTAAACGACGCGATTTTTAAGCGTTGTCTATGATGTGAGTAATGTGCTATCCCGTAACACCAACGAGCCTTCCGCTGTATTGAATTGTGTAAATTTGGGGGTGTTACAGTTTGGTACCAGAGCTCTCGTTATAGAGAACGAAAGATTTTTAAAACCAAGGTTTTGAATAAAACATTTCAAAATCTTTTAACTATAAACATTTTTCTAAAAATGTCTAAAAATCTTTTGACTATAACGATGCCGAAGAATTCCCGAGTTACCGACAAGGCCAGACTGAGAAGTGTTATTTTAATATATATATATATATAACTTAGATTATATATATACATATGATGTAATTTGATTACATGATTGTTTGATGATTATTTCTATATTTATACGAGGTATTTATACGACGTAGATTGTCACATAAAACCCTAACTCCCCTAGCAAATCAATCGAAGCTATTCCCGTAGGAATTCTAGCTATTCCAGATCTAGACCAAGTTGTGGATATTTATGATCCCGACAAAATGGTTGATATTCGTAGAAATGTAGATATTAGTTGATTTTGATATTGAAGAGCAATTGGCGAGATTAAAACTGATATCGATGTCATGACAATCTTTCTTTATAGAGTGGAGTTTGACAAAATGTTACCACCTAGAAAGATGTCATCTGATTCGTTGTCATCCAATTCTCAAATTGAAATCGAAGAGGTGAATGTTGCACTTGAGGCTATCAATAGAACCATTACCCAAAAGCCTCATGCCACTAGTACCTTTCCGAGAAGTCTAATTGAATGTGTGAGTCATTTCATACCAGTGACTCATTTGATAATTATTGTTGTAAGAGCTATAGGATTGAAATTAAGTGTTGATCATATCAAGCTTTTATTGTCCTTTTAAGGTTTAAAAACAAAGTTGAAAGTATTGGAAAATGAGGTAGGATATCACATTGAGTATAAGTTGGTTGAAACCTGAATAAAGTAAAATTTAACTCGTAGGGAATATGAGATTGTTAAGAGGAAGTTGTTAGGTTCTATGATTGAATTATAAGGTTTTAAATAATTGTTGATTCGTGTTAAGGGTTGTTCCTAGGCCATTGTCCAATGACGAGGATGCCCAGTGTCCAATAAATAAATTGAAGAAATCTTCTTCTGAATTGGGACTGATGGATCTTTCGGGACATGTGGAACACCTAATGATTCTTGTAGATTAGTATTCATTGTGGTATCTTTTAAAAATCCCTAACTTAACTGAAACATCAGTTGGTAGGATGAGTTCTTGGAATTGTATGACATAGTGACACGTAATGTGTTACGGTACAATTTTGACTTGTTTGTGATTAATGAAAAGACTACCTTTGATTGCTAAATCCTACATGTATTGATGTTATCTATCTTTTATTGATCCATCCTAATGTCCGCATTAGTGATGCAACCATTGAACAAGTACTCATCTTGATTTGCGTTACGTTGTGGATTATTCTTTTTGAGCGCCATCGAGGTCATGAACCTCATAATTATTTGGCTAAGCTCATTTCCTATTATATTGTAGTTATTTCTTGGTGAACAACTCTTCATCACTCTTTTGCAGATCACTGATTGTTTTTATAAGATAAAACAGTATCCATTGATAAAGATTGAATTTTCATCACCGAAGGATTATTTAAAGTGAGATTTATAAGTAATCGCTATCGAAATAACGTTGTTTATGAAACACCTTAGAAAACTTAATTGTTTCCATAACAAAGAACATCTTTGTAAATTTATTTTTGATTCTTATTTAAGAATTAAGCATGAAAATATTTTTATTATAAACATGATGATAAAATTTTGACGAACTGAGTATTGCATCGTTAATCTTGAAATTGTATATAGTTACGCGCCTACATACAATTTGGAAGGGACCATGCAAGGCTGATTAGTAGTCACAAATGAAATATTAATAAACACTAAATTTTCTTTGAAGTTATGAGTGATTAAATTTTATGAGATCTACAATAAGTGCAAAATAGGGACATAGTGTTAGGGACACCTACATATGTGCCTGTAGCATCTATTCTTCTGAGTCGAATTTACTCATCTGTGGAAATTGTCTTATTTGACAATTGACAATTCTTTCTTGTCCAGTTCTCCCGTAGTGAGATTCTTAGGAAAAGTATCTGATTACCGAGTGTTGATACCCGACTGGATGTATCGACGTTCCTATCATTTCTTTTGATTTGATTTCATTTGAATGACCTGGGTAACGATCCAAGGAGCTTTTGAATGTATACTCAAATTATGAAAACATGGGATATATTCATATTCGTTAAATGTTTTCGTCTGTATCTGATTTTGAATTCTCTCCCGTAGATTATGCGTTGACCTTACTCTTTTCAGGTTAGTTATGTCTCCAGATATCCTTAAACTTGTGAAGGATTATGAATTATTATTAGTCTTTTGAGAAACTCACATCTTATCGACGACAATGAAACTGGAAAGTTAATAGTGCCAGTAGAATGGATTGATTGGTTATGACATGACGACATTGTCTTAATTGATGGGAACTCGAGTAGAATTCCCCTTAATGATAAGATGTTGATTATCGAAAGTGATCTAAATAATTCTTGATGGATGACCATATCCTGCATTTAGACTTGAAATTATACCGTGAATGGTTGTGAATTAGTCATAGATATTATAATCTAGAAAGAACCTAATATGAATTTATTAAGAGATGTTTATGCTATCTGAAACTTTAGGAAGTATTGTTGGTGAATTACCTAGACTTTCGCCATTAAGGCGAATTGAATTTGGTATTGATTATATTCTCGGTGCTGCACCTGTGGCATGTGCACTATACGTTAGCACCATCTGAATTAAAGGAATTACCGTACAACTGAGAGAGTTGTTGGAGAAACCTTTTATTCTACCGAGCTCGCCATTCTGAAGAGCTATGGTGTTATTATTCCTTATATTTGTTGAATTACCATGAACTAGGTAAATTGATGATAAAAATCTATATCCACTACCCAAGATGATAGATTTGTTCGATCATTTACAAGGTTCTAGCATATGTTTTAAAGATTTGATCCACGGCATGGTTACCATCAACTTCGCGTCCACGAAGAAGATTACCTATTCCAATCACTACATCCAGAACTCGTGATGAATATTATGAGTTTCATGTTATGTTGTTTGGATTGACTAATACTCATGTAGCATCCATAAATTTGGTGAATCACGTGTGTAGGCTGTAATTTGATAAAATCATGCTTGTGATGATTAAGGACCATTTGTTTGTTTCTAAGAATAACAAGGAGTTAATAATTATTTATAGATTGCCCTGAATTGGCCGAACAATGAAAATATGTACCTTTAATATTTAACATATGATTTAAGGCTTAATCTTTTACATGATTTGACCATATGATTAATAGATAATGGAATCTATATTGACTCTTCAAAAATTTGAGCCCTTTAAGACTTTGGGTTTTACCAATAATAAAGTGCAAATATGTTTTGACAAATGTTTTATCAAAATAATTTTTAAGGAATCATTCCCTTAAACCCAGAACATTTAACTAAACTCCTGTTTAGGGGTAAATGTTTATGTATACCTCAAGACAACTTAAGAAGGATTGAGGAAAACCATATAAACCATGACTTGAAATTTAAAACGACAATTTTTGCTTGTCAACTAAGAAAATTGTGACCAAAATATAAACAAAGATTTTTCGAACATTTACGAATCTCACTAATTATTTACGGTAAATCAACAAAAATCGTGTTAACTAAATTCAAATTTATTTTGAACATTTTCATATAATTGGTCGAACTAAGAAATTTAAAATTTTTACGTTTACGTTTCATAAAAATTAAATATTTATTATTTAATTACTTGTAATACTTATCGACACTTTAAACGTCGGATTGAGCAAAACTGATAAAAATGATAGCTGAGACGAAACTAATACTTATAAAATATAAAGAAGGAATTTTTGAATGAATACGGTCATGATAATTATTTTATAAAGAGAGGTGAATGTAATTACTGACATATTATATAGAAAAGATAAAGAATCAATTAGGACATGTTCCTTAATAATGACTGTGCAAAATAATTTGTCGAACAATTTAAAAATAAACAATACTTGTAAGAAGGATAATATAAATAATAAAGGGGTTCGCGGCTAATGTGAACCATTAGAATTAAGAAGCCTATGGCGTTAAATGTTTTAAAGGCTGCTTGTGGTTGCCTGAATATAGAGGATTTTGAGATTTAGTCATATTGAAATCTCGTAAGTATAAGTATTCCATTCATGTCATTTCTGACTAAATGTATCTTTATCTGAAGAAGTTGTACTGATGTAATTTATGAAGGCAGACATCGCCTCATACATTAGTAAACGTCTAAACTATTGCAAAGGTCATTATCTGAATTTGATTCGATTTGGGTCATCGTCGACAGACTGACCAAATCTACTAATATCATTCCTGTTAATGATAGATTCTTGATGAAGAAATTGACTCTTTTGTATTTAAAGGAGTTGTGTAAACATGGTGTGCCTGTATCGATCATCTCTATCAAGATCCTCGCTTCGCATCGAATTTCTAGAAATTTGCTCAGAAGTCATTAAGAACGAATCTTGATGAGAGTACTTTGTACCACCCCAATCGAAGGGACGAGGTAAAGTAACGATAAAAAATACTATAAGTGATGTTCTATGTTTGAATGATTGACCTTTGGTAATAAATCGTATAATCGCTTTCCTTTGGAGAGATTATCATTGATAATTATCGTGTTATGATCGAGATCGAATCTTTTTAGGATCTAAATATTAGAGCATCTGTAAGCAGGAGTTGGTATGAAGACACCCGACATACACCCATTGTGAGTTGGACATGTCTTTTAGGTTTAAGGTTTCCTATGATGGCGAACCTAACCTTACAAAATACTCGACCCGCGAGACCTGAAATGATTGTTGAAATTAGGATTTGATTATTGACTGCCGGTAGTGGGCAGGAGGTTATGTGAATATGAAATGTAGATCTTGAAGTGCCAGATGGGTAGCGAAGTTATGCCAAAAAATTTTAACTATGGAAAATGAATTGAAGATCTGAAAGATCATGGGATATAAGTCCCCATTGTATGGGACCATTGAGATGATGTAAAAGATTGGTTTGAAAGGCATATAAGCTGGATCTACCCTAGGACTTCAAGAGCTGCGTGAATTATGTTTCGTATATCGAACTTGATAAAATGTCTATCAAGTGAGAATCTGATCACTTCTTGATAAAGTTTAGATCGGCGAAAAGTTGCATTCATCAAAAACTCGTGAACATTATAGATAGAGAAAGTAAGTCAACATTAAGCCTGATCTTATTCCCGTAGTTATGTTTGATGAAACTCGCGTATTGTAATGAATTAAACTTGTGAGAAAAGACCGAATGTGGAAGAAATACCCACATGGCTTTAACTCTATAATAAGCGAGTAGTAAGATAAGATGATCTTTGAGGACAAAGATCCTGTTTAGGGGTAAATGCTGTGACAATCCGTCAATTTATGGTTGATATTTTATTCACAAATATTATTTAAAAACATTATTTTAATGTTATATTATGAACTCACTTATTTTTGGGAAGAAATTTGGATTTTCGTCTTGAAGTAGCATCGCCTACGTCTAAACCGGAGGATTCTACGTTACGTGCTTACGTTTACATACACCGTTTTTGGTGACAGTCCGACATTTCAGGAAATAAAATTATCCGTGAGTATTATTTTCGGATTTTAAATTTGTGTTGGTTCATAAACTCACAAATTTACGAGAAGAGATTAGGACTTACGATTATAATTTAACGTCCTTCATGACTAAACCGGAAACCTTAGGATTACGTATTTACGTTTTCGAACTCCGTTTTTGATGAGACAATTTTTATTAGATTCGTTTTGTGCCGTTGATTCATAATTTATAAAAACGTTTTTCGTAAAACGACCCGAGGGCACGCAAATCGAGGAAACTAGAATCGAGGAGTACCCGTAAATTAGTGGAGATGAGACAAGTGGGACACTTGTCCCACCCCCACTTATAACCAGCCTTAATAAGCCACAAAAACAAGTGTGGTGTCAACTTTTATACTAAGGAAGGACACTTGTCCTCCCTTTTCTCCCAAAACCATTTAACATCATAAACAAGCTACACATACCACTACCTCTCATTTCTCACATGCAAAACCACCATTTTCCTCTCCTCCCTCTCTCTAAATTCGTCCCATATCCTCCATCTAACACCACCACCATCAAAAAATTCAACCATAAACCATATGTATAATTTACATATGATGAAAACCCATTGAAGTTATGAAGATTGGAGGTGATCTTAACATGTAAAAAGGAGTTTTCAAGGGTGTTTGGGGCTGATTTCTCAAGGAGTTTTCATGAAGAACAAGGGCTGATTTTGTTAGAAATTTAGGGTCGTGATAACCAACGATTGCCGGATAAATTCTTGAATCGTGTATAAAGTCCACTTTCCTAATACAATATTTCGACCCTATTCGGTGCCTTGGGTTACACGAAATTCGTATTGGGATAAGACAAGAACACACACTAATTCTAGGCACAAGAAAGAGAGCAAAACATTGAATAATTTGTGGTGATTGTTGTTGATATAATGATGTTCATCATCTTTACCAAATCATGTTTATATCTATATATAAACTTGATGGTGATTGTATGAAAAGTTGTGACTTTTCCTTAAAAGTTATCTCCTTTTGCCAAAAGTCTTAATGGATCTTTAAAATCTGTCCAGCAACAGTTTGTAACAGTCTAAAACCGTCGTTAACTGTTTCTATACAAAAGGCATGTATTTTTATCAGTGACAGATTAGTGACTACGAATTCTGTCACTATTTCATCATTTGACTTTACATTCACAACCCTTTTCATTATCGTGTCCGAAATCAAGTAAATTAGTTTATACAAGCGTGCACTCCGCACCTCCGAACTTGCATTATAACTTACACTTGAAATCCATTTGGTCTCGGGTAATCACCATTACACATAAAATGATTGATGACACTAAAATCACCAACAATCCTCCCCCATTTTAGTGTAATCCTTGATTTCCCAAAAAATCAAAACAAACCAAACTCATGCATAGATGAAAATGTCGCAACGATTGAATTTCCACTTAGTATATTACGCATTCCAAATATTCGAAAATCAGGGTGTCGTAACGATTGAACCCTTCAATTCGTTTGAATACTCGAAGATAATATACACACGAGTTTCTATATTTCTCCAATGTTTGTACTTGACGCTTTACAAGCCATGCGTCCATATCCATTCATGAGCATATAGGAAGCCAAGTCCAAGCTTCTTGAAGCGGCAAAACTTCATGCTCATATAGGTAGTTCTTTCAGTCATGCCCTACATTGCACTTTTTCAAAAGAACTATTAAGAAGATAAACTTCAACCTCGTTATCTTGTAGGTCTGAACACATACCTTGGGATTGTATAAAATGTGTTCCAATATCTAATTGTGAGCTTTCCACATTTTCAGCCTCTAGCGTTGTACTAAAGGGGAATTGGGTATCTCACAATTAAATGATCTAATTGACTTTTCATCCCTATTACCGACTTTGTGCACTAAGTCTCTTGCAAACCTCTTTATCAAGTGGTAAGCTATTAATACTTTTTCTATAGGAAGCACTCTACATGGTAACATTGACTTTTAAACATAAAAAAAATGTTTAATCAAGTCCTTTGACCATTAAACTTCTAACTCAAAAAGGTAAAACAACAATCTTGATGCCATCATTGGATACGTTGTGCAACTTAAAATCTTTGATCCTAAATATTATGTTCACACTAAGCGTAAACCTAACACTTATCGATGTGCAATATTATTGATCAGATATCCAACCTGCATCAATTCATCGTTATCATATTCATTGATCTCTGTCGTATTATAAACCATAACCCATGATTTCTTATAAATACGATCGTACTCGGTATATAACCACCCGACATATCATTTAAATATAAGCAAATGATATCTTCGTCAATCAATAACACGTCGTCTAAATACAGGCACTATGTATCTATTAGACAAAACCACTTGGCCAAGTTTTATCTATAAATCATTTAGACAAATATTGAGTAGCTCTGGCAAACATTTATTACCACATAAGACCATCGAATTTAAGCAGATGTATAGTTTCTTTTGCCATGTACAGAAACAAACGAATACCCATGTTTCTAGCAATCATTAAAGCCAACTTTTAACATTTAAGCAATACTTACAATTCATGCAAAAGGAATAACAAGTTCCTATATTTCATGCATGAATCAAATTTATCATATACACATAATCCAATAAAGTAATTAACAATATTTAAAACATTACTATTAGTTACTTTCATGTATGTTAAATTGGCACTTTTAACATTGATATCCACATTCATTCAAGACATGTCAAGAAAATCCAAATCCATATTTCTAGATTTCTATGAAATATGCCATATAGTAACAGTTCATGCAATTGAGATATAAAAAAATCAATTACAATAATCATGCATGAATCTAGTTATTTGCAACATTGTACAGACAACAACCAAAAAATAAAATGATATCAATTCTACTTATTTTCGTTCTGAAGGCAGCACCTGATCGACATCGGTTTTGCCTCTTGCCAACACTCATAAACCCTTCCTCATTGTTATGATATATCGAAATAGATATATATATTTTGGAAGAATAAACCAAAGACCTATAGTTATCCGGCCTTTGCAGAACACCATCACTAAGTTACGGTCACCGTCAAAGTATCATACAGTTGCATCGCAACACACTTTTTAGAAAATTGGTTTGTGGGTCAATAAACTTTCAAGTTTCAATTTACCGTAAAATTACAATCGAACTTTTAGGTTTGCCATGAAAGAACAACATTCAGAATTTACCATTCCTCAAATTCAATAAACATATCTTTTAATGTCAATCATTTTCAGTTATTTGGCAAACAAAGAAAACAAGATTCATTCAACCGTCGATATCAAAATTCAAGTCTCAAAACTAGTCGATTTGCTGACAATACGACAATAGTCGATTTATTAACTCTGAATCAATTAGAGAAAATCCTTTTACTGTTCCTTCAAAACAAGAAACGATTCATTATAACAAACTTCGATTCATACTAATGGTTCATAGAGTGATCCATGCAACATCATTTTCCACTTTCTTAAAATTTCATATTTACCAATAGTCATGGAAATAATAAGAAAGCAACTCTAATCATCATTAGCATTATATATAAACCAATGATATTTCTTTTTGTCGATTTCAAAATCATTAACTTGAATCAAATATAAAAGTAATTGTAGTAAAACTTTATTCCTTTATCTCATACATAAATACAAGTTTCCAAAAACTTCAACATCTAATGAAAGTACTTTTGTTTCATGGACATCTACTTTTCAAAATTCACCGATCAAGACAATGCATGCCCTACTTATACCATCGGTGGATCATGACAAAATCAATGCCAACCATTCAGCCGTGTCCCTTAATCAAATCACGTATGTGATTTATTGCACTTTTGAACATCTAAACATATCATCGAAAACATGATATTTAATCATGGTACAACCGTAAGTTTAATAACAAAACTTAATTCCCTGCTCTAGTACATACTATAAAACATTTAGATACTTTCATACACATGTCCATTTACAAGTTACAATCCAAAGAACATACTTTAGATTTCATTTAGAATGACCCCGACTATATTATTCGCCGAAACAACACATTTCAACAATAACTTATGCTCAATTGAAAAGTTTAAAATACACTTGTGTAACGGTGAAAGGACCCGACCAACGAGATTTCAATTTCCCGAAAAATATCTTGAGTCTAGAGTTAAAAAGTAACACTTGATCACCAACGTTAAAAACCCGGTTTTTAATCTTTGCATCATGAAACTTTTTAGTCTTTTCTTTGAAAATCAATGAATTTTCATAAGAATTGTCTCTTAATTCATCCAATTCATTCAATTGTATTTTCCGGTGATCCCCCGCGGTCTTCAAGTCAAAGTTTTCATGCTTAAGGGCCCAATATGCCTTGTGCTCCAATTCAATGGGCAAATGACAATTCTTTCCATAGACTAACTTATAAGGAGTGCAATCGATAGGTGTCTTATAAGCGGGTCCTAAAGGCCTATAAAGCGTCATCGAGTTTGTTGGACCATGAAGCACTGTTTTCTCCAATCGACCTCTAAATTCCTCTTCAATGCTCGGTTCGAAACCTCGACTTGCCCACTCGTTTGCGGGTGATAAGCCGTAGAAAGACGATGAGTAACTCCATATTTCTTTAAGACTTTCTCGAATTGGTCATTACAAAAATGGCCACGATCGCTTATAATAGCACGAGGGGTTCCGAACCGAGAGAATAGTTGCTTCAAGAACTTTACTACCACACGAGCATCATTAGTAGGTAAAGCCTTAGCTTCCACCCACTTAGAAAGGTAGTCCACCGCGACGAGGATATACTTGTTACCATGAGACGATGGGAACGGCCCCATAAAGTCTATGCCCCAAATGTCGAAAATCTCACACACTTGAATTATGTTTTGCGGCATTTCATCACGTTGAGACGATTTTCCTTGACGTTGGCACGAATCACACGACTTCACAAGTGCGTGTGCATCACGATAGATAGAAGGCCAAAAGAAGCCGGCATCGAACACTTTCTTAGCCGTGAGATTAGCATCATGGTGACCACCCGTGGGTCCCTCGTGACAAGCTCTAAGGATATTAGAAGCTTCGGCACCAAAAACACAACGTCGAACGAGTTGATCCGCACAAACTTGAAAGAGATAAGGGTCGTCCCAAAAATAGAACTTGACGTCACGAAAGAATTTTTGCTTTTGTTGTGTCGTCATACCCTTGATTATGAAATTGCCCGCATGGTAATTTGCGATGTCGGCAAACCATGGGGTGATGTCTTTAGAATTCACTACACCGAGAGTCTCGAGAGGAAACGTTTCGGTGATTTCCTTGTTCTCGAAAACATCTTTGTGAGGATCTTCTAGACGAGAGAGATGATCGGTCGCTAGATTCTCGGCTCCTTTTTTGTCAAGCACGGTGACATCAAATTCTTGGAGGAGGAGCATCCAACGAAGCAATATCGGCTTAGCATCTTGCTTAGCTAAGAGATACTTAATAGCCGAATGGTCGGTATACACTATGCTTTTAGTTAAGACGAGATAAGGTCGGAATTTCTCAAAATCATAGACCACGGCAAGGAATTCCTTTTCCGTTGTCGTGTACTTTAATTGAGCCTCGGTCATCGTCTTACTAGCATAATGGATAGGACGGAAATGCTTTTCATAGCGTTGCCCTAAGACGGCCCCTATAGCATAATCACTTGCATCACACATGATTTCAAAGGGTAATTCCCAATTAGGAGCAACAAGAATGGGAGCTTCGGTAAGTTTCCTTTTGAGAGTTTCGAAAGCTCTAACACAATCCTCATTAAAATTAAAAGGAGCATCCTTCTCGAGAAGGTGTGTCATAGGTCGAGAGATTTTCGAAAAGTCTTTGATGAAACGACGATAAAAGCCCGCATAGCCTAGGAAACTCCTAACTCCCTTAACGGTTTTGGGAGGAGGTAACTTGGCGATGACGTCTACCTTAGCTTTATCGACCTCAATCCCCGCTTTAGAGACCTTATGTCCTAAGACGATTCCTTGTTTAAACGTAAAATGACATTTTTCCCAATTAAGCACAAGATTGGTTTCTTCACAACGTTTTAACATTTGCTCAAGGTTAGATAAACATGACGTGAACGAATTGCCAAACACCGAGAAGTCATCCATAAACACTTCCATCGACTTCTCGATCATATCGTGAAAAATTTCCATCATACACCGTTGAAACGTACCCGGTGCATTACAAAGTCCGAAAGGCATCCTACGATAAGCAAACGTTCCATAAGGACACGTAAACATAGTCTTCTCTTGATCACGAGGGTCGATAGGGATTTGAAAGTAACCGGAAAAACCATCTAAAAAGCAATAGAATTCATTTCCCGCGAGTCGCTCCAACATTTGATCCATGAAGGGCAAAGGTAAGTAGTCTTTGTGAGTGGCGTCATTTAACTTTCGGTAGTCAATACACACCCTCCAACCGGTCACAACACGAGTGGGAATTAACTCGTTGTTTTTGTTAGGCACAACGGTCATTCCTCCCTTTTTAGGGACACAATGGATTGGGCTCACCCATGGGCTATCGGAGATAGGATAAATAATTCCCGCGTCAAGGAGTTTCAAAACTTCCTTTTTAATGACATCGTGAATTTTGGGATTCACCCTTCTTTGACTTTGAATTGCGGGTTTGTAGTCCTCCTCCATTAAAATCTTGTGAGTACAAAATTTTGGGTCAATACCCTTAATGTCGGAAATTTTCCACGCAATTGCCCCTTTATGAGCTTTAAGAACTTTCAAGAGCTCGGTTTTTTCATCATTAGCAAGACCTCTTGCAATAATAACCGGCAGCTTGTCATCACCTTCCAAGAATGCGTATTCAAGGTGAGAAGGAAGATCTTTCAATTCAAGGATAGGTGGTTCCTCGATTGAAGATTTTGGTTCAACACTCATAACTTCCATTGGCGGAAGAAATGGTGGAATAGAAGTATCATCACTAATCAACACCTCATCTTCATTGTCGATTTCATTTGAAGTGAAATCGCCTCCTTGGAATGGAGTGAGATTTGGTGTAGAATTAGCAAGAATCGGATCCAAAATAGTGGGATTGCTACTTGATGAGCTATCAGAAAAACCTAACATTTCTTGTGAAAACTCATCGCAAACCACATCAACTAAGTCAATGTGATTGATGGTAGCGATTGCATAAACATGAGAAGGTTTTGAGTATTGAGTAGCGTTTATAACAAGTTCCTCTTCGTTCAATCTCAAAGTGATAGTTCTTGCATGAACGTCGATAAGCGATCTCGAGGTGTCTAAAAATGAACGACCTAAAATTAGAGGAACTTGAGGATCCGCGGGGATGTCAACTACTATAAAATCAACGGGATAGTAGAACTTCCCCACTTTGACGAAAACATCTTCGGCTACTCCACATGCTAAAATCGTAGAATGATCGGCCATCTCGATAGACATGTTCGAAGGAATAAGAGCCGGAAGCGAAAGTGATTTCCAAATGGAAAATGGCATCAAATTAATGCTCGCACCAAGATCGGCCAAGGCGAGGCATTCTTTCATATCTTGTATGTCACAAGGAATGAGAAACTTTCTGGGGTCACCAACTTTTTCCGGTATTCGGTTAAGATAAACCGAAGAGCAATTAGCAAGCTTTGAAAGCTTTTCCTTATCGCTCATCATAATTTTAAAAGTGGAAGCGAAACGAGGCATATACAACAACGCGTCGGCTAAACTCACATCAAAATGCACTTGTTGAAACATTTTTATAAAAAGCTCGATTTGTTGTTTGTTACGTTCTTGCAATTTCTGTTTATTTCGTCTCGAAGGGTAAGGTAAGGGTGGTGTAGGTTGGACATTAGGCAACAGCCTTGGAATCTCGGGTTCCACAATTGGTATTGGTTCAACCGTAGGTGTGGTATGAGCGGTACTTCGTGGGATTGTAATGTGCTCCTTTTCGACCACCACCTCGGGTTCTTTCTCGATTTCCTTTTCCGTAGAAGTACTTGGACGAGAGATTGGTTCCTTTAAAGTTTTACCACTTCGTGTAGTAATAACCTTCATTTCTCCCTTCGGGTTTGCAATGGTATCACTAGGAAGACCATCCGAGGAAGAGGGTTTACACATGATTGCTTCAAACATTTTTGCCATTCGGTCCTCAAAATTTGATTGCCTAGCATCCGCTTTTAACAATTCTTGCTTAATCTCATGTTGTCCTTGTTCCATCTTTTGTTGATTTTGTTGAAGATGTTGGACATTTCTTTCCATTTTATTTGCATGAGTTTTAAGTTCATTAGCAAGTTCGTTTTTAAGCTCGTTTTTCAACTCGGATCTTAAGCTAATCATCTCACGTTGCATGTTATCAAACTTAGCATCATTTGCTTTAGCATAATCCAAAAATTCTCCTTGAAGATTTTTAGTGTGAGTATTTTGAAAACCTTGTGTAGTGTTTTGAAAATCACGGTTTTTGTTTTAATTAGTGACTTCTCCATTCCCACTTTGATAATTCCCCTTGTTGTAGTTACGTGAATTGCCTTGATAATTACCACCTTGGTT
The DNA here is from genome assembly GCA_025667525.1 of Glebionis coronaria. Classification (NCBI taxonomy): domain Eukaryota; kingdom Viridiplantae; phylum Streptophyta; class Magnoliopsida; order Asterales; family Asteraceae; genus Glebionis; species Glebionis coronaria. The sequence goes on from CM046882.1 coordinate 179,490,396, forward strand.
GTTGTTTCGATAGTTATTAGCATTTTGATTTGGTGGAGCTTGATTTGGGCGGGAACCTTGGTCGTTTTGGTTATAAGTTCCCGTTGCTACATAAGCACTCGAAGTTTTACCATCCGTGGTAATGCACTCGGAAAGATCATGAGCTCCACCACAAGACAAACAACTCTTAGCAACCGCTTTAACCGAAGCGGAATTCAAAGCTTCTTGAGCTTTCTAATGAGTCATAGGATTAGCAAATCTATCGAAAAACCGATTTTCCTCATTAGCTTCATCATGTAAGGCATTAATGCTACGAGACGATGACGACGATGACGAACCCAAATTGGCAACACTCGGTGTGTTACGAGGGCTATAAACCTTAGATCTATTCTCGATAAACTTTAAAGCCTCATCTGTCGTTTTGCACAAAATATTACCACCCGCGACGGCATTCAAGTAATCTTGTTCATGATCATTAAGCCCATTATAAAAAGTATCAATTTGATGCAATTCCGAATATCATGGTGTGGACATTCATGTAACATTTCTTTAAATCGTTCCCATGCCATTGAAAACCTTTCATTATTTCGTTGCACAAATCTCATTTTCAAATATTATTTCAAATCTCGAAATCTCGAAATCTCATTTTTCAAATCTCGAAATCTCATTTTTCAAATGTGTTGTTTTAGATGGTGGAAAAAACTTGTTCACAAACTTAGAAACGAGATCACCCCATGTCAAAATTGAATTTGGCGGTTCTTTCTCAAGCCAAATTTTTGCGGGTCCATCTAACGAGTATGGAAACAACATCATCTTAATGGCGTCATGTGGAACATCCTTAAACTTGCTAGTAGCGGTGAGACGATTAAAATTCCTTATGTGGTAATGCGGGTTGTCTTTCTCATGACCTCTAAACTTATTAGCTTGCAACATCGACATTAAACCTGTCTTAATCTCGAAATTCTCCGCAAGGATAGCGGGAATCACAATGGCCTCTCCAAAACCCTCGGTGGGTGCTTGTAGCAACTCCATCATAGTACGATTAGCCATGACGACTTCTTGTTCTACAATAGGTTCAACAATTGGAGTTTGTTCTTCAATCAACGTCTCTTGATTGGCTTGCTTTTGAAGACGTTTACGAGCTCGTTTTGCTTGGTTACGAGTGATCATAAACTTCACGAAGAATGGGAGGTGAGCAAAGAAGATTCTTTTTTGGTGTTTTGTGAATTTTAAATTTTTTTGTATTTTTGATTGTTTTTAATTTTATTTTATTTTATTTTTGTGTATCTTCGTAGACAACAATCTACCAAATCTCTCCTCGAATCAAACTCTTGATTAAAGAAGTCTCAAAGGAATGAAAACGATCACGTGGAGTGAACGCCTTCGAATGACTTTTAGAACCTTGGTGAAAACCAAATTGTTCAAGAGGGTTTAATCACAAAGAAACCAAGCAAATATATTATACGTAATAATACTTTGGGCGGCAAAACCCTCGATTAGCCTTCAATCTCAAAATACTCACAAGCAAGCGGGGAAAAGAGGCGACGCGAAGCACTTAAGAGCCTTTTTCCTTAGGGTATATTTTATAATACCCGCCTTATACCCACCTTATAGTTCGTATTTTTCAAATACAATAATTAGGAGATCAAATCCCAATTAAGGTTGTGTTTTCACACTTTTGGAGATATTTTGTATTTATTGTGATACTTAATACAATATAGTAATAATAATTTCACAAGAAAAACCATAAAAACCGATAATACATATTAGTAGATTTCTACTAATACAAATACTATTTATGGTTAATATTAAAAATAACAAGACAAATTAATCACGACACACCTCCCCGGCAGCGGCGCCAAAATGATTGTAGTAAATTACGTCTTTTAGGAAAAAAGAGCGTAAATAGGGTAAGTATTAAGTGATGATTTAGGAAAATCAAGCACTAATGACCCAAATGAAGTTCAAGTTCGTTTCCCAAGGAGGTATATGTGTGTGACTAAAATGTAGCAAGGTTTGAGATTAATATTGGTTAGAAGGGGATGAGAAAAGAGGATGACGAAGACGTGAAATTAATTATTACGATGACAAACGTAAAACCGTATAAAGATTTTTAAATGCTAATTAAAGCCCTAAAAATCAAATTAATTATCAAAAAGCCCAAATAAAGATTTTTCAATTGGTAAACCTCAAAATGACCTAAAAAGATTAAAAACCATTTTTAGAAATTTTTAAATTAACCAAAACTATTTAAAATGATTTAAAAACTATTAAAACTTAAAATAATTATAAAAATTAATCTAAAGATGATAAAATTAATCTAAAAATTGCAAAATTCCTATTTTAATGTATTTAAGCTAAGAAAAATGTAAAAAGTGCAAAAATGTGAATTTGAAAAATAATAATAAAATAATATTAAAATCATATTAAAAATCCAAAAATTATAAAAAATTCTAAAAACTTGCAAACTAGTTTATTTTTACCTAATAAAACAGAAAATGAAAGTGAAATGACCAGAATACCCCTATTGGGCCCTCAAATGGACCAAAACCAAAAACAGTCAACACTAATGGGCTTTTTAGCCCAAAAAGTCAAACTTGGCCCAATTGACTTGGAAAAGCCCAATCTGACTCAAAATTTAATTCTAAACACAAAACTCTAAAGGCCCAAAAGCTAAAAGTGAGCTTATCACAGCTTATTAAAAAAACAGCTTATCCTTATTGGGCTTTTTAGCCCATTAAGCAATAAGCTAATGCCATAAGCTCTAATTTGACACACAACCTTCTATTGGGATACTAAAGAGATCTGTAAAAAGAAATTTTGAAAAAGCACACTCAATAAGCCAGAAATAAGCAAAGTACAAATCCACAAAACGACAAAATAGTCAGGTTTGAGATTTAGGGCACCTCAGAACTTGATTCAACTTGCAAAATGTCACAAATGACTTCAATAAGCCAAATCAATCAACAAAATTTCAATAAGCAACACTAATAAGCCAGAATGAACCAATAAGCACTTATGAAAAAGCCAAATAAGCTAGTTTCCTAGCAAAAGCTTAACCAAATGACTTGTAACCTACCAGACTTGATATTAAGCTGAGAAAAATGAGTTCTATTAAAAAAAATAAGTTGTTGCATGTACCAATAAGCAAAACAGATTCAAAAAGCTATGAGACCTAGTTTGACCAAAAGTCAAACGCTGATAAGTGAAATTCAAACGCTGACAGGAACAAAATGGATGTTGACAGACTCAATGAAGTGTTTAGACTTGTTTTTCACCCTGCTGGTCAAGGTTTGAGTGCAAACCTTGTGAATCAAGGCTACCAGTTGAGTAGTCTTGACAAGTTTTGGCACAAATAAGCCAATAAGCCAGTAAGCTTATAAGCTATCAACAGATAAATCCAAGTAGCCAAATAACCTCACAAGCAGCACACAAATAGAATCCAAGCAACAAAACAACAATCCTTATTCTAGAAATCACAATGCAACACCAAATGAGGTGGTCACTTTGCTGATGCAAATGACCACTTCAGCCAACTTTGATAAGCTATAACAAACACAATAAGCCACCCAATTCAACAACCAGATAACCAATAGATAGCTTATCACCCAAACTATTCCCAAACCTGATTTCAGACCTTAGATCCAAGTAAAAAAGAATTTATTGGATCTGATGTGTTTGACCAATTCCAAAACACTTTTTATCAGATTTTAGCAAAACTTCCAATCCTTTTTCCAAACTTTCAAAGACTTAACCAATGACTAAAACTTGTTCAAAATGACTTGTTTAGACCACCCAAACCGTAAGAACCAAGGGCACAAGGCCACAAGGCCTTATGAACCAGTAAACCCAAACAGTCCTTAATCAACCACTTTTCAAAGCAACTTGTGATTTTTAAATACAACCTTCTGATTTTATCATTCAAACAGCTACACTAGGTGACAACTAACAGATTGCAACCATAAAACACAAAGCACAAACACAGAATCACCAAATCATATACCAAAATGCAAAACAGGCAGTAACATGAATTTTTTTAGAGGAATCTTAAACAAGGGATTATACCTGCCCTCCACAACATCCTAGGAGGGCCATCTATGCTCCTTGGACCTTGTTCAGCAACTAGAACAAGACCAAGGTTCTTCAAAAAGGAAGATCAAAACCTTCTAATGTTCAAAGTAGAACAGGTTTTGATTATGATATATCTTCAACACAAATCAGCAAACAACTCAACCAAGAGCTTAAAACTCTTCTCAGGCTTGGTGTCAACAAGCTTGAAGGAGCTTAAGGCCTTTGGTTAATGGTTAGTACACAATAAAAAGCAAATTCAGAAACCTCTTTTCAAGCTTTTTCAAACTTGAAAAACTTACCAAACATAAACGTCCTTGAACCAAATGATTCAAGCACACTTATAACAACAAATGGAACTCAGAATCACCTTTAAACAACACCAACTTTCAAAAACATAAAAAGGAATTACAATTTTCTCAAAATACCAACTTTTATAAATTTCAAAAAGGAATTACAAGTTTAAAAGGTAAAACTAGAACAAATGGACTCTCACAGGTTGAGGTCTCCTTTTATAGGCAAATGGATACATAGCACTATTCATAAACCCTAGAAGTGAATTCCCAATATTGTCCTTGAGGTCTTCTAGACGATTCTTTGATGTGAGCTGTCCAAAATGATCAAAACCGTTCAAACTAGCTTTGGAGTGAAGCAAAGAGTATTGGCTGTTGATCTTGACACGTGGCAGTCCTTGGGGAATAAGTTGTGATGTGATGGGTGAAACGGTTTTGGGTGTGGGACCCTTTGGTGAGTGGAGAAGAGGGTTTTAAGGTTGGGATGAGTTTCTACATGTGTGAATCACACATGTGTAAAGGTAATTGGTTTTTACCCTTTGTTTTAAGTGAGGTAAAAACTGGGTTCATCATGTGAACAGTAACAAAGTTTGATCCGGTTTTGGTGGATTGTGTTCGTGTTTTGCGAATTTTTGTTTTGAATGTTTCAAATGCACCACTTCTAGTCCTTGTTCTTTGGGAAAAATAGTAAATCAAGTTTTCAGCCAACAAAAACGTGTTTCCTTTGTTGTTGAAGTTTCCATCTTTACACTTTCGGCACAAAATTTTTCCAAAAAGATATCAAGGGTTATTTTTGCCATGTTTTCATAATTGAAGGACTGATTTTGGACTTTGTTGATATTCAAAGGTCTTCAATGTATCTTTGACTCCATGAGGGACCCTAATTTACAAATTAGATTTGATGAGGGACTAATCTTGCCATTTCTTTAAAGTTGAGGGACATTTTTGCAATTTTGACAAACTTAAGGGACCAAACTTGTGATTATGAATTCACAAGGGTTTTAAGTGTCATTTATTCATTGTTTGAGGATCAATCTTGCATATCTTCAAGTCTTCAAGGGTAAATGTTGGATAAATCATGAACTAGGGCCCGATTCTTTGTACGGCTTCGTTTCTCGTGTCCGTTTTTCCTTGTTTCTTGTGATCTTTTGTCTTTTTCACAATATCCATACCTAAAATACACAAGTAAACAAACACAAGCATATATATGGTATTTTATGACATTTTTATGCATTTAAAGCCCGAAAAGAACGATGAGATCATGTATAAATGCCATCTCATCATTAGACAACTTGCATCTCTCATTACTTACATCTGTTAACAATCTTAAAACCTCTTTGTTAAGTCTTTCAGTATTTAAACGACAACCCTTAATACAAAAATCATCATCATATACCTCATTGTCTGATGAAGATGAGGAGTGTGCCATGAGAGCATAGTGAACATGCTCTTCTTCTTCTATCTCAGCAACCAAAGCTTTATCCTCTTCCTCATCCTTATCCAAATAGCTCCAGTCCCATCCAACACCATCAATTTCTTGCATTGCCACCATGGCCTTAGGATCCTGAGCCTTAACAATTTGGCTTGAGGGTTTTCCAACATCAGATCTTCTTGGAGATCTGCATTCTCTCATAAAGTGCCCCATACAATGACAATTGTAACACTCAACCTTGGATTTATCAAATCCAGCAGTGTCCTTAGCATTAAAATTCATCTTCTTCTTGAATCTTCTATTCCATCTGTTTGCTCTTATACTTGCAAGAGCCATATTCCACTTTATGTCCATCTCCTCCAAATGCTCATCACTTATTTGCTCAAGGTCCTCATATGTAATCACTGAACCATTGGGCAATGAAGCAATGTATGCACACACAGTATCCAGATCAATACCAGCAGGCTTAACTCTTGGTGAGTCAATTTTGTACGTGTCAGCGTCTGAATGTGAGGCGTTGAAAGGATATGATCCAGCGTTGACACAGGTTGATCCAGTAACTGGATGCATGTATGACTCCTTCTGATCAAATTGACCTTCACTATGTGAAAAGAAGGCCATGTTTACATTGGTAGACTTGCTTCCATGATCCAAAAGAGTTTCGTTTTCTATCAGCCTCAGTTTATTGTACACATCATCAAAAGTAGAACTTTTGTGAGTGTAATTAGAAATTTATAGACCTTGCTTCAATCTTCCATGCATCACCAAGGCTTTTAAGAAAAGTGGCAATAATGTCAACATCACCAATCACTGTCCCCATGAAGGACAGCTTGCTTGTAATGTCAAGAAGTTTGCTTCTCACACTACTTAGCTTCTCATTAGGATGAGCCTTAAAAAAAGCATACTCATGCAAGAGTTGCTTCTTTTTCTCTTCCACAGTATCAGCATTACCACCATAGGCAACTTCAAGGGCTGCCCAAAGATCTTTTGCAGACTCATAACCTCTGTATTTGTGATGATTTTCTTGTCCCAAGGAGAGTTTCAGAATTCTTAGGGTTTTCATGTCAAACCTTCTCTTTGTTATGTCCTCAACTGAAACAGCTCTACCATCATCAGGTCTTTATTTTCGTTCCTCTTTAGTAGAACCTTGAACAGCTGTTCTTGCAGCAATGGCATATGCAATCTTTTGAGCCTTATTGAATGTGTTTCCATATTCAATAATTTCCCAGAGAGTTTAGTCATGGATTTGCAGATATTGCTCAAAGTTAAACTTCCACAGCTCAAAATTGTCTGGGTCTAGCATGGGAATCTTGATGTTGTGGTTTGAAGAGGAGGAGGAGTTTGCTTCTGGGGTAGACATGATGTTTTTAGGGTTTTGTGAAAATTAGGGTTTTTGGTAATTTAGGGTTCTTGTGTTCTTTAGATCAAAGTTTCTCAACAAGCTTGGATACCACTTGTTGATCCTAAACTTAGATCAATTTAGCTTGTGTAAACGAGATTAAATCAAGTTAAACACGTAGAGAAACTTTGTTGTGTATAAGACAATTTAAGTATTATGCGGAATTAATACTTAAACAAGAACACACAAACAATTGTAAAACAAACTTTCACTTGATTAATAATAACAAACTTGCTTACAATGAAAGTGTTAAACGTATGAAAACTTATATGAAACATAACCTAAAGGTCTTCTTTTATAGACATAAGAAGCCTTGTACAAGAGTCTACGTATCAACTATTCTAGGTAAAGATAATTATAGAAAATACATTGTTGATCCTATCTTTACTAGAAACAAACTAGAAACATAATACGCATAGACCATATCTTTCTATCAGTGCTTGTCTTCAACCTATCAACGCTTGACTTCTTCCTGTCAACGCTTGATCTATCAACGTTTGTTTTCTTCATATCAACGCTTGTTTTCTTCTTGTCAGCGTTCAAGTGTACTGGCTATATTTTATTCCCAACATTGAGACCTTTCTCGGACCGATATTTGACATGTACTTCAAAATTCAGATCTTGAGAGACGATCTTGAAATTATGGTCTTCTCTTCATTTTTGTATACATCTTCATTTGGCGTGAGAGATGCTTCAAACGTTGACCACGACTTCTTCATTTCTCCTTGTCTTTATTTAGGATTTTGATATACAACGATCAGCCTCATTTTCGGACTTGGATCTGTTTATCCTCATACCTTGTTAGGGTATTTTTGGATAGACTTCTCCATGATCTTTATGGGAGTAATTGCTTCTTGTCGTGTGTCTTGATCCTTCATATTCATTTGGATTAATGATCTTCACATCATCTTTGGATCTTTTGCAAAAAAGTGAATCCTCATGACTTGTGAGGGCCTTTTTGGACTCGGATATCCTCATTCCTTGTTAGGGCCTTTTTGGATACGCCGATCTTCGCGTCTCACTTCAATAAGTTATGTCTTGGCTATGAACTCTAATTAATCCCGAGCAACTTTTAAACGATTTTGGGATAGAAGCTAAGTAATTTTTCAAATCGTATGACTTTATTTATTGCATTTATTTATTGATAAGTGTTGGGAGAAAAAGCTTATAATTAACTCACATAAATTCATTAAAGAATACAAAATTTATAATTGACTCTATCATTTCTCGTTCTCCACAATTTAAAATCTCAAAGAATGAGACTCGTGGATGCTTAGCCTAATAAACCAATTAAGGTCCATATGGTTAAGGATACTAGCTAGAGTAAACTCAAATAAGTAAACTCGGGTTGAGTCAAAATATTCACGACGGGTCTAATATATCAAAGACGTCTAAAGTTGTTAAAACCATTTTATTTATTCATTTCCTTTTTGAATTTATTCATGAAATGGAATATATACATATGATGGTGATGACTAATGGAAAGGAGATAAAAGAAAATAAATGGAAAATACTACTAGGCCAAAATAGATCAAAAAATTTGAAGAACGTCGAAAAATAGTAATTTTCCGGTTAAAATGAGGACAATTAATGTAAAAGCTCCCTTAACTTCGATAGAAGTCTCCCCTACACTTAATATAAACATGTATCCTCAATGTTTAAGCATGTGGATGTAAACTCCCCTACACTTAGTACATTGTGCATGTTGTTTAAATCGAGCTAAGGAAGAGACAACTAAAGTGATTACATTTATTCAACTTATTTATATACAAGTATGAATCACAATAGTTTGATAGAACCGGTATCACGGGTACACGGGATCACGGGTCGCGTCAAAAGCAACAAAAGTGGATCTTTAAAGCACATATCCCTACACAACATCACAAAACACAGCCTACTTGGCTCCCCCTACACTTATTGGTTGAAAAAGGTAAAGACAGTCTAACCTAGTTATACGATGCTTGATTTATTTATCACGAGTCTCTAGCTCGACTCGATTCCCCGAATATCATCATTCAAATGGGAAAAATCATGGAAAAACCGAGATTTCTAAGAGAGGAAAATCTCTCCATGCTAAAGGGTGAAATATGCTCACATAAAGAAAACCCCGCGAAGGTCCACCGGGGTCAAACACATGATTTCCATCTCGAAAGGAAATAAACCCCATGGTGGTAAAATCACACAAGTATAAGAAAAATGGGGTATCCTTAGTCAAAATTCTCTTAAAAGGGAAGGTGGTGAAATATGGCAATGATAGCACTAAAGTCTCTATTCCCGGATCAAACGCCTTTTCCTTAAGGGGAAAATATCAAGAGGTGTGGACATTAAAGCTCAAAATGTCATTTTGATCCAAAGTGGGAGAGTCCTCCTCTTCCAAACTCGATGTGAAAACATAAGTATCATCCGAGTCATAGGAAAACTCATCTTCGTGAGGAAAATAGGTATTTAGAAAGATGTCTAAATCCTCATCAAATGGAATATACTCTAAAGTAGGAATGATATCTAAGAGTGGAGGATCCTCCTCAAAAGTCGTAACTCTCAATATAGGAGTATAAGAGTCAAAGGGAGACTCAAGAATGGGAGGATCACTGTTAGAAGTAATTAAAGTGATGGTCATATAATATATCGTTGCGAAGCTCTTGAAAAATGTTATTTAATGATGTCGAGAGTTTTTAGTTATTATTATTTATGTAACGGGATTTAGTCCCGAACACACAAATGAGGAAGGCCTCCTAAACATTTCTTACTTAGTATAAAATGCCTCATATACCTCATTTGTGTGTGTGCTTTTCCATTTTAAAGTTTTAGAGAAAGAAAGGTGTGTTTGTTTCTCTCACTAGGAAATCACCAACACTTTGTACTTTCTTTTCTTCATCTTAATCTAATCTTTCTTTTTTGGTTTAATCTTCATCATGTTATTCGTGTTTGGTTAGTCGTGTGATTAAGATCTACAAGTGGTATCATTCGCCTAGGGATTCGTAGTTAGATTTGGTGTTGATTTGGTGTTGATTTTGGATCTTAATCTCGTGGGTTTTAGTTTGTTCGAATAGTTCGATATTGGTTGTGTATAGATTTGTGGTTGTTGATTCTTGGTTGTTCGTGGTTTTGGGGAGTCGACAGTGGTGGTTGTCAAGGATCAAATATGGTTTTTTTTTGGTTTTTCCGAAAATATTACTTCTTCGGAAAAGGGTTTATCTTTCTCAAATACTCCCTTTATTCCGAAGAGTTCAGGTAAGGTTCTCCATGTTTATTCCGAAAAAACCAGTTTATCCGAAGAATAAGGTAACTTCCTTCTACTGATTATCCGAAAAAGACTCTCTTATTCCGAAAATAATCCATTTTTCCGAAAACAAAAAGTTATCCGAAAAACTTCATTGTTTCCGAAAATATTCAGTTTATCCGAAAAATCAAAACTATTCTAAAATACACCATTATTCCGAAGAAGTACCGATATTCCGAAGAAACATCATTATTCCGAAAACCATTATTCTGGAAAAACACCATTATTCCGAAGAAGTACCAATATTCCGAAGAAACATCATTACTCCGAAAAACACCATTATTCCGAAAAATTGCCATAATTCCAAAAAAGTGCCATTTATCCGAAATAGTGCAATATTCCGAAAAGGGGTCTTTTATCCGAAAATGTTCTATTTTCCGAAAATCCTCCATTTTTCGAAAAAGGGTAATTATTCCGAAAAACCCCAAATATTCTGAAAATATTTTTCAAAAAATGTGTTTTTGAAAATTTTTAACAAATCGTGTGTTTTTTGGCCTTGGAATTTTTGGTTTCTGGAGAGCATTTTTTTAGGGGATTTAATCAAATTTAGGGGATTTTAACTACAACACTCTGCGTTATACGAATTGAGATCTGAAATTGAGTATAATACAGTTCGTTTTTTTCTCAGTTCTTGCTAATGGAAAGTCCAACCAATATCGGGTTTTTAATTGTTCTTGGTTGTTAAGCTTGCTTGGATATGTATCTTTTTACCTACACAAGTGTACACAAACACAAACATACCACATAACACTGTTTTTGCCAAATAAATTGGTATTTTGCTTCATGTTTTAGGGTTATTTGTTGATAAAAGGATATGAGTTTAACCTCATATCAAATTCCCCTACACTTGAACATTGTCATGTCCTCATGCAATATTATATTTTAAAGCTCAAATTTACATTTCCCTCATAATTAATCCACCTTGGCCAAATGAGATGCATCTACACTACTCTAAACTAAATGATGCATGATTTTGACTTTTAATAATGCAATGAACAAAATACAATTCTATCTATATCTTTTTGATTCTTCTTGAAATGGTTTTGATGGTAATAACTCCTAAAGAATTCAATGGCTTAGATTAGGGCTTGGGTACCATGGACATTTATCACCCTCAAGTTTCACTTTCCCCATACCAAGCTTAAAAATGGGATCATTGTATTCACAAGTAAAAAGTGCATCAACTTATTCATGACAATTAAATGTGGAACCGGTTATTATTTGAGCAAATTGCTTGTGGGCAAATTTGTCATTATACAAGCGTGAAGTATAAGAAATGTAAAATCCGAAAATAAGGAAGCACGGTTTTAATCCTAAGTAATCCTCTCATCCATTACTTGAAAAAAACCGCTCACAATTAATATAAGTCCGTATTAAGAGTAATAAGTCATTCGCCTTATGTGTAAAATCCTCATGTCATGCTTTCATAAGTAGCTACACACTCGCTAAGGAAAGAAAAATAAAACTCACGCAATAATTTACATCCGCCATCTTTTTGAGACTTTGGATCTTCAACCCCGCAACCCGTCAAGGCAATATTGGATTGGAGCAATCTATTGAATCCCCGCAACCCGTCAAGGTAATATTGGAACTCAATAGTCACTATAATTAACACCACACTGCCCCTCTTGGGAGTCTTGCATTATTTTTTTTCTTTTTTTTTCTCTTTTTTTTTTCTCTAGCCACTCATTTTTTTCATAAGCCGCTCTTATTTTTCTTTATTCCTCACAAAGAAATTTGAAAAGAAGAAAAGGAAAAACACCCGCTAAGTATGGAGCATGACATAAGTCTAGTACACATAAAACGTGCTAACTTAGAATCTTAAGACGTACTCATACCAACCATGAATGATTAGCCAAAAATGCATAAGAGATTACAAACCAATTAAAACCGTACTTGATTATTTATTAACAATTATATACATGCGAAGAAAGTAGAGTTCAAGAAGAGAAGGGTTTAGCCACAAGTAATTATCATGAAGTCTATCTAGCCCTTTTACACTTGCTTCAACTCTATCATTTCCCATTCTTTAAAAATCTCAAATAATGAGATTGGTGGATGCTTAGCCTAATAGACCAATGAAGGACTACATGGTTAAGGATACTAGCTAGAGAATGCCAAAATAAGCAAACTCGGGTTGAGTCAAAACATCCATGGCGGGCCTAATATGTCAAAGAAATCTAAATTTGTTAAAACCATGTTTTATTATATTTTTTTTCCTTTTTATATATTTTGATGAAAAATAAAAGAATATATACAATGCAAATGTGTTATGCAAAATGAAAAATGATTGATGCAAAAATTATGAATGCATATTTTTGTTGGCCAAAGTAGATCAAAAATTTGAAAAATGTTGAAAATTCAATTTTTTTCATGTTATCATGCAAGACAATGACAAGTTCTAGGTAAGGTCACTTCGATAGAAGACCCCCCTACACTTAAACTAAACATTGTCCTCAATGTTTAAGAGCATGGAAGTATAAAAACTTCCCCTACACTTATGACAATGAATAGACTTTGCTTAACCCAAGTTAAGGAAAGGACAACTATTAGTGAAATCATGTTTAAGCACAAAGTGTCAATGAAAAATCACTAAAGTAACGAAGTGAACCGGATACAAGGGCCTCCTCCATAAGCTCCAAAGCATGAAATGAGTGAGCAACCCTACAAACAATCATTTGAAATTGGGTGCAATCTCTCAGGAAAAAGATTGCTTTTTGGATTTTTTATTTTTTTTTTGGTCAATTCTTTAGGAAAAGAATTGTTTTGTTAATTTTTTAGTTTTTATATATTTTATATTTTTGATTTTTTTATTTGTTTTTGATTTATGATACGTAAAAATAACGTTCACAAAGTGAACGGATCCCAAAAGCCAATGAAAACCGTCAATCGATAGTCTCTCGTGTAGTCAAAGAACCGGCAGCGGCGCCATTTGAAATTGAGTATAATGCAGTTCGTTTTTTTCTCAGTTCTTGCTAATGGAAAGTCCAACCAGTATCGGGTTTTTAATTGTTCTTGGTTGTTAAGCTTGCTTGGATATGTATCTTTTTACCTACACAAGTGTACACAAACACAAACATACCACATAACACTGTTTTTGCCAAATAAATTGGTATTTTGCTTCATGTTTTAGGGTTATTTGTTGATAAAAGGATATGAGTTTAAGCTCATATCAAGATCCTGTTCTTCACACGACTTCTACAATGACGTCTCAACAAGATATTAATGTTGTGGGTACTGAGAATCGTCCACCCATGCTCACCAAGGAGAACTACACTACATGGGCTAGTCGTCTCCTTTGCTATGCAAAATGTAAACCTTTGGGAAAATTGATTGTCAACTCGATTCAAAAAGGTCCGTATGTTAGAAGAACAATTCATGTGCCTGGGGACCCTACGAATGCTAACCCAGTGGCTGACTCTAGTCATGAGCAAACGGATGAAGAATTAACTGAAGTTGAATCCAAACAACTCGACGCCGATGATCAAGCAATTCAAGTCATTCTCATGGGACTTCCTGAAGATGTTTATGTTGCTGTCGATAGTTGTGAAACCGCTCACGAGATGTGGCTTAGGGTTCAGAAAATGATGAAGGGGAGTGAAATCGGTTTTACAAGAAAAGTAAACTAAGTTGCTTCGTGAATGGGAGAAATTTACGTCTACTGAAGGGGAACAAATTGAACCTTACTATCATCGGTTTTCAACCCTCATGAATCATCTTAGAAGAAACAGACATGAATCTGCACAAATTGCTGCAAACATCAAATTTCTTGATAATCTTCCTTTTGAATGGTCACGATATGTCACTCTTGTCAATCAAACCAAGGATCTTCATGTCGTAGACTACACTCAAGTTTATGATTATTTGAAGATGAATCAAGATGAAGCTAACGAAGTTAGGGCTGAAAGACGTGCCAAGACACAAGATCCATTGGCTTTTTTGGCAAACTCTCCATCATCTATGTCATATCCCATGGTACCTTACCATCAACCCTCATCAAGTAACTTCATGCAACAACAACAAAAACAACTCACCTATGGATATCAACTTCCTGGTGCTGTGAACTACTTACAACAACCCATTGCCTGTTTTGATAACATCACCGATCCTACTCATGCGATTAATACTAGTCTTGCACTTCTCGCAAATGCATTCAAGTTTACCATTAACCCCACCAACAACAATCAGAGAATCTCCTCGAACACTAGAAATAGGCAGATTGCTCAACCTTTCATGAATGTGAATCAAGATCGTAAATTGGTAGCTGCTAGGAACACGGGGACACAATATGGTCAGAATGTTGGGCAGACTATTGGGAATGCAGGAAATCGGTATAGAAAAATCCGTGGTCAGAATCCGAATGTTCCAAATGCGGGTAATCATAATGGGTTAATAGTTGTGCCAGTGGTTGGTAATCAGATGGGAAACATTGTGGCTGCAAGGGCTGAGAATACTTGTACGGGAAATGGAAACAACAATCGTCAGGTTCAGTGCTACAACTGCAGGGGATTTGGTCATTATGCTCGAGATTGCACAGCCAATAAGAAGAGGGATGTTGCTTATCTTCAGACTCAGCTTCTCATAGCACAAAAAGAAGAGGCAGGGATTCCACTTCAAGCTGAGGAATTTGATCTTATGGCTTCTGCTACAGAATATGACGAGGAAGAAGAGGTGAATGCCAACTACATCTTGAAGGCAAACTTACAACAAGCATCTACCTCAAGAATGCATGTTGACAGAGCCCCCGTTTATGATTCAGACGGTCCCTCTGAGGTACATCCACGTTTCAATGATAATGATATATATAGTACGTCTAATCAGGAGGAGGAGTATACTGAGATGCTTGAGCCTTACAATGAGACACACGGGGATCACACAAATAATAGTAATATATTTCGAATGAGCCTAGTGTGGATCAAGTTGCCCAGCCTACAACCCTTCCTGATGCGACACATGCGTATTATAAATCTTTATTTGATAAGCTTGCTAAGGATGTTGACCATTATACGGTGGTTAATAATAAGTTTAGAGAAACTAAAACCTGAGATATATAATACTTTCGATATAAATCACGGATTCTCAAAAATATAAATATAAATCTAAAAAACAGTTACTATTCTCATTATTCTTGATTCATAGTAAATTACCTGATTTATATTCATATTGTGTACTATAAAACCCCAATTATTCAACATTCAATCATCACTTCACCTATTCACTTGCTATACTGCAACTAAATACCCAACACAGATCAAAGAAATAAAATGAATTCTCCAAACCCTAACAATACACTGCTTGTCCTGCTTCCATTAAACATTACTTTTTTTCAACATATTTGAAACACAAAATTAAGTCGAACTTTTGTATACTTTTTCAACCCATTTAAAATCTTTTATTATACGTTTTTAATGTTTTTTTAACAAAAGTAGCAAACTTAAACTTTATATAAGAAGTAAATGTATACTGGTTAATTTTTTCAATGCATGTCACTATAACTCATTTTAGTCTCCTAACCCTATCTTCTCTTAGAATTCTTCATGAGTTTATCCACCAGGCTGTTACAACACGACGGTTAAGCTACAACCACGATACCTCTCATCAATACAGTTAAGCCACAACCATCGAACCGCTGGCCACCACCTGATGCGACCAACACAAACCCAAACCTACTTCCGGAACCAACCATGTGTGCCTTACGCCAGTGAACAAAAAAAATAAATAAAAATATCTCAGTTTGTTCGAAGATTTTAGAGATCTTAAGATATTGAACAAGAACCCATCATAGATCTAAGTGAAGAATTGCTTATTTTGTAACATCCGAAAATCTTAACGAAATAAATCAAACAAACTTGTTACTTCCTTTTCTCTTTGGATATAAACATAAAAAAGCACATACCTTACACCCGAGACCATTAAAGATCATGGAGCCAAGCTCTTGCAGTTCAAGTTTGAAGCAGAAACAAGGGTTTGATTGCACATGTTTCCGTTTTAAAGAGAATTAAATAAATGTTTCAACTTTGACTTTTGCATGTGGTTTATGAAGTTTAGTTTGTGTTTGCAAGATCTATGAAGAAAGAAAGCGGCGGTACGTGTTAGAGGTGTTCTAGGTAGTAATATGAAAAAAATTATAAAGTGTGCTTATAATTATATCATTGGCTTAGGTTAGGAATAAATTGGGCTTAATTATACATAAAATGACCACAGGCTGATTTTTTAGATTTTAGGTTAGTCAAATGGGCCGTACACTTTATATTCACAAGTTTTTCTTCACAAAATAAATGTTTGTTTTGATTAGATAAACAAAATAAATTAAGATAACACTTTAAGTTTATATGGATATGATGATATAATGATTTGGTAGCTGTGGTTATATTTGTAATGTTATCGTGTTTTAGCAATTTATGAAAAACTAACGTGGTAATATTTGTATTGTTATATGAGCTTAGTATCATTGAAATGTCGTGTTACACTTTTATAAATATAAAATGTCGTGATGCATTTTGTTTACTTGCTCACCATTTACCCTATGAAATCTTGCGGACACGCTACAATACTCGTTGCACATAGCATTTATTTTAGGATACCCGTCACCGCGACGCGCGGATACCCTACTAGTTGAAAGAAAATTTGTTTATGTCATTTGGGTATAGCATGATTTTCTAATTTATATATTGATCTCTCTCATTTACATGTAACGTCACATAATTAAAAAAGTTAACACTCATTTCACTAATTGTGACAACGGATAAATCATAAACGTATGAGTTTTTCTTTTATTTAGGTTTACCGGAGAGGGTAAGTCTTCAACTTAGTTATGAGATGATTGTTTCCGAACCCAGTCCCTACCTATCCCAAAATATTTACCAGGTGAGGTTTGAGGGTAAGGCCCTTAGCAAGTAGGGATGAGCAAAAACCCAAATTAACTAGAAACTGAACTTGAATCGAGTCGAACGCGAACCGAAAAATCCCAACCTAACCAAAGCTCAAATTTGGTTTTTGTTTTCGAGTTAAATATGGGTTTGCAATTGGAACAGAAAATCATATTTATTTTAATATATTTATGAGAATGGTTATAATGGATACATGTATTTTTTTAGATACTAAGGGACACATCTCAACCATCCATCCAAAAAAATTGATGGTTGAGATCAACCCTTCTTTTTTAATTAAAAAAGGCGGAAGGGCATTTTGGTCATTTTAACCCGTCCACCCACCTCCTAAATCCACTACCCCGTCTATCTTGCTATCTTCCTGATCCATTCATACAAAAAAACACACAAAACACACACACACACAAACCATTATTAGATCCATCATTCCGATAATCTGTTTGAAATACAACTTCTATAGTATATCATATATGATAATCTGTTTGAAATTAAAACCAAATATTTTTACTTGTGTAGTAGAAGTTGTTTTCAATGCATTCTAGAGAACTCAATTATATCAAGGCCAAGAAGTGGAACACTAGATTCACGACTGAAATAACAAGATCATGTGCACGAAGATGACAAAGACGAGCGCCAAGTTTGCAACAAAAATGTTGATAACTGAGATCAACATCCATTGTCTTAAACGTTTGAATAGTTTGTCTTTTAGTAATTTTTTATGGTGATGTATTGGTTTAACTTTGCAATGCTACTCAATCATTATAATTTTTGTTGAATATGAAATGGCGAAACATCTGTAGATGTAAGTTTTGGCTTGTATGGTTACTTTGTTAAAGTTTTTATCATATTCTTCAACCATAGTTTTTACCTTTTTTTAGTATCATATATGATAACACATGTAACTCTTAAATTATGCCATATATGGTACTGCATTATCATATATGATAATGAAGTATCATATATGATACTCAAAAAAAGGTTTGACATATTGAACAAATGCTCTACTGAATTCATGATTAAAACAAGGAATTTGTTGGATTCGTGATTAAACAGTTGTTTAAAAAATTAAAAGAGTATTTTTTTATGAGTATCATATATGATAATGCATTATCATATATGATACTAAAAAAAAGTTTGACATATTCAACAAAAGGTCTGCTGACTTTATGCTTAAAATAAAGAGCTTGCTGAATCGATGATTAAACATTTGTTCAGATAATAAAAAGAGTGTTTTTTTAAAATCATACAATTCATAATAAAACACTCGTTTAAATAGAAGGTAACCAATGATGATTAAAACACTCATTCATAATAAAAAGATAAAAAAAAAGAAATGAATATACTCAATTCATAACTAAAACTCAAACATTCTTATTATTAGAAATACTATTCTTCATCTTCAATCAATTCTTCTTCATCTTCAATCAATTTTTCTTCATTCTCAACCAAATATACTTTTCTCTTATAATTCTTCTTTGGCCTCTACGACGACTTTATCTTATCCTTACAATATGCGTGCACGTCTTAATGCTTTGTTTCAACTAGGCAACTGCAACATTCATATTTGCTCGTTGTTTTGTTCGCACAATCTGCATTAATAGAATAGAGGAAAGAATAAATAAAACCTTATTCATAGCACATCATAAATAAAACCTGATAATAAGCCACAATCATATTTGATTATGATATTGAGTCTTATCAAACATATATGATTCTCAACTCTAAGACACATGCTAGTTACCATAGCCATCCATAGTCGATCTTTATACAATATCATATATACAATATTATATATGAAAGAAGGCATGTTTAAAGTGCTTAAAGATATTTTCTGTAAATTAATCATAAAGTGTGGGCTTTTTGATGGTGTGTCAAAACATCATATATGATACCTCATGTATCATATATGATACACCTATCATATATCGTATATCATATATCTATCATATATGATAAATGAGGTATCATATATGATATATCAAGCTTACATCAGCTACATAAAAGTTCATATTAAAACAGCTTTTTACACACGAACATAAGCTTATTTATAACTCTCTTATTGATAAAATCTGACAATTCGTTTAAAAAACTAATAAGCTAACTTATAATTCAAAACAATACATTCAAATCATCTAATTAAGAAGCTTATTCATAACTCTCTTCTAATTCAAAAGCTTATTCATAACTCCCATCTAGTTCAACAACTTATCCATAAGCTTATTCAAACAAATCAACATATTAAAATAAATCACCTAGTAAGTTAGCTTATGATTAAAAACAAATAAATCAATCTAATTCGTTCAAAATAAGCTAATTGAAAGCTTATAATTGTAATAATGATAAATTAATAAGCTTACCCAAATCAAATTTGCTAAAATTAAGAATAGATCATAATCCCTGATGATGGACTAATCTATATTCGTGATTATAGATTAACTGGTTCGAGATGACGGATTGATCGTTCTTGATGATAGATCGAAATGGATTCGATGTAGAGAGAGAAAGTAGATGGGAGGCAGAGAGAGAGAAAGAGACAAAATAAAGACGTATGTGTGTTTTATGAGAGAAAAAAAGAAGAAAAAAAGACTTATATAGTGGATGAGTGAAATGACCGAAATACCCTTACAGTATAAAATGGGGATTTAATCTCAGTCATTGGATGGTAGGAAGATGGATGGTGAGGATGAGTCCCCTCATATCTTAGATAAGTTTGGTATCCAAATGAACTTAAATCTATATTTATATATGCTCTCTCCATCCTAAAATTATTATCCATATTTCTATTTTGGGTTATCGTAATTATTGTCCAATACTAAAAATATATGAAAAACTTTGACAAATTTACTATATTATCCTTGCTTGAAATTGTTATTACAAACATTAAAGAAAAATTAATTAATTAACTAAAGGTAAATATGTTATTATGCTAAAAAGTAAAAGATAAAGCTATAATAAATATAATTTTCTTAAACTGTTTGATTCTTTTCTGATAACAATAATTTCAGGACGGATGAAGTATAAAATTATCATTAAAATTTTATTATAATATAAAAAATAGTTTTTTTTTTAACGGCAGTTTGGTGCAGCGGAGTATCTTGCGTGCCACCGAGGCACCAACCTAGTCTCTCGACCCGAATTCGAATCATCTCACATATAAAAAATAGTTCTTATATATTTAAAAAGTTTCCCTTATTTTTTAAATATAAATAGTGTTCTTTGGGTCAATTTAAAAACCGAATCAAGTTAATCCGGTTTTCGTGTTAGACAAAAAACTTTCATCCGAATTGAGTAAATTTACTTGGATCTATAAACCAAACAATTCAAAAACGAAACCGATGAAGACACTTGCTTGCAAGAATATCACCGTAAACCATATTGGTGGTGGTTTATAGGTCGAACATCTTTTTATTGCTTCGGCCCAAGGCCCATTAGGTGAACAAATAATGGCCCATGTATATAGTGACGGTTCACATTTTGATTTTGACATAAAAGTGTATCCGTTTTTTGAAAATTGAACTTCAACATTTTCTAATGTGAGTTTTAGTATTTGTTTTATCACATAATATTACTGAGTAAACATCTGGCTGACCCGTTTGAGTTATCAGAGGACGAGATCAATCACCGGGTCTACCTAATAAATAACTGAGTCACATGTTTGATTATCAGGTTAATTTTGTAGAGTTATCGGGTTACGTGATCGATCACCGAGTAAATACGATTAAGTCAGCGGGTCACAGGTTCGACCATCAGGTAAACAATTGAGTCATCGGGTCACACGTTTGACCATCGGGTCAACACGGTCGAGTCACGAAATCATGGGTTAGACCACCGGGTCAACTGGTCGAGCCACCGGGTAAACTCGTCGAGCCACCGAGTCACGGGTTCGACCACCGAGTCAAACCAATCGAGTCTCAAGTTCGTTTATTCGACCACCAAGTCACAAAATTGACCAGAGTCAACACGGTCGAGTTACTAACTAGTTCATTGATTCGACCAACAAATTAATTCGAACGAGTCATCCGATGATCGATTTGATCAGCAGATAAATTATTACATCGTTAAAATTATGCATACAAAATGTTCAGCCCAACAAAGTTTTGTCAGGTAGTTGTCTTCTGAAAGCGCACATCAATTAAGCACTTGTATTCTCCGTCAAATTACTCCATCCCTTTGGAATAGCTTATGATTCTGTTTAGTATACGTGTTGTCTAGTTTTATTGGAGGTCTCATTTTGGGTTTGGACACATAGTGCTTGATGTAGTGCTTTTACTACTCTTTAGAAAAAGAGAGCAAAATAGGGAAAATATTAAATATCCATTTAGGAAAACTAAGCACTAATGACCAATATGGTACAAGTTCGTTTACCAAGGAGGCTTGGTGTGTGTGTTAAGAGATGATTAACTTTTGTGATTATATTTGATGAAGAAAGAAAAATAGAAAAGAGATTAGAAGAGAATGAAGGTTCCGATTGTAGATTACACTAAGACGAATAGTCGTACACGTAAAACCGTAAAAAGTAGCAAAATTAAAAATTTACCCTAAACATTCCTAGAAAATTTCATAAATCCTAAATAATGTAAGTAGAGTTTACAAAAAATCAAAAATCACTCAAACCTTTTATTTAATTAAATAATAATTTTTTAATGCTAATTAAAGCAAAAAAAAATCAATTTAATTAACAAAAAGCCCAAAATGTGATTTTTTTTCAATTGTAAACCTCTAAAATGACTTGACTAAATTTAAAATTATTTTTGAAAATTTTAAAATTAATAAAAACTATTTAAAATCAATTAAAAACTATTTAAACTTAAAATAATTCTAAGAGCACAGGGTACGGGAGGGCCTCCCCTCGCGCCGTGCGAAAACGCGACACGACGGGGCGAGAAACCACACCCCGTGTGGCGTTTTCGTGCCTCGCGCCGAGGGGACGGCGCGCGTTTTCGTGCATATTTATTTTTTATTTTATTTTTTTTTTTTTTATTTTTTTTTTGAAAATTTAAAAAGTAGCCGTTGTATTCAAAATTGTGACCGTTTGAGGAGCGGGGGGGGGGGGGGGGGGGGGGGCACGAAAATTTCAAAAAAACCCTATTTTTACACTATAAAACCCCCCAAAACATCCCATTTTTTATAAAACTAAAATCATACAACACAAAAACTCAAACATACTAGTGATGGATCCGAACCATGTGAACAATTGGGTGTACGAGTATTTTAACAACGCCAACGCCGGGTCTTCGTCTAACCCTACAACACCATCTTCCGTTAACTATAATTCTCCTACACCTTCACGACCCAACATCCAAATTCCACCCTTGATGATGAACCCGTTTGTTAATTGTTCTCCGGAGCAATTTCAAATGTGGATGAAAACACAAGGTATATGTAATCCCTCACAAACCCAAGTACCTTCAACTTACCCAACACATTCATCTCAACCACAAACCGAGCTTCGTGAAGAAGATGACAATACCGTGGGAGACGAGGAGGAGGAGGAGGTCGAACCACTCAAAAGAAACCGAAAAAAATCTATAGCCAAAAAACAAGCTAGTGGGAAAAAACCACGTGAGCCAAAAACCGACCGAACTTATTGGACTCAAGCCGAGGAACGGCTTTTGGCCGAGTGTTTTATCCTAATTTCCGAGGATCCGAGAAATGGAAGCGATCAATCGAAGGATACTTTTTGGTACAAGATTATGGCCGAGTATAACAAGGTTGCATCGGAAAAGGATTACAAGAAGCGTAACAAGAACATGTTAACGGGCAAGTGGACGCCGATGAACGGACTTGTTGGCAAGTTTAATGCTCTTTACGATGCTACCACGTTGGCAAGTGGTGAGAATGACGAGCTTATGTACTCGCGAGTTTGCACAATGTTTAAGGAAACATAAAAGACCGTGTTTAGGCATCGTGAAGCGTGGATCTTTTTGCGAGACAAATACAAGTGGCAAAACCCCGAGTCAACACAAGCTCGTCGTACCCGGGGTCGTGTAACCGATGTCGACGAAGAGCCAGAAATGTTTGGAGACGACACAATCCCGCGTCCTTCGGGGGCTCCACGAAGAACAAAAAGCCAACGATCTTCGAATAGCTCGTCCGCCACATCCTCTTCGTCTAAAGCTCGGGTTGCCGAAATGATGCAAGAACAAATCTTGATTGACCGAGAGGCGAAAAAAGAATCCATGGATCGTGAGTTAGTCGCAAGACTCGCGGTTTGCGACATTGCTAAACGGAATGAGGATTTAAAAATCCTTAATTTCGATACTACCGGAATGTCGCCGGAAGACGCGGAGAGCATCGAAGAGTTGAAGAGGAAGACCCGAGAATTATATTTCGGGAAAAAAAATTAAGTTTAATTTATGTTTTTTTTTTTCGTATTTTTATTTATTTATGTTGTTTTTTTCGGTTTTTTTTTTATTTATGTAAATTTTTTTTAAGTTTAATGAAATGTTTAATAATTTTGTTTTTAATTTTTTTTTAATAAGTAGTGGGTCCCACGAAAACACCACGACTCAAGCCAACCAAGGAGCGTGAAATGTGGTGTTTTCGTGTTCCTGATGTGGTGGGATCATTTACCCACCACACACCACACCCCTTGAAAAACTTGGTGTTTTCCCACGGCTCAGCACGACGGCACCAAACCACACCCTGTGCTCTTAAAATTAATCTAATGACAATAAAAATATTCTAAAAATTGTAAAATTCCTAATTTAATGTATTTAACCTAAGAAAAATATAAAAACTTGAAAAATCTAAATTTTAATTTTTAATAATAAAATAATAATAAAATAATATTAAAAATCCAAAATTTATAAAAAAATCTAAAAAGTTGCAAACTAGCTTATTTTAACCTAATAAACACATAAATAAAGTTGAAATTACAAAATACCCCTATTGGGCCTAGAAATGGGCTAAATGACAAAACAGCCCCTTAATGGGCTTAATTTGGGCCCAATAAGAAAAAGTCAACCAAATAAGCCCAAAACTTCCAGTCTGACTCAAAATTTGATTTTAAAAAAAAACTCTGAAGGCCCAAAAGCTGAAAATGTGTATAAGCTAGCTTATTTCAAAGCAGCTTATTCTTAATGGGCTTTTTGGCCCATTAAGCTATAAGCTGATGCCATAAGCTGAAATTTGACAGACAAGCTTCTTTTGAGTTACTTATGAGATCTATAAAAAGAAATTTGAAATAAGCACAAGGAATAAGCTAAAAGCTATCTTCACAAAACGACAAAATAATCGTTTTTGAGTTCTAGGCCACCCCAAGAGCTGATTCAAGTTTCAAAAGCTTTTAAATGACTTAACTAAGCTTAATCAACAAAAAGTTTTTCAATAAGCACATTCAATAAGCTGGAATAAGAAAATAACACTTAATTTAAAGTCAACTTTATGAGTTTTCTAGCAAAAAGTCAAAGCCAAGGTCTGATAAGCTCCAGTTCAAATAAATGGGTCAAATGAGGAAGATTGGTCACAAAAAATAAGTTGTTGCAAGTCTAGATAAGCCAATATGGCTTATAAATAAGCTGAATGACAAATTACACTAGCAGGGGCTAGTTTTGGGTGTTGAGCAGTGGGAACTTTTCCCACTGCTTGACTTTCTTGACTATTTGTCTTTAGTGACTTTTTGTTGGAATCAAGTTACAAACAAGGCACCCTTGTGATCAGCGAATCACAAGGAGTCAGAAACAACAAAGAAATCACAATCACAATCAGCCGATTATCACAGTTAATTTAATCAATCACCAGATCAGTCACAAACATGAACAATAAGCAGATTTCACTCAATAAGCAGTTTTAGCAAGAATCAGCCAGCCAAATTGCACCAAATGCATACACAAGCTTTAATAAATTCAAATGAACAGATTTAAACAGGTTTCATGCAATGGTTCAAGGTCTAGATCAAGATTCAAGCACCAAAAAGTTACTGATGAACTAAGAACATGCAATCATGAACACTTGCTGATATACTTGACCACACAGCCAAATTCAAACACTCAAATCTCTTAGATAGGTTATGTTGAATATGATTTATCACTTTTTATCCTAAGCCTAAGCCTAGAACTAGGTATGCACCAATCCACAAGTCAAAATATCACTTAATCAAGATTTTATGAGTAAATGTTTGATTTAGGTGTTCAAAAGCATATAACTTGCAGATATCCACTCTCTTACACTTCTTAAACAAGAACAAGCAAGATACAATAGCAAACACTTAACCAATAACTCTATAACTACAATATGCAGTTAACCCAAACACCCCTTAATAATTTCAAACCAAGATTTTCAAATCAAAAGTAGGAATTAGGTTAGCACATGCATACATAAGCAACAAAACATCAAACATGAACAGATTTTTGGATTCAAGATTAAAGCCCTTTTTGGAGCAAAGTTAGAAGCACAATTATCAAAAACAGAAAAAGAGGAAAACTTGATTAATGTAACCTTTGTTCCCGACACTTGATTATCCCCAAGTTATAAGCCTCACAACACCTTGATATCACAATATCAGGGGTGCTATGATCAACTTATAGCCCAAAAATTACAAGGTTTGAACAAGACTTAGCAAAATATCAAGATTTAAGGAAAATACGCAAACTTTTGCACACTCCTTTAAAAACAGGTTTTTGGATTCAAGATTAGTTAACAAACAACAATAACAAGCAGATATAAGATTGGCACTTGGACTTTTATTCACAAAATTCAAACACACTTCATTAAAATGAATATGAGATTTACAGAAATGTGAACTAGGAAAAATTTAAGAGCAAAGCTAAATTGTAAGGGTCCTATGCCTTTTATTGGCTACAATGAACTACTAGAAAGCATAAAAACGTAACCCTAATTGCTGGTGAAGTCCCAAAAATGCCCCTTGAGGGTTTGAATATCTTGAAGATCATGTGACTTTTCTTGGCTGTTTTCATGAGTTGGCAAGGTGAAAATGTGATCAATGGCTCACATTGATGCTTAGGATGAAAGCTGAATGTGAGTGGTAGATTTCCTGACACCATTTTGGCTTTTTCTCAAAACCGTGTGAAGGGGTTTCAACATGTGAGCAAGATAGTGATGTGGCATGGGTTTTTAAGGTTGGGATGTGTTTATAAGACCTTTAATCACTAATCTGGAAAAGATTAATGATTAATTCTTAGCAAATAACAAACACCCAATTCATGTTCTTGGCTGAATAGTGTTTAGTTTAATCCAGATTAAGGGTGGGTTAAGTTTAAATTTGTGTTAAGGCGCCAAGTTTAAAAAATTAATAAACCGGGTTATGTGGATGATGAGGTGGAGGAAGGGAGAGTGGTGATTGGTTGGTTTTGGTGAGTGGGCTACGTGTCAAGTGGTGGTTGGTCTAGGTGTCTTATGTTGTCTACCCATTTTAGCCCCTATTCTTTCACACTCCTTTCACTTGCAAATAAATAAGACAAAATCCGTTTTCCTTTGTTAATGAAGTTTCCAACTTCACACTTTTGCTCCAAGTTTTGTAAAGTGATTTCAGGGGTAATTCTTGCCATTTGTTGATTCTTGAAGGGCTGATTTGGCATTTTCTTCAAAGGTAATGGTCTTGACATGTCTTATTGACTTCTTGGAGGACAGAATTTGACAAATCATGATTTATGAGGGACCATTTTTGCTATTTCTTCAAAGTCAATGGCCCTTTTTTGCAATTTGACATATTTAAAGGACCAAACTTTGTAATTTCTTGTAACTTGAAGGCCTTCATTGTTTGTTTGACTTTGAGGAGGACTAATGTTGACAATTTAGTTTTGTTGAGGGAATAAATTTGCCAATTCTTCAAAGTGAATGGCCCTTTTTGTAATTTTGACAAACTTTAGGGACCAATCTTGTAATTATGAAGATACAAGGGTTTAAAGTGTCAATTCTTCAATATTGGAGGACCCTTCTTGCATAATCTTCAAATCTTCAAGGGTAATTCTTGGAAAATCTTCATTAGGGCTTGGTTCATTGTGCAGCTTCGTTTACCGTGTTCGTTTTTGCATGATTCTTGTGATCTTTTGCCATTTTCTCAATATCCGTACCTAAAATACACAAGTAACAAACACAAGCATATATTTGGCCATTTTCATGATATTTTATGCAATTAAATCCCTTTTTGGATGATGAGATTATGTATAAAAGTAGTCTCATCACTCCCCCATACTAAACCATTACCGTGCCCTCAAAAGTAGCACCTCCAAAATTCATTTTTATTCACTTTTATTGAATGATACACTAGCTACACTACTACTATTGCTACTACTACTTGCTTTTTAGACATAATGTATGATTTTCATCGCAAAATGGGACGTTTAGGTTAATAGAACAAGAACACATGAATGCTTCGTTAGAGATAATTTCATCGTCCTCGATTTTCACCCTAATTCCATGCTAAGCGTGCAACGAGATCATTGTCATTATAAGTTAGTAATGCTAACACTACTCATATGCCCTAATCACGTACTTATCCTCCCATTTTCCTAAGTTGCATCTCTTTTATTTTATTTTGTCTTGAATGTTTCACGAGGACACATTGTTTGACTTATGCGATAATAGAGATTTAGGTCTAAAAGTAGAGTCCTAACGGTGTAACCAAGACCATCGAATTAATATCCCCTCCGAATAGACAACGATGTCAAAAAAGTAAGTCAATAAGAAGGATCGATAAACACGGTTTTATAACGGTTTTGAACATGACACTTATTACCAAGACTTTTTTACGCCCCCTAACGGAAGGGCCTTATTATCATAGGTTTACCTCCATCTTTTATTCAACTTTGCCATGAAGCTTTTATTATGACTTCGGTCTTGCCTTGCCTTTTATTATCCGCCTCATCGGTGGTTTTATTATGGCCAAAGACGTATATCCTCACGCTAAGGCGAATTTTGGATCTTTAAAGCTTCAAAGATTAAGGCTTGATTCACTTTCAATTTTGCATAGATTTTTCGGCCTTGTGAGCTTCAAACTGTTAGCTTGATTTAGGTGAGCACTTAAAATCTTATTATTGGGTGAAGCTTTCAATTATTCGGGTTGCGAATACTTCAAAACCGTGACGCTGGCGATACCTTAATGTCTTCCCAATTTAATTACATGGAAGCTACTAGAAAAGACTAGAAACCAACAATCAAGACTAAACCGCTAAGCCAATATTTATTAAGCAAAAAATATTTACAAGCGAAGGGAGAATAAGCAAACAACGAGAACACATGAGTTTTTGAAAGAATACGAGTACTCTGCGTTTAGCATAGTAACTTATAATTAACTCTATCATTTCTCGTCCTCATTTAAGAGACTTAGCCTAATAAAAAGTTAAGGAATCAAAGCTAAGTGCTCAACACGCACGGTCGAGTCAAAAATTACTCTTATTCTCGCCATCGGAAAACCTACATTCGTGTCTTCAAACACTTATAAAACATGAGAAAAATTTTAAAATTTGCCCATTTTTAGCCTTATTTTGCAACAAAACGATAAACAAAAAGATAAACTTTGTAAAGCGTGAAGGTTTGGAAAGGCAAGTATCTATTCACCCCCCCATACTAAAGTTAAACATCGTCCTCAATGTTTCGAGTCTAGGGGTTGGAAAACCCCATACTAGAGACATAGTCAAATGCTTAATCTAGCATGAAAAAGGGTGTAACCGTTAAATTTAAAGCCGTTTATGAAGTGTGCTAAAAACCTAAGGTTAGAACATCAAAGGATATATCATGGATATTGAGAAAGTCTTCAAAGAAAACGATCGAGTGCTCCCATAAAACGAACACTAGAGGCTCCAATCGTGAAGATAATGATCATCTAAAATCCACAATTCACAAACAACCACGGAACAAAGGTTGGAAGGGCACAAATCCCCACACGTTACTACATTAGAAAGCGATAATATATACATAGGATAAGCATGGGACTCCCCCACGAGGCACCTCGTTTTTGATTACCGAGTCATGAGCTCGACTCGATCCCCTCAATACTAATTATCATTGGGGAAGGTGATTTGGTCGAGGTAGTTCAAGGATGGAACTTCCCGCCAAAGTAGTGCTTCAACCTATGTCCATTCACCTTGAAATTGGGGCCATCATTTTGAGCTAGATCGATGGTCCCATAAGGAAAAACTTGAGTCACGGTGAATGGACCGGACCAACGGGATTTCAACTTTCCGGAAAAGATTTTCAAACGATAGTTAAAAAGCAACACTTGATCCCCAATGTTAAAAACCCAGTTTTTAATTTTTGAATCATGCAACTTTTTAGTCTTTTCTTTATAAATCAATGAATTTTCATAAGCAATATCCCTTAATTCAACCAATTCATTTAATTGCATTTTTCGGTGTTTTCCCATGGTCTCCATATCATCATTACAATGCTTTAGGGCCCAAGAAGCCTTGTGTTCTAATTCAATTGGCAAGTGACAATTTTTCCCATACACAAGCTTATAAGGAGTGCACCCAATGGGCGTCTTATGAGCGGTCCTAAAGGCCCATAAAGCATCGTCCAACTTATCCGACCAAGATTGTCGGTTTTCCCCAATAGATCTCTCCAAGATCCTTTTCAAAGCTCGGTTTGAAACCTCGACTTGCCAACTCGTTTGCGGGTGATAAGCCGTAGAAAGACGATGTGTAACCCCATATTTCCTTAGGACCCTTTCGAATTGGTCGTTGCAAAAATGGGTTCCACGATCGATTATGATAGCACGAGGGGTTCCAAATCGAGAAAACAAGCTTTTCAAAAACTTGACTACCACACGAGCATCATTGGTGGGCAAAGCCTTAGCTTCCACCAACTTAGATAGGTAGTCAACGACGACAAGGATGTACTTATTACCACGAGATGATGGGAACGGCCCCATAAAGTCGATACCCCAAACGTCAAATATCTCACACACTTGGATGATATTTTGTGGCATTTCATCTTTTTGTGAGGCTTTTCCTTGTCGTTGGCATGAGTCACACGACTTCACAAGTTCATGTGCATCTCGGTAAATAGTAGGCCAAAAGAATCCGACATCAAAAACCTTCTTAGCCGTGAGATTAACACCATGACCACCCGTGGGTCCCTCGTGACAAGCTCTAAGGATGTTAGAAGCTTCGGTACCAAAAACAGAACGTCGAATAATTTGATCCGCACAAGTTCGAAACAAGTAAGGGTCGTTCCAAAAATAGAACTTGACGTCACGAAAGAATTTTCGTTTTTCTTGAGTCGTCATACCCTTGATGATGAAGTTGCCCGCATGATAATTTGCAATGTCCGCAAACCATGGGGTAGAAGAATCAAGCTTAGAATTTACTACACCAAGTGTCTCGAGCAGAAATGTTTCGGTGATTTCCTTGGGCTCGTAAACACTTTGGTGAGGATCTTCCAAAAGAGAAAGATGATCGGCCTCTAGATTCTCGGCTCCTTTTTTGTCAACGATTTTGTGATCAAATTCTTGAAGGAGGAGAATCCAACGAAGTAATCTTGGCTTAGCATCTTGTTTAGCCATAAGATACTTGATAGCCGAATGATCCGTATAAACTATGCATTTAGTCAAGACGAGATAAGGTCGGAATTTCTCAAATGCATACACCACAGCTAGGAATTCCTTCTCCGTTGTAGTGTATTTTAGTTGAGCCTCGGTCATCGTCTTACTTGCATAGTGAATAGTCAAGAAGTGTTTTTCATGACGTTGCCCCAATACGGCCCCAATAGCGTAGTCACTAGCATCACACATGAGCTCAAAGGGGAGGTTCCAATTGGAAGCAACAAGAATGGGAGCTTCGGTAAGTTTCCTCTTAAGGATTTCAAAGGCTCATACACAATCTTCGTCAAAGACAAAACATGCATCTTTTACAAGGAGATGTGTAATAGGTCGAGAGATCTGTGAAAAATCCTTGATGAATTGACGATAAAAGCCCGCGTTTCCTAGGAAACTCCTAACTCCCTTAACGGTTTTGGGATGAGGTAATTTGGCGATGACGTCTACCTTAGCTTGATCTACCTCAATCCCCGCTTTCGAAACCTTGTGCCTAAGACGATTCCACTTTTAACCATAAAATGACATTTTTCCCAATTAAGCAAAAGGTTGGTTTTCTCACAACGCTTCAACATTCTCTCAAGATTCGACAAACACGAAGTGAACGAACTACCAAACACGGAAAAGTCATCCATGAAGACTTCCATCGTCTTCTCGATCATATCATGAAAAATAGCCATCATGCACCTTTGAAAGGTTCCCGGTGCATTGCAAAGTCCGAATGGCATTCTATGATAGGCAAACGTTCCATATGGACACGTAAACGTAGTTTTTTCTTGATCACGAGGATCGATGGGGATTTGGAAGTAACCGGAAAAACCATCTAAAAAGCAATAGAAATCGTTCCCCGCAAGACACTCCAACATTTGGTCCATGAAGGGCAAGGGATAATGGTCTTTTCGAGTGGCTTCATTCAACTTACGATAGTCAATGCACACTCTCCATCCGGTCACAAGTCTAGTGGGAATTAACTCGTTGGCATCGTTTGGCACAACGGTCATTCCTCCCTTTTTAGGGACACAATGGATAGGACTCACCCAAAGGCTATCGGAAACAGGGTAAATCATTCCCGCGGCAAGGAGTTTTATGACTTCCTTTTTGATGACATCGTGAATTTTGGGGTTCACCCTCCTTTGACATTGGATTGCGGGCTTGTAATCCTCCTCCATTAACATTTTTTGGGTACAAAATTTGGGATCGATCCCCTTAATGTCGGATAACTTCCACGCAATTGCCCCTTTGTGATCCTTTAGAACATCGACAAGTACGGTTTTTTCATCATCCGAAAGATCTTTCGCAATAATAATCGGCAACTTGTCGTCCTCCTCCAAAAAGACATATTCGAGATGAGGAGGTAAATCTTTCAACTCGAGGATAGGTGGTTCCTCAATTGAAGATTTGGGTTCAATACTCATAACCTCCTCGGGTGGAGGAAATGGGAAATCATTAAGAAAATCCTTGATAATCGAGAAGTCCTCATCATTGTCGAGGTCTTCGTTACAAGTACGTGGAACATCGAATTCTTCCAACGTAAAACCACCACCTTCAAATGGAGTGAAGGTTGGTGTCGAGTTATCAAGAATGGATCTAACATAGTGGGTTTGCCACTATTTTCATCATCACCAAATCCTAGAGCTTCTTGTGAAAATTCCTCGCAAACAACGTCAATCATGTCAACGAGGTTTATGGTTGCAACAGAATAAATATGAGAAATTTGAGAATTTTGAGTTGCGTTTATAACAAGTTCCTCGTCGTTGAAACGTAAGGTGATCTTTCTAGCATGAACATCAATTAAAGCCATAGACGTATCTAAAAATGAACGACCTAAAATGAGAGGAACTTGAGGATCCGTGGGAATATCGGCAACGATAAAGTTTACCGGATAATAGAACTTCCCCACTTTCACAAAAACGTCTTCCGACAATCCACATGCGGGAATCGTGGAATGGTCGGCCAACTCGATAGACATTAGTGAAGGAGTAAGATTAGGAAGATTGAGCGACTTGAAGATTGCAAGTGGCATCAAGTTAATACTAGCACCAAGATCGGCCAAGGCATAACATTCTTCCATATCTTGGATTGCACATGGAATCAAGAATTTACCGGGATCACCGACTTTTTGAGGTATGCGATTAAGATAAACCGATGAACAACTAGACAATTGTTGCAATTTCTCCTTGTTGTTCAACATACTCTTGAAGTTAGCGGCAAATCGAGGCATCATGACCAAAGCATCGGAAAAATTCACATTAAAATGAACGTCACGAAACATTTTCATAAAAAGCTCAAATTGATAATTATCGCGCTCTTGACGTTTCTTCTTTCTAAGTCTCGATGGATAGGGCAAAGGTGGTGTGGGTTGAGGCATAGGCATAGCCTTTGGAATCTCGGGTTCCAAATGTGGTAATGGGTCCACCGTAGGTGTGGCATGAGCGGTACTTCGTGGGATTAGGACATGCTCCTTTTCGACCACCACCTCGGGTTCTTCCTCAATTGCATCCTCCGTAGGAGAAATTGGTTGAGGAGTCGGTTCCTTAAGTGTCTTACCACTACGTGTGGTAATCACTTTCATCTCTCCCTTAGGGTTCTATATGGTGTTACTAGGAAGACTACTCGAAGACGGTTTGCACATAATAGCCTCAAACATAGATGAAATTTTGTCCTCAAACATGGATTGCCTCTACTAGGCCTTAATCATCTCTTGTTTTATTTCATGTTGCCCTTGTTCCAGTTTTTGTTGGTTTTGTTGTAACCTAGTTACATTTCCTTCCATTTTGTTTGTATGGATTTTAAGCTCATTTGCTAACTCGTTTTTCAACTCCTTCTTCAAGTCGTTCTTAAACTCGGATCTTAGGCTAATGATTTCTCTTTGAATGTTGTCAAACCTAGCATTGTTGCAATTAGCGTATTCAACAAATTCATTTGGAAGATCTTTTGAAGTTTGCAAACTCTTGTTGTTGTTTTGAAAATCATTGTTTTGATTTTTGTTTGAAACTTGAGTATTAGCCCCTTGATTCCCATAGTTTCCTTTGTAATTTTTTTTTAAACCAACTTGATTGTTTCGATAGTTGTTGTTAGCTTTTTGATTAGGAGCAAAACTCGGTGGAGTCAGATGATTAGAGCGGGTAACTTGACCGTTTTGGTTGTAAGTTCCCGTGGCCGCGTAGGCACTCGAAGTGTTACCACCGTTGGTAATGCACTCGGAGAAATCATGACCTCCACCATAATACATACATGAAACCTCAACCGCTTTAGCCGTAACGGGAGCACTTTGTTCTCCAACTTTGAATTCAATTAAAAGTCCTTTAAGCTTATCAAAGATTTTGTTTTCCAAGTTCGCCTCAAATTGGCAAGCATCGATGGTATTAGACAAAGAAGGTGAAGCCGAAGACGAAGCCTTACGAACACTCGATGTGTTACGAGGACTATACACCTTAGATCTATTCTCAATTATCAACAACGCTTCCTCAACCGTTTTACACAAAAAATTACCACCCGCGGCGGCATTAAGATAATTCCTCTCATGATCATTAAGTCCATTGTAAAACTTGTCAATTTGATGCAAGTCGGAAAAACCGTGATGAGGAAACTCATGTAACATTTCCTTAAACCCATTCCAAGCCGTTGAAAAACTCTCATTAAATTCTTGTGAAAATTTTGAAATCTCGTTTTTCAAATGCGTAGTCTTAGAGAGCGGAAAAAATTGGTTCACAAACTTAGAAACGAGATCCTTCCACGTCAATATAGAATTGGGTGGCTCTTTCTCTAACCAAATTTTAGCGGGCCCCGCTAAGGAATACGGAAAAAGCATCATCCTAATCGAGTCATTAGCAACATCCTTAAATTTTCAAGTGGCAGTAAGACGATTGAATTGGCGGATATGGTTGTG
This sequence comes from Glebionis coronaria, assembly GCA_025667525.1. NCBI lineage: Eukaryota > Viridiplantae > Streptophyta > Magnoliopsida > Asterales > Asteraceae > Glebionis > Glebionis coronaria. The sequence continues at coordinate 179,525,121 of CM046882.1, forward strand.
TGGGTTGTCCTTTTCATCACCACGGAATTTGTTGTTTTGGATCATCGACAACAAACCCGTCTTCACTTCAAAATTCTCCGTCAGGATAGCGGGAATCACAATAGCCTCTCTATAACCCTCGTTGGGTGCTTGAAGTAACTCCATTATAGTTCGATTCGCAATGGGTGGTTCTTCTCTTACGATAGGTTCGTCAATAGGAGACTCCTCACTAGAAAGATTAGGAGTAGGTGTTGACTCCTTTCGGTTTCTACGTTTGCGTGCACGTCTTGCTTGGTTGCGAGTTTGCATAAACTTCACGTACAATGTGGGGATGAGCAAAGAAGATTCTTTTTGGTGTTTTGTATTTTTCTAATTTTTTTGTGGTTTTTGATTGTTTTTACTTTTTATGGATTTTTGTGATTGTATTAAGTAGACCAAAAATCTACAAATCTCCTCCTTAATCAAATCTCTTGATTAAAGAAGCCTCAAGGAATGAAAACGATCACGTGAAGTTAACGCCTTCGATGACTTTAGAACGTTGGTGGAACACCAAAACGTTCAAGAGGGTTTAATCAAATGAAACCAAGAAAGTATATATGATACTTAATAATACTTTGGGCGACAAAACCCTCGATTAGCTTTGAATCTCAAAATACTCACAAGCAATTGGGAAAACGAGGCGGCGCGAAGCAATTAAGAGCCTTTTTCCTTAGCGTATATTTTATAATACCCGCCTTATACCCACCTTATAGTTTGTATTTTACAAAATCGAGCTTCACGAAAGTATTTATGTATTTTTGCCTTTTCTTTCTTGTTTGAGATTCGAATACAATGATTGAGTAATGACCTCCTAATCTAGGTTGTGTTTTCACACTTTTGGAGTACTTGTGAATTTATTGTTCTACGTATACAATATAGTAATAATATTAACACAAAAAACGAAAACCGATAATGCGTATTAGTAGAGTGCTACTAATACAAATAGATATTATGGCTATTGATAGGTGTGTAAACACCCATCTTTTCTACCACTTAATTACAATAATAACCGGACCAAAACGTGTATTTTATGTCTTTTATGTCGGAATTATGCATGGTTTGTGTTTTTGTTGTGATTTAGGACGAAATTGTGGAAAGTGGAGAAAACATGGGAATTCACGGGCATTCACGGCTTTTATTGAAGAAGAAGATGAAAGACGGAGTCGAGAAGTCAAAAGTGGAAAAAGAATGGAAGTCCAAGACCAATTCTGAAGATTTATCGAAGAAAAAGTCAAAAGACGGAAGTTTATCAAAAGTCGAGAAAACTCAAGTCTATCTTATTGAAGAAATTAAAGACGAGTTCAAAAGATATCCCGAGCCACAAGTCCTTAAAGTCCAAACTTAAAAGAAAGATTAGAAGAAAAGGACTAATGACGCAATTAATGAAGATTAAATGAAGGAAGGACTTAATCTTGCAATTAACAAGAAATAAAGGAGGGGAGGAAGCTTCCTAATCCTCCCCTATATATAGATTAGGATTGTTAATTATTCATTTTGTTGGCTAACTTGACAAATTAGCTCTTCCACATTTATCTTATGCACATTTAAATACTTGTCATTTAATTACCTTGTCTTGCACCTTAATTACCATTTAATTCAAGTAAGTTTTTCTTTTTAATTCTTGTCAAGCTTTATCTTTATTTTGTTAATCTCATTCTTCCTTTCTTAATCTTTGTGTTGATTGGTTTATGTTCAAGTTCTTTATTTTTGTTGATTTGATTTAAGTGGGTTTTGATTATTTTGATCTTTATTGTTTGATTTGTTGTTTTGGAATGATTGTTTATGTTTATTAGATGTTTTGTTATTAGTTTGGTTTAATCTTTTTGTTGATTTGGTTAAGTTTTTATTTAATTCGTGCTATCTCTTTTCCTTGTTCTTCGTTTCACTGTTTCTGATATTTCCCAGGCTCGAGCCCAGGTTATTCCGAATAGAGGTTTTGCCAGTTTGTGATCTATGCGGAATATTATTTATTCCGAGTAAGGATTTGGCAATTAGGCTTATGCGGAATATTATTTATTCCGAGTAAGAGTAATTTTCCGAATAGGCCAAAGTTTCCGCATAGGAAGTTATTCCGAATAGGGATAACTTTCCGCATAGGACTAGTATTCCGAACAGGCACTTCTTTCCGAATAGACTGGACTTTCCGAATAGGCACCTTTTTCCGAATAGGACATTATTCCGAATAGGGACAGATATTCCGAATAGAGATTTTATTCCGAATAGGAGGCACATTCCGCATAGGGTCATTCTTTCCGAATAGGCAAATATTCCGAATAGGGCTAATCTTTCCGAATAGGTGACAGTATTCCGAATAGCATTTATTCCGAATAGGAGTTTATTCCGGATAGGGAAATCTTAGTTTTTAGTTTTCTGCCTTTTCATTTTAAGCTTTACTTTTCCCGCCTTTTTCCTTAATTGCACTTTAAGTTTATTTGCCTTAGTTAGATTTAAGTTTGCGTTACTTACTTTTATTTGCCCTTTATTTTTAGTCTCGCTTTTAAATACTTGCACTTTATTTTAATTAGACTTAGATTTACTTTAATTGCACTTTTACTTAAATTATTTTGCACCTTTAATTTTCAAAACTACAACGACACATCTTTGTTTCACCAAAGTTCAACTGATTCACACATTAAACAAAAAGTTTTTCAATTTGAAGAGACATACTTAAAACGAATCTTTTTACCTGGCCAAAAGCCTTGTATTAAATGGCGCCGCTGCCGGCTCTTTTTGTAAAGATCAACAGTTTTTTTTGTGAGAGACACGTTGCTTTTTGAGCGTTATTTTTTGCATAAAAAATTCAAAAAATCCAAAAAAAATAAAAAATTCATAAAAACCATAAAAATTAAAAATTTCAAAAATCCAAAAAGATTTTATCTTTATTGTGTATATATATTGTTTTTGTGTTTGGTTTTGTTTTCCTTTGCATTTTCAGGTGTATGCGTACTAGATCTTCTAATTATCAAGAGCCCGAGTCTCAAGAAGATTTAGATATGGCAGGTGTCAACAACAACAACATGCCACCGCACCTCAATAATAATAATAATAACAACAATGCTCTTCCACAGCCCGATCTTCGGACCATGGAGGAACTTTGTCAACCAACAATGTTTGGACGAGGAGGACCGATTACGCCGATGCAAATCAACGCTCCTGAGTTTTCGTTGAAGCACCACATGATTCAGCAAGTGCAAAGAAACCCATTTAGAGGATTGCCTGATGATGATGCCAACAAACACCTCGACAAATTCATTACAATCACCCAAAGCATGAAGTTGCCTGGGGCCACAATGGATGTTCTCCGCCTACAACTCTTCCCACATACTCTATCACATCATGCCGAAAAATGGTTTGATCGTCTCCCGAAGAATTCTATTCACACTTGGGATGACATGACTCAACGCTTTTTGTCGCGCTACTTTCCACCATCCATGGTCATAAGCCTTCGCAACCAGATCAGCGGTTTCATGCAAGATCCCGATGAATCTCTTTTTGATGCATGGGAGAGATATAATGTCTTGATCGACCGTTGTCCAAACCACAACATGCTTCCGGTCACCTTGATCGATACTTTCTACAACGGATTGACTTTTCGAGATCGTGATACGATCAATGCAGCCGCCGGTGGCACATTCATGAAAAGGAGACCCGAGGAGTGTAGAGAGTTAATTGAAAACATGACTACTCATCATAAGAACTGGGATTCCTCTACTTCTTCTAGAAACAACACGAGAGTCAATGTTTCCTCTACCTCAGCAAACCCTGAGATGACCGAACTCACCCGCATGATGGCTGAAATGAGCAAAAGTATTACGCTTCTCGCTTCAAACCAACAACAACAAGTTAAAGCGGTTGCTAATCCTTGTGAAACATGTGGCGGTCCTCACTCATACACCGATTGTCCTTCGACACAAGGAAATCCGGAAAATGTGTATGCTGCTTACGGTAATTATTCACCGGAAAATTACCAAGCTAGACAACAAGGGGATAGAAATCTGCTGAGCTACCGTTCCAACAACTACCTTTCACCCGGTTTTTCTCCTCAAAACCAAAATCCCGCCAACAACTACAATAGAAGCAACCAAATCCCACCTCGTGCTTCTAACCCTTATCAACCACCCACCCAACAACACCCACCCATTAATCCCGATGTTGACACAATCATGAGAACTCAAGGTGAGCAAATCAAGAATCTACAGAGCCAAATAATCAATTTGAAAGGAGATATCTTGAAGCAAGGTAATGATATCAGAACCGAGGTTCGTGATAATCTTCAATCCTCTTTCATCACTCAAACAACTGAATTGAAGAATCTATTGGCTAGTTTCTTGCCCGAAGCTCAACCTTCTTCTTCTTCGGGTTCTCTACCTTCAAACACCGTCACCAATCCGCGAGCTAATGTGAGTGCTATAACTACGCGTAGTGGAATTACCATTGTCAATCCACCTGATTCACCACCATCATCTACACCTCCTCCACTACCATATATCCCTACTCCTCTTACACTTAGTGATAGTACACCATTACCGTCTCCGCCTCGTCATGACGATGTATCTCGGAAGGACCCTTCAACATCACAACCTTCACCACCTACACCTTCACCTAACCCTTATCAACCTAGAATCCCATACCCTTCTCGCATAGGCAAAACCAATGATCTAACCAAGAATGATTGTCAAGTATCGAAATATGTGGATATGCTATCTAAAATGACCATCAACATTAGCCTTGTTGAAGCACTTTGCCACATGCCAAAATTTGTCAAAGCATTCAAGGAATTGCTTAGCAAGAAGGAGAAGCTGATTGAACTCGCCAACACACGCTTAAATGAAAACTGCTCTGCAGTCCTTCTTCGAGAACTTCCGGAAAAGCTTGGAGATCCCGGTCGTTTTGTGTTGCCTTGCGTGTTCAACAAAACTGAAGAATTTACTGCCCTTGCTGATCTCGGGGCTAGTATTAATTTGATGCCACTCAGTGTTTGGAAAACACTATCATTGCCCGACCTCATTCCCACAAAGATGACTCTCGAACTTGCAAACCGCACTCTCGCTTACCCCGTTGGTATAGCCGAAGATGTGTTTCTTAAAGTTGTCACATTTACTTTCCCGGTCGATTTTGTTGTCGTTGATTATGAAATGGACCCTCATATTCCTTTAATACTTGGTCGGCCATTTTTTAGAACCGGACGTGCTTTAATAGATGTGGCCGAAGGTGAGTTAATCTTACGAGTCGGGGATGATTCTAATGTTTTTAAAATGGGGAAGCTTACAGGTAAACCCTTTAGAGGCCGAGAATCAGTGAATATGATAAATGTACTCGATGACTATACCGTCTATGACAATCCTCTATTCGAGTCTTCCACTGATAATCCACTCTTTGAAGATAATGTGGATGATTCTCACTCTACTATGGAACCTTCCACCATTTATGATTCGCCACCGGTCTTTGACGCCTATGATGATGATGATTCTAGCTCAGACTCGGATGATTTTGATTGTACTTCTGAGTATCCCGAGCTGCCCACTTTCGATGATTTTGGTGAGGCCGATACTCTCTCGAGCGATTCTTCACATAATGAAGATCCTCCGTCATCACTCGATCCTACTTTGGACGATTACTCATTCGAGGAAGACTTCTCTATGTTTCTCAATACATACTTCCCGCATGAGAGTGATGCACCTCCTCTGGACTTTGAATCTTATCGTCTTGATCCTACTTTGGATTTGAAGAAAATTTTGTCTAAGGAGAAGAAACCGGTTGACACCAGAATCCGTTGCACGTATGATTTAACACCTCTTTGTCCCCCTTCTGAGGACGAGGTTGTGCTTCTTTGCGGATCTTCTTCACACTCGGCTGAGCCTGAGTGCTATTTTCCCTTAAAGGAAAAGGTGTTCGACCCCGGTATTGAAGTCTTTAAGCCATCTCAGTATCCACCTGATGAAATAAAAGGAAAAATCTTTGGAAATCTTGAAGACAAGCTTTCACTTCATACTTGCTCCCACCATGCTCCATCACTGCTTAAGGGAACCCTGCCACTTCTCTTTTGGCTTGCCTTGTTCGCCTTAAGCTCGTGATTATTGATGGATGAAAACTATGTCTTTGATCCTGGTGGATTTGTTTCATGCTACTTCCGTTGATGATCAAGGTCGAGTCAGGCTCACGACTCGGTTAACAAAAACCAAGCGCTTCTTGGGAGGCAACCAATGCATCTATCTTTTCGCTTTCTTTATCATAAGTGTAGGGGAGACCCCTTGGATTGCTAGTTCCTCTCCTCACTTCTTAATCAGGGATTCGAGCTTCCATGATCCACTCTTGATGATTCTTGACAACCCGTGATTCCATGTTCCATTATCCCGGTTCTATCCTAAACTCTTTTCGATTCACTATTTTATATTTTCTCAATATTAAAATAGGAATCTCTTTAGTTGTCTTTTCCTTCGCAAGATTTAAACAACGTGCACAATGTCCTAAGTGTAAGGGAGTTTACTTCCAAATGCTTAAACATTGAGGACAATGTTTATCTTAAGTGTAGGGGGGACTTCTATCGAAGTTAAGTGGTCTTTTCCTTGTATTTGTCCTCATTTTAACCGGAAAATCAAATTTTCGACATTTTTCAAAATTTTTGATCTATTTTGGCCTATTAGTTTTTCCCTTTGTATAGTTATTTTCTTTCCTTATTAGAATAAATGTTTAATAAGTGGTTTTAATTTTCAAGCATTGTGAATCTTTTGACTCAATCCGAGTTTACTCTAGCTAGTATCCTTAACGTGTTTAAGTCAAGTTTTGCTAGGCTTTTATATAGGGAGCTATAAAACGCGAAAGTCTTAACTCTCACGGGTTAAGAACAAGAACTTTTTGCAAGTTCCTATAATTGAACCTAGAGAGTCGTTTATCAAGGGAACTTTAAGATGCGATTTCTAAACTTGAAAGAGTCTAAGAATTTGCAAGATCCTATAGGCGACTCGAAAACCCAAAACTTTGATTTAATAGGCTAAGTATCCACGAGTCTCATTACTTGAGATTTTAAACTGTGGAGAACGAGAGATGATAGAGCCAATTATAAGTTCGGTATTCTTTCGTGAATTTATGTGAGTTAATTATAAGCCTATTCTCCCATCGCTTGCTAATAAATTTATCTGCTAATAAATAAGGTTGTACGATTTGAAAAGTTACTTAGCTTCTAGCCCCAGATCGTTTAAAAGTTGCTCGGTAATGACGAGAGTTCATAGCCAAGGCATAACTTATGAAGCGGGGCGCGAAGATTGGCGAGTCTGAAAAGGCCCTAACAAGGCATGAGGGCTATGTTTTGTTGCTAAAGATCCAAAAGTGATGTGAAGAATCATTTATCGAAAATCAATATGAAGGATCGAGACACACGACGAAAAGCAAAAACTCCCAAAAAGTCATGGAGAAGTGTATCTGAAAAGACCCTAACAAGGTATGAGGATAAATAGATCCAAGTCAATAAAGGAGGCGGATCGTTGTATATCAAAATCCAAAATAAAGATTGGAGAAAAGTGAAGAAGTCGTGGTCCATTTATGAAGAATCTCTCAAAAATTCCAAGTGAAGAAATTCCAATTATGAAGAGAAGACCATTATTTCATGAACGTCTCTCAAGATTTGAAGTATGAAGTCGCTGCCAAATATCGGCCCGAGAAAGGTCTCAACTCGCGAACCAAGTTATGCCAAGATATTGACTTTTTGATATCCCGAGAAGCAGTTTTAAAAGATTTGGTCCTTTAGCTAACTATTGATTAAATCGTGCACTTTATTTTCAGACTAAATAATTATCGAAATAAGTCAAACAATGCATCTTCGTGATCATTCAAGACAAATAATAAAATATAAGAGATACCCATAGGAATAAGGGAGTCTAAGTGAATAATTGGCCCACATGAGTTCGTATTAGTTTACTAACTTATAATAACAATGATCTCGTTTTTAAGCTTGGTTTGGAGAAAGTGAAAAGTTGAGGATGATGATTATTCATGACATTTTCAAAACCCAAGGTATGCTTTTAATTTCTTTGCTTTGCATTTTTATAATTTTCTATCTCTTTAATAAAGGCCAACGTAGATTGATTATGATGAAAAGTGTAAACATGCTTTGTAACTAATGCATTGCATGAGGACATTGCAATGGTCAAGTGTAGGGGATTTGATAGGTGTGTAAACACCCATCTTTTCTACCACTTAATTACAATAATAACCGGAGCAAAACGTGTATTTTATGTCTTTTATGTCGGAATTATGCGTGGTTTGTGTTTTTGTTGTGATTTAGGACGAAATTGTGGAAAGTGGAGAAAACACGGGAATTCACGGGCATTCACGGCTTTTATTGAAGAAGAAGATGAAAGACGGAGTCGAGAAGTCAAAAGTGGAAAAAGAATGGAAGTCCAAGACCAATTCTGAAGATTTATCGAAGAAAAAGTCAAAAGACGGAAGTTTATCAAAAGTCGAGAAAACTCAAGTCTATCTTATTGAAGAAATTAAAGACGAGTTCAAAAGATATCCCGAGCCACAAGTCCTTAAAGTCCAAACTTAAAAGAAAGATTAGAAGAAAAGGACTAATGACGCAATTAATGAAGATTAAATGAAGGAAGGACTTAATCTTGCAATTAACAAGAAATGAAGGAGGGGAGGAAGCTTCCTAATCCTCCCCTATATATAGATTAGGATTGTTAATTATTCATTTTGTTGGCTAACTTGACAAATTAGCTCTTCCACATTTATCTTATGCACATTTAAATACTTGTCATTTAATTACCTTGTCTTGCACCTTAATTACCATTTAATTCAAGTAAGTTTTTCTTTTTAATTCTTGTCAAGCTTTATCTTTATTTTGTTAATCTCATTCTTCCTTTCTTAATCTTTGTGTTGATTGGTTTATGTTCAAGTTCTTTATTTTTGTTGATTTGATTTAAGTGGGTTTTGATTATTTTGATCTTTATTGTTTGATTTGTTGTTTTGGAATGATTGTTTATGTTTATTAGATGTTTTGTTATTAGTTTGGTTTAATCTTTTTGTTGATTTGGTTAAGTTTTTATTTAATTCGTGCTATCTCTTTTCCTTGTTCTTCGTTTCACTGTTTCTGATATTTCCCAGGCTCGAGCCCAGGTTATTCCGAATAGAGGTTTTGCCAGTTTGTGGTCTATGCGGAATATTATTTATTCCGAGTAAGGATTTGGCAATTAGGCTTATGCGGAATATTATTTATTCCGAGTAAGAGTAATTTTCTGAATAGGCCAAAGTTTCCGCATAGGAAGTTATTCCGAATAGGGATAACTTTCCGCATAGGACTAGTATTCCGAACATGCACTTCTTTCCGAATAGACTGGACTTTCCGAATAGGCACCTTTTTCCGAATAGGACATTATTCCGAATAGGGACAGATATTCCGAATAGAGATTTTATTCCGAGTAGGAGGCACATTCCGCATAGGGTCATTCTTTCCGAATAGGCAAATATTCCGAATAGGGCTAATCTTTCCGAATAGGTGACAGTATTCCGAATAGCATTTATTCCGAATAGGAGTTTATTCCGGATAGGGAAATCTTAGTTTTTAGTTTTCTGCCTTTTCATTTTAAGCTTTACTTTTCCCGCCTTTTTCCTTAATTGCACTTTAAGTTTATTTGTCTTAGTTAGATTTAAGTTTGCGTTACTTACTTTTATTTGCCCTTTAGTTTTAGTCTCGCTTTTAAATACTTGCACTTTATTTTAATTAGACTTAGATTTACTTTAATTGCACTTTTACTTAAATTATATTGCACCTTTAATTTTCAAAACTACAACGACACATCTTTGTTTCACCAAAGTTCAACTGAGTCACACATTAAACAAAAAGTTTTTCAATTCGAAGAGACATAGTTAAAACGAATCTTTTTACCTGGCCAAAAGCCTTGTATTAAATGGTGGTAAAGAGAGCAACACGCCTCCCCGGCAGCGGTGCCAAAATGATGTAGTGCTTTTACTACTCTTTAGGAAAAGAGAGCAAAATAGGGAAAGTATTAAGTGTCGGTTTAGGAAAACCAAGCACTAATGACCAATGTGGTTCAAGTTCGTTTCCCAAGGAGGCTGTGTGTGTGTGTTAAGAGATGATTAAATTTTGTGATTATATTTGATGAAGAAAGAAAAATAGAAAAGAGATTAGAAGAGAATAACGGTTACGATTGTGGATTACACTAAGACGAATAGTCGTACACGTAAAACCGTAAAAAGTAGCAAAATTAAAAATTTACCCTAAAAATTCCTAGAAAATTGCAATAAATCCTAAATAATGTAATTAGAGTTTACAAAAAATCAAAAATCACTCGAACTTTTTATTTAATTAAATAATAATTTTTAATGCTAATTAAAGCCCAAAAAAATCAATTTAATTAACAAAAGCCTAAAATGAGATTTTTTTCAATTGTAAACCTCTAAAATAACTTGACTAAATTAAAAACTATTTTTGAAATTTTTAAAATTAATAAAAACTATTTAAAATCAATTAAAACTATTTAAACTTAAAATAATTCTAAAAATTAATCTAATGACAATAAAAATATTCTAAAAATTATAAAATTCCTAATTTAATGTATTTAACATAAGAAAAATATAAAAACTTGAAAAATCTAAATTTTAAATTTTAATAATAAAATAATAATAAAATAATATTAAAAATCCAAAATTTATAAAAAATTCTAAAAAGTTGCAAACTAGCTTATTTTAACCTAATAAACACAGAAATGAAGTTGAAATTACAAAATACCCCTATTGGGCCTAGAAATGGGCTAAAGGAAAAAACAGTCCCTTAATGGGCTTAATTTGGGCCCAATAAGAAAAAAGTCAACCAAATAGGCCCAAAACTCCCAGTCTGACTCAAAATTTGATTTTAAAAACAAAACTCTGAAGGCCCAAAAGCTGAAAATGTGTATAAGCTAGCTTATTTCAAAGCAGCTTATTCTTAATGGGCTTTTTGGCCCATTAAGCTATAAGCTGATGCCATAAGCTGAAATTTGACACACAAGCTTCTTTTGAGTTACATAAGAGATCTGTAAAAATAAATTTGAATTAAGCACAAGGAATAAGCCTGAATAAGCTAAAAGCTATCTTCACAAAACGACAAAATAGTCGTTTTCGAGTTCTAGGCCACCCCAAGAGCTGATTCAAGTTTCAAAAGCTTTTAAATGACCTAACTAAGCTTAATCAACAAAAAGTTTTTCAATAAGCACACTCAATAAGCTGGAATAAGCAAATAAGCACTTAATTTAAAGTCAACTTTATGAGTTTTCTAGCAAAAAGTCAAAGCCAAGGTCTAATAAGCTCCAGTTCAAATAAATGGGTCAAATGAGGAAGATTGGTCACAAAAAATAAGTTGTTGCAAGTCTGGATAAGCCAATATGGCTTATCAATAAGCTAAATGACAAATTACACTAGCAGGGGCTAATTTTGGGTGTTGACCAGTGGGAACTTTTCCCACTGCTTGACTTTCTTGACTATTTGTCTTTAGTGGCTTTTTGTTGGAATCAAGTTACAAACAAGGCACCCTTGTGATCAGTGAATCACAAGGAGTCAGAAACAACAAAGAAACTACAATCACAATCAGCCAATTAGCACATTTAATTCAATCAATCACCAGATCAGTCACAAACATGAACAATAAGCAGATTTCACTCAATAAGCAGATTTAGCAAGAATCAGCCAGCCAAATTGCACCAAATGCATACACAAGCTTTAATAAATTCAAATGAACAGATTTAAACAGGTTTCATGCAATGGTTCAAGGTCTAGATCAAGATTCAAGCACCAAAAAGTTACTGATGAACTAAGAACATGTAGTCATGAATACTTGCTGATATACTTGACCACACAGCCAAATTCAAACACTCAAATCTCTTGGATAGGTTATGTTGAATATGATTTATCACTTTTTATCCTAAGTATAAGCCTAGAACTAGGTGTGCACCAAATCACAAGTCAAAATATCACTTAATCAAGATTTTATGAGCAAATGTTTGATTTAGGTGTTCAAAAGCATATAACTTGCATATATCCACTCTCTTACACTTCTTAAACAAGAACAAGCAAGATACAATAGCAAACACTTAGCCAATAACTCTATAACTATTATGAGACTGCTTTTATACATAGTCTCATCGTCCAAAAAGGGCTTTAAATGCATTAAATATCATGAAAATGTCCAAATATATGCTTGTGTTTGTTGCTTGTGTATTTTAGGTACGGATATTGAGAAAATGACAAAAGATCACAAGAATCATGCAAAAACGAACACGGGAAACGAAGCCGCACAATGAACCAAGCCCCAATGAAGATTTTCCAAGACAAACCCTTGAAGATTTGAAGATTATGCAAGAAGGGTCCTCCAATATTGAAGAATTTATACTTTAAACCCTTGTATCTTTATAATTACAAGATTGATCCCTAAAGTTTGTCAATATTACAAAAAGGGACCTCTACTTTGAAGAATTGGTAATTTTAGTCCCTCAACAAAACTAAATTGTCAATATTAGTCCTTCTCAAAATCAAACATAACATGAAGGACTTCAAGTTACAAGAAATTACAAGTTTGGTCCTTTAAATATGTCAAATTGCAAAAAGGACCCTTGACTTTGAAGAAATGGCAAAAATGGTCCCTCATTAATAATGAATTGGCAAATTAAGTCCTCCAAGAAGTCAACAAGACAAGTTAAGACCATTATCAATGAAGAAAATGCCAAAACAGCCCTTCAAGAATCAAAATTGGCAAGAAATACCCTTGAAAATACTATACAAAACTTTTTGGGGCAAAAGTGTGAAGTTGGAAACTTCAATTACAAAGGAAAACGGATTTCATCATGTTTAATCTTCATTTGACAAAGAAAAGAGAAGTGAGGGGTTATTCTTGGCAGACAGCCAAACTAACCTTAACCAACCATGGGGTGCCACGTGCCCCACTACACACTCTCCACCAATCAGATCTCTCCATCCATCCACCTCACTTTCCACTCACCTTATTATTTAAGTAATCTAACTGATTAGTTAAAACTGGCGCCTTAACATGTTTTTAAACATGATTTAAACCAAAAACGGATTAAACTTGCTACTATTCATCCAAGAGCAAGAATTGGGCATTTGATATTTACTGAAAATTAAACACTAATCTCTTCCAGATTAGTGATTAATGGCCTTCTTAACATAACCCAACCTTATAAACATGTGCCACATCAATCAGGAACCCCACAAGAGATTCCCCTGCTACACTCTTGAGCAAACTGCCAAAACTTGGACAACAATCCAACCATCTACATTTCAGCTTACTTTCTAAGCTTGTTATAAGCCATTGGATGCAATTCACCTTTGCCGACTCACACTACCAGCCAAGAACAAGTCACATGATTCTCATATATTCAAACCCTCAAGGGGCATTTTTGGGACTTCACCAGCAATTAGGGTTACGTTATTCTGCTTTGTAGTAGTCACTTGTAGCCTATATAAGGCATAGGACCCTTTACATTTAGCTTTTGCTCTTGAATTTTCCTAAGTTCACAATTCTGTAAATCATATATTCAAGTAATGAAATGTGTTTGAATTTGGTGAAGAAAAATCAGTGCCAACCTTTATTCATGCTTATTATTGTTTGATGTTAACTGTTCTTGAATCCTAAAACCTGTTTTCAAAGGAGTGTGCAAAAGTTTGCATATTTTCCTTAAATCTTGATATTTTGCTAAGTCTTGTTCAAACCTTGGAATTTTTGGGCTATAAGCTGATCATAGCATCCTGATATTGTGATATCAAGGTGTTGTAAAGCTTATAACTTGGGGATAATCAAGTGTGGGGAACAAAGGTTGCATTAATCAAGTTTTTCACTTTTCTGTTTTGATAATTGTGCTTCTAACTTTGTTCCATCTTAGCAGCTTGATACTGGAAGCTTGTGCTTGTTCTTGCTAGCACGTAAGCTCAAACATACGTGGGTGTGGATGTACATCCATGAGGTTTGAACCCTTAATCTCAAAATCTGTTGAAAAATTGGATATTTGTGATATTTGTGTTCTGCTAGTGTATGTGTTGTTCTTGGGCTCCAAATCTTGTTGAATCTGTTCATGTTTGATGTTTTGATGTTTATGAATGCATGTGCTAACCTAAATCATACTTTTGATTTGAAAATCTTGATTTGAAAATATAAAAGGGTGTTTGGGTTAACCTGTTTTGAATCATAGTTTGTTATTGTGTTATTGGAAGTGTTGCGTTTGAGTTGGTATATGTTATTCACTTGGTTGTGTACTAGTTTCTGCAAGTTATTGGCTTTTAAACCTTGAATTAAACATTGTGCTATATCTCACTTGATTTGACTGATTTTGACCTAAGATTTTGGTAATACTTAGAGTATATGCATGCTTAGGGCTAAAAGGTGTTAAATCATAGTTAATATAACCTGGTTTGAAGATTTGAGTGTTTGAATTTGGCTTGTTGGTCAAGTATATCAGCAAAAGTGAAAATCTGCTTGTTTAAGTGTTCATCAGTAACTTGTTGTGCTTGAATCTTGATTTAGGCCTTGAACCATTGCATGAAACCTGTTTAAACTTGTTCATCTGAGTTTATTATAGCTTGTGTATGCTTTTGGTGCATTTTGGTTGGCTGAATTTTTCTTAAACAGCTTATAAGTTCATAACTACTTATTGTTCATGTCTGTGAGATGTCTGGTGCTTAATTGAATTAACTGCACTCTTTGGCTGATTATGATTGTGATTTCTTTGTTGTTCCTGACTCCTTGTGATTCACTGATCACAAGGGTGCCTTGTTTGTACCTTGAATCCACAAAAATGTCACTAAAGACAAAAAGTCAATTAAGTCAAGCAGTGGAAACTTTTCCCACTGCTAAGACACCAAAACTAGCCCCTGCTAGTGTTAATTTTGATCCAGCTTATTAATAAGCCATATTGGCTTATCCAGACTTGCAACAACTTACTTTTTCTGATCAATCTTCCTCATTTCACCCATTTGTTTGAACTGGAGCTTATCAGACCTTGGCTTTGACTTTTTACTAGAAAACTCATAAAGTTGACTTTTAATTAAGTGCTTATCTGTTTATTCCAGCTTATTGAGTGTGCTTATTGAAAAACGTTTTGTTGATTAAGCTTAGTTAAGTCATTTAAAATCTTTTGAAACTTGAATCAGCTCTTGGGGTGGCCTAGAACTCGAAAACGACTATTTTGTCGTTTTGTGAAGATAGCTTATTGCTTTTTTTGGCTTATTCCTTGAGCTTATTTCAAATTTCTTTTTACATAACTCTTAAGTAACTCAAAAGAAGCTTGTGTGTCTAATTTGATCTTATGGCATCAGCTTATTGCTTAATGGGCCAAAAAGCCCATTAAGAATAAGCTGCTTTGAAATAATCTAGCTTATACACATTTTCAGCTTTTGGGACTTCATAGTTTTGTCTTTAAAATCAAATTTTGAGTCAGACTGGAAGTTTTGAGCGTATTTGGTTAACTTTTTCTTATCGGGCCCAAATTAAGCCCATTAAGGGACTGTTTTGTCTTTTAGCCCATTTCTAGGCCCAATAGGGGTACTTTTGTAATTTCAACTTCATTTCTGTGTTTATTAGGTTAAAATAAGCTAGTTTGCAACTTTTTAGAATTTCTTATAAATTTTAGATTTTTAATATTATTTTATTATTATTTTATTATTAAGAATTAAAATTTAGATTTTTCAAGTTTTATATTTTTCTTTGGTTAAATACATTAAATTAGGAATTTTACAATTTTTAGAATATTTTTATTGTCATTAGATTAATTTTTAGAATTATTTCAAGTTTTAATAGTTTTTAATTGTTTTTAAATAGTTTTTATTAATTTTAAAATTTTCAAAAATAGTTTTAAATTTAGTTAAGTCATTTTAGAGGTTTACAATTGAAAAAATCACATTTTGGGCTTTTTGTTAATTAAATTGATTTTTGGGCTTTAATTAGCATTAAAAAATTATTATTTAATTAAATAAAAGATTTGGGTGATTTTTGATTTTTTTTAAACTCTAATTACATTATTTAAGATTTATTGCAATTTTCTAGGAATTTTTAGGGTAAATTTTTAATTTTGCTACCTTTTTACGGTTTTACGTGTACGACTAATCGTCTTAGTTTAATTCGTCATCGTAATCGTCATTCTCTTCTTATCTCATTTCTATTTTCTTCTCTCATAATCATAATCACATCATTAATCATCTCTCTACACAACACACTATCCTCCTTGAGAACGATCCCCACTTTGGGTCATAACTTGTGGTTTTCCTAAATCACTTGTGTACTTACCCTAATTACCTTTGTTTTCCTAAACAAAGTGTAAAAAAAACTCAACTATCATTTTGGCGTCGCTGCCGGGGAGGCGTGTTGTGTTTTGATTTGGCAATTGTTTTTTTATATATAGCCATCATATCTATTATATTAGTAGCACTCTACTAATACGTATTATCGATTTTCGTTTTTTTTGTGTGAATATTATTAATATATTGTATACGTAGAACAATAAATTCACAAGTACTCCAAAAGTGTGAAAACACAACCTTGATTGGGAGGTCATTACTCAATCATTGTATTCAAATCTCAAACAAGAAAGAAAAGGCAAAAATAGATAAATACTTTCGTGAAGCTCGATTTTGAAAAATACAAACTATAAGGTGGGTATAAGGCGGCTATTATAAAATATACCCTAAGGAAAAAGGCTCTTAAGTGCTTCGCGCCGCCTCGTTTCCCCGCTTGCTTGTGAGTATTTTGAGATTGAAAGCTAATCGAGGGCTTTTCCGCCCAAAGTATTATTAAGTATCATATATACTTTCTTGGTTTCATTGATTAAACCCTCTTGAACGTTTTGGTGTTCCACCAACGTTCTAAAGTCATCGAAGACGTTCACTTCACGTGATCGTTTTCATTCCTTGAGGCTTCTTTAATCAAGAGATTTGATTAAGGAGGAGATTTGTAGATTTTGGTCTACTTAATACAATCACAAAAATCCAAAAAAGTAAAAACAATCAAAAACCACAAAAAAATTGGAAAAATACAAAACACCAAAAAGAATATTCTTTGCTCATCCCCTCGTTGTACGTGACGTTTATGCAAACCCGCAACCAAGCAAGACGTGCACGTAAACCTAGAAACCGAAAGGAGTCAACACCTACTCCTAATCTTTCTAGTGAGGAGTCTCCTATTGACGAACCTATTGTAAGAGAGGAACCAACCATGGAAAATCGAACTATGGTGAAGTTACTTCAAGCACCCACCGAGGGTTATGGAGAAGCTATTGTGATTCCCGCTATCCTTGCGGAGAATTTTGAAGTGAAAACGGGTTTGTTTTCGATGATCCAAAACAACAAATTCTGTGGTGATGAAAAGGACAACCCGCACAACCATATCCACCAATTCAATCGTCTTACAACCACTTGCAAATTTAAGGATGTTGCTAATGACTCGATTTAGATGATCCTTTTTCCGTATTCCTTAGCGGGGCCCGCTAAAATTTGGTTAGAGAAAGAGCCACCCAATTCTATATTGACGTGGAAGGATCTCGTTTCTAAGTTTGTGAACCAATTTTTTCCGCCCTCTAAGACTACGCATTTGAAAAACGAGATTTCAAAATTTTCACAAGAATTTAATGAGAGTTTTTCAACGGCTTGGAATAGGTTTAAGGAAATGTTACATGAGTGTCCTCATCACGGTTTCTCCGACTTGCATCAGATTGACACGTTTTACAATGGACTTAATGATCATGAAAGGGATTATCTTGATGACGCCGCGGGTGGTAATTTTTTGTGTAAAACGGTTGAGGAAGCGTTGGTGATAATTGAGAATAGATTTAAGGTGTATAGTCCTCGTAGCACGTCGAGTGTTCGTAAGGCTTCGTCTTCGGCTTCACCTTCTTTGTCTAATACCATCGATGCTTGCCAAATTGAGGCGAACTTGGAAAACAAAATCTTTGATAAGCTTAAAGGACTTTTGATTGAATTCAAAGTTGGAGAACAAAATGCTCCCGCTATGGCTAAATCGGTTGAGGTTTCATGTATGTATTTTGGTGGAGGTCATGATTTCTCCGAGTGCATTACCAACGATGGTAACACTTCGAGTGCCTACACGGCCACGGGAACTTACAACCAAAACGGTCAAGTTACCCGCTCTAATCAATTGATTCCACCGGGTTTTGCTCCTAATCAAAATGCTAACAACAACTATAGAAACAATCAAGTTGGTTTTAAAAACAATTACAAAGGAAACTATGGGAATCAAGGGGCTAATAATCAAGTTTCAAACAAAAATCAAAATAATGATTTTCAAAACAACAACAAGGGTTTGCAAACTTTGAAAGATCTTCCAAATGAATTTGTTGAATACGCTAATGGAAACGATGCTAGGTTTGAAAACATTCAAAGAGAAATCGTTAGCCTAAGATCCAAGTTTAAGAACGAATTGAAGAAAGAGTTGAAAAATGAGTTAGCAAATGAGCTTAAAATCCATACAAATAAAATGGAAGGAAATGTAACTAGGTTACAACAAAACCAACAAAAAATGGAACAAGGGCAACATGAAATTAAGCAAGAGATGATTAAGGTCGAGAAGAGGCAATCCATGTTTGAGGACAAAATATCATCTATGTTTGAGGCTATTATGTGTAAACCGTCTTCGAGTAGTCTTCCTAGTAACACCATATCGAACCCTAAGGGAGAGATGAAAGTGATTACCACACGTAGTGGTAAGACACTTAAGGAACCGACTCCTCAACCAATTGCTCCTACGGAGGAAGCAATTGAGGAAGAACCCGAGGTGATGGTCGAAAAGGAGCATGTCCCAATCCCACGAAGTACCGCTCATGCCACACCTACGGTTGACCCATTACCACATTTGGAACCCGTGATTCCAAAGGCTATGCCTATGCCTCAACCCACACCACCTTTGCCCTATCCATCAAGACTTATGTTAGAAATACGTTTTTACGTATATTAGAAGTATCGATCACTCCACAATATTATTAATGTTGTAATAGCTCGTAGTTAGTGTTACTTATTAAGTTAAGTAAGAAACCGACCCATGGGCTTGTCATGGGTCGACCCAAGCCCAAATAAGGCCTTGGATATACAAAAACCCCTTTCCACCATGGAAAGGGGTTGGTTGTTGATCATTACACTTTTCATTTGAATAAAAATACACATAGTTTCTCTCTCACTTTCTCTCTCTAGTTTCTCTCTCTAGAAATCATCAACCCACTTCATAGATTCATAGGTTATCAAGATTCTACATTTGGTATCAAGAGCTATGGGGTGATTTAAGGTAATGATTTGTGTTGTTTTTTAGTTTTGATTGTATTAGTGTTCTTTAAGAAGATCCATCTTGATTCTTGGAGTTTTTGGTGTTTTTGTGATTGGGATTAGTAGATAAGTATTAGTTTTTACTTATTATTGTAGAAATCACAAAACTTTTTGGGTTATTTGGTAAAAATCTGGGTTTATTTCATCATTTTTTGATCGACTGTTCATACGAAACAAGTTTCTGTTTACCCAGTAAAGTTCCGAACCAAAAACATCCGGATCAAAAAGTTCCGGATCAACAAAAGTTCCGGACCAAAAAGTTCCGAACCAAAAGTTCTGGATCAAGGAAAGTTCCGGATCAAGGAAAGTTCCGAACCAAAAGTTCCGGATCAAGGAAAGTTCCGGATCAAGGAAAGTTCCGGATCAAGGTAAAGTTCCGGATCAAGGGAAAGTTCCGGATCAAGGAAAGTTCCGGATCAAGGTAAAGTTCCGTATCAAGGGAAAGTTCCGGATCAAAGGAAAGTTCCGGATCAAAGGAAAGTTCCGGATCAAGGGAAAAGTTTCGGATCAAGGGAAAGTTCCGGATCAAATCTTCCGAACCAAAAGTTCCGAATCAAGGTATTCCAAGCCAAAATCTTCCGAATCAACACTTCCGAATCAACACTTCCGAATCAACAAAAGTTCCGAATCAAGGGATATTTTTACTTGTTTTTTCGACAATTTTTTTAGAGGATTTAATCTTGGTTTCTTACAACAAAAACTCAACACAACTCACAAACTTTACTTCACTGCTCGATCAACCGATAATCTTTGTCTCTTTGAAGTGAACAAAATGAATCCGAATTCATTAATGCCTCAGATGACATCACTTACTGACATTTCCGTCATTACGGGAACGGATAATCGCCCTCCAATGCTCATTAAAGAAGTCTTTGAAGCATGGCAAGGCCGTATGATGTCATACCTTAAGGGAAAACCGGTATATGGGAGGCTTATGGTCAAGTCAATTCTGAATGGTCCACTTGATTATGGTACCATCGTGGTTAACAATGTGACTCGACCAAGGGTGTTTGAAGAACTTACACCAGCTCAACAACTTGTTGCCGATGCAGACAAAAAGGCTCTTCAAACCATTCTCCAAGCTCTTCCACATGACATCTATCGAATGGTAAGTCAGTATACGGTGGCAAAGGATTTATGGGAACGTCTAAAGGTGTTGCTACAAGGTACGTCTCTTACCAAACAGGAAAGGGAATGTCAGTTGTATGATCTGTTTGATAGATTCACGTACAGCCCAGGGGAAACGCTTCACGACTATTACTTCAGATTCACTACTCTCATGAATGATCTGAATGTATACAATCTCATGATTGCTCCATTCCAGGTTAACACCAAATTTTTGAATACTTTACCTCAAGCTGAATGGGGTGAGTATATTACCGATGTTAAGTTAACCAGGGATTTGCATAAGTGCAATTTGGATCAACTCTATGCTTTTCTTCAGTAGCATGAGAAACATGTGATCATGCACCGTTCGCCTCGAGGTATGTACCCTGATTCTTTAGCTTTGATGGCGAATCAACCAAGCTTGTCACACAACAACACTCCTTATATTTTGGGACACCAAGCCTATCATCCATCACCTTACATGACACCAAGCTTCCCCCAATATTCAATTCTACCGCAACCACCCACCTCACATCAGCAACAATATCGGTTTAATGCACCTTCATCACACTATGCTTCACAACCTCACCCAGCAAGCATTGCACCTTATGCTCAGTCTTCATATTCTTCTTATCAAGAGAATGTAGCATATCCATCAAGCTACTCTGACCACATGAGTGTTCCTTCTAGTGCTTATGCAGCTCAACAAGACCAAGCACTGTATTGTGATGATGATGAAATCCCCATTCCTGAATTCAAACAAGGAACTGATCCAGTTGAAGTGTTAGCCACTATGTCTGCTTACCTCACAAGGACTTTAAGCAAACGAGGATTTAGAGGACCAGCTCCTACTAACAATCAGTTGAGGAATTCATCCAATTCTCGCCAACAAGCTACTATTGAGAATGGCAGGGTAATGGTTCAACCTATTCAACCTTATCAGGGGAGACCTACTACATCAACCACCAATGCACGCACGGTCAATCCTGCCCCAATGGTCAACACTCCTCCACGGGCTAATTCCACAGGCAAGTTGAGAATGATTACATGCTACAACTGCAAGGAAGAAGGTCACATGTCCAGGGATTGCAAGAAACCCAAGAGGAGAAGGGATGGTCAATGGTTTGCAGAAAAGATTTATCTGGTGAATGCTCAGGCACAAGGAAGGGAACTCGATAAAGAGGAGCTTGCATTTCTTGCTGATCCAGGGATTGCTGAACAAGACGTTGTCACTACACAGAATGCAGCATACCAAGCAGATGATCTTGATGCTTATGATTTAGACTGCGATGAACTTCAATCTGCACATGCAGCTTTTATGGCAACTATCTCTAGCCTAGGGCCAGAAAAGAGATCTGAGGTACTTATTAATACCACTGATAATACCACTGATGCTAGTATTCAACCACATCAAGTTGTGCAAGAGGGTGCTGATTCGAATGAGTCTTCGGTGGTGAGTCTTTCAAATGAGGAGACAATCAATGATAGTAATATCAATGTGAGTCCCCAGACTTTGAGTGAATCACAACCGGGAGCCATTTCGCATACGCATACTCCTGCTCAACAAGATTTGGTCATGGTTCCTGCTACATTACTTAGCCAAATGAATGATGCACTCTTAGAAACCCTAGCTAAGAATAAGAATTTGTCTAATGAGCTTGCCTTAAGCAACGAGAAAGTTCAAACTTTGGAATTAGTGCCTTCGTCTAGTGTTCTAACAAATCCCGAATATGATCATTTTCGAAACAAACAAATGGATCATTTGCAAGAAATTGAAACCTTAAGAGCAGATCTTTCTAATGAACTTAAAGAAAAAGAGTTAGTGGTCACTAATTTTCAAAAACTTCAAACGGATTTTGAATTACTCGAGTCTAAGAAGAATGAAATGGAAATTAATGCAGCTAATAAGATTAGAAGTCTAGATTATTTGCTTTTAAGACAATACGCTGCCTCTCAACTAGTGCACTTATTTGATGCTTCGTTTAGAGAATTTAACTTATCACGTCAAAAGGGCCTTCCCCCTAACCCACGGTATGCAAAACAAGCTTTAATCCACAGTCCAAGACTTTATAATGCAACCCAATTAGGATTGGTCTTAGACCCGATTGTTATTTTTGATGATCGCACCAATAAGGATCTAGTTGATGAGAATCGGTCATACAATTTTGCAAAATATCCCGATTGTGATTATTTTAAAATGAATCAGGAGCTTGCTAAAACGGATTTTAGAATTCGCTTCCATATGGACAAAGATCTCATTACAGCACCAACCTACATGTTGAATGAAGAAAACCCTAGTACACTTCCTACACTTGTCAAAGTGGAAGGTCCTAAGGAAATTCCAAAGGATCTTCCACCTGTTAGCACTGTATGGTTAAACTTGCAAGAGATTAATCAATACTTTACTAATTTTGACAAGGTCATTTTGGAATGTACGACTTCAAATGGCCTAAGCGCCGGAGAATGGGCTTTCGAACACATGAACGAGGTGTTTAAGAATGAGATCAATCCGTTTGTCGAAAGTCTAAAAGGAAGTTTTGCATCTCTTAAGGAAAATCTTGAGTTTGAAATTGGAGAAGTTCAAAAAGTGTTTTATGAAATGGACACCGCTTACGAACTACAACTAATTGAAAAGGAAAAGATTTTATCCGAATATGACCGATTCTTGTCCCAAGTAATTTTGTGTGATGTGCTTACTACTGTAAATGTCAATTATTCGAATGAGCTTACATCCACTATGATTAACTGTGATGCTGTGAATATATGTGATGATGTGTGTGATCTCTCTGTAAATGTTGCTGATACTGTAAATGAGGTAGATAATCATTCTTGTCACGAATCTAACGCTGAATTTTTAAAGCTACAAGATTCTTACAATTTACTTTCAAAATGCTTTAATCAACTCGAACAACATTGTATATCATTAGAATTAAAACAACAAACTCAAAATGAGGATCTTTTGATATCAAATGGTTGTGAAAACAGTGTTGAGACGAGTGACAAGATGATTGCAATAGTTAAGGCATTAGAGGAAGAGATTATGAGATTGAAGAGAGATGTGTCATCAAATGAAACACTAAAATTGGAACTAGAGGCTGCAGAGTCTAAAAACTAGGACTTAGAAATTAGACTTTCGTCTATTCTAGGGGAGATGGATCGGGCAAGACAGGGACTATCCGCTCTTTATGGTTCAATAGAAGAACGCTTAGCTTTTAATGCAGCACAACAACAATCTTATGTTGAACAACTGAACCAAAAGTGTGAGGAAATCTCTGACTTAAACATTCTGCTCATTGACAAAAACATGGTTTGGGCCGAGTTAAAGGAGACACTTCTTCTCACCCGACAAGAAGTTGTTGATAACTTAGCTACCGACTCTGGACCGTCCTCTAGTGCTCCAACAACCAAGTCAGTAGTGATCTATAAGAACCCGCTCCATAAGAAAAACCTGGTTACCTACGATGATTATATGAGGAATGCAATTACGCATGTAGATCTTGTTAGGGATATCTTAGACGATCTTTATGCCTTAGATCCCTCTAGTAGCTACTATTATTCAGCCCATGAATATATTAAGCGTGTTCAATATTGCTTAGCCTACTTGCAATACATAGGTAAACCAGGTTCTGCACTACTCACTAATTGTCCCATTGCTGTAACTCCATTCAATAAGACCCCAGGAGCAAAACCGTCATTGGCACCATCAAGTAAGGCACCTTTAAAATATGTTGCTAATGTTCCCACTTTGCCTTCTACAGGAGTAAAAGAGTCTACTAAGGCTAAAGGATCGCCACTCAAGAAAGATAAGATCAAGCCCTCCACTAGTAGTACCAACAAGAAGAAAGTAGAAGCTCACCATAGGAATGTTAGTTCAGTTTTAAATAAAAAGAATCATGTTAAGACTAAAAGCTCTGCGCCTGTGCAGAAGCCTAAACCATTCGTGAATTCTAATTTGAATTGTTGGAATTGTAATGAATGTATGTTTTCCCAACATCATGATTTGTGTCTTATTGATCATGTGAATGAAATGGATGCCATTAGGAATAATCTTGAATGGAAGCCAACTGGTAGAACTCGTGCCCAAGTTGGATGGCAATGGCGTCCCACTGGTAGGACCTTTACATTAGATGGAACAATGTGCCCTTTAACTAGGAATGCATCCATTGAGGTTAGGTCTGAGCGTCCTTTAGTTAGGCACACTAGCACTAAAGTATGGAAACAGTGCCCTTTAATTAGGTCAGCCCCCACTATAGTGCCTATCAGTGAAGAAATACCTCAGGATTTAAGCCAACTAGAATCTACACCACCAACTAGGAAGAAGAAGGCTAGGAAATCTAAGAAACCTAAAGTTAGCAAATCTAAGATTATTAAATCTGTACCTGCTAATAACAAGGAACATTCATATTCCGATACCTCTACATTGTCTTCGTCTAGTGATATTTTCAGGTGGTCCAAATCATCCTCTGGTTGGACTCCGGTTGTTCAAAGCATATGACCGGAGATCGCTCGATGCTCCGAAATTTCGTCAGCAAGTTTCTTGGAACGGTTAAATTCGGTAATGATCATATTGCAAAGATAATGGGGTATGGTGAATATGAGATTGGAAACATTACGATTTCAAGGGTATACTATGTAGAAGGTCTTGGTCATAATTTATTTTCAGTAGGACAGTTTTGTGATTCCAACCTAGAGGTTGCTTTTCGACAACATACTTGTTTCATCCGCAACTTGGAAGGAAAAGACTTGTTGAAGGGTTCTCGTGGTGCAAATCTTTATACGTTGTCCCTACAAGACATGATGGCCGCCTCTCCAGTATGTCTTCTCTCTAAAGCATCTAAGACCAAGTCATGGTTATGGCATCGCCGATTATCTCATCTCAACTTTGATGCTATTAATCATCTGGCTAAAAACAAATTAGTTCGTGGTCTTCCAAAGCTCAAATTTCACAAGGACCATTTATGTTCCGCGTGTTCAAGGGGGAAGAGTACCAAGAAATCATACAAGCCTAAAGCTGAAGACACCAATCAAGAAAAACTTCATCTTTTGCATATGGATCTTTGTGGGCCAATGAGAACTGAAAGTGTGAGCGGTAAGAAATTCATTCTGGTTATTGTGGATGATTTCTCCAGGTTTACATGGGTTAGATTTCTACGTACAAAGGATGAAGCACCGAAGGCTATCATCACTTTTCTGAAATTCATTCAGGTACGTTTGAACACTACTGTCCGACGTATTCGTACAGATAATGGAACAGAGTTCGTCAACCAGATTCTTCGTGATTACTATGAAGAAGTTGGTATCTCTCATGAAACATCCGCTGCACGTACTCTACAACAAAACGGTGTCATTGAAAGACGGAATCGTACGCTTATGGAAGCTGCTAGGACTATGCTGATTTATGTGAACGCTCCATTGTTCTTGTGGGCAGAAGCTATATCTACTGCATGTTTCACCCAAAACCGTTCTATCATTCGGAAACGCCATGGAAAAACACCTTACGAGCTTCTACATGACCGTAAACCTGATGTTTCATTTTTTCATGTGTTTGGGGCTCTTTGTTATCCAAACATTAATAGTGAGAACTTGGGCAAGCTTCAACCGAAATCCGACATAGGTATTTTCATTGGTTACTCACCCTCCAAGAAAGCATACCGAATTTACAACCGTCGTCTTGGTAAGATTGTAGAAACTATGGACGCAAATTTCGATGAGCTGACAGCGATGGCTTCTGAGCAACGCAGCTCTGAACCCGCGCTTCATGAGATGGGAACCGGTGCTATTAGTTCCGGATTAGTTCCCAATAATCCTACTTCTACATCATTTTTACCACCTACAAGGCCCGAGTGGGATAAACTGTTTCAACCGTTGTTTGATGAATTCTTTGATCCCCCAAATTATGAAGTTCCAGCACCTGTAGTGATAGCTCCAATACCTGAAGTTGTTGCTCAAGCTAATGAAGCTTTATCTAATGCATCTTCAATTAACATTGAACCGGATGCACCTTTACCAAGTGATTCTCAAACTACACCTGAATCATCACCCTTACTTGTGCCTAATGATGTTGAAGAGGATTCTATTGATCACGACTTGGAATATGCTCACCTACAAGAGCTTCCTTTCTTTGGTGTACCGATACCTGAAAACCCTTCAGCCGCGTCTACCTCAGAAGAAGCTCCTTCAATTGTTCACTCCAGACCACCACGGATTGAAAATCATAGCACCAAATGGACAAAAGATCACCCAATTAGGAATGTCATTGGAGATCTAGATCGACCAGTCTCTACACGCCATCAATTACAAGAGAGTGCACTCTATTGCTACTTTGATGCATTTCTCTCCGAAGTTGAACCTAAAAATTGGCAACAGGCTATGACTCAATCATCTTGGATTGAAGCCATGCAGGAGGAACTAAATGAATTCCAAAGACTTGAAGTATGGGAATTAGTTCCTCTCCCTGACAAGGTTAACATCCTTACTTTGTTGTGGGTTTATAAGGTTAAACTTGATGAGATGGGTGCAGTATTGAAGAATAAGGCTAGATTGGTTGCTAGAGGATATAAACAAGCCTTGGGTATAGACTTTGAAGAATCTTTTGCTCCTGTTGCAAGATTGGAGGCTATTAGACTATTCCTTGCGTATGCTGCTCATATGAATATGATCGTCTATCAAATGGATGTGAAGACAGCATTTTTGAACGGTGAACTAAGGGAAGAAGTCTATGTTAGTCAGACGGATGGGTTTGTTAGCACGGAGTTTCCTAATCATGTGTACAAGCTTAAGAAGGCTCTCTATGGGTTGAAAAAAGCTCCACGCGCGTGGTATGATCTCCTTTCAACATATCTCATCTCGGAAGGATTCTCCAAAGGCAAGGTGGACCCCACTCTATTCACTCTCAAGGAGGACAACGACATGATTCTGGTACAAATTTATGTTGATGATATAATATTTGCTGCCTCTAACATAGAATTGTCCAAATGTTTTGAGAAGATAATGTCCACACGCTTTCAGATGTCAATGATGGGAAAAATTTCATTTTTCTTAGGATTAGAAATTTCTTAGAATCCCAGAGGCATCTTTATTAATCAATCCAAATATGCTCTAGAATCTTTAAAGAAATATAACTTTGAAAATTGTGACCCCGTAGACACTCCAATGGTGGAGAAATCCAAGTTAGATGAAGATAGGAATGGGACTATTGTCGATCCAAAACTTTACCGTGGGATGATCGACACCCTTCTCTATCTGACTGCTAGCAGGCCTGATTTGCAATTTGCTCTATGCATGTGTGCCCGGTATCAGGCTCGGCCTACCGAAAAGCACCTACATGTTGTTAAAAGGATCTTTCGGTATCTAAAAGGAACACTTCATCGTGGTCTATGGTATCCGAAAGATTCCTCTATTTCTTTAATATCATACGCAGATGCCGATCATGCTGGATGTCAAGACACGAGGCGTAGCACTTCTGGATCTGTGCAACTCCTTGGAGACAGATTGATCAGTTGGTCTTCAAAAAGGCAGAAAAGCGCTACAATTTCTAGCACGGAGGCTGAATACATCGCCATGTCCGGTTGTTGTGCTCAAGTCCATTGGATGAGATCACAATTAACTGACTACGGTTTGGGATTCAACAAAATCCCGATGTATTGTGACAACAAGAGCGCCATTGCCCTTTGCTGCAACTATGTTCAACACTCCCGGGCCAAGCACATAGACATTTGCTACCATTTCATTAAAGAGCAGGTGGAGAACGGAGTGATCGAGCTGTATTTTGTCACTACTGAGTATCAGCTGGCAGATATGTTCACCAAAGCCTTAGATCGAGGACGAATCGAGTTTTTGATCGACAAGCTTGGCATGAAATCATTCACTCCAGCGACTCTCAAAGAATTGGCAGAAGAATCAGCTGAATAGTGGTGGTAAACTATTCAGGCGTATCCTTTGTTCGTGATCATGTATATTATCGTAAATATATAAACCACAAAAAGAAAAATACAAAAATATAAAACCAAGAAAAACCATAAAAAATATAAAACCTACAAAAACCATAACAATTATAAAATCAAGAAAAACCAAAAATATTTTTCGTTTTTAAAACGGGCATGTATTTTAGTACGGTAATATTTACGGCCTTAGAAATGTCGATCAATATTGACACGGTGCCATAAATAGAGTCCGTATAAAAGTTGTACATTTTAAAAAAAAAACATGCCCATTATGGCTTGTAGTTATTTCAGACTGCAACCCGGTTTTCATATTAAAGTCACGTATTTCCTTGGAAAACGTTGGCTCACAACGGGAATTAATTTTCTCGGGCATGATTTACAAGCCAAATCATGCAAAGGGATCAAGTTTACTTTACAACTTGGTCTAACACGAGTTAGTGTACGTCTCTAATGTAAAGATTTTGCTAGTTGAAAAAGTTCGTTTTCTCGGTGTCTCTTCGAATTTATTTCCGGCTAATTGTGTGAGATTAGTTGTTCTTGATGAAACAAATATTTTTGGTTTAGGTAAAATAAATGAGCAAGGTTAAATAATAATTGACGAGAAATTCACACTAAAATAAGTTAAAATGTAAACGGTGCGATATTTAAAACTTTAAAAGTAAATGACGAGAAATGAAAGAACGTAAAATTAAAACTTAACATAAAGTAAATGATGCAAATAAAAACTTAAACTAAAAGAAAACTGAATAAAAATTCAAATAAATAAAAAGGCGGGAAGAATCAAACTTGAAATTAAAAGAAGAAAACTTAAAAATAAAAACAGAAAGAACCTTGATTCGGAAGTTTAAAACTTCCGAATGAACAGGCTTGATCCGGAACTTTTAATGTTCCGGATGAAGCTTGCTTCATTCGGAACTTTTAATGTTCCGGATGAAGCTTGCTTCATTCGGAACTTTTGACTTCCGGATGAAGGAATGTTGACTCGGAACTTTTAAAGTTCCGAATGAAACACCCTTTATTCGGAACTTTCGAACTTCCGAATGAAGGAGTGTTGACCCGGAACTCTTCAATGTTCCGAATGAAACACCCTTGATCCGGAACTTTTAAAGTTCCGAATGAAGGATCATTGATCCGGAAGTTTTCTGGGAATACAGTAACAGAAGCAAATCAAACCGAAGAACAAGGGATATACAGTAAACACGATTTCTCCTTAAATCAATCAAAATCAAACGAAAGATTAAACCAAAACACCAATAAACATCAACTAACAATAATCAATCAAAACAAATCATCAAAACTAACAAACATAACCAAATCAATCAAAACCTACTTAATCAAAATCATAAAAATTCAAGAACATGAACAATGAAGATAAAGAACAAATCAAACAAGGAAGGAAGAAGATGATGAATGAAAAGCTTAATTAAAAAGTAACGATTCGATAACAAAAGCTTAAACACAAATTAATCTAGAGAGAGAAAGCATAAATCTAGAGAGGGAAACTACCTACTCCTAATCTAATCCTAAAACTAACCACCTCTCACAACAAGTGAGGGTGGTATTTATAGGAGAGGGGAGTGGTTGGTGGCTTCCTCTTTCTTTCTTTCTTGGTCCTCGGTCTTTCAGTCTTCTTAAATTCTTCGACTTTTAAGACTTCGTCTCGGGATTTCTATGAACTCGTCTTGTAATTTTCTTCGTAAATTAGACCTGAGTTCTTCGACTTTATTAAACTTTTGTCTTTGGACTTTTTCTTCGATAAATCTTCAGAATTGGTCTTGGACTTCCGTTCTTTTTCCACTTTTGATCTTTCGACTTCCTCTTTTGTCTTTTACTTCAATAAAAGCCCGTGAAAGCCGTGTTTTCTCCACTTTTCACCTTCTCGACCCTGAAACACAATAAATACACAAACCACGCAGAATTCCGCCATTTACGACATAAAATATACGTTTAGGTCCCGTTTTAATGTAATTAAGTGGTAGAAAAGATGGGTGTTTTCACACCTATCAAATCCCTTACACTTAACCATTGCAATGCCCTCATGCAATGCATAGCAATAAAGCAAGGTTTACACTTTCCTTCATAATCAACCTACTTTGGCCTTTATTAAACAACTAAGGAAAATCAAAAAGATAGAAAATAACAAGATGCAATCAAGGAAGAAACATGTAAAGAAATCTAAGACTTACATTAGGGCTTGTGTGTCATGAATGTTTATCACCCTCAAGTTTCACGTTCCCCATGCCAAGCTTAAAAACAAGATCATTGTTAGTACAAGTTAGCATAACAAACATTTACTCATGCGGTTCAATTAATCACTTAAACTCCCTTATTCCTATGGGTATCTCTTATATTTTATTGATGTCTTGAATGATCACGAGGATGCATTGTTGACTTATTCCGATAATTCATTAAGGCTGAAAGCAAAGTAGGACGATTTGATCAATAGTTAGCTAAAGGACAAAATCTCTTAAAACTGCTTCTCGGGATATCAAAAAGTTCATATCTTGGCAAAACTTGGTTCACGATTTGAGACCTTTCTTGGGCCGATATTTGGCATGTACTTCATACTTCATATCTTCGAGAGACGTTTTTGAGATAATGGTCTTCTCTTCGTTATAGAGTTTCTTCTCTTGGAGACTTTTGAGGGGTACTCCAGCTTTGTTGACCACGACTTCATGATTATTTCTTCAATCTCTAATTGGGATTTTGAGATACAACGATCCGCCTCCTTTTCGGACTTGGATCTATTTATCCTCATACCTTGTTAGGGTCTTTTCCGATAGACTTCTCCATGATCTTTATGGGAGTTGATTGCTTTTCGTCGTGAGTCTTGATCCTTCATATTGATTTTGGGAATAATGCTCTTCACATCACTTTGGATCTTCAGCAATAAAATTGAATCCTCATGCCTTGTTAGGGCCTTTTCAGACTCACCAATCTTCGCACCCCGCTTCATAAGTTATGCCTTGGCTATGAACTCTTATCATTACCGAGCAACTTTTAAACGATCTTGGGCTAGAAGCTAAGTAACTTTTCAAATCGTACGACCTTACTTATTGAAGATAATTTATTAGCATGTGATGGGAGAAAAAGATTATAATTAACTCACATAAGTTAATGAGAGAATACCAAACTTGTAACCAACATTATCATTTCTCGTTCTCCACAATTTAAAATCTCAAAGAATGAGACTCGTGGATGCTTAGCCTAATAAACCAATTAAGGTCTACATGGTTAAGGATACTAGCTAGAGTGAACTTGGATAAGTAAACTCGGGTTGAGTCAAAATATTCACAACGGGCCTAATATATCTAAGACATCTAAACTTGCTAAACCATTTTATTAAAATGCTATAAAGTAACAAAAATAAAGGAGACTACAACAAGGCCAAAATAGATTAAAAATTTTGAAAAATGTCGAAAAATTGATTTTCCGGTTAAAATGAGGGCAAATACCAGGAAAAGACCACTTAACTTCGATAGAAGTCCCCCCTACACTTAATATAAACATTGTCCTCAATGTTTAAGCATGTGGGAGTAAACTCCCCTACACTTAGGACATTGTGCACGTTGTTTAAATCTCGCTAAGGAAGAGACAACTAAAGAGATTCCTATTTTAATATTGAAAAATATAAAATAGTGAATCGAAAAGAGTTTAGGATAGAACCGGGAAGAAGGGAACACGGAGTCACGGTTCGTCAAAAGTCATCAAGAGTGTGTCTTTGAAGCTCTAATCCCTGCACATGATAAGAAAGAGAACAAGAAACACCAACGGGGCTCCCCCAACACTTATGGTGAAAATAGATAGATAATTGGGTTGCCTCCCAAAAATCGCTTGTTTTTGTTGACCGAGTCACGAGCCTGACTCGTCCCCGAATTAAATGGTCCATGGGGAAACCTCGAATGTGATACCGGGATCAAAAACCTTGTCCTCGTTCCCGGAGGACATCAACAAAGGGGAGGCGGGGGGATAAGTCTTGAAAAGGAGAAAGGTCCTTTCAACATACGTATAGTATGTGAATTCAAGATCCACGGGAGGTGGGTTGGGTATAGTAAGAACAGTGTCATCCCCCAAAGACAATGGATGCTGAGCAAACGGCAAAGCCGTATTGTTATCAATCATAGCATAATCAATGTCACCTCCCGGATCAAAACACTCATCCTCATTTCCTGGTATGAAACGAGTAGAGTAAAAGTGATACATCACCCGCTTGGGTGTGCACGTGAAGGATGAGGTGGCAATATAATATGAGAAGTATGAGAACAATTACCTTCCACCTGCGTCCCTTTTTCAGTAGATTCACATCTTTCCACCTCTGGGATAGAAGGTGTAGTGTCATCGTGTAATAAATCCTCTAGAAAAAGTATATCTCCTTCCACGTCAGAATACCCGGATATGTATTCCACGGGTGTATCAATATCAAGAAATTCATCGATCTCAGGAATGTGAAAACCATTATCACGAAGGAGTGAAGTATTTTGCTTTAGAAATTCCTCCTCGTCGAAAATAACCTCAATATCGTCATCACTCTCCTCATTATCTATAGGGTCAATAATATGCTCAGGGATATGAGTACTCGTCTGATCTCGCTGCTGTAAAAATGACTCCATACAAGTTCGCAGCGTGTGTAAAAGCTCTTTCGATTGCTCTTGAAAAGCTGTAGCAAGATCGACAATTGGTTCTTGGTAACTCATCCCGTGACGAGGTTGATGATCGAGTGAGTGCGGTGGGGGCTCAAGATTTTGAAAACCGGAATTATAGCACGGATGTGACTCATATTTGTTCATGGGTTGAGAAGAATTAGAAACCGGGTTTGGTTCATAATAATCCATAGGTGAAGAAAACTGAGGATCCGGATTTTGCTCATAATAATTCATTGGTTGACAATAATAGGTATCGTGAGGACCCCCACAGTTGTCGCAAATCGGGTATGGAGAAAAATCAAGTGCGTCTTGTGGATAGCTATTTTCATTGTCATAATTGTACCCTGGTTCTTGCCCGTGACCATACGGGTATCGAACCGGGCACGAAACATGCCAATGAGAATCGCTTCCACAATAGATGCACGGGGGAACAGGAGGTGGGTTCAAAAAGAGTGAATTAGTCGAGTTGCACAAGGGACAAAATCCGAATTGTGTGTAGTCGATATCGTTTCGCACCACTCACATGTACACCATTGACAAGAGTTGTTCCCAGATAATTGTTTCCCACACCGGACGCAATGGACATAAAAATCCATAAAGAAAGATAGATAAGCAAGAAGAATATTTTTGGTGCAAAACTTTGAAAAAGAAATGCTTTTTATGATTTTACAAATGTTTTTGGATTTTTGAAAATTGTTGGACACGAAAAATAACGTTCACAAGTGAATGGATCCCAAAATCCAACGCGTCTCTCATAAAAAACCTTCGATCTTCACGAAAAGAGCCGGCAGCGGCGCCATTTTAATGTAAAGATTTTGCTAGTTGAAAAAGTTCGTTTTCTCGGTGTCTCTTCGAATTGATTTCCGGCTATATGTGTGAGATTAGTTGTTCTTGGTGAAACAAATATTTTTGGTTTAGGTAAAATAAATGAGCAAGGTTAAATAATAATTGACGAGAAATTCACACTAAAATAAGTTGAAATGTAAACGGTGCGATATTTAAAACTTTAAAAGTAAATGACGAGAAATGAAAGAACGTAAAATTAAAACTTAACATAAAGTAAATGATGCAAATAAAAACTTAAACTAAAAGAAAAGTGAATAAAAATTCAAATAAATAAAAAGGCGGGAAGAATCAAACTTGAAATTAAAAGAAGAAAACTTAAAAATAAAAACAGAAAAAACCTTGATTCGGAAGTTTTAGACTTCCGAATGAACAGGCTTGATCCGGAACTTTTAATGTTCCGGATGAATCTTGCTTCATTCGGAACTTTTAATGTTCCGGATGAAGCTTGCTTCATTCGGAACTTTTGACTTCCGGATGAAGGAATGTTGACTCGGAACTTTTAAAGTTCCGAATGAAACACCCTTGATTCGGAACTTTCGAACTTCCGAATGAAGGAGTGTTGACCCGGAACTCTTCAATGTTCCGAATGAAACACCCTTGATCTGGAACTTTTAAAGTTCCGTATGAAGGATCATTGATCCGGAAGTTTTCTGGGAATACAGTAACAGAAGCAAATCAAACCGAAGAACAAGGGATATACAGTAAACACGATTTATCCTTAAATCAATCAAAATCAAACGAAAGATTAAACCAAAACAACCAATAAGCATCAACTAACAATAATCAATCAAAACAAATCATCAAAACTAACAAACATAACCAAATCAATCAAAACCCACTTAATCAAAATCATAAAAATTCAAGAACATGAACAAGAAGATAAAGAACAAATCAAACAAGAAAGGAAGAAGATGATGAATGAAAAGCTTAATTAAAAAGTAAGGATTCGATAACAAAAGCTTAAACACAAATTAATCTAGAGAGAAAGCATAAATCTAGAGAGGGAAACTACCTACTCCTAATCTAATCCTAAAACTAACCACCTCTCACAACAAGTGAGGGTGGTATTTATAGGAGAGGGGAGTGGTTGGTGGCATCCTCTATCTTTCTTTCTTAGTCCTCGGTCTTTCAGTCTTCTTAAATTCTTCGACTTTTAAGACTTCGTCTCGGGATTTCTATGAACTCGTCTTGTAATTTTCTTCGTAAATTAGACCTGAGTTCTTCGACTTTATTAAACTTTCGTCTTTGGACTTTTTCTTCGATAAATCTTCAGAATTGGTCTTGGACTTCCGTTCTTTTTCCACTTTTGATCTTTCGACTTCGTCTTTTGTCTTTTACTTCAATTAAAGCCCGTGAAAGCCGTGTTTTCTCCACTTTTCACCTTCTCGACCCTGAAACACAATAAAAACACAAACCACGCAGAATTCCGCCATTTACGACATAAAATATACGTTTAGGTCCCGTTTTAATGTAATTAAGTGGTAGAAAAGATGGGTGTTTTCACACCTATCAGTCTCAGTGCATTAATTTGTCAAAATAAGAGAAATCTTATTGCCACCACGAATCAATCTTTTTCAAGACATTAATTGGAAATGTTTTCATCAATATTTGACTCTTTAAACAATGACTACAGCTCTTTAAATAGAACACGGGTCATCGTTTAAGGGGGAGAAAATATTAAATCATCTTTGTCATCAAAACAATTTTTCAAAAGTGTTTGTGGAAAATTAATTGGCCAACGAGTGGTCTTGCTTTAGAATACGACTAGTGCTCGCTCAATGTGATAGAATTTGCTTAAAGATCTTGAGATTTAATAATAAGTTGCGATGCTTAAGTTGTGTTGGCGAAATTTAACAATGGTTAAGAAAAAATGAATGATAAGAAATAAAAAGGGAAAATGAGTGAAAACTGTAGGGACTTAAGTGACATTTGTTGAAAGTTGTAAAATTTGACCTAAGTCAAAGCCATATCCCCCGTCCCTTTAGCTTATCTTCCTCACTGTTTGTTTGCCGCCATTAACACACACATAAACACACACAAAGCTTTCACAAACTCTCGTTTTCATCAACTCAATCTGTTCCATTCATTCAAACAAGGTACAAACATTAATCTTTGATCTTTAATTCGCCTAAATTCATTGAAATCCACTTAATCAAGTCATTTGAATTAAGGTTAATCTAATTAGGGTTCGTTTGCCTTAATTTAGGGTTAATTAATTAAGGGTTTTTGTTGGGTTTTATGCGGAATAGCATTAGAAGATGTTGTGTTGCCTTAGATTGCCTTAGAACTCACAAACGCGACTAGATTAATCTTTCATAGGTGCGTTTGTAATCTTCCGGATGAACAAAGCTTGAAAACTTCCGAATGAAGGAAGTTCTGAACAAACTTCCGAATGAAGGAAGTTCCGAACGAACTTCCGAATGAAGGAAGTTCCGGATGAACTTCCGAATGAAGGAAGTTCCGAACGAACTTCCGAATGAAGGAATGTAACACCCCCAATTTCGGGTCATAGCAGCGGAAGGGTCATTGGGTGTTACTATCATGGTTCAACCTCAATATCATAGAAAACGCCTCAAAAGGAGTCGTTTTAACAAAACATACATCCATTCATTTGTTTAAAAATAAAACAGTTCACACATGGTCCCAAATAGTTTTAAGTTTACACAACCAACCAAACAATAAAAGTTTCTTAGAATGGACATAGTTTAGTAAAGCGGGCCAAAACAATTTAATTTAGCAAGCTGCGTGAAACCGCCTTCCTTGAGTGCCTTCTTCATGGATCTGAGATAAAACATGCTATAAAGTCAACAAAAATGTTGAGTGAATCTATAGAGTTTAAATTAAATAAATGAACACAAGTATTCTGAATAAACCTTCCGTTGTTGACAATCATGTGGATCAGACATAATTATCGTTGTTATTTCATAAGTCTCGTGAAATTGAACGTTAACATATATTATTTCTGCCCAACACACCTAGCCAAGTGCGTATATTTCTCTTATACAATTGCATCCGATGTTTCATTACTGGTGCATCACAACACCACGCGATAGCTAGTCGCGACCGGACTGGGAGTCACCCCGATAGATCTATCCATAGTATTAGCGTTCCTTTCGATTAACAATTCACGATTCATGGGTCTTTTAAGGCTAAACAAACTTGTATAACAACTTTCATCTAAGCATACAATCGGGTCCTTTGTGTTCAATTTTAAAGAAAGAGGGTTTACCACAACTTCTCGTTGTGCCCTTCATTTATAATAATGTTTTTCCAATAATAAGGGTTTCCACAACTTCTCGTCGTACCCCTTTTATTTTAATAAAACAAGCATGTTATCCCCCTCGTGGGTTTTATAAAACAAGTAAACATGTTAAAGCGAGGCTATAGACTCACCTTGATATGATAGTAGTGACGTGACGATCGCCGACGATTTGTGATGCCCGTTAAACACGAAGACCGCAACCTACCAATTAAGGCGCGTTCGTTAATAAACGACTCAAGTATATTTATAATACTTAAATAATACAAAAGTCAATTTCAAATGACCATGAAAATCCCGAAAAAATAACAAAAATATAAGTGTACTACTATACCCTTTTATTCAACACTTATTCTTTTAAAAACTTACACCCTTGACATTGACCCGTCATAAGACGCCAAGTCAACGCAAGTCAAACCTTCATTTTACTTCCCTCGGACCAGTAGCTAAGTCATTTATATAATGACTTAACACTTGAGTAAGTCACCATGTCCAATAGTGAATACTCAACTCACGTCATACAAGTATTGAACTACGTGTCCAAAATACCAATCAGCATGTACACTCCAAATGTACACACCAATCTAACCTATCTAGACTTGTCCGATTTCGACGAAACTTGGTGACAAACTCACACATAATATGAATAAGACTCAGTTTAAATTTCATTCAAAAATATTACTTCTAAGACCTTCTGCCCGACACACCTTCGTGTTACAAAAACCGGACAGTTTTACGCCTTTGACTTGTAAAACCATTTTGACTTATCTAAACCATTCCGTTTGCAAAACCGACACTCGGGTTTGAAAATAGACTCATGACCTGAGGTTTATCAACTTACCACAGCCCTTGAATATTTTTAAAACTCATTTTATAGTCCCCGAGATTCGTTCCAAATATCGACAACAATTTTCGGATTGTGCCGATACCCGTCTCCCGGTACACAAATACTAAAAGTAGCATAACTTTTCGCTCGTAATGAGTTAGAAGCTCTACTTTAGCTCAAATCGAAGCTAACGAAATTCTCTACGACCCTATCTAATTAGTTTACCAA
Organism: Glebionis coronaria; assembly: GCA_025667525.1. Taxonomy (NCBI): domain Eukaryota; kingdom Viridiplantae; phylum Streptophyta; class Magnoliopsida; order Asterales; family Asteraceae; genus Glebionis; species Glebionis coronaria. Next base: position 179,563,320 of record CM046882.1, read on the forward strand.
GTTTACCACAGTAACAATTTCAAAAACGGACTTAAAGTTACTGCCTAAAATAGCCTATCTAAAAATCATACCAAAACAATTTTTCGACCCATTCCAACAATTCCTATAGTCCTAATATGATCCTAATATGATACTAACACATCTAACTAACCCATAACACCCTCAAATTTTATCTCACAAAAATTAAACAATCAAAAATCTTACATGCAACCAAAACCCACTATGAATATAATAATATTAACACTATTCACCACCATAAAAATGGATCAAACTTGATGTTCATCATCAAAAATTAAAAATAAAATTTAGTGAATGCATGTAGAAGAAAATTATACCAATAGAAAGCTCTTGAAATTTCTAGGATGGGACTTTTCTTAGTTTCTTTAGATTCAAAGTAAATCAAAAATTTTGGGAGGGTTTTGTTGTTGGAGGTGGACGGCAAAACAAGGAGGAGGGGAGAGAGATTTTGTGTGTTTTTTGTTTAAAATGATTTTTTTTTAAATGAAATGAGTTAGTAGATTTTTAATAAGTAGTGGGGTGGGGGTAGTTTTTTCCATATTTGCATTCTTTTGGTCCTATATTGTAAGTAAATAGTTTACATGGTAGGAAATGTAAATTGTACATTTTAAAAATATTTACGGGGCTCGGGTTTCGTAAAAATACTTTTCGAAAGTTAAAACGCTTCATAAAAATAATAATAAAGCTTCGACACGACTTAAAACGTAATTAAATCGAAAACGTCGAAAATATACAATATCGAGACAATCGATAGTAAAACGTAAATTTTTGGGCATCCGTCGGTATCGCGATCACTAATAGTTATCTTCATTCGTTAAAACGTAAAATACGAGAAATAAAGATTAAATATAGTAAAAATCATTTTTATGATTGTTTGAGAATATAATATCGATACCTAACATATTCCTTGTCGGTTTTCATCTAATCGACATTCTTACGCTAGTTTCAAGTCGTAACCTTCTCGGTTAGTCGATAATTTAAAATTCTCATTAAAGTAAACACGTAATACGTAATAGTCGAGATTAAAATAACGACCTGAAATTGACGGGTTGTCACATCATCCCCACCAAATTAGGATCTTCGCCCTCGAAGATCAACTTGCGTTCTTGCCCGATTGCTTGTTGAAATCAAAGAGATGAGGGTAATTCTTCCACATTTGGTCTTCTCGTTCCCAAGTAAACTCCGGTCCTCTTCGAGAGTTCCATCGAACTTTGACGATAGGTATTCGGCTTTGCTTCAGTTGCTTGACCTCACGATCCATGATCTCGACTGGTTCTTCAATAAAATGCAACTTTTTATCAACCTTAACCTCGTCTAACGGTATAATGAGTTCTTCATCGGATAAACACTTCTTCAGATTCGACACGTGAAAAGTGTTATGAATCCCATACAGTTCTTGTGGTAGTTCAAGTTGGTATGCCACGGGTCCTACTCTAGATGTAACCTTGAATGGTCCGATATAACGAGGACTTAACTTCCCACGTTTTCCAAATCGTACAACACCTTTCCATGGTGATACCTTTAGCATAACCTTATCTCCCACGTTAAACTCCAATGGTTTTCTTCTCACATCCGCATAACTCTTCTGTCCGCTTCTAGCAGACAACAACCTATTCTTAATTTGCACAATCATATCCGTCGTCTCCCTAATCAAATCTGGTCCAGTGAGTTGGGCATCACCAACCTCACTCCAGCTAACGGGTGATCTACATTTTCTCCCATACAGTGCTTCAAAAGGTGCAGCTTCAATACTCGCGTGATAACTGTTATTGTACAAGAATTCGGCCAAATGTAAGTGCTTATCCCAGCTACTTCCAAAGTCTATCACACAAGCACGTAGCATATCCTCCAAAGTTTGGATTGTTCTTTCCCTTTGCCCATCAGTTTGCGGATGATAGGCTGTGCTCATATCCAAATTGGTTCCTAACGACTTTTGAAGTGATCTCCAAAATCCAGAAGCAAAACGACTATCTCTATCGGAAATGATTGAAATAGGAACACCATGCTTGCACACGATTTCCTTCAGATAAATATCGGCGAGTTTCTCCAAACCGAACCTCTCGTTGATTGGAATAAAATGAGCGGATTTAGTTAAACGATCGACAATAACCCAAATTGCATCGAACCCAGACGGTGTCCTTGGGAGTTTTGTGATGAAGTCCATCGTAATTCGCTCCCATTTCCAGACTGGAATTTCAGGTTGGACAAGTAATCCTGACGGCTTCTGATATTCAGCTTTCACTTTTGCACATGTTAGGCATTTCGCGACGAATGTTGCAATATCAGCTTTCATATTCGGCCACCAGTATAACTTTTTCAAGTCTTGGTACATTTTGTCCGATCCAGGATGAATAGAATACTTGGACTTATGAGATTCTAACATAATCAAGTCTCTCAGTCCACCATATAATGGTAACCAAATTCGACCTCTCAAACATTTGATACCATCGGCTCGCGTCTCAAATGTTTCACCGTCTCCTCTAAATCTTTCGGCAGCAATATTTTCCTTCTTGCACGCTTCAACTTGTGCGTTCCGAATCTGCTCAGGTAAGTTGTTATGAACTGTCACCACCAAAGCACGTACTCGAATCGGTTTCTCCCTTTCCTTTCGACTTAACGCGTCAGCTACCACGTTCGCCTTTCCTGGATGATAACGAATTTCGCAGTCGTAATCACTCAAGAGTTCAACCCATCGACGTTGCCTCATATTCAGCTCCTTTTGATCCAATATGTATTGTAGGCTTTTATGATCAGTGAATACTGTACACTTCGTACCATACAGAAAATGTCTCCAAAGTCGCAGAGCAAAAACCACAACGCCCAATTCCAAGTCATGGGTGGTGTAGTTCTCCTCATTCTTCCTTAATTGTCTAGAGGCATATGCGATCACCTTTTCACGTTGCATGAGAACAGCACCATATCCTCTGAGAGATGCATCACAATAAACAACAAAATCTTCACTTCCTTCAGGTAATGATAAAATCGGCGCACTACAGAGTTTCATCTTCAGGGTTTGGAAAGCTTCTTCTTCATCATCGCCCCACACATACGGTTTATTCTTCTGAGTCAGCTTCGTTAATGGTTTCGATATCAAAGAGAATCCTTCAATAAACCTTCGGTAATAACCAGCCAAACCTAGAAATTGTCGTACTTCAGTTGGAGTAGTCGGAGCACTCCAATTCTTGATGGCTTCGATCTTTGCAGGATCAACATGTACTCCACTTTTATCGACCACGTGTCCGAGAAATTGTACAGAATTAAGCCAAAAATCACACTTTGAGAACTTAGCGTATAACTTTTCGTTCTTCAACAAGTTCAAGATAATCCTTAAGTGTTCGGCATGCTCTTCATTGTTCTTGGAGTAGATTAGAATATCATCTATGAAAACGATCACGAATTTATCAAGATACGGCTTACAAATGTGATTCATTAAATCCATGAATACAGCAGGTGCATTAGTCAAACCAAAAGGCATAACCAGAAACTCATAATGACCATAACGAGTTCTAAACGCCGTAATAGGAATATCTTCCTCACGTATGCGAAGTTGATGGTAACCAGAACGAAGATCAATCTTAGAGAAAACACGAGAACCTTGAAGTTGATCGAATAAGTCATCAATTCTTGGAAGCGGATAACGATTCTTGATCGTCAGCTTATTCAACTCTCGGTAATCAATACACATACAAAATGAACCATCTTTCTTCTTAACGAATAAGACAGGAGCTCCCCAAGGTGACGAACTCGGTCGTATAAAACCCTTATCAGAAAGCTCTTGCAATTGCACAGATAACTCCTTCAGCTCGGATGGGGCTAAACGATATGGCGCACGAGCCACGGGTGCAGCACCAGGAATTAGGTCAATTTGGAATTCTACTTGCCTTAGAGGAGGAAGTCCAGGCAAATCTTCCGGAAACACTTCAGGAAAGTCACGGATAACAGGTACATCTTCAGCACGTTTCTCCTTCGATTCTTTCTCCACTACTTTAGCTAGGAATAACTCACACCCTCTTTCGATATACTTACGAGCCTTAATGCACGAAACGATTTTCAGTCGGGAATTACGTTGATCACCTTCGATAACCATGGTCTTGTCGTCTAAAGGAATCCTAACTTTCTTTTCTCCACACAAGATAGACGCGTTATACTTGGATAACCAATCCATTCCGATAATAATATCAAAACTTCCCAATTCAACAATCATCAAGTCTATCTTAAAAATACGGTTCAAGAGATTTAGAGAACATCCTAGGAGCGCACGATTTGTACTCACTAATTTACCATCAGCTAGTTCTACCTCATAACTTGCGTCTAATTCGACCGGTTTGATATCAATTAAGGCACTAAAACTTGTAGACACAAAGCTTTTGTCCGCACCATAATCAAATAAAGCTGTAGCATAACGGTTGTTCAGTAAAAACGTACTAGTGACAACTTTTGGGTTTTGCTTCGCTTCAGCTTCTCCCAACTGATAAGCTTTTCCTTGGTTATCTCCACCACGTGCATTCTTCGGAGGTTGAGGGCATTGGTTCCTCATGTGACCTTTACCTTGGCAGTTATAACACGTCACTCCCTTCTTTCCTGGTCCCCAACAGTCTTCAGTCTTGTGACCTAACTTGTTGCACTTTCCACACTTAACACATTCACCAGTATGAGACTTCTTGCAGCGTTGACATCTGGTTCCCTTGTCCGCAGTTGCAGCTTCAGTCATCGCATTAGCGTTGCCCCTCTTTCGGTTTTGATTTCTGTTGTGAGATTGACGGTTATCACCACGATCATCACTGTCATTGTCAGCTCTTCTTTTATTACCTTCAGAAACACCATCAGCCTTGTCTTGGATGATTTGACCCATTAGTTGGTAGGCCATACGAACAGCTTCATCAATATTGGCAGGTTTGGATGAGGTCACATCACCACGAATGTTGGTCGGTAAGCCTCGAATATACTGCTCTACCTTCAAGTATTCTGGGTTAACTTTGTTTGGATAAAGTAGAGCAAGCTCATGGAATCTGTTGGTGTATCCATCGATGTCAGTACCCTTTAGTCTCAGTTGATATAGTTCCTGTTCTAACCTCTGAATAACATTCCTTGGACAGAATTCCTCAGTCATCCACCTTCTTACTTCAACCCAAGGTGTAGCATACGCAACATCCATACCCAATGATGCCATTCTTCCATTCCACCAAGTTAATGCTCGCCCTTGAAGAGTAGCAGAGGCAAACATCACTTTATCTCCTTCCTCACTTCCACTAAATCGAAACACGGATTCTAATTTCTCAAACCATTGCATTAGCCCAACAGCGCCTTCAGTACCCTTAAAAGTTGGAGGTTTGCATTTCATGAACGAGGTATAATTTCACTTCTTGTTTTCAGGAATCACTGGTCTATTAGCATCACCAGTTCCAGCACCAGCATTGCCAGCTCCCGCATTACCAGCTCCAGCATTACCAGCTCCAGTAGCGCCAGCTCCAGTAGCGCCAGCTCCAGTAGCGCCAGCTCCAGTAGCACCAGCTCCAGTGTTGCCAGCTCCAGTATCGCCAGCTCCACCAGATCCACCAGCTCCACCGGATCCACCAGCTCCACCGGATCCACCAGCTCCACCAGATCCTCCAGCTCCATTATTCAAGTTTGCCATAAATGCATTCATAGATATCTGAAATTGATCAGCTACTATAGCACGTAACTGAGTCTCAGTCAACTGTTTTGGCGGCATGATCCTGTTACACAATTCACATCAAAATGAGTATTCATTCAACGCTTGTGATAACAAAACATGAATAACACAGAATAAGAATAGATAGATGAAAAGAAACAAGAATGGATGATAGAATAAGGAATAGAATTTAGACAAGGTACGGATATTCACGAGGAATGAGTCAAAAGACAGGGATTTCTATTGTGACAATCAGCGTCGTTTGTAAATCACGTATTAGTATTATAATAATCAAATAATAAACATTTATAAATAAATAAATGTAATCCATTACGCTTTAAGCATAAATAATAATTAAATATGTATAACATATATATATACTTTTCTTATTCTCGTCCATTGGCAACTCGGAGGTTTCGCTTGCAGATGTTATAGTTAAAAGATTTCAAAATTTTATTTTTGGAAAATCTTTTCGTTCTCTATAACTTGAGCTCTGATGCCAATCTGTAACACCCCCAATTTCGGGTCATAGCAGCGGAAGGGTCATTGGGTGTTACTATCATGGTTCAACCTCAATATCATAGAAAACGCCTCAAAAGGAGTCGTTTTAACAAAACATACATCCATTCATTTGTTTAAAAATAAAACAGTTCACACATGGTCCCAAATAGTTTTAAGTTTACACAACCAACCAAACAATAAAAGTTTCTTAGAATGGACATAGTTTAGTAAAGCGGGCCAAAACAATTTAATTTAGCAAGCTGCGTGAAACCGCCTTCCTTGAGTGCCTTCTTCATGGACCTGAGATAAAACATGCTATAAAGTCAACAAAAATGTTGAGTGAATCTATAGAGTTTAAATTAAATAAATGAACACAAGTATTCTGAATAAACCTTCCGTTGTTGACAATCATGTGGATCAGACATAATTATCGTTGTTATTTCATAAGTCTCGTGAAATTGAACGTTAACATATATTATTTCAGCCCAACACACCTAGCCAAGTGCGTATATTTCTCTTATACAATTGCATCCGATGTTTCATTACTAGTGCATCACAACACCACGCGATAGCTAGTCGCGACCGGACTGGGAGTCACCCCGATAGATCTTTCCATAGTATTAGCGTTCCTTTCGATTAACAATTCACGATTCATGGGTCTTTTAAGGCTAAACAAACTTGTATAACAACTTTCATCTAAGCATACAATCGGGTCCTTTGTGTTTAATTTTAAAGAAAGAGGGTTTACCACAACTTCTCGTTGTGCCCTTCATTTATAATAATGTTTTTCCAATAATAAGGGTTTCCACAACTTCTCGTCGTACCCCTTTTATTTTAATAAAATAAGCATGTTATCCCCCTCGTGGGTTTAATAAAACAAGTAAACATGTTAAAGCGAGGCTATAGACTCACCTTGATATGATAGTAGTGACGTGACGATCGCCGACGATTTGTGATGCCCGTTAAACACGAAGACCGCAACCTACCAATTAAGGCGCGTTCGTTAATAAACGACTCAAGTATATTTATAATACTTAAATAATACAAAAGTCAATTTCAAATGACCATGAAAATCCCGAAAAAATAACAAAAATATAAGTGTACTACTATACCCTTTTATTCAACACTTATTCTTTTAAAAACTTACACCCTTGACATTGACCCGTCATAAGACGCCAAGTCAACGCAAGTCAAACCTTCATTTTACTTCCCTCGGACCAGTAGCTAAGTCATTTATATAATGACTTAACACTTGAGTAAGTCACCATGTCCAATAGTGAATACTCAACTCACGCCATACAAGTATTGAACTAGGTGTCCAAAATACCAATCAGCATGTACACTCCAAATGTACACACCAATCTAACCTATCTAGACTTGTCCGATTTCGACGAAACTTGGTGACAAACTCACACATAATATGAATAAGACTCAGTTTAAATTTCATTCAAAAATATTACTTCTAAGACCTTCTGCCCGACACACCTTCGTGTTACAAAAATCGGACAGTTTTACGCCTTTGACTTGTAAAACCATTTTGACTTATCTAAAACATTCCGGTTGCAAAACCGACACTCGGGTTTGAAAATAGACTCATGACCTGAGGTTTATCAACTTACCACAGCCCTTGAACATTTTTAAAACTCATTTTATAGTCCCCGACATTCGTTCCAAATATCGACAACAATTTTCGGATTGTGCCGATACCCGTCTCCCGGTACACAAATACTAAAAGTAGCATACCTTTTCGCTCGTAATGAGTTAGAAGCTCTACTTTAGCTCAAATCGAAGCTAACGAAATTCTCTACGACCCTATCTTATTAGTTTACCATGTTTACCACAGTAACAATTTCAAAAACGGACTTAAAGTTACTGCCTAAAATAGCCTATCTAAAAATCATACCAAAACAATTTTTCGACCCATTCCAACAATTCCTATAGTCCTAATATGATCCTAATATGATACTAACACATCTAACTAACCCATAACACCCTCAAATTTGATCTCACAAAAATTAAACAATCAAAAATCTTACATGCAACCAAAACCCACTATGAATATAATAATATTAACACCATTCACCACCATAAAAATGGATCAAACTTGATGTTCATCATCAAAAATTAAAAATAAAATTTAGTGAATGCACGTAGAAGAAAATTATACCAATAGAAAGCTCTTGAAATTTCTAGGATGGGAATTTTCTTAGTTTCTTTAGATTCAAAGTAAATCAAAAATTTTGGGAGGGTTTTGTTGTTGGAGGTGGACGGCAAAACAAGGAGGAGGGGAGAGAGATTTTGTGTGTTTTTTGTTTAAAATGATTTTTTTTTAAATGAAATGAGTTAGTGGATTTTTAATAAGTAGTGGGGTGAGGGTAGTTTTTGCCATATTTGCATTCTTTTGGTCCTATATTGTAAGTAAATAGTTTACATGGTAGGAAATGTAAATTGTACATTTTAAAAATATTTACGGGGCTCGGGTTTCGTAAAAATACTTTTCGAAAGTTAAAACGCTTCATAAAAATAATAATAAAGCTTCGACACGACTTAAAACGTAATTAAATCGAAAACGTCGAAAATATACAATATCGAGACAATCGATAGTAAAATGTAAATTTTTGGGCATCCGTCGGTATCGCGATCACTAATAGTTATCTTCATTCGTTAAAACGTAAAATACGAGAAATAAAGATTAAATATAGTAAAAATCATTTTTATGATTATTTGAGAATATAATATCGATACCTAACATATTCCTTGTCGGTTTTCATCTAATCGACATTCTTACGCTAGTTTCAAGTCGTAACCTTCTCGGTTAGTCGATAATTTAAAATTCTCATTAAAGTAAACACGTAATACGTAATAGTCGAGATTAAAATAACGACCTGAAATTGACGGGTTGTCACAAGGAAGTTCCGAACGAACTTCCGAATGAAGGAAGTTCCGAACGAACTTCCGAATGAAGGAAGTTCCGAATGAACTTCCGAATGAAAGAAGTTCCGAGTGAACTTCCGAATGAAGAAGTTCCGAGTGAACTTCCGAATGAAGAAGTTCCGAGTGAACTTCCGAATGAAGAAGTTCCGAATGAACTTCCGAATGAAGAATTTCCGGATGAACTTCCGAATGAAGAAGTTCCGAATGAAGAACTTCCGAATGAAGAAGTTCCGAATGAAGAACTTCCGAATGAAGAAGTTCCGAATGAAGGACTTCCGAATGAAGAAGTTCCGAATGAAGAACTTCCGAATGAAGAAGTTCCGAATGAAGGACTTCCGAATGAAGAAGTTCCGAATGAAGGACTTCCGAATGAAGAGTTCCGAATGAAGAGTTCCGAATGAAGAGTTCCGAATAAAGAGTTCCGAATGAAGAGTTCCGGATGAAGGGTTATTTGATTGATAGTTATTTGCCTGCTATAAGTACTTGTTGAAATGTGTTATGCTTAGAAATAATAATGATACATATCTATATATTTTTTGTGCATCAACCTTTCATGTCTTATCTTAAGCAGATACGATGACTAATCCAACAGTACAAGCACTCCAAGATGCTAGAGCAGCCGAAATTGCCGAAGCAAGAGCCCTCAAGTTCATACCAAACAATTACCGGCTGAAGCAAGTGTCAAAATCCACTCACCATGGATTTAAAGTAGCCATAGCAATCCTTGATCACTCTCATTTCAAGAATGCTTTAAGGAGTACTGCCTCGGTGCCTTATGATTACATGTATGAGTTCTGGGCTACCAAGGAAAGCACTTCAAACAAGATCACCTTCACTCTCAACAACAAGCAGCAGACACTTACTGTTTCAGACTTCCGTAAGATATTTGGCATTCGGGATACACCCAAAGGTATGTCATTTTCCAGGGATCCTACTAAAGACGAACTCATGGAGATGTTCGATGCTCTTGGATGTCCTGACATACGAGTTGTGTCTGAGTTTACCACCGCTAAAGTAGGTCAACCTTGGAGAGCAATGTTGGGTATTCTTAGTAGATGTCTTACACCTAAAACCAGTGGGCATGATGCTTTGCGTAGTCCAATTATGAACATCTTCCATGGAATGTACACAGGCGCAAATGCAGATTATGCATTATTGTAATGGGAAGAATTCACCTTTAAACTCTTCCAAAACAAGAAGCTGAAGACTAATTTCTTTCCTTACCCTCGGTTTATCAAGCTTATCATTAATTATTGTATGAAGAATGATGTTACTATTGATAGGCGTGCAGCAAATCTTCATCACACTGAAGAGGCTGATCATACTGTAGATCTAAGGCATGAAGGACCATCTGGTGGTGTGATTCCTGGTCCTATTCCGATTATCTTCTAACGGATAAAATTAAAGGTTCTGCTGATTACAAACTACTGCTACTAGAAATCAAGAAGCTAAAAGCAAGCCTTCAGACAGGAGAAGACTCATCTACTACGGTCAAGAGTAAAGGTAAACGCAAGCAACCAGCTGCTTTACCTGAACCCGAAACCAAGAAGAAGAAGACTGAGGTTAAGAAGGGAAAGGGTACGGTTGATGAGTTAGTTCTCCGCGACGAAGAAGATGTTGATGATCCTAATCTTGACAAGGCTGAGAAAAAATTAATGAAGATAGCTATTGAAAGGAGTAGAAAAGATACGGGCGGTAGTGGTTCGGGTGCACATATAAATATTGAAGAAGAGTACGAGGAGCCAGAGGATATTTATGAGTTTGGATCACCTGAACAGTATTCTACTTCGAAGGAGACATCCATCCCTGTTTCAGCAAGTGTTGAAAAAGAGTCCGATGCTCCTACAATCATGGTGCCTACTCAGCCTTTAGTAACTCAACCTCCACCAATACAGCCCTTACCAACCCAACCGGTACCAACACCTTTCCTTCCACCACCAATAACTCCCATCCTCAGTACTGTTGTAACAACCGAGCCTCTTCAATGGCTGCATTTGTAATGGCAGAAATGTTGGATAAACATACGGATAATCAAAAAAGAGGGATGAATGAACTTCGACAAGAGCTACATAGAAGAGTTCAAAGTGAAGAAGCATCTAAGAAAGCACAAGAAGAGATGCTTGCTAAGTTCGCTGCAGAGATGGAGTTGACACGTAAAGCTCATGCAGAAGAACTAGCTCAGGTTAAGCAGGCTGAAGCTGATAAGCATGCTACACGAATCACAAGACTTCAAGATATGAGGGATAAATACAAGGAGCGGAAAGAAGCACTTGAAGCTTCTGTTGAAAAGAGAGTGAAAGAATCCGTTGAATCCATTATGCCAAAACTGCGTGATGAGTTGAAGACACTCGCGGCTGATAATTTGATGATCAAGTCATCCAATCCTTCTGAATCCGCCTACAAAATTGCCTATGATTTAACGGATTTTGAATTAAAGAAGATCCTCAAAGCTCGTATGAGGGAACTTGGATCTTTTGATAAATCTAAGATTTAACGGGCTCTCTACAAATCACTCAATGACGCTATCATGGAGGATGATCGGTTGTTCAAAACGTTTGGAAGTGTGGTACCTTACCACATTCTGCCTGAGGAAGAAAGGGAAGAAAGTGAACAGGAAGAGGGTACTGGTGAACAAGAAGAGGAAGAAGAAGGAGAAGAAGAAGAAGATGAAGATGATGATGATGGTGACGATGGTGGTGATGATGATGAGGATGATGATGATGATGATGGTAATGATGGTGGTGATGGTAATGAGGGGAGTGCTAAGAGAAGCAACGAGGATAACGATGAGGATGATGATGGTAAACAGCCTAAAAAGGGGGACAAGGTAGTCAGTACAAAGAAACCGTCTAAGTCTGGTACCAAGTCTCAAAAAGATGCTGAGCAGAAGGAAAAATCTACCTCAACGGAATCAAGACGATCCAAGTGGCGCCACGATGTGAATGCTACTACGGCGTCATCGATTCCCGGTACATCTATTGCTGTGTCTATACCTGTTACCACTAACCCTGTTAGTTCTATTGTTGCTCCTGTGATTGCAGAGTCAGTAACTGAACCTGAAGCTGCACAACACTTGCCCGTTCATGACACCGCCGAGATGCCTGAATCAGAACCAGCAGATGTTCACGTTTCTACTCCTCTACAACAAGAACCACAATCTACTGTTCCTGAGTCAAGCACACGGGACTGGGCAGACACGTTGGAGATTGACGAGACTGCACCACCACAGGCTTGGATCACGGCAGCGGCTCAATATGATCCAATCACAGACGCTGACAGAGATGTTCTATATCTCCGTATCCGTAGTCCGATTGACTTGTGTGCATTTCTGGCTCATGAGTATAATACTTTGGTTACTCCATCTTTGGTGAAGAGAGCGCTAAAGGATAAGAGAATTCGCGCCAAAACTAGGTTAACCCGAATGGAGTTCGAGTATTATGCTGACGAGGTCCTGAAAGCTCTTAACACCGTTCAAAGGCCAGGCCTCCATGAATCAAAAAGAGCTCCACCTCCACTTGATCCTTCTCAAGATAATCAATTCGCTCTCGACTTCTTCGTCACCTATGATCTTGAGTATCTCCTCAAGGGTTCATCAAAGTACGCAACCTCCCTGACCTTGCTGAAAGCTGCCAACTGGGGGGACAATACCCTGGATCGAGGAAAAGGTAAACCGACTCTGGGTCCCAAGGGTAACTCGTAATTATGATATGTATGCTGTTGTAGGTGCATCTCATTGGTACGAACGAGTCCGAAGGGCGTACAGGGGTTGCTGCTTAGCCAATTCAGGAAGCAACGTTAGATCCGATATTCGCATCTCCAGCATTTTGGGACTGAAAACTGAAGCCAAGAATGGCTATTATCATGTGACGGAGATTCGTCTGAAAAGGGAGGATGACAGAGAATACAAAATCCAGCAGGGATATTTTTCTATCATTCGCCTTGAGGATATCGAAGACATGTTGCTTATGATGACCCGGGATCAACTCACCTATATTGCTCGTGAAGACATCATTGCTTTGAATACAGCACTTCGTATGTTCACACGAAGCGTTGTTATCAAGAAACGAGTTGAAGATCTTCAATTGGGAGTCGAAAGCTACCAAAGGAAGCTTAACCTCACCCGTCCAATGAATCAAGTTCTACCTCAACATGTAGATAGATGTCCCTATACCGGTATTTCTGTCCCGAATTACGGCATTTTCTACTTGAACAGTCGAGGGTTAATGAAGTTTATGAGGGTGGGTGAGCTTTATAAGTACAGTGATGGGACTCTCATATACGTCAGAGGAAAGTTGGAGCATCTTAATTCGGGTGGGACTTTACCAGAGATGACTGAGGATTGGCATCAGGGTTATCGGCAAATGGCGAAGTATGTGATTAAGAAGATTGATCAAAAGCTCAGTGAACGTAGATTGATGAGGAGTTTAGAAATATTCGTTGGTGGTAGACCATATGGAGTGCACCACAAGTTACTGCAACGATCCATCTAATGGGTCGTACATTTCAGGTCCACTTTATATTGGTTTTTATTTGTGAATATGTAAATTTGTGAATATTGTGCTTTTATGGCTTGATGTAGTGTTAAGGTATGATAATTTTTCAAGAATTTCTCACGAGATTCTAAATCTTTCAAAATATATCATACTAAAGCACTACAACTATCCCTTATTAATTTAAGGGGGGGGGGGGGGGGCATTTACATGTTCTATGGACAAACATCGATTTCATTTTTTACCCAAAGACCGGTTAATCCATTCAGTATCCCAAATATTAATGGTTAACATTTTGGATAAGGGGAGAAAATGGGATTAAGGAGACTCAAATGATACTTGGCTAAAAGATGAAAAAGACTTAACGATAATCCAACTTGATATGTGTAAAGCACGTGTTAAGGGGGAGCGTTTTCGATGAACAAAACACCTAAGGTACAAAACTTTTGATTTCAATATCACAAGTACCTTAAGTGATTTTCAATGATTTTTCATGGTGGCTATACTTTCCCAAAACACGCTTAATTCACGACGAATGTGGTGACAAAAGGGTGGTAGGAATAGGTTTAGTCCAATGATTCATCAGAGCCGATGGAATCTTCCCAAGGATAATTCCCTAGATAGAATTAGAAGTCCTAGGAAAGTTGGAGAAAGATTGTGAACGTAGCTGAATGCCGACCAAGTACTTAAGCTAGCACTGGAACAATCACAACAAGGTGCTAGTTATGACGTATTGGTAAGCATTGAAGGGGTTGAAGAATGAAAAAGAATTGTAAAGATAAAAGGTGTAAAGAAAGAAGCCCTCCTTACAACTTTAGGCAGAAACCGGGTCAATACATATGCTATTGAGATCATTTTTGTTAATAATTATCGATATTGAAGAAAGACATCATGGACCCAGTGATGCAATGCACAACCCTTCCCAGCTAACTCAAATATCTCTCAAAAGGTATTTGTTTTAATCACACGAAGATTAACACGTTATCTATTGGTTTATTCACTCCGAATAGACTGATAATGAAAAGGTGGCACTCCTCTCCAGCCATCGCTCACTAAATCAAAACGCACTATCGAGTCTAGAGCCAAGAGATCATCAAAAGTCTCATTAGGACACTTTCCATTTATTCCTTGCTTTCTCACACATTGTGAAAAGTAAGAGATTTTCATGAGTCCTACGCAGTATTCCTGTAATATTGCAAGAACATCCGAGTAATACGTAAGTATTACAATGAAGATGGAAATCCTGCTTGAGCCAACATCAAACAAGCTCATGGTAGGTTACACGTGCGGTTCTTTTAGAACCAATCTTGTGAAAAACTGGAAAGAAATAGTAGTTTAATTTTTAATTGAACTTAAACTCGTTCCAGGCCTCTACGCATTATCACATGATCTTGCCAGAACACTCAGAGTGACTCTTTATTGATCACAGTGACGAGTGGAAATCCTTCTAGTGTTAACATCAAACAGCACTTGGTAGGTGACGTGCAAGATTCCTTATGAATTGAGCTCGTGATAACTGGAAAGCAACGATGGTGAAAATCTTAATTGAAATTCACTTGTTCCAGGTTTCATGAATTAACGGCTTCAATCATAAGGATTTTTAATCCAAATGATTCACTCTTTATGTTCGCAGTCAGCTTTGGACGGTCGAATAAAGAGAACGGGTTTACCCGCGAAATCCTGTCAGGAAGTTACCTAATTGAAACTATCCATCACGGGTACGATATCTAATATCGTCCAACGGTCTTCACCGACTGGAGGTAAAATGCTACCGAATTATAATAAAATGTCAAAGCCATTTTATTCGTGTCGTTGCTGTGTACCTGTTAAAGACGGTGGCGTTGCTGTGTACCTGTTGAAGACGGTGGCGTTGCTGTGTACCAGTTGAAGACGGTGGTGTTGCGGTGTACCTGTAGAAGTCGTTCCCACATGCTTATGTTTTTTTTCTGCATCAAAGTTCAGCAAAATTCAAGAAAGTGCAAAATGAAGTCTTCCGCTGTAACAAACTCTGAAGCTTTCGAGAATTCAACAAAAAGACATAAGTGTGTGGAACATGGAGTCACGAGGAGGCAAGTTTCACAAGAAGGCAAAGATCACACGTGAAAGGCCAAAAGAACAATGCTCTCAAGCCAAAGCCTAAAAGATCAAATTAAAATATTCACAACAAAAAGAAAGAAGAAAAGACTACGAGCTGAAGCACGAAGACTTAGTATAGTATGCTAGGTTTAGAACTTTGTAAACGTGGAGTGACCTCCCTTAGGGGGAGATTGTTAGAAATACGTTTTTACGTATATTAGAAGTATCGGCCACTCCACAATATTATTAATGTTGTAATAGCTCGTAGTTAGTGTTACTTATTAAGTTAAGTAAGAAACCGACCCATGGGCTTGTCATGGGTCGGCCCAAGCCCAAATAAGGCCTTGTATATAAATACCCCTTTCCACCATGGAAAGGGGTTGGTTGTTGATCATTACACTTTTCATTTGAATAAAAATACACATAGTTTCTCTCTCACTTCCTCTCTCTAGTTTCTCTCTTTATAAATCATCAACCCACTTCATAGATTCCTAGGTTATCAAGATTCTACAAAAAGGAGAAACGTCAAGAGCGCGATAATTACCAATTTGAGCTTTTTATGAAAATGTTTCGTGACGTTCATTTTAATGTGAGTTTTGCCGATGCTTTGGTCATGATGCCTCGATTAGCCGCTAACTTTAAGATTATGTTGATCAACAAGGAGAAATTGCAACTATTGTCTAGTTGTTCATCGGTTTATCTTAATCGCATACCTCAAAAAGTCGATGATCCCGGTAAATTCTTGATTCCATGTGTAATCCAAGATATGGAAGAATGCTATGCCTTGGCCGATCTTGGTGCTAGTATTAACTTGATGCCACTTGCAATCTTCAAGTCGCTCAATCTTCCTAATCTTACTCCTTCACTAATGTCTATTGAGTTAGCCGACCATTCCACGATTCCCGCATGTGGACTGGCGGAAGACGTTTTTGTGAAAGTGGGAAAGTTCTATTATCTGGAAGACTTTATCGTTGTCGATATTCCCACGGATCCTCAAGTTCCTCTCATTTTAGGTCGTTCATTTTTAGATACGTCTATGGCTTTAATTGATGTTCATGCTAGAAAGATCACCTTACGTTTCAACGACGAGGAACTTGTTATAAACGCAACTCAAAATTCTCAAATTTCTCATGTTTATTCCGTTGCAACCATAAACCTCGTTGATATGATTGACGTTGTTTGCGAGGAATTTTCACAAGAAGTTTTATTTTTTGGTGATGATGAAAATAGTGGCAATCCCACTATGTTAGATCCCATCCTTGATAACTCGACACCAACCTTCACTCCGTTTGAAGGTGGTGGTTTTACGTTGGAAGAATTCGATGTTCCACGTACTTGTGACGAAGACCTCGACAATGATGAGGACTTCTTAACGATTTCCCATTTCCTCCACCCGAGGAGGTTATGAGTATCGGGCCCAAATCTTCAATTGAAGAACCACCTATCCTCGAGTTGAAAGATTTACCTCCTCATCTCGAATATGTCTTTTTGGAGGAGGACGACAAGTTGCCGGTTATTATTTCGAAAGAACTTTCAAATAATGAAAAAACCGCACTTGTCGATGTTCTAAAGGATCACAAAGGGGAAATTGCGTGGAAGTTATCCGACATTAAGGGGATCGATCCCAAATTTTGTACCCACAAAATCTTAATGGAGGAGGATTACAAGCCCGCAATCCAATGTCAAAGGAGGGTGAACCCCAAAATTCACGACGTCATCAAAAAGGAAGTCCTAAAACTCCTTGACGCGGGAATGATTTACCATATTTCCCATAGCCCTTGGGTGAGTCCTATTCATTGTGTCCCTAAAAAGGGAGGAATGACCGTTGTGCCAAACGATGCCAACGAGTTAATTCCAACTTGACTCGTGACCGGATGGAGAGTGTGCATTGACTATCGTAAGTTGAATGAAGCCACTCGAAAAGACCATTTTCCCTTACCCTTCATGGACCAAATGTTGGAGCGTCTTGCGGGAAACGATTTCTATTGCTTTTTAGATGGTTTTTCCGGTTACTTCCAAATCCCCATCGATCCTCGTGATCAAGAAAAAACTACGTTTACGTGTCCATATGGAACGTTTGCCTATCGTAGAATGCCATTCGGACTTTGTAATGCACCGGGAACCTTTCAAAGGTGCATGATGGCTATTTTTCATGGTATGATAGAGAAGACGATGGAAATCTTCATGGATGACTTTTCCGTGTTTGGTAGTTCGTTCCCTTCGTGTTTGTCGAATCTTGAGAGAATGTTGAGGCGTTGTGGGGAAACCAACCTTGTGCTTAATTGGGAAAAATATCATTTTATGGTTAAAACTGGAATCGTCTTAGGGCACAAGGTTTCGAAAGCGGGGATTGAGGTAGATCAATCTAAGGTAGACGTCATCGCCAAATTACCTCATCCCAAAACCGTTAAGGGAGTTAGGAGTTTCCTAGGCTACACGAGATTTTATCGTCGATTCATCAAGGATTTTTCAAAGATCTCTCGACCTATTACACATCTCCTTGAAAAAGATGCACGTTTTGTCTTTGACGAAGATTATGTACGAGCCTTTGAAATCCTTAAGAGGAAACTTACCGAAGCTCCCATTCTTGTTGCTCCCAATTGGAACCTCCCCTTTGAGCTCATGTGTGATGCTAGTGACTACGCTATTGGGGCCGTATTGGGGCAACGTCATGAAAAGCACTTCTTGCCTATTCACTATGCTAGCAAGACGATGACCGAGGCTCAACTAAAATACACTACAACGGAGAAGGAATTCCTTGCCGTGGTGTATGCATTTGAGAAATTTCGACTTTATCTCGTCTTGACTAAATGCATAGTGTATACGGATCATTCGGCTATCAAGTATCTTATGGCTAAACAAGATGCAAAGCCAAGATTACTTTGTTGGATTCTCATCCTTCAAGAATTTGATCACAAAATTGTTGACAAAAAAGGAGCCGAGAATCTAGCGGCCGATCATCTTTCTCGTTTGGAAGATCCTCACCAAAGTGTTTACGAGCCCAAGGAAATCACCGAAACATTTGCGCTCGAGGCACTTGGTTTAGTGAATTCTAAGCTTGATTCTTCCACCCCATGGTTTGCGGACATCACAAATTACCATGCGGGCAACTTCATCATCAAGGGTATGACGACTCAAGAAAAACGAAAATTCTTTCGTGACGTCAAGTTCTATTTTTGGAACGACCCTTACTTGTTTGGAACTTGTGCGGATCAAATTATACGACGTTGTGTCTTTGGTACCGAAGCTTCTAACATACTTAGAGCTTGTCACGAGGGACCCACGGGTGGTCACCACGGTGCTAATCTCACGGGTAAGAAGATCTTTGATGCCGGTCTCTTTTGGCCTACTATTTATCGAGATGCACATGAGCTTGTGAAGTCGTGTGACTCATGCCAGCGACAAGGAAAAGCCTCACAAAAAGATGAAATGCCACAAAATATCATCCAAGTGTGTGAGATCTTTGACGTTTGGGGCATTGACTTTATGGGTCCGTTCCCATCATCTCATGCTAATAAGTACATCCTTGTCGCCGTTGACTACCTATCTAAGTGGGTGGAAGCTAAGGCTTTGCCCACCAATGATGCTCGTGTGGTAGTCAAGTTTTTAAAAAGCTTGTTTTCTCGGTTTGGAACCCCTCGTACGATCATAAGCGATCGTGAAACCCATTTTTGTAACGACCAATTCGAAAGAGTCCTAAGGAAATATGGGGTTACAGATTGTCTTTCTACGGCTTATCACCCACAAACGAGTGGGCAAGTCGAGGTTTCAAACCGAGCGTTGAAAAGGATCTTGGAGAGATCTATTGGGGAGAACCGAAAATCTTGGTCGGATAAGTTGGACGATGCTTTATGGGCCTCTAGGACCGCTCGTAAGACGCCCATTGGGTGCACTCCTTATAAGCTAGTGTATGGGAAGAATTGTCACTTGCCAATTGAACTCGAACACAAGGCCTATTGGGCCCTAAAGCATTGTAATGATGATATGGAGACCGCGGGAAAACACCAGAAAATGCAATTAAATGAATTGGATGAAATAAGGGATATTGCTTATGAAAATTCAATGATTTATAAAGAAAAGACTAAAAAGTTTCATGATTCAAAAATTAAAAACCGGGTTTTTAACATTGGGGATCAAGTTTTGCTTTTTAACTCTCTTTTGAAAATCTTTTCCGGTAAGTTGAAATCCCGTCGGTCCGGTCCATTCATCGTGACTCAAGTTTTTCCATATGGGACCATCGAGCTAGCTCAAAATGATGGCCCTAATTTCAAGGTGAATGGACATAGGTTGACGCACTACTTTGGCGGGGAAGTTCCATCCTTGAACTACCTCGACCAAATCACCTTCCCCAATAATAATTAGTACTGAGGGGATCGAGTCGAGCTCATGACTCGGTAATAAAAAACGAGGTGCCTCGTGGGGGAGTCCCATGCTTATCCTATGTATATATATGTATATATTATCGCTTTCTAATGTAGTAACGTGTGGGGATTTGTTCCCTTCCAACCTTTGTTCCGTGGTTGTTTGTAAATTGTGGATTTTAGATGAACATTATCTTCACGATTGGAGCCTCTCGTGTTCGTTTTATGGGAGCACTCGATCGTTTGCTTTGAAGACCTTCTCAATATCCACATGATATATCCTTTGATGTTCTAACCTTAGGTTTTTAGCACACTTCATAAACGGATTTAAATTTAACGGTTACACCCTTTCCATGCTAGATTAGGCATTCGACTACGTCTCTAGTATGGGGGTGTTTGCACCCCTAGACTCGAAACATTGAGGACAATGTTTAACTTTAGTATGGGGGGGGGGTGAATAGATACTTGCCTTGCCAAACCTTCATGCTTTCCAAAGTTTATCGTTTTGTGTATCGTTTTGTTGTAAAATAAGGCTAAAAATGGCCAAATTTAAAAAATTTTCTCATGTTTTATAAGTGTTTGAAGACAAGAATGTAGATTTTCCGATGGCGAGAATAAGAGTAATTTTTGACTCGACCGTGCGTGTTGAGCACTTAGCTTTTATTCCTTAACTTTACATTAGGCTAAGTCTCTTAAATGAGGACGAGAAATGATAGAGTTAATTATAAGTTACTATGCTAAACTTAGAGTACTCGTATTCTTTCAAAAACTCATGTGTGCTCGTTATTTGCCTATTCTCCCTTCGCTTGTAAATATTTTTTGCTTAATAAATATTGACTTAGCGGTTTAGTCTTGATTGTTGGTTTCTAGTCTTTTCTAGTAGCTTCCATGTAATTAAATTGGGAAGACATTAAGGTTTCGCCAGCGTCACGGTTTTGAAGTATTGGCAACCCGAATAATCTAAAGCTTCACCTAATAATAAGATTTCAAGTGCTCACCTAAATCAAGTAAACAATTTGAAGCTCACAAGGCCGAAAAATCTATGCAAAATTGAAAGTGAATCAAGCCTTAATCTTTGAAGCTTTAAAGATCCAAAATTCGCCTTAGCGTGAGGATATACGTCTTTGGCCATAATAAAACCACCGATGAGGCGGCAAGGCAAGACCGAAGTCATAATAAAAGCTTCATGGCGAAGTTGAATAAAAGATGGAGGTAAACCTATGATAATAAGGCCCTTCCGTTAGGGGGCGTATATAAGTCTTGGTAATAAGTGTCATGTTCAAAACCGTTATAAAACCGTGTTTATCGATCCTTCTTGTTGACTTAATTTTTTGACATCGTTGTCTATTAGGAGGGGTTATTAATTCGATGGTCTTGGTTACACCGTTAGGACTCTATTTTTAGACCTAAATCTTTATTATCGCATAAGTCAAACAATGTATCCTCGTGAAACATTCAAGACAAAATAAAATATAAGAGATACAACTTAGGAAAATGGGAGGATAAGTACGTGATTAGGGCATATGAGTAGTGTTAGAATTACTAACTTATAATGACAATGATCTCGTTACACGCTTGGCATGGAATTGGGGTGAAAATCGAGGACCATGAAATTATTTTTAACGAAGCATTCACGTGTTCTTATTCTATGAACCTAAACGTCCCATTTTGCAATGAAAATCATACATTATGTCTAAAACGCAAGTAGTAGTAATAGTAGTAGTGTAGCTAGTTTATCATTCAATAAAAGTGAATAAAAATGAATTTTGGAGGTGCTAGGATACTTTATTCTAGCATTGCGTGAGGGCACTTCAATGGTTTAGTATGAGAGAGTGATAAGACTGCTTTTATACATAGTCTCATCGTCCAAAAAGAGCTTTAAATGCATTAAATATCATGAAAATGGCCAAATATATGCTTGTGTTTGTTGCTTGTGTATTTTAGGTAGGGATATTGAGAAAATGACAAAAGATCACAAGAATCATGCAAAAATGAACACGGGAAACGAAGCCGCACAATGAACCAAGCCCTAATGAAGATTTTCCAAGACAAACCCTTGAGGATTTGAAGATTATGCAAGAAGGGTCCTCCAATATTGAAGAACTGACACTTTAAACCCTTGTATCTTCATATTTACAAGATTGGTCCCTAAAGTTTGTCAGTATTACAAAAAAGGCCCTCCACTTTGAAGAATTGGCAATTTTAGTCCCTCAACAAAACTAAATTTTCAATATTAGTCCTCCTCAAAATCAAACATACCATGAAGGACTTCAAGTTATAAGAAATTACAAGTTTGGTCCTTTAAATATGTCAAATTGCAAAAAGGACCCTTGACTTTGAAGAAATGGCAAAAATGGTCCCTCATTAATCATGACTTGGCAAATTCAGTCCTCCAAGAAGTCAACAAGACAAGTCAAGACCATTATCAATGAAGAAAATGCCAAAACAGCCCTTCAAGAATCAAGAATTGGCAAGAAAATACCCCTGAAAACACTATACAAAACTTTTTGGGGCAAAAGTGTGAAGTTGGAAACTTCAATTAAAAAGGAAAACGGATTTCATCATGTTTAATCTTCATTTGACAAAGAAAAGAGAAGTGAGGGGTTATTCTTGGCAGACAGCCAAACTAACCTTAACCAACCATGGGGTGCCACGTGCCCCACTACACACTCTCCACCAATCAGATCTCTCCATCCCTCTACCTCACTTTCCACTCACCTTATTATTTAACTAATCTAACTGATTAGTTAAAACTGGCGCCTTAACATGTTTTTAAACATGATTTAAACCAAAAACGGATTAAACTTGCTACTATTCATCCAAGAACAAGAATTGGGCATTTGATATTTATTGAAAATTAAACACTAATCTCTTCCAGATTAGTGATTAATGGCCTTCTTAACATAACCCAACCTTAAAAACATGTGCCACATAAATCAGGAACCCCACAAGATATTCCCCTACTACACTCTTGAGGAAACTGCCAAAACTTGGACAACAATCCAACAATCTACATTTCAGCTTACTTTCTAAGCTTGTTATAAGCCATTGGATGCAATTCACCTTTGCCAACTCACACTACCAGCCAAGAACAAGTCACATGATTCTCATATATTCAAACCCTCAAGGGGCATTTTTGGGACTTCACCAGCAATTAGGGTTACGTTTTTCTGCTTTGTAGTAGTCACTTGTAGCCTATACAAGGCATAGGACCCTTTACATTTAGCTTTTGCTCTTGAATTTTCCTAAGGTGTAAATCATATATTCAAGTAATGAAATGTGTTTGAATTTGGTGAAGAAAAATCAAGTACCAACCTTTATTCCTTCTTATTATTGTTTGATGTTAACTGTTCTTGAATCCTAAAACCTGTTTTCAAAGGAGTGTGCAAAAGTTTGCATATTTTCCTTAAATCTTAATATTTTGCTAAGACTTGTTCAAACCTTGGAATTTTTGGGCTATAAGCTGATCATAGCATCCTGATATTGTGATATCAAGGTGTTGTGAAGCTTATAACTTGGGGATAATCAACTGTGAGGAACAAAGGTTGCATTAATCAAGTTTTTCACTTTTCTGTTTTGATAATTGTGCTTCTAACTTTGTTCCATCTTAGCAGCTTGATATTGGAAGCTTGTGCTTATTCTTGCTAGCACATAAGCTCAAACATACGTGAGTGTGGATGTACATCCATGAGGTTTGAACCCTTAATCTCAATATCTGTTGAAAAATTGGATATTTGTGATATTTGTGTTCTACTAGTGTATCTGTTGTTCTTGGGCTCCAAATCTTGTTGAATCTGTTCATGTTTCATGTTTTGATGTTTATGAATGCATGTGCTAACCTGAATCATACTTTTGATTTTAAAATCTTGATTTGAAAATATAAAAGGGTGTTTGGGTTAACCTGTTTTGAATCAGTTTATTATTGTGTTATTGGAAGTGCTGTGTTTGAGTTGGTATATGTTATTCACTTGGTTGTGTACTAGTTTCTGCAAGTTATTGGCTTTTAAACCTTGAATTAAACATTGTGCTATATCTCACTTTATTTGACTGATTTTGACCTAAGATTTTGGTAATACTTAGAGTATACGCATGCTTAGGACTAATATGTGTTAAATCATAGTTAATATAACCTGGTTTGAAGATTTGAGTGTTTGAATTTGGCTTGATGGTCAAGTATATTAGCAAAAGTAAAAATCTGCTTGTTTAAGTGTTCATCAGTAACTTGTTGTGCTTGAATCTTGATTTAGGCCTTGAACCATTGCATGAAACCTGTTTAAACTTGTTCATTTGAGTTTATTATAGCTTGTGTATGCTTTTGGTGCAATTTGGTTGGTTTAATTTTGCTTAAACAGCTTATAAGTTCATAACTGCTTATTGTTCATGTCTATGAGATGTCTGGTGCTTAATTGATTTCTTTGTTGTTCCTGACTCCTTGTGATTCACTGATCACAAGGGTGCCTTGTTTGTAACTTGAATCCACAAAAAAGTCACTAAAGACAAAAAGTCAATTAAGTCAAGCAGTGCAAACTTTTCCCACTGCTCAGACACCAAAACTAGCCCATACTAGTGTTAATTTTTATCCAGCTTATTAATAAGCCATATTGGCTTATCCAGACTTGCAACAACTTACTTTTTGTGATCAATCTTCCTCATTTCACCCATTTGTTTGAACTAGAGCTTATCAGACCTTGGCTTTGACTCTTTGCTAGAAAACTCATAAAGTTGACTTTTAATTAAGTGCTTATCTGCTTATTGCATCTTATTGAGTGTTCTTATTGAAAAACTTTTTGTTGATTAAGCTTAGTTAAGTCATTTAAAAGCTTTTGAAACTTGAATCAGCTCTTGGGGTGGCCTAGAACTCGAAAACGACTATTTTGTCGTTTTGTGAAGATGGCTTATTGCTTTTTCAGGCTTATTCCTTGTGCTTATTTCAAATTTCTTTTTACAGAACTCTTAAGTCACTCAAAAGAAGCTTGTGTGTCTAATTTGATCTTATGGCATCAGCTTATAGCTTAGTGGGCCAAAAAGCCCATTAAGAATAAGCTGCTTTGAAATAAGCTAGCTTATACACATTTTCAGCTTTTGGACCTTCAGAGTTTTGTCTTTAAAATCAAATTTTGAGTCAGACTAGAAGTTTTGGGCTTATTTGGTTAACTTTTTCTTATTGGGCCCAAATTAAGCCCATTAAGGGACTGTTTTGTCTTTTAGCCCATTTCTAGGCCCAATAGGGGTATTTTTGTAATTTCAACTTCATTTCTGTGTTTATTAGGTTAAAATAAGCTAGTTTGCAACTTTTTAGAATGTTTTTATAAATTTTAGATTTTTAATATTATTTTATTATTATTTTATTATTAAAAATTAAAATTTAGATTTTTCAAGTTTTATATTTTTCTTAGGTTAAATACATTAAATTAGGAATTTTACAATTTTTAGAATATTTTTATTGTCATTAGATTAATTTTTAGAATTATTTTAAGTTTTTAATTATTTTTAAATAGTTTTTATTTATTTTAAAATTTTCAAAAATAGTTTTAAATTTATTTAAGTCATTTTAGAGGTTTACAATTGAAAAAATCTCATTTTGGGCTTTTTGTTAATTAAATTGATTTTTTGGGCTTTAATTAGCATTAAAAAATTATTATTTAATTAAATAAAAGGTTTGGGTGATTTTTGATTTTTTGTAAACTCTAATTACATTATTTAGTAGTTATTCCAATTTTCTAAGAATTTTTAGGGTAAATTTTTAATTTTGCTACCTTTTTACGGTTTTACGTGTACGACTAATCGTCTTAGTTTAATTCGTCACCGTAACCGTCATTCTCTTCTTATCTCATTTCTATTTTCTTCTCTTATAATCATAATCACATCATTAATCATCTCTCTACACAACACACTAGCCTCCTTGAGAACGATCCCTACTTTGGGTCATAACTTGTGGTTTTCTTAAATCACTTGTGTACTTACCCTAATTTCCTTTTTTTCCTAAATAAAGTGTAAAAAAAAATCAACTATCAAACTACAATATGCAGTTAACCCAAACACCCCTTAATAATTTCAAAACAAGATTTTTAAATCAAAAGTAGGAATTAGGTTAGCACATGCTTACGTAAGGAACAAATCATCAAACATGAACAGATTCAACAAGATTTGGAGCCCAAGAACAACACATACATTAGCAGAACACAAATATCACAAATATCCAATTTTTCAACAGATTTTGAGATTAAGGGTTCGAACCTCATGGATGTACATCCACACCCACTTATGTTTTAGCTTATGTGCTAGCAAGAACAAGCACAAGCTTCCAATATCAAGCTGCTAAGATGGAGCAAAGTTAGAAGCACAATTATCAAAAACAGAAAAAGAGGAAAACTTGATTAATGCAACCTTTGTTCCCCACACTTGATTATCCACAAGTTATAAGCCTCACAACACCTTGATATCACAATATCAGGGTGCTATGATCAACTTATAGCCCAAAAATTCCAAGGTTTGAACAAGACTTAGCAAAATATCAAGATCTAAGGAAAATATGCAAACTTTTGCACACTCCTTTAAAAACAGGTTTTTGGATTCAAGATTAGTTAACAAACAACAATAACAAGCAGATATAAGATTGGCACTTGGACTTTTCTTCACAAAATTCAAACACACTTCATTAAAATGAATATGAGATTTACAGAAATGTGAACTAGGAAAAATTCAAGAGCAAAGCTAAATTGTAAGGGTCCTATGCCTTTTATAGGCTACAATGAACTACTAGAAAGAATAAAAACGTAACCCTAATTGCTAGTGAAGTCCCAAAAATGCCCCTTGATGGTTTGAATATCTTGAAGATCATGTGACTTTTCTTGGCTGTTTGCATGAGTTGGCAAGGTGAAAATGTGATCAATGGCTCACATTGATGCTTAGGATGAAAGCTGAATGTGAGTGGTAGATTTCCTGGCACCATTTTGGCTTTTTCTCAAAACCGTGTGAAGGGGTTTCAACATGTGAGCAAGATAGTGATGTGGCATGGGTTTTTAAGGTTGGGATGTGTTTATAAGACCCTTAATCACTAATCTGGAAAAAATTAATGATTAATTCTTAGCAAATAACAAACGCCCAATTCATGTTCTTGGCTGTATATTGTTTAGTTTAATCCAGATTAAGGGTGGGTTAAGTTTAAATTTTTGTTAAGGCGCCAAGTTTAAAAATTAATAAACCGGGTTAATTGGATGATGAGGTGGAGGAAGGGAGAGTGGTGATTGGTTGGTTTTGGTGAGTGGGCTACGTGTCAAGTGGTGGTTGGTCTAGGTGTCTTATGTTGTCTGCCCATTTTAGCCCCTATTTTTTCACACTCATTTCACTTGCAAATAAATGAGCCAAAATCCGTTTTCCTTTGTTAATGAAGTTTCCAACTTCACACTTTTGCCCCAAAAAGTTTTGTAAAGTGATTTCAGGGGTATTTCTTGCCATTTGTTGATTCTTGAAGGGCTGATTTGGCATTTTCTTCAAAGGTAATGGTCTTGACTTGTCTTGTTGACTTCTTGGAGGACTGAATTGGACAAATCATGATTTATGAGGGACCATTTTTGCCATTTCTTCAAATTCAAGGGCCCTTTTTGCAATTTGACATATTTAAAGGACCAAACTTGTAATTTCTTGTAACTTGAAGGCCTTCATGGTATGTTTGACTTTAAGGAGGACTAATGTTGACAATTTAGTTTTATTGAGGGACTAAATTTGCCAATTCTTCATAGTGGAGGGCCATTTTTGTAATTTTGACAAACTTTAGGGACCAATCTTGTAATTATGAAGATACAAGGGTTTAAAGTGTCAATTCTTCAATATTGTAGGACTCTTCTTGCATAATCTTCAAATCTTCAAGGGTAATTCTTGGAAAATCTTCATTAGGGCTTGGTTCATTGTGCGGCTTCGTTTCCCGTGTTCGTTTTTGCATGATTCTTGTGATCTTTTGCCATTTTCTCAATATCCGTACCTAAAATACACAAGTAACAAACACAAGCATATATTTGGTCATTTTCATGAAATTTTATGCAATTAAAGCCTTTTTTTGATGATGAGACTATGTATAAAAGCAATCTCATCAGTGCTCGTTGTGGATTTAGCGTGTTTTAGCTAGGTTAACACTAGAGGTGGCCGTTTATGACTCGACAAGAAACTCGATTTGAAACTAACACGAAAATTAACAAGTTCAAGTTGAGTCAAAATATCAATGTTGCAAAACAAGGTGTACAAGGCCGATTAATCTTCACTTAATCGCTACAAGGCCCTCAACCTTGTCGATTTGAAAAGACGATTAGTTGCCATCAGCTTTGATCAACGACGGTCAAGGGAGGTCAAAGTTATCGAAAACCTGCAAATTTTACCGAAAATACAAAAAACTCAATGTACACTTGTGTTTATCACTAATAGCAACTACGTATATGTATAATAAGTTGTATTTTAAGAATCATATTGTCGAAAATACCTAAAATCATTAGAAATATCCAAAACTTGCCAGAATTACCAAAAAATTGCTTAAAATGCCAATCCGATTAATTACCGATTAATCTCACCTAAAATGAATACAAGTTACAAGGTGGTTGATCGGCAGACTAGCGATTCACGATTTTTGCAACATTGCAAAATATAACTGGGTTCGATTTAGCTCGACCAATTTGGGCCGTTAATTAAAACAGCTTAGGTTCACGTTGGGAATAATTTATATAGGTCAATCCACCAAACTCGTTTAAAATTTTATCTTAAACTAATTTTTTTATTATGCCTGTGAAATGGGTTAAAATTATTAGTATTAGTCATTACTCAGTTAGGCCCATGTATATTCGGTTTTTATGGCCTTTGGCCCTTTAGGGTTTTGGCAAAACATTGTATTTATATTCGGTAATTATTGAATATACGATTATAGGGATTTACACAAACTAATATGGTATCATAGCCTCTTTCCTACCCTACAACATAAACCCTAATTCGACTGTGCATGAGT
The DNA here is from genome assembly GCA_025667525.1 of Glebionis coronaria. Lineage (NCBI taxonomy): Eukaryota > Viridiplantae > Streptophyta > Magnoliopsida > Asterales > Asteraceae > Glebionis > Glebionis coronaria. Next base: position 179,592,342 of record CM046882.1, read on the forward strand.
CGATTGTTTTTTTCTACTGCTAATAATCGCTTGATCAATCATCACTGTCATAGCAACATGACAGGGGCAACACCACCACCCACACAACCAAAACAACCCATAGATAAAGCTTACTCAATTGCAAGCATCAAGGCGTGTATCCCCACACCCCATGATCTTGACAAGTTAAACTATAACCCTTGGAGTTCTTTGTTTCAACGTTTCTGCGAAACGTATGAGGTACACCACCATCTCAACGCCCCATCCTCTACGACTACCGCTGCTACAGATCCGCTCTATGAAACGAATCGTTAGAGGTCATGTGGATGTACTCCACCATCTCTCCGAAACTTGTGAAGATGTTTTTCGACGTGGTATCTACTGCGCATGGTGTTTGGACACGCCTAAAGGCCCTTTTTCGCAACAACAAGGACGCTCGGATCACTCAATTTAATAACGAGATTTGAAACATGGCGATTGGAAATCTATCTGTCACCGATATATTTCAACAACTAAAATCTAAAGCCGATCGCATTGCCAATCATGAATCCCCATTTAACGATTCTAGTCTTGTAACCTATGCTATTAATGAGATTCATAGCAAATACCGGGACGCTGCCCGTGTTATTCGGCTTCGCGAAAAAGCACCAACATTTGATGAGTTGCGTTCGATGATGCTACTGGAAGAAACCAAAATGTCTCCTCAATCACACGGTAATTCACTTTATCATCATACAACATTTTATCCTACGATTCTCGTGAGGGTAAGAACTGCGTTGAAGATGAGTACTTCGGGTTTTGATGTGTGTCGAAATTTTAACGCGGTTCTTACCCTCACGGAGCACGTTGTAAATTTGTGTATGGGGAAAATGATATGCGACCTATACTGAAACATGTGACACCCCCAAATCAGGTTTGCAGCAGAATAGTAATTGGGTGTCACGTTGCAGATCACAGAGCAAATGACATACAAAGCATTGATCATAATTATATGATTTTGAATGCAATTGATACAAATATTGTTTTAGTACAATCAGTAGAAATGTTGAATATCAGTTTTTACAAATATCCCACTGAAAACAGATCCCCCAATTATTATGATGCTCCTAAATGATTCTCAGTCCATGCTCAAATAATCTAACTTAGTTTCCTGAGAAAAACATGCTTAAAACAGTCAACATAAAGTTGGTGAATTCATGGAGTTTTATAAAATCATAGTTCATTTGATATAAAAATCAAGTTTAGTATCTCAAAATATCCCGTATCGTATTTCTTAAGGTTTGATAAAAATCAAGTTCAGAATTATCAAAACGTTCCATATTGTACTGCACAAGGTGTGATAAAAATCCAGTTCAGAGATCTCAATATGTTCCATGTATTAATGTACCAAATAATATAAGGTCAAGTTTAGAACCGCAAACATCACAAACATAGTATCACACAAAGCCAAATACTATAAGGTAATTACATCTTCATATTGCCCGAAACTGAGACTTGACAGTTAAGTCCTCGACAAATGAGGACCCTTCGCCTTATTAAAAGGCACCCAATAATAATAAGTTCTGACATATGAAACATCTGTTGTCCTGGCCGAGGCACAGTGAGCCTGACTCACCCAGATGGGGATGGTCAATCCCAAATAGATCTATTTATAACATTCAGGCAATTCAAAAATTCTAATAGTTTCAGATGCACGGGTCATGCGGGTTCATCTACAATAGGCAAATATAATTAAGGGTAACAGTTCAGTTTACGCCTCCTCGATCAACAGTTCATTAAGTATAAGTGTGGGGCCACGATATCACGATATAAAAATCATATAGTCAAAACAGGTTATAGCATGTCTCTCCCTCGCGGGTTAGTAAAAACATAAATAGTAGTGAAAGGCGAGGCTATGAACTCACCTGAATAATACTGCTCGAGGTTGATCAAAGTATACAAGTCATGGTGCACACAATACATCAAATACCTAAGTAATTTATGTATGTCTCAGTAGATGTACAAACAAAATGCACATATAGATGCAGTTGATGAAAATGCATGACCACTGATTTAATAAGTTGTAATCGTTTTAAGTGTTAAACTTATTGTAAGTTATCGTACCATGTACACTTTTAATTTAATAAAGTGTATTTACTTCGTTCGAATTGTAATGAATTAAATAAAATGATTTTTATTTAATTAAGACTTATAGAATATAATATTTCATAAAAGTCTTTGAAGTTTCAAATGTTAGTAATTAGTCCTCCACGTTTCACGAATTACAATATAGCCCTTAAAGTTTATTAAATAAATAATATTAATAAAATTTAAGTTAAATTGCTCATGAGTCCTTTGTTTTAATATAATTACCAAAACAGCCCCTAGGGCTTGCTAAAGTTTCACTACTTGGCAAGTTTAGTCCTCTAAAATCCAAAACCTTAAGTACAAATATAGTGTAAATGCTGATTTTTGAAAGTCATTTACGGGTTCGTTATCTAACCATAAAACGAACAGAAACATATTTGTATTCTCGGGTATCCCGTCTACAAGTTTCGTTCTTTAAGTTTTTCTTGAAAACGACTCTAAAATGGGTAAAAACGGGTTCAAAGTCAATGGGTCAGAATTCAATGTTTTCATCAGCTTTTGTTGAGTTTTGGAAGTGTCTCGGACAGATTTTCAAAAGGCTGTAACTTATTCGTTACTTGTCCGTTTTTAGTGTTCTTGGTGTCTACGGAAAGCTAGCAAGGTGATCTACAACTTCCTAGTTGGTGTCGAGGTCTAGATCCGACTCTAACATGCTAAAAAACACAGCCAAAGTCGGCTGGTCAGCCTATGCAGTGAATGCTGTCACTTGCTGACAGCTTTGGTGTGTTAATCACAGACTTTTAAAGGCAGTTTCCCGCTTCGTTATAGCTCCGTTTTGGGTGATTCAAAAGGCTACGGAAAGCTGGCTAGGTGATCTACGATATGCCCCCATAAACAGTCTATAGTCGGGGTGCTACTTGTTCTAAACGGGCTCTAAAGTGGGCTGCTCGGGCTAGTTTTTCACATGAAATAACGCTTATGTTTAACTCGTTTATCCAAGCAAACGTACTCCGTTTGTGTTCAAATTTGGCAAGGATACTAACTAAGGCGTAACTTAAGACCTAGTACTTTAATTTTTTCCCAGCTCGTGTTTTATATGCACGTTTCCCAAGGGTGTTGTTACTACATCAGGAGGTTGTACTACTAGTTCAAGTTTTATGCACATGTGTTCATATAAAAAAAATGTCGTGGCCTTTTATGGCTTATTATTATGTTTTCCAACTTTGTACAAGTTCATATGTTTAGATCTATAAATGTTCATGATTACATAAAAGAGTATGTTTTAAGATTATTCAAAGAAAATAATGAAAACGAGATTATAGATCTTACTTTGGTTGTAGGAAGGATGATGATAAACAAGTGAACCCGAGATCTAATAGAAATGTCGTGTATGAACCTTATTTCACCAAGCAATCCGTGACCCATAAAGCTCGTGTAGCTTCTTTTTGTTGCCTTGGAGATCAAGTTGGTGTAGGAGTAGACAATGATTGATATTTAATATGTTTAGGACATAGATTTTGTGTAGTAATGAGGAAGTAAATGTGTTTTGGTAGATCTTGGTCTAATAGAAAAAGTAAGCCGAGAGTTTGAGTGAGATGGGAGACTTTGGAGAGATTTGAGTGTGTTTCATTCGGTTGTATGGCAAGATATACTAGGATTTGGTGTATCGAAAATAGTACAAATGTATCTCTCTCAAGATCACATAGGATATTTGGAAGTTTTAGGGAAGATATTGTGATGTTGTGTGTGTGTATGTGTGTGGATTACACGACTAATATACAAGATGTAGGAGTGATAGAAGATTTTTGGAGATCAAGGAGAATCTAAGGTTAGATTACATCTGATCTTGCAATATTTGATGAGATATGGTCTTGATTTGGTTTTGATTTGTTTGATAACATGAAACGTAGGAAAGAAAGGAGGATTCAAGGAAAATTAAATTTGCTTGTTATGTTTTAGGTATAAGTCTAAGATATTGTATTAAGGTTGAAGTTTTTGTGCCATTTGGTTGATATGTTTTAAGTATAAGTCTAACATATTGTACTAAAAGTTTATGTCCAAAAATTGATGTATATTGTCTTAGTGCGTAATATTTTTGGATACTCATTATTAATTATGATAATTATAATTAGTAATTATTTTTGCACATAAAATGTGTCTAAAAATAAATAAAAATAAAATAGCTTTATGGTTAAAATGTCAAGTTTTTAAGTAATATAATAAATATATAATATTTACTATATTATGATCTCGCTTGTAAAATGTGAGACCCCCAAAATATGACATGGAAAAACTAGGCAACGAGGGGGTAACACGTCATAGTACAAGAAACAATGAATTACAGTTCATACAAAGCTGACGAAATAAAAACATGTACATTACATCATAAAAGGTCAGAGTTTTTAAACATAGGTCCCAGAGTTTTTAGAAGCGGAAAATTATATTATTTCGTCTCAATTTATAACATAAAGTTTCCCAAAAGATAGAATAAACTCCTGACAGTTTTTACTAAAAACAATCTTTTAAAAGCATCACAGAAATCTCCAAGCTGCGATAATATCCTGCGGGCTCCCATCCAAGCAAAGCTAAGTAATATAACTGAGATTAAACATGTAAAATCGTCAACACAAAGTTGAGTAAAATTCATAGGTTTAGCAGTAAAGGTGTGGAACACAAGCATTCATTTGTAAAACAAGTAGTATGGAGTTTGGTTCGTCAACCATAGTCCGAAATCATTATTATTGTTGTTCAGTTCATGAACCGAAGCTTAACTCAGTGTAAGTTCCTCTAGGGAGTATTCAGCCTAAATACTCAAGTAACAAACAAATATCAGTGCGTCAAGGTACTTGAGACGGGGATAGTCAATCCCGATGGATCCACCCACAACATTCGCGCTTAGTACTCAAAATTAACGGTTCATGATCGGGAGAGGAAACTCAAGGCTAACGTCTAAAAGCAATAATACCATTGAAATCATCTGTAAAACATACACGTTCAGAATAACATACGATTTCTGGATAGAAATACAATTTTTAATTGGTTGTGTTCCAGCATGTAAAATCTCACCCCGTGTTTAGAAACTATGTACAAGTAAAAAAGGGCTATGAACTCACCTTAGCCATGAGGTAAGCCAATCACGGTACTCAGCAACTGAGTAGAAACGGTAGTGGTAGACGATCACCGACGATATGGATGCCCGGGGAAACACGAAAACCGCAACCTATCAAAATAAGGCGCGCGTTAAGACTCGAACTCGAATATCGATATGTACCAAATACAATATGACTCAACTGTTTTCAAAGTATACACGTTTCAAAACCATTGACACGAATCAAATGAATACATTTATCCAACGTTAAACGTTAAAACACTTGAACACTTGAAAATGACCCGTTATACGATACCAAGTCAACACAAGTCAAACTATCCTTTAACCTTACTTGGACCAGTAGCTAAGTCATTTATATAATGACTAAGCACTTGAGTAAGTCACCATGTCCGATGGTGAATACTCAAACTCACGCAACACAAACATTGAACTACGTGTCCAAAATAAAAATCAGCAAGTACACCCCGAATGTACACAACGATCTACCCTATCTAGACTTGTCCGTTTTACATGAAAATTGGTGTCAAGGTCACTTATAACCTGTATAAGACCTCACCAAAATTTGAGCCAAAGTTCACGCTTTAAAATCCATCAGCTCGACACTTTACTCGACTTCAAATTTTAGGACAGATTTGTACACTTGTTTTGTAACACCGTTTGGACCACTTTAAAAGTACAAACTCGACAATCCGACTTTTGAAATCACTACTAGACTCATCAAACTCAGTTTGTAAACTTTGAAAACCAGTAGTATCAACAATCTAACGAAGCCTAAAGTCCCCGAGAGTCGACCCAAAATCAGCCACAATTTCGGATTGTGCCGACTTGCGTCTCCCGGTACACGAAAACTAAAACTAGCATAACGTTTGACTCGTAATGACTTAGAAGCTCTATCTTATACCAAAACGACCGTCTCGTAAAACTCTAAAACATTATCAAATAATATTAGTCTTTCTCAGACCTTAAACCCACGAAAAATATTGTTTAAGGCTGCTGTCCCAAATTAGCTTTTTAGAAAACATGACAAATCAAATTTTCAACCAAATCCACTCATTTACCTCTAGGATCACTATACTATCATTCCTATCAACCAAACACTCCTAAAAACACTTGCATGCAAAATCTAACAAAATCAAAGATCAAAAATGCAACTTTTAAGGATTAGAACATGATGATCTTACCAAATATAATACATGCAAGATGATTTAAACATAAATCCACCATGAAATCATAAGGTTTTGAAAACTTGATGCATGTCTAAGATTTTGGTACCAAAAGATGCACCACAAAAATCTAGGATGTGGTCTTGAAATTGTTTTGATTTGATCAAGTGAAAAATTGATGAAGTGAGGGTGTTTGTGGTGGTGATGGGTGACGGTAAACAAAGAAAGAAAAGGAGGGTGTGGTGTTTTTTTTTAAAGTGTATGTGTGTGTAATTTGGTGGAAATAAAAGGTTTATATATGGCTAGTTAAGTGGAGTGACCATTGTTGCCAAGTTTGAAACTTGTGGACCTAAAAACAATTAATAGTTTTAAAGGGTAGAAAATGGTTATTGGTAAAAATTGAAAATATTTGCGGGGCTCGGGTTTCGTAAAAATACTTTTCAAAAGTTACAATGCATCATAAAAATGATTATACGATTTCTCGACATGACTTAATACGTAATTAAAACAACATCATCGAAAATATTAACTATCGAAACAATCGATAAATAAACGTAATATTTTGGGCATCCGTTGGTATTGCGATCACTAGGAATTCTCGTTGTACATTGATTTTGAATAAACTCGTTGTAAAACGCACGCGGGTGATTTTAAATCAAAAACTTTGATTTAAATTAAATATGGACAAATAAAATAAAAATTTTATAATTCCCGATAAAGTATTTATCAATGATCCGAAAATACTTAAAAAGTATAATTTAAAAATCTCAGGATTTACATGTAGCAATACAAGAAAACATAATACGTTGAAAATTTCAAGAAGAACGAATAAAAAGAATAAAATAATGCTGGGAAAGTACGGGTTCTCACAGTCTTCCCCCCTAAAGGAACTCTGGTCCTTAGAGTTCTCCTGAAAACAGTAGAAGATGCAAACAAGAGGAGGTACAAAGTGTAGAACAAAATTCATTTCTTCCCAGGTAATTTTCGTACCACGACAACTCTTAACGGTTAGAATTCACTATGCTTCAGTTTCTTAACTCCTTTTCGTATAACTTTTCAGTCTTGGATTAGAATAACGATCCTTCAATACGACGATACATCAAGAGATAGAGTTGTTGGAAATACGTGCGATAAACTATCGAGTATGAACACAAGAATCGCTTAAACAGGGAAGTGCGATAAAATGAACAAAAATTGTAAATCAACAAGGGGTCGCAAGTCGTGCAACTGTAAAACATGACAAAAACGTAACAATCTGAATACAAGAGAAACAGAAGGGGAAAATGAATTAAATAGGATCATTTAAAATACAAGCTGTCAAAATCAGTTGTCTTGGATTTTGGTATTACTTTAAAACTCAGTTTATATATTTTCTTGATTAAAAGAAAATTTTACCAGGTGCAGTGATTAAAAATCAAACTCTGTATAAAATGAGTGGGTAACCAGTTGTCAAATCTTTTTCTTGATCAGGATTTTCGAATCAAAAGTAGAATAGTTCAGAATAGTTATCCTGATCGGCTTAAGAACTTTTGGGTGACCACATGAAATTATCGTTAAAAACTCAGGTTTATCGTTACCATTAGAGAAAATCAGATTTTCTAAGTTATTTAGAACATTGTTATAAATTATAAACTAATTTAATAATTTCATTAGGTTGACAGTAAAGTATGATAAAATCAATTACTTTAAAAGATACAACTTGACACTGTTTAAACATAAGTTATAAATTTACCAAAGAGGATGTATAGATCCGGTACGTAACTTGAAACAATTATTTTGGTAATTTAAACACTTGATAAAATGTATAAAACATTCTTAAAAATTAATAATAATTCTTTTAATAAATTCAAGAAGTGTTTAAGATATCAAACGATAAACACGTAACAGTTTCTGGTTTTCAGAAAGTGACAAAATAGCAAACGATTATGAAACGAATATCGATCATCAATTAGTATACAAGCAATCGCACGAGGGAATAAAACGGAAGTCTTATCAACTCTTAACAAACATGATGGAATAGACGCGTCGATGATAAATAAATAAAAAATAAGAAACAAAGGATTATAGCAAGTCATCGCTTCTTGAGTGCAGTTGGTGTCACCAATAACGGCTTATTAAGTTCTCGGTGGTCGAAATACGATCGAAAGGGAAAAGCCACTCAACGAATTTTCGAATCAAAGAAAATTCTTAAGAAGTAGATTGAGAGTAAATTCAGTAACATGAAAACATTAGCAATGAAAGGCGAAATCAACACATGATTCACACGAATGAATTTAAAGACGACAAAGTCTAACACACATCATGACAATTACACGAAATCATCCAGTCATAAATCATTAATCGCGTCCCGAGACGTTTCGTAGTTCTACCAAAATAAATAGAGAAGGTCGATCGATGAAGGAGCATAACAACGTTGAAACTTCCAAATCATGTATCAATGGTAAGAAATTAGACAAGCAGTAACAAGAATGGTATCATGAAAGAAAATGAGGTAACAAGTAAGGCAATGATCATCGAGTATGGAAATATGTGTTTGAGGCATGTACTTTGTTCAAGAAAAGATAAGGGTTTATATGTGTATGTTGCGAACTGTTGATACTCGCAAGAATTAAGTGTTCAAAAATTTTATTTTATCTAACTTTTTAAGGAACATAGTAAAAAATTGATTCTTGGTTAAATATTTAAGGTGACTACTATTCGGCCTTGCATGGCTCCTTCTAAATTAAACATAGGTGATCAGGCCATGCATAATTTAGGACTAGCAATGCGATGCTCATCTTCGTCAAACCAGTATTACATATCATATTATTTAAAATATGTATATAATGCCATTTGTAAAAACAGAAATCAAGATAGTTTATGAAACTATTCGCCAATAAGTTACTGGCTAGATATTTAATTCAACAATTGTAATGTTACAAGATTCTTTACAAGACCCAAGGTAGAACAATTTGTGAGTATACATTGTAAAATTAATATAAATTAATTCTATAAGATAACCTTCAAGTATTTTGTAAAGTCCAAATGGAACTTTTGTAAAATGATTCGCAAACATTACCAGTTTGAGCTTATATGGTAAGTTATAAAATAGCGAGTGGGTTACAAGAGGGAAATAAGGAGTAGTTCAAGACAGTCAACGAAATGGTTACCAGGTGATAAGGTTTCAAAAGGTTTAGCCGAAATCATCAAGAGACACGTGTCAAGATGGTAACGAACAATACAAAAGCAGGATTTTCAAATCTCGGTCCAATTCAGTTGTACGATAGAAGCAGAGAAATAAAATAGAATGACAAATAAGTCATAAATAAAAAGAAAGGATAAAGGAATCTGTATGTGCACATCGTGATCAATTTGACAATAATATACTTTAAGAAAGTAGAACATCAGTTTATCAAATAGTACAATCACTCCGAAAAGTTTCTATATTAGAAAGTTACCGAATTTCAAAAGTTCAAGATCTATGTATATGTATGACCAAACTCAAAGTTACTATTTTATACTTGTTCAAACGCAATCATTGTTCTTAGTTTGTAAAATATCATTAGTTAAAGTTTTACGAGCTCAACGAACTCAAAAACGCTTGAAATCATATTTTTAAAGTCTATCAGTTTTGACTTTTGGGTTTGACTAGACCAATTAACTCACTAATCAATATTCCAAGACTCAAAGTCTAATGTATTTCGATGTAAAACAATGTTTTGAACAACTTTCTAGTTTTACCCGAGACTTGAAACGGAATAAAAATGGACGAAAATGACCTTGCATTAAACCTGTCAGCAAAACGATATTTTAGAACTACGCAAAAATAAGTTCTTAAATTTCACAATCTCAAATGAGCGTAACCAACTCGATTTTAATGTTTATTGGCCAAATTTTATGTCCTAAACGGACGTCTCAACAAGTAGAAATATATTTTTATGTCTAAAGTTATAAAGATATTTTCTCGACACTGCTAAACTTCCTGTAAAGTTTCTATACAAAGTATATTTTTTGACACATCTTGAAATTAAATCCAATTCCATAATAACCCAGAATTAATGTACACACAAGACTTGTGGATTTCATAAAGACGAAAGAACATAAACTGTATAATTAATCATGTAAAGGAAACCCAGTATGGAAATGGTTCAAGAATGCCAACGATAATCTGAGAGATAAAAAATGAAGCATATCATCCGTGTCTTCGGCTGCAAGATGCAATGCAGGAAGGTCTCCTGGCGGCGTGATTTTTCCAAAATCACAAGACATACCGAGAAAGAAACAAAATATTAACAAGTCACACTCCTGAGGCGAGGAGGTTTAATGAAAAAGGATGATACAAGTAGGATCGTATTCCAAACAATCGTCACATAATAAATGACGATCATGTGTTCAAGGTACAACGGATGTTGTAAGTCGAAGTCGAAACGTAAAATGGTCAATGAAATAAGATGTAATCCATGTACAAGTGTCGTGTAAAACAGTGGCGTAAAGGTAAATCAAAGTTACGAAAACTCACAATATTATTCAGCAGTGATTCAACGAATTCTACGAGATGTGTGACTCACACGATGTCCTTTAGTCTTTTCCGGAGACACATTGAGCTACACAATGGCCTATAGACTAGACATTCGGTTACGAATGGTCGGAAAGAAAATCTGCATATATAAATAGATATTTTAAGGGAAATAAACAATGAAAGCAACATGCACGGTAATAAAATGAAAATCAGGAGTTTTATCGAAAACAACACTTCTTAATCCCGAACAATGGTATCACAAGAGTATGCACAACATATAGCAGCGAGTAGAGAAAAACAGATGATTCAAAACGAACGAGCATATGAAGTCAGTCGTATCACGCATAAATGAAATAGCAATAGTACTCAGAAAAATGAGTATGAAAAGTCGGCAGCATACGCGCTCTGAATACAAGTACGTAACGTCATAACGATATAGAATCATTGCAATAAGATCAAGTCACAAGAATAAGAATTCAAGAAATACAGTATAGGCAGATGTAATCACGGTAATATTCAATGATAATTCATGAAGCACAAGGCTTTGAAAAGACATATTAATTATCGTCAGTAGGGTAACGTAATATTTCAAAATGAAATCAAGAGATGAAATATTAAAACGATAATTAAAAGCAAATAATGAGGATTATAGAGTTACCCGCAAATATATCGAACAGCAATGACAGATTCTGTGTTTGGCACTTAGAAACATAAAATATTTGAACTTTCGGTTATAGACTAAGTTTTGAAAACGACTCAGTTCCCTATAACCTGGCTCTGATACCACTCTGTGAGACCCCCAAAATCTGACATGGAACAACTAGGCAATGAGGGGGTAACACGTCATAGTACAAGAAACAATGAATTACAGTTCATACAAAGCTGACGAAATAAAAACATGTACATTACATCATAAAAGGTCAGAGTTTTTAAACATAGGTCCCAGAGTTTTTAGAAGCGGAAAATTATATTATTTCGTCTCAATTTATAACATAAAGTTGCCCAAAAGATAGAATAAACTCCTGATAGTTTTTACTAAAAACAGTCTTTTTAAAGCATAACAGAAATCTCCAAGCTGCGATAATATCGTGCGGGCTCCCATCCAAGCAAAGCTAAGTAATATAACTGAGATTAAACATGTAAAATCGTCAACACAAAGTTGAGTGAAATTCATAGGTTTAGCAGTAAAGGTGTGGAACACAAGCATTCATTTGTAAAACAAGTAGTATGGAGTTTGGTTCGTCAACCATAGTCCGAAATCATTATTATTGTTGTTCAGTTCATGAACCGAAGCTTAACTCAATGTAAGTTCCTCTAGGGAGTATTCAGCCTAAATACTCAAGTAACAAACAAATATCAGTGCGTCAAGGTACATGAGACGGGGATAGTCAATCCCGATGGATCCACCCACAACATTCGCGCTTAGTACTCGAAATTAACGGTTCATGATCGGGAGAGGAAACTCAAGGCTAACGTCTAAAAGCAATAATACCATTGAAATCATCTGTAAAGCATACACGTTCAGAATAACATACGATTTCTGGATAGCAATACAGTTTTTAATTGGTTGTGTTCCACCATGTAAAATCTCACCCTGTGTTTAGAAACTATGTACAAGTAAAAAGGGGCTATGAAGTCACCTTAGCCATGAGGTAAGCCAATCACGGTACTCAGCACCTGAGTAGAAACGGTAGTGGTAGACGATCACCGACGATATGGATGCCCGGGGAAACACGAAAACCGCAACCTATCAAAATAAGGTGCGCGTTAAGACTCGAACTTGAATATCGATATGTACCAAATATAATATGACTCAACTATTTTCAAAGTATACACGTTTCAAAACCATTGACACGAATCAAATGAATACATTTATCCAACGTTAAACGTTAAAACACTTGAACACTTGAAAATGACCCGTTATACGATACCAAGTCAACGCAAGTCAAACTATCCTTTAACCTTACTTGGACCAGTAGCTAAGTCATTTATATAATGACTAAGCACTTGAGTAAGTCACCATGTCCGATGGTGAATACTCAAACTCACGCAACACAAACATTGAACTACGTGTCCAAAATAAAAATCAGCAAGTACACCCCGAATATACACACCGATCTACCCTATCTAGACTTGTCCGTTTTACATGAAAATTGGTGTCAAGGTCACTTATAACCTGTATAAGACCTCACCAAAGTTTGAGCCAAAGTTCACGCTTTAAAATCCATCAGCTCGACACTTTACTCGACTTCAATTTTTAGGACAGATTTGTACACTTGTTTTGTAACACCGTTTGGACCACTTTAAAAGTACAAACTCGACAATCCGACTTTTGAAATCACTACTAGACTCATCAAACTCAGTTTGTAAACTTTGAAAACCAGTAGTATCAACAATCTAACCAAGCCTAAAGTCCCCGAGAGTCGACCCAAAATCAGCCACAGTTTCGGATTGTGCCGACTTGCGTCTCCCGGTACACGAAAACTAAAACTAGCATAACTTTTGACTCGTAATGACTTAGAAGTTCTATCTTATACCAAAACGTCCGTCTCGGAAAACTCTACAACATTATCAAATAATATTAGTCTTTATCAGAACTTAAACCCACGAAAAATACTGTTTAAGGCTGCTGTCCCAAATTAGCTTTTTAGAAAACATGACAAATCAAATTTTCAACCAAATCCACTCATTCCCATACCTCTAGGATCACTATACTATTATTCCTATCAACCAAGCACTCCTAAAAACACTTGCATGCAAAATCTAACAAAATCAAAGATAAAAAATGCAACTTTTAAGGATTAAAACATGATGATCTTACCAAATATAATACATGCAAGATGATTTAAACATAAATCCACCATGAAATCATAAGGTTTTGAAAACTTGATGCATGTCCAAGATTTTGGTACCAAAAGATGCACCACAAAAATCTAGGATGTGGTCTTGAAATTGTTTTGATTTGATCAAGTGAAAAATTGATGAAGTGAGGGTGTTTGTGGTGGTGATGGGTGACGGTAAACAAAGAAAGAAAAGGAGGGTGTGGTGTTTTTTTTTTAAAGTGTATGTGTGTGTAATTTGGTGGAAATAAAAGGTTTATATATGGCTAGTTAAGTGGAGGGACCAATGTTGCAAAGTTTGAAACTTGTGAACCTAAAAACAATTAATAGCTTTAAAGGGTAGAAATGGTTATTGGTAAATATTGAAAATATTTACGGGGCTCGGGTTTCGTAAAAATACTTTTCAAAAGTTACAATGCATCATAAAAATGATTATACGATTTCTCGACATGTTGGAAATACGTTTTTACGTATTTATGAAGGATCGGTAGCTCCAACGATATTTATGTAATGGGCTCGTGATCTACTTAGTAAACGTATAGTCCATATAGCCCACATGTAGGGTGGGCTATATATATCCCCTCCTAGCATGTTAGGAGGGGTTGGTGGTTACATTTCTAATTAATCAAATTTACTTTCTCTCTCTATCTTTCTCCTCCTCTCTTCTTTCTCTCTCTATACCCATCTTCTTTCTCCTCCTCCTCTATTCCAATCAATAGATAATTCATAGATTACACAATCCCAAGAAATCGCAGACCTTCAATTGGTATCAAGAGCCATGCTTGAATCATAGGATTTTTGCATATTTTTATCTATTGATTTAGTGGTTAAATTTTTTAAATTTTTTTATTTTTATCAATTTTTTTTGGATCGTGTTTCAATCTTTTATCTATTTTATATCCATTTTCGTCATTACATTATTATTCTCCAAATCAGTTCACTGTATCTGCTTCATCACTATATCAGTCTTATCAATATTTTTTATTATCAGTTTTATTTTATCCGTGTTTTTATAATCAGTTTCTTTTTTATAATCTACTTTTTTTGTTGTCCACTCAGTTTTTTTGTCCATCGGTATCTAATTTGTCATGTTTAAATAACTGGGTTTTTAAAAAATCATCAGTTTTATCAGTTTTATTATTTTTATTATTAGTTTTATTTTATCAATTTTATAATCTTTTGTCCAATCAGATCTTCTTGTAATCAGTTTTTCCAAAAAGTCTCAAACAGTCGTTGGTTTTTGGTCCAATTTTTAGTATAAGTCTTCTTGTCCAACTGTCCAACGTTTTCCGAACAAAAGATTTCTTCCGAGTGAACTGAATATTCCGTACGAAAGTGTTTCATTTCGGATCAACAGTTATTCCGGATCAACAGTTATTCCGGATCAACAGTTATTCCGGATCAACAGTTATTCCGGATCAACAGTTATTCCGGATAAAGAAACTCAAACAAAAAAAGATTCCAACATAACGGGAACAGAGACTCAAAACACTTACACCTCGACTCACTGATTCGAGAATCCATTTTTTTTTCAAAAAACAACACTCACCCAAAACACTCGAACCCTCACCCTCGACCAAACCATACTCACCTCACTCGACTCAACCAACATCTAATCAAAAACACACTGGTCATCTTACAAACATCCCCACAATCAGAAAATCATACCTGCCTAGACTTGACCCTCATTCACAACACCCTCGACTCTGAACGACTCTCGAACCAAAAACCAAATCAAAAGTCTCACCCCTCGAACACACATATTTCTCGACAGAAACAAACTCAGACTCATTTTCACCCTCGACTCACCCTCACACCCACACCCTCGTAAACAGACTCGACTCCACCTCTCATCGCAACTCTCGTCTGGACTTCATAACACCACTCACTCTCAAGACTCCCTCACACTTCACACGACTTGACTCGAACCGACTCAAAACTGAAAGTCTCTCAACATAACCAACTCTTTTTCAGAATGAAAAACTTTTTCAGATTAAACTGATTAAACTGATTTTTCAACACAACCCAAACACAACATAACCAACATAACCCACTTGACCCACAGAAAACAGACCTCACCAAAGACTCAATCTAGACACTAGACAGAAAGACTCAACAGATGATAGAAAGTCTTGAAAAATCTCAATATTAACACCCACATGCACTGAAAAATTAGGAGATACCTACCTGAGATCTTAAAAGATCTTAAATCGGGCTTATTGTTTTTCTTGCTGCTGTTGGGTTTGATTGACGGGAGATTGATAATGGTTTGGTTGATGTTTGATTGAGGAGAGTTTTAGATTAGGGGGCGTAGGTATTGAGAGAAGTGAGATTAGGTTTTCGTTGAGATACACAGAAGAAGACGGAGAGTGCTATCAGTTTTATCTATTTGTAGTGATTGTGGTGTATTGATAAGAGTTCTCAAAGCAGATTTTGGTGGAGGATTTTTGAGAGAGCTGGAACAATATAGGGGCAGGAGGTAGACGGAGGAAATAAGAAAGATTTTTTCGTGTTATTTATATAAGGGGGGCGGAGTAAACTAAACTTAGGGATGGGCAAAACTTTAGCCACGTAGTGTTTGCATTTGCCACGTTTCTTTTGCCTTTAATATCAGTATCTCATTTTTTAGGTTAGTTTTTATATTTTTTTTAAAATGTTTAAGTTAAGTTAATATCTTCATATTTTAAAACTTAATTTTTTTAAAATCTCAATTAGTTCACAAAATATTTTTTTTAAGAAATTATTTCAATTTTTTTTAGGTTAATTTTTGATACATCATGTTGCGGCGGGTATTTTGAAAGTTTCTAAGTGGTAAAATATTTGACGGTCCGATCATTATATTTACCGTAGCTTGGATTTATTTGTTGACGGGTTTTATTTGAATTGGTCTCCGGTTTATTTTATCAACATTTGAGCCAATAAAATTTTTTTTGAGCCGAGAAAAGAGTTAAATCATCAATCGAGGATTATTTTTTTAGATTTACTACGGATCTTTTGTTGGTGTTGTCATATCCACAATCATTTGTCATCGACATTCAATGGCTTCGTTGAGTTCGACATTTCTAGAGAAAGAATCTCATTCAATGCAAAACAAAGTTAGGAAAAGTGGCGTCACTTCATTTCAAATGCTTCAGTCTCATCTTGTCACTCTTTCGAGGATTCAAGGAGGGAGCGAATTTGTGACAATCTTTGGTCAAGATCGTCATATATTCATCGACTCAATGTTCACCACTTTGACCCAACTCGCCGAGCAACTCAACTATGAAAACTTTAATAACTCTACATCCACACTTGCATATAAGACTCTTGTGACACAACTCACGCCTTTCCTCCAATTCAATATCATCAAGCCTAAAAGTTCAGTGATTTGCCAATCATTTCTTCGAGATACACATACCGAGCTTCGAGTTTTCCGTGATAAAATTTTGAAACTCATGACATCGGTCTCGTCTTCGATTTATGAAAGATCTCGACTTCAGCAAGGGTATGATAATGGAGTGCAAGACTCTTCGATGCAAGAGGAAACTGGTCATACGGTTGAAAACTTGGAGCCTAACGATGCCGAGAGCACGGAATCAGGAGGACAACATGATACCAGTGGCACGTCAGGGAATGTTCACGAGATCTCTTTTGATGACACCTTACCCGTTTATGACGAAGAGCCTGCAAACATGTTACAATGTCATGTTGTTTATGATGTATATGATGATGACATGCTGCATATTGAGCATTCTGAACCTAATTATGACAAACATAAGATGGAAAAGAGTGATAGAAATACCACTTCTGATTCATCCGATGTGAGTCATAATGGGGGAGAAAGTGTTCAAAATGCTAAACATCATGATAATTGTCTTTTGACTGCTTCGTTGACTGCTTCTGATTCCAGGGTTAGAGAGCTCGAAACGACTGTAGCTCAACTATCAAAAGATCTTGAGGATGCCAAACTTGAATTTTCTAAGAAAACGGACAAATTTGAAACATATTTTGAAAAGCTTGAAAAGTCAAATGTTGTTCTCGAAAGAAAATTGGATCAAAAAGTTTTAGATTCTAAAGCTGAAAAGGATCATCTTTTGAAACAAATTCAATTACTAGAGTCTAAATTGGCATCCCAAGATAAATTGCTCAAAGAGAATGATACTTTAAAGGATCAAGTACATGAAAAGGTCTTTGCTATAGCTGCGTTGAAAAACGAATTGAGGAAAACTAAAGGAACTAGTGTGGACACTAAGCTTGAAAAACCATCAATATTGGGGAAACCGCCTACAAATCAGTTCGTCAGACAATCGCCTGTCAGACAACCTACTGCATTTAGATCCGAGCGATCACAATCCTCGAGACTGCGGTTTGCCTCCTAAGTTGATACGGTTGATATTTCTAGAACATTCACTCCACCAACTAGGCCTAATGTGACTAAATCAGCTTTGGCAAGACCTAATCACATGATTGCCTCTAGTCTCCCTAGAAATAGTCCAAAGAACACGTCTCAAACTAGTTCAAATGACGTTCGCCATACTTTTGGTCAAAGGGAAGCTATTCAAAAGACACAACTAAGAGATAAGACTTTCAAACTTAGACATATGCCTTCCAGATTACCCAACACTGCTAACCGTAGCATGTCAAATCCTAGGAGCATCAATCAATCGTCCATGAATTCTAGATCTTACTCGGACATTAAATATGCTACTTGTAAAACATGTAGAAAATGTGTCTTTACGGCAAATCATGATTCTTGTATCAAGAAACTACTTAATGAGGTGAACTTCCTTGCTAGACTTAAATCCCAATGGGTTGCTAAAATCAAACCCATTGGTAAAATGTGGCGCCCCACTGGTAGAACTTTCACTCTTGTAGGAAACGAGTGCCCTTTAACTAGGATAATCTCTGACTCTACTAAGACTGCTAGGGAGGAAATTGAAAAAGATGATACATCACTTAAGCCTGAACTTAAGGTTTTCTATAAACGGAAACGTTTGCCAACTAAGACAAGTGAATCATCCACTCAGGTCGCCTCTGGCACAAGAAAAGACAACTGTGAACCCCCACTTGCTTCTAACATAAATATCGCTAACCCATATCAAAGCATGCAAACTCCTAATGAGAATGCAGGTACCAAAGTTGATGTTTCAAAAGAACGAAGCGGTCCAATCATTGTATACCATTCAACTAAGGATACTCTTAGAGTTTCGTTGCTGAAGAAGCAGATATCAGAGAAACAAGTGTCTCAGGGGATTCATGGTTAAGCTTGCATAAAGGCTTATAGATAAATGACAGTCTGTAACCCGTTCTTTAAAGGTAGGAAAGTTTATCGCCGATGATAAACTTATCCTTACAACGAGAAATTAATTTTTCTCGAGCATGAGCTTATATCGAAAACATTCCAAGTTTTTAAAGCTCATGCACAAAGGCTTATCGTTAAATATCAGACGATAACCCGTGCCTCATATAAAGGAAAGTTTATCGCCGATGGTAAACTTATCCTCATTAACGAGAAATTAAAGTTTTCTCGGACACGAGCTTACGTTAAAACCATTCAAAGGTTTTTAAGCTCGTGTACATGACTTACAGTTAAATGTCAGACTGTAACTCGAACTTCAAATAAAGGAAAGTTTATCTTTTTGTGATAACTTATCATCATAACGAGAAATTAACCTTTCTCGGTCATGAGCTTGTATTAAAACATTCGAAGTTTTAAGCTCAGAAAGGAAATTGTATCTTTTAAATAAGAGAACTTTTCCTCATAACGAGAAATTAACCTTTCTCGGTCATGAGCTTTCCGTTAAAACAGTCAAAGTTTTCAAGCTCATGAAAACGACTTCTAATTAAATGTCAGCTTAGAACTCGTCCTTCAGATAAAAGGAAAGTTTATCGCCGGTGGTAACTTATCCTTAACAACGAGAAGTTTACAAATTCTCGGACTTGAGCTTTCCTAAGATATTCCAAATCTTAAGCTCAAGTAATTGGTTTTCAAAACTTGGAACATAATTTTTCAAGAATTTCTCAAAAGATTTTTCTAAATCTTTCAAAATTGTGTGTTTAAAATGTTTTGATAAAAAGAGCATGTCTTCTGGAATCGATAATATTTACGAACCTAGAAATGTCATTTAATAATGACACGGGGTTGTAAATAAAGTTCGAGCAAAAGTTTAAAAGATTTAGAACATGCTCCATATGGTTTGCTATTATTTCCGATAGTAACCCGCTTTTCACATTGAAGTCAAGCATTTCACCGGAAAGCTTTCACTCCACAATCCGAAGTTATCAACTCCACAATCCGAAGTTCGTTGCAATTGATATCTACATTCTAGACGATGCGACTGCTCAGACGACGACTACAACTCTTTAAGTAGAACATGGGTCAACAATTGAGGGGGAGCAATTGTCCAGCATTCAGAATCTTCGATGCCGAAAGTGCCCTAGTTCACAAGTTGGTGTCAAGACAACGATATCAATTGTCCATGTGGTGTAAAGGGGAAGATAATTTCAAAAGTTACGAGGAAGACCAACATTCGTGAACAAGAACCATGTGCTTCTATCATATGATGTTCTCCATCATTCAGGTCCAACCTCGTATATTGCTAATCTTGTGAATTCATTATCATATATGATATTTGCACGTGATAAATACCTTACACTTGTGTTTAAAAGGTATTTAATTTACGTTTCAAGTAGACCCTCATTAATTTGAGGGGGAGCTTGTGTAACTCATGAAGATACTTGGCTTTGCATTTTTCTTCCCAAATTTTCTTAAAATACTATTAAATGAATTGATATTAAAAACATCGATTGGGTTAATATTTTTAATATTGGGGAGAAAATGTGATTTAATATGGGAAATGATTAATCATAAATGGTTTGACTTAACGTGATAGCTCATCCCGACATGTGCGAAATTTTTTTGGAGATCATGGCATATGTTAAGGGGGAGCAAAATGGATTTGCACTTCAAAATGGATTTCATGGTGACATACACTTACCCAAAACATCTCTATTCACGACAGTGAAGATTGTGGTGACATAAGGATGGTAGGATAGGTTAAAGTCCAATGATTCCTCTAGAACCGGAGGAATCTTCCCAAGGACATTTCATAGCTAGAAATAGTAGTCCTTAGGAAAGATGGAGAAAGATTGTGAACGTAGCTGAATGCCGACCAAGTACTTAAGTTAGCACTGGAACAATCACAACAAGGTGCTAGTGATGACGTATTGGTAAGCATTTAAGGGGTTGAAGAATGAAAAAGAATTGTAAAGATAAAGGGTGTAAAGAAAGAAGCCCTCCTTACAACTTAGGCAGAAACCGGGTCAATACATATGCTATTAAGATCATTGTTTAATGATTCTTGATATTGAAGATAGACATCATGGACCCAGTGATGCAAGGCACAACCCATATCAGCTAACTCAAATATCTCTTAAAATATATTTGTTTTAATCACACGGAGACAACACATTATCTATTGATTTATTCACTCCGAATAAATTGGTATTGAAATGGTAGCACTCCTCTCCAGCCTCCGATCACTAAAAATCCAAAATGCACGATCGAGTCTAGAGCCATTTGAGATCATCAAATATCTCATTAGGACACACTTTCATATTTCCTTGCTTCTTCACACACTATGAAAAGTAAGAAAGATCTTAAGAGTCCTACGCAAAATCTTCATGATCTTGCCTGAACATCCGAGTAATACGAAAGTATTTACAATGAAGATGGAAATCCTTCTTGAGCGAATATCAAAAAGCTCATGGTAGGTGACTTGTGCGATTCTTTATGAATCAAACTTGTGATAATTGGAAAGCAACAGTGGTTTAATTCTTAAATGAATTTAAACACGTTCCAGGCCTCTACGCAATATCTTAGTGATATTGCCAGAACATTCAGAGTAATACTATTAAGTATTTACAGTGATGAATGGAAATATTTCTAGTGTTAACATCAAACAGCACTTGGTAGGTAACTTGCAAGATTCTATATGAATCAAGCTAGTGACAACTGGAAAGCAACGATGGTGCGGTTCTTAATTGAACTTCACTTGTTCCAGGAACATGAATTGATGGCTTCAAATCATGCGGATAATATTATCCAAATGATTCACTCTTTACGTTCGCAGTCAGCTTTGGACGGTCGAGTAAAGAGAACGGGTTTACCCGCGAAATCTTGTCAAGGAGGTTCTTTATTGAAACTACCTGCCACAAGTATGATATTTAATATCGTCCAAAGGTCTTCACCGACCAGAGGTAAAATGCTACCGAATTAGAATGAAATGTTCAAGGCCATTTCATCCGTGTGTATTTTGTTTGTTGCTAAGTGTCTTATGCAGCGTAACAAGAAGGTGGCATTGTGGTGTACAATCCAGAAGAAGTCGTCACCACATGCTTATACTACATATAATTAGTACTTCAACAAATTCAAGAAAGTCTGAAGGTCAAGTCTTCCGCTGTATCAAACTCTAAAGCTTTCAAGAATTTAAAGGTATAAGTATGTGGAACATGAAGTCACGAAGAGGCGAATATCACAAGTGATGAATGCACAAGGTCAAGGCAAGGAAACATGCTAAAGACTTAAGTCAAAGATCACATCAAGCTTATTCACAAGAACAAGATCGAAGACTCAAGCATAGATGCTAGGTTTAAGATTTTGTAAAAAGATGTAACCTCCCTTAGGGGGAGATTGTTGGAAATACGTTTTTCCCAATAAAGTCTCGGTCACATCTTAGTTAGCATAGATCACGAGATATATAATATTTAGAACTTTGTCTCTTGGAGCGACCTCCCTTAGGGGGAGATTGTTGGAAATACGTTTTTACGTATTTATGAAGGATCGGTCGCTCCGACGATATTTATGTAATGGGCTCGTGATCTACTTAGTAAACGTGTAGTCCATATAGCCCACATGTAGGGTGGGCTATATATATCCCCTCCTAGCATGTTAGGAGGGGCTGGTGGTTACATTTCTAATTAATCAAAATTACTTTCTCTCTCTATCTTTCTCCTCCTCTCTTCTTTCTCTCTCTATACCCATCTTCTTCTTCCTCCTCCTCCATTCCAATCAATAGATAATTCATAGATTGCACAATCCCAAGAAATCATAGACCTTCACGACACGACTTAATACGTAATTAAAACGACATCATCGAAAATATTATTTATCGAAACAATCGATAAATAAACGTAATATTTTAGGCATCCGTCGGTATTACGATCACTAGGAATTCTCGTTGTACATTTATTTTGAATAAACTCGTTGTAAACGCACGCGGGTGATTTTAAATCAAAAACTTTGATTTAAATTAAATATGGAAAAATAAAATAAAAATTTTATAATTCCCGATAAAGTATTTATCAATGATCCAAAAATACTTAAAAAGTATAATTTAAAAATCTCAGGATTTACATATAGCAATACAAGAAAACGTAACACGTTGAAAATTTCAAAAAGCACGAATACAAAAGAATAAAATAATGCTGGGAAAGTACGGGCTTTCATATAAAAGTGGTCGATAAAAATATTATAGGATGAGTGGTAATAGGAGTAAAACCGGTGACGTGACGAAAGCCCAAATTTTGGGGTTTTACAGCACCTACCCGTTATTTTAGCTTTGTCCTCAAAGCTTAAGATGAAGTTACTCGTCCAGGGAACAAGTGAGGACACTTTTTCTTGAACGTGTAATCTTGTGAACTCAAGTTTAGACTCATAGGTGATATTTTAGAAGGTAGTTATTGATCGTATGCCTCCGATGAGTAAAGTACTTGTCTTTTATGTTTTGGTAATTTACACATTTGGTCCTTCTAGTCTTGTAATGTGACCCTTAGGTCACAAATAGTTTCCCATGAAAATAACTTAGGGCTCAATTTTAGTTTCAAAGTGGCTAAATCAACACTTATGTTTTTAACTCACGTTAGATTAACTAGGGCTTGTTTTAAGTTTATTGAAATTAATGTTTAGTCCTTAGAGTTTTACTACTCTCATCTTATTATTCTAGGGCTTGCAATATGTTTGACAAATGGCAAAATAAGTCCCCGATGGTTCTAAAAACTAAGTTTAGTCCAAAAGACTTAGTAAAGGTTCATTAAATCATAGTTGAGTTCGAATAAGTTTACAAGGTTGGATAAGATAGACCAAGCTTGTTTTAATTCTTGTTTTATTTAATTGTGCTTCATGGGCCTTATTGGGCCTCGGTATGCATAGATAAGGTTTATTAACGTTTTTAATAGTTCTTCAAGAGATTGTTAAGTCTATTAAGTTTAAATAAGCTTAAGTGATGTTGGGTAAAAAAATAAGCCGAGAATCAATAGCACAATGCTACGATCCCAGAGAGATGAACACGAATCTACCTTAGGTTTCTTGATTAGGATGTAATAACGATAAGATATGTTTGGAAAAACCGCGAATCAAAAGTTATACATTCCATAGCTGGATTAATAAAATAATATCAATAATGAGTCACGTCGAATATATTTAAGCCCACTTGTTTATAAATTTTTATTTACATCGATAAGCGTCCTCATCCATGTAAAGTAAAAATTATAACTTCATGGTTCGGTGACCTATGATTTCTTTATTCAAACGAAAAAGCGTCCTAATTCGTTTCAATAAGGATTCCATAGCCCAACCTACTTAAATATTCTCGGCAAGGCTTACCATCAAAACGAATATAATATCTAAGAAAATAGATAGTACTAAGAGAGTTTACAGTCAGTTTATTTATAACTTTCGTCTTCAGACGTCCCATAACATCTTAATACCAAACTATAAATAAACTTCTGGTCCGGTGGCTTATGATCAAGAGACTTACGTTCCATATTTAAACGTCATCTAAATATAGAGTCATACCTTGATTTGGATCCCACTGCATCATTTAAACATGCAAACTTATCCAAATAATATCACAAAAATTACCAAGAGCAAAGCGTATGAGTCGTCAATAAGTTGCGTTCCGTAAGTAGATGTTCAAATTACGTGGGTCAAAATATGTATCAAACGGGGATCTTGTATATAATATAATGATATATTATAATAGTTATCCAATAGGTATAAGGAACTATCAGCGTATAAGCTTAAATAGATAGGGCAAGTAGTCATGGAGGATTCGAAAATCATAGTCTAAGATTTTTTTTTTAATTTTTTTGACTTATTTAGATATTATTACAATATCAAGTATATTTCTCAATTGGTAACTATTGGATAAGGTTTAAAACAAGATAGAGAGTAATTTCAGACGTTTGTAGTAATATTAGCCGTAAACTTAAGTATGAGATTCGTAAAGATTTAATTAGGTACCAATTGATTTTGTTAGATTTCCAAAGATAGAGTAGGATTTCCAAAGCTCAAATAAGATGAAGATCAAAAAACAGATTTCCAAAGATTAAATAAGATTTCTCAAGATAAAAAAAAATCAAATTTAGATTTTTCCAAAATTTTATTAGATTCTTCCAAGATATGATTCTTTCAGAAAAGATTTTCCAAAATCCTTTAGATTTTCTAAGATTTATGAAAATCTATTTAGATTTTCCAAGATTTCCCAAATTCCTTTATAGATTTTTCCAAAATTTATAAAATTTATTTTAGATTTTTCAAGATTTATAAAATCTATTTTAGATTTTCTAATATTTATAGAATCCAGTTGGATTTTCTAAAATTTATAAAATCTAGTTCGATTTTCCAAAGATACGGTAAGATTTTTAAAGATACATTAAAATTCTCTAAAGATTTGTAAAATTTGGTTAGATTTTTCCAAAGATTTCATAAAATCTAGTTAGATTTACAAATATTTCCACGATTTTATTTAGATTTCCATTTAGATATTTCCAACAGTTTATTATGTATTAGGTTGTTTGTCATTACAATGCATTGTTCAGGCCATCATACTTCATAAGCCATTGTATAAACGTTTGAGGTGCGAGGGAACTTTAAATCGTAAACCCAACCACTCAGTCAAAACTTGATATTGAGATGAAACATCTTTAGTATAAAGCTCCCTACTAACATGGCATGTTTATAAGTTTCATTAAATACGTTAAGTATTTTAAAATTTTAATATCTTCATAAAGATATTAAACAGTCGTAATACGTAAAGTACGTAAATGGTTAGCATCTAGTACTATCATAAATATAGATGCATAGGATAATAAATTACATTTAAATCATATAGTTATGCATGCTCTCTATGCCAAATGCTCTCTAAGTATGTCCCCGTTAAAAACTTTGTTTTTGAAATCTAAGTTTTTGAAAATTTTGACCGGTTATAGTTCAGTTAATAAAATAGAAAAACAATTTTATTTTCGATCTGATTCTCTATAACCATTGCTCTGATTCCATTTTGTGACACCCCCAAATCAGGTTTACAGCGGAATAGTAATTGGGTGTCACGTTGCGGATCACATAGCAAATGGAATACAAAGCATTGATCATAATTATATGATTTTGAATTACAATTGATACAAATATTGTTTTAGTACAATCAGTTTTAATGTTGAATATCAGTTGTTACAAATATCCCAGTGAAAACAGATCTCCCAATTATTATTATGCTCCTAAATGATGCTCAGTCCATGCTCAAATAATCCAGCTTAATTTCATGAGAAAAACATGCTTAAAACAGTCAAGATAAAGTTGGTGAATTCATGGAGTTTTATAAAATCATAGTTCATTTGATATAAAAATCAAGTTTAGTATCTCAAAATACCCCGTATCGTATTTCTTAAGGTTTGATAAAAATAAAGTTCAGAATTATCAAAACGTTCCATATTGTACTGCAAAAGGTGTGATAAAAATCCAGTTCAGAGATCTCAGTGTGTTCCATGTATTAATGTACCAAATAATATAAGGTCAAGTTTAGAACCACAAACATCAAAAACATAGTATCGCACAAAGCCAAATACTATAAGGTAATTACATTTTCATATTGCCTGAAACTGAGACTTGACAGTAAAGTCCTCGACAAATGAGGACCCTTCGCCTTATTAAAAGGCACCCAATAATAATAAGTTCTGACATGTGAAACATCTGTTGTCCTGGCCGAGGCACAGTGAGCATGACTCACCCAGATGAGGATGGTCAATCCCAAATAGATCTATTTATAACATTCAGGCAATTCAAAAATTCTAACAGTTTCAGATGCACGGGTCATGCGGGTTCATCTACAATAGGCAAATGTAATTAAGGGTAACAGTTCAGTTTGCGTCTCCTTGATCAACAGTTTATTAAGTATAAGTGTGGGGCCACGATCTCACGATATAAATATCATATAGTCAAAACAGGTTTTAGCATGTCTCTCCCTCGCGGGTTAGTAAAAACATAAATAGTAGTGAAAGGCGAGGCTATGAACTCACCTGAATAATACTGCTCGAGGTTGATCAAAGTATACAAGTCATGGTGCACACAGTACATCAAATACCTAAGTAATTTATGTATGTCTCAGTAGATGTACAAATAAAATGCACATATAGATGCAGTTGATGAAAATGCATGACAACTGATTTAATAAGTTGTAATCGTTTTAAGTGTTAATCTTATTGTAAGTTATCGTACCATGTACACTTTTAATTTAATAAAGTGTATTTACTTCGTTCGAATTGTAATGAATTAAATAAAATGATTTTTATTTAATTAAGACTTATAGAATATAATATTTCATAAAAGTCCTTGAAGTTTCAAATGTTCGTAATTAGTCCTCCACGTTTCACGAATTATAATATAGCCCTTAAAGTTTATTAAATAAATAATATTAATAAAACTTAAGTTAAATTGCTCATGAGTCCTTGGTTTTAATATAATTACCAAAACAGCCCCTAGGGCTTGCTAAAGTTTCACTACTTGGCAAGTTTAGTCCTCTAAAATCCAAAACCTTAAGTACAAATATAGTGTAAATGCTGATTTTTTAAAGTCATTTACGGGTTCGTTATCTAACCATAAAACGAACAGAAACATATTTGTATTCTCGGGTATCCCGTCTACAAGTTTCGTTCTTTAAGTTTTGTTTGAAAACGGCTCTAAAATGGGTAAAAACGGGTTCAAAGTCAATGGGTCAGAATTCAATGTTTTCATCAGCTTTTGTTGAGTTTTGGAAGTCTCAGACAGATTTTCAAAAGGCTGTAACTTATTCGTTACTTGTTCGTTTTTAGTGTTCTTTGTGTCTACGGAAAGCTAGCAAGGTGATCTACAACTTCCTAGTTGGTGTCGAGGTCCAGATCCGACTCTAACATGCTCAAAAACGCAGCCAAAGTCGGCTGGTCAGCCTATGCAGTGAATGCTGTCAGTTGCTGACAGCTTTGGTGTGTTAATCACAGACTTTTAAAGGCAGTTTCCCGCTTCGTTATAGCTCCGTTTTGGGTGATTCAAAAGGCTTCGGAAAGCTGGCTAGGTGATCTATGAAATGCCCCAATAAACAGATCTATAGTCGGGGTGCTACTTGGTCTAAACGGGCTCTAAAGTGGGCTCCTCGGGCTAGTTTTTCACATGAAATAACGCTTATGTTTAACTCGTTTATCCAAGCAAACGTACTCCGTTTGTGTTCAAATTTGGAAAGGATACTAACTAAGGCATAACTTAAGACCTAGTACTTTAATTTTTTCCCAGCTCGTGTTTTATATGCACGTTTCCCAAGGGTGTTGTTACTACATCAGGAGGTTGTACTACTAGTTCAAGTTTTATGCCCATGTGTTCATATAAAAAAATGTCGTGGCCTTTTATGGCTTATTATTATGTGTTATAACTTTGTACAAGTTCATATGTTTAGATCTATAAATGTTCATGGTTACATAAAAGAGTATGTTTTAAGATTATTCAGATAAAATAATGAAAACGAGATTATAGATCTTACTTTGGTTGTAGGAAGGATGATGATAAACAAGTGAACCCAAGATCTACTAGAAATGTCGTGTATGAACCCTATTTCACCAAGCAAACCGTGACCCATAAAGCTCGTGTAGCTTCTTTTTGTTGCCTTGGAGATCAAGTTGGTGTAGGAGTAGACAATGATTGATATTTAATATGTTTAGGACATAGATTTGGTGTAGTAATGAGGAAGTAAATGTGTTTTGGTAGATCTTGGTGTAATAGAAAAAGTAAGCCGAGAGTTTGAGTGAGATGGGAGACTTGGGAGAGATTTGAGTGTGTTTCATTCAGTTGTATTGCAAGATATACTAGGATTTGGTGTATCAAAAATAGTACAAATGTATCTCTCTCAAGATCACATAGGATATTTGGAAGTTTTAGGAAAGATATTGTGATGTTTTGTGTGTGTATGTGTGTGTGGATTACACGACTAATATACAAGATGTAGGAGAGATAGAAGATTTTTGGAGATCAATGAGAATCTAAGGTTAGATTACATGTGATCTTGCAATATTTCATGAGATATGGTATTGATTTGGTTTTTATTTGTTTGATAACATGAAACGTAGGAAAGAAAGGAGGATTCAAGGAAAAGTAAATTTGCTTGTTATGTTTTAAGTAGAAGTCTAAGATATTGTATTAAGTTTGAAGTTTTTGTGCCATTTGGTTGATATTGAACAAGTATTGGTTAATTATACTAGAAGTTTATGTCCAAAATTGATGTATATTGTCTTAGTGCGTAATATTTTTGGATGGTCATTATTAATTATGATAATTATAATTAGTAATTATTTTTTCACATAAAATGTGTCTAAAAATAAATAAAAAGAAAATAGCTTTATGGTTAAAATGTCAAGTTTTTAAGTAATATAAGTAAATATATAATATTTACTATATTATGATCTCGCTTGTAAAAGTGGTCGATAAAAATATTATAGGATGAGTGGGAATAAGAGTAAAACCGGTGACGTGTCGAAAGCCCAAATTTTGGGGTTTTACATAACACCCCCAAGTTGGTCAAATGAAGCGGAATAGTAATTTGGGTGTTACTTTGGTGGATCGATAGCAAATAGTATACAGAGCATGATCATAAAATATCATTTAAACATATTACATGAATCAAATGTGTAGATTTAATAAATTGTCTGAAAATCAACATTTATTTTTTTTGTTGAAATATCCCAGCCCGATGGTAAACATGATGATTCCTATGATGCTGGAATACAATGCACATGAACCTGCTTATTTTTCTGAGAAAACATATAAAGTAAAATGTGGGGGTCAATACGAGGTTGGTGAATTCATAGAGTTTTGTTCAAAAAGTATAAGTATTGTTATGCCAAACACCATGATCATAGCAGGACAATCACAACCCAATACTATAGTAGTTCCTATTGCCCTGTAATAGAAGCTAGACATGAAATAAACCTGTTGCTTGGCCTAAGCATTTCATGATAGCAAGTCACACAGGCCGGGTGTTGTCAATACCCGAATAGATCTATTCATAACATTTCACGCTACAATATTAACTATTACAGTCCACGAGAATGGGACAAACAATAGGCAATAAGTTGTTGTTGTCTGTAAGCGGTTGCATAAACAATAATTAAGTATGTTTTCTTCCCCAGTTATAAAACAGTAAAAGATGGGGCCATGAACTTACCTCAATAATGGAGCAGTAGTAATAAGTCACTGAGTATGCTGGTATAGTATGATCACGAAGCAGTAGAATTACCTAAGTAATTTATGTATGTCTCAGTAAATGCACATATGAATGTAGTTAATGAAAATGCATGATCACAGATTTAATAAGTTGTTATCGTTTTAAGTGTTAAACTTATAGTAAGTTATCGAAACATGTACACATTTAATTTAATAAAGTGTATTTACCTTGGTTGAATGGTAACAGTATAAACGAATTAAATAAAATGAGTTTTATTTAATTAAGACTTATAAATATAATGTTTCATAAAATTCTTTCAAGTTTTCATTATCGTAATAATAATATATGTTGCATATAATCCCATAGTACGTGCTTGAGTTTATATAGATAAACCGATGGTTTTCGACACTTGTGAAGGTTTAACGTGTTAATAAAAGTGTCAACATTTAATTCGGAATATATTTAAAAATACTAAGTATTTTTTTGTCGGGCCAGTTTATTTATTTGGATCATTTAACGGGTCAGATATCCTAAATATATTATATTTTTATTATAAAAATAATTAATTAAATAAATTAATTATTTAATATAAAAGTGTTTCTAAAAAGTACAACATGTCCCATTTAAGGAAATAAGACATGTTGTTGTTGGGGAGGCATGAGACAAATATGTTTGTGTTGGGGAAACAAAGAACAAAGTAATAAATGTCCATGGTTTGTTTTCTTTGTTTGTCGAAACCAATAGAGAATAACACAAAGGCTAATGGTGGTAACTATAAGAAAGCAGTGGCAAGACTATACTAACGGTGGCAAGGCTTATTTGGTGCTTGTCGTTGTGGTTGTTTTTGAAAGCAAGTAGCGGGTTCAATAGTGATTTGTAGTATAAACTAAAGGCATCGTTAGAAAGCTAGTCAGGTCATCTAGAGGCCTGTGTGTTTAGTTTTATAAATCGAGATCATTTGATGGGGTAAAATCATGTTCGAAGTAGGTGTTGAGAACCTATTTTAAAGAAAAATGTTTGTCGAGTCATTTTCGATCTAGCCTACGGTTTTCTATAGCGACTTTTGGTTTGAACTAAAAGTAGGCTCGTGTAGACGGCATGGCCATTTACAACTTTCATTCTTTACTCGATTTGGGGAAAAGTTGTTTCGAGGGTTAAAAATAGGTCGTAAAAGGTTGTGTTAAGGTGCTAAAAAAGTTCTATATTCGATCTACCTATTGTTAGGTTCGGTCTCTTTTCGGCTACTGATTACTAGCTCATTACTTATCCAATTTAAGTAATTTAAGTTGTGTTACAATATCGGGACTATGGGGTATGTTTCGCCCCCATAGTACTTGTGATCACTAAATCCTAGATGCCTTGTTATGGGTCTCAAACATAGAGGGTTAGTCTGTTTATTTTAGCATTTGGTTCAATACATAATGTTTCTGTTAAGCATAGAAATGGTTTCCTGCTTTCTATATCAAAACATTAGCTTCAAGCACATTACTAGGAATCCATACAATGCATGCGTATGATGAACTAAGAAAGGAAAAAGATTAAAAGGTCGTGGATTCACTATAAATCCAAGGTGAACTCGGAATCGGATGTCAACCCATCATATTAAGTCGACCGAAATTTAAATGCTAACCAACTCTAGTCCAAATCTTAGCTTCCCCCGTAACCCAACTCAAGCTATGCGAACAAGCCTCAGAACCAACGATTCATGACTTTGTCTTCTTGATGCATGGTTTTCGAATATACGATGATGAATGTAAGAGAATGATGTGTAGTGTGATTTCTTATGACATGAAGTTAGAATGGAGGTTTGTGAGATTCGGCTCATCTTTGAGCTTCCTTTTGTTTGATTGTCTTGCTCTCGGCAAAAGAGAAAGAAGAAGATGATGAAGTTTGTGTTTGACGAGGGAGATAGAAAAATGTGGAGGATTGGTGTTGGTGGTGAAGGTTTTATACACGGTAGAAGGATGGGAAAATCTTTGAGAGATCTTTGGTGTATCTTTACTAGATCATGTGTACTAGGTGAATCTAAGGAGGATTTGGTGTTCGTGGCTTACACTCGGCCACATATATAGGAGATAGGAAAATCTTAGGAGATCTAGGAATGATTTAGTGTATCATAGTATATCTTAGCAAGATATCATTGGAGACGTGTAAAATGTTTACCAAAAGATTGTGGTGATGACATTATACATGAGTGAAAGTGAAAAGGGAGATCTATCATGTAGGATTTGGTAAATCTTAAGTATATCTATTTAGATTTGGAAGTATGATTTTTGTAATACCTCATGTGTAAATAAAATGGATTCAAAGAAATGTTTATTTTTAAAGTTTAGCTAGATAGAAGGTATTATATATTATTTTGGTTAGTTTGATTTATTTTGCACAAGAAATAAATGTTCAAGGGGTTCTAAAATAGTTTTGAGTTGAGTTTGTGTTGGTTTTTTGTACTAAAAGTTTGTGTTCAAAATTTTATATAGTTTTAATGCGCAATATTTTGGGTCGTCATATTAATTATAATTATAATTAATAATTATTTATGCACATAAAATGTGTCTTACAAATAAAAAAATAAAAAAAGCTCTATGGTTTAAACATTATGTTTTTAGGTCATATAAGTAAATATATAATATTTACTATATTATGATCTCGTTTGTAAGGTGGTTGATAAAAGTATTATAGGATGAGTGATAATATTGATGAAGCTGGCGACGTGTCCAAAAGGTAAAACCAAGGGTTTTACAGCACCTACCCTTTATTTTATCTTTGTCCTCAAAGCTTAAGATGAAGTTATTCATCCAGGAAACAAGTGATGACACTTTTTCTTGAACGTGTAATCTTGTGAACTCAAGTTTAGACTCATAGGTGATATTTAGAATGTAGTTATTAATCGTATGCCTCTGAGGAGTAAATGTTAATGCACAAAGTAATTTGTCTTTTATGTTTTGATAAATTACACATCTGGTCCTTCTATTTTTGCAGCCCTTAGGACACGAGTGTTTTTCAATGAAAATAACTTAGGGCTCAAATTTAGTTTCAAAAGTGGCAAAATCAACCCTTAGGGTTTTTAATACATGTTAAGTCAACTGGGGCTTCTTTTAAGTTCATTGAAATCCATGTTTGGTCCTTAGAGTATTACAACTCTCGTCTATTACTCTAGGGCTTGAAAAATGTTTGAAAAGTGGCAAAACAAGTCCCTGATAGTTCTAAAAATCAAGTTTAGCCCAAAAGATTTAGTAAAAGGTTCATTAAATCATATTCGAGTTCGATTAAGTTTACAAGGTTGGATAAAATAGTACAATCTCGTTATAAGTCTTGGCTCTATTAAATGTGTTTCATGGGACTTATGGGGCCTTAGCGTGCATGGATAAGGCTTGTTAATGTTTTAATAGTTTTGCGAGAGATTTTTAAGTCTATTAAGCTTCAAAAAGCTTATCCGTTGTTGGGAAAAAGAAAAATAAGTTGAGAATCAATAGTACAATGCTATGATCTAAGAGAGATGAACATGAATCTTTATAAGGATTTAATAATGATAAGGTATTTTGGACGAACCGTGAGTCAAAAGGAATACGCTCCATAGCTGGAAAAATAATATCGATAACGAGTCACGTCGAATATATTTAAGCCCACTTGTTTATAAATTTTTATTTAATTCGATAAGCATCCTTATCCATGTAGGTAAAAATTTATAACTTCATGGTTCGGTGCCCTATTATTTCTTTATTCAAACGAAAAAATGACCTAATTCGTTTCAATAAGGATTTCATAGCCCAACCTAATCAGATATTCCCGGCAAGGCTTACCATCAAAATGAATACAATATCTAAGAAAATAGATATTACTAAGAGAGTTTACAGTCGGTTTATTTATAACTTTCGTCTTCAGACGTCCCATAACATCTTAATACGAAACTATAAATAAACTTCTGGTCTGGTGGCTTACGATCAAGAGACTCATGTTCTATATTTAAACGTCATCTAAATATAGAATCTTAAGTTCCTGGATTTGCGTCCCACCGCATCGTTTAAAGATGCAAACTTATCCAAATAATACCACATGAAATCACCAAAGGCAAAAGCGTATGAGTCGTCAATAAGTGGTGTTCCGTGAGTAGATGTTAAAATCTAAGGTGATTTGGTTAAGGTTTAGGTTTTGTGGTGAAAGTATAAACAGTAATTATAAAACGTATAGTTTTAGTAGAATAAAATGCATGACACTTATTAAAATGATAAGTGTGAAGTTGGAATGTAAAGATGTGTCTTTCGTTGACTCGTATTATTACTTATAGTATAAAGAGGTGTATATTTATGTTGTAGTGGGATTAGGTACTCGGTAACTTAAATACTTGTGATCATGGTTTTAGATTTTACAAAATCTGAAATAATGTATGAATGTGGTCATATGTTCTAGCTGACTTAATAGTCGCCTAAGTGATCAATTGTATGATTGTATGCTCCTATAAATGTAGTCATACGTATAGGAAAACTGTATGATTGTATGCTCATATAAAATGTAGTCATACGTATAGGAAAACTGTATGATTGTATGCTCATATAAAATGTAGTCACACGTAATGTTCCTGTGATCCTATGATTGAATACTCACAATCATTATATATTGTTTCAAAGTTCTGTTGGCCAAATGTTTCGAATACTCATAGATATGTTGTAATGTTCAAAGTTCTAGTGATCAAAATGATGTATGCTCATGTATGATGCATATGATAGTACAAAGTTTTTCATGCAAAGGTGGTAATAGGTTATGCAATGTTTAAAAAAATAGAGAGTAATTTTACCCACTAGCTAGTAATACTAGCTAAAAATTTAGTATGAAATTTGTTAATATTTAGTTAGATACTAAATGACTTTGTTAGATCTCCAAAGACAGAATTTACAAAGAGTTAGTTCGAATAAGATTTCTCAAAATTTATAAAAATCTAAGTTAGATTTTTCAAGGTTTACAAAATCTAGTTAGATTTTCCAAGATTTATAAAGACTAGGTTAGATTTCCAAAGATTTGCAAAATCTAGTTATGATTCTCAAAGATTTGCTAAAATCTCGTTAGATTTTTAAAGATTTGTTAAATATCTAGTTAGATTTCCCAAGATTTTCTAAGATTTATATAAATCTAGTTATAATTCAAAGATTTATAAAATCTATTTAGATTTCTCCAAAGATTTTCAAAGATTTATAAAAATCTAGGTAGATTTTCGAAGATTTAAAAAATCTTGTTAGATTTTCCATAGATTCTCTAAGATTTAGTTAGATTATATTTAGATATTTCTAAGGGTTGTTATGTACAAAGTTGTTTGTGGTTACAATGCGTTGTTCGGGCCATCATACTTTAGAAGCCATTCTATAAACGTTTGAGGAGCGAGGGCACATTAAATCGTAAACCCAACCACTCTGTCAAAACGTAATATCGAGATGAAACATCTTTAGTATAAAGCTCCCTACTAACATGACATGTTTGTATTCCAAATAGGGTTTCATTAAATACCTTAAGTATTTAATAGCTTCATAAGGATATTACACAATTGTAATATGTAGAGCACGTAAAGGGTTAGTTCACATAATATGTATGCTCTATATGATATATTCCTAACTATTAGGGTCCCGAAAAATAAGTTTTTCCTTAAACTGATTTTTATATTCAGTTATGTCCAGCTTAAAATTTTTATTATTTAAAAATTTTAAGTTTTTGATTTGGTTCTCTATAAATATAACTCTGATACCATTTCTGTAACACCCCCAAGTTGGTCAAATGCAACGGAATAGTAATTGGGGTGTTACTTTGGTGGATCGATAGCAAATAGTATACAGAGCATGATCATAAAATATCATTTAAACATATTACATGAATCAAATGTGCAGATTTAATAAATTGTCTGAAAATCAACATTTGTTATTTTTGTAGAAATATCCCAGCCCGATGGTAAACATGATGCTTCCTGTGATGCTGGAATCCAATGCACATGAACCTGCTTATTTTCTTGAGAAAACATATAAAGTAAAATATGGGGGTCAACACGAGGTTGGTGAATTCATAGAGTTTAGTTCAAAAAGTATAAGTATTGTTATGCCAAACACCACGATCATAGCAGGACAATCACAGGCCAATACTATAGTAGTTCCTATTGCCCTGTAATAGAAGCTAGACATGATGCTCATGTGCCATTATGGATCATACCCGATGTTGTTTCCCTCAATCCGACAATAAAATAAAACTATTTCTTGGCCTAAGCGTTTCGTGATAGCAAGTCACGCAGGCCGTGTGTTGTCAATACCCGAATAGATCTATTCATAACAATTCGCCCTACATTATTAACTATTACAGTCCACGGGAATGGGGCAAATAATAGGCAATAAGTTGTTGTTGTCTGTAAGCGTTTGCATAAACAATAATTAAGTATGTTTTCTCCCCCAGTTATAAAACAGTAAAAGACGGGGCCATGAACTCACCTCAATAATGGAGCAATAGTAATAAGTCACTGAGTATGCTGGTACAGTATGATCACGAAGCAGTAGAATTACCTAAGTAATTTATGTATGTCTCACTAATTGCACAAATAAAATGCACATATGAATGTAGTCGATGAAAATGCATGATAACAGATTTAATAAGTTGTTATCGTTTTAAGTGTTAAACTTATAGTAAGTTATCGAAACATGTACAAATTTAATTTAATAAAGTGTATTTCCCTTGGTTGAATGGTAACAGTATAAACAAATTAAATAAAATGAGTTTTATTTAATTAGGACTTATAAATATAATGTTTCATAAAAGTCTTTCAAGTAACCATTATCGTAATAATAATATACGTTGCATATAATCCCCTAGTACGTGCTTGAGTTTATATAGATAAACCGATGGTTTTCGACACTTGCGAAGGTTTAACGTGTTAATAAAAGTGTCAACATTTAATTCGGGATATATTTAGAAATACTAACTATTTTGTTGTCAGGCCAGTTTATTTATTTTGATCATTTAAGGGGTCAAATATCCTATATATATTATATTTTTATTATAAAAATACTTAATTAAATAAATTAAATATTTAATATAAAAGTGTTTTTAAAAAGTACAACATGTCCCATTTAAGGAAACAAGACATGTAGTTTTTGGGGAGACATGAGACAAAGATGTTTGTGTTGGGGAAACAAAGAACAAAGAAATAAATGTCCATGGTTTGTTTTGTTTGTTCGTCGAAACCAACAGAGAATAACACAAAGGCTAATGGTGGCAACTATAAGAAAGTAGTGGCAAGACTATACTAACGGTGGCAAGGTTTATTTGATGGTTGTCGTTGTGGTTGTTTTCGAAAGCAAGTAGCGGGTTCAATAGTGATTCGTAGTATAAACTAAAGGCATCGTTAGAAAGCTAGTCGGGTCGTCTAGAGGCCTGTGTGTTTAGTTTTATAAGTCGAGATCATTTGATGGGGTAAAATCATGTTCGAAGTAGGTGTTGAGAACCTATTTTAAAGAAAAGTGTTTGTCGAGTCATTTTCGATCTAGCCTACGTTGTTAGATAGGGACTTTTGGTTTGAACTAAAAGTAGGCTCGTCTAGACGGCATGGCCATCTACAACTGTTGGAAATACGTTTTACGTATTAAGAAGGATCGGTCACTCCATTAATAGTCCATGTAATAGCTCGTAGTTTAGTTACTTATCTTTATTTAACAAACAAACCCAAGCCTAGCCTACAACATGTGTAGGCCGGCCCAAATGTAAGCCCAAGCCCATGACAAGGGCTTGGGTATATAAACCCTCTCCTTTGAGGGAGAGGGTAGTGGTTTTCATATTTTACACATATAGTTCTCATTAGTTTCTCTCTCTAGAATTGTGTGAAATCCACCATCTTTCTATCTCTTTCTATCTCTAAAACATAAGCAAGATTTACGTATCCTTCAAATGGTATCAAGAGCCATGGGATGATTGTTTGGTTTTTGTATTTGTGTTCGTGATTCTCTCGCCCTTTTTGATCCAAAATCACACGAACCAATTTTTTTTTTGTGTTTTTATGAGTTAATCTTGATATACTTCATCTAGTTACTTGTTATAGTGATTTGGTATTGTTATTTGGGTTAAAAACACAAAAATTTTGGGTGTTTGATTCATTTTTAGGCTTAGAGTCTCGAATTGGTTGTGTTATTGTACTGTTCGAGAGAAGTGGTAAGTTGGTATCCATAGTACGATCTGATTGTTGCGATTGCATAAACCCTGGGGGTTTCTACTTGCGATCCAAGGTCACGATCACTAGTTGCGATCACGAGTACGATCACTCACTGCGATAAGGGAGTACGATCACTCGCTGCGATCACCACTGCGATCACTCACTGCGATAAGGGAGTACGATCACTCGTTGCGATCACCACTGCGATCACTCACTGCGATAAGGGAGTACGATCACTCGCTGCGATCACCACTACGATCACTTGTTGTGATAAGGGAGTGCGCTCACCACTGCGATCACTTGTTGCGATAAGGGAGTATGATCACTAGTACGATCTGAGTGCGATCATAGTGAGTGCGATTACCAGTACGATCTGAGTACGATCGTTGGGTACGATCACTAGTACGATCTGAGTTTGATCCGAGTATGATCAAGGAGTGCGATCTGAATATGATCATAGAGTACGATCCACGTGTTACGATCTGAGTACGATCTCCACTGCGATCGTGTGTAATTTTGACTTGGATTTTTTGGTTTCTCGAGAACATAATTTAGGGGATTTCAACATTATTTCTCGGCTTTAACACACAACAACAAATACATTTACTTTCTTTCATTGACCGATCAAATTTGTAAATCTTTACTTATCGAAATGGAGTACACATATCTTACGGATATGTCCATCCTCTCGGGTACGGATAATCGTCCACCAATGTTGGAAAAATCTATGTACGAGGATTGGACATCCCGAATGGAACTTTAGGTGTTGAACAAAGAGAATGGAAATCTCATTTGGGAATCGGTGCTCAATGGACCATTAGATTATGGTACAGTGACGGAAGGTACGACTACTCGTCCTCGCACAACGGGTGAATTGACTGGAGATATGAAGATTCAAGACAAATGTGATAAGTATGCTACAAACATCATTCTCCAAGCCCTTCCTCCAGATGTCTACAAACTCGTCAGCAAACATAAAGTTGCCAAAGAGTTATGGGATAGAATTCGTGTTCTAATGCAAGGCACCTCGTTAACTAAACAAGAACGAGAGTGTAAGCTTTATGATACTTTTGATAAGTTTGCCTATGTGCAAGGGGAGACTCTCAATGACTGCTATCTGAGATTTACCTATTGTTGAATGAGCTAAATATCTATGGCATGGCAATTCCTACGTTTCAATTGAACACCAAGTATTTGAACACTCTTCCTTTAGAATGGAAAAAGTACGTGACGGATGTTAAATTGGCTAAGGACTTGCATAACACCAATGTGGATCAACTTCAAGCTTTTCTTCAACAACACGAATGCCATGTGATCGAGGCTCGGTTGTCTAAACCTCAAGTTCATGATCCACTTGCCATGTATGCTTCTCAACAAAACATGGCTTATATGTATCAACAACCATCATACTTGCAGCAACCACCACCACACACCTATCAGCAACCACAGCAACCATCTTATCCATCACCAATGATGCCATAGCAAGCATTTCAACAAAGTGTTCATCAACAATCTTTTCCACAACAACCACCATATCAGACATCACTTTCACAAGCCAACACCTCTTCAATGGGCTATACTCCTCAGCAAGGATATTTTCCAATAGAGGCACAACCAGCACAAGCTTTCTACTCTAATGAACTTCCACCAATCCAAGCACCGGTCTTTACTCCAAATGATACGCCAGCTGATGTTCTAAACCATCTCACTGCCTACTTATCAAAACTTGTTGCAACTAGAGGATTTCCACCAACAAACAATCAGCTCCACACCTCTTCAAATCCTCGACAACAAGCTACTATTCAAGATGGTCAAGTAACAGTGCAACCTATTCAGCGAAGGCAAAATTCATATGGACCTCCTACAAGGACTATGAATGCTCAAGATGTGAATTATCAAGCTAATGGAAATGGATACCCCATTGGTCCTCAAAAGGTTGTGACTTTCTACAATTGCCGAGGACAAGGTCATATGGCTAGGCAATGCACTCAGCCGAAAAGAAAAAGGGATGAAGTGTGGTTTCGTGAGAAAATGTATTTGGTTGATGCTCAGTCTAAGGGAAAGATTTTAGATTCAGAGGAGTTAGCATTTCTTGCAGACCCAGGGGCAGCAGATACTGAAGGCATTGCAGTCGTTTCCACTTCTAATGCAGCTTATCAAGCAGATGATCTTGACGCATATGATTCAGATTGTGATGACATTCACTCTGCCCAAGCTGCTCTCGTTGCTAAGCTCTCTCACTACGGTTCTGATGTCGTCAGTGAGGTACCCACCACAACCAATCTTGGTAATGATGATAACCCACATCAAGTTGGGCATGAAAATTACAACCTCGAACAACATTCGGGAACTAGTAACTCAAATGATGTGGTACCCAATCCTACACATTTGAGTGAACCTCAACCAAATGCTACGACAGATATGGAATCTTATGCTCAACATGATTTGGTCATGGTACCTAAACATATAATTGATCAAATGCATATGGCCCTCAGACAATCCGTAGATACCAATTCCACCCTAACTGCTGAGCTTGCGTTGCATAAAGAAAAGGTCAAAACTTTTGAAATGGTCCCTCAAGTAGAGAAAATAACATGTTCTGAATTTGACCAATTTCGTTTTGAAAAGATTGAACACTTGAAAGAAATAGAATCATTAAAAGCTAATCTTTCCAATGAATTAAAAGCTAAAGAGTCGGTTTTCAATGATTTTCAGAAACTTAAAATGGATTTCGAAACTCTCGAGTCTAAAAAGTTTGAATCGGAAATTAATGCTACCAAACTTCTTAAATTTAAAGAACAACAGCTTTTAAAACAATACGCTTCCACATAAAAGGTTCATCTTTTAACTAAATCGTTTAAAGAACTCGAACTTAAACGTCTTCAAGATTTACCACCTAATCTCGGTTATGCACAACAA
Organism: Glebionis coronaria; assembly: GCA_025667525.1. Lineage (NCBI taxonomy): Eukaryota > Viridiplantae > Streptophyta > Magnoliopsida > Asterales > Asteraceae > Glebionis > Glebionis coronaria. The sequence goes on from CM046882.1 coordinate 179,633,586, forward strand.
GCTCAGGAATATATTCCTTGTCTTTATGATATGACCATAATTGGCAAATCGAAAGAAGCACCTTTTGTGCGTGGTACTAAGGAGACACAGTCACTTGCAGAAGAAACTCATTCTAAAATGCTTTCAAAATTCCATACCATTGATTATGATCAGTATAACAAAGATCAATTGTCTAAAAAGACCCGCATTCGCTTACAAAAGGAATTAGCTGAATTGACAGTTCTTGTGCCCCAAAGTTTGTCAAATGAAAACCCTCCTAGTACGTCTCCCACACTTGTCAAAACGGATTTAACGAAGTTAATTCCACCGGTAAGTAAGGCGCCCGTTAACTTAAATGCGGTTCACCAACACTTAGGCGATTTTGACAAGGTCATTTTGGAACGTACGACGGCTTCGGCCATAACGGAAGGTGAATGGAATTTTGAGCACACTAGAGCTGCGTTTCGAGACGAAATTGTTCCGTTTGTAAATAATGTTAAAGCTTGTCTTAGTAATCTTGATCAAGATTTGCTTTTGGAAATTGAAGAAGTTAGACGTGTTTTCAATAAAATGGATGATGCTTATGAAAACAGTTTACTTAAAATAGAACGGGTTTCACGCCAAAATGATCAGCTTCTGAAGCAAGTGATGTCTCATGATATAATTTCCGTCTGTGTGAATAAAAGTGTTGATAATGATTCTATTGTGCATAATGTTGAATCTATGGATAATGTGGTAGATAGTACTTGTCACGAATCTGACGCTGAATTTTTAAAGCTTCAAGATTCATATTCTTCGCTTTCAAAACGTTTTGATGAGATTCAAACACATTGTATTTCGCTTGAATGCAAGCAACAATTTATTCAAGAAATATTTTAAACGTCATTCGAAGGTGTTAATATCAATGATGCAAACTTTGAAAAGAATTTTCGACTGAATTTACAATCAAAACAGCGTCAACCAAGTGACAAAGTTGCTAAATCTTTGCTGATAGAAATAGAGAAATCTAAGGAGCTTAACTATGTGAACGTACTTGAGGCCGCTGAGAATTTTAAACTTGATCTAGATAATCGAGTTTCTAAGATTTTGTCCAATGTTGATAACTTAAAACAGAAAGATACACGACTCTTCGATTCAGTAAAGCCCGCATGTGCTAATACCACTACACATAATCAATCCTTGATTGACCAATTGAATCGAAAGTCGGTGGAAATATCTGATTTGAGGGAACAAATTTGTGATAAAAATCTAGTCTTGGCTGAGTTAAAGGAAACACTTCGTACTCTAAAAGGTAAGAATGTTGTGGATAACGCAACCACTGTCTCAGCATCGTCCTCTAGTGCAATCAAAAGGAACCTTATAGCCGTCACACCATTTAATAAGGGCCCTAGGACTAAACCTTCTCAAACATTGGTCACTAAAGATAAGGCGGAATCAAAACCAGCTTCTAATATTCCCAAGTTGCCTTGTACAGGAGTAAGCACCACTACTAAGGCTCAAAGATCTAAGCTTAAAAGAAACAAGAAGAATGATAGGATCTTGCCTCCATCTAGTAGTCAAGTGAAGAAGAAAGTAGAAGCCCATCCTAGGAATGTTATTTCTGTTTTGAATAAAAAGAATCATGTAGCTAAAACTAAAGGCTCTACGGTTAGCAGCGTTCTAAGCCTAGTATGAATTCTAATTTGAAATGTTGGAATTTCAATAAATGTATGTTTTCTAGTCGTCATGATTCTTGCCTTATTGACCATGTGAATGAGATGTATTCCCGGAAAAATTGATTAGAATGGAAACTGACTGGGAAGTGTTAACCCAAGTTGGTTGGATGTGGCGCCCCACTGGTAGAACTTTCACTATAGTAGGAAATACATGCCCTTTTACTACGTTCACTCCCACTACAGCAAAGAAAGCGTGCCCTTTAACTAGGAGTACCAAGGCTACCAAAACACAAGCGTGTCCTTTAACTAGGAACACCGACACTACTGTAGGAACCAAGTGCCCTTTAAATAGGTCTACTCCCACTGTAGTGCCCGCTAATATTCCAAAACCTAAGAAAGTTGGAACAGTAAAACCTGTTAGTGCTAAAACTCACATTAGAAAACACAGGAAATCAAAGGGTCACACAAATGTTAGCACTTCTGATAATCTTATATTTGTTTCTGCTAACACTCCGGAACCAATATTTTCCAATGCATTGTCTACTGTTGTTATTGAAAACAGGTGGTCCAAATTGTTCTCTTGTATTTGGACTATGGTTGCTCCAAGCATATGACCGGAGATTACTCTCAGCTAAGAAATTTCGTCAGCAAGTTTCTTGGTACGGTTCGATTTGGAAATTATCATATTGCAAAGATAATGGGTTATGGTGAATATCATATTGGGAATGTTATAATTTCAAGAGTGTATTATGTGGAAGGTCTCGGTCACAACTTATTTTCTGTGGGAAAATTTTGTGAAGCAAACCTAGAAGTTGCTTTTCGAGAGCATACCTGCTTCATTCGTAATTTGGAAGGGGTTGATTTATTGAAAGGTACTCGAGGAAATAATTTGTATACTTTGTCTCTACAAGACATGATGGCCGCTTCTCCCGTATGTCTTCTCTCCAAAGCATCAAAGACTAAGTCATGGTTATGGCATCGACGGTTATCTCATATTAACTTTGACGCTATTAATCATTTGGCGAAAAACGAACTTGTTCGTGGTCTTCCTAAAATTTCATTTCACAAGGATCATTTGTGTTCCGCGTGTACAATGGGGAAAAGCACTAAGAAATCATACAAACCCAAGATGGAAGACACCAACCAAGAGAAACTTTATTTGTTGCATATGGATCTTTGTGGGCCAATGCGTGTTGAAAGTCTTAGTTGCAAAAAGTACATCCTCGTAATTGTCGATTATTACTCTCGGTTTACATGGGTGAAATTTCTTACAACAAAAAATGAGGCACCTAAATTCATCATCGGATTTCTCAAGATGATTCAAGTGTGTCTCAACACTACTGTCCGACGCATTCGTACAGATAATGGAACCGAATTTGTGAATCAAATCTTGCGTGATTATTATGAAGAAGTTGGCATATCTCATGGAACATCCGTTGCACGCACTCACAAAAAAACGGTGTCGTTGAAAGGCGAAATCGCACACTTATGGAAGCTGCTCGAACGATGTTAATTTACGCAAAGGCTCCATTGTTTTTATGGGCAGAAGCAGTGTACACCCAAAACCGATCACTAATTCATAAACGCCATGGTAAAACACCTTATGAGCTTCTCCATGGAAAAGTACCACATTTATCATATCTTCATGTATTTGGTTCTCTTTGTTATCCAAATAATGATGGTGACAATTTGGGAAAACTTCAACCTAAGGCTGATATTGGTATTTTCATTGGTTACGCACCCGCAAAGAAGGCATACCGAATCTACAACCGTAAGTCTCGTAAGATCCTCGAAACTATGAATGTTGATTTTGATGAGCTGACAGCAATGGCTTCTAAGCAAAGCAGCTCTGAACCCGCACTTCATGAAATGGGACCCAGTAACATTAGTTCTGGTCTTGTCCCAAACAACCCTACTTCATCATCATTTACACCACCTTCTAGGACTGAATGGGATACGTTGTTTCAACCGTTCTTTGATGAATTCTTTACTCCTCCAAGTATTGTTGCTCCAGAACCTGAGGTAATAGCTCCGGTAACCGAAGTTGTCGCTCCAGCAACCGAAGCACAATCAGACACATCTGCACCTACAATTGGTCAAGATATACCTTCAGCGAGTAATTCTCAACCAACATGTTTCAACTACCCATGTCATGCCTATTGATGATGAAGAGGATGATGATGATCACGATTTGGAATTCGCTCAAATGCGTGAACTTCCATTCTTTGGTGTACCTATTCCCGACCCTGATCAAGCCAGGTCGTCCACCTCAGAGGAAGCTCCTACTACAATTTACTCCACTCCATGAATTCGTGAACATGATAGCAAGTGGACAAAGGATCATCCTATAGATTCTATTATTGGTGACCCTAATCGTCCGGTATCCACACGAAGTCAGCTACAAGAAAATGCAATGTTTTGTCATTTTGATGCTTTTCTCACTGAAGTTGAACCTAAGACATGGCAAGAAGCTTTTACTCAATCCTGTTGGATAGAAGCTATGCAAGAAGAACTTAATGAATTTATACGTCTTGAAGTATGGGAACTTGTCCCATGCCCGGATCAAGTGCAGTTACTCACTTTGAAATGGGTTTACAAGGTGAAACTCGATGAGTTAGGCGGAATATTGAAGAACAAAGCTCGACTAGTAGCTCGTGGATACAAGCAATTATTGGGCATCGACTTTATGAAATCCTTTGCACCTGTTGCCTGTTTGGAAGCTATTAGACTATTCCTCACTTATGCAGCCCATATGAATATGATCGTCTATCAGATGGATGTAAAGACGACATTTCTTAATGGTGAAATCTAGGAAGAAGTCTATGTTCAACAGCCGGATGGTTTTGTGAATCCTAATTATCCTAATCATGTGTACAAGCTTAAGAAGTCTCTCTATGGGTTGAAGCAAGCTCCACGCGCACGGTACGATCTATTGTCACAATTCCTCATTACACAAGGCTTCGCAAATGGCAAGGTGGATCCCACGTTGTTCATTCAGAAACGAGGTAAAGATATGATTATGGTACAAATATATGTTGATAATATTATTTTGCAGCCTCGACCCAAACCTTATCCGACGAATTTGGGAAACTCATGTCTTCCAAGTTTAAGATGTCAATGATGGGCAAGGTATCATTCTTCTTAGGTCTTCAGATATCTCAGAGTCCCAGAGGCATCTTTATCAATCAATCCAAGTATGCCCTTGAATCGCTAAAGAAGTATAAGATGGAATCTTGCGACCCTGTGGATACTCCAATGGTGGAACGAACTAAGCTTGATGCAGATCCACATGGATTTGCCGTTGATCCGACACTTTACCGTGGAATGATCGGTACTCTTCTGTATATCACAGCTAGTCGACCTGATCTTCAGTTTGCAATATGTATGTGTGCTCGGTATCAAACTAGGCCTACTGAGTTACACTTGGCTACTGTGAAACGGATCTTTCGATATCTTAAAGAAACCATTAAACGGGGACTTTGGTATTCGAAGGACTCTTCGATTGCACTTATGGCATATGCAGATGCGGATCACGCGGGTTGTCAAGATACAAGTCGTAGCACGAGTGGAACTTTGCAACTACTAGGAGATCGACTAATCAGTTGGGCATCGAAAAGGCATAAAAGTGCTGCAATTTCAAGGACGGAAGCAGAATACATAGCTATGTCCGGTTGTTGTGCTCAAATCTTTGGATGGTATCGCAATTAACCGACTATGGTCTAGGTTTCAACAAAATTCTGATGTACTGTGACAACAAGAGTGCAATTGCCTTATGCTGCAACAACGTTCAATTCTCCCGGTCGAAGCACATTGACATTCGCTACCACTTCATCAAGGAGCAAGTGGAAAATGGAGTAATAGAGCTTTACTTTGTCCGATCTGAGTATCAATTGGCGGATATTTTCACGAAGGCTTTAGATCGTGCTCGAATTGAATTTTTGGCCGACAAGCTAGGAATGAGAAGCTTCTCGCCTGAGACTCTAAAGGAATTGGCAGATGAAGCGAAAGAATAGTGATGGTAAACTATTCTCCGTATCCTTGGTGATCATCTGTATATATTGTTTATATTTTTATCCACAAAAGCAAAATACAAAATATAAAACCATATAAAAACCATAAAAATTGAAAAATTAAGAAAAATCCAAAAATATTTTTACTTTATTTTTCAAAGGCATGTCTTTTGGTACGATAATATTTACGGCCTTAGAAATGTTTATTAATATTGACACGGCGCCATAAATAGAGTTCGTACAAAAGTTGTAAATATTTCATAAAACATGCCTATATGGCTTGTAGTTATTTCTGACTGCAACCCGCTTTTCATATTAAAGTCAAGTATTTCTTATGAAAGCTTTGGCTCACAACGGGAATTAATTTTCTCGGGCAAGGTTTACTTTAATACCTTGTAAGGGATCAAGTTTACTTTATAACTTGGTCTAACACAAATATATGTACGTTTCAGTGCATTTATTTGTTAAAACAAGAGAAGTCTTGTTTTTATGAAGTTATCATCTCTACAACCATAGCATCTACAATTGGTATCTACATACTCGACGATGCGACTACTCAACCGACGACTACAGCTCTTTCAATAGAACACGGGTCAACAATTGAGGGGGAGCCATTGTCAAGCATTCAGAATCTTTGATGCCAAAAGTGCCAAGCTCACTAATTGGTGTCAAGTCAACCATACCAATCGTATAGGTGGTGTCAAGAGATGACTTCAGCAGTGACGAAGCGACCAACATATGCCAACAAGAACCATTTGATCTTATCATATGATGTTCTCATCAATCAGGTCCAACCTTGTCAATCTTTTCTAATATGGTGAATATGTGATCATGTTACAAATCGGTATCATATCTCATACTTTTGGTATCATGAAGATAAAATGGACTTGCATTTTTCTTCCCAAAACCTTTGTTAAAACTTCATTAAATCAATTGATATTAAAAACATCGATTGGGTTAATATTTTTAATATGGGGGAGAAAATGTGATTTAATATGGTAAATTATCACAAATGGTTTGATTTAATGTGTTGGCTCATCCCGACATATGCGAAATGTTTTCGAATATCATGGCATGTGTTAAGGGGGAGCAAAACAGATTTGCATATCAAAATGGATTTTCATGGTGACATATACTTACCCAAAACCCATTTATTTCACGACGATGAAGATTATGGTGACATAAGGATGGTAGGATAGGTTAAGTCCTATGATTCTTCCAAAACCGGAGGAATCTTCCCAAGGACATTCCATAGCTAGAAATAGTAGTCCTTAGGAAAGATGGAGAAAGATTATGAACGTAGCTGAATGCCGACCAAGTACTTACGTTAGCACTGGAACAATCACAACAAGGTGCTAGTTATGACGTATTGGTAAGCATTGAAGGGATTGAAGAATGAAAAAGAACTACAAAGATAAAGGATGTAAAGAAAGAAGCCCTCCTTACAACTTTAGGCAGAAACCGGGTCAACACATATGCTATTGAGATCATTTTAATGATGCTCGATATTGAAGATAGACATCATGGACCTAGTGATGCAATGCACAACCCATTCCAGCTAACTCAGATATCTCTAAAAAGGTATTTGTTTTAATCACACGGAGACAACACGTTATCTATCGATTTATTCACTCCGAATAAATTGGTATTGAAATGGTGGCACTCCTCTCCAGCCTCCGATCACTAAAATCCAAAATGCACGATCGAGTCTAGAGCCATTTGAGATCATCAAATATCTCATTAGGACACACTTTCATATTTCCTTGCTTCTTCACACACTATGAAAAGTAAGAAAGATCTTAAGAGTCCTACGCAAAATCTTCATGATCTTGCCTGAACATCCGAGTAATACGAAAGTATTTATAATGAAGATGGAAATCCTTCTTGAGCGAATATCAAAAAGCTCATGGTAGGTGACTTGTGCGATTCTTTATGAATCAAGCTTGTGATAACTAGAAAGCAACAGTGGTTTAATTCTTAACTGAATTTAAACACGTTCCAGGCCTCTACGCAATATCTTTGTGATCTTGCCAGAACACTCAGAGTGATACCTTAGTGCTCACAGTGATGAGTAGAAATCCTTCTAGTGTTAACCTCAAACAGCACTTGGTAGGTAACTTGCAAGATTCAATATGAATCAAGCTCGTGACAACTGGAAAGTAACGATGGTGCGATTCTTTAATGAATCAAACTTGTTCCAGGAATCAGAATTTACGGCTTCAATCATGCGGATAATTTTATCCAAATGATTCACTCTTTACGTTCGCAGTCAGCTTTGGACGATCGAGTAAAGAGAACGGTTTACTCGCGAAATCTTGTCAAGGAGATTTTTAATTAAATCTACCTGCCACAAGTAGGATATTTTATATCGTCCAACGGTCTTCACCGACCGGAGGTAAAATGCTACCGAATTAGAATGAAATGTTCAAAGCCATTTCGTTCGTGTCTACTTATGTTGTGGCATTTGAAGACGGTGGCGTTGCGGAATCCGAGAAGAAGTCGCCCCCGCATGCTTATACTTTATGTACTTAATACCTCATCTAATTCAAGAAAGCCTAAAAGTTAAGTCTTCCACTATATCGAAATCTAAAGCTTTCAAGAATTACGAAGGTATAAGTATGTGGGACATGGTGTCACGAAGATGCAAAGATCACAAGTGATGGATGCACGAGATCAAGGCAAGAGATTAATTCTCAAGATTGATATCAAAGATCATATCAACATGTTCACCAGAAAAGGAAAAGAAAAAGAAAGACGAAGACTACGAGCTCAAGACAAGCATAGTATGCTAGGTTTATCTTATTATTGTAACTTGGGTAATGCCCTTGTTTAGAGTGACCTCCCTTAGGGGGAGATTGTTTGAAATACGTTTTACGTATTAAGAAGGATCGGTCACTCCATTAATAGTCCATGTAATAGCTCGTAGTTTAGTTACTTATCTTTATTTAACAAACAAACCCAAGCCTAGCCTACAACATGTGTAGGCCGGCCCAAATGTAAGCCCAAGCCCATGACAAGGGCTTGGGTATATAAATCCTCTTCTTTGATGGAGAGGGTAGTGGTTTTCATATTTTACACATATAGTTCTCATTAGTTTCTCTCTCTAGAATTGTGTGAAATCTACCATCTTTCTATCTCTTTCTCTCTCTAAAACGTAAGCAAGATTTACATATCCTTCGTCAACTTTCATTCTTTACTTGACTTGGGGCAAAGTTGTTTCGAGGGTTAAAAATAGGTTGTAAAAGGTTGTGTTAAGGTGATAAAAAAGTTCTATATTCGATCTACCTATAGTTAGGTTCGGTCTCCTTTCGGCTACTGATTTCTAGCTCATTACTTATCCAATTTAAGTAATTTAAGTTGTGTTACAATATCGGGACTATGGGGTATGTTTCGCCCCCATAGTACTTATGGGTACTAAATCCTAGATGCCTCGTTATGGGTCTCAAACATAGAGGGTTAGGCTGTTTATTTTACCATTTGGTCCAATACATAATGTTTCTCTTAAGCGTAGAAATGGTTTCCTGCTTTCTATATCAAAACATTAGCTTCAAGCACATTACTAGGAATCGATACAATGCATGCGTACGATGAACCAATAAAGGAAAAAGATTAAAAGGTCGTGGACTCACTATAAATCCAAGGTGAACTCGGAATCGGATGTCAACCCATCATATTAAGGAGACCGAAATTTGAATGCTAACCAACTCTAGTCCATATCTTAGCTTCCCCTGTAACCCAACTCAATCTATGCGAACAAGCCTCAGAACCAACGGTTCATGACTTTGTCTTCTTAGTGCATGGTTTTCGAATATACGGTGATGAATGTAAATGAATGATGTGTAGTCTGATTTCTTATGACATGAAGTTATAATAGAGGTTTGTGAGATTCGGCTCATCTTTGAGCTTCCTTTTGTTTTATTGTCTTGCTCTCGACAAAAGAGAAAGAAGAAGAAGATGATGTTTGTGTTTGACGAGGGAGATAGAAAAATGTGGAGGATTGGTGTTGGTGGTGGAGGTTTTATACACGGTAGAAGGATGGGAAGATCTTTGAGAGATCTTTGGTGTATCTTTACTAGATCATGTGTACTAGGCGAATCTAAGGAGGGTTTGGTGTTCGTGGCTTACACTCGGCCACATATATAGGAGATAGGAAAATTTTAGGAGATCTAGGAATGATTTAGTGTACCATAGTATATCTTAGCAAGATATCATAGGAGACGTGTAAAAATGTTTACCAAAAGATTGTGGTGATGACATTATACATGAGTGAAAGAGAAAAGGGAGATCTAGGAATTATCATGTAGGATTTGGTAAATCTTAAGTATATCTAGTTACATTTAGAAGTATGATTTTTGTAATACCTCATGTGTAAATAAAATGGATTCAAAGAAATGTTTATTTTCAAAGTTTAGCTAGATAGAAGGTATTATACATTATTTTGGTTAGTTTGATTTATTTTGCACAAGAAATAAATGGTCAAGGGGTTCTAATATATTTTTGAGTTAAGTTTATGTTGGTTAGTTGTACTAAAAGTTTGTGTTCAAAATTTTATATATTTTTAATGCGTAATATTTTGGGTCGTCATATTAATTATAATTATAATTAATAATTATTTATGCGCATAAAATGTGTCTTATAAATAAAAAAATAAAAATAGCTCTATGGTTAAAACGTCATGTTTTTAGGTCATATATGTAAATATATAATATTTACTATATTATGATCTCGTTTGTAAGGTGGTTGATAAAAGTATTATAGGATGGGTGATAATATTGATGAAGCTGGTGACGTGTCTAAAAGGTAAACCAAGGGTTTTACATATACCACCCGCTACGCATGCTTCTCATGCTAAAAACAATAATAACAGTGGTGATTCTCACACCATTCGAAACCCTCCCAGTAGCACTAGTGGTACTTCTAAACTTAGTGGGCCAACTCCAAATAGAGGGAATAATCAAACATTTGCCCCTGCTCCTATGTCTAATTATATGGGTCACCCCACTAATATGGGATATGTGTATTTTCACACTAGGCTCGAGGCCTACAATTATAACCCACAGCCACCTCAAGTCCATTTAGCCTCTACTACTGTTGGTCCACCTGGTGTTTAGTTTCAACCGACTCAACAGGTATCGCCGGCCCAACAGCTTCCCACGCCCCATCATTTGCAGTCGGCCCAACTTCCTGCCCCTACTGGCCCACCAGCTTATGGCAACCCATTTCCCCTCATCAGGTTGTCGTGAATCAAACCGTACAATCTCCATATTTACTTTAGGCCACTATGCTCCCTCAAGCATTCCAAACGGTGTCTCTTTTGGAACCTACTTGGAATATGGACACCAACACACTTCTTTTAGCAATCCAAGCTTATATAAGTACGTATTTATTGGCAATGGTCAATCTATACCCGTGACTCACACGGGCCATAGTCTCTTGCACACGCCACACAAACTACTTCATCTTTACAATATACTTGCCACACCTAATATATTTAAAAAATTGATCTTTGTTCACCAGTTTACCCGTGATAATGATGTATCTATTGATTTTGATGTTTATGGTTTTTCTATGAAGGATTACCAGACACGACGACTCCTTCTCCGTTGTGATAAGACCGGTGATCTTTACCCTGTCACTCACCAACCTTCAACAACTTCTACCTTTACTTTGCTTACTTCGAGTCCCACAACGTGGCACAAGCACCTTGGACATCCAAGTGAAGATGTGCTTCGTCGTTTAGAGTCTTCTCATTTTACTTAATATAATAAATCAAATTTGTCCGCTTTATATCATGCTTGTCAATTCAGAAAACACATTAAGCTTCCCTTTTATAGCTATGAGTCAAATGTTGCATCTGCTTTTGACAGTATTGACTCTGATTAATGGACATCACCAATATCTAGTGAAAGCGGTATTAAATGTTATGCTATTTTTTGGATCATTTTTCTCATTATGTTTGGTTTATCCCTTGCTTCGTAAATCTGATTTGTTTGACACCTTTGTTACCTTTCATGCATATGTGAATAAATAGTTTAATGTTGATATAAAGGCTTTGCAATATGACCATGGAGGCGAGTTCGACAATACACTTTTCATACTCTCTTCCGCCAAAATGGCATTCAGTTTCGATTTTCATGTCCCAAAACATCTCAACAAAGTGGAAAATTAGAATGTATGTTACGCACCCTTATCAATATTACCCGCACCTTGTTGTTTCAAGCACACATACCTCCCACATATTGGGTGGAAGCTCTACATACGACCACTTACCTTTTAAATATTCTTCCATCCACCGCCATCAATAATGAGATACCATTCACCAAGCTTTACAACGAACCACCAACTTATGATCACTTACGGGTGTTTGGATGTCTTTGCTATCCACACATCTTTTTTTTATCATAAAATTCAACCCCGTTCCACCGTGTGTATTTCTGGGTTACCCGACTCTATAGCGCGGGTACCATTGCCTTGACCTTTCCACCAATAAAATAATCATTTCTCGGCACGTAATTTTTGATGATGATCAATTCCTGTTTGGATCCATGACACCCGGTACACCTACCTCTTATGATTTCTTGCTCCCTTTCACCACCACCTCTACTGTCATTCCACCTTCCACACTTAGCACCCCATCTCCACCAGCTCTAGTTCAACCTAATTTCATTTGCTACAGCCCATTCCCAACCCTCCAGCGGCCCAAACACCCATCCCCACATCACCAGCGACCCAACACCTATACACTATCCAACAAACTCCACCCGTCACCTCTTTGGACTCGCCTCTCCAGCCCGCTTCACCTGTGTAACATTTCGTATTTTCACGTCTATTACAAATATAATATATTTATATATATTTAACTACTTAAACTATGCAACCTAAATACCATCATATAAATTACATTATTTATTAATCGAAATTCATTTTTAAGAGATATTAAAGTTATTTGATTTAAAAACGGGAGTTTATCTTGTAAATTGTAAAGACTGCGCAAATCTGAGAAGTGACGCGGTACAAATTAAATTTATTTTAATTGTTAAGAGATATTTGATAAAAAGATCTTTTAAATTATTTATTATTTTAATTTTAATTTTTATAATGTATATTAAAATCAAGAATAGTTAAAGTGAAGTTATTTTTCTTAAAACAATAATTGTCCGTGATAGTCGATAAATAATCAACATTTTAAATGAGTTTACAAAACATTACGGAATAATGGTCAAGTGAATACTCATTTTCATAGGAAAAATCATTTCGAACGGAATGGTGAACATTTCGTATCTTGAATCATCCGGTAACTATCATAAACCAGTCCCGAACTGTTAATTAACGAAAGCTATAACAGTAATTACAAATTAAACCCTCATCTATTCAACACTTGGCATATTGATTTTATTTCTTTGCATATATAAGGAAAAATTATACACTTTTCTCCTCATTCTTAACCCTAACCCTAATAATAAATAAAACACACACAAAACCTCTTCCCTTATTTTGTCCAGTCTCCGCCAACATTCCAGCCACCGGAAAGCTTTTTTGGCCACCCTCCGCCGGCAGTCACAGTCGCAGCCATCGTACACCTCCAACGACACTATTATATTCACTAGCCACTCGATCCACCATGAAACAATACCACAACCACCATCTCTATTACCATGAGCCGCTATCATAAAAGATCTACACCACCAGCTGCAACCAACCACCATGTATTCACCATCACAACGTCACCACACCACCTCCGCCTTATTCGATCTATCACCACCTTCACCACAGGCCGCCACCACCATCAAAATTCGCCACTGATGACGTGTAGTCCCCAACCGGTTCATGAACCAGGCCCACGGGTACTACCCGCATCCGGCCCATCATGAATGCGTTGGATTAATGTCGTTTGAGCTTATGGGCTTGAATGAACAGTGACCGCATAAAATGTGTGCGGCCCACGGCCCGGCACAACCGGTACAGGGTTAGACAGAATCAAAATCTTATTAGGATTCGGATTTACCTCAGAGTATATGATATACACTCACCATAATTAGAAGATAACAATCAAACTAATTATGGTGCTTATCTTGTGCTTGGGGCCGAAGTATCAGTGACAGCCCAGTAGGGTTTCACTGCCTATATAAGGAACCCCCAAAGGTTCCACAAAGGTATCACATTCCCTATACTCTCAACCTACAGCCGATTATCTAAACCTAAACCGATTACTTACTCTCACGCCATAGTCTAATCGTGGGATACGTTCCCACGGTAAGTCTAACGTGTGTTGTTTTAGTGTGCAGGATCTTAACAAGTTATTCACTTGGTGCAAGAGCTGGAGCCCGTCTACCCGAATTAAGCCTAATTCGGGTAAAGCATGGATCATCCAACTTTTGTATCAACAAGTTGGCGCCATCCATGGGACTCAAACACTAAACTAAGCTCAATATTCATCTCAATCTCTCCCAATGACGAATGGACACTTTCAGGGAAACCCTAGGAACACGAATCCTAGGAACCGGAAGTCCGCAGGTGATGGGATAATCACCTCCGCTCAACTTCAGGGTGGCCAAGCAGGAGGGCCTAATAACCAAAACATCTTTCAGTCTCTTGGTGGGGCAGACACGTCCGATAATACCCCACCACCAACCATCACTTTGGATAACCCCGACCCGGGGGCTGCGCCAAAGGCCCCTACCAAGGTGCCGCAAAGGCCACCCGTGGTCGAGAAAGAATTGGAAATTGGCTCACTCGAAGATGAGGACCTTGAGCATGTTCTCACGTAAAACTTTGATAGAATCGTCACGGGTATCTCGTCAAGACTAAACCTGGGAAGGAACCTCCAATCCAGGCTTAACTTTGGCAGTCCCGCGCCTGCACTTCCTCTCGAACTCGGAAGAGGAGAAGGAGGGTGTGCACCCAGGAACAACCTCCCCTTGAGGAAACCCCTCAGCCTCGGAACGTATTCGAGCGCATAGGGGATCACATCATCCAAGAATTTCAACAAGCCCATGAGGATGGGGATAGGTCCGACGACTCCACTGGATGCCCGGTGTTGGAAACTACTATGAACAATCGCCACACTAGTGTGTAGGATAAGGTGAACGCTGGTGGGAAGAAAGATCCCAACTCTTCTCACAGAAGTGGTCATCATGGCCAACCAAGAGGTGGGGCGCCGCCTCCCCCTCATGACCCTTTGGGGTCTGATTCGGATGACCATCCTCTTAAACGTCACCGACCTAGGTATTCTACCCCACCACCATCGGACGATGAAGGATACTACGATGATCTCTACTATCGTGATGAAGCGGAGGAGGATCTTTCCCTCCCATTGTGCGACGACAGAGAGGACGCCTTCACTCTTCGCATACGGAACTACTCTGAGGAAAAGAAGCGCCGTATGCTGGCGTGTGTTAAAACCTATGATGGGTTTGGTGATCCGGACGATCACCTAAAAATATTTGATACACATGCAAAAATTGAACGATGGCCGATGCCTATATGGTGCCAGATTTTTAATTAGACCTTGATTGGCAATGCCCGTGATTGGTTTGAAAAGCTCCCTCACCGAAGTATTGATAGCTTAAGTGAGCTACGCACCGCATTCAAAAACAATTATACTCAGCGAAAGAAGTATAATAGGGATCCGGTCTTGTTAGCAACCGTCAAGCAAAGGCCCGGAGAGTCTACGAAATACTTCACGTAGTGTTTCAATGACGAGTGCACGCGCACAAAAACGTGCCCAGAGCTCCTAAAAATTTCTGATTACATGCATGCCATAATTGACAAGGAGTTAATTAGGCGCCTCAATGACAAACGACCAGAGAGGTACGACGACCTCATGGAAAGGGTCAGAAACTTTGTAGAAGGAGAGAGCGCGGTAGCTACGGTGTACCCTACAAAAGGGAATCATAACTATCGATCGAACGACCAACCCAAGAGGCAATCAGGTGGTCAGAGCACCCATGGCAACGGGAGGAACTCGGATTACAAGAGCCAGGATAGAGGAGGGCGGACGGATGATAAATTCACCCCTCTAAAGATGACTTATCGAGATATCTTGTTGACGGAAGGGGCAAACTTCCCAAGGCCTCCCCCAATGACAACTCCAGTTGACCGTCGTCAAGGAAATCGCTTCTGCGAATTCCACAACGACAAGGGTCACGACGCGGAAGAGTGCATCCATCTCAAGAAGCACATAGAGTCGCTGATTAAATTAGGCAAACCTCAAACACCTGGTCAAGGATTGGAAGGATGGGCAGGATAAAAAAAGTATGACAAGAAGGACTCCCAAAAGGACAAGCCTTCAACCATATATATGATCCAATCATGGCAGCGCCGCACAAAGCAGAAAGTTAGTCAAAAATTTTCCCACGGCAGAGAGATCACATTCCCTCCTATTACGGCAAGCAACGTAGCCGATGCACCTCTCACGATTGAGGTAAGCATTGGAACCCACAACGTTCGTCGTATGTATGTGGATGGAGGATCGTCGGCGAAAGTACTCTACGAACATTGCTTCGTATAGCTACAACCAGAGATCAAAAGCCAACTAGTGCCGGCCACGTCGCCGCTCATTGGCTTTAGTGGAGACACTATCTGGCCAATAGGACAACTGTGTATACTGGTAACCATTGGCGATAAAGAGCATTCCATTACGACATGGATGAACTTAATGGTGATACGTTCACACTCTCCGTACAATGGTATTATTAGAAGACCAGGCATCCTAGCCATACGGGCAGTCCCGTCCACGACACACGGCATGCTTAAGTTTCTGGTTGAAGGAGGAATTGTCACTATTTACAATTCGATCGCACCGGCATCCGAGTGCCACGCCTGACAACACCAGTTCAGCCAGTTCTCGTAAAGGAAGGATCACCACCTCCCAATTGGAAGGTGGTAATCCACCCCGACTACCCGGAACAAGAGGTAGCCATAGGGGAACGCTATCGAAAAAAGGAAAGAAGGCCATGTGTTCTCTCCTAAAAGGAAACCTTGACATATTCGCATGGGATCCAAAACATATGACAGGCGTACTGCGTTTGATAGCAGAACATAAGCTTCAAATCTGCCCGGGATATCCCCTTGTTAAGCAAAAGAAGCGTGGTCAAGCACTAGAATGCAGCCAGGTAATACTGGACGAGGTACGGAATCTGGTGGACGCAGGAATTATGCGTGATGTCTATTACCATGAGTGGTTATCTAATCCGGTCTTGGTCAAAAATCATGACGGAAGCTGGCGCATGTGTGTGGACTTCACAGACTTGAACAAAGCTTGTCCACAAGACTGCTATCCGTTACCGGAAATCGATTGGAAGGTGGATTCCTTATGCGGATACCCTTTTAAATGTTTTCTAGACGCATACAAAGGATACCATCAGATCCAGATGGCGGAGGAAGACGAGGAGAAGACGGCGTTCCACACTAGTCAGGGCGTGTATTGTTACACAAAGATGTCGTTCGGACTAAAGAACGCCGACGCGACATATAACCGACTTGTTGATAAAGCCTTCAAATCACAGATAGGCCGTAACCTTGAAGTCTATGTTGACGACTTGGTGATCATGAGCCATACGAAGGAAGAGCTCCTCCGTGATATCCAGGAAACGTTCGACACATTGAGGAATATCAACATGAAACTGAATCCAAAAAAGTGCATGTTTGGAGTGACCGAAGGAATGTTCCTTGGGTATATGATTAATCCAAATGGCATCAAACCTTGTCCGGAGAAGACGGACGCCATGATACAGCTACCATCCCCTCGGACACTGAAGGAGGTACAATCACTCAATGGAAAGCTGGCCGAACTTTATAGGTTCTTATCAAAGTCCGCGGAGAAGTCACTTCCTTTATTTAAAACACTTAAGAAGTGCTTAAAGAAAGGAGACTTTCGTTGGACAAAAGAGGCAGAGGAAGACTTTGGGCAGCTCAAACAACATCTCGCGGCTCTTCCCATGCTAGTTGCACCCCGACCTAAGGAGGAGCTAATTATGTATCTTTCCGCTACGTACGGGGCAATCAACGCAGTCCTTATAACTGATCGAGATTCAGTCCAGAATCCAGTTTACTTCATAAGCAGGGCGATGCAAGGGCCGGAGTTGAATTATTCATCAATGGAGAAGTTGGTTTTGTCATTGGTGTACGTCACGAAAAGCCTGCGCCGGTACTTTCAGGCGCACCCAATTGTGGTTATCACTGATCAACCAATAAAACAGATCATCTCTAAACCGGACATAGCCGGGAGATTGCAGAAGTGGAGCGTCCTACTAGTAGAACATAACATCTCTTATAGACCAAGGACAGCCGTCAAGGGTCAAATTTTGGCTGATTTCTTAATTGAGAAACCTGAGGAGGGCGAGCCGATGGTGCACAAAGAAGAAATTCCAACGGAACCATGGGTTTTGTTTACCGACGGATCTTCTTGCACAGACGGATCAGGAGCCGCCCTCATTCTCATGAATCCGGAAGGAATGGAGTTTACCTACGCCTTGCGCTTTGAGTTCACATCCACGAATAATGAGGCAGAATATGAAGCATTGATTGTGGGTTTAAAAATCGCCTCTAGGATGGGAGTCCGCAACCTTGAAGCCTACATGGATTCACGGCTTGTCGCGAATCACATCCTAGGAGGGTACGTAGCTAAGAAGGATAACATGATCTAGTATTTGGAGAAAGTCAAGTCACTCATCACCGGTTTTGGAAAGCTCTCCATCAAGCAGGTACCAAGAGGCGAGAATAAGAAGGCGGATGCTCTTAGAAAGATCACGTCTACAAGCTTTGCCCATCTATCCAAACAGGTGTTGGTTGAAATACTCAAGAAAAGTCCATTACAGGAGGAGAGATAGAGAGCATAGTTGATGAAGAGGGGCCTACATGGATGACCCCGATCATAAACTACCTAGCTGATGAGACTCTTCCTGAGGACGAAAAGGCGGCACGACGTGTCAAAAGGAAGTCGCAACATTTCGAACTCCGAGATGGTGTTCTATATAAGCGTTCCTCCCTACAGCCGTGGCAGCGATGCGTCGGGCCGCGCCAGGCTAGCTATGTGATTAGTGAGATACATGAAGGGTCGTGCGGCATGCACACAGGCCCCAGATCATTAGTGGCACGAGCTCTACGCACAGGGTACTATTGGCCAACTATGCATCGGGACGCGCGAGACATGATAATTAAATGCAGCGATTGCCAAGTACACAGGCCAGTACCGCGACATCCACAGCAAGAACTAACACCCATCACATCCCCATGGCCATTCTACAAGTGGGGGATTGATATCGCATGCCCTTTTTCCTGTTGCCGCAGGGGGCGTTAAGTTCTTGATTGTAGTTATGGACTATTTCACTCGCTGGATAGATGCAAAGGCGGTCAAAACGATTACGGGTAAACAGGTAAAAAAGTTTGTTTGGGAAAATATTGTGTTCCGCTTTGGTTTACCAGGCGAAATCATCTCGGATAACGGAAAGCTGTTCGCGGATAATCCATTCAAGGATTGGTGCGCGACGTTGAACATGAAACGACATTTCGAATCAGTTAAGCACCCACAGACTAATGGTCGCGTGGAGCGGGCAAATAGAAGCCTAGGTGAAGGTATAAAAGCGCGTTTGGATGAGAGAAGCGCCAAATGGGTTGATAAACTGCCGCATGTCCTATGGGCACACAGGACAATGATCAAAACAGCCAATGGGGACACTCCATTCGTGTTGGCCTATGGAACCGAGGCCGTTATCCCAACATAAATTGGGATGCCAACAATCCACACGGCGGAGGTTAACGTCGTCACAAACGATGACCAACTCCGGGTCAATCTAGACTTGTTAGAGGAGAAACGAGAGATAACAGCCATCAACGAGGCTAAGTCTAAGGCACGTATGAAAGCTTATTATGATTCCAAAGTGAAGGGTGTTTCCTTTCGACCGGGGGATTTTGTCTATCGTGCTAACGAGGTAAGTCGCGCAGAGAGCACGGGGAAACTAGGTCCAAAGTGGGAAGGGTCGTATGAGGTCACGGAAGCTTTAGGGCTAGGTGCGTACAAGTTGCGTAATATGGATGGCCGTGACTTGGATCGTACATAGAATATTTGAAACCTTAAAAGATGCTACCTCTGAAGGGCTACGGCCTCCGCATGGACATTTCGCTGTGGTCAGCTTCAATGAAGATCCATGTATCTTTTGTTTTCATTCTTTCTAGGTTCTATTTGTCTTAGGATTTTAATTCTGTCAAAAAATCATAACCGTTCTAATAAAATTCCGTGGTGCCTAGCTAGCTCCATGGTCTGTTCTTGTGCAAATTATTGTCTTATGATTTTAGAATTCTTTATTTTCTAGTATGTTATTACTTGTTCATATGCATTCATTCAAACCGTACATGTACTATTCGCTACCACGTGGGGTAAGAGGATTAAGTGAACCTAATAATTCAACTTGTCGCATAAGAGGGATGCAACCCCAGTGACGCGAATCATGTATCCTTACTAGACACCTTATTTACAAGATGTTGTAATAAGTTTTCACATGCCGTACTTACATAGTGCCGGACATGATAAAGACACACGGTGCACGTCTAGTAAATTATAGACTTACTTTTATTCTTGATCAACCGTGACATGTCTTGCAAACAGATACATGATATCTAAGGAATAATAACAAGTTTCAATATACGCAAACAAAACTTTCCGTGCTCACCACGGACATATATCTTACTAAATATTCTAAAGTGTTTATACATAGGATTATAGATAAAAGACGTGTACATACACAGACGAATAAATAAAAAGTCGTGTAAATGTTTACAACAGTTAAACTAAAAAGGAGGCAGGATGTAACACCCCATTTTGATAAATGGAATGTCACGCGTAATTATGGCGTGTCATCAAAGCATGCAAGGTAATATGTACTAAACATACATGACCATAGGGAAAACCGGAATCAAACATCGGTTCCCAAACATAAGCCCAAAACATAATAAAGTAAATGAACAAAAAGGAAGACTAAACAAGCATAAATATGAAGGCAAGAGGAGAAGGAATCTAAGGTAGCTCCCATCCTATGCGTGTCCTCCAAATGCTCCAGTCAGTCCTTGAGTACCTGCCGTTTTGGGACATGGAAAGGAAAGTAACGGCTGAGCAAAACGCTCAATGCACGGATATAGACATAGTATAAATGATTGAAACATAATTAAAGACTTAATAGCAGCGGAAATGTATAAGTCCTGGAAAACTTGGAACATGTTCATAAAACTGGTTTTATAGCTTGAAAAGCCTTATGTTTATCTTATGAAAACTGTTTAACATATTTTACCATTAGCCAATATAGGTCATGAAAATCCACCGTGCATGAATACTTGGAGAAGTGACCTCATCATGCAAATTAGAGGGGCTACCTCTAATTTAATATACTGGTTTGGGTAGGAGGGATCAGCTCCTTGTGAAGGATGCAAGGCACACACCACATTCACCATGAAATCCTGACTGAAACATGTAACTAGGATGCACCCATACGCCCCACATGATAAATATAATAATATGGCCAAAAGCTGAAGGGACGCCACGAGCAATCACTCCGTCGTGGTGAAGTCATAACATTGGTGCCTCCAATGTTATGGTTATGGTACCTCCATAACTGGGTGAAACTGGTCATGCATGTATATGGCTTTAGGTATTCTAATTAAACATAAGCCATTCAAAAACATATAAAATAAATACTGGGAAAATAGTTGGCTGCATACGAGGAATCCTAATAAGGAAAGAATGTCCATACTGAAAGGACGGGAATCTGTACCTTATGTCCAGTGAACGAAGAAGACGAACTGAAGAGAATCCTACTTCGGTATCACTAATGCTACATAAATACATACGTGAATAAGTATCTGATTACTAAATACGTAACTGGTTTTATATCATGTCTTAGCTTATTTTATATGTTCATGTATTGTTTTACTGATTTTAACGTTATACTGTGGTTATCTTGTATTATGTATATTCTGATTAAGTATTACTTGTATTTCTTGTATTATTATACTTGTTGTGTAATAATAAGTAACTTTCTAAAAATAGCAGGTTTCTTAAAATAGAAAGTTTCTAAAAATAGAAAGTTTCCAAAAATAGAAAATTTACAAAAATAGATTTACTACTTAAAATAGATAAGTTTCTAAAAATAGAACGTTTCCACAAATAGATTAGCTACTTAAAATAAATAAGTTTCTAAAAGTAGAAAGTTTCCATAAATAGAAATAAGCTGGATTATTAAGCTAATAATATAAGCTTAAGTGTTTACTGATTAATATTCTAAGTCATGAAATTAAATAGTATAGTTTATAATTATTTCCTGTAAATTAATAAACTATAGGTCAAAGTATTTAATTAAATATAACATGATTTAATTAAATAAAAGGTAATAATACTTAGGTTAAAACGTGTATTAATATTTATTATTAATATAACCTAAGTCATGGAAATTAATTAATTACATGCCATGTTTTTAATAATTAATTAATTACTTGAGTCTAAATTAAATCATAAAATACTTAGGTTAAAATCATGTATTACAACTAATAATAATTAACCTAAGTTATGACTAAATTAAATAAATTATATAGCATGTTAAATTAATTTAGTTAAACGTGTAAATAAATAACTTGTAAAATAACCGACTAGTAAAATTAACTAAGTCGTGAACCATGTTTTATAATTTAAACGTGACGTGAACCGTGTTTTAAAATTCTCATAACTAAGGTTTAAATAATATTACTCAACTTTACAAGATGAAAATCGATATTAAATAGATTAAAAAAATTTATTATTGCATGATTAATTAAATAATCTAATTAAAATAAATTAATTAACTAGCTTGAAAATGATAACCAAGCACCCCTTTTTAAGTTTGTAAAACTGTTTACCAAACAACCATTAAATCAGCCTTAAGCTGTGAATCAAACGCACCCTTAACTCAGCCTTAAATCAAAACCCAAACACCCCTTTAATCGCTAGTTCCCCCTGGCAGTAGGGTTAATGCCACCAGCAGTGGCCGGTTTCCCCTGCTTGTCTAACATTCCCACCGAGAGCATAAGCTCTCGGTTCCCACTGTCTGAACAACACCCCGTTGGGTTCCCACTGGTAATCCAAACGCACCCCTGCTGGCAGTAGGGGCTTGCAGTTGCAGGAGCAAAAAGGCCACCACCGTGAGTAGCAGACCCACGGCTGCCTGGTCCGAACCTCACCGAGACCTATGGAGGTCTTGGTTTCCGTGAACCCCCCCCCCCCAATATCTGATTAACCTTAGTTTAATACCTTGTTTAAATCTATAGCCATCATGTGTTATTGATTTCGAGTTACAAATTCGTGACCACAAGAATTAAAAGAGAACGTAAAGATAAAGGATTACCGAGCCTTGTGACATGAGATCAACAACACGAACCCACCACTAAATCCAAGATCAAAACCTTTTCCCTTTTCCCCCTTTTTCTTCTATAGTCAGCGGCCCCCTGGTGGATTAGGGTTTTATTGTATTTTACTGTTTTTACAAAAATAAATGATACAGGCGTGTGTTTGTTTCTTTTAAGCCGAACCAACTCACTTGGGCCTTGAGCCCAAGTCTTACTTCTTGTCTCTCTGTCTAAACTGTCCAACAACCAAAACGTAACACATTCGTTCAATAATACGCGTTTACTTTAAATACGTATTCGGTTCGCGTATTTTATGTCATGAATTATCTTTGTAGTAAGTTCACATGCTATACGTAATATTAATTTACGTAATACTTGTGTGTTTAAAAGACTACGTAAAATATTCGTGTAGCTCGTGATTTAATAACGTGATTTACTATCATGCGGTTTTAGTTATTATACGTAGATCCATGTCGTAGATTAATAATAATCATAACATACGTAAATATTTACGGTACGAAAATAAGAATAATCGTGTCAAATATTTGTGTTTACGTGTTACGTAGTTTACGTGATTTAATTAGTTATCGATCGTTACATAATACATTTATTCGTGATCGTAATAAATATACATACGTAATATTAGCTCGTGATTAATTTACGTTCATGATTTCATGATCGCATGTTCGTGATTAATTATTGTTTAAATAATTATTGTGTGTTCGTACGTAATAAATAATTATCGTGTTCTAACATGTACGTAATACGTAAAATTCTAACACGTGAACGTAATCATGCCATAAAAGGAAAGTTTTAATCTAGTACGTACGATCTTAAGGGTACTATTCATGGTAAAAGCATGCAGGTTTTACAACTCTTCCCCCCTAAAAAGAATAATTCGTCCCCGAATTATAGGTAACGTAACTGAAAGAGAAACATACCGAATCAAACTGAGAGGGTATGTAAGATAAATGAACGTGCAGGTTTCCTGGCAGAAGGAACGCGGAACGTGACATGTCTTGAAAGGACATGGAATGTAACCTGACTGAAAGGACATATTTAATTGATAAGAGAACAATGGATAACAGTCCGGATGAACTTGTCCGTTTCCAAGTGGCTTCCCTCTTGGAACGGTTCCTTCACAAGGTCTTGCTACAAATGATAAATCTTGGTCCTCCTGACCTTGACTTGAAAAATCCGAAACAAGTTGTTGGTTATCGACGTAAAATAGATCCCCTGAATTTAATCGAGGGAAATAAGAATTAACGTATACGAGTAATCGAAACATTATTCTGCTAAACAATTCAACTTAACTGACCATTAGCAACGATACGCGAGACATAAAGAGACGTAGTACGTGAAAGATTTTGAACGTGATACGTGAAAAATTTTGAACGTGCTGCGTGGAGATATGGTGAGTGTAATATGAGCAAACATATCGTGATCCATGATACGTGTAACATATCTTGATCATGATATGAGGAACGTGGAATGAACATGACATGTGACACATATCGTAAACATAGAATATAATGGCGGTAATGCCAAACGCTACAAGGTGAGACATAGAACATGACGTGAAACGTCTATCTGAGGATAGGGAGTTATACTAAACTTGGGTCTGATCTCTCAAGTTCCTGCCAAACTTCCCAGAATGAGGAAAATGAACGAAAAATCGTAAGCCGAGATACCATAGTGTCATGAACGCGAGCGCGAAAGCAAGTCGTGGAATTAGAATGAAGACGTGAAGTAAATAAGGAGCACAATTGCGAATCTTTGTCTGACCCGATAACTGAGGGATTGCCAAGTGATCGGATGAGCCTTGGTTGGAACATGTCCGATCAATCTGTTGGTTCTGAAATCCTTGCGGATGTAAGGATTCTGTAGACTTGATCAAACTGTTCGCAATAACCCAGATAGAATCATGTTTCTTCTGAGTTTGCGTTAATCTGGTAACCAAAATCGATGGAGATCTTGTCCCATTTCAATTAACAATTTCAGATGATGAAAACATTCCAGTATGTTGGTGTCCTATCTTAACATGTTGGTATGTCAGGTACTTAGATATGAACGTAACTGCATCTTGCTTCGTAGAACTTGCTACATAGGAGTTTGCGAAACTCTGAGTCTCTGAATCTAGACTTCTCCTAGCGTAGGATTTTCTAGAACACCTAATGTAGTGTAGGGTTCTCTCCTTTACGCATAAGCTGAGTCATGGTAAGATTAAGCGTAGGAATCCATGTGATTCAGCGTGTCATTGTAATCAAACATAATTGATATTGGAAAAATTTCTAGGGTAAAATTTCTCTTGTCAAGAATTTGCAACATACTGCAGATATGGTCTTCCTATTCTTCTCTAAACTTAGAGGAAATCAGGTTATCCTCAATGAAAACGATGATGAATTTGCTTATGAGTTCATGGAACTCAGTTTATTAAGTTCATAATGCCGTTGGAGCATTTATGAGACTAATACAGAATCATGAATTTAGCATGACCAAGTCGTGTAAGAATAGCAGTCATGGACATGTCCTGCTCTTTCACTCGTCACTGTTGGCAGCCTGATCATGAGTTCGATCTCGAAAAAGTGATTAACACTATAAGGTCGATTGGACATGTTGTCAACACGTGGAGGAGAATAACGGTCGTGAATGGTGATTCGTTTAAGTCGACGGTAGTCGACACATAATCTCATGGTACCGTCCTTCTCCTTGTAGGTTCTTCTGAAATGTATGAGAAGGTCTTGGAATAATCAACCGACAGCTAGAAAATTTTAGCGACCATGGCTAACAAAGCACATGCTTGTAAGCATAGATAATTTGTACAAGTTTTCCTGATGGAAAATCAAGCTGAATGTATTCAGGAGCCTGAACATTACTGTACATAATTATGAATCGTAGCATGGTGTGTTGTTCATAGTCCATAATTAGGATAAAATTCATCTCGTGTCTATCCGAGGAAATGCGTTAGCAGCTTGGATCTCATCATCAAGCTGAAGGAAAACCTTCGTATACGTGGGAATACAAAAGGCGTCCTTCATGGTCATGAATATATAAAATATGGTGAAAGAAATGAAAGTGTCAACCAGCGAACGTGACTGACCTTACTGATAGAACGGCAATGATACTGAAATTATTGTGGCCTGATTCATACATGGCACAACAAAAATGAATATACCCTTGGAGGGTACCCTGAATTTCTTAGAAATGTTCCATAATTAGACGTGATTCATGTGTCTTGACTCGTGTCTTGAGAAATGTAAGTGTTACCTATTTCTTGACTGGTGTCTTGACATGTGTCTTCAGAAAGTATACGTGAGACATGTGTCTTGACTGATGTCTTGACATGTGTCTCGAGATGTGAAATAACTAGAACCACAATATTAGGGTATTATGCCAGAATTGGCGGATCGGATGGACCACTGATCAATTGTATGTCTGATCACGTCCGTGACCGGAGCCTCGGTTGCGATTTCTAGGATAGTTTCTGTCATAGTAGTGGTTACTATCGTCCTGTCTGTCAGTTCCATGACGGTCATTCTCATGACCGTGATTCATGTAACTATTCAGTTGAGTGGCCGGCTGGTATCGGTTTGCACTCATATGGCTGAAATGACAGCTGAATGACGTGTGACATGTAACTAAGAACTAGGGACAATGATTGATGAATATCGTCTGATGATGAAGCATCTTCTCGTTCAATTGCTTTGCTCTGACGCCTTTGTCTTCGTCTTGTAGGATCTCCAGGTTGTGATCAGCATCCGCATCTCGTAGCGTCTCCGAACGTCAGCGGCATCAACCTTTAGTAACATCTCCAAGGTATGGGCGACATCAACAAT
This sequence comes from Glebionis coronaria, assembly GCA_025667525.1. Lineage (NCBI taxonomy): Eukaryota > Viridiplantae > Streptophyta > Magnoliopsida > Asterales > Asteraceae > Glebionis > Glebionis coronaria. The sequence goes on from CM046882.1 coordinate 179,660,433, forward strand.
TTGTAGAGTATCAACAAGTGGAAGTACGCACATGGGATAAGGTACATGGAGTACACATGGAATGTACATGAAATGATCGGTATGGGGTCGATCATTTGTCATGATTTAAGGAAAGTATATCGGTTAAACGGTTAGGAAAACCATCATGATAACCTAGGAGTATAAGCATAGACATCATTCTAGTTATACCGAGAAACGTTAAAGTGTGGTTACACAAAATTCAACGATGATTTGCCTGACAGCATGATCAATGAAAACCAACCATGACTATCATGAAAGCAGGATTCAATGAAATCCAACAATGCCTTGCATGAAAACATAAATAACAAAAGAGGCGTTAGACGTAATCAACATGAAGACGGAATTTATCATGAAGAAACATGAACAATTCAACATGAAGGAGTGTATAACATAATCAGCATGAACTGAAATTAACCATGACAGTATGAAAACATACTTGACATAAAAACATATTATCTTATGAGGGGACATGAAACAATTTATGCCAATAAATCATGATAAAAACTTTATGCATGAAAAACAGTGCATGAATGCGTAATGTAGTTTATAAAAACCTTTATATATGCGAGGGGACGCCAATGGGTCGGTCCCAAAACAAAAGACATGGCGAGGGGACGCCTATGAGTCGGTCCCAAAGTTAAAAGTTTCGATAAAAGCACATGCGACTAAATAGGGCCAGTCCTGTACCAACCATTACTTAGTCATAACACTTGCAACAATGATACATGAAACATAAATAAATGAAACTCATCTGTCAAAACTTATAAATTTTTTTTATGTGACTAATTATGAACTATTGGGGTTGAGTCCACATAGCCACAGTTCACGAGGAACATTATACATGAAACAATGACACATAACTACATATGAATGACGGTTGTCCATCCATATTAGTAAAACAATATTGATGAAAACATCAGGGTTAAACCTGAAGGTGTTGAAAACATCATGGTTAAAACAACAATGCGCTGAAAACATCAATACGTAGAATAACAAACGTTGGCTTAGGAAGCTCCTGGTGACTACCCACTAGTCACAGGTCGAGTTTTTAGAGCCTACAGGTCGAAGCCTTGGTCTTTGATATCATAATTGTAACACCTCATTTTGATAAATGGAATGTCACGCGTAATTATGGCGTGTCATCAAAGCATGCAAGGTAATATGTACTAAACATACATGACCATAGGGAAAACCGGAATCAAACATCGGTTCCCAAACATAAGCCCAAAACATAATAAAGTAAATGAACAAAAAGGAAGACTAAACAAGCATAAATATGAAGGCAAGAGGAGAAGGAATCTAAGGTAGCTCCCATCCTATGCGTGTCCTCCAAATGCTCCAGTCAGTCCTTGAGTACCTGCCGTTTTGGGACATGGAAAGGAAAGTAACGGCTGAGAAAAATGCTCAGTGCACGGATATAGACATAGTATAAATGACTGAAACATAATTAAAGACTTAATAGCAGCGGAAATGTATAAGTCCTGGAAAACCTGGAACATGTTCATAAAACTGGTTTTATAGTTTGAAAAGCCTTATGTTTATCTTATGAAAACTGTTTAACATATTTTACCATTAGCCAATATAGGTCATGAAAATCCACCGTGCATGAATACTTGGAGGGGTGACCTCATCATGCAAATTAGAGGTGCTGCCTCTAATTTAATATACTGGTTTGGGTAGGAGGGATCAGCTCCTTGTGAAGGATGCAAGGCACACACCACATTCACCATGAAATCCTGACTAAAACATGTAACTAGGATGCACCCATACACCCCACATGATAAATATAATAATATGGCCAAAAGCTGAAGGGACGCCACGAGCAATCACTCCGTCGTGGTGAAGTCATAACATTGGTGCCTCCAATGTTATGGTTATGGTACCTCCATAACTAGGTGAAACTGGTCATGCATGTATATGGCTTTAGGTATTCTAATTAAACATAAGCAATTCAAAAACATATAAAATAAATACTGGGAAAACAGTTGGCTGCATATGGGGAACCCTAATAAGGAAAGAATGTCCATACTGAAAGGACGAGAATCGGTACCTTATGTCCAGTGAACGAAGAAGACGAACTGAAGAGAATCCTACTTTGGTATCACTAATGCTACATAAGTACATACGTGAATAAGTATCTGATTACTAAATACGTAACTGGTTTTATATCATGTCTTAGCTTATTTTATATGTTCATGTATTGTTTTACTGATTTTAACGTTATACTGTGGTTATCGTGTATTATGTATATTCTGATTAAGTATTACTTGTATTTCTTGTATTATTATACTTGTTGTGTAATAATAAGTAACTTTCTAAAAATAGCAGGTTTCTTAAAATAGAAAGTTTCTAAAAACAGAAAGTTTCCAAAAATAGAAAGTTTACAAAAATAGATTTACTGCTTAAAAGAGATAAGTTTCTAAAAATAGAAAGTTTCCATAAATAGATTATCTGCTTAAAATAAGTTTCTAAAAATAGAAAGTTTCCATAAATAGAAATAAGCTGGATTATTAAGCTAATAATATAAGTTTAAGTGTTTACTGATTAATATTCTAAGTCATGAAATTAAATAGTATAGTTTATAATTATTTCCTATAAATTAATAAACTATAGGTCAAGTATTTAATTAAATATAACATGATTTAATTAAATAAAAGGTAATAATACTTAGGTTAAAACGTGTATTAATATTTATTATTAATATAACCTAAGTCATGGAAATTAATTAATTACATGCCATGTTTTTTATAATTAACTAATTACTTGAGTCTAAATTAAATCATAAAATACTTAGGTTAAAATCATGTATTACAACTAATAATAGTTAACGTAAGTCATGACTAAATTAAATAAATTATATAGCATGTTAAATTAATTTAATTAAGCGTGTAAATAAATAACTTGTAAAATAACCGACTAGTAAAATTAACTAAGTCGTGAACCGTGTTTTATAATTTAAACGTGACGTGAACCGTGTTTTAAAATTCTCATAACTAAGGTTTAAATAATATTACTCAACTTGACAAGATGAAAATCGATATTAAATAGATTAAATAAATTTATTATTGCATGATTAATTTAATAATCTAATTAAATTAAATTATTTAACTAGCTTGAAAATGATAACCAAGCACCACTTTTTAAGTTTGTAAAACTGTTTACCAAACAGCCCTTAAATCTGCCTTAAACTATGAACCAAACGCACCCTTAACTCAGCCTTAAATCAAAACCCAAACACCCCTTTAATCGCTAGTTTCCCCTGGCAGTAGGGTTAATGCCGCCGACAGTGGCCGGTTTCCCCTGCTCGTCTAACATTCCCACCGAGAGCATAAGCTCTCGGTTCCCACTGTCTGAACAACACCCCGTTGGGTTCCCACTGGTAAGCCAAACGCACCCCTGCTGGCAGCAGGGGCTTGCGGCTGCAGGAGCAAAAAGGCCATCACCGTGAGTAGCAGACCCACGGCTGCCTGGTCAGAACCTCACCGAGACCTATGAAGGTCTCGGTTTCCGTGAAACCCCCCCCCCCCCCCAATAATCCGATTAACCTTAGTTTAATACCTTGTTTAAATCTATAGCCATCATGTGTTATTGATTTCGAGTTACAAATTCGTGACCACAAGAATTAAAAGTGAACGTAAAGATAAAGGATTATCGAGCCTTGTGACATGAGATCAACAACACGAACCCACCACTAAATCCAAGATCAAAACCTTTTCCCTTTTTCCCCTTTTTCTTCTATAGTCGGCGGCCCCCTGGTGGATTAGGGTTTTATTGTATTTTACTGTTTTTACAAAAATAAATGATACAGACGTGTGTTTGTTTCTTTTAAGCCGAACCAACTCACTTGGGCCTTGAGCCCAAGTCTTACTTCTTGTCTCTTTGTCTAAACTGCCCAACAACCAAAACGTAACACATTCGTTCAATAATACGCGTTCACTTTAAATACGTATTCGGTTCGCGTATTTTATGTCATGAATTATCTTTGTAGTAAGTTCACATGCTATACGTAATATTAATTTACGTAATACTTGTGTGTTTAAAAGACTACGTAAAATAATCGTGTAGCTCGTGATTTAATAACGTGATTTACTATCTTGCGGTTTTAATTATTATACGTAGATCCATGTCGTAGATTAATAATAATCATAACATACGTAAATATTTACCGTACGAAAATAAGAATAATCGTGTCAAATATTCGTGTTTACGTGTTACGTAGTTTACGTGATTTAATTAGTTATCAATCGTTACATAATACATTTATTCGTGATCGTAATAAATATACATACGTAATATCAGCTCGTGATTAATTTACGTTCATGATTTCATGATCGCATGTTCGTGATTAATTATTGTTTAAATAATTATTGTGTGTTCGTACGTAATAAATACTTATCGTGTTCTAACACGTACGTAAGACGTAAAATTCTAACACGTGAACGTAATCATGCCATAAAAGGAAAGTTTTAATCTAGTACGTACGATCTTAAGGGTACTATTCATGGTAAAAGCATGCGGGTTTTACAACTCCCCTACTTCTCTCTTTCCTTCGGCTATCAAAGCACGGAGGGCTTCACCACGTGCGTCCTTTCTACTCTGCGCCCTGGCTAGGTTGGATTCCAATGCCTCAGCTAATAGCCTCTCACCCTTCACAACCTTCAGACTGGCATCATATATTGGCAGCATAAGCTGGGTTGGGTTCAGGGTAAGCTTCGCCATGATATCCTCGTTGGAGGCATCCTTTAGAGCTTTGAGGTCATCAAGGAAGGGTACTCCATCTCTCCCAGTGCGGCCATGAACGCAGTCATCTTTGCTTCCGCCTCAAGGTTATGGTAGGCATGCGTAGTGATATCTTCCTTCTTACTTATTAATTCCACAGCCATGGTCAACCCTTCATGCCTGCCGCGGTCAATACCATCTGACACGACCAGCAAAGGCCTGCACAAACTGTGGTGCGTCCATCACTCTTATCACGGCCAGACGTGTCCCTTGGCCCACCATTCACCTACGACCAACAATGGCCATAAGCAGGGGGGAGGGGGCACAACACTTCAGCGCAGTCTATGGCCAACACATTCAGCTCACGCTTCACCTTGCCCAAAGCCTCAGCCGGTCGCTCCTCCAAAGCAGCCCACTCCTTGGTAAACTCTTCCTTCCATGCCTCATGCTCCTCTGCAAGGGCGGATGCTTGGTCGGCGGCAAATTTGGTCGCAACTTCGGCTGCGGATACCTATGAAAACAATTAGGGTCACTACATGGGTAAGAAAGACAAGGGTGTTGCACAAACATTTGACATAAACATATAAGGATACGTACCTTGCTGTTGGTGGCCCCGAGAAGAGCTTCTAGCTCAGTGATGCGCTCATCACGGGCATTGGCGTGGCTGGTTTGTTCTTTTATTGTCGCCTCAGCCACGACCAAATACGCCTATAGGGAGGCAATTGTCTTGTCATGCTTCTCCACCATCTCTTCCCTGTGGACAATCCTCCTATCAACACGGCGTACATGGGCTAAGGACTCCTCCAAATGGTTCCATAAGGCTGCACCAAGTGTTATCTGGTGCACCGTTGCTACATCATGTTGTTCGAGAAGAACTGATGAGATGGCATTTATACATGATCTCATCGTTCTTTTCGGGCTTTAAATGCATAAAATGTCATCAATATACCATATATATGCTTGTATTTGTTTACTTGTGTGTTTTAGGTATGGATATCGTGAAAAAGACAAAAGATCACAAGAAACAAGGAAAAACGAACACGAGAAACGAAGTCGTACAATGAACCGAGCCCTAGTTATGGATTTCTCAAAGAAAAACCCTTGAAGACTTAAAGATGTACAAGATTGATCCATCATTTATGAATAAATGACACTTAATACCCTTGTATATTCATAATTACAAGTTTGGTCCCTTAAGTTTGTCAAAATTACAAAAAGGTCCTTCAACTTTGAAGAATTGGCAAGTTTAGTCCCTCAACAATTCTAAATTGTCAATAATGGTCCCTCATGAAGTCAAAGATACATTGAAGACCTTTGAAGATCAAGAATGTCCAAGATCAGTCCTCAAACTATGCAAAAATTGCAAAAACAACCCTTGAAAACCTGTTGCCAAAGTTTTGGGGCAAAAGTGTGAAGTATAGAACTTAATTAACAAAGGGAAACCAAGTTTCAAGCTGAAAAACGTTTTATACCACTTCTACCAAAACACAAGGACCCAATGTGCCAATTTCCAAAGTTTAAACTCAATAAACACGCGCCAAACACTTTTCTCCCACTAATATCGGATCAGACTTGTTACTGTAGCACGTGATGAACACAAAATTACCACCCACTTAACCAAAGAGTAAAATGAATTTACCTTGACACATGTTTAATTCACACACTCCATAACTCATCCCACACACAAAACCCTCAATCCCACTCACCAATGGCCCCCACCATTCAACCCGTTACCAAATCATATCACACCCTCCTCTCCAAGTAAAGACACGTGGCCAAATCAACAGCTAACACTCATTGCTTAGCCCCAAAGCTAAAATGAACGTCCCTGATTCATTTGGACAGCTCAACAACAAAATGCGTCTAGAAGATTTCAAGGTCATCTTAGGGATTTCATAGTCTAGGCTTTTGCTTATTTGTGCCTTGTATTCGTCTATATAAAGACTCCTCAACATGTGAGAGAGCTTTTGTTCCAGATTTTAGCTATCTTCTTTGTAATCCCTTTTTATTAAATAAAATTTGAATTTCTGAAAATCTTTAATTCTCCTGTGTTATTTATAAAAGTTAGGTATCTGAATAGCTAAGATCTGAGTTCTAATTTATCATTTGTTGGTTTTTGAGGAAAGGTTTTATGGGATAAAACTCTTGTTTTCAAAAAATCAGATTTCATAGTTATTTTTTTATCATTGCTGTTTGTTTTTCTTAGCAGGTACAAGGAAGCTAGTGTTTGTTTTGCTAGCACCTAAGCTCAAACAATCCAAGGTGTGGATGTACATCTTGGAGGTTTGCATCTCTATTCCTTTTTCATTTTTCTGATTTTTGTATGATTTTTGGTGATATTTGCATATTTGATTGTGGATCTGTGTTCCTGTGGTGGATTTGTGTTACTGAGGTTGGATTATTGCTGTTAGGGTTGATTAGATCTTGTTTGGAAGGTTAAATCATAACAATCCTTTAGAAAATTGAGAGATCAGATTCCAAAGGGGTGTTTGGGTTAACTGATTCAAAGGGATTTAAGGCAAATAGTGTGTTGTTTATTGTTTCTATTGGGTTGGTATCTGTTTATCTAGTGCAAAGGGTTCATTATCTGCAAGTTTTGTGGCTTGAAACAACCAAATCAATCAAAAGGCTATAAAATCTGTTTAACCTGGGTATTTTGGCTAAAATTTTGGGGACACCTAGATCTAAGGGTAGAATAGGGTTAACAAGTGCTAAATTTTGGTTAACTTAATCAGGGAAGGGTATTTGAAGGCTTGAAATTGGATTGGTGGTCAAATAGATCAGCAAAAGGATTTTGGATAATCACTTTTGCTAATCAGTAACTTTTGGTGCTTGAATTTGCTTATTTACTTTGATCATTGCTTGAAACAAGTTTATTTGTGCTTATTGGACTTTATTATAGCTTGTGTGTGCATTTGGTTCAATTTGGTTGGCTTATTCATGCTCAATCTGCTTATTTGTTCATAACTGCTTATTTTCAAGGTTTTTGGCATATATGTGAACTGTTTGCTTAATATGTAATTATTGAGTGAACCAAATTGTGATTTCTTTGTTGATATTGACTCCTTGTGATCCACTGATTACAAGGGTGCCCTTGTTTCCATTTGAATCCAACTGGATCTCTCTAAAAAAGCAAGTCAAATAGTCAAAGCAGTGGGAACTCATTTCCCCTGCTGCTAGCCACTGCTAGTGTTATTTCAACTGGTGCTTATCAATAATCTATTCTAGCTTATTTTAACCTACAAAAACTTTGAATTTGTAATAGGTGTCACTTATTTGACCCATTTGTTCATTCTAGAGCATTTGAGGGGTTGACTAGAAAACCAATAACTTTGACTTTTGAATAAGTGCTTATCAGCTTATTGTGCTTATTTGGCTTGGATTATTGAACTTTTCTTTGTTGATTTGTCTTAATTAAGTCATTTAGAGTCTTTTGCATCTTATTAGAAGGTCTGAGGTGGTCTAAAACTCTAAGTCGACTATTTTGTCTTTTAGTGAAATTCTACTTTGCTTATTTCTGGCTTATTGGGTTTGCTTTTTCAAAATTTCTTTTCACAGATCTCTTAGGCATCTCAAAAGAAGGTTGTGTGTTCAATTAGAGCTTATGGCATTGGCTTATTGCTTAATGGACTTATTGGCCCAATAAGAATAAGTTGTTAACCAATTAAGCTGTGATAAGCTCAAAACCAGCTTTTGGGCCTTAAGACTTTTGCGTTTAGAATTCAATTTTGAGTCAAATAGAGCTTTTTCAGGTCATTTGGGCCAAGTTTGACTTTTTGGGTCCATTAGCCCATTTAAGTTGACTGTTTTGGTTTTTAGCCCATTTGGGGGCCCATTAGGGGTATTTTGGTCATTTCACTTTCATTTCTGATTATTTAGGTTAAAATATACTAGTTTGCAAGTTTCTAGAATTTTTTATAATTTTTGAATTTTTAATATTATTTTAATATTATTTTATTATTAAATTTCAAATTTCACATTTTTGCACTTTTTATATTTTTCTTAGGTTTAATACATTAAAATAGGATTTTTTTTCAACTCTTAGATTAATTTATCTTCATTTTCCTAATTTCTAGAATTATTTTAAGTTTTTAATAGTTTTTAATCATTTTAAATAGTTTTAATCAGTTTAGAAATTTATAAATATAGTTTTTACTCTTATTTAGTCATTTTAGAGGTTTACAAAGTGAAAAGTCTTTATTTGGGCTTTTTAATAATTATATTGATTTTCAGGGCTTTAATTAGCATTTAAAAATTAATATTTAATTAATTAAAAGGTTTGAAAAAGTTTTCATCATTTGTAAACTCTTAGTTTATTTAATTTGATTTTTGGTAATTTTTTGGGAATTTTTAGAATTTATTTTTATTTTAGCTCTTTTTACGGTTTTTATTTTAGTCGTCGTAGTAATAATTTTCACGTCTTTGTCATTCTATTTTCTCATCCCCTTCTTTCAAATATTAATCTCAAACCAATTACGAATTATTCACACACATATACCTCCTTGGGAAACGAACTTAATTGGGTCATTAGTGTTTGATTTTCCTAAATCATCACTTAATACTTTCCGCTCATTTACGCTCTTTTGTTTTCCTAAACAAGAGGTGTAATTTACCAAAATCAAGAACCCGATGGTTGAGTTCATCTAGTTCTTGCGCCAACACGGGAGGAGTCAAGTGGTCCATGAACTCCTTACACTCAGACTCGGCCTATAGCCTTGTCAGACTGATTTCATGCCGCGCGAAGGCTGGTGTCCGGACCCTCGGCCCGAGGCTCCTCTACGTGAGTAGGGGGAGGAGATGGGGGCACCGCGTATATCATGGGGGAAGGTTCTCTCTCCGTTTCCTTCTCGTGCGCCACTATCGAAGGATCCACCCTGTTATTTCACAAACACTTATGAGTTTTTGTGGTATCATGGGGGAAGCAATTATGATGGATTATAAAAAGGTACTTACGTCGCATCTATCATCGGCTCCGTGATAGTGGGAGCTACGGTGCTCACTGGCGTTGCCTTCCATACATGTGTGTCTACTTGTGGCGGGGGTTGTCCTGCGGCAGTGTGGTGCTGCTCCCTTCTTGAAATTGGGGATGGTCTTCCCTCAGCTTCTTGGGGGGCGCGTTGTGTTCCCCCGCCTCCATTTCTACATTCTTTACCACCCTCCTGGTGGATTTGCGCTTCCTGGACACAAGCTTTGGCTGCTTGGAGGATTCGGCCTCCTGTGCCACTTCCTCCTCCCCTTCATCGTCATCATCAACCATGCGGTTGATGGACGGATCCGTAGGTTGTTCTTTATCTTGGATGGTGGTGGCATTCTCCAATAACAATTCACCACCATCTTCATTGGTGAAGTCCAGCGGTGACTTCTGGATCACTGGTTCCTGTTCATCAGACCACAGCTCATTTGTTTCTTTAAATGAGATAGTCATGCCAGCGGAGGCGACAAGTAATGGGGGCTCGCCCTCTTTAAGGGGTCGCGATCCCTCCGAAACCTTGCTCGGGTCCCCCTGGCATAGTAGCCCGAACAACTTCATCTCCGCGGACATAAGTATACATATGTGTTAGTATGTTTGAAATCATTATTTTCCCATTTATATGCATATACATATATACGGAATACCTACCCTGTCTACGCTCGGTCAGAAAGCATGGATATCTATCCTTCCTCCCAAAATAATTGAGGCTGATCCTACTAAGCATAGGAAATGCTCCGGCATACCCCTATGGAAATCAGTGCAATGGATATCTAATGTTTTCACGTCCCGGCTACTATAATCCTTGGATGAGGGTGGATAGTCAAAACGTACTTTCGTTTTCAGAACAAAGGTGGTAGGGAACACCTTGGCATCTACAAAGAAATAATGATCGTACCACTTCTTAAGGGAATCTAGGGGTTTCCTATAACACATGGGGGCGGTTGTGGATCATTTTTTAGACGACAACCACCCATTCACAATTATGGGACGTAGAAAACCCTAAATAAATTCACGGTGGGGGCTACCTCACACGCGCGGCAGCTAACTTCAAATTGGTTAACCTTGCACGCTCCTATACAGTGGATTTGGGATATATGGAAGCCATAATATGTTAGAACATCTACAAGGAACTTAGATAGAGGGATGTGGTAGTTTGCCGAGTAAAAAAGGCGTGTGTACACACCTATTTTCCCAGCAGGAGCGTCCGTGATAGCTTCGCCGTCACCTGGATAGGTGGGGTTTACGCTCTCAGGGATGTAATACTCGGACAAGAAGTCCATGTATTTCTCCGGGGACATCACGCTCAGCACGTCCGTGATAATAGGGTTGTCTTTGACCATGATTTATTAGAATGAGTAGAGAGGCGCGGTGGTGTAACCTGATACGGTGGATTTTCGGGGAAAATAAGGAGAATGAAGGAAGGAAAAGTGTAGGTATAACAAAAGGTGGAAATGGAGTTGTTAACTGTGTGTTTACACAGTTACACGCACCAACTCTTTTATAGGGTTGTCTCGAGTTACGAGGTGCTATGGATGTTTGCCACGTGTAAACCACTACGCCCATCTAACGGATGGGATTTCTGACACTTCTGAAACGTCAGAGGACCCACGGCTCACCTCTTGACAGTTTTACGTGGCTCAAGAGTGGGCCTGTCTGGTGTACTTTTGCAGACAAAACGTCCGACTAATGACTACCATTAATGCATTCATTAATGTTGTCCCGGCCGGCCTTTTTTGGAGTACGGCTATGTTTGCGACAGCGATATATGAAGGACATTGATTAGTCTAGAGGTTACACCTACGACTGTAACAACTAGACTAGGGGGACATGATGACGTGTAGTCCCCAACCGGGTCATGAACCCGGCCCACGGGTACTACCCGCATCCGACCCATCACCAATGGGTTGGATTAATGTCGTTTGAGCTTATGGGCTTGAATGAACAGTGGCCGCATAAGATGTGTGCGGCCCACGGCCCGGCACAGCCGGTATAGGATTAGACAGAATCACAATCTTATTAGGATTGGGATTTACCTCAAAGTATAGGATATACACTCACCATAGTTAGAAGATAACAATCAAACTAATTATGGTGATTATCTTTTGCTTGGGGCCGAAGTATCAGTGACAGCCCACTAGGGTTTCACTGCCTATATATGGAACCCCCAAGGGTTCTACAAAGGTATCACATTCCCTATACTCTCAACCTACATCCGATTATCTAAACCTAAACCGATTACTTACTCTCACGTCGGAGTCTAATCGTGGGATATGTTCCCACGGTAAGTCTAACACGTGTTGTTTTAGTGTGAAAGATCTCAACAAGTTATTCACTTGGTGCAAGAGCCGGAGCCCAGCCTACCCGAATTAAGCCTAATTCGGGTCAAGCAAGGATCATCCAACTTTTGTATCAACAACCACCACCTTTATCATGGTCGTCACCACCTATCTCCACCTCCAACTATAACAAAACCACCACTATACCTTTATAAACCACTAGATCTATATCAAAACTAGCCACCACCACCCTTGTTATAACCATCACTCGAAACCACTACGACCATTATCATGTCAGCCACGTCGGGCCGTCGTACACTCCTGGCACGTCGTCATCATCAGCCACACCTACGGTGTGTTGATGTATGATGTTTATTACCACATAAACCACTTGATTTGTCCGATCTAGAACTCCGTGGTGTTTTACCACCACAATCATCACGATACCACCATCATTGCGACACCATAGTCGTTGTTGTTGTCATTCGAACCACCACTTGGTCTATATCATAGCGACGTGGTGTTTGTAACCATGAAACCACCATAACGGTGGTATTCGCTGTTATTTTCCGACCACCACAGCCGCACCCGAGGGATGTGGGGCTGGTGGTGTTATCATTTGTTTTGTTTTTGGTATTTTTGGTGTAGATCCAGTTTTTAAGAGTGCGTTTGGATATGCAGTTTAAAAACTGTTAATGGGCATTTGGATTCGTGTTTAAAACAGTCATATAAGGATGTTTGGGTTAATACATAAAAGCTGTTAAGGGTATGTTTGGATTTTGGTTCAAAGTTAGATTTGGAGTGTTTGGGCGTGCAACACTAGTTGACTATCTAAATGGAAAATAATATAAATCGTGTACTTATAATTTCATAAACGTTATTTAAAAATAAATATATAAATATTTATAACATATTATTTATGGACCTTGTATATTAATATTGATTATATTGGAGTCACGGTTCTTGCGTGAAGCATAGGATTAAAGCATGCTTCGAGTTAATCGTATATGCCGCGTCCCTTTGAGTTTAACCAAACCTAAGACCTGAATAACGCGTGGGATTAGAGCATGCTTAGAGTTAATCATATATGCCGCGTCCCATTGACTTTAACCAAACCTAAGACCCGATTAAAGTGTGGGATTAGAGCATGCTTTGAGTTAATCGTATATGCCACGTCCCATTGACTTTAACCAAACCTAATACCCGATTAAGCGGACCCCGAACAAGGGCCTCACGATTTAATTGTAGACGACCAAAAAGGGATATTCGCATAAATACTTTTGGAAACCTCATTTATTTAATTCACAACTTAAAAGCGTGTGTTTATTTTTATGAGCAAACTTGTTGATAATTTATTTAGGGTTTTCTGGGTGCGTGTCGAATTATTAGGTTTCATTTATAAATATCCATTTTATATCATCTTGTAGCCTCTTTTTATGTATGCGTGTCGTGTTTACACTCCGAGTTATTCGTGCGTTGTTGTCCTTGTTATATAATTCAATGTATGAATTATATAAATGTTCCATTTTTCTTATGCAATATATATTAGTGTTAGAGTATGCTCGTGTCATAACAAATAGTTATATGGCTAGACATATATGGGCCTATGGGGTCACACACAAATACATTGAGGTACCATTTCATATATCGTGTTTATCGTATTTACGGTATATAAACAACCTTCTTAACCCGAGATCATTATTAGGATTCTAATGACTAAGTAGTGTACATACTTATTAGAATTGGAAAAACTTATGGAGAGGCCCATAAGAGCCCATTATAATGAGGAAATAATAAGGATTAAAAAGGGAGTTTCTATGGTGATAAATACACATTTATTTGGCATTTATTCTCATCAATGTGTATTAACAATTTACCAAAACAACTATCTTCTCCTCTTTTTTTTTGGTTTTTTGCACAGGAATAAACATAAATACACTTAGTGTTTGTGTTTTATTGATCTCCATCTTTGAATCTTGTTTATTCAAAGGATGTTACAAGGTTACGAGGTTTAAGACTAGCGTCTATTGGTGTACAAGAATGTGTAGTGTGGATACATCATAGAGGTGCTCTACTTTGATCACTTGGGTTTCTTGGTTAGATCTTGTGTTGGTGATTGTCCCCAGTGGATCTTACTGAATCACGCTACAAAGGTATACTTTTATCTTCCTATTTATTGATTAATCATATGACTCTATGGATCCGTTAATAGGTGATATTTCTGCTGCGTTTATTATTTATTCAAATCATGTTTATATGGATAATCTCATATAGTTGTATCACGAGCCATCATATGATGTCGTATGATTATCGGGTATGCGTAATAGTGGCTAAAACACGTGTTTTTGATGGATTAATAAAGATAAAATTAAAACAGCCCCTATTGCTTAATTTTAGTGATAAAATAGACCCTAATATGGACTTATGATCTATGATTTTTTATTCCGGGTTACGCATATCTTAATTGGTATTGTTATCGGTACGTGTAAATGACCTTAAAACGCTTGTTTTGGCACTATTTGTGAATCGGTTTTTGAACAGCCCTATGGAAATAATTTCAATAATTATATGATAATTATAAGGTGTTTAAAATGTGGTTTTAATATCCTAAGGCCATTGGTTACACGTACTGTGACAACCCCGGTTTTTGAGGTTTGTCACTTAGTCTTATTTTTGGGGTATTTTGTGTGAGTATGTGTTTTATGTGATTTATGTGTTCATATGTGTGATTTTGGGGATGAGAATGGACGAAATGGGGTACATGATTTGTAAATCATGGTACGGGTTGGAAATGAAATGAAATGAAATGAGTTTAGAAATAAACCGCGGGAAAGTTCGGATATCGTTTTTACAAGGTTTCGTGTACGTATCGTATGTTTTATGTATGTATTAAGTACATATTATATGGTTAAGATAAGTTTTAGAGATACTTTCCATAATTAGAAACTTTTGGAAATGACGGTTAGTTCGGAAATTGCGTTGAAAGTCGGAGAAATCAACGTAAGGATTTAGGGTTTTCGCCCGGAAGTAACCCGAACGTGAGGTTTAGTATAAGAATGATAAAAGTTATAAACTAAGGTTAAAAACCATATCCTTAGGTGCTTTGGGCTTGGTTTGGGTAGCCAAAAGAAAAGGAAGGAAGAAAATAACCAAAAAGCCCAAAAACAGGCCCAATGGACTTGTAATTGGGTTGGAGGCCTTTAGGATTACATTAAACCCATAACATAACCTAAAACATCAGATTTTTACTCACCATGATCTCTCCTAGTCGAATTCCATCAATGGTGGAATTAGGTTTCATCAAAAACAATTTCTTCCTTTGATTTCTAAGGTAAAATCTTCAAAACTCCTCTTTAATGTATGATTTCAATTAATCTAATCATGTAATTAATCAATAGATGATGGATCTTGGGTTAGGTTAAACATAAATTCTGTATTTTAATGATATAAACATGTTTAGATTAATTAGGGTTAATAATTATACATGATGTGGATAATTAATTAGACTAGTTGTGTTAAATTCGTTTTAAAAAACTGGGCAGAATTTTTGATCCATTGTTTTGATCATATCTAGAGTTCTATAAACTTTTAATTTTCGAATCTTATGTCCCTGGAAAGGTAATTGAATTCGATTTCAAATGCAAGAAACGAGAACCGAATTAGAGGTCGGGAAGTGGGTCAAAAACAGGTTACAACAGTCGGAGGTCAAAACAGTTTTGAAATCATTCGGGTTTAATTTAATGTTTTAAGATGGTTAGGGTACTTAGGAGTACAATTGGACTTTAAAACTAACATGCGAGTTATTTTATATGTTATACAAAAGATATGGAGGAGGGCTAAACAAATAGGTTAGGGTAAGACCCTCTGATCATAACAAACTTTTCATATGTTCAAAATCAATAAACTCTGGATAGGTAAAAGTATATATATATATATATATATATATATATATATATATATAGAGGAGGGTTAATGTGAGAGCAAACTTAAAATTATAAAAGTGAGAACCAATTTGAGCCATTGGATCTCTTAAATAATCTTTGATGATTTTATTAATTGATCAATGACTGTATAACAAATAAATATTACATGAAGGGTATTTTCGGAAATCAAGTTAAAATCTGGTCAATCCTTTTTTTGCTTTTCTTTAAACTTTTATTTTTAAATAATTCATGATAAATACTACTAGCAGTCTTTGATTTTTTAATCTAATTCTTAAATCAACAAATACAGACACAGTCGAATGATACATACTAGAAATAAATAATCATAATTTCAAATATATAAATTTGATCCACAACAAATAGCTTAAATTGACAACATTTATTTATACAAAACCACTAATATACAAATACGAACCTTGTATAATTTGATACATCTCTTTTAAAAAGAAAAAAAACCTATCAAAACTGATACAAAAAGGAATAAATATGTACATATCCACGGTGATACATTTTATCGAATACAAGTGATGCATCTTGATACTTAATCTCGAAAATAAAGTGATACATCTTGGTACATCCTCGCGAAAATAACTCATATATCATACATTATTTCAAAATAACTGATGCATTGTGGCACATTATTTTTAAAGAATAATTAACTGATACAACAGATCTGTGGTGCTCTAGCAGATTCCGATACACCTGATACATCGTGATAGAAGCTTATTCTGATAGCAGCAAGTGACGACGTTGGAAAACTCTAGCAACAGCGACGGCGTGGCGAGCGTTGGCCAAAACGGGGGCACAACAGTTTCAATCGGCGCGAACCTCTAAATTCAGGCAAAGGCAGCAGTGGAGAAGACTATTTATATTCCGGCAACTCAGATCTTAAAAAATGTAAATTAAAAAAAAACTTTAAAACTCATATCCACATAAAGACTAATGTAAAGATATAAAAAATAAAGAGCATTGTGTTACATTTGATTTTTATGTACGCATCACATATACGAAGCAAACATAAGTATGAAAGATGCTCGTGTATAATTTTTTATTCATATATAAAATAAGAAATCTCATCTTTATATATAAATAAGGCTTTTTAGAATTGATTTCTAATATTGGTGTAGTGAGGTCGTCGGAAAATAAGATTTGAAGGAGGAGACATTTGATGAAGGATTAGATGAGATAGAGAAAAATAAAATGGTGGTTGTTACATCTTTTAGGGTTGAAGAGTATTTAAGATTAAATATTTAAAATGCCTATAATACCCTTTTGACTATATATTTAAATTTTAAATTTTCAATAGCTCAATTTCCACTTGTCAATCAATGAGTGGGTTCTTATTTTTACAACTTTTAAAATGTTCTCATTTGATCCTAATTCTATATATATATATATATATATATATATATATATATATATATATATATATATATATATATATATATATATATATATATATATATATATATATATATATATATATATATATATATGGAGGCCTTAACAGTAGCTTTAAGGTTGAGACCAAAGGGGAGAGTTAGCTAACACATGTAAGGGAATAGGGTTTCTTTTACAGGGCATTTTATTTTGGTTAAGGTGGTGTTCGACCAATAGTTTAAAGTATGAAAAACGGGACTGTTTTGGGTTAAATGTTAACACGACGAGTTATGAACTAAACTAAGTTAAGGGCTTTATATAGGGGTGTAATGAGATTCATATGGCATATAAATAGGGTTAAGTTGTAGGATAATGTTAGATATCCATTATAAAATGATGACCATTTTGGTATGTCGTTCATGTCTTGATTGTATACGTTTGTGTGTTTAGATTTGTGCTAGTGCGCGTGTACTTGGAGAAGCTTGTTCAGGTGAGTTTCATAGTCCCATGTCTTTTTATGATTTGATTTCCAGATGGGATAGAAGAGACATTGTATGGTTTTGTAAAGAATGATGTGAATGTTTTTATGGTTTGGGATGGATTTGTGTGTACACTTATGTGATTAAATGCTATGTGATTCTTGACTGTGTTTATGATTTAGATTAGGGGACACGTACCGTCTTAGTTATTGTGGTTTGAATTGGTACCAAGGGGATGTTGATAAGGCGGGGCCTTGGGATTGGTTCATAGGTGTATGGGCGCCTATGGGACCATGTTTATTGGTAAGGCTTGGAGGCTTGGAATTGTGGTTATTGGTAAGGCTTGGAGCCTTGGATTTGTGGTGATTGGTTAATCTTGAATGCTAGTTGTTGATACATAATTGTAGCACATTGTCCATATGTTTTTTTATTAATGGTTCTTATTCACAGCTTATAACTGATTTGGCGTTGGAATCTAAACCTATGACTCACACCAACTTTATGTTGACGTGTTTTAGTGTCTCTTTCAATGAGAATATGGTTAAGCAAGAGAATTAGGTTCCCTAGCCTAGTCTATAGCTTAATGATCCCTGCATATAGGCTTAGGATTACGTGTGGTCTTGATTGTATTTTCCTAAATTTTATTTTTTATGAATTTTGACTAGTATGAGTTGAACTGTAGTTGCCCATACTTTGTCACCTGTTAATTTCTGTTTTGCTTTTGATATATAAATTACTTTCACCATAGTAAATTATTTGGTGTACCTAATGTATAGTATTTTTTTTGATGTTTAAGTCATGTTCCCTAAGAATCATGTGGTGATTCGAGTTACTAGGAGTATGTGGATAGGAAGGATTTTAAGTTGTTTCCACTCTTATGGGCGACATGACTTATAACTGATTCTAATGTTGTGTTGTAGTTTGTCTATGTTGTTTTAGCTAGACTATGGATTTAAATATTCCAAGAGTTTTACTATATTATTTTAATAGATGGAGTTTTGGACCTTATTGTTTATGTGGTTATGAGCTTATGTGAGTAGATGGATTTATGTGTTATATGTTGTATTGATTCTTATAAGTGCCATCATAGGAGGGAGTGCATTGAGGAAAGGGTAATTGTATAAGTATGGTGGACAACATAGTTATACAAGTACCACAACTTCAATGGGTTCTTAAGTATGATTGCATGAAAGAGGGTTAGTACATGCTTGTATATGATGAGATGTGGATTTTTGGTATATGTATAATATATGGGTTTATGTAACGGTTGTCTACCATATGGCTATTTTTGAGTGTGTTATATGTTTTGGTTTATACTCATGTTGTGTGATTATGGGGTCACACGATATGGACTGGTTTTAGTGATGGGTTTTATTCCTTGTGGTAAGATGGTGATTACTCGTATGGAAAAACGAGTGTATGACGCGATTGATTGATCTGACATGTATGGTAACGAGTATGTTTTGGGTGATTTAATAGGTATATATATGCGGATGTATATATACTAGTATGTGTTAAGTTATGATATATGGTCGCTCAGTAGTTATTATAACTTGAACGTACCTTGTGTTTGCTCGTGTTTTATGGTGCTGGAGTTTGATGGAGTTCCAACGAAGTTTTGAGTCTTTTGATGTGTGTCTACATTCGGGTATGTATTTTAATTAATTATAACTACTAATTTTTCTTACAAATAAGTGTGGCTAGTTATAGGAAAACGGTTTTGAAAATAATTTGTAAGTGTATGGTATGATATCGTGACTTACATATTTTTTTTAAGTTTGTGGTAGTAAGCTATAAAAAGTTGACTTGAAAATAATTGGATTAGTTTTCTATGTAACATGTGATAATACATTTTAAAGGGGTAAAGAAATTTTACAAAAAATTTTCTTAAGTGGAGTTAAAATTTTAGAAGTATTGAGTAAAAAGGGAGATTTTATTATAGTAATGATAATAATAACACCACACCTTGTAAACGTGTAGTAGTTTAGTTATAACCAGCCTAAATGGATTTTATAAAATAATAATAATAATATAGAATAAATTAAAAAACACTGTGTTTTATAAACATGTATTGCTTTCATAATAACAAGTGAAATAAGTTTAATACGAGTAAACAAGATAATAGTTAGAATAAGATTGTAGTATACTAACTAGTTGATATCTTTGATAAAATAATGATGATAAAAGATGAGTTTATTTTTCAAAACGAGTATGATTGATTTTAGTAGTATTGAAGTTTGGTTCTTATGAGGAGTAACTAAATGGGGCGAAAGTTTAAAATTTTCTAAGGTATCGAAATTTGGTAATACTAACTGTGACGAGTCTAATTTTTCGTTGTTGCCACACTCCATTGTATCTTTTGGAATACATTGTTTCGTTTTCAGTTGTTTTGGATAGGGTTCATTATAGTTGATCTTTCGGTTTACCCTATATTTATTATGGGACGCGAACGTTGGAATTCTTTTGGTACACGTCATGGTTGATTTAGTTCTACGGTTGTGGAAACGTTAGGATGAGAGGATAGAGTTGGGTAGTATTACTTATGGTTAGATATTAGAATGCAGAGATGTGTTTTGGTTTAAAGGTTGTGTTGAAGGAATGATTAAGATTTGTGGAGTTTTGAAACTTAGATTGGTTACGCGAATAAGGAGTAAGTAAAGTTAGTTGGCTGGTCGTAGGAACAAGATGTCATGCTATGAGAAGTTGGTTGGAGTACCATTAGAAGATTGATGAAAGTACCAACGGATGTGAGGGTGGAGTAGAATATTTCTACTAATGGAAAGATTGGGCAAATAACACGCAAGGGAATTGGTATAGTTATGGAGGCGAGGTAGCAGTAGACACGTGAAGGAAAACATGGATGTGAAAGAATGATTGGTAGGAGGCTGATTAATGGTGATTACAACAAGTAAGGAAGAGTGAGCCATTGAGGGGTTGAAGTACCTTTAGAAATATTGTGGTAGATGAGTTGAAGTTAGAGGCTACTGGGTAGTGTGAAGTTCCTAGGTAACAACGTAGAGACGAGAAGGAGTGCGGATAGACTTTTTGTGGCAATCAATATCGAGGGATGAGTAGTGAAGCTGAGCTGAATAAGTTCATGGAGACGTGATTAGAGAGTCGGTTTTGTGAAGGTGTTATGAAAGATCTTTGGAAGAGACAGTTATGCATTATCCAATGCACTAGCGATTTCTAAAGATTTGATGAATGAAGTATGGAATTTCTGTTGGACGGGATAGTGTAGGAATTAGGGAGAACCATGGACGGAGAGAACCAAGTATTCCTAGAAGATGATGATTGAAAGTACCTCATGTTGGGTGCAAGATCAAAATAGAAGTATGAGATTTGAATAAGAATTTAAAATATGTCTTAGTTTATACAAATGGAAACTAATATGGGTATAAGATGAGAGTGTGATCCGCATGGGATTACATAAAACTCTATTATGTCCCTATTAGGAGGGAGTAGGAGAAGTAATCTTGAGGAAAACAACTGAAGCTACTCGGAAACATTTTGAGGTATAAATGACTTAAAAGGCGGGAAGCATAAAATCGTGATGTATGTCATGAGCTAAGGAAGAAGAAGGAAGTGTGGATAGATGCGAATCATGAATGAAATAGGTCGATATAGGAACCGAAGGTAAAACTTTTGTATAGCCTAATGAGTAGACTAAGGCACTAAGCATGCTAATATTGTTGTAGTGTAGAAAGGAAATGGTACTGACCTATACTGTTTGATTGGAAGGCTTAGTATCGATAATCGAATGGTTGAGGATTTATAGATGTGATGTGTCATGAGAGACGAAGGGCTTGATCTAACTAATACAAGATGAGGAGCACTATGACCTTGAAGGTAAGACATTATGTAGGTATAAAGGAAGTGTTGAGTATCAGGAAAAAAATTCTTTCATGGAGAAAAGTGAGAAAGAAGTGTATAGGTGCTACTAATGATCTATCCAAATTTTATGGAAGTAGTTGTAGCATGGGTTTGGATTGCAGTTGATAGACTAACTGAGATAACCGTCCTTTTGGTGATGTGTATAGATCATAAGTTGATTTGGATTGGAATAGCCTCGTTGTGATAAACTAATAAATATGTGAAATACCGTCATGGGTCACTTGTGTAAGGAAATTGGAATTTTTAGTTAGTTTGCGGTATGGACTAAAGGGAGTTGATGAACATGATTGGATATGAGTATATCCAGCTAATTGGAGAATGATGGACGAAGTGGGAAACTGATACAAGTATAGGATTCGTGTTGAGAGCTTGGGTGACTGATTTAGAGGGATGTGGGAAACTCGTTAGCGATGTCTGATTTTCATATAAGGATAGTTATCATACTAAAAGTCGGTGAATGCCATTTGAGGCACTATATGGAAGGATAGGGTGAGTTGTCCTTATGTTGGACTAAAATTCGTGAAAGAGACTACTAATGTGGAAATGGTGTTTGTGGAAAGGATGAGAGTAACGAGAGATGATATGTTGAAAAAGAGGAAATCACTAGAGTTTAGTGACAAAGTTATGTAGGTAGTTTCACCTATAGTAATGGGTGGCATGTTTTGGTAAAAGGGAAAAGTTGATGACGAGTTTTGTAGGTCCATTTATGATATTTGGAAAGAAGTGACGTGATTTTGGATGAAAGGGAAGTTAACACCTAAAATCGTGGGTCCGTTCAAAATCTTTGAAAGGATTGGACCAGTGGCTTATAGGTTGAGGAATTACTGGCAGAATTGATTAGTGTGCATGATGTATTTCGTGTATCAAACTTGAGAAAATGCTTAGCAAGAACCGACTTTCAAGTACCGTTAGATGATATTATTATCGATACGTGTCTTCGTTTCATCGAAGAACCGGTAGAGATTTTAGGTCGTGAAGCTAAGACGTTGTAAAAAGGGTAATATACCGTAATTATGGTTATATGGAATTTGGAATGTGGACTAAAGTTCACGTGAGAAAAGGAACGATTTATGAGGAACAAGTATCCTTATATATTTTCTAATGATGATCCTAAGGAGTAAATCTCGGGACGAGACTTCTATTAGGAGGGAGTGATGTGACAACCCCGGTATTTGAGGTTCGTCACTTAGTCTTATTTTTGGGGTATTTTGTGTGACTATGTGTTTTATGTGATTTATGTATTTATATGTGTTATTTTGGGGATGAGAATGGACGAAATGAGGTACATGATTTGTAAATCATGGTACGGGTTGGAAATGAAATGAAATGAAATGAGTTTAGAAATGAACTGCGGGAAAGTTCGAATATTGTTTTTACAAGGTTTCGTGTACGTACCGTATGTTGTATGTATGTATTAAGTACATATTATATGGTTAGGATAAGTTTTAGAGATAGTTTCCATAAGTAGAAACTTTTGGAAATGACAGTTAGTTCGGAAATCACGTAGAAAGTCGGAAAAATCAACGTAAGGCTTTAGGGTTTTGGCCTGGAAGTAACCCGAATGTGAGGTTTAGTTTAAGAATGATAAAAGTTATAAAATAATGTTAAAAACCAGATCCTTAGGTGCTTTGGGCTTGGTTTGGGCAAAAAAAAAAGGAAGGAAGAAAATAACCAAAAAGCCCAAAAACAGGACTAATGGACTTGTTGTTGTCCCTAATATGTGATGATTATATAATACGAATTAAAGAAGAAAGAAAGGAAGAAATGAGATGAATTGTAGAGAGAGAAAAGAGAGAGAAGTGTGTGAACTTGTGAAATATTAGATTAAGAAAGAAAATGAACCACCAACCCTCCTAACATGCTAGGAGGGTAGTTTATATAGTCCACCCACATGTGGGCTTCTTTATGGACTATATGGTTTGGGTCGGGCTTTCCTTTTGGGCTTTAGTTACTTATTAATGAACTTTAGCCTAAAGTTAAGCCAGTATAACACGACTAATATACTACCTATTACAACGTTCTAAAATACGATACATAATAAACATATGACCGAGCATTCTTGTTTGGCTCAATATTTTGAGGCTAACAATCTCCCCCAATGAGAGGTCATAAACCTTAGTCATTTAGGAAATTTGTAGAGATTACTAATCTCGCCATAAATGAGTCTTGAACGTGTAATCGTAGTCTTGTTCCTTTATGCTGTGATCTTTGAGCCTTTGTCATTGTCTTTCGACTTTGTCTTTAAGCTTGAGATCTTCAAATCATCCTTGACTTGTCTTTGCCATCTTGCGATCTTGTGTCTTCATCCACATGCTCACACTATTAATTGTTGAATATGTCTTTAGGCATGAGTATGTGGTTTCTGAATCATTGACTTTGCTGTGTACACCGTGACGCCACCTTCTCGAGACAAAACATAGACACGGACTGAATGGCTTTGACATTCGTCCTAAATCGGTAGCGTTTTACCTCCGGTCGGTGAAGACCGTTATACGATATTAAATATCGTACCTGTGATCAGGTAGATTCAATTAAGAATCTCCTTGACAGGGTTTCGCGGCTGTACTAGCCGTTCTCTTTACTCGACCGTCTCAAAGCAAGACTACGAACATAAAGAGTGAATCAATTGGATAGATATCCGTTTGATTAAAGTCGTCAATTCAAATTCCCGGAACAAGTTTGATTCTTATCGAATCTTACCATTGTTGCTTTCCAGTTGACACAAGTTTGATTCATAAGAATCTCACAAGTCACCTACCGTAGCGCTGTTTGATGTTGACGCTAGAAGGATTTCCATTCCTCACTGTGAATATTAATGAATATCACTCTGAATGTTCTGGCAAGACCATAAAGATATTGCGTAGAAACCTGAAACGAGTTTGAATCAATACAGAATCAAACCACTGTTTCTTTTCAGTTTTACATATGTTTAATTCATAAAGAATCTTGCATATGACCTACCGCAGTGCTGTTTGATGTTCACACTGGAAGGATTTCCACTCATCATTCTGAATACTAAGTAGTATCACTCTGAGTGTTCTAGCAATATCACAAGGATATAGCGTAGGACTCTCTTGATCTTCATCCGTGTGTCCTAACGAGATTTGATTGATCTCTTGGCTCTAGACTCGATTTGTGCACTTTTAGTGGTCGGAGGCTGGAGCAGATGCCACCTATTCAATATCAACTATCTCAGAGTGAGAAAGTCAATAGAAGTCATGTTGTTCTCCGTGACAATAAAACAAACTTCTTTTGAGAGAAGCCTGAGTAGCTAGGAAAGGGTTGTGCATACATCACTGGGTCCATGATGAGTTTGTCTTCATGATGAGTTGACCCGGTTTCTGCCTAAGTTGTATGGAGGGCTTCTTTCTTTAGACCCTTTATCCTTACATTTCTTTTTCATTCTTCAACCCCTTCAATGCTTACCAAGACATCATTACTAGCACCTTATTGTGATTGTTCCAGTGCTAGCATCAGTACTTAGTCGGCATTCAGCTACGTTCACATTCTACTCCATCTTTCCTAAGGACTTCTAATAATCTATTGGATTATCCCTGGGAAGATCCCTCCGGTTCTGGTTGGATCATAGGACTTAAACCTAACCACCCTTTTGACACCAATAACGTCGTGAATTAAAGATGTTGTGGGTATTTGATCGTAACCATGAAAACCACTTTAAATTCTAACAAAGTGTTTGAAAAAACATTTAGCACCTTGCTAGTTTTGTCGTTTCAGAAATGCTCCCCCTTCACATGTGCATCGATAATCGAAGGTGTTTCGCACATGTAGGTAAGAGCTAAAGTGCTTGAGTCTTATATTAGATCACATTTTAATCACATTTTCTCCCCCTATCTCTAATATATAAAATCTTTTGATATTAGAGATACCAAATTTGATTAAAATATATTTTGAAAAATAGTCTTGAAATCTCCAGGAGAAAGATGTGTTAATCTTTTGCATGAAGTTAAAATGCTCCCCCTCAAAAATTGATCCAATTGAATTGTCATTGTGAGGATATGATCCACATTTCGCTTTTTGAGGATGGGAGTTGTTGAACACACAATTTTTGAAAGATTTTGAATATCATTGAAAAATTCTTGAAAAAGTTGTGTTCAACGCTTTTTGAAAAATCAATTCTTTTTGTCGAAAGGTTTTTCTTAAGCATAAACTTGAGTTCATAGACTTTGAATGTCTTGACGAATCCACTCAAGTGTAAGAAGATTTCTCTTCTTTTGCTGAGGGTAAGGGTACTAAATCGTACACTCCCCCGTGAATATCGATCCGGGTTGCAATCTGAAAGTGATTACAAGCCATTGTGTTGAGCTCAAAACGTTGAATGTTTTGTGACAAGCTCAACCCGTGATAGATTGCTCTACCCGTTGTTTGGAAATATTGTCCAAAATAGACAATTTCCTTTATTAAAAGAAGAAATGACATGTTTTGAAAAATATTTACAACTTTCATTCGAGCTTTATGTACACACCCGTGTCGTTATTGAGCGACATTTCTAGGCACGTCCATATTATCGATACTGAAAGACATGTCGAGAAGAATATTTTTGGATTTTGAAAGATTTTTTAATTTTGTGTTTTGCTTTTATGTGTTTTATATTTTTGTATTTTGCTTTTTCAAAGATATTTACAAGTTGATGTTTGATAGATAAATCAAGCAGGCACCTTTGCCAGAATCTCCAGGTCTGCTGGAGTCAAACATCTCATACCAATTTGCCTAACGAGGTACTCAAACCTATCTTTCGACAGAGCTTTCGTAAACAAGTCGGCTAATTGGTAATCCGTTCCAACAAAGTATAATTCAACGATACCTCTTTCAACTTGTTCCTTTATGAAGTGGTATCTGACATCAATGTGCTTCGTGCGGGAATGCTGTACCGGGTTGCAGGAGATGGCTATGGCCGACTTTGAGTCATAGTACATAGGTACTTTATCAAAGTGGAAGCCATAATCCGTGAGTTGTGTTCTCATCCAAAGAACTTGAGCACAACATGCAGATAGAGACACATACTCCGCTTCAGCTGATGAAAGTGACGTGCAATCCTGCTTCTTGGAAGACCATCCCACAAGCTTATCTTGACCTAGAAATTGTGCACCACCAGAAGTACTTTTTCGTGTATCAAGACACCCTGCAAGATCAGAATCTGAATAGGCCGTTAGAAAGAAACCGATTTCCCTCGGATACCAGAGTCCCAAATGAATGGTATTCTTAAGGTACCGAAAGATCCGTTTAACCTCCTTGAGGTGCTTTTCAGTGGGTCGTGCTTGACATCGTGCACAATAACATGTAGCATGATGTATATCAGGTCTGCTTGCTGTCAAGTACATGAGGGAACCAATCATGGAACGATATCTCGTTTGATCGATGGCATTTCCCTCCAAGTCAGCATCTAGCGATGTGGTTGATAATGGTGTCCCAACGGGGTCACATGAAGTCATGCCATGCTTTTTGATTATCTCTTGACAATACTTAGCTTGGTTTATAAAGATACCACTTGGGGATTGGTGAACTTGAATTCCTAGAAAGAATTTTAGTTCGCCCATCATAGACATTTCAAATTTGCTGTGCATTACTTTTTCAAACCATTTTGAAAGTTTTGGGTTTGTAGACCCGAAAATAATGTCATCAACATAAATTTGCACAAGCAAAATGTCATCCCCATATTTATAAGTGAACAAAGTTAGATCAATGGAACCTTTTGAGAAACCTTTGGATACCAGAAATTTCGAGAGCTCGTCGTACCACGCCCTTGGAGCTTGCTTGAGTCCATATAGTGCCTTGTGGAGACGATACACCTTGTCAGGATAATGAGGATTGACGAATCCTTCCGGCTGCGTGACATAGACTTCTTCCTTCAAAGGACCGTTAAGAAATGCCGTCTTTACGTCCATTTGATAGACAGTGAATCCCTTATGTGCATCATAAGCAAGAAAAATCCTGACTGCTTCCATCCTAGCAACTGGTGCAAATGATTCATCAAAATCAATTCCCTCTTTCTGGCCATACCCCTTAGCCACTAGCCTAGCTTTGTTCTTGATGATCGTGTTTTCTTCATCCATCTTGTTTTTCCAGATCCAACGAAGATTTAAAGGAGTCACATCGTATGGTCTGTCAACAAGTTCCCAGACTTTAAGTCTTTCAAATTGTTGAAGTTCATCCGTCATCGATTCAATCCAAGCATGATCAGCCATGGCTTCTTTGATGTTTTTCGGTTCAGCATTACTCACGGCGAGTGCGAACATACAAACATCGCCATCGGTGGCTAGTTGTCGTCTTGTACGAACGGGCTGTGAAGGATTTCCAATTACGTGAACCAAAGGATGATCTCGGGTCCAATGATGTGTTGAAGGATGTCGTTGATAGAACGTATGCATATTTGACGGATCAACATGGCGAGTAGAAGACTCTCTAGTTTCGTGTACCGATGTACCGAATGGGTTGTGAAAATCGTCATCGTCAGATAAAGCACCGTCTGCTTGATTTGTGTTCTCTAGAGCAATGACAGTAGTTGTGGATGTTGTAGGATCGATTGTTGAAGTGATATTCGGAGGAGGTAAATCTGCAACAACCCGTGTTGAAGTAGATGAAGTTGTATCCTTTTGTTGATGATGATCGGTATCACCATTCGTATCATGAGTGACAGCGGAAGACTTCGATGCAACTTGTTTCTCCCCCGTGAAATATTCATCATACATTGGTCCATATAACATTTCCAACTCTTCAAGTGTCGTGTCCACTGTCATATCTGCTCTAGGAACATGTTCAGGAACCAGCTTTGAACTTGACGGTTCATTGCTGTGGTCTTGAGTTCCGAGTTCCGTGCGGTTGTGAATGGAAGTCGTGTGTCGTTGTGGATCGGGACTTAAACTGCTTTGTTCAAGTGCCATTTCTTGCAATTCATCAAATCTGATATGAATAGTCTCGACTATCAATTTTGTTCTCTTGTTGTACACTCTGTATCCCTTTGACTGAGTTGCATATCCCACTAAAATGCATGCATCACCTTTCTCTTTCATCTTGTCTAGATTTTCACCATCTCGAATAATGTAACACGTACATCCAAAAACGTGAAGGTGTTTGAGTGAAGGTTTGCGATCATTAATTATGTGATATGGTGTCTTTTCGTGTCTTGGGATAACTAAGGAGCGGTTTTGTGTGTAGCATGCGGTTGACACGGCTTCGGCCCAAAAGTATAGTGGAAGTTTTGAAGCGGATAATAATGTTCGAGCAGCCTCAACTAAAGTACGGTTTCGTCTTTCAACAACGCCGTTTTGTTCGGGTGTTCGAGCAATAGATGTTTCATGTTCAATTCCTTCAGCTTCAAAATAGTTTCTCAGTTTTGAATTCAAAAATTCAGTACCTCTGTCAGTACGAACCACTTTAACTTGAGCTTGAAGACCACGTTGTATCACTTTAAGGAAGTTGATGAGAACATCGGGTGTTTCATCCTTGGATCTCAAGAAATGAGTCCATGTGTTCCTGGAGTAGTCATCGACAATTACCATAACGTATTTCTTCCCATTGATACTTTGAACACGCATGGGACCACACAAATCTATATGAAGAAGATCTAACCGTCCTTTAGAGCTAGGTGTAGTCTTTGTCTTGAAACTACTCCGTTTAGCTTTACAAAGCTCACAAGAAGAACAAAGATGATCTTTGATGAATTTCAAGTTAGGAAGGCCTCGCACAATATCTTTCTTGGAAAGCAAGTTGATGGTATCAAAGTTAAGATGAGATAATCGTTGATGCCATAACCAAGCTTGAGTCGTTGAAGCTTTAGCCATGAAACAGATTGGAGTTGAAGATGTGGAGTCTTGTAGTGAAATAGTGTAGAGATCAGTACCCCGTGTTTCGGTAAGTAAGTCATTCCCATCATAATCATGAACAAAACATGTCTTCTTTCTAAAAGCAACCTCCAAATCTGCATCACAGAATTGACCAACCGAGAAAAGATTATGATTGAGCCCTTCGACGTAGTAAACCCTTTTGATAGTGATATTCCCCTGAACCAAGTCTCCATATCCTAGGATCGGTGCAAATTGATCATTTCCGAATCGGACCGCACCCAAGAACTTCTCCACGAAGTTAATTAGAATCTTGAGATTCCCCGTCATGTGCTTCGTGCATCCGGAGTCCATTATGAAGAGAATTACTTCGATCACCTGCAGAAGAATTAGAACACGATGGAGCATTTGCTAAATTGGATTCCATGTTAGTTGTGATTTCTGATTCATTAGTTTCCCTAGTTTCATCACTTAGAGGCACACTAACGCTCGTAGTCACATTTTCTGTCCTAACCTTAGGCATCCATTTATATCCTGGAGGACGTTGGTTAGCAAACCACCATTTCCAAGGCTTGCTAGCAGACTCATATAATTCCCTAATTCTGCTTCTAGGGTTATTAGTGGTGGAGTCTGATGCAATACTTTTCTTAGGGGGGGTCGCACCAGAATGGTTCACTTTGCGTTTGGGTTTTCTAGCACTAATAGGCATCACAGTTTGCTTCTTAGTTCTAGTTTCTACACCTTTGACATTATTCGAAACACACATAGCATGATTAGCATTAGCACACTTTCCACATTTCACACAAACAAACTTAACTTTCATAGTATTCAAAGTCGAATCATTCAAATCGTCATTACACGCGATTACAGACGTTTTATTCTCAGAAACATTGAAAATCCTAGGGTGTTCTTCTACTTCCTTCATCTTCCCTTGACTTTTGTTTTGCCAGACCTTTTCATTCATGCGAGTGCTCTTAAGCTGGGGCCGGCTAACACTAGCAGTGGGGACTACTCCTGTAGTAAAAGACACACGTCTATTAGTGTTTCTAGAAGTCTGAGGTGATTGACTTTCTTTGTTTTGTGTGGGTTTAGTGGTCAATCTATACATCCCTGGTTTAACCACATTTGTGTTCTTAATGCTTTGTGATCGAATATTTGTTTTGAGAGTGTTTTGTGGTAACCTATCCTTCCCATCCGTCTTGGGGGCAAACGCAGGTTTTGCAAATGTAGAATTAGAGAAAACAGATGGTTTTCTCAAGACATATGGTCTAGTCACTTTTTGAGCATTGGGTTGTCTTACAACAGGTTTCTTAACACTAGGTTCCACAATCTTCCCACCCATCTTAGCAATGAGTTTCTACAATTCTGCTATCGCTCTGTCCCTGTCTTGTAACTGAGCTTTCAACCCTTTAATTTCCAGATTCTGTTCGTTCATTTCTCGAAACGTTTGGGAAAGTTTTTCTTGCAATTTATTATCATGTGGAAAACTACCAACGTCTTTTTGCAAAGCAAGTTCAAGAGAATGACAATGTTTTTGAAGGAAATCAGTTTTGTGTTGAAGTAACTCAAAAGCCTTTTTATCAACATTTTCTTTATGTTTCGAAAGCTCAAGTTCAAGACGCTCACACTCTTCGATTTTATCAAGATATTTGCATGCAACATCAGAATATTCATCGATATCAGCACAAGATTGAAGAGTAACACACAAAATATCTTTTGAGAGACATTCTTCTAAGAGTAGATCATATTCGTTTGAAAATTCTAATTTGTCATTTTGAAGGTCATCAATTTCTTTTTCAAGAGACTCAACATATTTCAAATCATCAAACATTTCAGACTGAATTAAATTTTCAAACTCAAGAACATGTTCTTTTATTATCTTCGTATTTGGTATTAAAAGTTCTTTCACAAGCACAGTTATATCGTGAGGAATCTCGGTTTTCCACTTATCCTTTTGACGTTTCTCCCAATCGCTTTCAACAATTGATTGAACATTATTAACGTGGTGTTTAAGAAAACCAAGTATTTTTCTACTTTTGCTTTTAGAAGCATCTAGAGGCAAATAGTTAATATATTTAAAAACATTAGTTTTCCTCTTAGTGGCAAAAGCTTTTTTCCATTGAATTCTTTTTTGTTTGCATTCTAAAAATAATTCCTCACGAGACTTCTGTTTTTGTGGAGTGAAAAGACCATAAAGACTGTTTTCATAAGCATAGTTATATGGTTTCACAAAATCTTTATTGACCGGTGATCTACTCTCCTCATCCCAAAGGGACGTCTCTTCACTATCGAGGTTAGCTACAGGGCAATCATGATTGGTCCATTCGGACTCGTCAAGATATAAATGGGGGTTTGCAGCTTGAGCTTGTTCGAGGTACTTGGGAGTGGCAAAGCTAGGTTGACCCTTGAAAAAAGACCGAGGTGCTATCATTCTTACGGTTTGAATAGAGTCATGTGTATTATAAACAACTTTTTTCAAAAAATCGACTTGTTCTTCGAGATCCTTTACTTTTTCAGTATCTTTGCTTTGTCTATTTTTGAAATCTAGTTTTAATGTTTCAACCTCTTGTTTCTTCTCGTCAAGAATTTTAGCAGAATCGGTGGTGTTCATAGAAAGCCTCTGTTCAAGTTCATTAACTTTTGTTGTGGCAAGGTATGTTTTTTGACGTTCATCACTTAATAAAACATTAAATTGACGTTTTTCTTTAGTTAACAAAGCAAGAGCTTCATTGTATTTATTTTCAAAATTTTCCTTTTTAACGTTGATGACATGACTTTTGTACCCCTCAAGCTCGTTGGTCTTTTGAAGAAGCTCAGCCCTATAACTATCAATAGTCTCACTAGATTTTATAAGAGCGACTTTGCATTCTTCAAAGTTTTGAGTGAGCGCTGCGTTTGCCTTCTTTAATTGCTTTTGATTCTTTCTATTTTCATTGACATATTTTTGTAAACTAGCAATTAAATTAGCAAGCGCGACACGCTCCTCGTCATCATACTCATTTGCATGTTGATCATCCTCAAACTCATTATTGCACATGTCTGATGAATCGGGTGTGGTATTGCTATCAACCGTTTCCATCATACACGTGTCAGTAATTGTTGTTGGTAGATCACTATGCTCATGTGTATCACCAAACACATTATATTCAGCATCATCTTGTACCTTATCAATTAGCTTGGTATCAAAGATAGGACCATTGTCATCTTCAGTGACGTTAAGGACCTCATGAATCTTTGCCATGTATGAATAATGTGCCTCGAGTTCTTGGTCGGAGAGTTCATCATCTGTGTCGTCAAGCATTTCTCCTTCCTCAGCTGATAACTTGATTCCAGCTTCCATTTTCTTGCACAACAACATCTTTTCCTTATGATAACCATAATCTTTAACCCTCTTTGGCTGTCTGCATTCCCTTGCCAAAAGCCCAAAACCTCTGCAGTTAAAACACTGAATCCCACTTTGTTGCACAACTTGAGTACCAACAGTTTCCCTATTTCCAACAACAGTAGCCACCCTCTGATTATCATACTTGGGTTGTCGATCATACTTTGGAGGACTCTCAGAACGTCTTCGTGTGTCATACCTTGGAGGACTCTTTCCATGGGTGTTCCTCGAGTTTGAAGATGTTCGAAGGTTGTTGTTGGTGGGTTTGTAGATTTTCTTATATTGCTTCATAACGAAAGCCATTTGTTGCTTGAATTCCCTATCCCTTTGAGCTACTTCTTCATCACTGTCCTCTTCGGATGATTGCTCGGGTATAGGTGATGGTGCTCTGGCAACTTCTTTGCCTCGGGATCGTGTTGGAGCATGTGACTTAGAGACAATGGATGATCGTGGTGATGATGATTGAGTAGAGTAGGTCTTTGAAGTACGGGAGTGATAATCTGGGTAATGTTGAGTGGTAGACACCAAAGCAAGTGGATTGGAAATCTTTGCAACTCGTTCAGCTCGAAGTTCATTTGCCTCATTTTGAAATTGTTTCAAGATGTCAAAGAGCTTGTGATATGAAACTTCGTCTAACTTTTGTTTTTGTTTCACCAAGGTGACAAACCGTGTCCACTCTGGTTGAAGTTGCTGTAGAAATTGGACATTGACTTGCATGGTGGAAACTTGCAAGTTGTTTCGGGTCATATCATTCATCATCTTGTAGAATCGGGAGTAATAAGAATCAATTGATTCCCCATCCTTTGATGTAAACTTGCCAAAGTTCCAAAACATCTTAGTTTTCACATCTTGTTTGTTAAGTGATTCACCTTGTTGCAATCTTTCAATGGCCGTCCACATTTCTTGAGCAGTAGGACATGCGTCAACCGTAGAGTAAATCTCATCTCCAATGCCACTGAGAATTAAGTAGATTGCTTCCTTCTCTGCATCAAACCACGCACGGTTCTCTGGGGTGAGGTCGGTCCTCTTCTCATCACGTTCATATGCGGGTTGTGTGTCACTTGTGTCTGTGGCTGGTACTGCAGGAACTTGAATCCTTGAGAGTTTATAGGGTCCTTCCAAAATACATTGCCTTAAAGCATCACCGTTAGGTTTTGTGTCAAGGTAACGTATAAAACGGGATTGCCATTGATCATATCGACCCGACACAAGCATTGGTGGTCTTTCCTTGTTACCTGCCACCATTATGTTGTTGTTCGTCACACGGTATTCGGCAGTAGAATCCATCTCAATATTCTCTGAAATGATGAATTGAATGTGGATCTTAAGTAGTTGTGTTGTGATTGTTTGGTTGTTGAAATTCCGAAAATTGCGATTTTTTTTTTCAGCCCAACAATAAATTCCTCAGTCCGACAAAACGGTAGACCTAAAAAATTTGTAATCACCAAATTTTGAAATTGAGCTAGAAATGTCCTAAAACTAGTATGGAATTTTTTTTTTTTTTTTTTTTTTTTAAATCTTCGTGTAAACTAGGTTTCGAAACTAGTCTAGATGGTGGCTAAATCTAAAAAATACTCAAACAAAATTTAGCTAAACATGTCATCGGAATGTCCATCGGAATGTGCCATCGGAATGCCCATCGGAATGTTTCTTAGATCGGAATGTCCTTTAGATCGCAATGTGCACCTGTCGGAATCCTCTAGATCGGAATATTCAGATCGCAATGTGTACCTATCGAAATCCCAGATCGGAATGTGTACCTATCGCAATGTGGCTGTCGCAATGTGGGCAGAGTAACGTTTCAAGATTGCCTTAAATCTGTCGCAATCCAGATCGCAATAACGATCGGAATGTCCAGATCGGAATAAGGGGGCTATCACAATACTGATCGCAAAGTAAAACCCTAGGGTTATTGCGATCGAAACTGTACTTACCTTTTCAGAAATTGTAGCTGTCGCAATAAGGGACTTTTTTCCAACTTTTTAGGCAACGATTTTAGCAACTTTTAGGCAACAAATTTAGCAACTTTTAGGCAACAAGATCGTGTTTTTAACCAAACCAAAACAACCAAATCTCTACAACAAGTGTATAGAAGATTTGTAGCAAGATATAGAACACGAAAAGCACAAAGAAATATGAATTCGAGAAAGAAAGAAGGATCAAATCAAATGAAAACTCAAAAACAATCACAAAACTACCCCATGGCGATTGATACCAAATGTTGTCCCTAATATGTGATGATTATATAATACGAATTAAAGAAGAAAGAAAGGAAGAAATGAGATGAATTGTAGAGAGAGAAACTAGAGAGAGAAAAGAGAGAGAAGTGTGTGAACTTGTGAAATATTAGATTAAGAAAGAAAATGAACCACCAACCCTCCTAACATGCTAGGAGGGTAGTTTATATAGTCCACCCACATGCGGGCTTCTTTATGGACTATATGGTTTGGGCCGGGCTTTCCTTTTGGGCTTTAGTTACTTATTAATGAACTTTAGCCTAAAGTTAAGCCCGTATAACACGACTAATATACTACCTATTACAACGTTCTAAAATACGATACATAATAAACATATGACCGAGCATTCTTGTTTGGCTCAATATTTTGAGGCTAACACTTGTAATTGGGTTAGGAGGCCTTTAGGATTACATTAAACCCATACCATAACCTAAAACATCATATTTTTACTCACCATGATCTCTCCTAGCCGAATTCCATCAATGGTGGAATTAGGTTTCATCAAAAATAATTTCTTCCTTTGATTTCTAAGGTAAAATCTTCAAAACTCTTCTTTAATGTATGATTTTAATTAATCTAATCATGTAATTAATCAATAGATGATGGATCTAGGGTTAGGTTAAACATAAATTCTGTATTTTAATGATATAAACATGTTTAGATTAATTAGGGTTAATAATTATACATGATGTGGATAATTAAATAGACTAGTTGTGTTAAATTCGTTTTTAAAAACTGGGCAGAATTTTTGGTCCATTGTTTTAATCATATCTAGAGTTCTACAAACTTTTAATTTTCGAATCTTATGTTCCTAGAAATGCAATTGAATTCTCTTTCAAATGCAAGAAACGAGAACTGAATTGGAGGTCGAAAAGTGGGTCAAAAACAAGTTACAACAGTCGGAGGTCAAAACAGTTTTGAAATCAGTCGGGTTTAATTTAATGTTTTAAGATGGTTAGAGTACTTAGGAGTACAATTGGACTTTAAAACGAACATACGAGTTATTCTATATGTTATATAAAAGATCTGGAGGAGGGCTAAACAAATGGGTTAGGGTAAGACCCTCTGATCATAACAAATTTTTCATATGTTCAAAATCAGTAAATTCTGGATAGGTAAAAGTATATATATATATATATATATATATATATATATATATATATATATATATATATATATATATATATATATATACATATATATATATATATATATATATATATATATATATATATATATATATATATATATATATATATATATATATATATATATATATATATATATATATATATATATATATATATATATATATATATATATATAGATATATATATCTATATTTATATATATATATATATATATGTATATATATATATATATATATATATATAGATATAGATATCTATATATATATATATATATATATATGTATATATATATATATATATATATATATATATATATATATATATATATATATATATATATATATATATATATATACATATATATATATATATATATATATATATATATATATATATATATATATATATATATATATATATATATATATATATATATACATATATATATATATATATATATATATATATATATATATATATATATATATATATATGGAGGCCTTAACAGTAGCTTTAAGGTTGAGACCAAAGGGTAGAGTTATCTAACACATGTAAGGGCATAGGGTTTCTTTTACAGGGCATTTTATTTTGGTTAAGGGGGTGTTCGACCAATAGTTTGAAGTATGAAAAACGGGATTGTTTTGGGTTAAATGTTAAAAGGACGAGTTATGAACTAAACTAAGTTAATGGATTTATATAGGAGTGTAATGAGATTCATATGACATATAAATGTGGTTAAGTTGTAGGATAAGGTTAGATATCCATCATAAATTGATGAGCCATTTTGGTATGTCGTTCATGTCTTGATTGTATACGTTTGTGTGTTTAGATTTGTGCTAGAGCGCAGGTACTTGGAGAAGCTTGTTCAGGTGAGTTTCATAGTCCCATGTCTTTTTATGATTTGATTTCTAGATGGGATGGAAGAGACACTGTATGGTTTTGTAAAGAATGTTGTGAATGTTTTTATGGTTTGTGATGGACTTGTGTGTACACTTATGTGATTAACTGCTATGTGATTCTTGATTGTGTTTATGATTTGGATCGGGGGACACATACCGTCTCAGTTATTGTGTTTTGACTTGGTACCAAGGGGATGTTGACAAGGCGGGGCCTTGGGATTGGTTCATAGGTGTATGGGCGCCTATGGGACCATGGTTATGGGTAAGGCTTGGAGCCTTGGAATTGTGGTTATTGGTAAGGCTTGGAGCCTTGGATTTGTGGTGATTGGTTAATCTTGAATGCTAGTTGTTCATACATAATTTTAGCACATTGTCCATATGTTCTTTTATTAATGGTTGTTATTCACAGCTTATAACTGATTTGGCGTTGGAGTTTAAACCTATGACTCTCAACAACTTTATGTTGACGTGTTTTAGTGTCTCTTTCAGATGAGAATGTGGTTAAGCATGAGAATAGGAGTGGCTAGCTGGAAGGCTTAGGATTGCATTTGGAGGAACCTCCTTTCCTCTTAGTCTTTGTTTATGTTTGAATAAGTGATACTTTATAGACACATATATGTTTGTTATTTGTTAATTGTATGTCTTTGGTAAGAGGTAGACCTGTTACCTACTTACCTAGACGCCTACATTGTTTGAGATATCTTCATGACATTGTGTCACCATTTATGATATTTCCATTTCATTATTTATCTCTATAGACACGCTATTGTTGTGATGATATCCATACGTCGCGCCCTATATTCCGCCATGGTGGGATGTGACAGAATGGTATCAGAGACAGGTTTTATAGAATTAGGTTGCCTAGCCTAGTCTATAGCTTAAGGATCCCTGCATATAGGCGTCTTAGGATTACGTGTGGTCTTGATTGTTTTTTCCTAAATTTTATTTTTTGTGAATTTTGACTAGTATGAGTTGAACTGTAGTTGCCCATACTTAGTCACTTGTTAGTTTCTGTTTTGCTTTTGATATATAAATTACTTTCACCATAGTAAGTTATTTGGTGTACCTAATGTATAGTATTTTTCTTTTGATGTTTAAGTCATGTTCCCTAAGAATCATGTGGTGATTCGAGTTACTAGGAGTATGTGGATAGGAAGGATTTTAAGTTGTTTCCACTCTTATGGGCAACATGACTTATAACTGATTCTGATGTTGTGTTGGAGTTTTTCTATGCTGTTTTAGCTAGACTATGGTTTTATGTATTCCAAGAGATTGACTATATTATTTTAATAGATGGAGTTTTGGACCTTATTGTTTATGTGGTTATGAGCTTATGTGAGTAGATGGATTTATGTGTTATATGTTGTATTGATTCTTATAAGTGTCATCATAGGAGGGAGTGCATTGAGGAAAGGGTAACTGTATAATTATGGTGGCCAACATAGTTATACAAGTACCACAATTTCAATGGGTTCTCAAGTATGATTGCATGAAAGAGGGTTAGTACATGCTTGTATATGATGAGATGTAGATTTTTGGTATATGTATAATATATGGGTTTATGTAACGGTTGTCTACCACATGGCTATTTTTTAGTGTGTTATATATTTTGGGTTATACTCATGTTGTGTGATTATGGGGTCACACGATATGGACAGGTTTTAGTGATGAGTTTTATGCCTTGTGGTAAGATGGTGTTTACTCATTTGGAAAAACGAGTGTATGACACGATTGATTGATCTGACATGTATGGTAACGAGTATGTTTTGAGTGATTTAATAGGTATATATATTTGGATGTATATATACTAGTATGTGTTAAGTTATGATATATGGTCGTTTAGTAGTTATTATAACTTGAACATACCCTGTGTTTGCTCGTGTTTTATGGTGCTGGAGTTTGATGGAGTTCCAACGAAGTTTTGAGTCTTTTGATGTGTGTCTACATTCGGGTATGTATTTTAATTAATGATAACTACTAAATTTTCTTATAAATAAGTATGGCTAATTATAGGAAAACGGTTTTGAAAATAATTTGTAAGTGTATGGTATGATATCGTGACTTACATATTTTTTTTAAGTTTGTGGTAGTAAGCTATAAAAAAATTGTCTTGAAAATAATTGGATTAGTTTTCTAGTAACACGTGATAATACATTTTAAAGGGGTAAAGAAATTTTACAAAAATTTTCTTAAGTGGAGTTAAAATTTTAGAAGTATTTAACTAGACGAAAAGAGTAAAAAGGAAAATTTTATTATAGTAATGATAATAATAATACCACACCTTGTAAACGCGTAGTAGTTTAGTTATAACCAGCCTAAATGTATTTTATAAAATAATAATAATAATAATATAGAATAAATTAAAAAAACACTGTGTTTTATAAACATGTATTGCTTTAATAATAACAAGTGAAATAAGTTTAATACGGGTAAACAAGATAATGGTTAGAATAAGATTGTAGTATACTAACTAGTTGATATCTTTGATAAAATAATGAAGATAAAAGATGAGTTTATTGTTCAAAACGAGTATGATTGATTTTAGTAGTATTAAAGTTTGGTTCTTATGAGGAGTAACTATATGGGGCGAAAGTTTAAAATTTTCCGAGGTATCGAAATTTGGTAATACTAACCGTGACGAGTCTAATTTTTCTTTGTTGGCACACTCCATTGAATCTTTTGGATTACATTGTTTCGTTTTCAGTTGTTTTGGCTAGGGTTCATTATGGTTGATCTTTCGGTTTACCCTATATTTATTATGGGACGCGATCGTTGGAATTCTTTTGGTACACGTCATGGTTGATTTAGTTATGCGGTTGTGGAAATGTTAGGATGAGAGGATAGAGTTGGGTAGTATTACTTATGGTTAGATATTAGAATGCAGGGATGTGTTTTGGTTTAAAGGTTGTGTTGAAGGAATGATTAAGATTTGTGGAGTTTTGAAACTTGGATTGGTTACGGGAATAAGGGAGTAAGTAAAGTTAGTTGACTGGTCGTGGGAACGAGATGTCATGCTATGAGAAGTTGGTTGAAATACCAGCGGATGTGAGGGTAGAGTAGAAATTTTCTACTAATGGAAAGATTGGGCAAATAACACGCAAGGGAATTGGTATAGTTATGGAGGCGAGGTAGCAGTAGACACGTGAAGGAAAACATGGATGTGAAAGAATGATTGGTAGGAGGCTGATTAATGGTGATTACAACAAGTAAGGAAGAGTGAGCCATGGAGGGGTTGAACTACCTTTAGAAATATTGTGGTAGATGAGTTGAAGTTAGAGGCTACTGGGTAGTGTGAAGTTCCTAGGTAACATCATAGAGACGAGAAGGAGTGCGTGAAGAGCTACATCGTAAATAAAGGAGTTGAAAGGACTACGTGTCGGCTGCTAGAACGAAGCAAGAGATTTCGAAGGAGTCACAAAAGTTGCAAGGACTGGAAAGGTGACAAGCACTATGATGGGAATCTCTATATGGTTCGTGACGAAGAAGGACAGATCGAGTACCAAAGTGGAGTTGAAAAGAGCTGAACTAGTGGAGCGTGATGAATTGAATACATAACATGGGAGATTAAGAACTGGTGGAGGTAACAAGGGGAGTCGAGTGACTATGCGGATAGAATTTTTGTAGCAATCAATATCGAGGGATGAGTAGCGAAGCGGAGCTGAATAAGTTCATGGAGACGTGATTAGAGAGTCAGTTTTGTGAAGGTGTTATGAAAGATCTTTGGAAGAGACAGCTATGCATTATCCAATGCACTAGCGATTTCCATAGATTTGATGAATGAAGTATGGAATTTCTGTTGGACGGGATAGTGTAGGAATTAGGGAGAACCATGGCAGGAGAGAACCATGTATTCCTAGAAGATGATGATTGAAAGTACCACATGTTGGGTGCAAGATCAAAACAGAAGTATGAGATTTGAATAAGAATTTAAAATATGTCTTATTTTATACAAATGGAAACTAATATGGGTATAAGATGAGAGTGTGATCCGCATGGGATCAAATAAAACTCTAGTCTGTCAATATTAGGAGGGAGTAGGAGAACTGATCGTGAGGAAAACAAGTGAAGCTACTTCGAAAATGTTTGAGGTATAGATGACTTGAAAGACGGGAATCATAACATCGTGATGTATGTCATGAGCTAAGGAAGAAGAAGGAAGCGTGGATAGATGCGAATCATGAATGAAATAGGTCGAGATAGGAACCGAAGGTAAAACTTTGGTATAGCCTAATGAGTAGACTAAGGCACTAAGCATGCTAATATTGTTGTAGTGTGGAAAGGAAATGGTACTTACCTATACTGTTTGATTGAAAGGCTTAGTATCGATAATCGAATGGTTGAGGATTTATACATGTGATGTATCATGAGAGACGAAGGGCTTGATCTAACTAAGACAAGATGTGGAGCACTATGACCTTAAAGGTAAGACATTGTGTAGGTATAAAGGAAGTGTTGAGTATCAGGGCAAAAAAATCTTTCATGGAGAAAAGTGAGAAAGAAGTGTATAGGTGCAACTAATGATCTATCCAAATTTTATGTAAGTAGTTGTAGCATGGGTTTGGATGGCAGTTGATAGACTAACTGAGATAACCTTCCTTTTGGTGATTTGTATAGATCATAAGTTGATTTGGATTGGAATAGCCTCGTCGTGATAAACTAACCAATATGTGAAATATCATCATAGGTCACTTGTGTAAGGAAATTGGAATTTATAATTAGTTTACGGTATGGACTAAAGGGAGTTGATGAACATGATTGGATATGAGTATATCCAGCTAATTGGAGAATGATGGACGAAATGGGAAATTGATACAAGTATAGGATTCGTGTTGAGAGCTTGGGTGACTGATTTAGAGGGATGTGGGAAACTCGTTAGCGATGTATGAGTTTTCATATAATGATAGTTATCATACTAGAAGTCGATGAATGCCATTTGAGGCACTATATGGAAGGATAGGGTGAGTTGTCCTAATGGTGGACTAAAATTCGTGAAAGAGACTACTAATGTGGAAATGGTGTTTGTGGAAAGGATGAGAGTAACAAGAGATGATATGTTGAAAAAGAGGAAATCACTAGAGTTTAGTGACAAAGTTATGTAGGAAGTTTCACCTATAGTAATGGGTGGCATGTTTTGGTAAAAGGGAAAAGTTGAAGACGAGTTTTGTAGGTCCATTTATGATATTTGGAAAGAAGTGACGTGGTTTTGATGAAATGGAAGTTAACACCTAGAATCGTGGGTCCATTTAAAATCTTTCAAAGGATTGGACCAGTGGCTTATAGGTTGAGGAATAACTGGCAGAATTGAGTAGTGTGCATGATGTATTTCGTGTATCAAGCTTGAGGAAATGCTTAGCAAGAAACGACTTGCAAGTACCGTTAGATGATATTATTATGGATACGAGTCTTCCTTTCATCGAAGAACCGGTAGAGATTTTAGGTCGTGAAGCTAAGACGTTTGAAAAAAGGATAATATACCGTAATTATGGTTATATAGAAATTGGAACATGGACTAGAGTTCACGTGGGAACAGGAAGGATTTATGAGGAACAAGTATCCTTAGATATTTTCTAATGATGATCCTAAGGAGTAAATCTCGGGACGAGATTTCTAGTAGGAGGGAGTGATGTGACAACCCTGGTTTTTGAGGTTCGTCACTTACTCATATTTTTGGGGTATTTTGTGTGACTATGTGTTTTATGTGATTTATGTTTTTATATGTGTGATTTTGGGGATGAGAATGGACGAAATGAGGTACATGATTTGTAAATCATGGTACGGATTGGAAATGAAATGAAATGAAATGAGTTTAGAAATGAACTGCGGGAAAGTTCGGATATCGTTTTTACAAGGTTCCGTGTACGTACCGTATGTTGTATGTATGTATTAAGTACATATTATATGGTTAGGATAAGTTTTAGAGATACTTTCCATAAGTAGAAACTTTTGGAAATGACAGTTAGTTCAGAAATCACGTAGAAAGTCGGAAAAATCAACGTAAGGCTTTAGGGTTTTGGCCCGGAAGTAACCCGAATGTGAGGTTTAGTTTAAGAATGATAAAAGTTATAAAATAATGTTAAACACCATATCCTTAGGTGCTTTGGGCTTGGTTTGGGCAGCCAAAAGAAAAGGAAGGAAGAAAATAACCAAAAAGCCCAAAAACAGGCCCAA
This sequence comes from Glebionis coronaria, assembly GCA_025667525.1. Classification (NCBI taxonomy): domain Eukaryota; kingdom Viridiplantae; phylum Streptophyta; class Magnoliopsida; order Asterales; family Asteraceae; genus Glebionis; species Glebionis coronaria. The sequence goes on from CM046882.1 coordinate 179,703,754, forward strand.
TAGACTTGTAATTAGGTTAGGAGGCCTTTAGGATTATATTAAACCCATACCATAACCTAACACATCAGATTTTTACTCACCATGATCTCTCCTAGTCGAATTCCATCAATGGTGGAATTAGGTTTCATCAAAAACAATTTCTTCCTTTGATTTCTAAGGTAAAATCTTCAAAACTCTTCTTTAATGTATGATTTTAATTAATATAATCATGTAATTAATCAATAGATGATGGATATAGGGTTAGGTTAAACATAAATTATGTATTTTAGTGATATAAACATGCTTAGATTAATTAAGGTTAATAATTATACATGATGTGGTTAATTAATTAGACTAGTTGTGTTAAATTCGTTTTTAAAAACTGGGCAGAATTTTTGGTTTATTGTTTTGATCATATCTAGAGTTCTACAAACTTTAAATTTTCGAATCTTATATCCCTGGAAAGGTAATTGAATTCGCTTTCAAATGCAAGAAACGATAACTGAATTGGAGGTCCGGAAGTGGGTCAAAAACAGGTTACAACAGTCGGAGGTCAAAACAGTTTTGAAATCAATCGGGTTTAATTTAATGTTTTAAGATGGTTAGGGTACTTAGGAGTACAATTGGACTTTAAAACGAACATGCGAGTTATTTTATATGTTATAAAAACGATCTGAAGGAGGGATAAACAAATGGGTTAGGGTAAGACCCTCTGATAATAACAAACTTTTCATATGTTCAAAATCTATAAATTCTGGATAGGTAAAAGTATATATATATGGAGGCCTTAACAGTAGCTTTAAGGTTGAGACCAAAGGGTAGAGTTATCTAACACATGTAAGGGAATAGGGTTTCTTTTACAGGGCATTTTATTTTGGTTAAGGGGGTGTTCGACTAATAGTTTAGAGTATGAAAAACGGGACTGTTTTGGGTTAAATGTTAACAGGACAAGTTATGAACTAAACTAAGTTAAAGGCTTTATATAGGGGTGTAATGTGATTCATATGGAATATAAATAGGGTTAAGTTGTAGGAGAAGGTTAGATATCCATCATAAACTGATGAGACATTTTGGTATGTCGTTCATCTCTTGATTGTATACGTTTGTGTTTTTAGATTCGTGCTAGAGCGCGGGTACTTGGAGAAGCTTGTTCAGGTGAGTTTCATACTCCCATGTCTTTTTTATGATTTGATTTCCAGATGGGATGGAAGAGACACTGTATGGTTTTGTAAAGAATGTTGTGAATGTTTTAATGGTTTGTGATGGACTTGTGTGTACACTTATGTGATTAACTGCTATGTGATTCTTGATTGTGTTTATGATTTGGATCGGGGGACACGTACCGTCTCAGTTATTGTGGTTTGACTTGGTACCAAGGGGATGTTGACAAGGCGGGGCCTTGGCATTGGTTCATAGGTGTATGGGCGCCTATGGGACCATGGTTATTGGTTAGGCTTGGAGCCTTGGAATTGTGGTTATTGGTAAGGCTTGGAGCCTTGGATTTGTGGTGATTGGTTAATCTTGAATGCTAGTTGTTGATACATAATTGTAGCACATTGTCCATATGTTCTTTTATTAATGGTTGTTATTCACAGCTTATAACTGATTTGGCGTTGGAGTCTATACCTATGACTCTCACCAACTTTATGTTGACGTGTTTTAGTGTCTCTTTCAGGTGAGAATGTGGTTAAGCATGAGAATAGGAGTGGCTAGCTGGAAGGCTTAGGATTGCATTTGGAGGAACCTCCTTTCCTCTTAGTCTTTATTTATGTTTGAATAAGTGATACTTTGTAGACACCTATATGTTTGTTATTTGTTAATTGTATGTATTTCTTAAGAGGTAGACCTGTTACCTACTTACCTAGACGCCTGCATTGTTTGAGATATCTTCATGACATTGTGTCACCATTTTTGATATTTCCATTTCATTTAGTTATCTCTATAGACACGCTATTGTTGTGATGATATCCATACGACACACCCCATATTCCGCCATGGCGGGGTGTGACACGTACCAATCGAGGGTTTAATTAATTTTTGATTATTTCTTCGATTTCGTCGGCTAACAAGTGTATCTTGTTGTTTAATTTTGTTTTTATGGCAAATACATGCATGTTTGGCCATGGACTTATCCAACACCTTGTTATATTCATAATCTTATGGTATTATTATGTTTAGTATGCAAAGCCGATGAAAACCTAGACTAATTGTGACATGTTGTGTGTTGATTTGCATTTAATTTCAGTTTTGGTGTTTTGCCATTGTTTCGGCTTCATTAATATGTTTTCGATGTTGGTTATTGTGACAATCCGTCAATTTATGGTTGATATCTTATTCTCGAGTATTATTTAAAAACATTGTTTTAATGTTATATTATGAACTCACTCATTTATGGGAAGAAATTTGGGTCTACGTCTTGAAGTAGCATCCACTATGTCTAAACCCGAGGATTCTACGTTACGTGCTTACGTTTACATACACCGTTTTGGTGACAGTCCGACATTTCAGGAAATAAATTTATCCGTGAACATTATTTTGAGATTTTAAAGTTGTGTTGGTTCATAAACTCACAAATTTACGAGAAGAGATTAGGACTTACGATTATAATTTAACGTCCTTTACGATTAATCCGGAAACCCTAGGATTACGTATTTACGTTTTTGAACTCCGTTTTTGATGAGACAATTTTTATTAGATTCGTTTTGTGCCGTTGATTCATAATTTATAAAAACGTTTTTCGTAAAATGACCCGAGGGCACGCAAATCGAGAAAACTAGAATCGAGGAGTACCCGTAAATTAATAGGGATGGGACAAGTTTACACTTGCCCACCCCTATACAAGTGGCATCCAAGAGTACACAACACACTCTTGATGTGTCAAGTTTACTTAAGTAACCAAGGACACTTGTCCTTGTTTCTTTCCAAACCACTTAACCACAAAACAAGCTAACCGTAAACCATTTCTCACACATGCAAACCAAGAAACTCTCTCAACTCTTCCTCTCTACCCTTGAACGTCTAACATCACCATTATATCACCATCATCACCAAATTTTGACCATAAACAATATATATAAACAAAATATGTTGATTACTACACAAAAAGATGAAGATTGGAGGTGATTTTAACATATAAAAAGGAGTTTTCATGGAGGTCTTTGGGCTGATTTTCAAGAAGGAGTTTAGGGCTGATTTGTTGAATGTGTCTTCATACCCTTGTTAATCTTGAAGGTGGTCTAGATATTTCACAAGATTGGTTACCAAAACCAAGCCTTGTTCATTCAAAATCTCATCTTTTCATCACTAATGGTGGTATAGAGATTGTTTCTTCCTATCCTCTTGTTATTTTTATTATGTAATCTTGTATTTTCTTTATTTATGTATAAGTATATGATGATGAATGATGATTAAAAATATTATGTGAGGATTTGGTGTTGATAAACATGGTTAATAAGATGGAAAACCATATGTAAAAAGGTTAAAATCTTGCTTAATAAGTTGGCTATATAAAAACAGTAACTAATCATATGTTAAACTGATAAAATGGAAAAGTGGAATCAATATACAGTAAGTTTTAGGTCTTGTACACATGTGAGAGTTGGCCATGCAATAGAATCATTATAATGAGTGAGATATGATCAAAACAAAATTAGTGTATCAATCTAAATAGTCTGTTTTGTGAGGACTGTTAGGGATACTTAGACATGGATTGAGTAGTATCTAAAACTAATTTATTTGTAACACATAATATGAAGTTTATGTCATCCAAAAATGAGCTTCTATCTCCTTGTAGAACTCAAGATATGATAAAAATGGTGAAAATGAAACTGAAAATTAGATTTTGTGAAATTAAAGTTTAATAGTATTATAATAGCACTCAAATAAATATAGTATAAAATGTAAAATTAAAACCCACTAACTTATATATAACATTTATATAAGTATGTACAATAATAAATAAATGAGACATTTTATAAAAATGGAAATTTGATAAGTTTTATAAGTTATAAAACTATAAACATGATTTTTACGTCTTTTCGGCTAAAACCGTAAAATTAACGTTTTCGTCAATTAAAACTTAGATGGTCAGACCCGTCTAATATAAAATTTTTATAAATAATATACTGATATATAAGTACATATTACAAGTAAAAACAGATAAAACCCGAGCTTTATAACATACGGACATTAACGGGCCAAGTTAGCCTTGTTGGACTATTAATCCAACTAATTTGGCTAAACACTTATAAACTTACTTATTAGGCTTAACCCACTTGGGCCTAACTTGTAAGTATAATACTGATATTAAAAGTGTAAAATGGATCAATATAAGGTAGTGGACTTATAATGGGCCTAATGGGCCTTGACAAGTAAAGAAGATGAACTAGTGAAACAAGTATAAAAGTTGTCAACACATAACACTAAAAATGAGTAAATGAGAATGTACAATCCCACTTGATCATCATCATACTCATGATATCATCATAGATATACATAGCCATTGTTTTTATAAAGTCATTGGACAAGAGTCTAAGACCGAGTATTATTTGTCTAGGTTTCCGTGATTGAAGCACGTACCGTACATCCAAATCGCCGATAACCGCCTTCCCACATCAACGTGAGTTCATAGCCTCGCACTCTTTTAAATGTTTTTATGAAATTTTTTATAAACCCGCGAGGGAGATAACATGTTAGTTTTGATAAAATAGGACACCATTTGTCCCGATTGTTTGTTTAATGATTTGGACCCGAATGATTGTATGACCCGATGAATGATTATATGACCCGATGTATGAGATAAAATGGATTATTAAAGTTAGGTTATGTCACTAAAAGTCCCATTAGCATGAATTGTGAACTACCGGGATTTGGTAGACGCTTATGCATATAATAGTACTATTTGGGGACGATCACCCCAGTTCGCGCCTTGACGGTTGATCCCCGTCGTGCCACACTGAATGGTAAGCGAATTTATGTATGAGAAGATTTACACAAGCGTGATTATTGTGACGATACGCTAATTTAGATGGGAAAATTGAGTTTCGGGCTAGCTACCTTTTGTTTGGTATAGTAAGGTAACAATGTCATGCGGCTTATAGTAATCCAAATAACGAAATACTGCTATACGCACTGAATTACGATATATTGCCTGACTAGCAATATGGGGTCTTATTATTGATTTTATGTTCGTGTTTTGGTTTTACATAACCATATTCATATAACGGTTTTTATTTAACCTTATACAACGTTATAAAATGTATTGTATGATGTTTTTAATGACAATGGTTCGTATAATGATTTTGAAGGCAAAAGCCTATATTATATTTTTTGATAAGGATTTGTGTAAAATGACTTTGGCTATTTTATGGCCTATTACAAAGATTTGTACAAAACGATTTTCGGTAATAATTTTATACAGATGTTATATTGATGGATTTAATTAAAACTCTATGAATTCACTCGACGTTATCGCTGACCTTTTCTTTTAAAATGTTTTATCTCAGGTACTTGAAGGTAATTCTCGGGAAGACGACAAGAATTCATGGCCAGCACTTAAATAACAATTTCCATTCAAATGTTTTATAAAATTGTATGAAATATTATGACTTGGGACCTATGTAAATTTGATATTTATTAATGGAAATGCTTTATTATTAAACGACGCGATTTTTAAGCGTTGTCTATGATGTGAGTAATGTGCTATCCCGTAAAACCAACGAGTCTTCCGCTGTATTGAATTGTATAAATTTGGGGGTGTTACAGTTTGGTACCAGAGCTCTCGTTATAGAGAACAAAAGATTTTTAAAACCAAGGTTTTGAATAAAACATTTCAAAAGATTTTAACTATAAACATTTTTCTAAAAATGTCTAAAAATCTTTTGACTATAACGGTGCCGAAGAATTCCCGAGTTACCGACAAGGCCAGACTGAGATGTGTTATTTTAATATATATATAACTTGGATTATATATATATGTTGTAATTTGATTACATGATTGTTTGATGATTATTTTGATATTTATACGAGGTATTTATACGACGTAGATTGTCACAAGAAACCCTAACTCCCCTAGCAAATCAATCGAAGCTATTCCCGTAGGAATTCTAGCTATTCCAGATCTAAACCAAGATGTGGATATTTATGATCTCAACAAAATGGTTGATATTCGTAGAAATGTAGATATTAGTTGATTGTGATCTTGAAGAAGAATTGGCGAGATTATAACTAATATCGATGTCATGACGATCTTTCCTTATAGAGTGGAGTTTGACAAAACCATTACCACCTAGAAAGATGTCATCTGATTCGGTGTCATCCAATTCTTAAATTTGGAAATCGAAAGGGTGAATGTTGCACTTGAGGCTGTCATTGGAACCTTTACCCAAAAGCCTCATGCCACTAGTACCTTTCCAAGAAGTCTAATTGAATGTGTGAGTCATCTCATACTAGTGACTCATTTGATAACTATTGATGAAGGATCTATAGGATTGGAAATTAAGTGTTGATTCATATCGAGCTTTTATTGCCCTTCTAAGGTTTAAAAACAAAGTTGAAAGTATTGGAAAATGAGGTAGGATATCGAGTTGAGTATAAGTTGATTGAAACTCGAATGAAGTAAAATTTAACTCATATGGAATATGAGATTATTAAGAGGAAGTCATTAAGTCCTGTGATTGAATTATAAGGTTTTAAATGATTGTTAGTTGTGTTAAGGGTTGTTCCTAAACCATTGTCCAATAACGAGGATGCCTAGTGTCCAATAAATAAATTGAAGAAATCTTCTTCTGAATTGGGACCGATGGATCTTATGGGGCAGGTGGGACACCTAATGACTCTTGTAGATTAGTATTCATTGTGGTATCTTTTAAAAATAATCCCTAACTTAACTGAGACATCAGTTGGTAGGATGAGTTCTTGGAATTGTATGACATAGTGACACGTAATGTGTTACAGTACAATTTAGACTTGTTTGTGATTAATGAAAAGAATACCTTTGATTGCTAAATTCTACATGTATCGATGATATCTATCTTTTCTTGCTTCTTCCTAATGCTCGCATTAGTGATGCAACCATTGAACAAGTACTCACCTCGAATTGAGTTACGTTGTGGATTATTCTTTTTGAGTGCCATAAAGGTCATAAACCTCATGATTATTTGGCTAAGCTCATTTCCTAGCATATTGTAGTTAGTTCTTGGTGAACAACTTTTCATCACTCTTTTGCAGATCATTCATTGTTTTTATAAGATAAAACAGTATCCCTTGAGAAAATCACTATAAGGATTATTCAAAGTGAGATTTGTAAGTGATTGTTATCGAAGTTAAGTTGTTTAAAAAACACCTTGGAAAACTTAATTGTTTTCATAATAAAGAAAATCTTTGTAAATTTTTTTTTTTGATTCTTATTTAAGAATTAAGCATGAAAATGTTTTCATTATAAACATGCTGATAACAAAGTTTTGACGAACTGAGTATTGCATCGTTAATCTTGAAATTGTATATAGTTGCGCGCCTACATACAATTTGGAATGGACCATGCAAGGCTGATTAGTAGTCACCATAAAACTAATGAATAAACACTACATTTTCTTTGAAGATTGTGAAAGATTAAATTTTATGAGATCCACAAGAAGTGAAAAATAGGGACATAATGTTAGGGACACCTACATATGTGCCTGTAGCATCTATTCTTCTGAGTTGAATTTACTCATCTGTGGAAATTGTCTTATTTGACAATTGATATTCCCTTCTTGTCTAATTCTCCCGTGGAGAGATTCTTTGAAAAAGTATATGATTACCGAGTGTTGATACCCGACTGGATGTATCGACGTTCCTATCATTTCTTTTGATTTGATTTCATTTGAATGACCTGGGTAACGACCTGAGGACCTTTCGAATGCGTACTCAAATTATGAAAACATGGGATATATTCATATTCATTAAATGCTTTCGTCTGTATCTGATTTGAAATTCTCTCGCATAGATTATGCGTTGACCTTACTCTTTTAAGGTTAGTTATGTCTCCATATATCCTTGAATTGTGAAGGATTATGAGTTATTATTAGTCTTTTGAGAAGTTCACATCTTATCAACGGCAATGAAACTGGAAAGTTGATAGTGCCAATAGAATGGATTGATTGATTATGACATGACGACATTGTCTTAATTGATGGAAACTCGAATAGAATTCCCCTAAAAGATAAGATGTTGATTATCAAAAGTGATCTAAATAATTCTTGATGGATGACCATATCCTGTAGTTAGACTTGAAATTATACCATGAATGGTTATGAACTAGTCATAGATATTATAATCTAGAAAGAACCTAATATGAATTTATTAAAAAGATGTTTCCGTTATCTGAAACTTTAGAAGGTATTTGTTGGTAAATTACCTAGACTTTCGCCATTAAGGCAAGTTGAATTTGGTATTGATTATATTTCTGGTGCTGCACCTGTGGCGTGTGCACTGTACGTCAGCACCATCTGAATTAAAAGAATTACCGTACAACTGAGAGAGTTGTCGGAGAAGACTTTTATTCTACCAAGCTCGTCATCATGAAGAGCTATGGTGTTATTATTCCTTATATTTGTTGAATTACCATGAACTAGGTAAATTGATGATAAAAGTCTATATCCACTACCCAAGATGATAGATTTGTTCGATCATTTACAAGGTTCTAGCGTATATTCAAGATTTTATTCTCGGCATGGTTATCATCAACTTCGCATCCGCGAAAAAGATTATCTATTACAATCACTACATCGAGAACTTGTAATGAACATTATGAGTTTCACGTGATGTCGTATGGACTGACTAATACACATGTAACATCCATAAATTTGGTGAATCACGTGTGTAGGATGCAATTTGATAAATTCATGCTTATGATCATTAAGGACTAATTGTTTGTTTATAAGAATAAGAATGATTTAATAATTATTTATAGATTGCCCTGAATTAGCCGAACAATAAAAACATGTACCTTGAATTTTTAACATGTGATTTAAGGCTTGATCCTTTACATAAAATGACCGTTTGATTAATGATGGTAAGATATATGTATATTGACTCTTCAAAAATTAAAAGTCATTTAAGACTTTGGGTTTTACCAAAAAGAAAATTTCAAATATGTTTTGACAAATGTTTTAACAAAGGATTTTTAAGGGATCATTCTCTTATACCCAAACCATTTAACTAAACTCCTGTTTAGGGGTAAATGTTTGTATATACCTCAAGACAACCTAAGAGGGATTAAGGAAACCATTTAAACCATGACCTGAAATTTGAAACGACAATTTTTGCTTTTCAGCTAAGAAAATTTTGACCAAAGTATAACCAAAGATTTTTCGAACATTGACGGATCTTATTAATTATTTTCAATAAATCAACAAAAATCGTGTTAATTAAATTCATATTTATTCTTTTTAACATTTTCCAATAATTGGACGAACCGAGAAAATTTAAAACTTTTTACGTTTATGTTTCATAAAATTAAATATTTATTATTTAATTACTTGTAATAATTATTGACGCTTTAGACGTAGGGTTGAGCAAAACTGATAAAAATAATAGTTGAGACGAGACTAAAACTTAGAAAATATGAAGAAAGAAATTTTGAATGAATATGTTCATGATAATTATTTCATCAGAGAAGATGAAGGTAGATACTGACACATTATGTAAAAATAAAGAATCAATTAGGACGTGTTCCTTAATAATGACTGTGCAAATAAATTACCGAGTAATTTAAAATATAGCCGATGCTTATAAGAAGGATAATATAGATAATAAAAAGGGGTTCGCGGATAATGTGAACCATTAGAATTGAGAAGCCAATGGCGTTAAATGTATAAAAGACCACTTGTGGTTACCTGAATATAGAGGATTTTGAGATTTAGTCATATTGAAATCTCATAAGTATAAGTATTCCATTCATGTCATTTCTGACTAAATGTATCTTTATCTGAAGAAGTTGTACTAATGGCAAATTATGAAGGCAGCCATTGCCTCATACATTAGTAAACGTCTAGGTATTGCAAAGGTCATCATCTGAATTTGATTCGATTTGGGTCATCATCGACAGACTGACCAAATCTGCTAATATCATTCCTGTTAATGATAGATTCTTGATGAAGAAATTGACTCTTTTGTATTTAAAGGAGTTGTGTAAACATGGTGTGCCTGTATCGATCATCTCTATCAAGATCCTCGCTTCACATAGAATTTCTAGAGATTTGCTCAGAAGTCATTGAGAACGAATCTTGATGAGAGTACTGTGTACCACCCCAATCGAAGGGACGGGGTAAAGTAACGATACAAAATACTATAAGTGCTGTTTTATGTTTGAATGATTGACCTTTGGTAATAAACCGTATAATCGCTTTCCTTTGGAGAGATTATCATTGATAATTATCGTATTAGGATCGAGATCGAATCTTGTTAGGATCTAAACATAAGAGCATCTGTAAGCAGGAGTTGGGATGAAGACACCCGACATACACCCATTGTGAGTTGGACATGTCTTTTAGGTTTAAGGTTTCCTATGATGGCGAACCTAACCTTACAAAAAACTCGACCCGCGAGACCTGAAATGATTGTTGAAATTAGGATCTGATTATTGACGGCCGGTAGTGGGCAGGAGGTTATGTGAATATGAAATGTAGATCTTGAAGTGCCACATGGGTAGCGAATTTATGCCAAAAATTTTAACCATGGAAAAATTAATTGATGATCTGGGAGATCATGGGATATAAGTCCCCGTTGTGTGGGACCATTGAGATGATGTAAAAGATTGGTTTGAAAGTCATATGAGCTGGATCTACCCTAGGACTTCAAGATCTGCGTGAATTATGTTTCGTATATCGAACTTGATAAAATGTCTATCAAGTGAGAATCTGATCACTTCTTGATAAAGTTAGATCGGCAAAAAGTTGCATTCATCAAAAACCCGTGAACATCATGGATAGAGAAAGTAAGTCAACCTTAAGCCTGATCTTATTCTCATAGTTATGTTTGATGAAACTCGTGTATTGTAATGATTTACACTTGTGAGAAAAGACCGAATGTGGAGGAAATACCCACATGGCTTTAACTCTATAAGAAGCGAGTAGTAATATAAAATGATCTTTGAGGACAAAGATCCTGTTTAGGGGTAAATGTTGTGACAATCCGTCAATTTATGGTTGATATTTTATTCTCGAGTATTATTTAAAAACATTATTTTAATGTTATATTATGAACTCACTCATTTATGAGAAGAAATTTGGGTCTACGTCTTGAAGTAGCATCGACTACGTCTAAACCCGAGGATTCTACGTTACGTGCTTACGTTTACATACACCGTTTTGGTGACAGTCCGACATTTCAGGAAATAAATTTATCCGTGAATATTATTTTGAGATTTTAAATTTGTGTTGGTTCATAAACTCACAAATTTACGAGAAGAAATTAGGACTTAGGATTATAATTTAACGTCCTTTACGATTAAACCGGAAACCCTAGGATTACGTATTTACGTTTTTGAACTCCGTTTTTGATGAGACAATTTTTATTAGATTCGCTTTGTGCCGTTGATTCATAATTTATAAAAACGTTTTTCGTAAAATGACCCGAGGGCACGCAAATCGAGAAAACTAGAATCGAGGAGTACCCGTAAATTAATAGGGATGGGACAAGTTTACACTTGCCCACCCCTATACAAGTGGCATCCAAGAGTACACAACACACTCTTGATGTGTCAAGTTTACTTAAGTAAACAAGGACACTTGTCCTTGTTTCTTTCCAAACCACTTAACCACAAAACAAGCTAGCCATAAACCATTTCTCACACATGCAAACCAAGAAACTCTCTCAACTCTTCCTCTCTCCCCTTGAACGTCTAACATCACCATTATATCACCATCATCATCAAATTTGACCATAAACAAAATATATAAACAAAATATGTTGATTACTACACAAAAAGATGAAGATTGGAGGTGATTTTAAGATATAAAAAGGAGTTTTCATGGAGGTCTTTGGGCTGATTTTCAAGAAGGAGTTTAGGGATGATTTGTTGAATGTGTGTTCATACCCTTGTTAATCTTGAACGTGGTCTTGATATTTCATAAGATTGGTTACCAAAACCAAGCCTTGTTCATCCAAAATCTCATCTTTTCATCACTAATGGTGGTATAGAGATTGTTTCTTCCTATCCTCTTGTTATTTTTATTATGTAATCTTGTATTTTATTTATTTATGTATATGTATATGATGATGAATGATGATTAAAAATATTATGTGAGGATTTGGTGTTGATAAACATGGTTAAAAAGATGGAAAACCATATGTAAAAAGGTTAAAATCTTGCTTAATAAGTTGGCTATATAAAAACAGTAACTAACCATATGTTAAACTGATAAAATGGCAAAGTGGAATCAATGTACAGTAAGTATTAGGTCTTGTACACATGTGAGAGTTGGCCATGCAATGGAATCATTATAATGAGTGAGATATGATCAAAACAAAATTAGTGTATCAATCTGAATAGTCTGTTTTGTGAGGACTGTTAGGGATACTTAGACTTGGATTGAGTAGTAGCTAAATCTAAGTTATTTGTAACAGGTAATATGAAGTTTATGTCATCCAAAAATGAGCTTCTATCTCCTTGTAGAACTCAAGATATGGTAAAAATGGTGAAAATGAAACTAAAAATCAGATTTTGTGAAATTAAAGTTTAATAGTATTTTAATAGCACTCAAATAAATATAGTATAAAATGTAAAATTACAACCCACTAACTTATATATAACATTTATATAAGTATGTAAAATAATAAATAAATGAGAAATTTTATAAAAATAGAAATTTGATAAGTTTTATAAGTTATAAAACTATAAACATGATTTTTACGTCTTTTCGGCTAAAACTGTAAAATTAACGTTTTCGTCAATTAAAACTTAGATGGTCGGACCCGTCTAATGTAAACTTTTTATAAATCATATAATGATATATAAGTACATATTACAAGTAAAAACCGATAAAATCCGAGCTTTATAACATACGGACATTAACGGGCCAAGTTAGCCTTATTGGACTATTAATTCAACTAATTTGGCTAAACACTTATAAACTTACTTATTAGGCTTAACCCACTTGGGCCTAACTTGTAAGTATAATACTGATATTAAAAGTGTAAAATGGATCAATATAAGGTAGTGGACTTATAATGGGCCTAATGGGCCTTGACAAGTAAAGAAGATGAACTAGTGAAACAAGTATAAAAGTTGTCAACACATAACACTAAAATGAGTAAATGAGAATGTACAATCCCACTTGATCATCATCATACTCATGATATCATCATAAATATACATAGCCATTGTTTTTATAAAGTCATTGGACAAGAGTCTAAGACCGAGTATTATTTGTCTAGGTTTCCGTGATTGAAGCACGTACCTTACATCCAAATCGCCGATAACCGCCTTCCCACATCAACGTGAGTTCATAGCCTAGCACTCTTTTAAATGTTTTTATGAAATTTTTTATAAACCCGCGAGGGAGATAACATGTTAGTTTTGATAAAATAGGACACCAATTGTACCGATTGTTTGTTTATTGATTTGGACCCGAATTATTGTATGACCCGATGAATGATTATATGACCCGATGTATGAGATAAAATGGATTATTAAAGTTAGGTTATGTCACTAAAACTCCCATTAGCATGAATTGTGAACTACCGGGATTTGGTAGACGCTTATGCATATAATAGTACTATTTGGGGACGATCACCCCAGTTCGCGCCTTGACGGTTGATCCCCGTCGTGCCACACTGATTGGTAAGCGAATTTATGTATGAGAAGATTTACAAAAGCGTGATTATTGTGACGACACGCTAATTTAGATGGGCAAATTGAGTTTCAGGCTAGCTACCTGTTGTTTGGTATAGTAAGGTAACAATGTCATGCGGCTTATAATAATCCAAATAACGAAATACTGCTATACGCACTGAATTACGATATATTGCCTGACTAGCAATATGGGGTCTTATTATTGATTTTATGTTCGTGTTTTGGTTTTACATAACCATATTCATATAACGGTTTTTATTTAACCTTATACAACGTTATAAAACGTATTGTATGATGTTTTTAACGACAATGGTTCGTATAATGATTTTGAAGGCAAAAGCCTTTATTATATTTTTTGATAAGGATTTGTATAAAATGACTTTGGCTATTTTATGGCCTATTACACAGATTTGTACAAAATGATTTTCAGTAATAATTTTATACTAGTGTTATATTGATGGATTTAATTAAAACTCTATGAATTCACTCGGCGTTATCGCTGACCTTTTCTTTTAACATGTTTTATCTCAGGTACTTGAAGGTAATTCTCGGGAAGACGACAAGAATTCATGGCCCGCACTTAAATAACAATTTCCATTCAAATGTTTTATTAAATTGTATGAAATATTATGACTTGGGACCTATGTAAATTTGATATTTATGAATGGAAATGCTTTATTATTAAACGACGCGATTTTTAAGCGTTGTGTATGATGTGAGTAATGTGCTATCCCGTAACACCAACGAGTCTTCTGCTGTATTGAATTGTATCAATTTGGGGATGTTACAGTTATAGCCATTATTTAGGCATTTTACAGTAGGTTAATGATAGGTTAAATTTTTTTAGTCATAAATCATTTCTAACGAATGCTTGGATGGGAATGGCTAAGGAATTAAAGATATATTGTGAAATTCTGAGTTGTTGAGTGACCTGCACTAAAACGTGATTTCCTGGAGTTCTACAAGGACATAGAAGCCCAATTTTGGTGTGCCGATTCACAACTCATGGGCCTTCATAAGCCTCAACTGGACCTTAGGCAGGGGAAGACTCCTTCTATGGGTTTTGGGCCCTAGAAATCGACTGAAAAGTTTTGGCAGTTTTGGGCCTCATGTTCACTTTGGGTTCTACTTGCTCTTGATGGTCTTGGAGCAAGTGGGAGCCCACTTTGTGGTTGTGTTGACTTACCCTTAGTTGACTTCTTGGTTCTCGTGATGGCTCACGAGATCAAGCATATGTTTTTTGTGACAATCCGTCAATTTATGGTTGATATTTTATTCTCAAGTATTATTTAAAAACATCATTTTAATGTTATATTATGAACTCACCCATTTCTGGGAAGAAATTTGGATTTACGTCTTGAAGTAGCATCGACTACGTCTAAACCGGAGGATTCTACGTTACGTGCTTACGTTTACATACACCGTTTTGGTGACAGTCCGACATTTCAGAAAATAAATTTATCCGTGAATATTATTTTGAGATTTTAAATTTGTGTTGGTTCATAAACTCACAAATTTACGAGAAGAGATTAGGACTTACGATTTTAATTTAACATCCTTTACGACTAAACCAGAAACCTTAGGATTACGTATTTACGTTTTTGAACTCCGTTTTTGATGAGACAATTTTTATTAGATTCGTTTTGTGCCGTTGATTCATAATTTATAAAAATGTTTTTCGTAAAACGACCCGAGGGCACGTAAATCGAGGAAACTAGAATCGAGGAGTACCCGTAAATTAGTGGAGATGAGACAAGTGGGACACTTTTCCCACCTCCACTAACCGGCTAACACAAGCCTTGTGGTAAGTTTATACATAAACTTGCAAGACACATGTCTTGCAAGCTTAATAAACAAGCTAACACATAACCAAAACCACTCACACAAACCACTTCCTCACTCAACACATGCAAAACTACCAAAAATCCTCTCTTTCTCTCTTGGTTTTGCCATCCAAACTCAACCCAAAAACACCCTATTTGATCAATTTCAACCATGAAATCATGTGTTATTCACACATATGATGAAGACCTTTTGAAGCTCTATTGAATGGTGGTGATTATAACATCTAAAAAGAAGTTTCCTTGGTGTCTTGGGGCTGATTTTCCACAAGATGTTCATGAAGATAGGTGATCTTGAAGATGATATTGGTTTATCACAAGTCTTGCCATCAAAATTCAAGCCTTGATGAAAAACTACACAACCTTGGTGGTATAAAGATTGTTCTCCCCATCCTCTTGTTATTTTGATTATGTAATCATGTATTTTCTTCTTAATGTATATAGGTATGATGATATATGATGATAAAAATATTTTGTGGGGATCTTGTGTTGATTAATATGATCAAAATAACTAATAGTTGTATAAAAGGATGATGAAATCTAGCCTAAACAAGTAGGCTGTATAAAACAGAATGTGACACTATGATAACTAGTAAAAATGACATAGATTAATGGATATACAGTAAGTAATATATCTTGTACACATGTGGGAGTTGGCCATGCAATGGAATCATAAAAATGAGTGAGATATGATCAAAACAAGTTTAGAGTGCAAATCTGAGTACACTGTTTTGGACGAATTTTATAAAATACTTAGAGGTTGATTCATCAGTAGCTATAAGAGAATAAAATGAAACACATATCATGTAGTTTCTGTGATAAAACTTTGGGGTTCTATCTCTATGTATAACTCTAGATATGACCATTTTCGTAAACTAGATTTTTAGGACTGATTTTGTATAAATAATATATAATATAAGCACTCAAAATTTATATAAAATATATAAATATATAAAACCCAATAGTGGATAATAATTATAATAAAATAGTTATATAAGTATTGATATTTAAATGGGACATGTTATATAAATTACAAGTATAAATGTTTTTCCAAGTTATAAAACTCTATACTAAGTTTTACGTCTTTTCGGCTAGTACCGAAAGATTAACGTTTTTGTTAAATAAAACTTAGACGGTTGGACCCGTCAAATGTAAACTTTTTAAAACTCATATACTGATATATAAGTACTTAATAGAAGTAAAAACCGATAAAACCCGAACTATATAACATACGGACATTAACGGACTAAGTTAGCGTTATTGGACTAATAATACAACAAAATGGGCTAAACACTTATAAACTTACTTATTGGGCTTAACCCATTTGGGCCCAACATGAAAAGTATAATACTGATAATAAAAGTGTAAAATGGGCTAATATAAAGTATTGGGCTTGTAATAAGCTTATTGGGCCTAAAACATGTATATAGGTAAAACTAGTAAACTAATATAAAAATTGTCAACACATAACACAAAAATGAGTGAATAAGAATGTATAAACCCACTTGATCATCATCATATATATAAAATCATCATATGTATACATAATTGTTATTTTATAAAGTCGTTGGACAAGAGTCTAAGACAAGTATTATTTGTCTAGGTTTTCGTGATTGAAGCACGTACCGTACATCCGAATTGCCGATAACCCGCTTTCCCACATCAACGTGAGTTGATAGCCTCACACTCTTTTAAATGTTTTATGAAATGTTTGATAAACCCGCGAGGGAGATAACATGTTAGTTTTTATGAAATAGGACACTAGTTGTCCCAATTGTTTGTTTATTGATTTGGACCCGAATGATGGTATGACCCGATGAATGATTAAATGACCCGATAGATGAAATGAAATGGATTATTAAAGTTAGGTTATGTCACTAAAAGTCCCATTATCATGTATTGTGAACTACCGGGATTTGGTAGACGCTTATGCATATAATAGTACTATTTGGGGACGATCACCCCAGTTCGCGCCTTGACGGTTGATCCCCGTCGTGCCACATTGATTGGTAAGCGAATTTATGTATGAGAAGGTTTCCATAGCGTGATCTTTGTGACGGCACGCTAACTTAAATGGGAAAATTGAGGTTCGGGCTAGCTACCCGTTGTTTGTTGTAGTAAGGTAACAATGTCATGCGGCTTATTGTTAATCCCATTCACTCCATAACACAAGATTTAGAGAGAGAAATAGTAGAAATGTAGAGAGAGAGAGAGAGTAGAGAGAGAAGTGGAAGGTTTACACTAAAACTAGGTGTTTTATGAAATAAACCAACACCCTCTTCCACATGTGGAAGAGGGTTATATATGCCACGGCTCTAAGGCCTTTGTGGGCTTCATCTTGGGCCGGGCTTGGCATTCACTTGGGCATATAGCCCCTAACAAAGACAATATTAGCTTAAAGTCCAAGCCCGCTTTTCCCGACTAGCCTATTACTATACAAGACCAATAACGACTAAGATGACCTATTACATTCTTGTTCGACTATATAAAATATAGGGCTAACAATCTCCCCCAATGTATCGGTCATCTTAAAATGCTTAAAAAGCATAAGATGGTTGAGTAAATACATTCTTGTAGAGGAGATCTTCCTGCTTTGGTCTTGTATCTTGGTCTTGATCTTGTTTGTAACAACTTTGTTCCTTCATGCTTTCGTGATCTTTATCTTGAGCCTTTGTCATTTGACTTTGAGTGCTTGAGATCTTCATCTGTACTCCTTGTGACTAAGATGACATATTACATTCTTACATTCTTAGGTATCTTGATTATCACCATCTTGTGCTCTTGTGACTTCTGAATCGACATTGGTTACACAGCTACGCCACCTTCTTGATATACAGTGACATATACAGACACGGATGAAATGGCTTTGAACATTTCACCCTAACTCGGTAGCATTTTACCTCCGGTCGGTGAAGACCGTTAAACGGTATTAAATACTGTACCTGTGATCAGGTAGATTCTATTAAGAACCTCCTTGACAGGGTTTCCCGGCGGTAGTAGCCAGTTCTCTTTACTCGACCGTCTCAAAGCAGACTACGAACGTAAAGAGTGAATCATAAGGTTAAATTATCCGTCTGATTAGAGTCGTCAATTCAGATTTCCTGGAACAAGTTTGATTCTAAAAGAATCGCACCATTGTTGATTTCCAGTTTGTCACAAGCTTGATTCATAGAGAATCTTGTGAGTTACCTACTGCACTGCTGTTTGATGTTGACACTGGAAGGATTTCCATTCGTCACTGTGAACAGTAATGAGTGTCACTCTGAATGTTCTGGGAAGATCACATGGATTTTGCGAAGAAACCTGGAATCAAGTTTGAATCAATTAAGAATCAAACTTAGTTGCATTCCAGTTCTCACAAGTTTGATTCGTGTAGAATCGCACAAGTTACCTACCATGAGCTTGTTTGATGCTGGCTGAAGAAGGATTTCCATCTTCATTGTGAATCGTATCACTCAGATGTTCTAGCAGTATCGCAAGGATAATGCGTAGGACTCGGTTGTGTCCTAATGAGATGATAGATAGATCTTGTTTGGCTCTAGACTCAAGAAGTGCATTTTGGTAATCGGAGGCTGGAGCAGACTGCCACCTTTTCAATATTAACTGACTCGGAGTGAGAAAGTCAATAGATACATGTTGATCTCCGTGACAATGAGACAAGTTTCTTTTGAGAGAAACTCGAATGGCTGGGGAAGGGTTGTGCATCACATCACTGGGTCCATGACACTTGTCTTCAAAAGATGTGTTAACCCGGTTTCTACCTAAGTTGCATAGAATATTCAACTCCTTCAATGCTTACCAATACGTCATCATTAGCACCTTGTTGTGATTGTTCTAGTGCTAACTTAAGTACTTGGTCCGCATTCAGCTTCATTCCACTCCATCTTTCCTAAGGACAACTATTTCTAGCTATGGAATGTCCTTGGGTAGATCCCTCCGGTTCTGGTTAGATCATAGGACTTAGTTTCCTATCCTAAACCACCTTTTGACTCCATCATTCCGTCGTGGATAGTAGGTTGTTTGGGTTATAGATCGTAACCATAAACCATTGAAATCCATTCAAATTGTTTGATAAAAATCAAAACTTTTAACACTTGAAAGTTTTATATTTCCAAAAAGCTCCCCCTACACGCATGAATCGATATACGAAATGGTTTAGTATGTGAAGGAAAGAGTTGCACTTGAGTCTTTAAGATAACATGTTGCAATATATTACATTTTAATCACATTTTCTCCCCCTATCTCTAATATAAAAACATCATATTAGAGATACCAATTGATTAAAATATGACAATTTCTGAAAACTGATTGGGAGAGAAACATGTGTGTACGCATGAATCATGGAACTTTTTCAGCCGGGATGCTCCCCCTCAACAATATATGTGTGTCTTGAAACAAAAGTTTGACAAAATTTTGGAAAAACAACACCACAAATATGTTGAGGTATGGAGTTGAGATGCCTTTACCGATAATATATGACAAATTTAATATCATTTTTGGAATGTGTTGGATACATAAAATATGACAATTTTAGAGATGTACCCAACAACATTAAAAGGCTTGGTTTTAAAACGCTCCCCCTCAAAAATTGATCAAAATAACATATGACAATTTTGAGATGTGAAAACCACATATGAGGAAGGGAGTGTTGAACACACAATTTTGAAAGATTTAGAAAAATCTTTTGAGAAATTCTTGAAAAATTGTGTTCAACGGTTTTTAAAATAAATTTTGATTTACATGAGCTCAAAACTTTGAATGTTTTGTGACTAGCTCATGACCGAGAAAAATTAATTTCCCGTTGTGAAGGATAAGTTATCATCCTTGATAAACTTTCCTTAAGTGGAAGTACGAGTTCTAAGCTGACATTTACTTAGAAGTCGTTTTTCATGAACTTAAAAACTTTGAATGTTTTTATGAGAAGCTCATGTCCGAGAAATATGATTTTCTCGTTAAGAAGGATAATTTATCGTCCGAGATAAACTTTCCTTAGTTGAGTCTGAGTCCTAAGCTGTGATGCGCTTAGAAGTCATCATGAGAGAATATCAAGCAGCTTCATTTGCCAAAACCTCCAAGTCTTCTGGAGTCATATACTTCATACCAAGACGGCCAACGAGATACGCAAACCTATCTTTCGAGAGATCTTTTGTAAAAAAGTCTGCCAGCTGGTACTCAGTCCTGACAAAGTATAATTCCACGATGCCGCGTTCCACTTGTTCCTTGATGAAGTGATATCTGACATCGATGTGCTTGGTGCGGGCGTGCTGAACCGGATTGCAAGATATGGCTATGACCGACTTTGAGTCACAATACATAGATATTTTATCAAAGTGGAAGCCATAATCCTTGAGTTGAGTTCTCATCCAGAGGACTTGAGCACAACACGCAGATAGAGCCACATATTCTGCTTCAGCTGATGAGAGCGAAGTGCAATCCTGCTTCTTTGACGACCAACTGACAAGCTTGTCTTCCCCTAGAAATTGTATGCTACCAAAAGTGCTTTTCGACTATCAAGACAACCTGCGTGATCAGAATCTGAAAAAGCTGTTAGATGAAAACCGGTTTCCCTCGGATACCAGAGTCCAATGTGAATGGTATTCTTAAGGTACCGAAAGATCCGTTTAACCTCTTTGAGGTGCTTTTGAGTAGGTCTGGCTTGATATCGTGCACAATAGCATGTGGCATGATGAATATCACGCCTGCTGGCTGTAAGGTACATAAGTGACCCGATCATACTACGATATCACGTTTGATCTACAGGATATGAGTACAAGTCAGCGTCTAGGGATGTGGTCGACAATGGTGTACCAACTCGAGAACATGAGGTCATACCATGCTTTTTAAGTATCTCTTGAGCATACTTAGCTTGGTTTATGAAGATACCACGTGGGGATTGATGAATCTGGAGGCCTAAAAAGAATTTTAGCTCCCCCATCATGGACATTTCAAATCTGCTGTGCATTATTTTTTCAAAACGTTTTGAAAGTTTTGGGTTCGTAGAACCAAAAATAATGTCATCAACATAAACTTGCACCAGCAGTATGTCATCCCCATATTTATTAATAAAGAGAGTAGGATCAATAGAACCTTTGGTGAATCCTTTGGAAACCAAGAAGTTGGATAGTTCTTCGTACCATGCCCTTGGAGCTTGTTTAAGTCCATATACAGCCTTCTTGAGACGATAGACTTTGTCAGGATGATGAGGATCGATGAATCCTTCCGGCTGATTCACATACACTTCTTCCTTCAAATAAACATTGAGAAAAGCATTTTTAACTTCCATGTGAAAAACCGTGAAGCCCTTATGTGCAACATAAGCAAGGAATATCCTGACTGCTTCCAAACGAGCAACTGGAGCGAATGATTCATCGTAGTCTATGCCTTCTTGTTGATGGTATCCCTTAACCACAAGACGAGATTTGTTTTTGATGATGGTTTTTTCTTCATCCAGTTTGTTTTTCCAGATCCATTTGAAATCTAAAATTGACATTCCATAGGGTCGGTCAACAAGTTCCCAAACATTTAGGCGTTCAAACTGATGAATTTCGTCTTGCATTGATTCAATCCACGCATGATCAGTCATGGCTTGTTTGATGTTTGTAGGTACAGTTGAACTCATGGTGAGTGCATACATACACACATCACCATCGGTTTCGAGTTGTCTGCGTGTTCGAACCGGCTGTGAAGGATTTCCAATGACTTGCTCCAATGGATGATCACGTGTCCAATGGTGAGTAGATGGATATGGTTGGTAGAATGTATGCATTTTGGACGGATCAACATGTTGAGTAG
Source organism: Glebionis coronaria (assembly GCA_025667525.1). Classification (NCBI taxonomy): domain Eukaryota; kingdom Viridiplantae; phylum Streptophyta; class Magnoliopsida; order Asterales; family Asteraceae; genus Glebionis; species Glebionis coronaria. The sequence continues at coordinate 179,726,200 of CM046882.1, forward strand.
AAGACCCTCCGACTTCGTGTACCGGTGTACCGAACGGATTGATAAATTCTTCTTCGTCTGGTTGTGCATCGACTACTTGATTGTTGTTTCCTCCTTCAGCATTGACAGTTGGTGATGTTGGTTGTATGACTGTTTCTTGAGTTTGTTGAGTATCCACTGGAATTGTCTCTTGAGCAACGGTTGCTGAAGTAGATGCAGTTGTGTCTTTTTTACTTTGTTCGGGTGCATCAGCAGTATTGACAGCGGAAGGCTTTGACACAACCTCTTTGTTTCCATAGTAATATTCATCAAACATTGGATCATATAAATCAACCAACTTATTCATTTGTGTCGTATCCGTCGAGTCTGATGTAGGAGTACTTTGTTGACATTCTTGCACGGGACGTACACTGTTTTGTGTAGGTGCCATTGCTGGACAATGAGGTGCGGGACTTGAGCTGTTGTGATCAAGTACCATGTGTGGAAATTCGTCAAAGTTCACATGAATTGTTTCGACAATAATCTTTGTTCTCTTGTTATAGACTCGATATCCTTTCGACAATGTAGCATACCCCACAAAAATACATTCATCACCTTTTTCTTTCATCTTGTCGAGATTCTCACCGTCTTTAAGGATGTAGCACAAAGATCCAAATACGTGAAAGAATTTGACAGTAGGTTTCCGGCCATTGATGATGTGCTAAGGTGTCTTTTCATGTCTAGGGATGACGAGAGAACGATTCTGAGTATAACAGGCAGTTGCAATTGCTTCAACCCAGAAGAATAGCGTTAATTTGAAGCAGAAGCATTGTTCGAGCAGCTTCAACCAAAGTACGGTTCCGTCTTTCGACAACGCCATTTTGTTCAGGAGTTCGAGCAATAGACGTTTGATGTTCGATGCCTTCTTCTTGAAAGTAAGATTGCAAGTTCTTGTTCAAAAATTCAGTACCCCTATCCGTTCTTACGGTTAAGACTTGAGCTTGAAGATTGCGTTGTATCATCTTGAGAAAGTTTTTGAGAACCTCTGGTGTTTCATCTTTGGACCTTAAGAAGAAAGTCCATGTGTATCGAGAGTAATCATCAACAATCACGAGAATATACTTTTTCCCGTTAATACTCTCTACACGCATGGGACCACATAAATCCATGTGTATAAGTTCCAATCGTCCTTTTAAGCTTGGGGTAGTCTTTGTTTTGAAAGACTTCCGTTTTGCTTTCCCCAACTCACAAGAAGAACAAAGATGGTATTTGACGAATTTTAACTTAGGAAGACCGGTCACAATATCATTTTTCGAAAGCAAGTTGATGGTGTCAAAGTTGAGATGTGACAATCGTTGATGCCATAACCATGCTTGAGAGAATGAAGCTTTAGCCATTAAGAAAATTGGATTTGTTGAAGATGTGTTTTGAAGAGTTACTGTGTAGAGATCAGAACCACGAGAACCTGTAAGAAGGTCATTCCCATCGTAGTCTCTAACATAGCAAGTAGATTTCCGAAAAACCAATTCCAAATCCGCATCACAAAATTGACCAACCGAGAATAAATTGTGATTCAGTCCCTTAGCGTAATAAACTTATTTGATAGTGAGATTTCCTTGAACCAAATCGCCATATCCAAGTATCGGTGCAAACTGATCATTTCCAAACCGCACCGTACCTAGAAACTTCTCCACGAAGTTAATGAGAAGCTTGAGATTTCCCGTCATGTACTTTGTGCACCCGGAGTCCATTATGAATAGGATGATTTCGACGAGCTGCAGAAGAATTAGAAGACAATGTAGCATTTGACAAATGGGATCCCCTGATAGAAACGGGTTCCAAAATAGTAGTGGGCCTAGATGCAAAGTCTAAAGGATAGTTGATATTCCTAGACCCAATCACTAAAGTGGTTAACTTAGGTACCCATTTGTATCCGGGTGGTGTAAATCTCGAATACCCCCGTGTACATGTCCTAATCATGTTCTCATATAGCTTCTTTAATCTGTTTTGTTTACGCAGAGTAGTGGAGTCTAACGCACTTAGTTTCTTAAGTGGTTGATCAGTGGATTGGTTCAAAGTTCTTGTGGGTTCTCCAGTACTAGTGGGCACAGGAATAGGCTTCCTAGTTATAGTATTCACGCCATTATGATTAAGAGCACAAGCATCATGATTGAAAGTACGAACACATTTTCCACATTCAACACAAACAAATTCAACATTCGAGGTCTTAGCATTTAAACTGTCATTACATGCAGTTACAGACGTTATATTCTTAAAAAACTTAAAATTCCTACGATGGTCTTCTACTTCCAACTTCTTTCCTTGACTATTGTTAGGCATGACCTTATCTTGCATTATATTGCTCTTAAGCTGTGGTCCGCTAACGCTAGTAGTGGGGATTACTCCTGTAGAAGAAGACACACGTTGATTAGTTTTCTTAATATTCTGAGGTAACCGCGATGTTCCAGTTTGAGTGGGCTTAGTGTTCATCTTAAACATTCCAGGTGCTATCACATTGGTACTCTTATCATTTCCTATCTTAGGCGAAGTCTGTGGGGATTGTCCGAAAATAGATGATTTAGAGCATTTAACCGCATTCGTTTGACGAACGGCGGATGGTTTACCCAAAACAGACTTTCCTTTCATTTTCTCAATGAGTTTCTGTAACTCACTTATGGCTATGTCCCTTTCTTTTAGCTGAGCTTTCGAATCATTTATTTCGAAATCTTTTTCATTTAGTAGACGAAACGAAGAAGCTGACATTTCTTGACACTTTTTATGATTATGAGATTTTTCACCCTTTTGTAAAGCAAGTTCAAGAGAAATGGAGTGTTTCTCAAGATGAGAAATTTTTTCGAAAGTTTGTTATATGACTGAATTTGTTTTGAAATCTCTACTTCAATATTGCGACATTTCTCGTACGATTCTGGCACTAGACATGCTACATGACAATATTGATCAAGATCGGTATACACACCAAGTATAGCATTCATATGGTCAGCATAAAAGTATTCCTTAGAAAGTCGATCAATTTCGTTAGAAAGTTGGTGTTCTTGTGTCTTTAATTTAATTTGAAGAAAATCAACTTCATCTTCAAGAGATTTGACATAGCTTAATCAGTTAACATTTCCTCAGTGAGAGTATTATAAAACATTTCCACATTTTTTGAAAGATTATCAATGGTTGGACAATGCATTGTTGAATGACGACTTCTACTTGTGGGTTAGGTTTAATATTCCAAATGGTATCCATAGAAACTTTTTCATAGTCAACGACACCTTTGTACAAATTTAAAATCCCTTGTTTTATAAACTCAAATTGCTGAACATTTTTTTTTCTCATCCCATTTACGTTTTTCATCCAAAATTCGCTTTTCTAACAAAATTGATTGCTTTTTGAAACTCCTTTTTAAAGAAAATTTCTTTTGTGGTTCATCACTAGGTGGTGTAACACTATGATGAGACTGCTTTTATACATAGTCTCATCGTCCAAATCGGGCTAAAAATGCATAAAATATCATTAAAACTGCCAAATATATGCTCGTGTTTGTTGCTTGTGTATTTTAGGTACAAATATTGAGGAAAAGACAAAAAGATCACAAGAATCATTCAAAAACGAACACGGGAAACGAAGCCGCACAATGAACCGGGCCCAAATCTGGAATTTCTAAAAATGACCTTGAAGAATTGAAGATTGTCAACATTGGTCCCTCATTTTTGAAGACTTGTCAATTTATACCCTTGCAAAACTCATAAAATGCATTGAGGTCCCTAAATTATTAAGATGTTACAAGAACATCCCTTGAAGATTGAAGAAATTACATTTCAAGTCCTTGTTTAAAGTTTGAAAACTTGTCTTGCCAAATTTGACAAGTTGGTGAAACTTATTTCTAAAGGAAAATTGGTTTTGTTGCTGTTTATACAAAGTGAAGAAAACAAGAAACTTGAGGGGGCCAAATTGCCAGACATCACAACCCACCAGAGCCTATCATCCTGCCATGTCACCCACTCCACCCACTCACAGCCTTCCACCTCACAACCCCCTCCCACGTCAGACTTCCACCCAAACCATTTAAATAACTTAATCAGTTATTTATATAATATCCCACCAAACAGATTTTTTAAAAATCTAGTTTCCCCCAAAAGGACTAAACCTGCACTAATCACCCCCATAAACCCTACTTAATCCCAGACTCAATCCAATCAAAAACAAGGGGGTTTTGTCTCTTCTTTTCCAGATCACTAATTCACAACTTTGTCACCCAAACCCACATCCCAAATCAACACAAGACACACCCATGTGTCTTGTGGGTCCCTCCCCTGCACCCGTCTCTATCCCCAAACCCTAATACCCGACCAAATGAACGAATGGATGGATTTCCTTGGCCCCCAATATAATTTCAATGCTCCTGATGCACTCTCCACAGCTGGCCAAAGTACAACATCACATGTTGCCATGTTGACTGAAGATTGAAGATTCAAACAAAGGGCATTTTAGGGTTTTTCTACATTAGGGTTTAACCATACTAGAATCTTCATTTCACTTGTATAAATAGAGGTCGCATGTGACCTCTATCACTTGTTCCAGTTTTTAGCTTTCACCATTTGTAATTCCTTTTTGGTAATATAAAAGTTGGTGTTTGTTTGAGCAATTTAATTCCTTTTTATGGTTATTAAAAGTTTGGTATGTGTGTTTGAAAGCTAAGTTGTGTTCCAAATTATTTGTTAAAATCTTTTGAGTTGTCAAAAGTGTTTTAAGATCATTTTTAGAAAATCAGTTAAAGGTTTTTGATATTGTTTCATAAGCTGGAAGCTTGTGATTTGGTGAGGTGAAAGCTAATCCAAGTCACTAGTTCCCAAGTTTGTTGGTTTGAAAGTTTGGAAAATATTTTTAAGAAAATCAGTTTTTCAAAAGTTTCTGTTTGTTTTTTTTTTGGTTCTAATCTTACTGTTCCATAAGCTAGTCCCACAAGCTCTTGACACCAACTTGTGGGCTTAGCTCATTGGGGCTTGGATTTTGTGTGCTTGTTTGGTGGTGACTGTGCAGGTTCAAACAAGAACAAAGGTATCATCATCATCACCTTCTTGCCTTCATAAGCACCTCAAGAAGTTCTGCACAGACCCGGGTCTGTTAGGAGATGGCTAGCAGCCATTGAGGGGCCTGGATGTAGGTCCCTCTAGGTAGCTTTCTTGACCTTGTTTCATTTTTTAAAAAAATATTTCAGTTTTATGTGATTGAGTATGGAATTTGTGAAATCTGCTTAAGTGTTGGATTTATGTGCTTGTTCTTGGTTATTGTGCTTGGTATGCATGCTTAAGATAAGTGAAAATAGTTTGGTTAGGTTTTGAGTTGCTTTGCTTTGTAAAAATTCAAATTCTAAATTTAAAGGGGTGTTTGGATCTGGTGTCTAAATTGAGATTGGTAAAAGTTTTTGAGTTAAAATCTGGTTAAACACACTCCTTAGGGTAGTTAGAGGATATATGTTAGCTTGTATTTCAGTATGGTGTAGTTTAGAACTCATTTGCATGCTAAAAAATGGATATTATGGCCTAAAGCAGTAAGTACCTTGTTTTAACTGATTTTGTGGAAATTTGTTCATCAAGCTGTCTAATTTGTTAGAAATTGGTAGTATCTAGGGTTACTGATAGTTCTCATGTGATTTGGTGCACTCATATGCAAGTTTGTAAGCTTTGAAAATAAATTTTGTGCCAAGTAAACCAGGACACTATTCATCAGAAACATTTGGTGCTCTTTGTGTGGATTTTTGTGAAGTAACCTGCTTGTTTTTGTGTTGTATTTGACTTCCTATACTCAACTGAGTATAGGGGTGCCTTATTGTCCAAAATAAGCACTTAAAATAAGCTTTCCTAAGCTTATTGCTAAACTGAACAAAAATTAACACTACCAGTGGGAACTCCTTTCCCACTGCTAGCACATCTGTTGCCACTGCTAAGCAAACAGACAAAAGTCTGTCAAGTGTCACTATCAGAATTCCAACTTTTTTGTCTTTAGTGATCTTAATTAGGAATTAGGGTCTGAATCTTGTGCCATTATTTTTCTAATTTTATTTTTGATTTTTCTGATTAATTATATTTTTATTTACTGTTCATTTTATATTTTTTAGATTAAATAGTCATTTTTAATTACTTTTAAGTTTCTGTTTTTTGTCCTTTAGTGCAAAAAAGTAATATTTTTAGATTTCAAAAATTTTGCTAGATTAAGAAAATTAATTTAAGATTTTTGGTTAAAAAAGTTTTCACTGTTCACCTTTTTATTTATTTTTTAGAATTAATTTAGTATAATTAGGGTTTTATTTAAACTGTTTTTGTCTTTTAGTGAAAAATTTATTATTTTTCAAACTTTTTCATTTTTCTTCTGTTCATTAGAGTAATTTAGGATTTTTAAAAGTGTCCAATTATTTTTGGCATTATTTTATTATTTTTTATAATTATTTTAGTTTTAAAATAGTTTTTAGTGATTTAAAAATAGCAAAATAGTTTTTAAAATTTAGGAAAAATACTTTTTAGTCTTTAGATAATATAAGTAAGTTATTTGTTCAATAAAATTATATTTTGGACATTTTGATTAATTATATTTAATTTTAGGGCTTTAATTAGCATTTAAAATTGAATATTTAATTAATAAAAGGTTTTAAAATATTTTTATTAGATTTTTATTCTTATTTATATTATTTTAGACTTATTTTAGCTTTTAATTAATTTTTAGGTTTAAAATTTTTTAAATTTTGTAGTTTTTACGGTTTTGCGTGAACGACTTTTTCGTCTTAGCTCGATCCGTCTTTCTCTTCTCACCCCATTTCTATTTTCTTTTTCTTAGCAATATAATCACAAACATTAATCAATTCATTACACAACACACTTGCCTCCTCGAGAACGATCCCCACTTTGGGTCATAAGTGTTTACGTTTTCCTAAACGTACGCTTAATACTTACCGCTTTTACCTCGTTTTCCTAAACGAGTGTGAATTTACAATTATCATTTTTGGCGCCGCTGCCGGGGAGGCGTGTTGTGTTTTGATTGAACAATTTTTTTTTATATAGCCATAATTAGTATTTGTATTAGTAGCACTCTACTAATACGTATTATCGTTTTTCGGTTTTTGTGTGAATACTATTACTATATTGTATACGTAGAACAATAAATTCACAAGTACTCCAAATACGTGAGAAATCACAACCTTGACTTGGGAGGTCATTACCCAATCATTGTATTCGAATCTCAAACAAAAGAAAAAAGGCAAAAATAGATAAATACTTTCGTGAAGCTCGATTTTGAAAAATACAAACTATAAGGTGGGTATAAGGCGGTTGTATTTCACGACCTAAAGGAAAAAGGCTCTTAAGTGCTTCGCGCCGCCTCGTTTCCTCCGCTTGCTTGTGCGTATTTGATTTTGAGAGCTAATCGAGGGTTTTGCCGCCCAAAGTATTATTACATATCATATATATTTTCTTGGTTTCTATCGATTAAACCCTCTTGAACGATTTGGTGTTCCACCATCGTTCTAAAGTCATCGAAGGCGTTCACTTCACGTGATCGTTTTCATTCCTTAAGGCTTCTTTAATCGAGAGATTTGATTAAGGAGGAGATTTGTAGATTTGTGTCTACTTAATACATTCACCAATTTCCAAAAAAGTTAATACCATCAAACACCACAAAAAATTGAAAAAATACAAAACACCAAAAAGAATCTTCTTTGCTCGTCTCCACGTTGTACGTGACGTTTATGCTAACTCGTAATCAAGCAAAACGTGCACGTAGACGAAAGAACAAAACTCTCACTCCAACTCATTCTAGTGAGGAGTCTCCTATTGACGAACCCATTGTACGAGAAGCACCAACCATGGCGAATCGAACTATGATGGAGTTACTTCAAGCACCCACCGAGGGTTATGGAGAGGCTATTGTGATTCCCGCTACCCTTGCGGAGAATTTTGAGGTGAAAACGGGTTTGTTGTCGATGATCCGAAACAAAAAATTCCGTGGTGATGAGAAGGACAATCCACACAACCATATCCGCCAATTCAATCGTCTTACCGCCACTTGCAAATTTAAGGATGTCTCATGACTCGATTAAGATGATGCTTTTTCCGTATCCCTTAGCAGGGCCCGCTAAAATTTGGTTAGAGAAAGAGCCACCCAATTCTATATTGACGTGGAAGGATCTCGTTTCGAAATTTGTGAACCAATTTATTCCGCCCTCTATGACTACGCATTTGAAAAATGAGATTTCTAAACTTTCACAAGAATCAAATGAAAGTTTTTCAACGGCTTGGAATAGGTTTAAGGAGATGTTGCATGAATGTCCTCATCACGTTTTTTCCGACTTGCACCAAATTGACACGTTTTACAATGGACTTAATTATCATGAAAGATATTATTTAAATGCCGCCGCGGGTGGTAATTTTTTGTGTAAAACGGTTGAAGAAGCTTTGGTCATAATTGAGAATAGGTCTAAGGTTTATAGCCCTCGTAACACACCGAGTGTTGCCAAATTGGGCTCGTCATCGTCTCGTAGCATTAATGCCTTACATGATGAAGCAAATGAAGAAAATCGGTTTTTTGATAGATTTTCTAACCTTATGTCCCATTGGAAAGCTCAAGAAGCTTCGAATTCCGCTTCGGTTAAAGCGGTTTCTAAGAGTTGTTTGTCGTGTGGTAGAGCTCATGATCTTTCCGAGTGCATTACCGCGGATGGTAACACTTCGAGTGCTTATATAGCCACGGGAACTTATAACCAAAACGGCCAAGGTTACCGCCAAAATCAAGCTCCACCAAATCAAAATGCTAATAACTATCGAAACAACAATCAAGGTGGTAATTACCAAGGCAATCAACGTAATTACAACAAGGGTAATTATCAAAGTGGAAATGGGCAAATTTCAAACCAAAACCAAAACCGTGATTTTCAAACTTCTACTCAAGGTTTTCAAAATGATCACACCAAAAATCTTCAAGGAGAATTTTTGAATTATGCAAAGGCAAACGATGCTAAGTTTGATAATATGCAACGTGAAATGGTTAGCTTAAGATCCGAGTTGAAAAACGAGCTTAAAAACGAACTTGCTAATGAACTTAAAATTCATGCTAATAAAATGGAAGGAAATGTTCAAAGACTCCAACAAAATCAACAAAAAATGGAGCAAGTTCAACATGAGATTAAGCAAGAAATGTTAAAAGCGGATGCTAGGCAATCTAAGAGTGAAGACCGTATGGGAAAAATGTTTGAAGCTATCATGTGTAAGCCCTCTTCTTCGGGTGGTCTTCCTAGTGATACCATCGTGAAGCCGAAAGGAGAATTGAAGGTTATTACTACTCGTAGTGGTAAAACTTTCAAAGAACCCATTTCTCGTCCAAGTACTTCTATGGAGAAGGAAAAGGAGAAAGAACCCGAGGTGGTGGTCGAAAAGGAGCAAATTTCAAGCCCACAAAGTACCGCTCAAACCACACCTACGGTTGAACCAATACCAATCATGGAACCCGAGATTCCAAGGCCGATGCCTATGCCCCAACCCACACCACCCTTACCTTACCCTTCAAGACGAGACAAGGAAAAGGCACAAGAACGAAATAATTATCAATTTGAACTTTTTATGAAAATGTTTCGTGACTTGTATTTTAATATAAGTTTTTCCTACGCCTTAGTCATGATGCCTCGATTTGCCGCGAACTTCAAAAGTATGTTGAATAACAAAGAGAAATTGCAAAAATCGTCTAGTTGTTCTTCGGTTTTTCTTAGCCGCATACCTCAAAAAGTCGGTGATCCCGGCAAGTTTTTAATCCCATGTGCTATACAAGACATGGAAGAATGCTACGCCTTGGCCGATCTTGGTGCTAGTATTAATTTGATGCCTCTTGAGATTTTTAAATCGCTCAATCTTCCCAATCTCACTCCTTCAAGAATGTCAATCGAGATGGCCGATCATTCTACGATTCTAGCTTGTGGAGTTGCCGAGGACGTGTTTGTGAAAGTTGGAAAGTTCTACAATCCCATAGACTTTATTGTTGTTGACATTCCTATCGATCCTAAAGTTCCTCTAATTTTAGGTCGATCATTTTTGGATACCTCGAGAGCACTTATCGATGTGCATGCAAGGAAAATCACTCTTCGTTTCAATGAGGAAGAACTCGTCATTAATGCAACCCAAAACTCCACACTTTCTCATGTGTATTCTATCACGTCTTTGTACAATGTCAATCCCATCAAAAACATTTTCAAAAAGATTTCAAAAAGAGTTTTAGGAGTTGATGAGAAAAATGAAGTTCCGTCCCCTCCGTCGGTGGAGGTTAAGAGTGTTAAGCCTACGATTCCAATTGTGAATGATTCTTCGGATGATGAATATGTTGATCCCGATGGGGGAATTTTCTTGGTCGACAAACGTTTTGAAAACTTACCACCACCTTTACCAAAACGGTTTTAAAATGTGAGAATTTTTAGTGTGACTAACATTGCTTTAGAAACACCAAATATTTTTGACATAATTAAATCAGGTTTTCACAAGGAGAGTTTAAAAGATGAAAACAGAAAAGATTCTAAATTGGATTTAAAAGATTTTTCTACAATGCTAACTCCGTCATCACCACGTGTATTGAGTACTACAAGATCGTCTTCTCCTTTTGACGATGCTTTGTGTGGACTTAGTGTGGGGGAAATCCCTTATGTTCCCTCCCCTTTATCCACCGAGGACGAGATATTTGATCCCGGAATTGCTTATATAGGGAAATCTCGGTCTTCCACCGATGCAATAAATGGAAAATCTTTCTATTTGATTGGTGCGAGTCTACCTCGAGTAGCTCAATGTTTTCATGACTTACCCATTGTCCCACCCTTCTATTTCTTCTCATCTATTTTCTTGAAACCCTTTGGGTTTTTGTTGGCACACGATGAAGTGGCGTTGATTTGTTTTTCCAATGAAAACGAGAACGCCATCTTCGATCCCGGTATTTTGCACCATCAAAGGACTTAGTCCTTTATACCGGTTGTTTTTGGGCCTTGTTTATCATGTAAGCCCCACCAAAAATTGACCATACCATGATATCCCTAAATGATCACATTTATGGGGATTCGAGTCGAGCTTTTGACTCGGTTATCAAAAACAAGGTGCCTCGTGGGGGAGACTCATGCTCATCCATGTACATATTATTGCTTTCTAATTAGTTTAATGTGAGGGGATTTGTTCCCTTCCAACCTTTGTTTCGTGGTTGTTTGTGCATTGTGTTTTTTAGATCATGATCTTCACTATTGGAGCCTCTCGTGTTTGTTTTATGAGAGCACTCGATCGTTTGCTTTGAAGACTTTCTCAATATCCAAATGATATATCCTTTGATGTTCTAACCTTAGGTTTTTAGCACACTTCATAAACGGCTATTAATTTATTGGTTACACCCTTTCCATGCTAGATTAGGCATTCGACTACGTCTCTAGTATGGGGGTGTTTGCACCCCTAGACTCGAAACATTGAGGACAATGTTTAACTTTAGTATGGGGGGTGAATAGATACTTGCCTTGCCAAACCTTCACGCGTTCCAAAGTTTGTCTTTTTGTTTATCGTTTTTGTTGCAAAATAAGGCTAAAAATGGCCAAATTTAAAATTTTTCTCATGTTTTATAAGTGTTTGAAGACACGAATGTAGGTTTTCCGATGGGGAGAATAAGAGTAATTTTTGACTCGACCGTGCGTGTTGAGCACTTAGCTTTGGTTCCTTAACTACACATTAGGCTAAGTCTCTTAAATGAGGACGAGAAATGATAGAGTTAATTATAAGTTACTATGCTAAACGTAGAGTACTCGTATTCTTTCAAAAACTCATGTGTTCTCGTTGTTTGCTTATTCTCCCTTCGCTTGTAAATATTTTTTGCTTAATAAATATTGACTTAGCGGTTTAGTTAGGATTGTTGGATTTCTAGTCTTTTCTAGTAGCTTCCGTGTAATTAAATTGGGAGGACATTAAGGTATCGCCAGCGTCACGGTTTTGAAGTATTGGCAACCCGAATAATCGAAAGCTTCACCCAATAATAAGATTTCAAGTGCACACCTAAATCTAGCAAACAATTTGAATCCCCACAAGGCCTAAAATCTATGCAAAATTGAAAGTGAATTAAGCCTTAATCTTCGAAGCTTTAAAGATCCAAAATTCGCCTTAGCGTGAGGATATACGTCTTTGGCTAATAAAACCACCGATGAGGCGGATAATAAAAGGCAAGGCAAGACCGAAGTCACAATAAAAGCTTCATGGCGAAGTTGAATAAAAGATGGAGGTAAACCAAAGATAATAAGGCCCTTCCGTTAGGGGGCATATAAAAGTCTTGGTAATAAGTCTCATGTTCAAAACCGTTACAAAACCGTGTTTATCGATTCTTCTTGTCAACTTAATTTTTTGACATCGTTGTCTATTAGGAGGGGTTATTGAGTTGATGGTCTTAGTTACACCGTTAGGACTCTATTTTTAGACCTAAATCTCTATTATCGCATAAGTCAACAATGTATGTAACACCCCCAAATTTATACAACTCAGTACAGCGGAAGACTCGTTGGTGTTACGGGATAGCACATTACTCACATCATAGACAACGCATAAAAATCGCGTCGTTTAATAATAAATCATTTCCATTCATAATTATCAAAGTTACATCGGTCCCAAGTCATTACGTTTCATACAAAGTTTTACAAAGTATTTGAATGGAAAATATTGTTTAGGTGCGGGCCATGAATTCTTGTCGTCTTCCCGAGAATTACCTTCAAGTACCTGAGATAAAACATGTTAAAAGAAAAGGTCAGCGATAACGCCGAGTGAATTCATAGAGTTTAATAAATTCCATCAGTGTAACTTTGGTATAAAATTAGTACCAAAAATCAATTCGTACAAATCATTGTAAGAGGCCGTAAAATAGCCAAAATCATTTTATACAAATCTTTATAATAGGCCATAAAATAGCCAAAATCATTTTATACAAATCCTTATCGAAAATCATAATATAGGCATTTGCCTTAAAATCAATATACGAGCCAATGTCGTAAAAACATCATACAATACGTCTTATAACGTTGTATGAAAATAAAAACCGTTATATAAATATGGTTATGAAAACCAAAACACGAATATAATATCAATAGTATGACCCTGTATTGCTAGTCAGGCAATACATCGTAATTCGGAGCGTCTATTAGTATTTCGTTAATTCGGATTATTATAAGCCGCATGACATTGTTACCTTACTAAACCAACAACGGGTAGCTAACCCGATACCAATTTTGCCCATCTAAAGTAGCGTGTCGTCACAAAGGTCACGCTATGGAAATCTTCTCATACATTAATTCGCTTACCAATCAATGTGGCACGACGGGGATCAACCGTCAAGGCGCGAACTGGGGTGATCGTCCCCAAATAGTACTATTAAATGCATAAGCGTCTACCAACTCCCGGTAGTTCACAATTCATGCTAATGGGACTTTTAGTGACATAACCTAACTTTAATAATCCATTTAATTTCATCTATCGGGTCCTTTAATCATTTATCGGGTCATACAATCGGGTCATTCAATCATTCGGGTCCAAAATCAATAAACAAACAATCGGGACAAATGGTGTCCTATTTTATAAAACTAACATGTTATCTCCCTCGCGGGTTTATAAAACATTTATAAAAACATTTAAAAGAGTGCGAGGCTATGAACTCACGTTGATATGGGAAAGCGGGTTATCGGCAATTCGGATGTACGGTGCGTGCTTCAATCACGGAAACCTAGATAAATAATACTTGTCTTAGACTTATGTCCAATGACTTTATAAAAATAACAAGTATGTACACATATGATGATTATATATATATGTTGATCAAGTGGGTTTACATATTCTCGTTTACTCCTTTTAGTGTTATATGTCGATAACTTTTATATTAGTTTACTAGTTTTTACCCGTTTACGTGTCTTAAGTCCAATAAGCTTATTATAAGTTATTTAACTTATTTTAATCCATTTTGTACTTATATTATCAGTACATACACTTTCAAGTTGGGCCCAAATGGGTTAAGCCCAATAAGTTCTTTTTATGGGTGTTTATCTTATTTAGTCCAATTATTAGCCCAAGTATTAGTCCAATATGTTTACTTAGCTCGTTAATGTCCGTATGCCCTATAGTTCGGGTTTTATCGGTTTTTACTTGTTATACATGTCTATATATCAGTATATAAGTTTTATAAAGTTTTCATTAGACGGGTTCAACCATCTAAGTTTTATTTAACAAAAACGTTAATTTTACGCCAATAGCCGAAAAAGTCGTAAAAATCAAGTTTATAGTTTTATAACTTATAAGTATTATTTTACCACCATTTATATAATTTACCCATTTAATTAACCTTTTACACATTTATATAAATAAGTTCTATAAGTTAGTGGGTTTTTATTTTACATTTTATATATTAAAATGTGAGTGCTTATATAATAGTATTATTCTTTAATTTCCAAAAATCTGATTTTTAACTTCATCTTCACCAAAACTGCCATATCTTGAGTTCTATATGGAGATAGAAGCTCAAATTTTTATCACATAAACTACATGATATGTGCTACATTTAACTCTACTATAGCTACTGTTGAATCATCTTCTAAATATTTTCTAAAAATCGTCCAAAACAGTAACTTCAGATTTATACCCTAAACTTGTTTTGATCATATCTCACTCATTATTTTGATTCCATTGCATGGCCAACTCTCACATGTGTACAAGACCCATAGCTTACTGTAAATCCATTCTACTTCATCATTTTATCAGATTACCACTTGGTTCTTTACTGTTTTATACAGCCATGCAAATTAATCAAGATTTTAACCTTGTTTCTTATAGTTTTTCACCTTTTTATTCATGATTATCAACAACAAATCCCCACATAACATTTTTATCATCATATAATCATCATAAATATATACAATAGGAAATAAATTACATGTTTACATAATCAAAATAACAAGAAGTTGAGGAGGACAATCTTTATACCACCAACTTGATGTAGGTTATGATTTGGACATGGTTTTTGATGGAGAAACTTGTAGACAACCATGACCATCATCAAGACCACCATGCTCCATGAACTCCTTGTGGAAAATCAGCCTCAAAACAATATGAAAACTCCTCCATGGATGTTAAAACTTGCTTCAATCTTCCTCTTTTTGAATGGAGATTAACATATGTTGATTATAACATATGTTCATGGTTAAAATTTGTATGAAATGGGTGTTTGAGGATGGATATGGGACGACATATGGTGCTAGAGAGAGAGAGTTTGTGTAGTTGTTTGCATGGATGGGAAGATGGAAATGAGATGTGTTGCTAGTTTTGAGTTAGTGGAAAATGGTTGTGTAGCTTAAAGAGTAAGCTAAGGACAAGTGTAAACTTGTTAGGCAAATTTTTGACACCTAAAAGTGTTGGCTAGCTTGTTATGGCCGGTTTGTGTGGGGGTGGGACAAGTGTCCCACTTGTCTCATCCCCATTTATTTACGGGTACTTCTCGATTCTAGTTTCCTCGATTTGCGTGCCCTCGGGTCGTTTTACGAAAAACGTTTTTATAAATTATGAATCAACGTCACAAAACGAATCCAATAAAAATTGTCTCATCAAAAACGGAGTTCGAAAACGTAAATACGTAATCCTAAGGTTTCCGGTTTAGTCGTAAAGGACGTTAAAATAAAAACGTAAGTCCTAATCTCTTCTCGTAAATTTGTGAGTTTATGAACCAACACAAATTTAAAACTCCAAAATAATATTCATGGACAAATTTATTTTCTGAAATGTCGGACTGTCACCAAAGACGGTGTAAGCACGTAACGTAGAATCCTCCGGTTTAGATGTAGTCGATGCTACTCCAAGACGTAAATCCAAATTTCTTCCCAAAAATATGTGAGTTCATATTGTAATATTAAAATAATGTTTTCAAATAAATATTTGAGAATAAAATATCAATCGTGAATTGACGGATTGTCACAATGTATCCTCGTGAAACATTCAAGACAAAATAAAATATAAGAGATTAAACTTAGGAATAATGGGAGGATAAGTACGTGATTAGGGCATATGAGTAGTGTTAGCATTACTAACTTATAATGACAATGATCTCGTTGCACGCTTGGCATGGAATTAGGGTGAAAATCGAGGACGATGAAATTATTTCTAACAAAGAATTCACGTGTTCTTATTCTATGAACCTAAACGTCCCATTTTGCGATGAAAATCATACATTATGTCTAAAATGCAAGTAGTAGTAATAGTAGTAGTGTAGCTAGTTTTTCATTCCAATAAAGTGAATGAAAATGAATTTTGGAGGTGCTACGATACTTTATTCTAGCATTGCGTGAGGGCACAGCAATGGTTTAGTATGGGGGAGTGATGAGACTGCTTTTATACATAGTCTCATCGTCCAAATCGGGCTAAAAATGCATAAAATATCATTAAAACTGCCAAATATATGCTCGTGTTTGTTGCTTGTGTATTTTAGGTACGAATATTGAGGAAAAGACAAAAAGATCACAAGAATCATTCAAAAACGAACACGGGAAACGAAGCTACACAATGAACCGGGCCCAAATCTGGAATTTCTAAAAATGACCTTGAAGAATTGAAATTGCCAACATTGGTCCCTCATTTTTGAAGACTTGGCAATTTATACCCTTGCAAAACTTATAAAATGCATTGAGGTCCCTAAATTATCAAGATGTTACAAGAACAGCCCTTGAAGATTGAATAAATTACATTTCAAGTCCTTGTTTAAAGTTTGAAAACTTGTCTTGCCAAATTTGACAAGTTGGTGAAACTTATTTATAAAGGAAAATTGGTTTTGTTGTTATTTATACAAAGTGAAGAAAACAAGAAACTTGAGGGGGCCAAATTGCCAGACATCACAACCCACCACAGCCTATCGTCCTGCCATGTCACCCACTCCACCCACTCACAGCCTTCCACCTCATAACCCCCTCCCACGTCAGACTTCCACCCAAACCATTTAAATAACTTAATCAGTTATTTATATAATTTCCCACCAAACAGATTTTTTAAAAATCTAATTTCCCCAAAACGGATTAAACCTGCACTAATCACCCCCATAAACCCTACTTAATCCCAGACACAATCCAATAAAAAACAAGGGGGTTTTGTCTCTTCTTTTCCAGATCACTAATTCACAACTTTGTCACCCAAACCCACATCCCAAATCAACACAAGACACACCCATGTGTCTTGTGGGACCCTCCCCTACACCCGTCTCTATCCCCAAACCCCAATACCCGACCAAATGAACGAATGGATGGATTTCCTTGGCCCCCAATATCATTTCAACACTCTTGATGCACTCTCCACAGCTGGCCAAAGTACAACATCACATGTTGCCATGTTGACTGAAGATTGAAGATTCAAACAAAGGGCATTTTAGGGTTTTTCTACATTAGGGTTTAAGCATACTAGAATCTTCCTTTCACTTGTATAAATAGAGGTCGCATGTGACCTCTATCACTTGTTCCAGTTTTTAGCTTTCACCATTTGTAATTCCTTTTTGGTAATATAAAAGTTGGTGTTTGTTTGAGCAATTTAATTCCTTTTTATGGTTATTAAAAGTTTGGTATGTGTGTTTGAAAGCTAAGCTGTGTTCCAAATTATTTGTTAAAATCTTTTGAGTTGTCAAAAGTGTTCTAAGATCATTTTCAGAAAATCAGTTAAAGGTTTTTGATATTGTTTCATAAGCTGGAAGCTTGTGATTTGGTGAGGTGAAAGCTAATCCAAGTCACTAGTTCCCAAGTTTGTTGGTTTGAAAGTTTGGAAAAGATTTTTAAGAAAATCAGTTTTTCAAAAGTTTCTGTTTGTTTTTTTTTTGGTTCTAATCTTACTGTTCCATAAGCTAGTCCCACAAGCTCTTGACACCAGCTTGTGGGCTTAGCTCATTAGGGCTTGGATTTTATGTGCTTGTTTGGTGGTGACTGTGCAGGTTCAAACAAGAACAAAGGTATCATCATCATCACCTTCTTGCCTTCATAAGCACCTCAAGAAGTTCTGCACAGACCCGGGTCTGTTAGGAGATGGCTAGAAGCCATTGAGGGGCCTGGATGTAGGTCCCTCTAGGTAGCTTTCTTGATCTTGTTTCATTTTTTTTAAAAATATTTCAGTTTTATGTGATTGAGTATGGAATTTGTGAAATCTGCTTAAGTGTTGGATTTATGTGCTTGTTCTTGGTTATTGTGCTTGGTATGCATTCTTAGGATAAGTGAAATCAGTTTGGTTAGGTTTTGAGTTGCTTTGCTTTGTAAAAATTCAAATTCTGATTTTAAAGGGGTGTTTGGATCTGGTGTCTAAATTGAGATTGGTAAAAGTTTTTGAGTTAAAATCTGGTTAAACACACTCCTTAGGGTAGTTAGAGGATATATGTTAGCTTGTATTTCAGTATGGTGTAGTTTAGAACTCATTTGCATGCTAAAAAATGGATATTATGGCCTAAATCAGTAAGTACCTTGTTTTAACTGATTTTGTGGAAATTTGTTCATCAAGATGTCTAATTTGTTAGAAATTGGTAGTATCTAGGGTTACTGATAGTTCTCATGTGATTTGGTGCACTCATATGCAAGTTTGTAAGCTTTGAAAATCAATTTTGTGCCAAGTAAACCAGGACACTATTCATCAGAAACATTTGGTGCTCTTTGTGTGGATTTTTGTGAAGTAACCTGCTTGTTTTTGTGTTGTATTTGACTCCCTATACTCAACTGAGTATAGGGGTGCCTTATTGTCCAAAATAAGCACTTAAAATAAGCTTTCCTAAGCTTATTGCTAAACTGAACAAAAATTAACACTACCAGTGGGAACTCCTTTCCCACTGCTAGCACATATGTTGCCACTGCTAAGCAAACAGACAAAAGTCTGTCAAGTGTCACTATCAGAATTCCAACTTTTTTGTCTTTAGTGATCTTAATTAGGAATTAGGGTCTGAATCTTGTGCCATTATTTTTCTAATTTTATTTTTGATTTTTCTGATTAATTAGATTTTTATTTACTGTTCATTTTATATTTTTTAGATTAAATAGTCATTTTTAATTACTTTTAAGTTTCTGTTTTTTGTCCTTTAGTGCAAAAAAGTAATATTTTTAGATTTCAAAAATTTTGTTAGATTAAGAAAATTAATTTAAGATTTTTGGTTAAAAAAATTTTCACTGTTCACCTTTTTATTTATTTTTTAGAATTAATTTAGTATAATTAGGGTTTTATTTAAACTGTTTTTGTCTTTTAGTGAAAAATTTATTATTTTTCAAACTTTTTCATTTTTCTTCTGTTCATTAGAGTAATTTAGGATTTTTAAAAGTGTCCAATTATTTTTGGCATTTTTTATTATTTTTTATAATTATTTTAGATTTAAAATAGTTTTTAGTGATTTAAAAATAGCAAAATAGTTTTTAAAATTTAGGAAAAATACTTTTTAGTCTTTAGATAATATAAGTAAGTTATTTGTTCAATAAAATTATATTTTGGACATTTTGATTAATTATATTTAATTTTAGGGCTTTAATTAGCATTTAAAATTGAATATGTAATTAATAAAAGGTTTTAAAATATTTTTATTGGATTTTTATTCTTATTTATATTATTTTAGACTTATTTTAGCTTTTAATTAATTTTTAGGTTTAAAATTTTTTAAATTTTGTTGTTTTTACGGTTTTGCGTGAACGACCTTTTCGTCTTAGCTCGATCCGTCTACGTAACCGTCTTTCTCTTCTCACCCCATTTCTATTTTCTTTTTCTTAGCAATATAATCACAAACATTAATCAATTCATTACACAACACACTTGCCTCCTAGAGAACGATCCCCACTTTGGGTCATAAGTGTTTACGTTTTCCTAAACGTACGCTTAATACTTACCGCTTTTACCTCGTTTTCCTAAACGAGTGTGAATTTCCAATTATCACACTATTATACATCTTTTGTTCTTTTGAAAGTTCTTTTTGAGGGACAAACTTAATATGATTGTTAGAATCAGAAAGGTTTATCAAATCACTTAAGTTCGATCGACTTTCTTCTTGTTGACGAATGATTTCGTCGCAGTCAGGGGAAAGCATAAGAGCAAGATTATCAACATAACAACCAATATCATAAAGATCAGGCTTGGTACTTTGAACTTTCTTGAGATATCCAGGCTTGACAAAACTCGTTTTCATATTTCTATTGAGCATATTAATAGTTTGAATAGACTGACCCATTTTGTAAACAATGTTGTTTAACGTGTCGACTCTCTTTTCCAAAGCAAGAATTTTTTCAATATCCTTTTCTTCACGAGTTTTATGAAGCTCAGTTTGTTCTTTGTTAACCGACTCTAATTCAGTAATTTGGAGTTTATGTAGCAGCAGTTGTTCTTCAAGGTCCAATATCTTTTGTTTTGACATATGAATTTCGTGTGTTACTTCAGAACAATATTGTTCATTGAGCACCTTACATTCATATACCAAACCATTAGCTATCGCAACCCGTCGATCAGCTTCTTTTACATAATCACTCTCTTTAAGCCTGTCTATCTCCTCGGCTAAGGATGTGTTTGCTTGCTTCAAACGTTTATTAGCCTCTTTGTTTTCCTCAATTTCATGTTTTAATGAATCAATAATAGACGCAAGCAAATCACGGTCCTCATCCGAGTCAGTATCCTGAACAGATTTTCCGTCATCATTACACATATGCTGTGAATCCGTAGAGATATTGCTATCCTCCGTGTCCAATACATATGTGTCGTTGATGCTTTCGAGTTGCTCAGGATGCCGTCGTTCATTAGCAAACACATTATAGTTATCATTTGATGGTACCTTTTCAATTGGCTCAGAATCATAGATGGGTCCAGAAGTATCATCCGTCTCTTGGATAACTTCTTGAATCTTTGCCATGTACACATAATGTGCCTCCAACTCTTGATCATCGGCTTCATCATCAGTGTCATCACGCCAGTCAACTTCATCTGCTGTGAGTGGAATTCCTACTTCTTCTTTCTTGCACAGCAGCATCTTTTCCTTGTGATATCCGGAATCCTTAACCCGTTTTGGCTTCTTGCATTCCCTAGCCATGTGCCCAAATCCCTTGCAGTTGAAGCATTGAATCCCAGTCTTCTGCACCACTAGAGTGCCTACAGTATCTCTAGCCCCAACTTGATTCAGCATCCTCTGATTATCATACCTAGCATCACGATCATACCTAGGTGCATGATCAACTTCCTTATATCTAGCATTGGATGATGATCTGAGGTTGTTGTTGGTAGGTTTGTGGATCTTCTTATAAGTTGTGGTGAGTAAAGACATGAGTTCCTCAATCTTCTTATCCCTTGAAGTTTGTTCATCATCACTGTTTCCATCTGACTCGGTGTCATACTTTCAAGGTGGAGTGGGGACAATTGCTTTTGCTGTGTGTTTAGCAGCAGCTAGAGGTTTGGTGGATGAGCTTGATGACTTTGAGGAATGAGTAGGTAGTTGTTGACGGGGAACGGGTTTTGTTGAAGTAGCAGCCACAAAAGCAATAGAATTAGCAGACCGTTCTACCTCTTCAGCCCTTAGTTCATTCACTTCATTTTGATGTTGTTTTAATATATCATAAAGTTTTTGATAGGAGATGGTCTTGATATCTTCCCTTTGTTTAACCAAAGTCACAAACCTTTGCCATTCCGGTTTGAGTTGAAGTAGAAACTGAACATTGGCATGATGGTTGGAGATGGTGCACTGATTTCTGACAAGATCATTCATCATTTTGTAGAATCTCGAGTAATATGAGTCAATGGATTCACCATCTTCAGATGTGAATTTTCCAAACTCCCAAAGTAGATTAGTCTCGAGATCTTGAACATTGATCGACTCACCTTGCTTCAATCGATGAATTGCATTCCACATTTCCATAGCATTAGGACATGCATCAACTGTGGAATAGATATCGTTATCAATTCCAGTGAGTATGAAATTTACAGCATCAGCTTCAGCTTGGAGGAGTTTCTTTTTCTCAGCAGAACATGTGTCAAAATCCTCCATAGCTCGTATAGTTGATGAAGTACCATCCTCTGCCTGTGTGGTAATTGGTCTGAATTCAAAAACTGGAGGTGGATTCTCAAGGTAGTGACGAAGAGCAGTTCGGTTTTCTTTTCCGTCGAGAAATCTGAGAAAACGAGATCTCCTTTGAACGTAACAACCGGCAGTGAGCATAGGTGGATTACCGTTGCCACCTTGTTCCAAACGAATTTGATTAGCAATTGCAATGTTGATGTTGTTGTTAGACATGGTGAATACTTGTGAATGAATTACAGATCTTAGTGGATTTTTTGTGATGAGGTGTGGTTAAAATTTCGAAAACTCAAAAAATTTCTCAGTCCGACAAAACGATAAGCCGAAAAATTTTATATCGCAGATTTTGAAATTGAGTTAGAAATAGCCAAAAACTAGTAGGGAAAAAATTTGAATTTACTTGACCTAAATTTTTTTACTCTTTTTTTTATAATCTTCGTGTAAACTATGTTCCGAAACTAGTCAAGATAGTGGCTAAGTTTAAAAATTGCTCAAACAAAATTTATCTGCCCATCGTAATACCCATCGCACTCTCAGATCGTACACTTAGATCGTAGTCCTTGATCGTACTCTTAGATCGTACCCAACGATCGTACTCCTTGATCGCACCCAACGATCGTACTCCTTGATCGCACCCAACAATCGTACTCCTTGATCGCACCCAACGATCGTACTCCTTGATCGTACCCAACGATCGTACTCAGATCGCACTCGTCTTATCGTACCCAACGATCGTACTCAGATCGCACTCGTGTGATCGTACCCAACGATCGTACTCGGATCGCACTAGTGTGATCGCAGTGAGTGATCGAGGTCTGTGATCGCAGTGAGTGATCGTATTATGGGATCGTGCTATTGGATCGCAAGTAGAAACCCCAGGTTTATGTGATCACAATACACAGATCGTACTATGGTTACCACTTTTCTCGAACAGTACAAGGCACAACAAAGTCAAGATTTTTAGCCTAAAAATGAATCAAGCACCCAAAATTTTTGTGTTTTTAACCAAAGTAACAATACCAAATCACTACCAATACTATGTAGATGATTTTTATCAAGAGTAAACCACAAAAACACAAGAAAATTTTCGGTACGTGAGTTTTTGGATCAAAATAGGCACGAAAAAATCAAGAACACAACACACGAATCTTCATCACCTATCCACTATAAGCTCTGATACCAAATGTTAATCCCATTCAATCCATAACACAAGATTTAGAGAGAGAAATAGTAGAAAAGTAGAGAGAGAGAGTAGAGAGAGAAGTGGAAGGTTTACACTAAAACTAGGTGTTTTATGAAATAAACAAACACCCTCTTCCACATGTGGAAGAGGGTTATATATGCCACGGCTCTAAGGCCTTTGTGGGCTTCATCTTGGGCTGGGCTTGGCATTCACTTGGGCATATAGCCCCTAACAAAGACAATATTAGCTTAAAGTCCAAGCCCACTTTACCCGACTAACCAATTACTATACAAGACCAATAACGACTAAGATGACCTATTACATTCTTGTTCGACTATATAAAATATAGGGCTAACACTTATAATAATCCATAAATAACGAAATACTGCTATACGCACTAAATTACGATATATTGTCTGACTAGCAATACGAGGTCTTACTATTGATATTATGTTCGTGTTTTAGTTTTTCATAACCATATTAATATAAGGTTTTATTTAATCTATACAACGTTATAAGACGTATTGTATGATGTTTTTAACGACAATGGTTCGTATAATGATTTTGAAGGCGAAAGCCTATATTATGATTTTGATAAGGATATGTATGAAATAACTTTGGCTATTTTATGGCCTATTACAATGATTTGTACAAAATATTTTTCGATAATAATTTTATACCGATGTTATATTGATGGATTTTATTAAACTTCTGAATTCACTCGGCGTTATTGCTGACCTTTTCTTTTAACATGTTTTATCTCAGGTACTTGAAGGTAATTCTCGGGAAGACAACAAGAATTCATGGCCCGCACTTAAATAATAATTTCCATTCAAATGCTTTGTAAAACCTGTATAAAATACAATGACTTGGGACCTATGTAAATTTGATATTTATGAATGGAAATGCTTTATTATTAAACGACGCGATTTTTAAGCGTTGTCTATGATGTGAGTAATGTGCTATCCCGTAACACCAACGAGTCTTCCGCTGTATTGAGTTGTATAAATTTGGGGGTGTTACAGTTTGGTACCAGAGCTCTCGTTATAGAGAACGAAAGAGTTTTAAAACCAAGGTTTTGAATAAAACATTTCAAAATCTTTTAACTATAAACATTTTTCACAAAATGCCTAAAAATATTTTGACTATAACGGTGCCGAAGAATTCCCGAGTTACCGACAAGGCCAGACTGAGAAGTGTTATTTTAATATATATATATAACTTGGATTATATATATATAGAGGATGTAATTTTATTACATGGTTGTTTGATGATTATTTTGATATTTATACGAGGTATTTATACGACGTAGATTGTCACAAGGAACCCTAAATACCTTAGTAAATTAATCGAAGCTATTCCCGTAGGAATTCTAGCTATCCTAGATCTAAACCAAGTTGTGGATATTTATGATCCCAACAAAATGGTTGATATTCGTAGAAATGTTGATATTAGTTGAATGTGATATTAAAGAAGAATTGGCGAGATTAAATCTGATATCGATGTCATGACGATCTTTCCTTATAGAGTGGAGTTTGACAAAACGTTACCACCTGGAAAGGTGTCATCTGATTTGTTGTCACCCAATCCTTAAATTTAAGAATCGAAAGGGTGAATGTTGCACTTGAGGCTGTCATTGGAACCATTACCCAAAAGCCTCATGCCACTAGTACCTTTCCGAGAAGTCTAGTTGAATGATCAAGTCATTTCATACTAGTGACTCATTTGATAATTATTGATAAAGGAGTTATAGGATTGGAAATTAAGTGTTGTTCATATCGAGGTTTTATTGCCCTTTTAAGGTTTAAAAATAAAGTTGAAGTATTGGGAAATGAGGTAGAATATCAAATTGAGTATAAAATTGGTTGAAACTTGAATAAAGTAAAATTTAACTCGTATGGAATAAGAAATTGTTAAGAGGAAGTTGTTGAGTCCTATGATTGAATTAAAAGGTTTTAAATGATTGGTAGTTCGTGTGAAGGGTTGTTCATAGACCATTGTCCAATAATGAGGATGCCTAGTGTCGAATAAATAAATTGAAGAAATCTTCTTCTGAATTGGGACCGATGGATCTTTCGGGACATGTGGAACACCTAATGACTCTTGTAGATTAGTATTCATAGTGGTATCTTTTAAAAATCCCTAACTTAACTGAGAAATCAGTTGGTAGGATGAGTTCTTGGAATTGTATGACATAGTGACACACAATGTGTTGTTGGGAATAAATTAAGGCCAAATCACTTGAGCGCTGACAAGAGTAAAACAAGCGTTGACAAGAGCAAAACAAGCGCTGACAGCTCAAGCGTTGACAAGACAAAGTCAATCGTTGATACATTGAAGACAAGCACTGATGGGAAGATATACTCTACGCGTTTATTGTATTCTAGATTACTTCTAGTAAAGATAGGAACAACAATGTATTTTCTATATTTATCTTTACCTAGAATAGTTGATACGTAGATTATTGTACAAGGCTTCTTAAGTCTATAAAAGAAGACCTTTAGGTTAATGTTTCAAATAAGTTTTCATTCGTAAATTACTTTCATTGTAATCATTCATTGATATTATTAATCAAAGTGAAAGTTTTGTTTACTTTGTTTTGTTCTTTGTTCTAAGTGTTAAATTCCGTATAACACTTAGTTTGTTCAAATACAACAAAGTTTCTCTATGTGTTAAACTTGATTTAATCTCGTTAACACAAAGCTAAATCGATCTAAGTTTGGGATCAACAAGTGGTATCAGAGCTTGTTGAGGAACTTTTGATCTTAAAGAACACAAGAACCCTAAAAATCACCAAAACCCTAATTTTCTCAAAAACCCTAACAACATCATGTCTGAAGCAATAACCTCCTCCTCCTCACCTATACCAAACATCAAGATTCCCATGCTTGATGCAACCAACTTTGAATTGTGGAAATTCAATTTTGAACAATATCTAGGGATCTATGACTACACACTCTGGGAGATTATTGAATATGGAAACACATTCGATAAAGCCCAAAAGATTGCTGATGCTATTACTCAAAGATCAGCTGTTGCTGGATGTTCTGAAGAGGATAAGAAAGAAAAACTTGAAGATGGTAGAGCTGTGGCTGCTGAAGACATAGCAAAGAAAAGGGTTGACATGAAAACCCTAAATATTCTGAAACTCTCGTTGGGACAAGAGAACCAGCATAAATATAGAGGTTATGATTCTGCTAAACAGCTTTGGGCAGCTCTTGAAATTGCATATGGTGGTAATGCAGATACTAGGGAAGAAAAGAAGAAACAACTCATGCATGATTATGCTGTTTTCAAAGCACAACCCAATGAGAAGCTGAGTAGTGTGAGAAGTAGATTGCTTGACATTACAAGCAAATTGTCCTTCACGGGGACACAAGTTGGTGATGTTGACATCAATGCTACTTTTCTTTAAAAGTCTTGGTGAGGTGTGGAAGATTGAGGCAAGATCCATTCTTGCCAATAATACTTACAAAAGTTCCACGTTTGATGACATTTACAACAAACTGAGGCTGTTAGAAGATGAAACTCTTCTAGAGCATGGAAACAAGTCTACCACCAGTAACATGGCCTTCTTCTCTCATAGTGAAGGTCAATTCAATCAGAAGGACTCTTACATGCATCCAGTTACTGGATCATCATGTGTCAGCGCTGGAACAAGTCCTGTCAACGTCTCCTTTTCAGACGCTGACACAATCAAAAGTGACTCCCCAAGAGTTAAACCTGCTGGTTTAGATTTGGATACTGTATGTGCTTATATTGCTTCTTTGCCCAATGGTTCAGTGATTACATATGAGGACCTTGAGCAGATAAGTGATGACCACTTGGAAGAGATGGACATTAAGTGGAACATGGCTCTTGCTAGTATAAGAGCAAATAGGTGGAACAGAAGGTTTAAGAAGAAGATGACCTTCAATGCAAAAGACACAGCTGGATTTGATAAATCCAAAGTTGAATGCTACAACTGTCATCGTATAGGGCACTTCATGAGGGAATGCAGATCTCCTAGAAGATCTGATGCTGGTAAACCCTCAAGTCAGGTTGTTAAAGCTCAGGATTCCAAAGCCATGGTTGCAGTTCAAGGAATTGATGGTATGGGATGGGATTGGAGCTATCTGGCTAAGAATGTTGAAGAGGATAAAGCTTTGGTAGCTGAGGTTGAAGAAGAAGAGCATGTTGAATATGCTCTCATGGCACACTCCTCCTCTTCATCTGATAATGAAGTATACAATGATGCTTTTTGTAGTAAAGGTTGTAGGCTCAAACACTGATAGAAAACCTAGCATTAAATATGCAGAGATGTATAGGAATACTAGGTCACCCAAGAGCCAAGTTAGCAATAATGGAACAGGCTTCTTCTCTTCTAGACCTAAGGTTGTGTCTAGAAAAGCTTGTTACACTTGTGGTAGCTTTTCACACTTGGCATACAAGTGTGTCAACGCTCCCAAAGCCAGCGCTGACAGGAACAATTTCAGCGCTGACAGGAACAAAGTCAACGTTGTTAGAAAGTCAAACGTTGTCAGACCCAAACCTTGTGTGCAGCAAAGTCCACAAGTGATTAGACCTGCCCCATTCTTTACTAGAGGGTCTAACACTCATGGACAAAGACCATTTCAAAAGACAAACACCTGGTCTAATAGGCAATGGGTTTCTATAGCAAACCCTAGGTTCAACGCTGACAAGGGTAATCTCAGCGTTGACAAGACCAATTCCAACGCTGACAGAAACGTGACCAGACCTAAATATTTGCAACCACAGGGTAAGGGGTCTAATGCTTCTTCAAGCTTAACATGGAGACCCAAGAAAGATCAAAACCCTAATGATAATGGGATTTCAATGACCTGCAACAGATTTAATTACATTTCAAAGGTCATTACAAAACCTATTGGGGTTAACTGGGTACTTCATCCTAAGAAGGATGAGAATGAGGTTGTTATGAGAACTAAGTCTGTTCATATTGAACAACCAGATGAATCCAAGTATTCTAAGGCTTGGGTTCCCAAATAAAACTAATTTGTTTTCTTTATGTGCAGGGCATTCAAAGACAGGTCAATGATTATGGATATTGGGATAGTGGATGCTCAAGGCACATGACAGGGAAGGAAGACTATTTGACTAACTTCACTCCCATTAAGGATGGTGATAAGGTTTACTTTGGAGGCGAATATGGTACTATCACAGGCAAAGGAACCCTTCTCACCAAGAACTTGCGTTTTGAAAACGTATTTTTGGTAAAAGAACTTGATTACAATCTTCTTAGTGTATCACAAGTTTGTGATAACAAAAATGAAGTTCTGTTCACTGATACTGAGTGTTTGGTGTTAAGCAAGTATTATAAGATCCCTGATGAGAAATATATTGAGTATAGAACACCTAGGAATAAAGACATATATAATGTGAATCCAAATGGGATTAGAATGAATAATAATATGTCTTGTTTTTATGCTAAAGCTTCAGTAGATGAGAGTAATTTGTGGCAAAGGAGACTAGGGCACATAAATTTTAAAAATATAAATAGGCTTGTGAGACTTGGCTTGGTTGATGGTTTGCCTGAGAAGGCCTTCCACAATGACCACTCTTGTGTTGCATGTCTTAAATGCAAGCAGCACAAGGTCTCATTCATGTCCAAACAGGTGCATACTAGTTCTAGACCTCTTCATATGCTACACATGGACCTCTTTGGTCCAACCAATATAGAAAGTTTGAATGGTAAGTCATATTGCTTTGTCATCACAGATGACTTCTCTAGGTTTAGTTGGACATTCTTTCTAGCTATGAAGAGTGACACAGCTGATATTCTAATTGATTTTATCACTCAGACTGAGAAGAGGTCTGGCAATGAAGTTAAAATGCTTAGGAGTGATAATGGTGGTGAATTTAGTAAATAAGAAGCTAGATGATTTCTGTGCCAGAAAAGGAATTACTAGGCAATTTAGTATTGCTAGAACCCCACAGCAAAATGGGGTTGCTGAGAGGAAAAATAGAACCCTAATTGAAGCAGCCAAGACAATGTTGGCTGATGCTCATTTTCCTATAGCCTTTTGGGCTGAGGCTGTTAATACAGCTTGTTATGTTAAAAATAGAGCATTAGTTAACAAAATTCAGAACAAAACACCTTATGAGTTACTTTGGGGAAGAAAACCTAATATTGGTTTTCTCAGACCTTTTGGTTGTCAAGTAGTAGTTTTAGATACTAGTGATGCCTTAGGGAAATTTAGTGCAAAAGGTGATGAAGGCTACTTCATGGGGTATTCAGTGCAGAGCAAGGGATATAGGGTTTATCTTAAAGAAGAAAAACGTATACTTGAAAGAGTACATGTTAGGTTTTTAGAAAATAAACCTAGTGATCCTAAAAGTGGTCCTAATTGGTTGTTTGACTTGGAACCTTTATCTAGAACTTTAAATTATATGCCTGTCACTAATCCAGACATTATGAAGGTAACTTCAAATGTTATGGAGGAACAAGTTGTTGATGTTTCAGGTACTCAGGTTCATGAAAAGGTTGGATCACAAGCAGAAAAGACATCTCCTATCCAAGAATATGTTACAATTCCCATTTGGACAAATGCTTTTGCTGTTGCTGCTGGAAAAGATAATGATGGTCTCCAAGTACCACCAGATACAAACATGCATGGTCCTTCAGGCGCTGACAAAGGCAAATCTAGCGCTGAAAATACCAATTCAGACGTTGATGGTTCAGACGTTGACAACAACAGTTCAAGCGTTGTTAGCCCAAGCGCTGACAAACAAGGTTCAGGCGTTGACAACACTTCTGCTCATCTTTTCTCTTCCATTTTTGAACAAGGGGAACCTTCTAATATATATGAAGAGGTTCATCCTCATGTTGATGTAAGAGAGTCTGATGAAGAAGATATTGGCAACATGGAGAATGAGGTTGAGGACACTAGACTTTTTGAAGGAGGAGTTCTCACTTCCACTATGAAGAATCACCCCACTTCTCAAATCATTGGTGATATTATGACTCCAGTTTAGACCAGAAGAGCTCATCAAGGTCTTGGTGGGTTTATTGCCAATATACACAAGAAGGTTGATACCCCTCTTGTGCAAGCATGTTTGTTTGCCTGTTTTCTGTCACAACAGAAACCCATGAAAATATTTGATGCTCTCAAAGAACCAAGTTGGGTGGAAGCAATGCAGAATGAGCTTCACCAATTTGCAATTCAGGATGTTTGGGAGCTGGTTGATTGTCCCAGATATGTCAGACCTATAGGGACAAGATGGGTTCTAAGGAACAAGAGAGATGAAAGAGGCATTGTGGTCAGAAACAAGGCAAGGTTAGTGGCTCAGGGATATACACAAGAGGAGGGGATAGACTATGAGGAGGTCTTTGCACCAGTTGCAAGGATTGAAGCTATAAGGATTTTTCTAGCCTATGCATCATGCATGGGCTTCATTGTCTATCAAATGGATGTCAAGAGTGCCTTCCTCTATGGAACTATTGTTGAGGAAGTATATGTGATGCAGCCTCCTGGTTTTGAGGATCCAGAGAATCCAGATAAAGTGTATAGAGTCAAAAAGGCTATGTATGGCCTTCATCAAGCCCCTAGAGCATGGTATGGTACTTTGTCTACCTATTTGGTGGACAATGGATTCAAGAGGGGCACCATAGATCAGACACTATTTACAAAGAAGAAAGGCAAGGATGTGTTGATTGTCCAGGTCTATGTTGATGATATCATTTTTGGGTCTACTGATCCAAAGATGAGTGAGGATTTCTCCAAGCTTATGACAGACAAATTCAAGATGAGTGCTATGGGGGAGATGAACTTCTTTCTTGGTTTACAAGTTCAGCAGAAAGAAGATGGTATCTTCATCTCCCAGGATAAATATGTGGCTGAGATCTTGAAGAAGTTTGGCTTTTCTCCACATGAAAAGAGGGCTACTACTCCTATGGATAGAGAACACCCTTGGGGAAAGATTGGAGATGGGAAAGATGTTGATGTCAGGCACTATAGATCCATGATTGGATCCTTGATGTATCTTACAGCCTCCAGACTTGACATCATGTTTGCTGTGTGTGCTTGTGCACGCCATCAAGTGACTCCCAAAGAATGTCACCTTTATGCTGTGAAGAGGATCTTTAGGTACCTAAGATGCTATCCTGGTCTTGGTTTGTGGTACCCAAAGGATTCACCATTGGAGCTGATTGCATATTCAGATAGTGATTATGGAGGTGATAAATTTGATAGGAAATCCACAACTGGTGGATGTCAGTTTCTTGGGAGCAGGTTGATATCTTGGCAGTGCAAGAAACAAACAGTGGTGGCTAATTCTACAACTAAAGCTGAGTATGTGGCTGCAGCTGCTTGTTGTGGACAAGTTTTGTGGATTAAGAATCAGCTGTTGGACTATGGGTATAATTTCATGCATACCAAGATATTTGTTGACAATAACAGCACTTTATGCATCATTAAGAATCCTGTACATCATTCTAAAACTAAACACATAGAAATTAGACACCATTTTATTAGAGATTGTTTTGAGAAAGGTTTAATACAACTAGATAGGGTTGACACTGAGGAAAATGTGTCAGATTTACTAACTAAACCTTTTGATGCTGGGAGGTTTCAATACTTGGTAACAAGTATTGGAATGGTCAATCTCACATAATATGTGTTTTGGAGTCTTTTTGTAAAAGTATGTACAGGATGATGCATGGTTATTGGTCTTATTGATGATTTAGATTTTCCACTATATTTTTCTAACACTGACAAAGGTTGCTTGAACGCTGATAAGTGTTTTTGTAACGTTGTCAGCAATATAATTGTCTAACGCTGACAAAGCTTTCCTCAACGCTGTCATGTGTTATCGGGGCGTTGTCAACAACAATGTTAGTTTTGTGGTTTTCAATCTAAATGTGCAGATGGTGTTAGCAGTATACCATTTGATACAGAGTTGCTTATGGATCAATGGAGAAGCATTTGGACAAGTTTTTATTTATGGATGATGGTTGGAATTTTTAATTCCTATCTTGACATAAATTTTTATGTTCATGCATATTTTTGGGCAACTTATGTATCATAGTTTAAGGGGAGGTTTTAGGAACCTTTAGGATGTTTAGGTATTCATATGATACTCTTATCACAATTATAGATTGTGTCCACAGGTGAGTATGAGTTAGTTTTACTAAATCATGAGGCACTGTAGCATGCAAAGTTAATATACTATGCATGCTGCCAAGACATTTTTGGCCTAGAATTGGTTGTGGTCTATTGGGAGACTTGGGAATAATTTTGTTATGGGATTTACCTGGGAGTAACAAGGGATTTTATAAGGTAACTTGGTTGTTAAGAGTTTTGGTTAGCAAGGGACACTAGAGGACTGTTATGTCTATCTTGCTTAAGCAAGTGTGCATAACTGGACAGTGCTTGCCGCCCTATAATAATTATCATCTTTTTGGTTATTTTCTCTAGGATAAATTACTTTGTTAAGGTCATTTTTCATTTTTAAACATTTTTATTTTTGGACGCTGACAAGAATTTTTCCAAGCGTTGTTGTGACCAATTTAGACGCTGACATGGCTATAGGAAAACGTTGACAAGATTATAGCCGTTGGGCGTTGATAGGTTATTTTTGACCGTTGACAGTCAATGGGTCCTACCCAGTTGTTACTTTTTGACATATTTTTAGGCCGTAATTTTGGGAGTTGTTAGTTTTCATTTAATGCATGAGATAAACTTATAATTTTTCAATATTTTCATGATTACATTTTGAAAATACTTGCCTATTTTTGGGTCTATCACATGCATTTTCTTCTCCTATAAATTTGCCTCCTTTTTTTAAACAGGGTATCTATATTTCTTGTCTAACACAATTTTCTCTTATCAACTTCATCTTCATCAATCAATTTTAACAGCATTCAACAATGGCACCAAAGTTTAAACCATCAGAATTGGAATTGGGGTTCAGAAGTCAACACAACATGATCGCGTATCTTGAGGCTGATGATACTCTGTTTCCCCAATACACACAAATGGTGGCGTATTTGAACGCATCACCCTTAAGGTATGCTCTTTCTCATGCACCACTCATTCTAGTCACACATATTAAACAGTTTTGGAACACTGTTAGTTCCTCAACAGTTAATAGAGTGACTACATTGACTTCTATTGTTCATGGGAGATCTTGGATGGTTACTGAGGCTTTGGTACGCCAAGCCTTGCATCTTAATGATGCTGATGGTATAGCCACTCTTCCCATTAATGAAATAGAACAAGGACTTAGGGCTTTGGGATATCCTTTTCCTGATGAAGGTACTCTAAACAAGTATCATTGTTAGCCCTATATTTTATATAGTCAAACAAGAATGTAATAGGTCATCTTAGTCGTTAAAAGGTCTTGTATTGTAATAGGTTAGTCGGGAAAACCGGGCTTGGACTTTAAGCTAATATTGTATAAGTTAGGGGCGTAAGCCCAAAACAAAGCGAAGCCCGGCCCATGTCTCTTAAACCCACGGCCCAAAAGCCAAGGGTATATATACCCTCTTCCATGTGTGGAAGAGGGTGTTGGTTACCATTTTGTTTCTCTCTCTAAAAGTGTTTAACCTTCCAAGTTCTCTCTTGTTTCTCTCTCTACTTTCTTCTCTTTCTCTCTCTAAATATCTCTTCTAAATCTTGTGTTATGGATTAAATGGGAACAAAATTTGGTATCAGAGACACAACAATGTCTAGAATGAGTTGGCACCTCAATGTCCAGCAATGGCACCTACACACAACAGTGTACGTCCCGTGCAAGAATGTCAACAACGTACTCCCACAGCAGAATCGACGGATACGACACATATGAATGAGTTGGTTGATTTATATGATCCAATGTTTGAAGAATATTACTATGGAAACAATTAAGTTGTGTCAAAGCCTTCCGCTGTCAATACTGTTGATGAACCCGAACCAAGTTCACAAGACACAACTGCCTCTACTTCAGCAACCGTTGCTCAAGAGAATATTCCATTGGATACTCAACAAACTCCAGAAACTATCATACAACCAACATCATCAACCGTCAATGTTGAAGGAGGTGACAACAATCAAGCAGTCGATGCACAACCTGACGAAGAAGAATTTATCAATCCGTTCGGTACACCGGTACACGAAGTCGGAGAGTCTTCTACTCAACATGTTGATCCGTCCAACATGCATACATTCTACCAACCATATCCATCCACTCACCATTGGACACGTGATCATCCATTGGAGCAAGTCATTGGAAATCCTTCACAACCGGTTCGAACACGCAGACAACTCGAAACCGATGGCGATGTGTGTATGTATGCACTCACCGTAAGTTCAACTGTACCTACAAACATCAAACAAGCCATGACTGATCATGCGTGGATTGAATCAATGCAAGACGAAATTCATCAGTTTGAACGCCTAAATGTTTAGGAACTTGTTGACCGACCCTACGGAATGTCAATTTTAGATTTCAAATGGATCTGGAAAAACAAACTGGATGAAGAACAAATCATCATCAAAAACAAATCTCATCTTGTGGTTAAGGGATACCGTCAACAAGAAGGCATAGACTACGATGAATCATTCGCTCCAGTCGCTCGATTGGAAGCAGTCAGTATATTCCTTGCTTATGCTGCACATAAGGGCTTCACGGTTTTTCAAATGGACGTTAAAACTGCTTTTCTCAATGGTCATTTGAAGGAAGAAGTATATGTGAATCAGCCGGAAGGATTCATCGATCCTCATAATCCTGACAAAGTCTATCGTCTCAAGAAGGCTGTATATGGACTTAAGCAAGCTCCAAGGGCATGGTACGAAGAACTTTCAAACTTCTTGGTGTCCAAAGGATTATCCAAAGGTTCTATTGATCCTACTCTCTTTACGAATAAATATGGGGATGACATAATGCTGGTGCAAGTTTATGTTGATGACATTATTTTTGGTTCTACGAACCCAAAACTTTCAAAACGTTTTGAAAAATTAATGCACAGCAGATTTGAAATGTCAATGATGGGGGAGCTAAAATTCTTTTTAGGCCTCCAGATTCATCAATCCCCACGTGGTATCTTCATAAACCAAGCTAAGTATGCTCAAGAGATACTTAAAAAGCATGGTATGACCTCATGTGCTCGCGTTCGTACACCATTGTCGACCACATCCCTAGACGCTGACTTGTACTCATATCCCGTAGATCAAACGCGATATCGCAATATGATCGGGTCACTTATGTACCTTACAGCCAGCAGGCCTGATATTCATCATGCCACATGCTATTGTGCACGATATCAAGCCAGACCTACTCAAAAGCACCTCAAAGAGGTTAAACGGATCTTTCGGTACCTAAAGAATACCATTCACATGGGACTCTGGTATCCGAGGGAAACCGGTTTTCATCTAACAGCTTTTTCAGATTCTGATCACGCAGGTTGTCTTGATAGTCGAAAAAGCACTTCTGGTAGCATACAATTTCTAGGGGAAGACAAGCTTGTCAGCTGGTCGTCAAAGAAGCAGGATTGCACTTCGCTCTCATCAGCTGAAGCAGAATATGTGGCTCTATCCGCGTGCTGTGCTCAAGTCCTTTGGATGAGAACTCAACTCACGGATTATGGCTTCCACTTTGATAAAATACCTATGTATTGTGACTCAAAGTCGGCCATAGCCATATCTTGCAATCCGGTTCAACATTCCCGTACCAAGCACATCGATGTCAGATATCACTTCATCAAGGAACAAGTGGAACGTGGCATCGTGAAATTATACTTTGTCAGAACTGAGTACCAGCTGGCAGACTTGTTTACAAAAGCTCTATCGAAAGATAGGTTTGCGTATCTCGTTGGCCGTCTTGGTATGAAGTATATGACTCCAGAAGACTTGGAGGTTTTGGCAAATGAAGCTGCTTGATATACTCTCACGATGACTCTAGGCGCATCACAGCTTAGAACTCGGACCTCAACTAAGGAAAGTTTATCTCGGACGATAACTTATCCTTCTCAACGAGAAATTCATATTTCTCGGTCATGAGCTTCTCATAAAAACATTCAAAGTTTTTAAGTTCATGAAAAACGATTTCTAAGTAAATGTCAGCTTAGAACTCGAACTTCAACTTAAGGAAAGTTTATCACGAATGATAACTTATCCTTCATAACGGGAAATTTATTTTTCTCGGTCATGAGCTAGTCACAAAACAATCAAAGTTTTGAGCTCATGAAAAACGGACCCGAAAGGGGAGTGTACGTTTCAGTGCGCTTTCCCTAACCAATAGAAGAGAAGTCTTCTATCCTGATTATTTTAAAACCGTTGAACAAAATTTTTCAAGCATTTCTCAAAAGGTTTTTCTAAATCTTTCAAAATTGTGTGTTCAACACTCCCTTCCTCATAAGTGGTTTTTATATCTCAAAATTGTCATATGTTATTTTGATCAATTTTTGAGGGGGAGCGTTTTAAAATCAAGCCTTTTAATGTTGTTGGGTACATCTCTAAAATTGTCATATTTTATGTATCCAACACATTCCGAAAATGATATGAAATTGTCAAATGTAATATATTATATCGGAAAAGGCATCTCAACTCCGTACCTCAACATATTTTGTGGTGTCGTTTTTCTAAAATTTTATCAAATTTTGTTTCAAGACACACATATATTGTTGAGGGGGAGCGTCCCGACTGAAAACGTTCCATGATTCATGCGTGCACACATGTTTCTCTCCCAATCGGTTTTCAGAAATTGATATATTTTAATCAATTGGTATCTCTAATATGATGTTTTTATATTAGAGATAGGGGGAGAAAATGTGATTAAAATGTAATATATCGCAACAAGTGATCTTAAAGACTCAAGTGCAACTCTTTCCTTCACATGCCAAACTATTTCGTATATCGATGCATGTGTGTAGGGGGAGCTTTTCGAAAATGTAAAACTTTCAAGTGTTTAAAGTTTTGATTTTTATCAAACACTTTGAATGGTTTTCAATGGTTTATGGTTACGATCTATACCAAAAACAACCTACTATCTACGACGGAACGATGGAGTCAAAAGGTGGTTTAGGATAGGAAACTAACTCCTATGATCCAACCAGAACCGGAGGGATCTACCCAAGGACATTCCATAGCTAGAAATAGTTGTCCTTAGGAAATATGGAGTGGAATGAAGCTGAATGCGGACCAAGTACTTAAGTTAGCACTGGAACAATCACAACAAGGTGCTAATGATGACGTATTGGTAAGCATTGAAGGAGTTGAATATTCTATGCAACTTAGGCAGAAACTGGGTCAATACATCTATTGAAGACAAGTCAACATGGACCCAGTGATGCAATGCACAACCCTTCCCAGCCATTCGAGTTTCTCTCAAAAGAAACTTGTCTCATTGTCACGAAGATCAACACGTATCTATTGACTTTCTCACTCCGAGTCAGTTAATATTGAAAAGGTGACAGTCTGATCCAGCCTCCGATTACCAAAATGCACTTATTGAGTCTAGAGCCAATAGAGATCTATCTATCATCTCATTAGGACACAATCGAGTCCTACGCATTATCCTTGTGATATTGCCAGAACATCTGAGTGATACGATTCACAATGAAGATGGAAATCCTGCTTGAGCCAGCATCAAACAAGCTCATGGTAGGTAACTTGTGCGATTCTACACGAATCAAACTTGTGAGAACTGGAAAGCAACTAAGTTTGGATTCTTAATTGATTCAAACTTGATTCCAGGTTTCTTCGCAAAATCCATGTGATCTTGCCAGAACATTCAGAGTGACACTCATTAGTGTTCACAGTGGCGAATGGAAATCCTTCCAGTGTCAACATCAAACAGCACTACGGTAGGTAACTCGTAAGATTCTCTATGAATCAAGCTTGTGACAAACTGGAAAGCAACAATGGTGCGATTCTTTTAGAATCAAACTTGTTCCAGGAAATCTGAATTGACGACTCTAATCAGACGGATAATTTATCCTTATGATTCACTCTTTACGATCGCAGTCTGCTTTGAGACGGTCGAGTAAAGAGAACTGGCTACTACCGCCGGGAAACCCTGTCAAGGAGGTTCTTAATCGAGTCTACCTGATCACAGGTACGGTATTTAATACCGTTTAACGGTCTTCACCGACCGTTGGTAAAACACTACCGAGTTAGGGTGAAATGTTCAAAGCCATTTCATCCGTGTCTATATATGTTGCTGCATATCAAGAAGGCGGCGTAGTTGTACAACCGATGTCGATTCAGAAGTCACAAGAGCACAAGATGGCGATAATCAAGATACCTAAGAATGTAAGAATGTAATAGGTCATCTTAGTCACAAGGAGTACAGATGAAGATCTCAAGCACTCAAAGTCAAATGACAAAGGCTCAAGATAAAGATCACGAAAGCATGAAGGAACAAAGCTGTTACAAACAAGATCAAGACCAAGATACAAGACCAAAGCAGGAAGATCTCCTCTACAAGAATGTATTCACTCAATCATCTTATGCTTTTTAAGCTTTTTAAGATGACCGATACATTGGGGGAGATTGTTAGCCCTATATTTTATATAGTCAAACAAGAATGTAATAGGTCATCTTAGTCGTTAAAAGGTCTTGTATTGTAATAGGTTAGTCGGGAAAACCGAGCTTGGACTTTAAGCTAATATTGTATAAGTTAGGGGCGTAAGCCCAAAACAAAGCCAAGCCCGGCCTATGTCTCTTAAACCCACGGCCCAAAAGCCAAGGGTATATATACCCTCTTCCATGTGTGGAAGAGGGTGTTGGTTACCATTTTGTTTCTCTCTCTAAAAGTGTTTAACCCTCCAAATTCTCTCTTGTTTCTCTCTCTACTTTCTTCTCTTTCTCTCTCTAAATATCTCTTCTAAATCTTGTGTTATGGATTAAATGGGAACAACAATCATAAGCAGGAATTTCCCCCAGCCTGGAAGTACCTCATACATGTCCTCCTTCAATGTTTGAGTCCCAAATGCACTGCACACAATGAGATCAATAGATCTATTGCTAGTGCTATTATGTGTATTGTAACTGGGCAAAAATTCAATTATTCTAAAATGATTTTTAGGGCATGTGTAAAAATAAGGGGAACAAAATGACTTTAGCTTATCCCCGATTTTTGCAAATGGTTTTTGATTTTCAAGGATACTACACAAGGGATCATAATGATTTTTATGAGATCCCTGTGCAAAAGAAAGATACTTTTATGAAGATGAATTCACCCCCCATCGTGACCTACCCTTAACCCAAGCTATGCTTGCTGTCATTGCAGCAGCTCAACCTCAACCAGACCCCCAACCACAGATTGACCCAATACCTGAACCATTACCTTCACCTGAACATATGAAAATTGACCAAGATCCCTTCAACGCTGACACATTAAATGTTGGCGTTGATGTGCCTATTTCCAACGTTGACACACAACCTTCACAAACCCAAACACCCCTTAACCAACCCACTTCCACCCATTCTTCCACACCATCTTCTACACCCCCTGAATATAGGTTGATGAAACACCAAAGGACTACTGGAGTGTTCTCCTCTGGTGGTCCTAGCCATGTAGCAGAGAGAACCACCACCACAAGTGTGGTTGGTGATATGGATGAGGCTGGGACTATTGGTTCTGGCTTAGATGTTGGCCAAGGCAGTCTCACCATCATTAAGTCCTCATCCATGCCCAATGAATCTGACTTGGGAGGTCAAATCCCCATTTTAGAAGAGGGAAGACTGGAACCAATGACTCTTATGGAATTGACGGCAGTCTGCATGAGCTTGCAAAAGCAAAATGCAGACTTAGTACAAGTTGTCAGCTCACAAGGCCTTGAACTCAAGCAATTGAGGGAGGGGATTGTTGTTTTGGAGACTGCAAGTGCAAGGAGAGGTATGGAGGAATCTTTTAATAGGGAGGAAGATCCAATAAATCTGAGTGATAAGGGCAGCCATGATGGTCAATCTTTGGATGTTGCTGAGGCCCTTACAACATTGAAGAAACAAACAGGTTTTGATACGTCCTTAGTTTCTCCTACCAACTTGAATTTATCATTTACAGCCATGATGGAGGAGATTGCAAAAGGCGCTGAGACAGGAAATTTGGGTGTTGACAAGGAGAATTTGGACGGTGACAGGAGAATTTTGGGCGCTGACACAGCTAAATTGGGTGTTGACAGACCTGCACATGAGGGTGATGTATCCCAGTCATCATCCATCATCAAGGAGGTTTCTACACAAGTATCACCATCTACCTTACCAACAATTGCTTCATCAGATAAGGGTAAGGGTATTATGGTAGAAGAGATTGTTCCAAAGGATGCTGCTCAAGTTGAGTTTGATAGAAGATTGGCTGCACAAATCTTGGAACAAGATATAAAGGAGGTGAAAGAGTC
This sequence comes from Glebionis coronaria, assembly GCA_025667525.1. NCBI lineage: Eukaryota > Viridiplantae > Streptophyta > Magnoliopsida > Asterales > Asteraceae > Glebionis > Glebionis coronaria. Next base: position 179,766,747 of record CM046882.1, read on the forward strand.
ACCATTTGTTGTTACTTCAGAAGAAGGAAGTGATGGAGCTAGCTCAGACTCAAGTGTTATGATTATAGAAAAAGAAAGACTTGAGTATGGAGATGAGTTGGCTGAGGAGAAATTGAGAGAATTGAAATTGCAGGTTGACTTTGATATGCCAGAGGTGGTTCAAATGTATAATGCTTGGGAAGAAAGATGTATGGAGAATCCACACTTGACTGTTTCAGATCAAATATGGGGTTTGGAGATTCTCCTCAGAGTTCAGAAGGATTGCCAGGTAATTTTGAAACACAAAGCAAGCAATATTCTCTCAGAATTGAAAAGGGATAGAAGGGAGCTATACTGCATGTTGCTCAGATGTCATGGAGTAGGATGGACTTATCAGAAATTGAGGGCATTGACATTTGATGAGTTGGAATGCAAGGCTTATCCCATTTGGGTGATGAAAGAAAGGAAGAACTTGCAGAAGAAATGGAGCTCAAGAAAGCTATGTTTGTTCCCAGACCAGTGAAAAAGGGAATTTCTCTTGAGTTTCCCAAAGATATGGATCCACTATATCCAAGTGAAGCTGTCATAAGAAAGAGCCTCAAGCTCTCACCATTTGAAGCTTCAGATATGGTGCAAGTGTTACCATTAGATTCCAGAAACCCAATTATGAGCTATGAAGAAGATGAATGTGGGTTTTGGAAAATTGGCAGGTATGGCAAAGAGGTACACACTTTTACCACTCTTATATCTTTGTTTGCGAGTTGTGATAGAGAAGAATTGGTAGACCTATGGAGGTTACTAGAGACCAAGTATGAGGCTGAAGCACCAACTTCAGCTAATGGAATAAAACTGTGGTCCACATTCAAAAGAATGTGTGACCAAAAGATGAGGATCCTGCTATTTGGAAGGATCTTGAAGATGATCTCAATGGTCTTCAATGGAGATTATATTCAGCTCCTGGTGTTTACCATTTGAGTTCTACAAAGTTTGCTGAGTATCTACTTGTGGATGGTCAGTATTTCATATCCAAGGCTATTTTGGAGAAGATGAAGGACACTCAGCTGGAAATTGATTATTCAAGTGACGTGGCAAAAGACTTGATCAGATTTATTCATTACCAATATGAGAAGGTTTGTAAGATTCCTCCTAGTCCTTAATGCTTATTCAGAAACTTTATCATAAGAGTGGATATCAAGTTTAGGGGAGGATTGTTGGGAATAAATTAAGGCCAGATCACTTGAGCGCTGACAAGAGTAAAACAAGCGTTGACAAGAGCAAAACAAGCGCTGACAGCTCAAGCGTTGACAAGACAAAGTCAAGCGTTGATACATTGAAGACAAGCACTGATGGGAAGATATACTTTACGCGTTTATTGTATTCTAGATTTTAACACCCCCAAATTTACACGCAGCGGAATACATCTTTGGGTGCTAAACAATGATACAACAACACATAATTTATAAAGAACGACTCGAAAAGAGACATTTTAGATTTATCGTTCCCAAAACATTCATCAGAGTAGCGTAGTCCCAAGTAATCGTTACCGAAAGATAAGTTAAAACAACATATTAGTTTGTTTTAAAAATGGAACGACAAATAAATCAAAGAGTTTGAACAACATAGTAGTGCACAACTTCATTCTCGTGACCTCCAAGCTTCCACATCTTGATTACCTGAAATACATGTGAGTAAAACAATCAGCAAAAATGCCGAGTGAATCTATAGGTTTATGTAATCAATTTGAACACAAGCAAAGATTATAAGTTTGTGGCATGCTTATAAGCATCAAATAATAATTTGCATCAACAATGATAATTGTATATAGCATAAATTGCAATAAGCTCATGGAACCGAGCCCTTAAACACTCCTTTTAGAGGTCTAATAAGACATGAGATTTATTAATTTTCGGTTACCTCCAGATTTTTGGTACATTGCCGTATACCTGACTTCTCAATACAATATGTCCAAACAGTGTGGAGGTCGGGCCTAAGCTTCTATGACAAGTCCACACAAACTGAACCGGGGCGGCTTCCCCCATAGATCTATTAATTGTACTAGCGGTTAACCCATCATAGGTTAACTAACGGTCCATAATTGAGGCTTTAACAATGGCAATCACTTAATGTAATTTAAAGGCAACCACGGGTCCATTCATAGAGGGACAAGCATACCATAAAAGACTTGTGTTCTAAGTTTATAAAAACATGTATTCCCCCTCGCGGGTTTAAAATCATTTAATAACTAGTATAAAGCTAGGCTATAGACTCACCTTAGCCGATAGTGGTAATGAGACGATCACCGACGATAGATGATGCCCGATAATCACGATAACCGCAACCTAGCAAATGAGGTGCGTACTTTAATAATAGACTCGAGAAATAAATGATACTTAATAAAACCAAACTCGAACTCATAAAACCACAATACACTCGAGAGTAAACGATATAAATAACTTCATTATACTTTACTACTCATTTACTTTACCATTTTATACTTTTAACAAAATCCGCCGGTACATACTACATGTACTAGCTTATTTACCCCTTTTAAACTTGTCAACCGTTTATGAAACGACTCGATAAACAAACTTACTATATATAGAAAGTCCTCCTACAAGTTCATCAAATGAAATTACTTTTAAATTCCTTTACTCGACTCATTTTCAAACCACAAAATCCGGACATATTTGCGTTAATTTTTCATACAACCGTTTTAACTTATTTAAACGACTCCGTTTACAAAACCGACACTCGGGTTTTAACGTAGACTCAACCTTATAAGTAAATACCTCATTATCAGTAGGTTACACATTTTAAAACATCCATTTAGAGTCCCCGAGATTCGATCCAAATATCGACAACAACTACATGTAGTGCCGATACTCGTCTCCCGGTACACGATCATTCAGAACATCATAACTTCGCGCTCGTTTTGAGCTAGAAGCTCTACCTTATATCAAATCGAAGCAAAGGAAATTATCTACAACCCTAGGCTATAAGTTAAGTAATTTTCAAAACATAAAAATTCGGATTTTTCAGTTTACCTACTGCTATAAAATGGGTACCAAAATCTTGTACAAAATCAACTTTTTGACCACAACCAACCATAGAAATGGTCATTCCTATACTCTAATATCATCATACAACCACCATAACATCAAAATCATAACAAAAATAAAAATATTTGGATCAAAATATAGTTTTTAACAAGATTTCTAGCAAGAACCACCATGGATCATGCTAAAAACACCATGCATAACCATGGCTTCCACCTACCAACATCAAGAAAATAAAAAGTGCTTGCATGTGTAAAATTTTTATACCTATGTGATCCTTGATCAAAAATAGAGATGGGTCTATGCTTGGTTTAGCTAGAATCAACCTCAAACTCAAGATAATTTGAAAAATGAATGGATTTGGTGGTTTGGAGTGGGTTTCGGCAAAAGCAAGAAAAAGGAGAGAGAGAGTGGGTTTTTGGAAGTGAAAAATAAAGTGTGTTTGTTTATTTTGAATTTTTGTTTAGTGGGGTAGGGACCTAATTTCAATTTAGAAAAAAGTTTGGTTAAAAATGTAAATAGTTAGTTAAAAGGTGGGAAATAGTTACTAGTCAATTTTGAAAATATTTACGGGGTTCGGGTTTCGTAAAACTACTTAAAAGTTTAAACGCACACGAAAAATAATAATATAACGACTCGATAAGTAATTAAAACGATATCGTCGAAAGTATTAAATATCGAAACGATCGATAAGAAAATATAAAATTTTTTTTTTAGGCATCCGTCGGTATCGCGATAACTAGTTGTCCTCGTTACTCGTCAAAATATTAAAATATAATATTTAATATCGGTTTCAACTTAAACCGTTAAACATAATAATATTTAACGTTATATAGTACTTCAAAATAATTGAAAGTAGAATTAAATTATGACCTTATTTTTACGGGTTTTACATCCTCACCACCTTAAGGGAGCGACGTCTCGGTGCTCAACTCGCCTCATACACGAGTTGATCACAACCCGGAAGGATGACGACATTCCTTGATAAGAAGTCCTTACGTTCCCACGTGTATCCCGATCCACGATCTCCACTAGGTCTTTTACAAAACGCAACTTGTCGTCAAGTTGTATCTCACCAAAAAGGAATAAATAAATCCTTATCCACCAGTCACCCGTCAAGCTCGACACGTGAAAATTTTATGAATCACACGAAGCTCATTCGATAACAAGAATAGATGACAAGATTTTCGGATAAGTCCAGTTAAAAAGAATGTTGCAAGTTAAAGGATATCCATCGGCTGGATAGCCATGGACACACATCAAAAAGAACTAACAAGAAAAACATTTTCGTCATCGGAGGGTGCTCACACGCGGGTCCCTACTCAAAAGATAATACAAAGACACCATCTCACTTTCGCCAACGCGCATTAAAGTCTTAATAAACATCGTCGTTGAAAGTCAAAAAGATATTACATAATATGTGTTCTACATGATCGGACGTCATCGGATGATGCCGTCTCAAGTTCTCACAACTTACGATCATTTGACTAGATCACACACCATATAAGTACATAAAAGAAAAGGTCGAACATAAACATCGATTATAGATCTCCACCGTTAATCATCGAGAAAACATTGAACGAACCCTTGATAATAACTACTTGATCTCAAGAGTCTTTCCACTTGCGGCGTCAGCTTCAACATACTCCTCGAGGTTACAACGAATTTATTAACTCCATCCATTAAGAGATTTGGTCCTCAATCATTCTACAAGTACACGCATAAATCCTGGTGACACTTATCATTTCTTCTTATACACTGCTTCCCGAGATTCATTGTCACTCCGAATAAAATAGTGATCTTAAATACGAGGAACAGAACGAGATAAAAATGAATTCAATAAACGCTTAAATGGAAAAGATGTGGTATAATGATTTAAGGTTGACGATCGACGAAGGATCTCGACTCACGTAACCATAAAACATAATAAATCACAATACTTAGAAAAAATGAGAGCGAAGAAAGAATTAAATATTAACATTAAAGTAACATTTGTCACAATTATCCATCCCGGTTTTCGTATTACCTTAAAACGCAATTGAGGTACTTTCTTGATAAAGATGACATATCAAAGTAGGAGTTAAATAGCTTCATAATTTATTTTGGTTGTCTTAAGAAACTTTGAAAGAATGGCATGAATTTATTAATTAAACTCGTATTGATGGTTACAATTAGAAAATATAATTTCTAAATTAAATCATTATTAGGAATATAAATTAAACTGGTATTTTCATTATATTAAAAGTAAAGTATGATAAATCAATTACTTCAATAGATAAAACATGATTTCATTTTAAACATTAGTTTTAGTTATACAAAATATGATGTATAAATTTGACCTTTTACTTGTGATGGTTATTTCGATAATTGAAAATCATTGGAAAATGTATAAAAGTTCCATAAAATTTTATAATACGTTGTAGAAGTACATAAAGGTGTTTATTATTTCAATATAAATATGGGATATATTCGGGTTTCAAAGTGTGACAAGATAACAAACGAATACGAATGGTAATAATGTCAAAAATTAGTACGAAATCAACAGTACAAAAGAGGACGAAGCAAATGTCGTATGAATTCTTAAAGAGAATAATAAAATAAAGGCATTGATGGTATGACGATAAGAAATAATAGATTAAACAAGTTGTCAATTTTGTTAGTGCGGTCGGTGGTTCACCAATATCAGTTCGTTAACTTAGCGGTGGTCGATACATGATCGGAAATAAGATCCATACAAAAATTTCAATCAAAGAAAATTCCTAATAATCACTTGTAATTAAAATAAATCAAATGAACGATGTTAGTGTTTAAAGAGATAAGTCAAAGCACGGTTCACAAGAGTGGATTTCGAGACAAACGAGAGTGACGGACGTCATCCCGGATATACGGAAATCACTCTAGTGATAATTCATTATTCACGTGCGTAGACATTCCAAAGATCTACCCAGTCGCATAAAGAAGATTGAACAAGAAGGAAGGATAAAACATCGATACTTTTAGGTCATTTATCTACAGTCAGTAATTAGACGAACGGTCAAAATAAATCAGTTATAAAACAAAATGAAGTAACAAGTGGAAAAACAATCATCGAGTAAAAACGTACTTATAATCGCGTAATTCGTTTTACAAAGGGTAAGAAAACATATGTGGATGCATAGAAATTGTGCTACTTGCATAAAATATAAAGGTTTTCAAAACTTTCTTTTCAATTTATTTCATTTTATTTATATTTATCATAATTACAAGTAAAAAGTTGATTATTATCAAGATTTTTAAGGTGACTACTATTCAGCCTAGCATGGCTCCTTTTAAATTAGACATAGGTGACCAGGCCATGTATAATTTAGGGCTAGCAATGCAGTGCTCAGTTTCGTCGAAGAGTATTACGTTTCTTATGTTTATATATAAACCATGCCATTTGTAAAATGGAATTTATAAATAGTTTATAAATTTATAGAATACAAGTAATTTGTGAGATAATCAATAAGCAACTTTTAATATTACAAAAAGTATTATATAAGACCAGAGTAAAAACAATTGGTGAAAATAATCGCAAAACAATATCCGATTTATTTATAAGGTGACATTATGACAACGTATAAAGTAGCCAAAGGTTTGCAAAAAGTGGAAAATAGTAGCTCATAAAACAACCAATGAAATGGTTACAAGTTAATAAGGTTTCAAAAGGTTATAAGGTTAGACGGAAACGCCATGAGACACGTGATAAGAATGTCGACGAAGAATGTGAAGGCAAAACTTCAAAACTCAACCCAAATCAGTGGAAGGTTAAAAGAAATAAAAATAAAATAACATCGAATTACAAATGAGTCATATATTTATATACATATAAAAATCAATCCATCTGTATATTATGTAAGATACTCTACACAACATGCTTTTAAGAAAGTATATTATTCATTTTCAAATTACATTATTAGTCCGGTAATTGCTAATCCTGTACTGTTTCTATATATATATATATTTTTTTTTTACATTTTCACATGCAACTAGTATTAGTTAGTTGTAAAATAATATTTGTTAAAATTTTACGATCTCAAATGAAATCAAAACAACTTAGAGACATTTAAAACTCATGTTCTGAATGTTCTATCAGATTTAACTTTTAAATATGAGCCGATTAATTGACCCGATAAACGACATCTCCAAGACTCGGAGTCTAAAGCATTTTGATGCAAAACGACGTTTCAGACGACTTTCTAGTTTTACCCGAGACCTGAAAACCAATGTAAAATGACCAAAATACCCCTGCAAGTTCTGTGCAGGTTTGACTATTTTATTTTAAAAACGCAGGTTTTACTTTTAAGTTTTGACCTGTTTATACACCCCCTGCAGTTTCTCCATTAAATATATTTTTCGACACTTCCTAACGGCTCAAAATATATATATATATATACACACATGTCTTATGGATTTTACAACAACGAAAAATAAATCTCGTAATGAGCATCAAATAAAAATATAGCATAATGAATGACATAAGATGCTTCAAGGTATTCAACACGAAATTTAGGAAGCAAAACGGTGAAAGACGTTCATAATTTAGATTTCAAAATGCAATGTAGGCAAATCTCCTGGTGCCACGATTGTCCAAAAACACAACACATAACAAGAAAAGAATGGAACATTAACGAGTTGCGTTCCGGGAGCAAGAAGTTTAATGAAAAACAAATAATACAATTTTATAGAAGTAAAATCGTATCCCAATCTAGCGCCATAATCTAGACGATGATTTATAAAATGACGATGACGTTACCGAGATATAAGCGAACAATACGCTTCGGAGTCGATACATATAGATGTCAATAAGTTAAATCTTCGCATGCCGTGTAAAACGGTGATAATAATCAACAAAATATTATGAAAAACCATGATATTATTCAACACGATTATAAGAAGTGTTTCAAAATGTGTGACTCACACAATAGCGGTTAGTCTATTCCAAGGACACATTGAGCTACACAATGGTCTAGAAATTACGTTAAAAGACGTCCAAGCACAAATAGCCGGAAGACGATTTGAATATCTATATAGATATCACAAAGGGTTAAACAATGAAAGTAACGCGCGTAGATGAAGTTATGTAAGGTCATAATATAAAAATTTTCCAATAAAAGCAATTTAAATACTTCAAAAATAAATACAGAAAGATCTTGAAATTCATTGTATTTATTTAAGTTAATCATTAATAAATGATAAACTTTTATCGAAAAGTTTAACGACATAAATATATATCGATAAAGGGATCCTAGATATAAATATATATCTATAAATGGATCATAATATTTATTTATAAATACTTGCCAATAAGGTATACGTAATAACGTATACTAAAACTGTAATCTCAGAAGTAGCTTGAACCTGAAGTCACGCGAAGTCTGGTGCACCGACTCTTTGAAAAATAAAAACTGACAGTTATAGTTTAGGTTTTTAAAATAAAGACCTAGTTCTCTATAACTCATGGCTCTGGTACCAATCTTTAACATCCCCAAATTTACACGCAGCGGAATACATCTTTGGGTGCTAAACAATGATACAACAACACATAATTTATAAAGAACGACTCGAAAAGAGACGTTTTAGATTTATCGTTCCCAAAACATTCATCAGAGTAGCGTAGTCCCAAGTAATCGTTACCGAAAGATAAGTTAAAACAACATATTAGTTTGTTTTAAAAATGGAACGATAAATAAATCAAAGAGTTTGAACGACATAGCAGTGCACAACTTCATTCTCGTGACCTCCAAGCTTCCACTTCTTGATTACCTGAAATACATGTGAGTAAAACAATCAACAAAAATGCCGAGTGAATCTATAGGTTTATGTAATCAATCTGAACACAAGCAAAGATTATAAGTTTGTGGCATGCTTATAAGCATCAAATAATAATTTGCATCAACAATGATAATTGTATATAGCATAAATTGCAATAAGATCATGGAACCGAGCCCTTAAACACTCCTTTTAGAGGTCTAATAAGACAGGAGATTTATTAATTGTCGGTTACCTCCAGATTTTTGGTACATTGTCGTATACCTGACTTCTCAATACAATATGTCCAAACAGTGTGGAGGTCGGGCCTAAGATTTTATGACATGTCCACACAAACTGAACCGGGGTGGCTTCCCCCATAGATCTATTAATTGTACTAGCGGTTAACCCATCATAGGTTAATTAACGGTCCATAATTGAGGCTTTAACAATGGCAATCACTTAATGCAATTTAAAGGCAACCACGGGTCCATTCATAGAGGGACAAGCATACCATAAAAGACTTGTGTTCTAAGTTTATAAAAACATGTATTCCCCCTAGCGGGTTTAAAATCATTTAATAACTAGTATAAAGCGAGGCTATAGACTCACCTTAGCCGATAGTGGTAATGAGACGATCGCCGACGATAGATGATGCCCGATAATCACGATAACCGCAACCTAGCAAATGAGGTGTGTACTTTAATAATAGACTCGAGAAATAAATGATACTTAATAAAACCAAACTCGAACTCATAAAACCACAATACACTCGAGAGTAAACGCTATAAATAACTTCATTATACTTTACTACTCATTTACTTTACCATTTTATACTTTTAACAAAATCCGCCGGTACATACTACATGTACTAGCTTATTTACCCCTTTTAAACTTGTCAACCGTTTATGAAACGACTCGATAAACTAACTTACTATATATAGAAAGTCCTCCTAAAAGTTCATCAAATGAAATTACTTTTAAAGTCCTTTACTCGACTCATTTTCAAACCACAAAATCCGGACAGATTTGCGTTAATTTTTCATACAACCGTTTTAACTTGATTAAACGACTCCGTTTACAAAACCAACACTCGGGTTTTAACGTAGACTCAACCTTATACGTAAATACCTCATTATCAGTAGGTTACACATTTTAAACATCCATTTAGAGTCCCCGAGATTCGATCCAAATATCGACAACAACTACATGTAGTGCCGATACTCGTCTCCCGGTACACGATCATTCAAAACATCATAACTTCGCGCTCGTTTTGAGCTAGAAGCTCTACCTTATATCAAATCGAAGCTAAGGAAATTATCTACAACCCTAGGCTATAAGTAAAGTCATTTTCAAAACATAAAAATTCGGATTTTTCAGTTTACCTACTGCTATAAAATGGGTACCAAAATCTTGTACAAAATCAACTTTTTGACCACAACCAACCATAGAAATGATCATTCCTATACTCTAACATCATCATACATCCACCATAACATCAAAATCATAACAAAAATAAAAATCTTTGGATCAAAATATAGTTTTTAACAAGATTTCTAGTAAGAACCACCATGGATCATGCTAAAAACACCATGCATAACCATGGCTTCCACCTACCAACATCAAGAAAATAAAAAGTGCTTGCATGTGTAAAATTTTTATACCTATGTGATCCTTGATCAAAAATAGAGATGGGTCTATGCTTGGTTTAGCTAGAATCAACCTCAAACTCAAGATAATTTGAAAAATGAATGGATTTGGTGGTTTGGAGTGGGTTTCGGCAAAAGCAAGAAAAAGGAGAGAGAGAGTGGGTTTTGGGAAGTGAAAAATAAAGTGTGTTTGTTTATTTTGAATTTTTGTTTAGTGGGGTAGGGACCTAATTGCAATTTAGCAAAAGTTTGGTTAAAAATGTAAATAGTTAGTTAAAAGGTGGGAAATAGTTACTAGTCAATTTTGAAAATATTTACGGGGTTTGGGTTTCGTAAAAATACTTAAAAGTAAACGCACACGAAAAATAATAAAATAACGACTCGATACGTAATTAAAACGATATCGTCGAAAGTATTAAATATCGAAACGATCGATAATAAAATAAAAAAAAAATTTATTTTTTTAGGCATCCGTCGGTATCGCGATCACTAGTTGTCCTCGTTACTCGTCAAAATATTAAAATATAATATTTAATATCGGTTTCAACTTAAACCGTTAAACATAATAATATTTAACGTTATAAAATACTTCAAAATAATTGAAAGTAGAATTAAATTATGACCTTATTTTTACGGTTTTTACATAGATTACTTCTAGTAAAGATAGGAACAACAATGCATTTTCTATATTTATCTTTACCTAGAATAGTTGATATGTAGATTATTGTACAAGGCTTCTTTAGTCTATAAAAGAAAACCTTTAGGTTAATGTTTCAAATAAGTTTTCATTCGTAAACTACTTTCATTGTAATCATTCATTGATATTATTAATCAAGGAGAAAGTTTTGTTTACTTTGTTTTGTTCTTTGTTCTAAGTGTTAAATTACGCATAACACTTAGTTTGTTCAAATACAACAAAGTTTATCTACGTGTTAAACTTGATTTATGATGAGACTGCTTTTATACATAGTCTCATCGTCCATATCGGGCTTAAAATACATAAAATATCATTAAAACTGCCAAATATATGCTCGTGTTTGTTGCTTGTGTATTTTAGGTACGGATATTGAGGAAAAGACAAAAAGATCACAAGAATCATTCAATAACGAACACGGGAAACGAAGCCGCACAATGAACCGGACCCGAATCATGATTTTCAAAATTATTCCTTGAAGTTTGAAGATTGTACAAGTTGGGCCCCTGAATATTTGAGGACTTGTCAATTTATACCCTTGCAAATCTCATTTATTGCATTTGGCTCCCTAAATTATCAAGAATTTACAATTGAAGTCCTTAGAGAATGAAGTAATTGCATTTGAAGTCCTTAAAACAAGTTTAGAAACATATTGTGCCAAAAATGCCAAATGCCCAAACTTGTTATAAAGGGAATTAGAAGTTGGAAGCTGTTTTTACAAAGTGAACAAAGGAAAGGAGTCCAGGGGGTGTTTTTGCCAGACAACCAAACCCACACATCCAACCAATTGCTGACACCTCACCCTCCACGTCACCATACCCGACCCTACCCATTTACCCAACCCAATACCTACCCAAACCCGTAACCCAAACCCACTCACCAGGTTTATTTAATAAACCTGGTCAACCCAGTCAACACCCTTAAATTTTCCCACCTTAACACATTTTTAAATAAACATTTTACCCAAAACGGATTAAACCCCCCCCCCCTAATTACCCACAAACCCTAATTAATCCCAGGCTAAATTAACTTCATAACAAAGGGGTTTTATTTCCCCTTTCCAGATCAATGATTAAGGGTAAAACTAACCTATCCCCACTCCTAAACTCCCACCAGACACAACCATGTGACACCCCCAATGGTCCCCTGCAACGTCACTTTCTCCCAAAGCCCCAAAAGCAGACAAGATGAAGGGTTGGATGATATTCCTTGGAGCCAAAGCTTTAAAAAACGGTTTAGATTACTCCTACACAGCTTGCACATCTCCATCTTCACGTGAAGGCCATTTTGACTGAATAATCAAACATTGACCAAGGGCAATTCTGGAATTGTATTAGCTAGGGTTTCTCTCCTTGTATTATTTTATTAAGATTCTAGAATAGTCTTTTCCTTTGTATAAATATGGTGATTGTACCCTATTTGCATTTTGTTCAAGATTTTTACTCAAAAAAATTGTAATCCCTTTTTTAATTAATATAAAGTTGGTGTTTGTTGAAAGTAATTCCTTTTATGATTTTTTTAAAAAGTTGGTATATGTTTGAGTATTGATCTGAGTTCCATTAATATTTTGCAAAACATTTTTGTGTTTCGAATTTTCAGAAAAAGGGTTTCTGAAAAAGGGAAATTTTTGGTGAAAATTTGATTCAAGATTTGGATTTTCAGGAGTATAAGTTATTAGGTTAAGGTGTTTTGAAAGAAATATATTTGGAAAGATTTTGAAAAGGTTTAAAAAGGTTTTAAAAATCAGAAAGTTGGTATATTGTGCTTGTTCTATTTTGATCTTAGCAGGTTTCCATAGATTGTTGTCCAAGGTTCTGCACAGGTCCGGACCTGTTTGGAGATGGCTATGCAGCCATTGTGGGACCTGGATGTGGGTCCCACAAGGTAATCTCCTTCTTCTTGGCTTGAATTTTCTAAGTTTTCATTTGTTTGTGAATTGGTATGAAATTTGTGAAAAGATGTTTAAATGACTGTTATTGGTTGGTTTATGAATGTTTGATGTTTGCATGTTTGTTAGATGTGATATAGATTAGATTTGTGTAGATAAGAATAGCTTTGCTTTGTTAAATTTTTGGTTTTCAGTCATTAAGGGGTGCTTGGATTAAGGATTAAGTTGGGCTAAGTGACAACAAGCTTGCTTAAAAATCTGTTATAACCACTCACTAGGTAGTTGTTAGGTAGTGTATGCACTTGGTTTTCAATTTGGTAGGATTTAAAACAAGTTTGTATGTTAATATTTGACTCAATTGGTAAAAATCAGTAAGTTACCTTAAGTGATTGACTTTTAATAATTGTCTCACAAAATCTTGCATGTTGTTAGCCAAACTGATTAACTAGGGATTGAAATTGCTTGTATGCCATTTGGTTGGATTTTGTGCAAGATCTTGGGGTTTAAAATTCGTATTTGTGCAAGTAACTTAGGGGTCACTGTTCATCAGAAACATGAAGCATTAATCAGAAACTTCTTTGGCTTATTTTGTGCTTGATTCTTGCTAAGAACTGGTGAGTTTTTGTGTTTACTTAGACTCCTTATACTCAACTGAGTATAAGGGTGCCCTTTGTGCCAAAAGAAACCCATCCAAAAGCTTTCCTAAGCTTAAACAGTCACCAGACTTAATAATTACACTAGCAGTGGGAAAAAGTTTCCCCTGCTAGCGCAAGAGTTAGTACTGCTTCACTAGCAGACAAACCCCAAACAAGTGTCACTATCAGAAACTTTGAAATTTTGTCTTTAGTGCCTGAATTTGAGAGTTAGGACTTGAAAATTGTTTTGTTATTTTTCTAATTTTATTTTTGATTTTTTTGATTAATTAGATTTTTATTTACTGTTCATTTTATATTTTTAGATTAAATAGCCTTTTTTAATACTTTTAATATTTCTGTTTTTGTCTTTTAGTGAAAAAAATTAATATTTTTCTGTTTCAACATTTTTCCTAGATTTAGAATAATATTTTAAGATTTTTAGTTAAAAAGGTTTTTACTGTTCACTTTTTATTTAATTTTTAGAATTAATTTAAGTTAATTAGGGTTTTATATTAAACTGTTTTTGTCTTTTAGTGGTAAATTTAATATTTTTCAAACTGTTTCATTTTTCTACTGTTCATTAGAGTATAATAGGATTTTTAAAATTGGTAAATTATTTTTAGCATTATTTTATTATTTTTTATAATTATTTTAGTTTATAAATAGTTTTTAGTAATTTAAAAATAGAAAAATAGAATTTAAAAATTAGGAAAAATACTTTTTAGTCTTTAGATAATATAAGTAAGTTATTTTTTCAATAAAATAATATTTTGGACATTTTGATTAATTATATTTAATTTTAGGGCTTTAATTAGCATTTAAAATTGAATATTTAATTAATAAAAGGTTTTAAAATATTTTTATTGGATTTTTATTCTTATTTATATTATTTTAGACTACTTTTAGCTTTTAATTAATTTTTAGGTTTAAAATTTTAATTTTGTAGTTTTTTACGGTTTTACGTGAACGCCTTTTCGTCTTAGCTCGATCCGTCTTCGTAACCGTCATTCTTTTCTCATCTCATTTCTATTTTCTTTTTCTTAGCAATATAATCACAAACATTAATCAATTCATTACACGACACACGTGCCTCCTCGAGAACGAACTCACTTCTCTTTTAGGTCATTCATACACGGTTTTCCTAAATCGTCGTGCATACTTGCCCTTTTTGCTCTCTTTTCCTAAAGAGTAGTAAAATCACTACATCATTTTTGGTGCCGCTGCCGGGGAGGCGTGTTGTGTTTTGATTGAACAATTGTTGTTTTTTATATAGCCATAATTAGTATTTGTATTAGTAGCACTCTACTAATACGTATTATTGTTTTTCGGTTTTTGTGTGAATACTAGTACTATATTGTATACGTAGAACAATAAATTCACAAGTACTCCAAATACGTGAGAAATCACAACCTTGACTTGGGAGGTCATTACCCAATCATTGTATTCGAATCTCAAACCAAAGAAAAAAGGAAAAAATAGATAAATACTTTCGTGAAGCTCGATTTTGAAAATACAAACTATAAGGTGGGTATAAGGCGGTTGTATTTCACGACCTAAAGGAAAAAGGCTCTTAAGTGCTTCGCGCCGCCTCGTTTCCTCCGCTTGCTTGTGTGTATTTGATTTTGAGAGTGAATCGAGGGTTTGTTGTCGATGATCCAAAAAAACAAATTCCGTGGTGATGAGAAGGACAATCCCCACAACCATATCCGCCAATTTAATCGTCTTACCGCCACGTGCAAATTTAAGGATGTCTCGAATGACTCGATTAAGATGATGCTTTTTCCGTATTCCTTAGCGGGGCCCGCTAAAATTTGGTTAGAGAAAGAGCCACCCAATTCTATATTGACGTGGTAGGATCTCGTTTCAAAGTTCGTGAACCAATTTTTTCCGCCCTCTAAGACTACGCATTTGAAAAATGAGATTTCTAAATTTTCACAAGAATCAAATGAAAGTTTTTCAACGGCTTGGAATAGGTTTAAGGAGATGTTGCATGAATGTCCTCATCATGGTTTTTCCGATTTACACAAAATTGACATGTTTTACAATGGACTTAACGATCATGAAAGAGATTATTTAAATGCCGCCGCGGGTGGTAATTTTTTGTGTAAAACGGTTGAAGAAGCTTTGGTGATAATTGAAAATAGGTCTAAGGTTTATAGCCCTCGTAACACACCGAGTGTTACCAATTTGGGTTCATCATCGTCTCGTAGCATTAATGCCTTACAAGATGAAGCTAATGAGGAAAATCGGTTTTTCGATAGGTTTTCGACTCTTATGTCCCATTGGAAAGCTCAAGAAGCTTCGAATTCCGCTTCGGTTAAAGCGGTTGCTAAGAGTTGTTTATCGTGTGGTGGAGCTCATGATCTTTCCGAGTGCATTACCGTGGATGGTAACACTTCGAGTGCTTATATAGCCACGGGAACTTATAACCAAAACGGCCAAGGTTCCCGCCAAAATCAAGCTCCACCAAATCAAAATGCTAATAACTATCGAAACAACAACCAAGGTGGTAATTATCAAGGCAATCAAAGGAATTACAACAAGGGTAATTATCAAAGTGGAAATGGGCAAATTTCAAACCAAAAGCAAAACCGTGATTTTCAAACTACCACTCAAGGTTTTCAAAATGATTACACCAAAAATCTTCAAGGAGAATTTTTGAATTATGCTAAGGCTAATGATGCTAAGTTTGATAATATGCAACGTGAAATGGTTAGCTTAAGATCCGAGTTGAAAAACGAGCTTAAAAACGAACTTGCTAATGAACTTAAAATTCATGCTAATAAAATGGAAGGAAATGTCACACGTCTCCAACAAAATCAACAAAAAATAGAGCAAGGTCAACATGAAATTAAGCAAGAGTTGTTAAAAGCGGATGCTAGGCAATCTAAATTTGAAGATCGAATGGAAAAAATGTTTGAAGCTATCATGTGTAAACCTTCTTCTTCGAGTAGTCTTCCTAGTGATACCATCGTAAACCCAAAAGGAGAGATGAAAGTGATTACCACACGTAGTGGTAAGACACTTAAGGAACCGACTCCTCAACCAATTGCTCCTACAGAGGAAGCAATTGAGGAAGAACCCGAGGTGGTGGTCGAAAAGGAGCATATCTCAATCCCACGAAGTACCGCTCATGCCACACCTACGGTTGACCCATTACCATCATTGGAACCCGAGATTCCAAAGGCTATGCCTACTATGCCTCAACCCACACCACCTTTGCCCTATCCATCGAGACTTAGGAAGGAGAAACGTCAAGAGCGCGACAATTATCAATTTGAGCTTTTTATGAAAATGTTTCGTGATTTGCACCTTAATGTGAGTTTCGCCGACGCTTTGGTCATGATGCCTCGATTTGCCGCTAACTTTAAGAGTATGTTGAACAACAAGGAGAAATTCCACCAATTGTCTAGTTGTTCGTCGGTTTATCTTAATCGCATACCTCAAAAAGTCGGTGATCCCGATAAATTTATGATCCCTTGTGCAATCCAAGATATGGAAGAATGTTATGCCTTGTCCGATCTTGGTGCTAGCATTAACTTGATGCCACTTGCAATCTTCTAGTCGCTCAATCTTCCTAATCTTACTCCTTCACTAATGTCTATCGAGTTGGCCGACCATTCCACGATTCGTGAATGTTGATTGGCGGAAGATGTTTTTGTGAAAGTGGGGAAGTTCTACTATCCCGTAGACTTTATCGTTGTCGATATCCCCACGGATCCTCAAGTTCCTCTCATTTTAGGTCGTTCGTTTTTAGACACGTCTATGGCTTTGATCGATGTTCATGCTAGAAAGATCACCTTACGTTTGAACGACGAGGAACTTGTTATAAACGCAACTCAAAATTCTCAACTTTCTCACGTTTATTCCGTTTCTACCATAAACCTCGTTGATATGATCGACGTGGTTTGCGAGGAATTTTCGCAAGAAGTTCTAGGATTTGGTGATGAAGAAACTAGTGGCAATCCCACTATGTTAGATCCAATTTTTGATAATTCGACACCAACCTTCACTCCATTTGAAGGCGGTGGTTTAACGTTGGAAGAATTCAATGTTCCACGTACTTGTGACGAAGACCTCGACAACGATGAGGACTTCTCGATTATCAAGGATTTTCTTAACGATTTCCCATTTCCTCCACCCGAGGAGGTTATGAGTATCGAGCCCAAATCTTCACTTGAGGAACCACCTATCCTCGAATTGAAAGATTTACCTCCTCATCTCGAATATGTCTATTTGGAGGAGGGTGACAAGTTGCCGGTTATTATTGCGAAGGAACTTTCGAATGATGAAAAAACCGCACTTGTCAATGTTCTAAAGGACCACAAAGGGGCAATTGCGTGGAAGTTATCCGACATTAAGGGAATCGATCCCAAGTTTTGTACCCACAAAATATTAATGGAGGAGGATTACAAGCCTGCAATCCAAAGTCAAAGGAGGGTGAACCCCAAAATTCACGACGTCATCAAAAAGGAGGTCCTTAAACTCCTTGACGCGGGAATGATTTACCCTATTTCCGATAGCCCTTGGGCGAGTCCTATTCATTGTGTCCCTAAAAAGGGAGGGATGACCGTTGTGCCAAACGATGCCAACGAGTTAATTCCCACTAAACTCGTGACCGGATGGAGAGTGTGCATCGACTATCGTAAGTTGAATGAAGCCACTCGAAAAGACCATTTTCCCTTACCCTTCATGGACCAAATGTTGGAGCGTCTTGCGGGAAACGATTTCTATTGCTTCTTAGATGGTTTTTCCGGTTACTTCTAAATTCCCATCGATCCTCGTGATCAAGAAAAAACTACGTTTACGTGCCCATATGGGACGTTTGCCTATCGTAGAATGCCATTCGGACTTTGTAATGCACCGAGAACCTTTCAAAGGTGCATGATGGCTATTTTTCATGATATGATCGAGAAGACGATGGAAGTCTTCATGGATGACTTTTCCGTGTTTGGTAATTCGTTCACTTCGTGTTTGTCGAACCTTGAGAGAATGTTAAAACGTTGTGAGGAAACCAACCTTGTGCTCAATTGGGAAAAATGTCATTTTATGGTTAAGAGTGGAATCGTCTTAGGGCACAAGGTCTCGAAAGCGGGGATTGAGGTAGATCAAGCTAAGGTAGACGTCATCGCCAAATTACCTCATCCCAAAACCGTTAAGGGAGATAGGAGTTTCCTAGGCCACGCAGGCTTTTATCGTCAATTCATCAAGGATTTCTCGAAGATTTCTCGACCCATTACACATCTTCTTGAAAAAGAGGCACGTTTTGTCTTTGACGAAGATTGTGTATGAGCCTTTGAGATCCTTAAGAGGAAACTTACCGAAGCTCCCATTCTTGTTGCTCCCAATTGGAACCTCCCCTTTGAGCTCATGTGTGATGCTAGTGATTACGCTATTGGGTCCATTTTGGGGCAACGTCATGATAAGCACTTCTTGCCTATTCACTATGCTAGCAAGACGATGACCGAGGCTCAACTAAAATACACTACAACGGAAAAGGAGTTCCTTGCCGTGGTGTATTCATTTGAGAAGTTCCGACCTTACCTCGTCTTAGCTAAATGCATAGTGTATACGGACCATTCGGCTATCAAGTATCTCATGGCAAAGCAAGATGCTAAGCCTAGATTACTTCGTTGGATTCTCCTCCTTCAATAATTTGATCACACCATTGTTGACAAAAAAGGAGTCGAGAATCTAGCGGCCGATCATCTTTCTTGTTTGGAAGATCCTCACCAAAGTGTTTACGAGCCCAAGGAAATCACCGAAACATTTCCGCTCGAGACACTTGGTGTAGTGAATTCTAAACTAGATCCTTCCACCCCATGGTTTACGGATTTTGCAAATTACCATGCGGGTAACTTCATCATTAAGGGTATCACGACTCAAGAAAAACGAAAATTCTTTTGTGACGTCAAGTTCTACTTTTGGAACGACCCTTACTTGTTTCGAACTTGTGCGGATCAAATCATCCGACGTTGTGTTTTTGGCACCGAAGCTTCAAACATCCTTAGAGCTTGCCATGAGGGACCCACGGGTGGTCACCACGGTGCTAATCTCACGGCTAAGAAGGTGTTTGATGCCGGCTTCTTTTGGCCTACTATTTACCGAGATGCACAAGATCTTGTGAAGTCGTGTGATGCATGCCAACGACAAGGAAAAGCCTCACAAAAAGATGAAATGCCACAAAATATCATCCAAATGTGTGAGATCTTTGACGTTTGGGGTATAGACTTTATGGGGCCGTTCTCATCATCTCGTGGTAGTAAGTACATCCTTGTTGCGGTTGACTACCTATCTAAGTGGGTGGAGGCTAAGGCCTTGCCCACCAATGATGCTCGTGTGGTAGTTAAGTTCTTGAAAAGCTTGTTTTCTCAGTTTGGAACCCCTCGTGCGATCATAAGCGATCGTGGAACCCATTTTTGTAATGACCAATTTGAAAGGGTCCTAAGGAAATATGGGGTTACACATCGACTTTCTACGGCTTATCACCCACAAACGAGTGGGCAAGTCGAGGTTTCAAACCGAGCGTTGAAGAGGATCTTGGAGAGATCCGTTGGGGAAAACCGACAATCATGGTCGGATAAGTTGGACGATGCTTTATGGGCCTTTAGGACCGCTCATAAGACGCCCATTGGGTGCACTCCCTATAAGCTTGTGTATGGAAAGAATTGTCATTTGCCTATCGAGTTAGAACACAAGGCTTATTGGGCCCTAAAACATTGTAATGATGATATGGAGACCGCGGGAAAACACCAGAAAATGCAATTGAATGAATTAGATGAATTGAGAGACATTTCTTATGAAAATTTATTGATTTATAAAAAGAAAGCTAAAAAGTTGCATGATTCTAAAATTAAAAACCGGGTTTTTAACATTGGGGATCAAGTTTTGCTTTTTAATTCAATATTAAAAATCTTTTCCGGTAAATTGAAATCCCGTTGGTCCAGTCCATTCACCGTGACTCAAGTGTTTCCGTATGGGACCATCGAGCTAGCTCAAGATGATGGTCCTAACTTCAAGGTGAATGGACATAGGTTGAAGCACTACTTTGGCGGGGAAGTTCTATCCTTGAACTACCTCGACCAAGTCACCTTCCCCAATGATAATTAGTATTGAGGGGATCGAGTCGAGCTCATGACTCGGTAATCAAAAACGAGGTTCCTCGTGGGGGAGTCCCATGCTTATCCTATGTACATATTATCGCTTTCTAATGTAGTTTAATGTGAGGGGATTTGTGCCCTTCCAACCTTTGTTCCGTGGTTGTTTGTGCATTGTGGTTTTTAGATCATGATCTTCACGATTGGAGCCTCTCGTGTTCGTTTTATGGGAGCACTCGATCGTTTGCTTTGAAGACTTTCTCAATATCCAAATGATATATCCTTTGATGTTCTAACCTTAGTTTTTTAGCACACTTCATAAACGGCTATTAATTTATTGGTTACACCCTTTCCATGCTAGATTAGGCATTCGACTACGTCTCTAGTATGGGGGTGTTTGCACCCCTAGACTCGAAACATTGAGGACAATGTTTAACTTTAGTATGGGGGGGGGGGGTGAATAGATACTTGCCTTGCCAAACCTTCACGCTTTCCAAAGTTTATCTTTTTGTTTATCGTTTTGTTGCAAAATAAGGCTAAAAATGGCCAAATTTTAAAATTTTTCTCATGTTTTATAAGTGTTTGAAGACACGAATGTAGGTTTTCCGATGGCGAGAATAAGTGTAATTTTTGACTCGACCGTGCGTGTTGAGCACTTAGCTTTGATTCCTTAACTACACATTAGGCTAAGTCTCTTAAATGAGGACGAGAAATGATAGAGTTAGATATAAGTTACTATGCTAAACGTAGAGTACTCGTATTCTTTCAAAAACTCATGTGTTCTCGTTGTTTGCTTATTCTCCCTTTGTATGTAAATATTTTTTGCTTAATAAATATTGACTTAGCGGTTTAGTTAGGATTGTTGGGTTTCTAGTCTTTTCTAGTAGCTTCCGTGTGATTAAATTGGGAAGACATTAAGGTATCGCCAGCGTCACGGTTTTGAAGTATTGGCACCCGAATAATCAAAAGCTTCACCCAATAATAAGATTTCAAATTCTCACCTAAATCTAGCAAACAATTTGAAGCCCCACAAGGCCAAAAAATCTATGCAAAATTGAAAGTGAATCAATCCTTAATCTTCAAAGCTTTAAAGATCCAAAATTCGCTTTAGCGTGAGGATATACGTCTTTGGCTAATAAAACCACCGATGAGGCGGATAATAAAAGGCAAGGCAAGACCGAAGTCATAATAAAAGCTTCATGGCGAAGTTGAATAAAAGATAGAGGTAAACCAAAGATAATAAGGCCCTTCCGTTAGGGGGCGTATAAAAGTCTTGGTAATAAGTCTCATGTTCAAAACCGTTATAAAACCATGTTTATCAATTCTTCTTGTCAACTTAATTTTTTGACATCGTTGTCTATTGGGAAGGGTTATTGATTTGATGGTCTTAGTTACACCGTTAGGACTCTATTTTTAGACCTAAATCTCTATTATCACATAAGTCAACAATGTATCCTCGTGAAACATTCAAGACAAAATAAAATATAAGAGATACAACTTAGGAATTATGGGAGGATAAGTACGTGATTAGGGCATATGACTAGTGTTAGCATTACTAACTTATAATGACAATGATCTCGTTGCACGCTTGGCATGGAATTGAGGTGAAAATCGAGGACGATGAAATTATTTCTAACGAAGCATTCACGTGTTCTTATTCTATGAACCTAAACGTCCCATTTTGCGAGGAAAATCATACATTATGTCTAAAACACAAGTAGTAGTAATAGTAGTAGTGTAGCTAGTTTATCATTCCAATAAAGTGAATAAAATTAAATTTTGGAGGTGCTATGATACTTTATTCTAGCATTGCGTGAGGGCACGGCAACGGTTTAGTATGGGGGAGTGATGAGACTGCTTTTATACATAGTCTTATCATCCATATCGGGCTTAAAATACATAAAATATCATTAAAACTGCCAAATATATGCTCGTGTTTGTTGCTTGTGTATTTTAGGTACGGATATTGAGGAAAAGACAAAAAGATCACAAGAATCATTCAATAACGAACACAGGAAACGAAGCCGCACAATGAACCGGACCCGAATCATGATTTTCCAAATTAGTCCTTGAAGTTTGAAGATTGTACAAGTTGGGCCCCTGAAGAATTGAAGACTTGTCAATTTATACCCTTGCAAATCTCATTTATTGCATTTGGGTCCCTAACTTATTAAGAATTTACAATTAAAGTCCTTGGAGAATGAAGTAATTGCATTTGAAGTCCTTAAAACAAGTTTAGAAACATATTGTGCCAAAAATGCCAAATGCCCAAACTTGTTATAAAGGGAATTAGAAGTTGGAAGCTGTTTTTACAAAGTGAACAAAGGAAAGGAGTCCAGGGGGTGTTTTTGCCAGACAACCAAACCCACACATCCAACCAATTGCTGACACCTCACCCTCCACGTCACCATACCCGACCCTACCCATTTACCCAACCCAATACCTACCCAAACCCGTAACCCAAACCCACTCACCAGGTTTATTTAATAAACCTGGTCAACCCAGTCAACACCCTTAAATTTTCCCACCTTAACACATTTTTAAATAAACATTTTACCTAAAACGGATTAAACCCCCCCTAATTACCCACAAACCCTAATTAATCCCAGGCTAAATTAACTTCATAACAAAGGGGTTTTATTTCCCCCTTTCCAGATCAATGATTAAGGGTAAAACTAACCTATCCCCACTCCTAAACTCCCACCAGACACAACCATGTGACACCCCCAATGGTCCCCTGCAACGTCACTTTCTCCCAAAGCCCCAAAAGCAGACAAGATGAAGGGTTGGATGATATTCCTTGGAGCCAAAGCTTTAACAAACGGTTTAGATTACTCCTACACAGCTTGCACATCTCCATCTTCACGTGAAGGCCATTTTGACTGAAGAATCAAACATTGACCAAGGGCAATTCTGCAATTGTATTAGCTAGGGTTTCTCTCCTTGTATTATTTTATTAAGATTCTAGAATAGTCTTTTCCTTTGTATAAATAGGGTGATTGTACCCTATTTGCATTTTGTTCCAGATTTTTACTCAAAAAAATTGTAATCCCTTTTTTAATTAATATAAAGTTGGTGTTTGTTGAAAGTAATTCCTTTTATGATTTTTTAAAAAAGTTGGTATATGTTTGAGTATTGATCTGAGTTCCATTAATATTTTGCAAAACATTTTTGTGTTTTGAATTTTTCAGAAAAAGGGTTTCTGAAAAAGGGAAATTTTTGGTGAAAATTTGATTCAAGATTTGGATTTTCAGGAGTATAAGTTATTAGGTTAAGGTGTTTTGAAAGAAAAATATTTGGAAAGATTTTGAAAAGGTTTTAAAAGGTTTTAAATATCATAAAGTTGGTATATTGTGCTTGTTCTATTTTGATCTTAGCAGGTTTCCATAGATTGTTGTCCAAGGTTCTGCACAGGTCCGGACCTGTTTGTAGATGGCTATGCAGCCATTGTGGGACCTGGATGTGGGTCCCACAAGGTAATCTCCTTGTTCTTGGCTTGAATTTTCTAAGTTTTCATTGTTTGTGAATTGGTATGAAATTTGTGAAAAGATGTTTAAATGACTGTTATTGGTTGGTTTATGAACGTTTGATGTTTGCATGTTTGTTAGAGGTGATGTAGATTAGATTTGTGTAGATAAGAATAGCTTTGCTTTGTTAAATTTTTAGTTTTCAGTCATTAAGGGGTGTTTGGATTAAGGATTAAGTTGGGCTAAGTGACAACAAGCTTGCTTAAAAATCTGTTATAACCACTCACTAGGTAGTTGTTAGGTAGTGTATGCACTTGGTTTTCAGTTTGGTAGGATTTAAAACAAGTTTGTATGTTAAAATTTGACTCAATTAGTAAAAATCAGTAAGTTCCCTTAAGTGGTTGACTTTTGATAATTTGGCTCACAAAATCTTGCATGTTGTTAGCCAAACTGATTAACTAGGGATTGAAATTGCTTGTATGCCATTTGGTTGGATTGTGTGCAAGATCTTGGGGTTTAAAATTCGTATTTGTGCAAGTAACATAGGGGTCACTGTTCATCAGAAACATGAAGCATTAATCAGAAACTTCTTTGGCTTATTTTGTGCTTGATTCTTGCTAAGAACTGGTGAGTTTTTGTGTTTACTTAGACTCCTTATACTCAACTGAGTATAAGGGTGCCCTTTGTGCCAAAAGAAACCCATCCAAAAGCTTTCCTAAGCTTAAACAGTCACCAGACTTGATAATTACACTAGCAGTGGGAAAAAGTTTCCCCTGCTAGCACAAGAGTTAGTACTGCTTCACTAGCAAACAAACCCCAAACAAGTGTCACTATCGGAAACTTTGAAATTTTGTCTTTAGTGCCTGAATTTGAGAGTTAGGACTTGAAAATTGTTTTGTTATTTTTCTAATTTTATTTTTGATTTTTCTGATTAATTGGATTTTTATTTACTGTTCATTTTATATTTTTTAGATTAAATAGCCTTTTTTAATACTATTTAATATTTCTGTTTTTGTCTTTTAGTGACAAAAATTAATATTTTTCTGTTTCAACATTTTTCCTAGATTTAGAATAATATTTTAAGATTTTTAGTTAAAAAGGTTTTTACTGTTCACTTTTTATTTAATTTTTAGAATTAATTTAAGTTAATTAGGGTTTTATATTAAACTATTTTTGTCTTTTAGTGGTAAATTTAATATTTTTCAAACTTTTTCATTTTTCTACTGTTCATTAGAGTATAATAGGATTTTTAAAATTGGTAAATTATTTTTAGCATTATTTTATTATTTTTTATAATTATTTTAGTTTAAAAATAGTTTTTAGTAATTTAAAAATAGAAAAATAGAAATTAAAAATTAGGAAAAATACTTTTTTGTCTTTAGATAATATAAGTAAGTTATTTGTTCAATAAAATAATATTTTGGACATTTTGATTAATTATATTTAATTCTAGGGCTTTAATTAGCATTTAAAATTGAATATTTAATTAATAAAAGGTTTTAAAATATTTTTATTGGATTTTTATTCTTATTTATATTATTTTAGACTACTTTTAGCTTTTAATTAATTTTTAGGTTTAAAATTTTAATTTTGTAGTTTTTTACGGTTTTACGTGAACGCCTTTTCGTCTTAGCTCGATCCGTCTTCGTAACCGTCATTCTTTTCTCATCTCATTTCTATTTTCTTTTTCTTAGCAATATAATCACAAACATTAATCAATTTATTACACAACACACGTGCCTCCTCGAGAACGAACTCACTTTTAGGGTCATTCACACACGGTTTTCCTAAATCGTCGTGCATACTTGCCCTTTTTGCTCTCTTTTCCTAAAGAGTAGTAAAATCACTACATCAATTTAATCTCGTTAACACAAAGCTAAATCGATCTAAGTTTGGGATCAACAAGTGTTACGTGATACAAGGCTTTTTTACCAAGTAAGAAAATTAAAGTTCGTTTTGTTGGTCTATTCGAATTGATAACTGGTTAACTATGCGACTCAGTTGTCTTTGGTGAAACAAATAGTTGTGTCGTTGTAGTAATTAATAAGTGCAAAACTTTAAAGTAAAGAGCAGGTAAAATAAATCTAAATCTAATTTAAAATAAATGACGGGAATTTAAAAGCGTGACGAAAAATTAAAAGGCGCTTTAAGTAAATGACGCAAACTTAAAACTATCTAAGGCAAACTTAAAACACAACTAAAACTTAAACTAAGGCAAGGCTTAAAATAAATCTAAGGCAAGTAAACTTAAAGTGCGACTAAGGAAAAATGCGGGAAAAATAAAGCTTGAAAATTAAAAATTTAAACTTAAAAACAGAAACATAAAATAACCTGAAAACAACTCATTCGGAATAATCCTTCGTTCGGAATAAATCACTCGTCCGGAATATTTGAACAAAACCTTCATTCAGAATAAAAGCTTGACCCGGAATAAACTCTTTATTTGGAATATGTCACTTATCCGGAATAAATCCTTTGTTCGGAATGTTTGCCTTGATCCGGAATGTTTGCTTGGTTCGGAATATATTGCTGATCCGGAATAAAGTCTTGGTTCGGAATAACTAGATCAAACCCTTCATTCGGAATAATTAAAACTCATCCTTCATCCGGAATATCCCTTGATCCGGAATATCCCTTGACTCGGAATAAAGTTCTGGTTCGGAATAAATCCTCAAACCCTTCGTTCGGAATGTTCCGAATGAACACCTTTATCCGGAATATTTTATTATTCCGAATAAACGACTTGATCCGAAACAAATTCTTCACTCGGAATACCAGCTTGATTCGGAACTTCCACTGATCCGGAATATTCCACTGGTTCGGAATATTCTGAACAAAACCTTGATTCGGAATAATCAACAAGATTTCTTCACTCGGAATATTTGGTTTTGATCCGGAATAACCTGGGAAAACATTAATAGCGAAGAACACGGGGAAACAAAAATAGCACGAATATAAACAAAATTAATCAAAATCAACCAAAAGATTAAGCAAGACAAACCACAAGTGATCAACTAATGATAATCAAACAAACCAAATCAATAAAACTAACAATAATAACCACAATAATCAAAACCCACTTGATTAAATCAATAAAACTTCAAGAACATAAACATGAACAATAAGCATAGAGATTAAACATAAACCAAGAAAGGTAGATAGGAGATGAACAAATAAAAGTAAAGATTAACAATAATTAAAAGGAAACTTACTTGAAATTAAATGAATTTAAGGTGCAAGAGAATTAAGTAAATGACATGTATTTAAATGTGCAAAAATTAAAGGTGGAAGAGCTAATTGTCACAGTTAGCCAACAACATGAAAATGAAATCCTAATGATCTATTTATAGGAGGATTAGGGAGGTGCTTAGGAAGCTTCCTCCCCTCTTTCTTCTTTCTTTAATTGCATGATTAAGTCCTTGTCTTCTTAATTCTTTGACTTTAATGACATTGTCTCGGGATTTCTTTAAACTCATCTAGTAATTCTTCAATCAATTAGACTTGAGTTCTTCGGCTTTTAGTAAACTTCCGTCTTTTGACTTTTTCTTCGATAAATCTTCAGAATTGGTCTTGGACTTCCGTTCTTTTTGCACTCTTGATTTCTTGACTTCGTCTTTTGTCCTTTTCTTCGATAAAAGCCCGTGAATGCCCGTGTTTTCTCCCCTTTTCACATTTTCATCCTAAATCACAACAAAAACACAAGCCACGCATAATTCCGACATTTACGACATAAAATACACGTTTTGGCTCGGTTATTATTGTAGTTAAGTGGTAAAAAGGATGGGTGTTTACACACCTATCAAATCCCCTACACTTGACCATTGCAATGTCCTCATGCAATGCATTAGTTACAAAGCACGATTACACTTTTCATCACAATCAATCCACATTGGCCTTTATTAAAGAGATAGAAAATTTAACAACACAAGTAAAGAAATCAAAATCATACCTTAGGGTTTTGAAAATGTCATGAATAATCATCATCCTCAAGTTTTCACTTTCTCCAAACCAAGCTGAAAAACGAGATCATTGTTATTATAAGTTAGCAAACTAACACAAACTCATGTGGGCCAATTATTCACTTAGACTCCCTTATTCCTAGGTGTATCTCTTATATTTTATTGTTGTCTTGAATGATCACGAGGATGGATTGTTGATTTATTTTGATAGTTATTTAGGCTGCAAATAAAGTGGGACGATTTAATCAATAGTTAGCTAAAGGACAAAATCTTTTAAAACTGCTTCTCGGGACCTCAAAAAGTTCATATCTTGGCATAACTCGCTTCGCGATTTGAGACCTTTCTCGGACCAATATTTGGCAGCGACTTCATACTTCAAATCTTGAGAGACGTTCATGAAATAATTGCCTTCTCTTCATAATAGGAATTTCTTCACTTGAAGTTTTGAGAGATTCTTCATATTTGGACCACGACTTCTTCATTTTTCTCCAATCTTTATTTTGGACTTTCATATACACCGATCCGCCTCCTTTTTGGACTTGGATCTATTTATCCTCATACCTTGTTAGGGAATTTTTGGATAGACTTCTCCATGATCTTTTATGGGAGTTTTTCCTTTTCGTCGTGTGTCTCGATCCTTCATATTGATTTTCGATAAATGATTCTTCACATCACTTTTGGATCTTTAGCAATAAAATGTAGCCCTCATGCCTTGTTAGGGCCTTTTAGGACTCGCCAATCTTCGCATCCCGCTTCAATAAGTTATGCCTTGGCTATGCACTCTAATCCATACCGAGCAACTTTTAAACGATCTTGGGCTAGAAGCTAAGTAACTTTTCAAATCGTACAACCTTATTTATTGCAGATAAATTTATTAGCAAGCGATGGGAGAATAGGCTTATAATTAACTCACATAAATTAACGAAAGAATACCAAACTTATAATTGACTCTATCATCTCTCGTTCTCCACAATTTAAAATCTCAAGGAATGAGACTCGTGGATGCTTAGCCTATTAAATCAAAGTTTTGGGTTTTCGAGTCGTCTATAGGATCTTGCAAATTCTTAGACTTTTTCAAGTTTAGAAATCGCATTTTAAAGTTCCCTTGATAAACGACTCTCTGGGATCAATTATAGGAACTTGCAAAAATTTCTTGTTCTTAACCCGTGAGAGTTAAGACTTTCGCATTTAAAGTTCCCTTGAAGAATCTCTCAAAACTTCAAGTGAAGAAATTACTATATGAAGAGAAGACCATAATTTCTTGAACGTCTCTCAAGGTTTGAAGTATGAAGTCGCTGCCAAATATCGGTCTGAGAAAGGTCTCAAATCGCGAAGCGAGTTATGCCAAGATATGAACTTTATGAGGTCCCGAGAAGCAGTTTTAAAAGATTTTGTCCTTTAGCTAACTATTGATTAAATCGTTCACTTTATTTTCGGCCTAGTAAACTATCGAAATAAGTCAAACAATGTATCCTCGTGATCATTCAAGACAACAATAAAATATAAGAGATACCCCTAGGAATAAGGGAGTCTAAGTGAGTAATTGGCCCACATGAGTTCGTGTTAGTCTACTAACTTATAATAACAATGATCTCGGTTTTAAGCTTGGTTTGGAGAAAGTGAAAACTTGACGATGATGATTATTCATGACATTTCCCAAACCCAAGGTATGCTTTTTGATTTCTTTATTTTGAATGTTTGTAATTTTCTATCTCTTTAATAAAGGCCATTATGGATTGATTGTGATGAAAAATGTAATCTTGCTTTGTAACTAATGCATTGCATGAGGACATTGCAATGGTCAAGTGTAGGGGATATGATAGGTGTGTAAACACCCATCCTTTTTACCACTTAATTACAATAATTACCGAGTCTAAACGTGTATTTTATGTCTTTTATGTCGGAATTATGCGTGGTTTGTGTTTTTGTTGTGATTTAGGAAGAAAAGGTGAAAAGTGTAGAAAACACGGGAATTCACGGGCATTCACGGCTTCTATTGAAGAAAAAGATGAAAGACGAAGTCAAGAAGTCAAGAGTGCAAAAAGAACGGAAGTCCAAGACCAATTCTGAAGATTTATAGAAGAAAAAGTCAAAAGACGGAAGTTTATCAAAAGTCGAGAAACTCATGCCTAATTTATTGAAGAATTTAAAGACGAGTTCAAAAGAAATCCCGAGCCAAAAGTCATTTAAGTCCAAGTTTAAAGAAGATTAGAAGAAAAGGACTAAGCATGCAATTAATGAAGAATTAAAGAAGGAAGGACTTAAGCTTGTAATTAAGAGAAAAGGAAAGAGGGGAGGAAGCTTCCTAATCCTCCCCTATATATAGTTTAGTTGTTAATCATTTTTAGTTGTTGGCTAAGTGTGACAATTAGTCTTCCACCATTTACTTACCTTGCACCTTTAATTTCCTTGTCATTTAAATACTTGTCAATTTAATTACCTTGTCTTGCACATTAAATTCCTTCAATTTCAAGTAAGTTTCCATTTAATTGTTGTCAATCTTTATTTTATCTTGTTAATCTCTCATCTACCTTTCTTAATCTTTGATTTTTATGTTTATGTTTGTGTTCATGTTCATATTTTGATTTTGATCAATTGGGTTTTTGATTATTGTGGTTAAATTTGTTTGTTTTGTTTATTTAAATTGTTTGTTTATGATTACTGTTGACTTGTTATTAGTTTAGCTTAATCGTTTGCTTGATTTTGGTTAAATCTGTGTTATATTCTTGTTTATGTGATTCCCTTGTTCTTCGGGGGTGTTTGTTTCTGTTTCTTTGTTCCCAGGAAAACTTCCGAACCAAGAGAAGAGAAAGCTTTCATTCGGAACTCAAAAGTTCCGGATCAAGAGTTCTTTCATTCGGAACTTCAAAGTTCCGGATCAAGTCTTCAGAACGAAGTTCCGGACCAAAACTTCCGGATCAACAAAAGTTCCGGATCAATATCTTCCGAACGAAGTTCCAGATCAAGGGAAGGAAAAAGTTCCGGATCAACACCAAAACTTCCGAGTCAAGACTTCCGGACGAAATCTTCCGGATCAATACTTCCGAACCAAAGTTCCGGGTCAAGAGGTTCATTCGGAACTCAAAAAGTTCCGGATCAACTTAAAAGTTCCGAATCAAGGTTTTGGGGTTTGGGAAGTTCCGACTCAAGATTGTTTCACTCGGAACTCAAAAGTTCCGAGTCAAGCCAGTTCATTCGGAAGTTTTGAACTTCCGAATCAAGGTTTCTTTCAATTTCTTTTTAGTCTTTCTTTTTAAATGATTGTCTTTTATTTTTAAGCTTATTTTTCATGCCTTTTATTTAATTGCACTTTAAGATTATTTGCCTCAGCTTTATTTTAGCCTTGTTTTAGTTTAATTTTTAGTTGCGATTTAAGATTGCCTTAGTTAGTTTTTAATTTGCGTCATTTACTTTAGCGCCCTTTAATTTCAGTCACGTTTTACATACTTGCACCATTATTTTAATTAGACGTAGATTTAAATTAACGCACTTTTACTTTAATTGTTTTGCACCTTTATTTAAAAACAACCAAAACTATCTGTTCCACCAAAATCAACTGAGTCACATAGAGAACCTAGAGCAATTCGTTAAGATACCGAGAACACGAACTTTAATTTTTATACGGGCAAAAGCCTTGTATCAATCAAAACATTATATCTTTCTCAAGCATCAAAGAGAGATTCATCGGATTCTTGCATGAAACCGCTGATTTGATTGCGAAAGCTCGTGACCATGGATGGTGGAAAGTAGCGCGACAAAAATCGTTGAGTCATGTCATCCCAAGTATGAATGGAATTATTTGGGAGACGATCAAACTATTTCTCGGCGTGGTGTGATAAAGTATGTGGGAAGAGTTGTAGGAGAAGAACATCCATTGTGGCACCGGGAACTTCATTCTTTGAGCGATAGTAATGAATTTGTCGAGGTGTTTGTTGGCATCATCATCAGGCATTCCGCGGAATGGATTTTTGCACGTGCTGGATCATGTGATGCTTCAACGAAAACTCCGGAGCCGTGATTTGCATCGGTGCAATCGGTCCTCCTCGTCCAAACATGGTGGGTTGACAAAGCTCCTCCATTGTCCGAAGATCGGGCTGTGGAAGAACATTTTTGTTGTTATTGTTGAGCTGCGGTGGATTATTGTTGTTGTTCACACCTGCCATAGCTAAATCTTCACGAGTCTCGGGCTCTTGATAAGTTGAAGATCTAATACGCATACACCTACAAAGGCAAAAGAAAAGAATACCAAACACAAAGAGAATATATATGACTATAAAGATAAAAATAAAATCTTTTTGGATTTTTGAAAATTTTTAGTTTTTATGGAATTTTAGCAATTTTTAATTTCTTTGGATTTTTTGAAATTTTTAA
This sequence comes from Glebionis coronaria, assembly GCA_025667525.1. Lineage (NCBI taxonomy): Eukaryota > Viridiplantae > Streptophyta > Magnoliopsida > Asterales > Asteraceae > Glebionis > Glebionis coronaria. The sequence continues at coordinate 179,799,311 of CM046882.1, forward strand.
GCAAGAAAACTAACGCTCACGAATGAACGGATCCCAAAAAGCAATGCGTCTCTCACAGAAAACCGTTAATCTTTACGAAAAGAGCCGACAGCGACACCATTTGATACAAGGCTTTTTTACCAAGTAAGAAAATTATAGTTCGTTGTGTTGGTCTATTCGAATTGATAACTGGTTAACTATGCGACTCAGTTGTCTTTGGTGAAACAAATAGTTGTGTCGTTGTAGTAATTAAAAAGTGCAAAACTTTAAAGTAAAGAGCAGGTGAAATAAATCTAAATCTAATTTAAAATAAATGACGGGAATTTAAAAGCGTGACGAAAAATTAAAAGGCGCTTAAAGTAAATGACGCAAAGTTAAAACTATCTAAGGCAAACTTATAATGCAACTAAAACTTAAACTAAGACAAGGCTTAAAATAAATCTAAGGCAAGTAAACTTAAAGTGCGACTAAGGAAAAAGGCGGGAAAAATAAAGCTTGAAAATTAAAAATTTAAACTTAAAAACAGAAACTTAAAATAACCTGAAAACAACTCATTCGAAATAATCCTTCGTTCGGAATAAATCACTCGTTCGGAATGTCACCTTCGTTCGGAATAATTATTCTTCACTCGGAATATTTACCTCATGCGGAATAAATGGCGCATCCGGAATATTTGAACAAAACCTTCATTCGGAATAAAAGCTTGACCCGGAATAAACTCTTTATTCGGAATATGTCACTTATCCGAAATAAATCCTTTATTCAGAATGTTTGCCTTGATCCGGAATGTTTGCTTGGTTCGGAATATATTGCTGATCCGGAATAAAGTCTTGGTTCGGAATAACTAGATCAAACCCTTCATTCGGAATAATTAAAACTCAGCCTTCATCCAGAATATCCCTTGATCCGGAATATCCCTTGACTCGGAATAAAGTTCTGTTTCGGAATAAATCCTCAAACCCTTCGTTCGGAATGTTCCGAATGAATACCTTTATCCGGAATATTTTATTATTCCGAATAAACGACTTGATCCGGAACAAATTATTCACTCGGAATACCAGCTTGATTCGGAACTTCCACTGATCTGGAATATTCCACTGGTTCGGAATATTCTGAACAAAACCTTGATTCGGAATAATCAACAAGATTCCTTCACTCGGAATATCTGGTTTTGATCCGGAATAACCTGGGAAAACAGTAATTGCGAAGAAAACGGGGAAACAAAAATAGCACGAATCTAAACAAAATTAATCAAAATCAACCAAAAGACTAAGCAAGACTAACCACAAGTGATCAACTAATGATAATCAAACAAACCAAATCAATAAAACTAACAATAATAACCACAATAATCAAAACCCACTTGATTAAATCAATAAAACTTCAAGAACATAAACATGAACAATAATCATAAGGATTAAACATAAACCAAGAAAGGTAGATAGGAGATGAACAAATAAAAGTAAAGATTAACAATAATTAAAAGGAAACGTACTTGAAATTAAATGAATTTAAGGTGAAAGACATTAAGTAAATGACATGTATTTAAATGTGCAAAAATTAAAGGTGGAAGAGCTAATTGTCACACTTAGCCAACAACATCAAAATGAAATCCTAATGATCTATTTATAGGAGGATTAGGGAGGTGCTTAGGAAGCTTCCTCCCCTCTTTCTTCTTGCTTTAATTTCATGATTAAGTCCTTGTCTTTTTAATTCTTTGACTTTAATGACTTTGTCTCGGGATTTTTTTAAACTCGTCTTGTAATTCTTCAATCAATTAGACTTGAGTTCTTCGGCTTTTACTAAACTTCCGTCTTTTGACTTTTTCTTCGATAAATCTTCAGAATTGGTCTTGGACTTCCGTTCTTTTTTCACTCTTGATTTCTTGACTTCGTCTTTTGTCTTTTTCTTTGATAAAAGCCCGTGAATGCCCGTGTTTTCTCCCCTTTTCACATTTTCGTCCTAAATCACAACAAAAACACAAACCACGCATAATTCCGACATTTACGACTCAAAATACAAGTTTTGGCTCGGTTATTATTGTAGTTAAGTGGTAAAAAGGATGGGTGTTTACACACCTATCATTACGGTACAAATCTGACTTGTTTTTTATTAATGAAAAGACTACCTTTGATTGCTAAATTTTACATGTATCGATATTATCTATCTTTTATTGCTTCATCCTAATGCTCGCATTAGTGATGCAACCATTGAACAAGTACTCATCTCGATTTGAGTTACGTTGTGAATTATTCTCTTTTGAATGCCATCGAGGTCATGAACCTCATGATTAATTGGCTAAGCTCATTTCCTATCATATCGTAGTTAGTTCTTGGTGAACAACTCTTCATCACTCCTTTGCAGATCACTCATTGTTTTTATAAGATACAATAGTATCCCTTGAGAAAAATTGAATTTTCATCACCATACGGATTATTCAAAGTAAGATTTATAAGTAATCATTATTGAAATAAATTTGATTATGAAATACCTTGGAAAACTCAATTGTTTTCATAACAAAGAAAATCTTTGTAAATTTAATTTTAATTCTTATTTAAGAATTAAGCATGAAAATGTTTTTATTATAAACATGATGAAATTTTTTTGACGAACTGGGTATTGCATCGTTATTCTTGAAATTGTATATAGTTGCGCGCCTACATACAAATTAGAAGGGACCATGCAAGGCTGATTAGTAGTCACCATAAAGCTGATTAATAAACACTACATTTTCCTTAAAGATTGTGAAAGATTAAAATTTTATGAGATCTGCAAGAAGTGGAAAATTGGGACATAGTGTTAGGGACACCTACATATGTGCCTGTAGCATCTATTCTTCTGAGTGGAATTTACTCATCTGTGGAAATTGTCTTATTTGACAATTGACAATTCTTTTTTGTCCAATTCTCCCGTAGTGAGATTCTTAGGAGAAGTATCTTATTACCGAGTGTTGATACCCGACTGTATGTATCGACGTTCCTATCATTTCTTTTGATTTGATTTCATTTCAATGAACTGGGTAACGATCCGAGGAGCTTTCGATGCGTACTCAAATTATGAAAACATGGGATATATTCATATTCGTTAAATGTTTTCGTCTGTATCTGATTTGAAATTCTCTCGTGTAGATTATGCGTTGACCTTACTCTTTTAAGGTTAGTTATGTCTCCAGATATCCTTGAACTTGTGAAGGATTATGAGTTATTGTTAGTCTTTTGAGAAGTTCACATCTTATCGACGGCAATAAAACTGAAAAGTTGATAGTGCCAGTAGAATGGATTTATTGATTATGACATAACAACATTGTCTTAATTGATGGGAACTCGAGTAGAATTCCCCTAAATGATAAGATGATTGATTATCAAAAATGATCTAAATAATTCTTGATGGATGACCATATCCTGCATTTAGACTTGGAGTTATACCATGAATGGTTGTGAATTAGTCATAGATACTATAATCTAGAAAGATCCTAATATGAATTTATTAAAAGATGTTTCTTTTATCTGAAACTTTAAGAGGTATTTGCTGGTAAATTACCCAGACTTTCGCCAATAAGGCAAGTTGAAATTGGTATTGATTATATTCCCGGTGCTGCACTTATGGCATGTGCACTTTACGTCAGCACCATCTGAATTAAAAGAATTACCGTGCAACTGAGAGAGTTGTCAGAGAAAGCTTTTATTCTACCAAGCTCGTCATTATGAAGAGATATGGTGTTATCATTCCTTATGTTTATTGATTACCATGAACTAAGTAAATTGATGATTAAAATCTATATCCACTATCCAAGATGATAGATTGTTCAATCATTTATAAGGTTCTAGCGTATGTTCTTAAGCTTTGATCCTCGGCATGGTTATCATCAACTTCGCGTCCGCGAAAAGATTATCTATTCCAATCACTACATCCAGAACTTGTAATGAACATTATGAGTTTCATGTTATGTCGTTTGGATTAACTAATACACATGTAGCATTCATAAATATGGTGAATCACGTGTGTAGGCTGTAAATTGATAAATTCATGCTTGAGATCATTAAGGGCCATTTGTTTGTATATAAGAATAAGAAGAAGTTAATAATTATTTATAGATTGCCCTGAATTGGCAGAACAACGAAGACCTGTACCTTGAATATTTAACATGTGATTTAAGACTTTGGGTTTTACAAAAAAGTAGGTGCAAATATGTTTTGACAAATGTTTTATCAAAAAGAACTTTTTAGGGATTATTCTCTTATACACAAATCATTTAACTAAACTCCTGTTTAGGGGTAAATGTTTGTGTATACCTCAAGACAACCTAAGAGGGATTGAGGAAACCGTTAAACCATGACTTAAAATTTGAAACGACAATTTTTTTTTCTTTTCAACTAAGAAAATTTTTACCAAAGAATAAACGAAGGTTTTTCGAACATTTACGGATCTTACTAATTATTTCCGATAAATCAACAAAAATTGTGTTAACTAAATTCAAAATTATTTTGAACATTTTTATATAATTGGACAAATTGAGAAAATTTAAAAACTTTTTGCGTTTACGTTTCATAAAAATTAAATATTTATTATTTAATTACTTGTAGTAATTATCGACGCTTTAAACGTCGAATTGAGCAAAACTGATAAAAACAATAGTTGAGATAGAACTAAGACTTAGAAAATGTGAAGAAAAAATTTTCGAATAAATACGGTCATGATATTTATTCCATCTAGGAAAGTGAACGTAATTACTGACACATTATATAGGAAAGATAAAGAACCAATTAGGACATGTTCCTTAATAATGAAGGTGCAAAATAAATTGCCGAACAATATAAAAATAAACAATGTTTGTAAAAAGGGTAATATAGATAATAATAGGGGTTCGCGGCTAATGTGAGCCAATAGATTTGAGAAGCATATGGCGTTAAATGTATAAAAGGCCGCTTGTGGTTGCCTGAATATGGAGGATTTTAAGATTTAGTCATGTTGGAATCTCATAAGTATAAGTATTCTGTTCCTGTCATTTCTAATTAAATGTATCTTTATATGAAGAAGTTGTACTAATGGCAAATTATGAAGGCAGGCATCGCTTCATACATTAGTAAAGGTCTAGCTATTGCAAAGGTCATCATCTGAATTTGATTCATATTGGGTCATCGTCGACAGACTGACCAAATCTGCTAATATCATTCCTGTTAATGATAGATTCTTGATGAAGAAATTGACTCTTTTGTATTTAAAGGAGTTATGTAAACATGGTGTGCCTGTATCGATCATCTCTATCAAGATCCTCGCTTCGCATCGAATTTCTAGAGATTTGCTCAGAAGTCATTGAGAACGAATCTTGATGAGAGTACTGTGTACCACCCCAATCGAATGGACGCGGTAAAGTAACGATACAAAATGCTGGAAGCGCTGTTGTGACAATCCGTCAATTTATGGTTGACATTTTATTCTCAATATTTATTTGAAAACATTATTTTAATGTTACATTATGAACTCACTTATTTTTGGGAAGTAATTTGGATTTACGTCTTGAAGTAGCGTCGACTACGTCTAAAACCGGAGGATTCCACGCTACGTGCTTACGTTTACATACACCGTTTTGGTGACAGTCTGACATTTCAGAAAATAAATTTATCCGTGAATAGTATTTTGGAATTTTAAATTTGTGTTGGTTCATAAACTCACAAATTTACAAGAAGAGATTAGGACTTACGATTTTATTTTAACGTCCTTTACGACTAAACCGGAAACCTTAGGATTACGTAATTACGTTTTCGAACTGCGTTTTTGATGAAACAATTTTTATTAGATTCGTTTTGTGCCGTTGATTCATGATTTATAAAAACGTTTTTCGTAAAACGACCCGAGGGCACACAAATCGAGGAAACTAGAATCGAGGAGTACCCGTAAATAAATAGGGATGAGACAAGTGGGACACTTGTCCCACCCCCACTCAAAACCGGCTACAACACAACACCTCAACACTTGATGTGTCAAGTTGTAAACAACTTAGCTAACACTTGTAACTAGCTTCACTTTGAAGCTACTTTTCCCACAAAACCATTAGCTAAAACAACTCCTTTCATTTCACAACATGCAAAACAATCCATTTTCTCTCTTCTCCTCTCTTTTTGCCGTCCATACTACCACCACCACCACCATGTTCATCAAATTTTTTACCATAAATCTTATGTTTAACTTGCATAAGATTGAAACCTATTTAAGACTTGTTGATTGGAGGTGATTTTAACAACTAGCAAGGAGTTTTCAAAGGAGTCAAGGGCTGATTTTCATCAAGGTGTTCATGAAGAATGGTGGTCTTGAAGATGGTCTTGGTTCATCACAAGTTTCTCCATCAAAATCCATATTTTGATCACAACCTACATCATCATGGTGGTATAAATATTGTTCTTCTCATCCTCTTGTTATTTTTGATTATGTAATCTTGTATTTATTTTACTTATGTATATGTATATGATGATGAATGATGATTAAAAATATTGTGTGGGGATTTGGTGTTGATAAACATGCTTAAAAAGATGAAAAACTATAAGAAACAAGGCTAAAATCTTGTTTAGATTGTTGGCTGTATAAAACAGTAAAGAACCACATGTTAGACTGATAAAATGGCAAAGTAGAAGCAATATACAGTAAGTAGTATGTCTTGTACACATGTGAGAGTTGGCCATGCAATGGAATCATTGTAATGAGTGAGATATGATCAAAACAAGTTTAAAGTACAAATCTGAGTTCACTGTTTTGGACGATTTTTAGAAAATACATAGACGCTGATGCAACAGTAGCAATAAAAGAGTTAAATGGAGCACATGTCATTTAGTTTATTTCATAAAAATTTGAGCTTCTATCTCCATATAAAACTCAAGATATGGCAGTTTTGTTGAACATGAAAATAAAAATCAGATTTTGGAAATTAAAGTATAATAGTATTATATAAGCACTCAAATAAAAATAGTATAAAATGTGAATTAAAACCCACTAACTTATATAATACATTTATATAAATATGTATAAGTATAAATAAATGTACATTTTATGAAAATGGTAGTTTGATAAGTTTTATAAGTTATAAAACTATAAACATGGTTTTTACGACTTTTTCGGCTATTACCGTAAAATTAACGTTTTTGTTAAATAAAACTTAGACGGTAAAAACCGATAAAACCCGAACTATATAACATACGGACACTAACGGACTAAGTTAACGTTATTGGACTAATAATACAACAAAATGGACTAAAACACTTATAAACTTATTTATTTGGTCTTAACCCATTTATGACCAACATGTAAAGTATAAATACTGTTAAGATAAGTATGAAATGGATTAATACAAGTTAATAAACTTATAATAGGCTTATTGGACCTAAGACACGTAAATAGGTAAAACTAGTAAACTAGTAAGAAGTTACCAATACGTAAACACTAAAATGAGTGAAAGAGAATATGTAAACCCACTTGATCATCATATATATAAAATCATCATATGTATACATAATTGCTATTTTTATAAAGTCATTGGACATGAGTCTAAGACGAGTATTATTTGTCTAGGTTTCCGAGATTGAAGCACGTACCGTACGTCCGAATTGCCGATAACCCGCCTTCCCACATCAACGTAAGTTCATAGCCTCGCACTCTTTTAAATGTTTTTATTAAATGTTTTATAAACCCGCGAGGGAGATAACATGTTAGTTTTTATAAAATAGGACACTATTTGTCCCGATTGTTTGTTTATTGATTTGGACCCGAATGATTGTATGACCCGATTGTATGACCCGATAAATGATTAAATGACCCGATAGATGAAATTAAATGGATTATTAAAGTTAGGTTATGTCACTAAAAGTCCCATTAGCATGAATTGTGAACTACCGGGATTGGTAGACGCTTATGCATATAATAATACTATTTGGGGACGATCACCCCAGTTCACGCCTTGACGGTTGATCCCCGTCGTGCCACATTGATTGGTAAGCGAATTTATATATGAGAAGATTTCCATAGCGTGACCTTTGTGACGACACACTAATTTAGATGGGCAAATTGAGTATCAGGTTAGCTACCCGTTGTTTGGTTTAGTAAGGTAACAATCTCATGTGGCTTATAATAATCCAATTACCGAAATACTACTATACGCACCGAATTACGATGTATTGCCTGACTAGCAATACGGGGTCATACTATTGATATTATGTTCGTGTTTTGGTTTTATATAACCATATTCATATAACGGTTTTTATTTAGTCTATACAACTTTATAAAACGTATTGTATGATGTTTTTACGACATTGGCTCGTATAATGATTTTTAAGGCAAATGCCTATATTATGATTTTCGATAAGGATTTGTATAAAAATGACTTTGGCTATTTTATGGCGTATTACAATGATTTGTACGAAATGATTTTTGGTAATATAGTTTTATACCAAAGTTATATTGATGGAATTTATTAAACTCTATGAATTTACTCGGCGTTATCGCTGACCTTTTCTTTTAACATGTTTTATCTCAGGTACTTGAAGGTAATTCTCGGGAAGACGACAAGAATTCATGGCCCGCACTTAAACAATAATTTCCATTCAAATACTTTGTAAAACTTTGTATGAAATAATATGACTTGGGACCTATGTAACTTTGATATTTATGAATGGAAATGCTTTATTAATAAACGACGCGTTATTTATGTGTCGTATATGATGTGAGTAATGTGCTATCCCGTAACACCAACTAGTCTTCCGCTGTATTGAGTTTATAAATTTGGGGGGTGTTACAGTTTGGTACCAGAGCTCTCGTTATAGAGAACGAAAGATTTTTAAAACTAAGGTTTTGAATAAAACATTTCAAAATCTTTTAACTATAAACATTTTTCTAAAAATGTCTAAAAATCTTTTGACTATAACGGTGCCGAAGAATTCCCGAGTTACCGACAAGGCCAGTCTGAGAAGTGTTATTTTAATATATATATATATATAACTTGGAATATATATATATATATGATGTAATTTTATTGCATGATTGTTTGATGATTATTTTGATATTTATACGAGGTATTTATACGACGTAGATTGTCACAAGAAACCCTAAATCTCCTAGTAAATTAATCGAAGCTATTCTCGTAGGAATTCTAGCTATCCTAGATCTAAACCAAGTTGTGGATATTTATGATCCCAACAAATGGTTGATATTCGTAGAAATGTAGATATTAGTTGATTGTGAAATTGAAGAAGAATTGGCGAGATTAAATCTGATATCGATGCCATGACGATCTTTCCTTATAAAATGGAGGTTGACAAAACGTTACCACCTGGAAAGGTGTCATCTGATTCGTTGTCACCCAATTTTTAAATTTGAAATCGAAAGGGTGAATGTTGCACTTGAGGCTGTCATTGGAACCATTACCCAAAAGCCTCATGCCACTAGTACCTTTCCGAGAAGTCTAATTGACTGATCGAGCCATTTCATACTAGTGACTCATTTGATAACTATTAATGAAGGAGCTATAGGAATGGAAATTAAGTATTGATTCATATCGAGCTTTTATTGCCCTTTTAAGATTTATAAATAAGGTTGAAAGTATTGTAAAATGAGGTAGGATATCGCCTTGAGTATAAGTTGATTGAAACTTGAATAAAGTAAAATTTAATTCGTATGGAATATGAGATTGTTAAGAGGAAGTCGTTAAGTTCTGTGATTGAATTATGAGGTTTTAAATGATTGTAGGTTCGTGTTTAGGGTTGTTCCTAGGCCATTGTCCACTAACGAAGATGCCTAGTGTCCAATAAATAAATTGAAGAAATCTTCTTTTGAATTGGGACAGGTGAATCTTCCGGGACAGGTGGGACACCTAATGACTCTTGTAGATTAGTATTCATTGTGATGTCTTTTAAAAATCCCTAACTTAACTGAGACATCAGTTGGTAGGATGAGTTCTGAGAATTGTATGACATAGTGACACGTAATGTGTTACGGTACAATTTTGACTTGTTTGTAATTAATGAAAAAGACTACATTTGATTGCTAAATTCTACATGTATCGATGTTATCCATCTTTTCTTGCTTCATCCTAATGTTTGTATTAGTGATGCAACCATTGAAAAAGTACTCATCTCGAATTGAGTTACGTTGTGGATTATTCTTTTTGAGTGCCATCGAGATCATGAACCTCATGATTATTTGGCTAAAGCTCATTTCCTAATATATTGTAGTTAGTTCTTGGTGAACAACTTTTCATCACTCTTCTGCAGATCACACATTATTTTATAAGATAAAATAGTATCCATTGAGAAAAATTGAATTTTTATCACTATAAGGATTATTCAAAGTAAGATTTATTAGTGATTGTTATCGAAATAAGGTTGTTTATAAAGTACCTTGGAAAACTTAACTGTTTTCATAACAAGGAAAATCTTTGTAAATTTATTCTTGATTCTTATTTAAGAATTAAGCATGAAAATGTTTTTATTATAAACATGATGATAAAATTTTGACGAACTGAGTATTGCATCGTTAATCTTGAAATTGTATATAGTTGCGCGCCTACATACAATTTGGAATGGACCATGCAAGGCTGATTAGTAGTCACCATAAAACTAATGAATAAACACTACATTTTCTTCGAAGATTGTGAAAGAATAAATTTTATGAGATCTGCAAGAAGTGAAAAATAGGGACATAGTGTTAGGGAGACCTACATATGTACCTGTACCATTTATTCCTCTGAATCGAATTTACTCATCTATGGATATTGTCTTCTGATATCCCCTCCTTGTCCAATTCTCCCGTAGTGAGATTCTTAGGAAAAGTATCTGATTACCGAGTGTTGATACCCGACTGGATGTATTGATGTTCTTATCATTTCTTATGATTTGATTTCATTTGAATGACCTGGGTAACGATCCGAGGAGCTTTCGAATGCGTACTCAAATTATGAAAACATGGGATATATTCATATTCGTTAAATGTTTTCGTCTGTATCTGATTTGAAATTTCTCTCGCGTAGATCATGCGTTGACCTTACTCTTTTAAGGTTAGTTATGTCTCCAGATATCCTTGAATCTGTGAAGGATTATGAGTTATTATTAGTCTTTTGAGAAGTTCACATCTTATCAACGGCAATAAAACTGAAAAGTTGATAATGCCAGTAGAATGGATTGATTGATTATGACATGACGACATTGTCTTAATTGATGGGAACTCGAGCAGAAATTCCCTAAAAGATAAGATGTTGATTATCAAAGTGATCTAAATAATTCTTGATGGATGTCCATGTCCTGCATTTAGACTTAAAATTATACCGTGAATGGTTATGAATTAGTCATAGATATAATAATCTAGAAAGAACTTAAAGAAAATGTATTAAAAGATGTTTATGTTATCTGAAACTTTAGGAAGTAATTGCTGGTAAATTTCCTAGACTTTCGTCATTAAGGCAAGTTGAAATTGGCATTGATTATATTTCTGGTGCTGCACATGTGGCTTGTGCACTGTACGTCAGTACCATCTGAATTAAAGGAATTACCGTACAACTGAGAGAGTTGTCGGAGAAAGATTTTATTCTACCGAGCTCGTCATCATGAAGAGCTATGGTATTATCATTCCTTATATTTATAGATTACTGTGAACTGAGTAAATTGACAATCGAAAACGATATCCATGACTCGAAATGGAAGATTTGTTCGATCATTTACAAGGTTCTAGCGTATGTTTTAAAGATTTGATCCATGGCATGGTTATCATCAACTTCGCATCTGCGGAAAAGATTATCTATTCCAATCACTACATCCAGAATTTGTAATGAACATTATGAGTTTCACATGATGTCGTTTGGATTGACTAATACACATGTAGCATTCATAAATTTGGTGAATCACGTGTGTAGGCTGTAATTTGATAAATTCATGCTCGTGATCATTAAGAACCATTTGTTTGTTTATAAAAATAAGAAGAAGTTAATAATTATTTATAGATTGCCCTGAATTGGCCGAACAATAAAAACATGTACCTTGAATAATTAACATGTGATTTAAGGCTTAATCCTTTATATGATGTAACCGTGTGATTAATAGATAATGGAATATAAATTGACTCTTCAAAAAAAAAATTAGAAGTCATTTAAGACTTTGAGTTATACTAAAAAGAAGGTGCAAATATATTTTGACAAATGTTTTAACAAAGGATTTTTAAGGGATCATTCCCTTATAATCAAAACATTTAACTAAACTCCTGTTTAGGGGTAAATGTTTTTGTATACTTTTAGACATCTTAAGAAGAATTGAGGAAACCATTTAAACCATGACTTGAAATTTGAAACGACACTTTTTGCTTTTCAACTAAGAAAATTTTTGACCAAAATATAAGCAAAGATTTTTCGAACATTTACGAATCCTACTAATTATTTTTTATAAATCAACAAAAATCGTGTTAATTAAATTAAAAATTATTTTGAACATTTTATATAATTGGTCGAACTAAGAAATTTAAACTTTAAACGTTTACGTTTCATGAAAATTTAATAATTATTATTAATCTACTTGTGATAATTATCGACGCTTTTAAAACATCAGATTGAGAAAAACTAATAAAAATAATAGTTGAGATAGAACTAAGACTTAGAAAATGTGAAGAAAGAATTTTCGAATAAATACGGTCATGATAATTATTCCATCTAGGAAAGTGAACGTAATTACTGATACATTATGTAGAAAATATAAAGAACCAATTAGGACATGTTCCTTAATAATAAATGTGCAAAATAAATTTCCGAACAATTTAAAAATAGCCGATGTTTGTAAAAAGAGATAATATAGATAATAAAATAAAAAAAGGGGTTCGCGGCTAATGTGAACCATCAGAATTGAGAAGCCGATGGCGATACATATATAAAAGGCCACTTGAGATTGCCTAAATATGGAGATTTTGAGATTTAGTTATATTGAAATCTTGTAAGTATAAGTATAAGTATTCTATCCGTGTCATTTCTGACAAAATGTATCTTTATCTGAAGAAGTTGTACTGATGACACATTATGAAGGCAGACATCGCCTCATACATTAATAAACGACTAGCTATCACAAAGGCCATCATCTGAATTTGCTTCAATTTGGGTCATCGTCGACAGACTGACCAAATCTGCTAATATCATTCTCGTTAATGATAAATTCTTGATGAAGAAATTGACTCTTTTGTATTTAAAGGAGTTATGTATATATGGTGTGCCTGTATCGATCATCTCTATCAAGATCCTCGCTTCGCATCGAATTTCTAGAGATTTGCTCAGAAGTCATTGAGAACGAATCTTGATGAGAGTACTATGTACCACCCCAATCGAAGGGACGAGGTAAAGTAACGATACAAAATACTATAAGTGCTGTTTTATGTTTGAATGATTGACCTTTGGTAATAGACCGTATAATCGTTTTCCTTTAGAGAGATTATCATTGATAATTATCGTATTAGGATCGAGATCGAATCTTGTGAGGATATATATTAGAGCATCTGCAAGCAAGAGTTGAGATGAAGACACCCGACATACACCCATTGTGAGTTGGACATGTCTTTTAGGTTTAAGGTTTCCTAAGATGGCGAACCTAACCTTACAAAATACTCGACCCGCGATCCCTGAAATGATTGTTGAAATTAGGATATGATTATTGACTGCCGGTAGTGGGTAGGAGGTTATGTGAATATGAAATGTAGATCTTGAAGTGCCAGATGGGTAGCGAAGCTATGCCAAAAATTTTAACCTTGGAAAAATAAATTAATGATCTAAAAGATCATGGGATATAAGTCCCCGTTGTATGTGACCATAGAGATGATGTAAAAGTTGGTTTGAAAGGCATACAAGCTGTATCTACCTTAGGACTTCAAGAGCTACGTGAATTATGTTTCGTAAATCTGACTTGATAAAATGTCTATCAAGTGAAAATCTGAATTCTTCTTAATAAAGCTTAGATCGGCGAAAAGTTGCATTCATCAAAAACCCGTGAACATCATGGATAGAGAAAGTAAGTCAACAATAAGTCTGATCTTATTCCCGTAGTTATGTTTGATGAAACTCGCGTATTGTAATGAATTGCACTTGTGAGAAAAGACCGAACGTGGAGGAAATACCCACATGGCTTTAACTCTATAAGAAGCGAGTAGTAAGGTAAGATGATCTTTGAGGACAAAGATCCTGTTTAGGGGTAAATGCTGTGACAATCCGTCAATTTATGGTTGACATTTTATTCTCAATATTTATTTGAAAACATTATTTTAATGTTACATTATGAACTCACTTATTTTTGGGAAGTAATTTGGATTTACGTCTTGAAGTAGCGTCGACTACGTCTAAAACCGGAGGATTCCACGCTACGTGCTTACGTTTACATACACCGTTTTGGTGACAGTCCGACATTTCAGAAAATAAATTTATCCGTGAATATTATTTTGGAATTTTAAATTTGTGTTGGTTCATAAACTCACAAATTTACGAGAAGAGATTAGGACTTACGATTTTATTTTAACGTCTTTTACGACTAAACTGGAAACCTTAGGATTACGTATTTATGTTTTCAAACTCCGTTTTTGATGAAACAATTTTTATTTGATTCGTTTTGTGCCGTTGATTCATAATTTATAAAAACGTAACGACCCAAGGGCACGCAAATCAAGGAAACTAGAATGGATGAGTACCCGTAAATAAATGGGGATGAGACAAGTGGGACACTTGTCCCACCCCCACTCAAAACCGGCTACAACACAACACCTCAACACTTGATGTGTCAAGTTGTAAACAACTTTGCTAACACTTGTAACTAGCTTCACTTTGAAGCTACTTTTCCCACAAAACCATTAGCTAAAACAACTCCTTTCATTTCACAACATGCAAAACAATCCATTTTCTCTCTTCTCCTCTCTTTGTGCCGTCCATACTACCACCACCACCACCATGTTCATCAAATTTTCTACCATAAATCTTATGTTTAACTTGCATAAGATTGACACCTATTGAAGACTTGTTGATTGGAGGTGATTTTAACAACTAGCAAGGAGTTTTCAAAGGAGTCAAGGGCTGATTTTCATCAAGGTGTTCATGAAGAATGGTGGTCTTGAAGATGGTCTTGGTTCATCACAAGTTTCTCCATCAAAATCCATGTTTTGATCACAACCTACATCATCATGGTGGTATAAAGATAGTTCTTCTCATCCTCTTGTTATTTTTGATTATGTAATCTTGTATTTATTTTACTTATGTATATGTATATGATGATGAATGATGATTAAAAATATTGTGTGGGGATTTGGTGTTGATAAACATGCTTAAAAAGATGAAAAACTATAAGAAACAAGGCTAAAATCTTGTTTAGATTGTTGGCTGTATAAAACAGTAAAGAACCACATGTTAGACTGATAAAATGGCAAAGTAGAAGCAATATACAGTAAGTAATATGTCTTGTACACATGTGAGAGTTGGCCATGCAATGGAATCATTGTAATGAGTGAGATATGATCAAAACAAATTTAAAGTACAAATCTGAGTTCACTGTTTTGGACGATTTTTAGAAAATACTTAGAAACTGATTCAACAGTAGCTATAGTAGAGTTAAATGGAGCACGTATCATGTAGTTTATGTCATAAAAATTTGAGTTTCTATCTCCATATAGAACTCTAGATATGGCAGTTTTGGTGAACATAAAAATAAATATCAGATTTTGGAAATTAATGTATAATAGTATTATATAAGCACTCAAATAAAAATAGTATAAAATGTGAATTAAAACCCACTAACTTATATAATACATTTATATACATATGTATAAGGATAAATATATGGACATTTTACGAAAAAGGGAGTTTGATAAGTTTTATAAGTTATAAAACTATAAACATGGTTTTTACGACTTTTTCGGCTATTACCGTAAAATTAACGTTTTTGTTAAATAAAACTTAGACGGTTGGACCCGTCTAATGTAAACTTTTATAAACTCATATACTGATATATAAACATATATAACAAGTAAAAACCGATAAAACCCGAACTATATAACATACGGACACTAACGGACTAAGTTAACGTTATTGGACTAATAATACAACAAAATGGACTAAAACACTTATAAACTTATTTATTTGGGCTTAACCCATTTAGGCCCAACATGTAAAGTATAAATACTGATAAGACAAGTATGAAATGGATTAATACAAGTTAGTAAACTTATAATAGGCTTATTGGACCTAAGACACGTAAATAGGTAAAACTAGTAAACTAGTAAGAAGTTACCAATACGTAAACACTAAAATGAGTAAAAGAGAATATGTAAACACACTTGATCATCATATATATAAAATCATCATATGTATAAATAATTGCTATTTTTATAAAGTCATTGGACATGAGTCTAAGACGAGTATTATTTGTCTAGGTTTCCGTGATTGAAGCACGTACCGTACGTCCGAATTGCCGATAACCCGCCTTCCCACATCAACGTTAGTTCATAGCCTCACACTCTTTTAAATGTTTTTATCAAATGTTTTTTAAACCCGCGGGGGAGATAACATGTTAGTTTTTATAAAGTAGGACACCATTTGTCCCGATTGTTTGTTTAATGATTTGGACCCGAATGATTGTATGACCTGATAAATGATTAAATGACCCGATAGATGAAATTAAATGGATTATTAAAGTTAGGTTATGTCACTAAAAGTACCATTAGCATGAATTGTGAACTACCGGGATTGGTAGACGCTTATGCATATAATAGTACTACTTGGGGACGATCACCCCAGTTCGCGCCTTGACGGTTGATCCCCGTCGTACCACATAGATTGGTAAGCGAATTTATGTATGAGAAGATTTCCATAGCGTGACCTTTGTGACGACACGCTAATTTAGATGGGCAAATTGAGTATCGGGTTAGCTACCCGTTGTTTGTTTTAGTAAGGTAACAATGTCATGCGGCTTATAATAATCCAATTAACGAAATACTACTATACGCACCGAATTACGATGTATTGCCTGACTAGCAATACGGGGTCATACTATTGATATTATGTTCTTGTTTTGGTTTTATATAACCATATTCATATAACGGTTTTTATTTAATCTATACAACGTTATAAAACGTATTGTATGATGTTTTTACGACATTGACTCGTATAATGATTTTTAAGGCAAATGCCTATATTATGATTTTCGATAAGAATTTGTATAAAAATGACTTTGGTTATTTTATGGCCTATTACAATGATTTGTACGAAATGATTTTTGGTAATAATTTTATACCAAAGTTATATTGATGGAATTTATTAAACTCTATGAATTCACTCGGCGTTATCGCTGACCTTTTCTTTTAACATGTTTTATCTCAGGTACTTGAAGGTAATTCTCGGGAAGACGACAAGAATTCATGGCCCGCACTTAAACAATAATTTCCATTCAAATACTTTGTAAAACTTTGTATGAAATAATATGACTTGGGACCTATGTAACTTTGATATTTATGAATGGAAATGCTTTATTAATAAATGACGCGATATTTATGCGTTGTCTATGATGTGAGTAATGTGCTATCCCGTAACACCAACTAGTCTTCCGCTGTATTGAGTTTATAAATTTGGGTGCGTTACAGCTGTTTATGCTTGAATGATTGACCTTTGGTAATAAACCGAATAATCGCTTTCCTTTGTAGAGATTATCATTGATAATCATCGTATTAGGATCGAGATCGAATCTTGTTAGGATCTAAATATTAGAGCATCTGTAAGCAGGAGTTGGGATGAAGACACCCGACATACACCCACTGTGAGTTGGACATGTCTTTTAGGTTTAAGGTTTTCTATGATGACAAACCTAACCTTGCAAAATACCCGACCCGCGAGACCTGAATTGATTATTGAAATTAGGATTGGATTATTGACCGCCGGTAGTGGACAGGAGGTTATGTGAATATGAAATGTAGATCTTGAAGTGCTAGATGGGTAGCGAAGTTATGCCAAAAAATTTAACCATGGAAAAATGAATTGATGATCTGAAAGATCATGGGATATAAGTCCCCGTTGTATGGGACTATTGAGATGATGTAAAATATTGGTTTGAAAGACATATAAGCTGGATCTACCCTAGGACTTCAAGAGCTGAGTGAATTATGTTTCATATATCGAACTTGATAAAATGTCTATCAAGTGAAAATCTGATTGTTTCTTAGTAAAGTTTAGATCGGCGAAAAGTTGCATTCATCAGAAACCCGTGAACATCATGGATAGAGAAAGTAAGTCAACATTTAGCCTGATCTTATTCCCGTAGTTATGTTTGATGAAACTCGCGTATTGTAATGGATTACACTTGTGAGAAAAGACCAAATGTGGAGGAAATACCCACATGGCTTTAACTCTATAATAAGCGAGTAGTAAGATAAGATGATCTTTGAGGACAAAGATCCTATTTAGGGGTCAATGCTGTGACAATCCGTCAATTTATGGTTGATATTTTATTCTCAAGTATTATTTAAAAACATCATTTTAATGTTATATTTTGAACTCACCCATTTCTGGGAAGAAATTTGGATTTACGTCTTGAAGTAGCGTCGACTACGTCTAAACCGGAGGATTCTACGTTACGTGCTTACGTTTACATACACCGTTTTGGTGACAGTCCGAAATTTCAGAAAATAAATTTATACGTGAATATTATTTTGAGATTTTAAGTTTGTGTTGGTTCATAAACTCACAAATTTACGAGAAGAGATTAGGACTTACGATTTTAATTTAACATCCTTTACGACTAAACCGGAAACCTTAGGATTACGTATTTACGTTTTTGAACTTCGTTTTTGATGAGACAATTTTTATTAGATTCGTTTTGTGCCGTTGATTCATAATTATAAAAAAGTTTTTCGTAAAACGACCGGAGGGCACGTAAATCGAGGAAACTAGAATCGAGGAGTACCCGTAAATTAGTAGAGATGAGACAAGTGGGACACTTGTCCCACCCCCACTATAACCGGCCAACACAAGCCTTGTGGCAAGTTTATACATAAACTTGCAAGACACATGTCTTGCAAGATTAATAAATAAGCTAACACATAACCAAAACCACTAAAACAAACCACTTCCTCATTCAACACATACAAAACCACCAAAAATCCTCTCTTTCTCTCTTGTCTTTGCCGTCCAAACTCAACCCAAAAACACCCTATTTGATCAATTTCAACCATGAAATCATGTGTTATTCACACATATGATGAAGCCCTTTTGAAGCTCTATTGAATGGTGGTGATTATAACATCCAAAAAGAAGTTTCCTTGGTGTGTTGGGGCTGATTTTCCACAAGATGTTCATGAAGATAGGTGATCTTGAAGATGATATTGGTTTATCACAAGTCTTGCCATCAAAATCCAAGCCTTGATGAAAAACTACACAACCTTGGTGGTATAAAGATTGTTCTCCCCTTCCTCTTGTTATTTTGATTATGTAATCATGTATTTTCTTCTTAATGTATGTAACACCCCCAAATTTATACAACTTAGTTCAGCGGAAGACTAGTTGGTGTTACGGGATAACACATTACTCACATCATAGACAACGCTTAAAAATCGCGTCGTTTAATAATAAAGCATTTCCATTCATAAATATCAAAGTTACATAGGTCCCAAGTCATTATATTTCATACAAAGTTTTACAAAGTATTTGAATGGAAAATATAGTTTAGGTGCGGGCCATGAATTCTTGTCGTCTTCCCGAGAATTACCTTCAAGTACCTGAGATAAAACATGTTAAAAGAAAAGGGTCAGCGATAACGCCGAGTGAATTCATAGAGTTTAATAAATTCCATCAATATAATATCAGTATAAAATTATTACTGAAAATCATTTTTTACAAATCATTTTAATAGGCCATAAAATAGCCAAAGTCATTTTATACAAATCTTTATCGAAAATCATAATATAGGCATTTGCCTTAAAAATCATTATACGAATCATTGTCGTTAAAAACATCATACAATACGTTTTGCAACGTTGTATAGATTAAATAAAACCGTTATATGAATATGGTTATAAAAAGCCTTAAAAATCATTATACGAGCCAATGTCGTAAAAACCTCATACAATACGTCTTATGACAATGTATAAAATCAAATAAAAACCGTTATATGAATATGGTTATGAAAATCAAAACAAAAACATAATATCAATAGTATGACCCTGTATTGCTAGTCAGGCAATACATCGTAATTCGGAGCGTTTAGTAATATTTCGGTGATTTGGATTATTATAAGCCGCATGACATTGTTACCTTACTAAACCAAAACGGGTAGCTAACCCGATACCAATTTTGCCCATCTAAAGTAGCGTGTCGTCACAAAGGTCACGCTATGGAAATCTTCTCATACATAAATTCGCTTACCAATCAATGTGGCACGATGGGGATCAACCGTCA
Organism: Glebionis coronaria; assembly: GCA_025667525.1. Classification (NCBI taxonomy): domain Eukaryota; kingdom Viridiplantae; phylum Streptophyta; class Magnoliopsida; order Asterales; family Asteraceae; genus Glebionis; species Glebionis coronaria. Next base: position 179,819,715 of record CM046882.1, read on the forward strand.
AGGTGCGAACTGGGGTGATCGTCCCCAAGTAGTACTATTAAATGCATAAGCGTCTACCAACTCCCGGTAGTTCACAATTCATGCTAATGGGACTTTTAGTGACATAACCTAACTTAATAATCCATTTTATTTCATCTATCGGGTCCATTAATCATTTATCGGGTCATACAATCGGGTCATTCAATCATTCGGGTCCAAAATCAATAAACAACCAATCGGGACAAATGGTGTCCTATTTTATAAAAACTTAACATGTTATCTCCCTTGCGGGTTTATAAAACATTTCATAAAAATATTTAAAAGAGTGCGAGGCTATGAACTCACGTTGATGTGGGAGGGCGGGTTATCGGCAACTCGGATGTACGGTACGTGCTTCAATCACGGAAACCTAGACAAATAATACTCGTCTTAGACTCATGTCCAATGACTTTATAAAAATACCAATTATGTATACATATGATGATTATATATATATGATGATCAAGCGGGTTTACATATTCTCGTTTACTCATTTTAGAGTTATGTGTTGATAACTTTTATACTAGTTTTCTCGTTTTACCTATTTACGTGTTTTAGGTCCAATAAGCCTATTATAAGTTCTTAACTTGTATTAATCCTTTTTGTACTTATATTATCAGTACATACACTTTCAAGTTGGGCCCAAATGGGTTAAGCCCAATAAGTTCTTTTTATGGGTGTTTATCTTATGTAGTCCAATTATTAACCCAAGTATTAGTCCAATATGTTTACTTAGCTCGTTAATGTCCGTATGCCCTAAAGTTCGGGTTTTATCAGTTTTTACTTGTTATACATGTCTATATATCAGTATATAAGTTTTATAAAGTTTTCATTAGACGTGTCCAACCATCTAAGTTTTATTTAATAAAAACGTTAATTTTACGGCAATAGCCGAAAAAGTCGTAAAAATCATGTTTATAGTTTTATATCTTATAAAACATAACAAGTTACCATTTTTATAAAATGTACACTTATTTAACCTTTTACATATTTATATAAATATAATTCATGAGTTAGTGGGTTTTAATTTATATTTTATACTATTAAAATTTGAGTGCTTATATAATAGTAATATACTTTAATTTCCAAAATCTGATTTTTAACTTCACTTTCACCAAAACTGCCATATCTTGAGTTATATATGGAGATAGAAGCTCAAATTTTTATCACATAAACTTCATGATATGTTTTACATTTAACTCTTCTATAGCTACTGTTGAATCATCCTTTAAGTATTTTCTAAAAATCGTCCAAAACAGTAACCTCAGATTTATACCCTAAACTTGTTTTGATCATATCTCACTCATTACAATGATTCCATTGCATGGCCAACTCTCACATGTGTACAAGACATATAGCTTACTGTAAATGGATTATACTTCATCATTTTATCAGTCCATGACCTGTTTCTTTACTGTTTTATACAGCCATCACTTTTAACCAAGATTTTAACCTTGTTCTTTATAGTTTTTCGCCCTTTTAATCATATTTATCAACAACAAATCCCCACATAACATTTTTATCATCATATAATCATCATATACATATACAGTAGAAAATAAAATACATGTCTACATAATCAAAATAACAAGAAGATGAGGAGGACAATCTTTATACCACCATGATGATGTAGGTTGATCAAAACATGGATTTTTGATGGAGAAATTTGTGATGCACCAAGACCATCTTCAAGACCACCATTCTTCATAGACTTCTTGTGAAAAATCAGCCCTACTACTCCATGAAAACTCCTCCTTGGATGTTATGAGCACCACCAATCAATAGGGTTTCAAAAGGGCTTCAACATATGCAAGTATAACATAGGATTTCATGGGTGAATCAAGATCAAAGGGTGTTTTTAGGGTGGATATGGGACGGCACATTGAGAGGAGATGACAGAGTTTGTAAGTTGTTTGTATGAGTGTGTGTGAGAAGAGTGGTATGGTTTGATGGTTTTGAGATGTTAGTGGAATGTGTAGCTTAATGTTTAAGCTTATGTGACAAGTGTAAGGCTTGTTAGCTACACTTGACACCTCATGGTGTTAAGTAGCTAACTTAAGGCCGGTTTTGGAGTGGGGTGGGACAAGTGTCCCACTTGTCTCATCCCATTTATTTACGGGTACTCCTCGATTCTAGTTTCCTTGATTTGCGTGCCCTCGGGTCGTTTTACGAAAAATGTTTTTATAAATTATGAATCAACGTCACAAAACGAATCCAATAAAAATTGTCTCATCAAAAACGGAGTTCGAAAACGTAAATACGTAATCCTAAGGTTTCCGGTTTAGTCGTAAAGGACGTTAAAATAAAATCGTAAGTCCTAATCTCTTCTCGTAAATTTGTGAGTTTATGAACCAACACAAATTTAAAACTCCAAAATAATATTCACGGATAAATTTATTTTTCTGAAATGTCGGACTGTCATCAAGGACGGTGTATGTAAACGTAAGCACGTAACGTTGAATCCTCCGGTTTAGACGTAGTCGACGCTACTTCAAGACGTAAATCCAAATTTCTTCCCAAAAATATGTGAGTTCATATTGTAACATTAAAATAATGTTTTTAAATAATATTCGAGAATAAAATATCGACCATAAATTGACGGATTGTCACAATGTATATATGTATGATGATATATGATGATAAAAACATTTTGTGGGGATCTTGTGTTGATTAATATGATCAAAATAACTAATAGTTATATAAAAGGATGATGAAATCTAGCCTAAACAAGTAGGTTGTATAAAACAGAATGTGACACTATGATAACTAGTAAAAATGGCATATATTAATGGATATGCAGTAAGTAATATGTCTTGTACACATGTGGGAGTTGGCCATGAAATGGAATCATAAAAATGAGTGAGATATGATCAAAACAAGTTTAGAGTGCAAATCTGAGTACACTGTTTTGGACGAATTTTATAGAATACTTAGAGGTTGATTCATCAGTAGCTATAATATAATAAAATGAAGCACATATCATGTAGTTTCTGTGATAAAAATTTGGGGTTCTATCTCGATGTAGAACTCTATATATGACCATTTTTGTAAACTAGATTTTTAGGACTGATTTTGTATAAATAATATATAATATAAGCACTCAAAATTTATATAAAATATATAAATATATAAAACCCACTAGTGGATAATAATTATAATAAAAGAGTTATATAAGTATTGATATTAAAATAGGACATGTTATATAAATTACAAGTATAAATGTTTTTCCAAGTTATAAAACTCTATACTAAGTTTTACGTCTTTTCAGCTAGTACCGAAAGATTAACGTTTTTGTTAAATAAAACTTAGACGGTTGGACCCGTCTAATGTAAACTTTTTAAAAGTAATATACTGATATATAAGTACTTAATACAAGTAAAAACCGATAAAACCCGAACTATATAACATACGGACATTAACGGACTAAGTTAACGTTATTGGACTAATAATACAACAAAATGGGCTAAACACTTATAAACTTACTTATTGGGCTTAACCCATTTGGGCCCAACATGAAAAGTATAATATTGATAATAAAAGTGTAAACTGGGCTAATATAAAGTATTGGGCTTGTAATAGGCTTATTGGGCCTAAAACATGTAAATAGGTAAAACTAGTAAACTAATATAAAAGTTGTCAACACATAACACAAAAATGAGTGAATAAGAATGATAAACCCACTTGATCATCATCATATATATAAAATCATCATATGTATACATAATTTTTATTTTATAAAGTCATTGGACAAGAGTCTAAGACAAGTATTATTTGTCTAGGTTTCCGTGATTGAAGCACGTACCGTACATCCGAATTACCGATAACCCGCTTTCCCACATCAACGTGAGTTGATAGCCTCACACTCTTTTAAATGTTATACAAAATGTTTGATAAACCCGCGAGGGAGATAACATGTTAGTTTTTATGAAATAGGACACTAGTTGTCCCAATTGTTTGTTTATTGATTTGGACCCGAATGATGGTATGACCCGATGAATGATTAAATGACCCGATAGATGAAATGAAATGGATTATTAAAGTTAGGTTATGTCACTAAAAGTCCCATTAGCATGAATTATGAACTACCGGGATTTGGTAGACGCTTATGCATATAATAGTACTATTTGCGGACGATCACCCCAGTTCGCGCCTTGACGGTTGATCCCCGTCGTGCCACATTGATTGGTAAGCGAATTTATGTATGAGAAGGTTTCCATAGCGTGATCTTTGTGACGACACGCTAACTTAAATGGGCAAATTGAGGTTCGGGCTAGCTACCCATTGTTTGTTGTAGTAAGGTAACAATGTCATGCGGCTTATAATAATCCATAAATAACGAAATACTGCTATACGCACTAAATTACGATATATTGCCTGACTAGCAATACGGGGTCTTACTAATGATATTATGTTCGTGTTTTGTTTTTTCATAACCATATTCATATAAGGTTTTATTTAATCTATACAACGTTATAAGACGTATTGTATGATGTTTTTAACGACAATGGTTCGTATAATGATTTTGAAGGCGAAAGCCTATATTATGATTTTGATAAGGATTTGTATGAAATAACTTTGGCTATTTTATGGCCTACTACAATGATTAGTACAAAATGATTTTCAGTAATAATTTTATACCGATGTTATATTGATGGATTTTATTAAACTCTATGAATTCACTCGGCGCTATCGCTGACCTTTTCTTTTAACATGTTTTATCTCAGGTACTTGAAGGTAATTCTCGGGAAGACAACAAGAATTCATAGCCCGCACTTAAATAATAATTTCCATTCAAATGCTTTGTAAAACCTGTATAAAATACAATGAATTGGGACCTATGTAAATTTGATATTTATGAACGGAAATGCTTTATTATTAAACGACGCGATTTTTAAGCGTTGTCTATGATGTGAGTAATGTGCTATCCCGTAACACCAACGAGTCTTCCGTTGTATTGAGTTGTATAAATTTGGGGTTGTTACATTTTTCATCGGTTTGAGGCTTTGCATACTTGTGGTTGTGTGGTTGCTTATTTGCTTGATATCTTGCTATAACTTGCAAATGTTTTTATAAAAACTTAAAACCAATCACAAACCAATTATAAAACTAATTATTTGATATAGTTTAAAGTTTAAATATGATTTAAAACTAAAATCTTGTTTTCATAATAACTCGTAACGTGTTATGAATGTTATTTCTTTTATGTATTGTCTAATATAATATTAATTCCACTTAGGTTTTATATTAGTCTTTGACTTGGACAACTTGACACGCATAATTTAAAACAATATTACACTTAAGTTAAGAAATGTTTTTGACTTGTGCTATGATGGATTAATGCATGCTTCCTCGTACACACTTTTGATTTATATATCAAACTTTTATACCCGTCTCAAATTTAAGTCATGCCGTGCAATCGTTTGAGATCACTTGCAATTACTTTTTTCATCTTGTGAGACGGATGTGAATTGTAACCCAAGGTGATTATTATCTAGGCGTGAGACCTAGACTTATTCTCGCATGAACTAAAATTGGATGACTTAATCGGTACAACGGTGAGACCTTGACCGAGGCAAGGATGGGACTAAACATGCCAGTTTGACATTTAGTGAAATGTTTACTTGTGTCATGAGTCCCATAAGGATCTAAGAATTGCACAAGATTTGCAATTGATGAACGTCATCTACCTATTGAATCTATCATTGCTAGCATATCAACTGATGTGATGATGGAACCTCAATGAGGATCTTATCCTGTTCGTAAAATTAATTATTTTTTTATAAACTTGGGTAGTTAATTTTATAAGGATAATTATCGAAAATACTAAATATGAAATTTGTATTTCTATTAATGATTTTATGCAACACAAACCGTAAACAAAGTTTGTTTCCTTTTGTGCTAGAGGAAGACAAACTAAGTCTTCTTTCCTTGTAAGAATAAGACTCGTTCCCATCCTTTCTCCTTGTATGAGAAAGCTATAATAGGAACAATGGAATCATCTCAATTCTAATCAATCTTAATACACACCTACTCAAGAAATCGCATTGTCTTGTAAGTCAAAACGATTAAGTACGGTTGCACTCTTACGCTTTCAAGTGATTTTGATAACCCTTATTCCGGTTTAGAAATCTTGAAATATTTAAGATATCTGGATAACTAGAGAACATGTTTTCTATAGCTACCAAAGTGACACATCTTGAACTGTCAAGATACTCTATGAGTCTTGATTAGAAATTTAAGTCTCAATAAACCGCAAGAGGAAAGAAAATTACTAGCAAGTTTTTTTAGTAGATTTACTTTACTCAAATAAGTTCCATAAGATTCTACACACCTTTTAGGTAAAGTAGAAAGAGGAATTGCATGCAAAACTTTCAAAATGGCATCGATACAAATCCCATTATAATATAGTAGAAGTTGATACTTTTCTTTGAATATCCATGTACATGTTTAGTAGTCTATGCGACTCACATTGGCTATAATGTGTAGACATTCAAAGAACTAGAAGTATACAAATTGCTACTTGCTTTTTCACTAGTATAGATACATTAAAAATGTTGTCTTAACTAATGGGAGCAATGCAATTTTTAGCCATAGGACATACTTTTAATGTTCTTATATTCAGTGGGAGCTATTAGCTTATCACCTTATAAGTGATCCACTTAATTTCTTGATTGTCTAGAAATAACGTCATAGTTTCCTAAGCCTTATTGCATAATATTTTAAAAGATAACTAGTCGCTTTTCTGATGTCGCTTTTCGAAATGTTATCTAAAAATAATTATGCATGATTGCTTATTAAACATGAATTTCTACATAACCCTTCTATACAAGCTTGATTTGAGTATGAATTAAATCATATTATATTATATCTGTGACACTTTGATATTATTCATGTATAATGTTGTGCCATGCTCAAGTGGGAGAAATATTAGAGTGTGCATGGTACAACACAATATGGATAATAATATTCTTCCAGGACTTATACATATTGATGTTTGTTGTCTAATAGAGAATTAATGTCAAGAAATAATAAAAACTACTTCATCACATTACCTAAATGGTTTAGATAACATGCATGTATTCTTGTAAAGACATAATTCGAAGTATGTAAATTAACTTGAAAATACTACTGAAGCTAAAAGCAAGCATTCAATAATGCTTTATTTATATTGTGTTTATGTGTTCAAGTAAAGACATAAACGTGAACTTCCTTTAATTGTTCAAAGACTTATAAAATAAAGTAAGTAATTGACTTATTGTATCTTCCTGTTAGGGCATATACAATGAAGTTATTGAATTGTTCAATACCTTATATAGTAAATTTAGCGACTAACATGTTATGCCTTCTTGTCAAAACATGAACATGAAGTTCTTGAACTGCTAAAACAATCATACTTTATAGCATGCAATTGGCTTGAAATATTGTTTATGCAATTTGGTTTGACCAAATTATAAAATATGTGAGCCAAATAGTATTCGGTTATTTAAGGAATTATGATAATGTCTCACAATCGCAACACTATGTCTCATGTGTAAAATCAAATACTATTGTTATTATTTGATCCTTGATAACATTAATTACTCTCTCTGTCTTATCTTATTAAGGTTAACAAATTTTTTTTGAATGAGCCCCATGCTTATTAAATATGGTTCCAAACTAGAAGGTAACTAAGAAACCATCAAGTCATGGAATGGATGAATTCATTAAGTCTTAGTTGGAGTCTTGAATCTATTGAAATCACGTTAGGCGTGTTATTAACAAACTAGAATCAAGAACACTTATTTTATTTTATACATCCCAAACGAGAACAATTCATTGTTGCTCGACATGCTACGTACTTAGAGAAAGTCTCCTCTTACAAGAAGCAAGTGGGAGCCTTTATGCATCTTTGTAGAAAGTAAGAAATAAAATGCATCCTTCTGAATAGACTAGTGAACGACACAATTGAGGCTTAGCACGTAAATGCAAAAGCCACAAAGTGTTGTAACTCCCATTCGCATATCCGCAAGGATACCTCAAGCACCTGAAGATTTGAATGTCATGTCAATGTTGAGGAATATGAGTTAGAGTATCATAGTGAACCTCATAACTATCGAGACTCATTTTTAGTTTTGGAATCTAATGAATGACTCAAAACTATAAATTGTTAGATGTAGTCCTTAAAAAAATCAAATTTATAATTTGATTAGCTTTCACTAATCAGTAAGACTTATAGGTTATAAATTGTCTTCTATGAGAAGATAGATATGTGCAAAAATGTAAACATTTATACACACTCTTGTTCTACAATAGGTTCAACAATTGGAGTTTGTTCTTCAATCAACGTCTCTTGATTTCCTTGACGACGTTTACGAGCTCGTTTAGCTTGACTACGAGTTAGCATAAACTTCACGTAGAATGGGAGGTGAGCAAAGAAGATTCTTTTTGGTTGTTTTGTGAATTTTCGATTTTTTTTGTGTTTTTGATTGTTTTTATTTTTTATTTTGGATTTTGGTGTATCTTCGTAGACAACAATCTACCAAATCTCTCCTCGAATCAAACTCTTGATTAAAGAAGCCTCAAAAGAATGAAAACGATCACATGGAGTGAACGCCTTCGAATGACTTTAGAACTTTTTTGAAAACCAAATTGTTCAAGAGGGTTTAATCACAAAGAAAACCAAGCAAATATATATGATATGTAATAATACTTTGGGCGGCAAAACCCTCAATTAGCCTTCAATCTCAAAATACTCACAAGCAAGCGGGGAAACGAGGCGGCGCGAAGTACTTAAGAGCCTTTTTCCTTAGGGTATATTTTATAATACCCGCCTTATACCCACCTTATTTATCTATTTTTGCCTTTTTCTTTTTGTTTGAGATTCGAATACAATGATTAGGAGATCAAATCCCAATTAAGGTTGTGTTTTCACACATTTGGGGATATTTTGTATTGATTGTGATACTTAATACAATATAGTAATAATAATTGTTGATGAAAAAGTTGGTTAATCCTTGCTAGACCCGAATTAGGCTTAATTCGGGTTGGCTGGGCTCCGGCTCCTGCACCAAGTGAATTGTTTGGTTGGGATCCTGCACACTAAACAACACGCGTTAGGCTTACCGTGGGAATGTTTCCCACGATTAGACTCCAGCGTGAGAGTAAGTAATCGATTTAGGGTTTATGTGAGTCTAGAGTACAAGTTGTAATACCTTTGTGGAACCCTTGGGGGTTCCTTTTATAGGCAGTGAAACCCTAGTGGGCTTCCACTGATGCTTCGGCCCCAAGGAAGAGATAATCACCAGAATTTAGAATGATTGTTATCTTCTAATCTTGGTAATGAATATCCTCTCTTATTGGGATAAAGATATTCCAGACATAATATGATTCTGTCTAATCTTATGTCGGTCGCACACATGTGCACCGGGCCGTGGGCCGCACACATGCACGCGGTTACTTTTCATCCAAGCCCATAAGCCTGAATGACATTATTCCACCCATCTGTGATGGGTCGGATATGGGTAGTACCCATGGGCCGGGTTCATGACCCGGCTGGGGACTATACGTCATCATGTCCCCCCAGTCTAGTTGTTACAACCGTAGGTGGAACCTCTAGACTACAAAAATGCTCCCGGACGTACCAAGGAAACCATAGTGAATGACAATTTTGTCCAAGAATTTATATTGGCCGCATGTGACAACCTGGCTGAAGAAGTTATCTCATCAATATCTCAGCCGCATATAGCAACCGAGACAAATTAAATATAACATTAAATGTCAAGTCTTACGTAAGAGCCGCATAACCCGACATGAACAACTGTTCATCTGACTTGTTTGCCTGACAAAAGTGTAGACAGTCAGAACCTTGAGCAGTGCAAACGTTTGAATCAGATATGACCCGTGGGTCCCACCTGATGTTTCACTTGCCACTTAACTCCTAGCCACACGATTAAGAATAGTGGCAGACACGTGTCACACATCCAACAGGTTGTGACCCATGAGGCAACCCTATAAATACGCCACCCCCACGGCTGTGTGAAACACACAGTTTATAACCTCCATTTCTGCCATTAAAGCTTTCCTCTTAGCTTGAACCAAATACGCACGGATCCCTTCACACGCAGGTTAGAACACCACGTCCTTACACTCTTTTTGTTAGTAATGGCTCATATAAACAGCCCTACCATTGGATCCGTGCTGAATGTCATGACCCAAGACCAATTAAACCATTTTTGTACAAATTATTTCATCCCTACCAACCTACACCCCTCACTTCCTGGCGCCGGAGACCTCATAACTGAGGCTCCAGCGGGTAAGATAGGCCTGTATACTCGCCTTTTTTATACGGCTAATTACCGCATCCCTTTCACCCACTTTCTTGTAGATCTGCTAGGATATTATGATGTACACATTAGTCAGCTCCACTGCATAGGTGCCTGTAAGATTAGCCAATTCGAGATTCTTTGCCGTGCTAGGAGAATCTCTCCAACCGTAGAATTATTCCGGCTCTTTTATGTTCCCAACATAGTAAACGGTTGGGTATCTTTTAAGAAGTGTGCCTCCAACAGTGCCCAATCGCACAATAAACCAATGGATTCATTGAAAAATTGGTATGATCACTACTTTTTCATTGACGCAGTGGTATGGCCGGGCGATTACATCATTAGAACTAGGATTCCTCACGACCCCAAGCCGCACACAAGTACATACAACCCCCGTCACTCCCAAGAGTTAGATCTGAATAGGACTGGATTCCACAGAAACCTTCCCGAATCATTCCTATGTTTGCTAGGAATTAGCCGCAATTACTTTGGTCCATCCAATAGGTATCCCGTTTTTTGGAGAAGGCAGGGCGAAGGTAGGCTAACATCCGTACGTCAAAATAAATGTATACACTTATTTGATAAATAACTAACATATGTTGTTTTGTGCTGGACAGAAATGAACTTTTTTGGACTGTTGCGCCAGGGCGACCCAAAGCTTGTGCCGGAGGGTCTTCGTCCTCTTCGTGAGAATGAACAACCTCTTCTTGAGCATACCCGCCCCGTGACGGTTGCTCTTGAAGCCGTGCCAGATCCTCATTCGGACGAGGAAAATCATGGACATAATGTTGATGATGATAACCAGGTGAATGAAGGAGGAGCCGGGCCCTCCTCATCACATAGAGAATAGCAGGGGGACAATATTGAATTAACCACCTCCAGTATTCGCCGACAGATGGGCGATGATGATAATGAAGTACAACAACATGTCAACCTGGAAGAAGAGGAGGAAGAAGAAGCCGAGGAGGAGATCGACGAAACAACAATGCAGCCCGTCGCCAGGCGTACACGAAAAAGAAGCAACCGTGTGAGGAGAACTGCTTCAGTTGTGATTGGCGAACACAATGCTCCTGCCAAGAGACTTCGAGAAGACCACCCCTAGTATCAATCTGTCGGGAGTGCTACCCAGGGTTCCGAGGCTAACCGAGCCGCTCATGTCGATCCCGTCACTCAGATTGCCCCAACCGCCTCCGAATTAGCAAGAAACAACATGTAAGACCCCATCATAATGTGTAAGAATGACAAGTTCCCTTGTAAGCATTACTTAAAATATCTCCCAATACTCGTTGTACAGGGACAACCAGACTGGTGCCGCACCTCCTTCTGACACCTAAGTTGATAAGGGGAAAGGGAAAGAAGTGGAAAGAGAACCTACGGCCCCCACAAGGTCCGGCCCTGTATTTGAAGATGGTTCACCCATAGCCTCCCAAGACTTCCCCACATCCGTCTCCCCTCAACCATTCAACCCAGTATGGAGTATTACCACGACGTCACGACTGAGGAACGCTGATGAGTGCCGGGAGTACCTCAACAACTGCATACCACCAAGCTTGGTGCAAGAGGTAAACTCGCTCAGTCATGCAGACTTGGCGGATGAGTATAATGGCACTCTGGTACACTAAATGGCGATGGGAACCTCGATGAGGGTTAGGTTTGAAGCCGCGCTTGGGCATGTTGACTCTCTCAAGAGGAAAGTTGGACGGAGGGAGAAAATGATTGAAGATAATGAAGCTCAGATTGCTGACCTCCAATCCCAACTGGTCAATGCCGAGGCGACCATTAAAAAACAGTCAGCCCGCGCGAGTGAATACGACCAGCAAGTATCCAACCTTGAGTCACAACTAGATGCTGCAACCACCAAGGTACATATCCGTGCCGCACCACCCATATTTCAAAAGGAATGTGCTAACACGTTTTTTTCTTATAGGTAGCCACGGCGGAAGCTTCTGCCCACTCATACTCCAGCCAAGTAGACGTGCTTAACCAGAAACTAGAGGACGCACACCTGGCCGTCCAAAACATGGAAAAAGTACAAAAGGACCTTGCTGATGAGAGGGCGATCGTCCAAGAACTGAAAGAGGCATTTGCCCAAAAAGAGTTGATGATTGATGCCCTCACTGCTGAGCGTGACAATGTGTTATGCCCCCAACTGCTAACAGCCATTGCCGGCCGTAGGTGGATGGTTGGGCATGGAGCACGCCTGGCCGTCATGAAAGTGCTAGAAGCCCCGGACTTTGTGCAACAATTCTCCAACCTTGTGTCTGATGGTATTGACCACGGACGGCACAAGGGAATGGTTGAGGCTGCTGAGCCGATCACGAAAGGGAAGGATGTTACCAACCATGCCTTTTTTAAACCTGAAGCTGCTAGCAAAATGACTGCCTCCATGGCCGCGATGCAAAATCTGCACTATCCATTTTTAGATGAACTGGAGGCCACAAAAGATGCGCCAAATATTGAAATTATGGAAAAGCTCAGTCTTAGCGCGTCTTCTAGTGCTTCCTTTACTCCATCCCCCAGCCACCTGACACTCCCCATATACGAGGACGTAACCAGAATCGTGCTTGCCGAAGAACCCTTAAGTGTGGCGCTGGAGAGGAATGCGGCTCAAGCCCAGAAGCGGAGAGAAAGTGATGAATGGTTATCGTGTCTGGTCGAAGAGCAAGTAGAAATGGGTAAGTTTTTCCCCGCTATGTAGGGTGCTCCTACTTATGATCCCTTTCAGACATTTTTTGTTTGTAACCCTTTAAATATTTATTGTTACTATTCGTCCGTGCATGTACACGGCTAACAACATTTGTGTTTTGTATATAAGTCCGTGAGTGAACACGGCAATTTTGATATTTTGGAAACTTGTGTATTTTTACTTGTGTTTAAATATTGTAGCACAATACTGCATGATATATCACGTCTTACACATAAAGAAAATACATACAAGTCTATAATTTTACTAGACATGCGACGTGCGTCTTTACTATGCGGAGCACCGTGTGGCTACAGCATATAAAACTTACCCCAACGTCTTGTGAGTAAGGTGTCTAGTAAGGACACATGATCCATGCGGCTGGGGTTGCATCCCTCTTACGCGGCAAGTTGAATTAGTAGGTTCACTTAATCCTCTCACCCCGCCTGGAGGCGTATAGTACATGTACAGTAATTTTGGAAGAATGCATATGAATAAAACATAACATATTATAATATAAGTAAAATTCATACAACTAACAAAAACTCTAAAAAATGATTTGCACGAAACAAGCCGTGGAGCTAGCTAGGCACCACAACATTTTATTAGAACGTTTACACTTTTGTTTGAACAATAATGACAAGTCCTAAAAAACAAGAAAAGAATCTAAACAAACATAAAACACACAAAACAGATAAAACCGCATGGTTCTTTATTAAGACCGCATATAGCGAAGTACCCATGCGGAAGCCGTAGCTTTAAGAGATATCACCTTTTGAGATTGGAGATATTCCATGTGCGCTCTAGGTCGCGGCCATCCATGTCACGTAGCTTGTACGCGCCTCGTCCCAAGGCCTCAGTAATTTCATACGGTCCTTCCCACTTAGGGCCCAGCTTTCCTGTGTTCTCCGCTCGACTTGCTTCGTTAGCACGATAGACGTAGTCTCTCGGTCGGAAAGAAACACCCTTGACCTTGGCGTCATAATAGGCCTTCATCTTAGCCTTGGACTTAGCCTCATTGATGGTTGCTATTTCCCTTTTTTCTTCCAACAGGTCCAGGTTGATTCTCAGCTGTTCATCATTCGTGACAACATTAACCTCCGCCGTGCGGATGGTAGGCATTCCTATTTCTGCTGGTATAACAGCTTCAGTTCCGTAAGCCAATGCAAATGGAGTATCCCCGTTCGCTGTTTTGATCATAGTTCTATGCGCCCGTAGCACATGTGATAGCTCATCGACCCATTTACCACTTCGTTTGTGACAATCCGTCAATTTACGATTGATATTTTATTCTCAAATATTATTTGAAAATATTATTTTAATGTTACAATATGAACTCGCTTATTTTTGGGAAGCAATTTGGATTTACGTCTTGAAGTAGCGTCGACTACGTCTAAACCGGAGGATTCAACGTTACGTGCTTACGTTTACATACACCGTCTTTGGTGACAGTCCGACATTTCAGAAAATAAATTTGTCCGCAAATATTATTTTGGAGTTTTAAATTTGTGTTAGTTCATAAACTCACAAATTTACGAGAAGAGATTAGGACTTATGATTTTATTTTAACGTCCTTTACGACTAAACCGGAAACCTTAGGATTACGTATTTACGTTTTCGAACTCCGTTTTTGATGAAACATTTTTTATTGGATTCGTTTTATGACGTTGATTCATAATTTATAAAAACGTTTTTCGTAAAACGACCCGAGGGCACGCAAATCGAGGAAACTAGAATCGAGGAGTACCCGTAAACTAATAAGGGGATGAATCAAGTATTACTTGTCCCAACCCCTATAGTGGGCGGCCAAAACTACTACAACACATCAAAGATGTGTCCACTTTTTATTTAAAAACTAGGACACTTGTCCTAGTTTTGCATCAAACCATCTACACATCATAAACCACCAAAACTTAAACAACTAGCTCATTCTATCACATGCAAACAACTCAAATCCTCTCATTCTCTCTCAAACTTTCCGTCCAATATACCACCATAAACAACCATTTGATCTTGATTTAACCATGAAATTCCATGTTGTACATACATATGTTGAAGCTCTCTTGAAACCCTATTGATTGGTGGTGCTTATAACATCCAAGGAGGAGTTTTCATGGTGTCTTAGGGCTGATTTTCCACAAGGAGTTGATGAAGATTGGAGGTCTTGAAAATGGTCTTGGTGCAACACAAGTTTCTCCATCAAAAATCCATGTTTTGATCAACCTACATCATCATGGTGGTATAAAGATTGTCCTCCTCATCTTCTTGTTATTTTTGATTATGAAATCATGTATTTTATTTCCTATTTGTATATGTATATGATGATTATATGATGATAAAAATGTTATGTGGGGATTTGTTGTTGATAAACATGATTAAAAAGGTGAAAAACCATAAGAAACAAGGTTAAAATCTTGGTTAAATTTGATTGCTGTATAAAACAGTAAAGAAGCAAGTCATAAACTGATAAAATGATGAAGTGGAATAGATTTACAGTAAGCTATATTGTACACATGTGAGAGTTGGTCATTCAATGGAATCAAAATAATGAGTGAGATATGATCAAAACAAGTTTAGGGTATAAATCTGAAGTTACTGTTTTGGACGATTTTTAGAAAATACTTAAAGATGATTCAACAGTAGCTATAGAAGAGTTAAATGTAGCACATATCATGTAGTTTATGTGATAAAAATTTGAGCTTCTATCTCCATGTATAACTCAAGATATGGCAGTTTTGGTGAAGATGAAGTTAAAAATCAGATTTTTGGAAATTAAAGAATAATACTATTATATAAGCACTCATATTTTAATATATAAAATGTAAAATAAAAACCCACTAACTTATAAAACTTATTTATATAAATATATATATAAGGTTAATCAAATGGATAAATTATATAAATGGTGGTGAAATAATGTTTATAAGTAATAAAAACTATAAATATGATTTTTACGACTTTTTCGGCTATTGCCGTAAAATTAACGTTTTTGTTAAATAAAACTTAGATGGTTGGACCCGTCTAATGAAAACTTTATAAAACTTATATACTGATATATAGACATGTATAACAAGTAAAAACCGATAAAACCCGAACTATAGGGCATACGGACATTATCGAGCTAAGTAAATATATTGGACTAATACTTGGGCTAATAATTGGACTAAATAAAATAAACACCCATAAAAAGAACTTATTGGGCTTAACCCATTTGGGCCCAACTTGAAAGTGTATGTACTGATAATATAAGTACAAAATGGATTAAAACAAGTTAAAGAACCTGTAATAAGTTTATTGGACTTAAAACACGTAAATGGGTAAAACTAGTAAGCTAGTATAAAAGTTATCGACACATAACGCAAAAATGAGTAAATGAGAATATGCAAACCCACTTGATCATCATATATATATATAATCATCATATGTATACATAATTGATATTTTTATAAAGTCATTGGACAAACGTCTGAGACCGATTATTATTTGTCTAGGTTTCCGTGATTGAAGCACGTACCGTACATCCAAATCGCCGATAATCGTCTTCCCACATCAACGTGAGTTCATAGCCTCGCACTCTTTTAAATGTTTTTATAAATGTTTTATAAACCCGCGAGGGAGATTACATGTTAGTTTTTATAAAATAGGACACCATTTGTCCCGATTGTCTGTTTATTGATTTTGGACCCGAATGATTGAATGACCCGATTGTATGACCCGATAAATGATTAAAGGACCCGATAAATGAAAATAAATGGATTATTAAAGTTAGGTTATGTCACTAAAAGTCCCATTAGCATGAATTGTGAACTACCGGGAGTTGGTAGACGCTTATGCATTTAATAGTACTATTTGGGGACGATCACCCCAGTTCGCGCCTTGACGGTTGATCCCCGTCGTGCCACATTGATTGGTAAGCGAATTTATGTATGAGAAGATTTCAATAGCGTGACCTTTGTGACGACACGCTACTTTAGATGGGCAAAATTGGTATCAGGTTAGCTACCCGTTTTGGTTTTAGTAAGGTAACAATGTCATGCGGCTTATAATAATCCAATCACCAAAATATTGCTGGACGCTCCGAATTACGATGTATTGCCTGACTAGCAATACTGGGTCATACTATTGATATTATATTCGTGTTTTGGTTTTCATAACCATATTCATATAACGGTTTTTATTTGATTTTATACAACGTCATAAGACGTATTGTATGATGTTTTTACGACATTGGCTCGTATGATAATTTTTAAGGCAAATGCCTATATTATGATTTTCGATAAGGATTTGTATAAAATGACTTTGGCCATTTTATGGCCTATTACAAAGATTTGTATAAAATGATTTTGGCTATTTTACGGCCTACTACAATGATTTGTACGAATTGATTTTTGGTACTAATTTTATACCAAAGTTAAATTGATGGAACTTATTAAACTCTATGAATTCACTCGGCGTTATCGCTGACCTTTTCTTTTAACATGTTTTATCTCAGGTACTTGAAGGTAATTCTCGGGAAGACAACAAGAATTCATGGCCCGGACTTAAACAATATTTTCCATTCAAATACTTTGTAAAACTTTGTATGAAATAAAACGACTTGGGACCAATGTATCTTTGAAGTTTATGAATGGAAATGCTTTTATTATTAAACGACGCGATTTTTATGCGTTGTCTATGATGTGAGTAATGTGCTATCCCGTAACACCAACTAGTCTTCCGCTGTATTGAATTGTATAAATTTGGGGGTGTTACAGTTTAGTACCAGAGCTCTCGTTATAGAGAACGAAAGATTTTTAAAACTAAGGTTTTGAATAAATCTTTTCAGAATCTTTTAACTAAAAACATTATTCTAAAAATGTCTAAAAATCTTTTGACTATAACGGTGCCGAAGAATTCCCGAGTTACCGACAAGGCCAAGACTGAGAAGTGTTATTTTAATATATATATATATATATATATATATATATATATATATATATATATATATATATATATATATATATATATATATATATATATATATATATATATATATATATATATATATATATATATATATATATATATATATATAACTTGGATTATATATATATGATGTAATTTTATTACATGATTGTTTGATGATTATTTTGATTTTTATACGAGGTATTTATACGACGTAGATTGTCACCAGTAACCCTAACTCCCCTAGTAAATTAATCGAAGCTATTCTCGTAGGAATTCTAGCTATCCTAGATCTAAACCAAGTTGCGGATATTTATGATCCCAACAAATGGTTGATATTCGTAGAAATATAGATATTAGTTGATAATGATATTGAAAAAGAATTGGCGAGATTAAATCTGATATCGATGTCATGACGATCTTTCCTTATAGAGTGAAGTTTGACAAAACGTTACCACCTAGGAAGATGTCATCTGATTCGTTATCATCCAATTCTTAAATTGAAATCGAAAGGGTGAATGTTGCACTTGAGGCTGTTATTGGAACCATTACCCAAAAGCCTCATGCCACTAATACCTTTCCGAGAAGTCTAGTTGAATGATCAAGTCATTTCATATTAATGACTCATTTGATAATTGTTATTGTAAGAGCTAATAGGATTGGAATTAAGTGTTATTCATAATGAGCTTATATTGCCCTTTTAAGGCCTAAGAATAAAGATTGAAAGTATTGGAGAATGAAGTAGGATATCGAATTGAGTATAAAAGTGGTTGAAATTTGAATAAAGTAAAATTTAACTCGTATGGAATATGAAATTGTTAAAAGGAAGTCGTTAAGTTTTGTGACTGAATTATAAGGATTTAATTGATTATTGATTCGTGTTAAGGGTTGTTCCTAGACCATTGTCCACTAACGAGGATGCCTAGTGTCCAAGAAATAAATTGAAGAAATCTTCTTCTGAATTGAGACCGATGGATCTTCCGGGACATGTGGAACACCTAATGACTCTTGTAGATTAGTATTCATTGTGGTATCTTTTAAAAATAATCCCTAACTTAACTGAGATATCAGTTGGTAGGATGAGTTCTGAGAATTGTATGACATAGTGACACGTAATGTGTTACGGTACAATTTTGACTTGTTTGTGATTAATGAAAAAGACTACCTTTGATTGCTAAATTCTACACGTATCAATGTTATCTATCTTTTATTGCTTCATCCTAATGTTCGCATTAGTGATGCAACCATTGAACAAGTACTCATCTTGATTTGAGTTACGTTGTGGATTATTCTCTTTGTATTCCTGAGTGCCATCGAAGTCATGAACCTCATGATTGTTTGGCTAAGCTCATTTCTTATCATATTGTAGTTAATTCTTGGTGAACAAGCTTTCATCACTCTTTTGCAGATCACTCATTGTTTTTATAAGTTAAAATGGTATCCTTTGAGAAAATTTAATTTTCATCACGATAAGGATTATTTAAAGTGAGAATTATAAGTGATTGATATCAAAATGAAGTTGTTTATGAAAAGCTTTCGAAACTTAATTGTTTCCATAACAAAGTAAAAATCTTTGTAAATTTATTTTTGATTCTTATTTAAGAATTAAGCATGAAAATGTTTTTATTATAAACATGATGATAAAATTTTGACGAACTGAGTATTGCATCGTTAATCTTGAAATTGTATATAGTTGCGCGCCTACATACAATTTGGAATGGACCATGCAAGGCTGATTAGTAGTCACCATAAAACTAATGAATAAACACTACATTTTCTTTGAAGATTGTGAAAGAATAAATTTTATGAGATCTGCAAGAAGTGAAAAATAAGGACATAGTGTTAGGGACACCTACATATGTGCCTGTAGCATCTATTCTCCTGAGTTGAATTTACTCATCTGTGGAAATTGTCTTATTTGACAATTGACAATTCTTTCTTGTCTAATTATCCCGTAGTGAGATTCTTAGGAAAAGTATCTGATTACCGAGTGTTGATACCCGACTGGATGTATTGACGTTCTTATCATTTCTTTTGATTTGATTTCATTGGAATGACCTGGGTAACGATCTGAGGAGCTTTCGAATGCGTACTCAAATTATGAAAACATGGGATATATTCATATTCGTTAAATGTTTTCATCTGTATCTGATTTGAAATTCTCTCGCGTAGATTATGCGTTGACCTTACTCTTTTAAGGTTAGTTATGTCTCCTGATATCCTTGAACTTGTGAAAGATTATGAATTATTATGAGTCTTTTTGAGAAGTTCACATCTTATCGACGACAATGGAACTGGAAAGTTGATAGTGCCAGTGGAATGAATTGATTGATTATGGCATGACGGCATTGTCTTAATTGATGGGAACTCGAGTAGAATTCCCCGACAGCGGCGCCAAATTTTTTGATGTATCGTGGATAAACACATATACGTTATAGGACAAATTTAGGCAATTACCCTTAGGAAAAGGTAATTAACCAAAAATAAGTCAAAGACGGATACGATTAAACACGTGAGTGAGTCGAGTTCGTTGTACACGGAGATCTTATGAATTTGAGACGTTTCGTGTTGATTTGGAAAATTGATTTGAATGTGTCGTTGGTTTTTAAAACTAAAATTAACTCTACGAATTTTAAGCTATTTAAAATACTCCTAAAGTGCATGAATCGTTAAACCCCGCTAATAATTAAAATCTAAAAACACAATTAATTACTTAAAAGTAAACCCTATTTAAAATTTAATCTATTTAAAAAAATCTAATTAAACTTTTTAAAACTAATTTACTTTATAAAACAAAACTTTAAACAAATCTATCTAAAAGCCATTTTTATTTAATTCTAATATTATAAAAATCTAATTGATTTAAAAATTAACTAAACTTTTAAAATTAATAAAAACATTTTTTTTATATATATTTTGAAATTATTTATTATTCTAAATCTAAATGAAAGTAAATAAAAGTGATTTTAAAATTTAACTAAAGTGAAAACTACGTAATTAAACAAATACAAAAGCTGACAGCCAAAGTAATTAATCCTATATTAATTAATAACACCGAAAATAAAATCAAAAGAGCTCTTAGCTCAGATGGTTATCACACTATGCAGCTACCCGTGAGGTCACAGGTTCTAGTCCTGTAGAGGACATATTTTTGGAATAATTCTTTTTGACAGATAAACTAAGATCCAGTCACAGGAGATGACTTGTGTAAGCTTATATGCTTATAAGCTATTAGTAAACAGCTTTTTCAGCTTAATCAGTTGATGGAACTGATAAGCATCATTTGTACAGAATAACAAAATATCTCAAACAATTAATAAAAGTTAATAACTCAGTTCACAAAATACCAAAGTTAATGCAGACAAATCAGCTTAAGGCAAATCATTCAGCAAGTTACAATTCAATGTTAACTGATTCTTAAACAATCTAAACTAAGCAACGTCTTAATAAAATTCCCAATTGAGCAGAATATCAGCATATCTATCCTACATTCAAACTGAATTAATCTCAATCTATTTCCAGCAAGGATTCAGAATCATCTGAACATTTTACAAAATAAAACAGATAAATTACACTAAGCAATAAGCTCCAAAGCAATATTCAATCATTCAGTAAGTAACATCACTTAAAGTTCACTAAACAGATTTATTTAAACACAAGACTCAATTCTACCTGATTCTAAAACTAGCAACTCATAATAATCTGAGCAATATAACATAATCAGAAACTATCATCAAGCAAACTCGAAACTCTACTCGAAATTTACTACTAGTAAATCCCGTTAATTAAACTTATGCACTCATTCGAAATAACAAGCAGCTAAAACAGATGTATAAGAAGATTCAAATACGCAAATGCATAAACATCATAAACTGAAATAATTTAACTTATAAACTCAAATAAACATCAGAATATAATACTCACTACATTAAAATTACTCAGTAAACTCAAATAACGTCACTCAATCATAAAACTCATAAAACCTATCAAACACAACAGTCAGGTATCATAAGTTTAAGCAAATCCATTCAAACATAAACATCAGATTACACTAATATTAGAAAGTAAACAAAATCAGCCTAACCTTTGGACGAAAACCTTTGATGATGATGACGCAGCGTTGAGCTGGCCTTTAAACCCGATACATCACCACCCTATCGAATCCAATCAGAGATCTCGAACCAGTTTTGAAACTAGTATCATCATCTCAAACAGATTTAATCGAACCAAGCAGCTTAATTATAACAACTATCTAGTGGGGATAGATGTATTTATCCCTACTTCTACTCAGTCACCCACAAAAGCTATTAATTAAGCTTGAATGAGTAACACTTGTTACAACACGTCTAATATTCAGATTGCAATATTTCAAAACGCAATAATAAAATGAAAACGAGAATTAAAGGATCAATAAAACTTAAAACGAACTTTTATTAAATCAGAATTTCATTACAACTTTTAGAAAAGGAAATTTACAATCCTAAATTAAATCTAGCATTATAACTCTAAGAAGAAAAAGGGATGCAATTACACAAGAAAATGGGGGTATTTATAGCCCCCCCAAGGCTTAGCTGATGACGAATAATCGGATATTCGTGGGAATATCCTCCTTCATTCTGAGCCCTTGATCTTGATATCCTTATTCTCTCTCTTCTTTGATGGCTGAGATGATCCCAAATAGCACACGGATTGCCAACGTGGCATCCGTGTGCTAGTTGTGTTTCTTTTGCAGCTTTTGATTGGTTGAAATAGAAGAATGAGTTGTTCCTTCGAATCATTGACTGCCACGTATCCCATCTCTCCTCTGATTCTCTTCCTTAAACCATGGGGGTTTTAATCCCCTTGGTATGAATTAAATCTTTATTCAAAAAGCCCCAAATATTAAAGAATTTATTTAGACTTAGGGTTAATGAACAGTAAGGTTTTCTTTTGGTTTTGTGAAGGAAAAATGGAGAAGATGGGTAAGACAATGTCACGTTTGGATTTATTGAAAGTGGGTGAGAGGAACAAAAAACGAATGATTTATTTATTAGTGAAAGAAAGTGACGTATGGTGAAAGTGGGATGGTTTTGATTATTGAATGGAACGAAAAAAGAAAACACGTGTAAATGAAACGTGATAACAACTTTTGAGTGATTTTATATCAATCGTTTGTAAAACAAAAACCCTAAGCCCATCTCAGTCCAAGTTTACTTTGTTTCTTTCCATTCATGGGCTATTGGCCCATTGTTCCAATCCGAATATGAATTTTCCCATTGTTGGGCCATTAGACTTTTCAACCAATAAGTAATAATACTTTGAATCATAAATGGGCTTTTGAGCCCATTTAACCCATTGTTGGACCCACTTGGCTCATAAACTCGATAAATGATGAAATCCTCCAAAGTCGAGCTCGATTTTGGCTCTTTGATCTTTTTCTTCATTCTCGTGTCGGTTTTCGTCGATTTTCGTGAACTTGGTACCTACACACATGAAAACAAGAAACAAGCATATCCAAGGCCAATTTCATGATATTTATGCATTTATTGTCCATTTATCGATACCAAAGATATGAGTAATTAAGCTCATATCAAATTCCCCCTTGCTAAGCAATTGCCGTGTCCTCACGCAATGATAAAATAAAACTATATCTACACCATTATTCAACTTTTGACACCTTATTTTTCAAAGACATAATGTATTGCTTTCATTATTTGAAAAATAACTTTTAGGATCATAAAACTCAAATAGATTCATCGTCCTCGACTTTTCACTTTTCCATGCCAAGTGCAAAAACAAGATCATTGTTATTATAAGTTGGTAGACTAACACGAACTCATGTGGGCCAATTAATCACTTAGACTCCCTTATTCCTATGTGTATCTCTTATATTTTATTGTTGTCTTGAATGATCACGAAGATGCATTGTTGACTTATTTCGATAATTTATTAGGCCAAAAATAAAGTGAACGATTTAATCAATAGTTAGCTAAAGGACAAAATCTTTTAAAACTGCTTCTCGGGCTCTCATAAAGTTCATATCTTGGCATAACTTGTTTCGCGATTTGAGACCTTTCTCGGACCGATATTTGGCAATGAATTAATACTTCCAATCTTGAGAGACGCTCACGAAATAATGGTCTTCTCTTCATAATATTTCTTCACTTGAAGTTTTGAGAGATTCATACTTGGACCACGACTTCTTCATTTTTCTCCAATCTTTATTTGGGATTTTGATATACAACGATCCGCCTCCTTTTTGGACTTGGCTTCATTTATCCTCATACCTTATTTTTGGTCTTTTTGGATAGACTTCTCCATGACTTTTTGGGAGTATTTTGCTTTTCGTCGTGTGTCTCGATCCTTCATATTGATTTTTGATAAATGAGTCTTCACATCACTTGAGATTTTTAGCAATAAAACATGGCCCTCATGTCTTGTTAGGACCTTTTTGGACTCGCCAATATTCGCATCCCGCTTCAATAAGTTATGCCTTGGCTATGAACTCTAATCCATACCGAGCAACTTTTAAACGATCTTGGGCTAGAAGCTAAGTAACTTTTCAAATCGTTCAACATTATTTATTGCAAGTAAAATTTATTAACAAGCGATGGGAGAATAGGCTCATAATTAACTCACATAAATTCCCGAAAGAATACCGAACTTATAATTGGCTCTATCATCTCTTGTTCTCCATATTGTAAAATTCCAAGAATGAAATCAATGGATACTTAGCCTATTAAATCAAAGTTTTGGGTTTTCAAGTCATCTATAGGATCTTGCAACTTCTTATACTTTTGCAAGTTTTAGAATTTGCGTTTTAAAGTTCCCTTGATAAACGACTTTCTAGGATCAATTATAGGAGCTTTCGAAAAGTTCTTGTTCTTAACTCGTATGAATTAAGACTTTCGCGTTTTAAAGCTCCCTATATAATAGCCTAGCAAAACTTAATTCAAATACGTTAAGGAAAAGCTAAGGTTAAAAACCAAATCGAGTCAAAAACTATTCTTATTGAAAACCTACA
The DNA here is from genome assembly GCA_025667525.1 of Glebionis coronaria. Lineage (NCBI taxonomy): Eukaryota > Viridiplantae > Streptophyta > Magnoliopsida > Asterales > Asteraceae > Glebionis > Glebionis coronaria. The sequence goes on from CM046882.1 coordinate 179,844,664, forward strand.
TTCGTGTCAAAAACACTTATTTTATCTATTAAAACTTAAAAATTACACAAAAAATTTAAAATTTTATTGAAAAATGAGAAAACTATACGTTTGGACACGACAAAAGCAATTGCAAGCGATTATATCGATTGACTCCCCCATGCTAAAACCAAACATTGTCCTCAATGTTTCTTAGCTCAAGAGTAACACCCCCTTGCTAAGACACGAAGAGTCTAATGCAATCTCCTAGCATGGAAAGAGCACGCAAATCTATAAGCCATTTATTAATTATGCCTCAAGATAAAACGTTAGTCGATCAAAATCAAGGGTAAGAAAGTGTGCCCCTTTTTGGCATTCTAAGAATGGAAGATCAAGTGGACCGGCAAAAACCGAACACGAGAATCTTCAAATATAAGGGTCGTACCTAAGATCACAACACAACAAATCACGAACACGAGCTTGAAAGATCAAGCCTTATTAGGTGTTAGAAAAATAGAGAGAAGATAGAAAATACTCGTTTTTGTTCACCGAGTCATGAGCTCGACTCGATCCTCGCATTCATTGGTCCTTAGGGAAAATGGTGCAAACCGGCATATTAAGATAAAATCCAACATAAAGCGCGATGCCGGGGTCAAAGATTACATCCTCGTTGTCGGATGACAAACGAAAGGATAAAACTCCAACACAAATCTCTAACAAGAGATGGTAGTCACAAACAATCGTATGGATGTAGCATGCTCCACGAGATAAACTCGCACCAAGATGATTAAAAAGTCTTTCAATTATTGCATCGGTGAAAGGCCGAGATTTCCCTAAATCGACGATTCCGGGATCGAATACCTCGTCCTCGGTGGAGAAAGGAATAGACAACAAGGTGTCGTCCCCCCATGCTAATCCTAAGTCATATGAAGCACATAGTAATGGTGGAACAAAAGTCTCAACCATAGTGGTTTCAACTTGCATGACTTTGTCGACTTTTTCACTCTTAGGAACGTGAACAAAGGGGTCATGGTACTCAATATGAGTCACATGAAAAACCCGTACATTAAGATCAACGCGAGTGGGAGGGAGATTGGGAATAATGTAAATTTCTCCATCCGAGTCGACATACTCATCACAAAAGGTGTGATCATCATCACAAACCTCATCAACCTCCTTCATAAGAAGATCATCATCACAAAGGTTGTGAGATGTAGGAGGTATGATGTTCTCAAAATCCTCTTGAAACAATGGATTATTGTTCAATGAAGCTTCAAATAGAGGATTTGATTAAGTCACAAAAGTGTCGTCATTCTCGTCATCACAAGAAATTTCCGACAAAGTATCGAGTGTGTCACACTCGGATACAAGATCATCATTCTCATTTGAAGGCAATTCATCGGCGAATTCCTCGATAATGGTAGGTAAAACACAAGAATCACGTTCGATCTCGAGATCGGAAACGTCTTCACTTCCCCGTGGAAGTGGATCAAGGATAGCAAAAAGTTCATCGATGAACTTATCCAACGAATAGTCACTAACCTCACTCGGTGTGAAGCTAGGAATCAAAGGCTCTTCAAATGAAGATTGTGCCTTAAGAACATCAACATGATCCTTAGAAGCGAGTGAAAATGAGTCCATTTTCAAAGATTGTTCAATTAAAGCAATATCACTCTCGGGATCAAAATTCTCATTATCAAACTCACTAGCATCGAATGGCTCACTCAAGTAATCATCAATTTGTTTTTCAATCTTATCATCCTCGTGTGGAGTGAGTATAGATGAGGTAACATTACAACATGATTCAACAAAATTAGGTTCTTCACTTTCCAATTTATTAGGAACCAATCTTGGGATTTTTTCCGGTTTAAAAATCATATGTTTATCCCCATGAAACAATTTAAGCTCCCCTTCTTTCATATCAACTAAAACACCGGCCGTACACAAAAATGGTCGTCCTAATAATATAGGCGCACGAGGATTCGGCTCATAATCAATGATAGCAAAATCGGCTAGGTAAACGAACTCCCCCACTTTAACAATGACATTTTCCGCTATACCAACCGGTCGAGTGGTGGTGCCATTAGCAAGCTCAATGATCATTCGAGTGGGAATAAGTCGCAAATAGTCAAGAGTTTTCCAAATGGACAAGGGCATAACGTTAATACTAGCTCCTAGATCGGCTAGAGCTTTGTATTCCCCAAGCTCATCGAAAACACAAGGTATCAAAAAGTGACCCGGATCATTATATTTATTAGGAAAGAGATCAATGAAATCCGAGGTACTAATCACATTTAAAGTAGCCTTGGTGACATTCCAAAAGGTTTCTTTAGGTGGCACAATAAGCTCAAGCTTTCTTTCTAAATTATCATAAGCGGTGATAGCCTTAAGCTCTCCCCTCGGGTTTGGAATGGTATTACTAGGTAAGCAACCCGAAGAAGTAGATGGTTTAGACATGAATCCCTCAAACATCGAAAGCAATTTATTTTGATTTTGTTCCACACTTTGTTGCAAACGAGTTTGACCTTGCTCAAACATTTGTTCAAATCTTTGTTCCATTCTTTGTTGATTAAGCTCAATCTTATTATTTTGCCCCTTTAGCGTATTTTGAAACTCATTTTTCAAAGTTGCCATTTGTCCTTGAATGTTATTTTGCAAAGCTTTCATATTTGCCTCATTCGATTTAATATAGCTTGACAAATCATTTTGATTATTCCCTTGAAAACCTTGATTGTTTTGATTAGCATTAAACCCATTTGCTTGATTGAAATTCCCTTGGTTACCACGGTTAAAATTATTTCCATTATTACCATTGTTGTACCTATTTTGACCCGGTGGAGCAACATGATTTTGACGAGGCACTTGACCGTTGGAGCCATAAGTTCCCGTCGCGGAAAAAGCACTAGCTTGATCAAACCCCGCGTTTAAACAAGCATATTTAGGATGTGCTCCACCACATGATACACAAACATTCCCAATCATATTAATCGATCCATGAGGATTCTTCCTAATCTCACTCAAAATCGTGTCAATCTTAGAGTCCAATCTAGCAATCTCGTGATTAGATGAATTCACATTGGAAACAACCGGTGTGTTTCGTGAATATTGTGCTCTAGACTTATCCTCAATTATCCTCCACGCGTCTCTCGGTGTTTTTCTTAAAAGATTACCACCCGCGGCGGCATTTAAAGAATCTTGTTCAATCATATTAAGCCCATTATAAAAAGTATTTATTTGGTGCAATTCCGAGAAACCGTGGTGTGGACATTGTCTTAACAAATCTTTAAATCTTTCCCAAGCAACCACAAACGATTCAAGCACTTTTTGTTCAAATCTAGTGATCTCATTTTTAAAATGTGTTGTCTTAGAAGGTGGAAAGAAGTAATTCATGAACTTAGACACTAAATCATCCCAAGTTAAGATCGAACCTGGTGGTTCTTTCTCATACCAAAGCTTAGCATTACCCTCGAGCGAGTACGAAAAAAGCATGAGCTTAATCACGTCATTCGGCACATCTCTAAACTTGAGAGTCGAGGTAATTCGATTAAAATTCCGTATGTGAGAATGTGGGCTATCGGCCTCATTGCCACGAAATTGGTCGGCACGAATGAGCGATAGAAGACCCGTCTTAATCTCAAAATGATCCGCCAAAATAGCCGGCACAACGATTGCTTCCCCATACCCTTCGGTGGGTGCACGGAGCAATTCCTCCATTGTTCGGTTATCGGCCATCTCTACAACAATAGGTGGAATCTCGGGTTCCACTATTCGTTGTTGACGATTTCTATTTCTACGAGGTATATTTTCAATCCTATTAAAATCTATCACAAGACGAGAAGAACGTAATTGCATACACTACAAAGACGAGAATTTAGAGGATTGAAGAAAAGAAATTAGACAAGAAAGAAGATTATTTTTGGTATTTTATTTGGTATTGCTCAATCAAAAATGATCGATAAAAATCAAGGAATAAGGATAACTACTATGGAAGTAAATTACCCTCGGTCGACTTTGAAACGATAGGTGAAAACCTATACGTCTCGAGGTTCAATAAGTACACAACAAAAAATAAGATTTATTACTACTTGAGTCGGCAAACCAATAATAGGTTGTCCCTCTCAATATACGCACAAGCAAGCGGGGAAACGAGGTGGCACAAAGCACTTAAAAACCTTTTTCCTTAGACGGCCTTTTATAGCACGTCGCCTTATACCCACCTTATAGTTTGTATAAATCAAGTTCAAACTTCTTATTAGTATTTATCTATTTTGCCTTTATTTTTGTTTTGGGTTCGAATACAATAGCTAGGTGATGAAATCCCAACTAAGGCTTATTTGAAAAGTATTTAAAATTATTGTTCTACGTAATATAATATATTATTCACAAAAAACGAGAAAAACGATACATACTACTTAATAGAAAAATAACAAAACTTTCCGAGGACGGAAAGGGTCTTCAAATCCACGATCAACAAATCTCCACAAAAACGAATCGTACACAAGATCCCCGGCAGCGGCGCCAAAATTTTTGATGTGTCGTGGATAAACACATATACGTTATAGGACAAATTTAGGAAATTACCCTTAGGAAAAGGTAATTAACCAAAAATAAGTCAAAGACGGATACGATTAAACACGTGAGTGAGTCGAGTTCGTTGTACACGGAGATCTTATGAATTTGAGACGTTTCGTGTTGATTTGGAAAATTGATTTGAATGTGTCGTTGGTTTTTAAAACTAAAATTAACTCTACGAATTTTAAGCTATTTAAAATACTCCTAAAGTGCATGAATCGTTAAACCCCGCTAATAATTAAAATCTAAAAACACAATTAATTACTTAAAAGTAAACCCTATTTAAAATTTAATCTATTTAAAAAAATCTAATTAAACTTTTTAAAACTAATTTACTTTATAAAACAAAACTTTAAACAAATCTATCTAAAAGCCATTTTTATTTAGTTCTAATATTATAAAAGTCTAATTGATTTAAAAATTAACTAAACTTTTAAAATTAATAAAAACATTTTTTTTTATATATATTTTGAAATTATTTATTATTCTAAATCTAAATGAAAGTAAATAAAAGTGATTTTAAAATTTAACTAAAGTGAAAACTACGTAATTAAACAAATACAAAAGCTGACAGCCAAAGTAATTAATCCTATATTAATTAATAACACCGAAAATAAAATCAAAAGAGCTCTTAGCTCAGATGGTTATCACACTATGCAGCTACCCGTGAGGTCACAGGTTCTAGTCCTGTAGAGGACATATTTTTGGAATAATTCTTTTTGACAGATAAACTAAGATCCAGTCACAGGAGATGACTTGTGTAAGCTTATATGCTTATAAGCTATTAGTAAACAGCTTTTTGAGCTTAATCAGTTGATGGAACTGATAAGCATCATTTGTACAGAATAACAAAATATCTCAAACAATTAATAAAAGTTAATAACTCAGTTCACAAAATACCAAAGTTAATGCAGAGAAATCAGCAGACAAATCAGCTTAAGGCAAATCATTCAGCAAGTTACAATTCAATGTTAACTGATTCTTAAACAATCTAAACTAAGCAACGTCTTAATAAAATTCCCAATTGAGCAGAATATCAGCATATCTATCCTACATTCAAACTGAATTAATCTCAATCTATTTCCAGCAAAGATTCAGAATCATCTAAACATTTTACAAAATAAAACAGATAAATTACACTAAGCAATAAGCTCCAAAGCAATATTCAATCATTCAGTAAGTAACATCACTTAAAGTTCACTAAACAGATTTATTTAAACACAAGACTCAATTCTACCTGATTCTAAAACTAGCAACTCATAATAATCTGAGCAATATAACATAATCAGAAACTATCATCAAGCAAACTCGAAACTCTACTCGAAATTTACTACTAGTAAATCCCGTTAATTAAACTTATGCACTCATTCGAAATAACAAGCAGCTAAAACAGATGTATAAGGAGATTCAAATACGCAAATGCATAAACATCATAAACTGAAATAATTTAACTTATAAACTCAAATAAACATCAGAATATAATACTCACTACATTAAAATTACTCAGTAAACTCAAATAACGTCACTCAATCATAAAACTCATAAAACCTATCAAACACAACAGTCAGGTATCATAAGTTTAAGCAAATCCATTCAAACATAAACATCAGATTACACTAATATTAGAAAGTAAACAAAATCAGCCTAACCTTTGGACGAAAACCTTTGATGATGATGACGCAGCGCTGAGCTGGCCTTTAAACCCGATACATCACCACCCAATCGAATCCAATCAGAGATCTCGAACCACTTTTGAAACTAGTATCATCATCTCAAACAGATTTAATCGAACCAAGCAGCTTAATTATAACAACTATCCAGAGGGGATAGATGTATTTATCCCTACTTCTACTCAGTCACCCACAAAAGCTATTAATTAAGCTTGAATGAGTAACACTTGTTACAACACGTCTAATATTCAGATTGCAATATTTCAAAACGCAATAATAAAATGAAAACGAGAATTAAAGGATCAATAAAACTTAAAACGAACTTTTATTAAATCAGAATTTCATTACAACTTTTAGAAAAAGAAAATTACAATCCTAAATTAAATCTAGCATTATAACTCTAAGAAGAAAAGGGATGCAATTACACAAGAAAATGGGGGTATTTATAGCCCCCCCAAGGCTTAGCTGATGACGAATAATCGGATATTCGTGGGAATATCCTCCTTCATTCTGAGCCCTTGATCTTGATATCCTTATTCTCTCTCTTCTTTGATGGCTGAGATGATCCCAAATAGCACACGGATTGCCAACGTGGCATCCGTGTGCTAGTTGTGTTTCTTTTGCAGCTTTTGATTGGTTGAAATAGAAGAATGAGTTGTTCCTTCGAATCATTGACTGCCACGTATCCCATCTCTACTCTGATTCTCTTCCTTAAACCATGGGTGTTTTAATCCCCTTGGTATGAATTAAATCTTTATTCAAAAAGCCCCAAATATTAAAGAATTTATTTAGAATTAGGGTTAATGAACAGTAAGGTTTTCTTTTGGTTTTGTGAAGGAAAAATGGAGAAGATGGGTAAGAGAATGTCACGTTTAGATTTATTGAAAGTGGGTGAGAGGAACAGAAAACGAATGATTTATTTATTAGTGAAAGAAAGTGACGTATGGTGAAAGTGGGATGGTTTTGATTATTGAATGGAACGAAAAAAGAAAACACGTGTAAATGAAATGTGATAACAACTTTTGAGTGATTTTATATCAATCGTTTGTAAAACAAAAACCCTAAGCCCATCTCAGTCCAAGTTTACTTTGTTTCTTTCCATTCATGGGCTATTGGCCCATTGTTCCAATCCGAATATGAATTTTCCCATTGTTGGGCCATTAGACTTTTCAACCAATAAGTAATAATACTTTGAATCATAAATGGGCTTTTGAGCCCATTTAACCCATTGTTGGACCCACTTGGCTCATAAACTCGATAAATGATGAAATCCTCCAAAGTCGAGCTCGATTTTGGCTCTTTGATCTTTTTCTTCATTCTCGTGTCGGTTTTCGTTGATTTTCGTGAACTTGGTACCTACACACATGAAAACAAGAAACAAGCATATCCAAGGCCAATTTCATGATATTTATGCATTTATTGTCCATTTATCGATACAAAAGATATGAGTAATTAAGCTCATATCAATGACCATATCCTGTATTAAGACTTGAAATTATACCGTGAATGATTGTGAATTAGTAATAGATATTATAATATAGAAGGAACCTAATATGTATTTATTAAAAGATGTTTATCTTATCTAAAACTTTAGGAGATATTTGTTGGTGAATTACCTTGACTTTCGCCATTAAGGCAAGTAGAAATTGGTATTGATTATATTTCCGGTGCTGCACTTGTGGCGTGTGCACTGTACGTCAGCACCATCTGAATTTAAGGAATTACCGTACAACTGAGAAAGTTGTCGGAGAAAGATTTTATTATACCAAGCCTGTCATCCTGAAGAGCTATGGTGTTATCTTTCCTTATAATTATAGATTAATGTGACTGAGTAAATTGACAATCGAAAACGATATCCATAACTCGAAATGGAAGAATTGTTCGATCATTTACAAGGTTCTAGCAAATTTGATCCATAGCATGGTTATCATCAACTTCGCATCTGCGAAAGAGATTATCTATTCCAATCACTACATCCGGTGCTTGTAATGAACGTTATGAGTTTCGCGTGATGTCGTTTGGATAGACGATGCACATGTAGTATTCATAAATATGATGAATCACGTGTGTAGGCTGTAATTTGATAAATTCATGCTCGTGATCATTAAGGACTATATGTTTGTTTATAAGAATAAGAATGAGTTAATAATTAATTATAGATTGCCTTGAATTGGCTAAACAATGAAAACCTGTACCTTGAATAATTAACACGTGATTAAAGACTTGAACCTTTACATGATTTAACCATGTGATTAATAGATGATGGAATATATCGACTCATTAAAGATTAAGAGCCCTTTTAAGACTTTGGATTTTACCAAAAAGAAATGGAAATATGTTTTGAAAAATGTTTTAACAAAGGATTTTAAGGGATCATTCCCTTATACACAAACCATTTAACTAAACTTCTGTTTAGGGGTAAATGTTTGTGTATACCTCCAGATAACTTAAAAAGGATTGATGAAAACCATTTAAACCATAACTTGAAATTTGAAACAACAAATTTTGCTTTTCATCTAAGAAAACTTTGACCATAGTATAAACAAAGGTTTTTCGAACATTTACGAACCTTATTAATTATTTTCGATAAATTAGCAAAAATCTTGATAATTAAAATCAAATTTATTTTGAACATTTTAATATAATTGGTCAAACTAAGAAATTTAAAACTTTTACGTTTACGCTTCATAAAAAAATTAACTAATAATTATTTAATTAATTATAATAATTATCGATGCTTTAGACGACGGATTGAGAGAAACTGATAAAAATGATAGATGAGACGAAACTAAAACATAGAAGATATGAAGAAAGAATTTTGAATAAATACGGTTGTGATATTTATTTCATCAGGAAGGTGAACATAATTACTGACGCATAATATAGAAAGAATATCTGAGTGAATTGTAGACATGATAATTATATCATCATGAGAGGTGAATATAGATACCGACATATTATATAGAAAAAGATAAAGAATCCATTAGGACGTGTTCCTTAATATTGAAGGTGCAAAATAAATTGTCGAGCAATATAAAAAAATAAACGATGTTTGTAAGAAGGATAATATAAATAATAAAAGGGGGTTCGCTGATAATGTGAACCATTAGAATTGAGAAGCCGATAGCGTTAAATGTTTTAAAGGCCACTTATGGTTGCCTAAATATGGAAAATTGTGAGATATAGTTATATTGGAATTTTTAAGTATAAGTATTCTATTTATGTCATTTGTGACTAGAAGTATCTTTGTCTGAAGAAGTTGTACTAATGGCAATTATGAAGGCAGACATCGCCTCATACATTAGTAAACATCTAGCTCTTGCAAAGGTCATCATCTGAATTTGATTCGATTTGGGTCATTGTCGACAGACTGACCAAATCTGCCAATATCATTCCCGTTAATGATAAATGCAAAAGAATTATGTAAACATAGTGTGCCTGTATCGATCATCTATATCAAGATCCTCGCTTCGCATCGAATTTCTAGAGATTTGCTCAGAAATCATTGAGAACGAACCTTGATGAGAGTACTATGTACCACCCCAAATCGAAGGGACGAGGTAAAGTAACGATACAAAGTAATATAAGTGTTGTTTTATGTTTGAATGATTGACCTTTGGTAATAGACCGTATAATCGTTTTCCTTTGGAGATATTATCATTGATAATCATCGTATTAGGATTGAGATCGAATCTTGTTAAGATTTAGAAATTAGAGCATCTGTAAGCAGGAGTTGAGATAAAGACACCCGACGTACACCCACTGTGAGTTGGACATGTCTTTTAGGTTTATGGTTCCTATGATGGCGAACCTATCCTTGCAAAATACCCGACCCGCGAGATCTGAAATGATTGTTGAAATTAGGATCTGATTATTGACTGCCGGTAATGGGAAAGAGGATATGTGAATATGAAAAGTAGATCTTGAAGTGCCAAATGGGTAGCGAAGTTATGCCACAATTTTTAACCTTGGAAAGATGAATTCATTATCTGACAAATCATGGGATATAAGTCCCCGTTGTATGGGACCATTGAAATGATGTAAAAGTTGGGATTGAAGGGCATATAAGCTGGATCTACCCTAGGACTTCAAGAACCACGTGAATTATGTTTCGTAAATCGCACTTGATGGAATATCTATCAATTGAAATTCTGAATTGTTCTTAGTAAAGCTTAGATCGGCGAAAAGTTGCATTCATCAGAAACCCGTGAACATCATGGATAGAGGAAGTAAGTCAACATTTAGCCTGATCTTATTCCCGTAGTTATGTTTGATGAAACTCGCGTATTATAATGGATTACACTTGTGAGAAAAGACCGAATGTGGAGGAAATACCCACATGGCTTTTAACTCTATAAGAAGCGAGTAGTAAGATGATCTTTGAGGACAAAGATCCTGTTTAGGGGTAAATGCTGTGACAATCCGTCAATTTACGATTGATATTTTATTCTCAAATATTATTCTCAAATATTATTTTAATGTTACAATATGAACTCACTTATTTTTGGGAAGTAATTTGGATTTACGTCTTGAAGTAGCGTCGACTACGTCTAAACCGGAGGATTCAACATTACGTGCTTACGTTTACATACACCGTCTTTGGTGACAGTCCGACATTTCAGAAAAAAATTTGTCCGCAAATATTATTTTGGAGTTTTAAATTTGTGTTAGTTCATAAACTCACAAATTTACGAGAAGAGATTAGGACTTACGATTTTATTTTAACGTCCTTTACGACTAAACCGGAAACCTTAGGATTACGTATTTACGTTTTCGAACTCCGTTTTTGATGAAACAATTTTTATTGGATTCGTTTTATGACGTTGATTCATAATTTATAAAAACGTTTTTCGTAAAACGACCCGAGGGAACGCAAATCGAGGAAACTAGAATCGAGGAGTACCCGTAAACTAATAAGGGGATGAAACAAGTATTACTTGTCCCAACCCCTATAGTGGGCGGCCAAAACTACTACAACACATCAAAGATGTGTCCACTTTTTATTTAAAAACTAGGACACTTGTCCTAGTTTTGCATCAAACCATCTACACATCATAAACCATCAAAACTTAAACAACTAGCTCATTCTATCACATGCAAACAACTCAAATCCTCTCATTCTCTCTCAAACTTGCCGTCCAATATACCACCATAAACAACCATTTGATCTTGATTTAACCATGAAATTCCATGTTGTACATACATATGTTGAAGCTCTCTTGAAACCCTATTGATTGGTGGTGCTTATAACATCCAAGGAGGAGTTTTCATGGTGTCTTAGGGCTGATTTTCCACAAGGAGTTGATGAAGATTGGAGGTCTTGAAGATGGTCTTGGTGCAACACAAGTTTCTCCATCAAAAATCCATGTTTTGATCAACCTACATCATCATGGTGGTATAAAGATTGTCCTCCTCATCTTCTTGTTATTTTTGATTATGAAATCATGTATTTTATTTCCTATTTGTATATGTATATGATGATTATATGATGATAAAAATGTTATGTGGGGATTTGTTGTTGATAAACATGATTAAAAAGGTGAAAAACCATAAGAAACAAGGTTAAAATCTTGGTTAAATTTGATGGCTGTATAAAACAGTAAAGAAGCAAGTCATAAACTGATAAAATGATGAAGTGGAATAGATTTACAGTAAGCTATGGGTCTTGTACACATGTGAGAGTTGGCCATGCAATGGAATCAAAATAATGAGTGAGATATGATCAAAACAAGTTTAGGGTATAAATCTGAAGTTACTGTTTTGGACGATTTTTAGAAAATACTTAAAGGATGATTCAACAGTATCTATAGGAGAGTTAAATGTATCACATCTCATGTAGTTTATGTGATAAAAATTTGAGTTTCTATCTCCATGTAGAACTCAAGATATGGCAGTTTTGGTGAAGATGAAGTTAAAAATCAGATTTTTGGAAATTAAAGAATAATACTATTATATAAGCACTCACATTTTAATATATAAAATGTAAAATAAAAACCCACTAACTTATAAAACTTATTTATATAAATATATATATAAGGTTAATCAAATGGATAAATTATATAAATGGTGGTGAAATAATGTTTATAAGTAATAAAAACTATAAATATGATTTTTACGACTTTTTCGGCTATTGCCGTAAAATTAACGTTTTTGTTAAATAAAACTTAGATGGTTGGACCCGTCTAATGAAAACTTTATAAAACTTATATACTGATATATAGACATGTATAACAAGTAAAAACCGATAAAACCCGAACTATAGGGCATACGGACATTAACGAGCTAAGTAAATATATTGGACTAATACTTGGGCTAATAATTGGACTAAATAAAATAAACACCCATAAAAAGAACTTATTGGGCTTAACCCATTTGGGCCCAACTTGAAAGTGTATGTACTGATAATATAAGTACAAAATGGATTAAAACAAGTTAAAGAACCTGTAATAAGTTTATTGGACTTAAAACACGTAAATGGGTAAAACTAGTAAGCTAGTATAAAAGTTATCGACACATAACACAAAAATGAGTAAATGAGAATATGCAAACCCACTTGGTCATCATATATATATAATCATCATATGTATACATAATTGATATTTTTATAAAGTCATTGGACAAACGTCTGAGACCGAGTATTATTTGTCTAGGTTTCCGTGATTGAAGCAAGTACCGTACATCCAAATCGCCGATAATCGTCTTCCCACATCAACGTGAGTTCATAGCCTCACACTCTTTTAAATGTTTTTATAAATGTTTTATAAACCCGCGAGGGAGATTACATGTTAGTTTTTATAAAATAGGACACCATTTGTCCCGATTGTCTGTTTATTGATTTTGGACCCGGATGATTGAATGACCCGATTGTATGACCCGATAAATGATTAAAGGACCCGATAAATGAAAATAAATGGATTATTAAAGTTAGGTTATGTCACTAAAAGTCCCATTAGCATGAATTGTGAACTACCGGGAGTTGGTAGACGCTTATGCATTTAATAGTACTATTTGGGGACGATCACCCTAGTTCGCGCCTTGACGGTTGATCCCCGTCGTGCCACATTGATTGGTAAGCGAATTTATGTATGAGAAGATTTCAATAGCGTGACCTTTGTGACGACACGCTACTTTAAATGGGCAAAATTGGTATCGGGTTAGCTACCCGTTTTGGTTTTAGTAAGGTAACAATGTCATGCGACTTATAATAATCCAATCACCAAAATATTACTGGACGCTCCGAATTACGATGTATTGCCTGACTAGCAATACTGGGTCATACTATTGATATTATATTCGTGTTTTGGTTTTCATAACCATATTCATATAACGGTTTTATTTGATTTTATACAACGTCATAAGACGTATTGTATGATGTTTTTACGACATTGGCTCGTATGATAATTTTTAAGGCAAATGCCTATATTATGATTTTCGATAAGGATTTGTATAAAATGACTTTGGCCATTTTATGGCCTATTACAAAGATTTGTATAAAATGATTTTGGCTATTTTACGGCCTACTACAATGATTTGTACGAATTGATTTTTGGTACTAATTTTATACCAAAGTTAAATTGATGGAATTTATTAAACTCTATGAATTCACTCGGCGTTATCGCTGACCTTTTCTTTTAACATGTTTTATCTCAGGTACTTGAAGGTAATTCTCGGGAAGACAACAAGAATTCATGACCCGCACTTAAACAATATTTTCCATTCAAATACTTTGTAAAACTTTGTATGAAATAAAATGACTTGGGACCAATGTATCTTTGAAGTTTATGAAGGGAAATGCTTTTATTATTAAACGACGCGATTTTTATGCGTTGTCTATGATGTGAGTAATGTGCTATCCCGTAACACCAACTAGTCTTCCGCTGTATTGAATTGTATAAATTTGGGGGTGTTACATCGTTCATCCAGACGCGCCTTGATGCCATTCCCCAAGCTTCTATTAGCTCGTTCAACGAGGCCGTTTGTCTGTGGATGCTTAACAGATGCGAAGCGACGCTTGATGTTCAATGATGCACACCAATCTTTGAACGGGTTGTCCGTGAACTGCTTGCCGTTATCCGAGATGATTTCTCCTGGTAAACCAAAACGGCACACAATATGTTCCCAAACAAACTTCTTAACTTGTTTGCCTGTGATAGACTTGACTGCCTTGGCCTCTATCCAACGTGTGAAGTAGTCCATTGCAACAATCAAGAATTTAACTCCCCCAGCAGCTACAGGAAATGGTCCTGCAATGTCAATTCCCCACTTATAGAATGGCCATGGGGACGTGATAGGTGTGAGCTCCTGCTGCGGGTGTCGCGGTACTGGCCTATGCACTTGGCAGTCACTACACTTGCGAATCATGTCGCGCGCATCTCTGTGCATGGTGGGCCAATAATATCCTGTTCGTAAGGCTCTGGCTACCACGGATCGTGGACCTGCATGCATGCCGCACAACCCTTCGTGTATGTCACTGATTACGTAAGCGGCCTGACGTGGTCCAACGCACCGCAGCCACGGCTGCAAGAAAGAGCGTTTGTAAAGGATGCCTTCTCGAAGTTCGAAATGTTGCGACTTCCTTCTTATGCGCCGTGCTGCTTTTTCCTCGTCTGGAAGGGTCTCACTAGTCAAATAGTTGATAATTGGGGTCATCCATGTAAGTCCATCCTCTTCAACTATGGCAGCAACCTCCCCTTCCGTTATAGATTTCTCCTTGAGTATTTCCACCAAGACTTGCTTAGATAAATGGGCAAAGCTTGTGGATGCGATCTTGCTAAGAGCATCCGCCTTCTTGTTCTCGCCCCTTGGCACCTGCTTGATGGAAAACTTACTGAAAGTTGCGATTAATGACTTGACCTTTTCCAGGTACCTGACCATGTTGTCCTCCTTAGCCACATACCCACCTAGAATATGGTTCGCTACAAGCCGTGAGTCCACGTAGGCCTCAATGTTGCGGACTCCCATTCTAGCGGCGATTTTTAAACCCGCAATTAATGCTTCATATTCCGCTTCGTTGTTGGTGGCCGTGAACTCAAAACGGAGGGCGTACGTGAATTCCATTCCTTTTGGATTTGTGAGGATGAGACCTGCTCCGGACCCGTCCGTGCACAAAGATTCGTCCGTGAATAACACCCATGGTTCTGTTGGGATCTCGTCTTGCTTGATGATTGTCCCTTCCTCATCCGGCTTCGCGATCAGGAAATCTGCCAAGATCTGGCCTTTAACAGCCGTTCTTGGCCTGTAAGATATATTGTGCTCCCCCAATAGGATGCTCAATTTTTGTAGCATCCCTACCACATCTGGTCTAGAGATAACCTGCTTGATTGGCTGATCCGTAATGACTGCAATCGGGTGCGCCTGGAAGTACCGGCGCAACCGCTTTGTAGCAAACACTAGTGCTAACACCAATTTTTCCATGGAGGAATAATTCAACTCCGGCCCTTGTAGTGTTCTACTTATAAAGTAGACCGGAGTTTGTACTGTATCTCTATCCGTCATAAGTACCGCGCTTATCGCGCCATGAGTAGCTGAGAGATACATAATGAGTTCCTCCTTTGGCCGGGGAGCTACTAGCATAGGGACGGATGCAAGATGCTGCTTGAGTTGGCCGAAGGCTTCCTCGGCTTCCTTCATCCAACGGAAGTCTCCCTTTCTAATGCACTTCTTGAGTGTCTTAAATAGGGGTAATGACTTCTCTGCGGACTTGGATAGTAACCTATTCAGCCCGGCTAACTTCCCATTCAGGGACTGCACCTCCTTCCGTGTCTGAGGGGACGGCAGTTGTATCACTGCGTCCGTCTTCTCTGGGCAAGGTTTGATGCCATTTGGGTCAATCAAATATCCAAGGAACATTCCCTCAGTTGCTCCAAACGTACATTTCTTTGGATTTAACTTCATGTTAATCCTTCTCAGCGTGTCGAATGTCTCTTGGACATCCCGGAGAAGTGCCTCCTCCGTGTGACTTTTTATCACCAAGTCATCAACATAGACTTCCAGGTTGCGTCCTATTTGTGATTCAAAAGCTTTGTCCACCAACCGCTGATATGCGGCGCCGGCGTTCTTCAATCCAAACGGCATTTTCGTATAGCAATATACGCCCTGGCTCGTATGGAACGCCGTTTTTTCTGCATCCTCCTCCGCCATCTGGATTTGGTGATACCCTTTATATGCATCCAAGAAGCATTTGAAAGGATATCCACACAAGGACTCCACCTTCCAGTCGATTTCTTGTAACGGGTAACAGTCCTATGGGCAGGCCTTGTTTAGATCCGTGAAGTCCACACACATGCGCCAACTTCCGTCATGTTTCTTGACCATGACCGGATTGGATAACCACTCGTGGTAGTATACCTCGCGCATGATGCCTGCATCCATTAGTTTTCGTACTTCCTCCAGTATCACTTGGCTGCGCTCGGGCGCCTGGCCGCGCTTCTTTTGCTTAACGGGTTGGTACCCTTGGCGGATCTGGAGCTTATGCTCTGCTATCGCACGTGGCACGCCTGTCATATGCTTTGGCACCAATGCGAATATATCTAGGTTTGCACTCAAGAGAGAGCACATGGCCCTTTTGCCGCTATCCGAGAGCGCCCCTCCTATGGATACCTCCTGTTCCGGATAGTCGGGGTGAATTGCTACCTTCCAGTTGGGAGGTGGTGATCCATCCTTGGGTGGGACAGGTGGAGCCGGTGTTGTCACGGTATGACACTCGGATGTTGGTACAACTGTGTTGTAAATAGTAACGATTCCCCCCTCAAAGGGGAATTTGATCATTCCGTGTGCCGTAGAGGGTACTGCTCGGATAGCCAAAATGCCTGGTCTGTCTATGATCCCATTATACGGAGAGTGTGAGCGTATCACCATGAAATTCATCCACGTCGTAGTGGAATGTTCCTCATTCCCAATGGTTACAAGCAAACGCAATTACCCTATCGGCCAGATAGTGTCTCCACTGAAGCCAGTAAGCGGCGACGTGGCCGGTACTAATTGGCTTCTTATTTCTGGGCATAACTGCACAAAACAGTGTTCGTACAGTACCTCTGCTGACGATCCTCCATCCACATACATGCGACGAACGTTGTGTGTTCCAATGCTTATCTCAATAGTGAGAGGCGCATCAATCACATCGCTTGCTGTGATGGGAGGGAATGAGATTTCCCTGTCGCGTGAAAATTTTTGGCCAACTTTCTGCCTCGTGCGGCGCTGTCTGGATTGGATCATGTATATGGTCGAAGGCTTGTCCTTTTGGGGATCCTTCTTATCATACTTCTTGTTGTTGTCTTTTCCATCCTTCCAATCCTTAACTAGGTGCTTGAGTTTGCCTGATTTGATCAGCGACTCAATATGCTTCTTGAGCTGGATACACTCCTCCGTGTCGTGGCCTTTGTCATTATGGAACTCGCAGAAGCGACTTCCTTGCCGACGTTCCGGGGGAGTGGTCATTGGGGGAGGCCTTGGAAAGTTCGCCCCTTCAGTCAGCAAGATCTCCCGGTAGGACATCTTTAGGGGGGTGAACTTATCGTCCGACCGTCCGCCTTTGCTTTGGCTCTTATAGTCTGAACCCTTGTTATTGTTCTGATTACCTTGACCGCCCGACTGTCTCCGGGACTGGTCATTTGACCGGTACCCATTTCCTCGGGATGGGTAGGCCGCGGCAACAACTGTTTCTCCCTCTATGAAATTTCTGACCCTTTCCATGAGGTCATCATATCTCTCTGGACGCTTGTCATTGAGGCGCCTGATCAGTTCTCTGTCTGTTATGGCGTGCATGTAGTCAGAGATTTTCAGGAGCTCTGGCATGGTTCTTGTGCGTGTGCACTCATCATTGAAGCGCTCAGTGAAGGCTTCTGTGGACTCCCCCGGCCGTTGCTTGACAGTTGCCAATGAGACCGGATCCCTATTATACTTCTTTCTTTGAGTATAATTGTTCTCAAACGCATTGCGTAGTTCCGTGAAACTATCAATGCTCCGTGGGGGGAGTGCCTCGAACCAGTCACGGGCGTTTCCAATCAAGGTCGAATTGAACATTTGGCACCATATGGGCATGGGCCATCGCTCAATTTTAGCCTGCGTATCAAATACTTTGAGGTGATCCACAGGATCACCGGACCCATCATAAGTCTTGATACACGCCGGCATGCGATGTTTGGTGTCCTCAGAATAGTTCCGTATGCGGAGGGTGAACGGGTCTTCCCTGGGATCCGCCCATGGCCGGGTGAGCCTAGGGTCATCCCATGGTTCACACCATGGACGCGAGAGATCCTCTGCTTCCGTATCTCGATAGTAAGGGCCACCATAATACTCCTCATTGTTTGGTGGTGGAGGGGTGCGCCTAGGCCGGCGGCGCTTAGGCGGATGGTCATCTGAGTCCTCCCCAGACGGATCTGGGGACGGTGGTGGTGCCCCATCTTTTGAATAGGGACCACTTTTTTGAGACGAACCAGGAGCCTTTCTCCCAGTGTTCATTCTGTCCCACACACTCGGGCGGCGTGCGGTTCTGGCCAGCTCTCGATCTGGCCGTTCGGGTGAACCATCCGACTTTTCTCCCTCTCGTGATTGCACCAGTTCCTGCACGAGGCGATCCCCTATGCGTTCAAACACATTCCGGGGTTGAGGAATTTCCTCAAAGATGCCCTGTTCCTGAGGTCGAGCTCTCCTTTTTCTCTGAATTTGGGAGGAGGTGATTGGTCTGGTGTCACCAAAGTTGAGTCTGGACTGGAGGTTCCTCCCCAGATTCAACCTTGATGCGATCCCCGGGACGATCCTATCGAAGTTCTGCGTGAGAACTCGAGTAAGATCCTCCTCGCTGAGTGGTAGGACCTCTACCTCTTCCTCTACCGATGGTCTACGCGGCTCCTTGTTAGGAGGGTTGGGCGCACTTCCTGGGTCTGGATTGTCCAGAGTTGAGGTAGGTGGGGGCGTTGTGGAGATCGTGCTCGTTACCCCCAAGGGCTGGAAGCCGCTACGGTTGCCCGGTCCGCCTGCAAGGCGGCTAGGTGATTGGGTGGGGATGAGTATCCCTTCCCCTTGGGACTTCCGGTTTCCAGGATTTATATTCCTGGGATTAGCTTCCTGATGCCCCTTCGTCATTGGAATTTGAGATGAGGTTTTGTTCTAGCTTAGTGTTATGGGTCCCACGGATGGCGCCAACTTGTTGATGCAAAAGTTGGTTAATCCTTGCTAGACCCGAATTAGGCTTAATTCGGGTTGGCTGGGCTCCGGCTCCTGCACCAAGTGAATCGTTTGGTTGGGATCCTGCACACTAAACAGCACGCGTTAGGCTTATCGTGGGAATGTTTCCCACGATTAGACTCCAGCGTGAGAGTAAGTAATCGATTTAGGGTTTATGTGAGTCTAGAGTACAAGTCGTAATACCTTTGTGGAACCCTTGGGGGTTCCTTTTATAGGCAGTGAAACCCTAGTGGGCTTCCACTGATGCTTTGGCCCCAAGGAAGAGATAATCACCAGAATTTAGAATGATTGTTATCTTCTAATCTTGGTAATGAATATCCTCTCTTATTGGGATAAAGATATTCCATACAGAATATGATTCTGTCTAATCTTATGTTGGCCGCACACATGTGCACCGGGCCGTGGGCCGCACACATGCACGCGGTTACTGTTCATCCAAGCCCATAAGCCTGAATGACATTATTCCACCCATCTGTGATGGGCCGGATACGGGTAGTACCCATGGGCCGGGTTCATGACCCGGCTGGGGACTATACGTCATCAATAATTTCACAAGAAAAACGAAAAAAACCGATAATACGTATTAGTAGATTTCTACTAATACAAATACTATTTATGGTTAATATTAAAAACAACAAGACAAATTAATCACAACACACCTCCCCGGCAGCGGCGCTAAAATGATTGTGGTAAATTACGTCTCTTATTTAGGAAAACAAAAGAGTGTAAATGAGCGGTAAGTATTAAACAAATGATTTAGGAAAATCAAGTGTTAATGACCCGATGAAGTTCGTTTCCCAAGGAGGTATATGTGTGTTAATAATTCGTAATTGATTTGAGATTAATATTTGAAAGAAGGGGATGAGAAAATAGAATGAAGAAGACGTGAAATTAATTACTACGACGACTAAACCTAAAACCGTAAAAAGAGCTAAAATAAAAATTAATTCTAAAAATTCCCAACAAATTACCAAAAATCAAATGAAATAAACTAAGATTTTACCAATGATCAAAACTTTTTCAAACCTTTTAATTAATTAAATATTAATTTTTAAATGCTAATTAAATCCCTAAAAATCAAATTAATTATCAAAAAGCCCAAATAAAGATTTTTCAATTGGTAAACCTCTAAAATGACCTAAAAAGATTAAAAACTATTTTTATAATTTTTAAACTAAGAAAAATTATTTAAAATGATTTAAAAACTATTAAAACTTAAAATAATTATAAAAATTAATCTAATGATGATAAAATTAAATTAAGTGTTGCAAAAATCCTATTTTAATGTATCAAAGCTAAGAAAAATATAAAAAGTGCAAAAATGTGAAATTTGAAATTTAATAATAAAATTATATTAAAATAATATTAAAAATCCAAAAATTATAAAAAATTCTAAAAAATTGCAAACTAGTTTATTTTAACCTAAATAATCAGAAAATGAAAGTGAAATTAAAAAAATACCCCTAATGGGCCCCCAAATGGGCTAAAAGCAAAAACAGTCAACCTTAATGGGCTTTTGGGCCCAAAAAGTCAAACTAGGCCCAAATGACCTGAAAAAGCCCTATCTGACTCAAAATATAATTCTAAACACAAAAGTCTGAAGGCCCAAAAGCTGGTTTTGAGCTTATCACAGCTTAAATAGCAAACAACTTATTCTTATTGGGCCAATAAGCCCAATTAAGCAATAAGCCAATGCCATAAGCTCTACTTAAACACACAACGTTCTTTTGAGATGCCTAAGAGATCTGTGAAAAGAAATTTTGAAAAATCACACTCAATAAGCCAGAAAAAGCAAAGAACAATTTCACTAAAAGACAAAATAGTCGGTTTAGAATTCTAGGTTGTTTCAGAAGCTCTGGTTTGTTGCAAAAGCTCACAAATAGCTTAACTAAGAATAATCAATCAAGAAAATCACAAAAAGCCAAGTAGAATAAGCTGTGTGAACCAATAAGCTGGCTGAAAAAGCCAAATAAGCTAGTTTTCTAGCAAAAGCTTAACCAAAAGACTTGTAACCTTCCAGACTTGTTATTAAGCTAAGAAAAATGAGTTTTATTACAAAAGCCAAGTTGTTGCATGTACCAATAAGCAGTTCTCAAAAATAAGCCAAATTCTTCTTATTTGACCAAAAGTCAAAGTACTCCAAAGTTCACCAAATGATCAGGGATGGATTATGGGCTTGTTATAAGGAATTTTTGTGAAGAACTCTAGGAGGAGTCCTTGTGAATCAAGAGGTCAGTTGACCAATTGATGACTGATTTTGGCAAATAAGGCTTAATAAGCCAGTGAGCTTATAAGCCAGATACAAGGCACACCAAATAGCAAAATTCACTCACAAGCAGCACATAAACAATATCCAAGCAACAAAACAACAAGCCATCCACTAGAATTAAAAATGCAAGCACAAAATGAGGTGGTCACTTTGCTAATGTAAATGACCACTTCAGCCAACTATGATAAGCCCTAGCTCCTTCAATAAGCCACCAAATTCAACAAACAGATAATGCACAGATAGGTTATCACCTAAACTATTCCCAAACCTGATTTCAGACCTTAGATCCAACAAACAAAGAATTTATTGGATCTGATGTGTTTGACCAATTTCAAAACACTTTTTATCAGATTTTTACAAAACTTCAAATCCCTTTTCCAATCTTTCAGAAACTTAACCAATGACTAAAACTTTTCTAATATGACTAGTTAAGACCTCCCAAACCCTAAGAACCAAGGGCACAAGGCCACAAGGCCTTATGAACCAGTAAACCCAAACAACCTTTTATAAGCCCTTTTTCAAAGCAACTTCTTAATTCTACAAACAACCTACTGATTTTAATGATCAAATAGCTAAAATAGGTGACAACTAACAAATACCAACCATAAAACACAAAGCACAAACACAAAATCAACAAATCACATAGCAAAACATAAAACAGACAATATCATGTGATTTTTTAGAGGAATCTTAACAAGAGGTTATACCTATCCTCCACAACATCCTAGGAGGATCAGCAATGCTCCTTGGACCTTGTTCAACAACTAGAACAAGACCAAGGTACTTCAACAAAGGAGATGATGACTGCCTTGGTTGATGTTTCAAAGTAGAAACTCAAGGACTTGATTTCTTTAACACAATGAACAAACAGCCCAACCAAAGGCTCCAATCCCTTCACAAGCTTGGTGTCAACAAGCTTGTAAGAGCTTATAAATTTCGGTCAAGGATTAGTACAAGACAAATAGCAAAATCAGAAACCACTTTTCAAGCTTATTTCAAACTTAAAAACCTTACCGAACATAAACGTCCTTGAACCACAAGATTCAAGCACACTTATAACATCAAATGGAACTCAGAATTACCCTTAAACAACACCAACTTTCAAAAACATAAAAAGGAATTACAATTTTCTCAAAATACAAACTTTTATAAAATTTAAAAAGGAATTACAATGTTTAAAAGGTAAAACTGGAACAAGGGTCTCTCACAAGTTGAGGTCTCCTTATATATGACTAGTAGACGATTCTAGAATGCTGAAATACAACAAAACCCTAGCTATGAAATTCCAGGAATGCCCTTGAGTGCTTGATGTTGTTGAGCAGTACATTTTGATCAAAACCGTTCATTTTAGCTTTGGGGTTAAGCTAAGAGTCTAAGCTGTTGATTTGGCCACGTCAGATTCCTTGGAGAGTAAGTTGTGATGTGATAGGTGGACGGGGTTGAGTGTAGGGCCACTTGGGTAGTGGGATTGAGGGTTTTGTGTGTGGCATAGGTTTCTGCATGTGTGAATCAAGCGTGGGTAGGGTTAATTGCAATTTACCCTTTGTTTAAGTGAAGGTAAATCCTGGGTTCATGTGGGTGAATAGTAGTAACTTTGATCTGAAATAAGGGGGTGTATGTTGTTTGGCGCGTGTTTGTATCATTTGAACTTAGGGAAATGACAA
This sequence comes from Glebionis coronaria, assembly GCA_025667525.1. Lineage (NCBI taxonomy): Eukaryota > Viridiplantae > Streptophyta > Magnoliopsida > Asterales > Asteraceae > Glebionis > Glebionis coronaria. Next base: position 179,867,982 of record CM046882.1, read on the forward strand.
TAGTAGTCCTTGTGTTTTGATTAAAGTTGTATAATACGTTTTTCAGCCACAAAACATGATTCCCTTTGTTAAATAAGTTTTCACTTTCACACTTTGGCCACCAAACTTTTGCAAAAGGTAATCAAGGGTTATTTTTGCCATGTTTGAATATTTAAGGGACTGATTTTGGACATCCTTGATCTTCAAAGGTCTTCATTGGTTCTTTGACTTCATGAGGGACCATAATTGACAATTTAGAATTGTTGAGGGACTAAACTTGCCAATTCTTCAAAGTTGAAGGACCATTTTGTAATTTTGACAAACTTAAGGGACCAAACTTGTAATTATGAATATACAAGGTTTTTAAGTGTCATTTCTTCATAAATTGAGGATCAGTCTTGTACATCTTCAAGTCTTCAAGCATTTATCTTGGATAATTCATGAACTAGGGCCCGGTTCTTTGTACGGCTTCGTTTTTCGTGTCTATTTTTCCTTGTTCTTGTGATCTTTTGTCTTTTTCATTATATCCATACCTAAAACACACAAGTAAACAAATACAAGCATATATAGGGTATTTTAATGATATTTTATGCATTTAAAACCCGAAAAGAACGATGAGATCATGTATAAATGCCATCTCATCACTCCCCCATACTAAGCAGTTGCCGTGCCCTCACGCAATGCTAGAGTGAAGTATCTAAGCATCACCAAAATTCTGTTTTATTAACCTTTATTGAAGAGTAAAAGAGTTGCAACAATACTACGAAGATGTGTAAAGACATAATGTATGATTTTCATCACGAATGTGACTTTTAGGGTCAATGAATAGAAACAAGTAAATGTCCCTTAGAGTAAATTTCATCATCCTTGATTGTCATACATTCCATGCTAAGTGAAAAAACGAGATCATTGTTGGCACAAGTAACAATGCTAACACTACTCATACGTCCAAATTGTGTAATACTTTTTCTCCCGCAATCCTAGTTATTATAAAAGGAAATTGGTTTCTAGAATTTTTTTTAACTACTTGTCATGGATCACAAGTGATTCATATTGACTTATTTGAGTATTTATTTGTCCAAAAGTAAAGTAGCACGATTTAATCGATAGTTAGCTGAAGGACAAAATATTTTAAAACGGCTTCTCGTGTATCTCCTTAAGTTCATATCTTGGCATAACTCGTTTCACGATCTGAGACCTTCCTCGGACCGATATTTTGCATGTACTTCTTACTTCAAATCTTGGGAAGACGTTATTGAAATAATGGTCTTCTCTTCATATTTTGGAATTTCTTCACTTGACGTTTTTTAGAGATTCTTCATACTTCGACCACGACTTCATCATTTTTCTTCAATCTTTATTTTGGACTATGATATACAACGATCCGCCTCCTTTTCGGACTTGGATATATATATCCTCATACCTTGTAAGGGTCTTTTTGGATAGACTTTCTCCATGATCTTTAGGGGAGTAATTGCTTTTCGTCGTGTGTCTCGATCCTTCATATTGATTTTAGAACAATGATACTTCACATCATCTTGGATCTTTAGCAACAAAATAGAGCTCCTCATGCCTTGTTAGGGCCTTTTTGGACCTTCACCAATCTTCGCGTCCTGCTTCAATAAGTTATGACTTGGCTATGAACTCTATTCAACCCCGGGCAACTTTTAAACGATCTTGTGCTAGAAGCTAAGTAACCTTTTAAATCGTACGACCTTACTTATTGCAATTATTTTTATTCCTAATGCATTGATCTTATGGGAGAAAAAGCCACAATTAAAAACATATGAGTTTTTGAAAGAACATTTTCATGTTCTACGTTTAACATGATCACTTGTCTAACTCTATCATTTCTCGTTCTTCACTATTTAAAGACATCTAATTAAAGAGACTCGTGAATACTTAGCCATGCAAGTAAACATTAAGCCAAATTTGGATTAGCTTTCATTAAGACTATATCATATCAAAGTTTTGGGTTTTCAAGCCACCTATAGGATCTTGCACTTTCTTGGACTTTTTCAAGTTTAGAGAATGCATTTTATAGTTCCCTTGATAAGTGACTTTCTAGGATCAATTATAGGAACTTGCGAAAAGTTCTTGTTCTTAACCCGAATGAGCTAAGACTTTCGCGTTTTAAAGTTCCCTATATAAAAGTCTAGCAAAACTTGAATTGAGCGGGTTAAGGAATGTAAAGGGCTCCAAATGGCCATCAAGTCAAAAATTAGCTCTTATTCTACCCATCGGAAAATATACATTCGTGTCTTAAAAACACTTAGTAAAACTAAGAAAAATTTTAAAATTTGACCATTTTTAGCCTTATTAGCAATAAAACAAAACATTGAAAGTTGGAAAACGTGAGGGAGAAGCAAAGCAAGTACCTATTCACCCCCATACTAAAAGTAAACATTGTCCTCAATGTTTCGAGTCTAAAGGTGGAGCACCCCCATACTAGAGACGAAGAGTCGAATGCTTAGGATCTAGCATGGAAAGGGTGATCAACAATATATCTAAAGCCGTTTATTAAGTATGCTAAAAGATAATTGTTAAAACAATAAAGGATATGTCATGGATTCGTGAAAAACTTCTTCAAGCAAACGATGGAGGCTCACGTAAACGAACACGAGAGTCTTCAATCGTAGATGATGATGATGATGATCTAGATAACACAATCACAAACAACCACGAGACAACGAGTTGGAAGGGTACAAATCCCCTCTCATTATTTATTAGAAAGCATAAAATGATAAGCATGGGATCTCCCCCACGAGGCACCTCGTTTTTGATTACCGAGTCATGAGCTCGACTCGATCCCCTCAATGCTAATTATCATTGGGGAAGGTGATTTGGTCAAGGTCATCCAATGAAGGAATTTCCCCACAAAGTAGTGCTTAAGCCTATGTCCATTCACCTTGAAGTTAGGACCATCATTTTGAGCTAGCTCGATGGTCCCATAAGGAAAAACTTGTGTAAGGGTGAAAGGACCCGACCAACGAGATTTCAATTTCCCGGAAAATATCTTTAGTCTAGAATTAAAAAGTAACACTTGATCACCAACGTTAAAAACCCGGTTTTTAATCTTTGCATCATGAAACTTTTTAGTCTTTTCTTTGAAAATAAATGAATTTTCATAAGCATTATCTCTTAGTTCTTCCAATTCATTCAATTGTATTTTCCGGTGATCTCCCGCGGTCTTCAAGTCAAAGTTTGCATTCTTAAGGGCCTATATGCCTTGTGCTCCAATTCAATGGGCAAATGACAATTCTTCCCATAGACTAACTTATAAGGAGTACAACCGATATGTGTCTTATAAGCGGTCCTAAAGGACCATAAAGCATCATCGAGTTTGTCGGACCATGAAGCACGGTTTTCTCTAATCGACCTCTCTAAAATCCTCTTCAAAGCTCGGTTCAAAACCTCGACTTTCCCACTCGTTTGCGGGTGATAAGCCGTAGAAAGACGATGAGTAACTCCATATTTATTTAAGACCTTCTCGAATTGGTCATTACAAAAATGGGTTCCACGATCGCTTATAATAGCACGAGGGGTTCCGAACCGAGAGAATAGTTGCTTCAAAAACTTCACTACCACACGAGCATCATTAGTAGGTAAAGCCTTAGCTTCCACCCACTTAGAAAGGTAGTCAACCGCGACGAGGATATACTTGTTACCATGAGACGATGGGAACAGCCCCATAAAGTCTATGCCCCAAATGTCGAAAATCTCACACACTTGAATTATGTTTTGCGGCATTTCATCACGTTGAGACGATTTTGCTTGACTTTAGCACGAATCACACGACTTCACAAGTGCGTGTGCATCACGATAGATAGAAGGCCAAAAGAAGCCGGCATCGAACACTTTCTTAGCCATGAGATTAGCACAATGGTGACCACCCGTGGGTCCCTCGTTGCTCTAAGGATGTTAGAAGCTTCGGCACCAAAAACACAACGTCGAACGAGTTGATCCGCACAAACCCGAAAGAGATAAGGGTCGTCCCAAAAATAGAACTTGACGTCACGAAAGAATTTTCTCTTTTGTTGTGTCGTCATACCCTTGATTATGATATCGCCCGCATGGTAGTTTGTAATGTCGGCAAACCATGGGGTGGTGTCTTTAGAATTCACTACACCGAGAGTCTCGAGAGGAAATGTTTCGGTGATTTCCTTGTTCTCGAAAACATCTTTGTGAGGATCTTCTAGACGAGAGAGATGATCGCCCGCTAGATTCTCGGCTCCTTTTTTGTCAAGCACGGTGACATCAAACTCTTGGAGTAGGAGCATCTTGCTTAGCTAAGAGATACTTGATAGCCGAATGGTCGGTATACACGATGCTTTTAGTCAAGACGAGATAAGGTCAGAATTTCTCAAAAGCATAGACCACGGCAAGGAATTCCTTTTCCGTTTTGGTGTACTTTAATTGAACCTCGGTCATCGTCTTACTAGCATAATGGATGGGACGGAAATGATTTTAATAGCGTTGCCCTAAGACGTCCCCTATAGCATAATCACTTGCATCGCACATGATTTCAAAGGGTAATTCCCAATTAGGAGCAACAAGAATGGGAGCTTCGGTAAGTTTCCTTTTGAGAGTTTCGAAAGCTCTAACACAATCCTCATTGAAATTAAAAGGAGCATCCTTCTCGAGAAGGTGTGTCATAGGTCGAGAGATTTTCGAAAAGTCTTTGATGAAACGAAGATAAAAGCCCGTGTGGCCTAGGAAACTCCTAACTCCCTTAACGGTTTTGGGGTGAGGTAACTTGGCGATGACGTCTACCTTAGCTTTATCGACCTCAATCCCCGCTTTCGAGACCTTATGTCCTAAGACGATTCCTTGTTTACACATGAAATGACATTTTTCCCAATTAAGCACAAGATTGGTTTCTTCACAACATTTTAACATTTGCTCGAGATTAGATAAACACGACGTGAACAAATTGCCAAACACCGAAAAGTCATCCATAAATACTTCCATCGACTTCTCGATCATATCGTGAAAAATAGCCATCATTCACGGTTGAAACGTACCTGGTGCATTACAAAGTCCGAAAGGCATCCTACGATAAGCAAACGTTCCATAAGGGCACGTAAATGTAGTCTTCTCTTGATCACGAGGGTCGATAGGGATTTGAAAGTAACCGGAAAAACCATCAAAAAAGCAATAGAATTCATTTCCCGCGAGTCGCTCCAACATTTGATCCATGAAGGGCAAAGAGAAGTGGTCTTTACGAGTGGCGTCATTTAACTTTCGGTAGTCAGTACACACCCTCCAACCGGTTCAACACGAGTGGGAATTAACTCGTTGTTTTCATTAGGCACAACAGTCATTCCTCCCTTTTTAGGGACACAGTGGATTGGGCTCACCCATGGGCTATCAGAGATAGGATAAATCATTCCCGCGTCAAGGAGTATTAAAACTTCCTTTTTTTATGACATCGTGAATTTTGGGGTTTACCCTTCTTTGACTTTGAATTGCGGGTTTGTAGTCGTCCTCCATAAAATCTTGTGAGTAAAAAATTTTGGGTCAATACCCTTAATGTCGGAAATTTTCCACGCAATTGCCCCTTTATGAGCTTTAAGAACTTTCAAGAGCTCGGTTTTTTCATCATTAGCAAGACCTCTTGCAATAATAACCGGAAACTTGTCATCACCTTCCAAGAATACGTATTCAAGGTGAGATGGAAGATCTTTCAATTCAAGGATAGGCGGTTCCTCGATTAAAGATTTTTGCTCAACACTCATAACTTCCATCGGCGGAAGAAATGGTGGAATAGAATTATCATCACTAATAATCACCTCATCTTCATTGTCGATTTCATTTGAAGTAAAATTTCCTCCTTGGAATGGAGTGAGATTTGGTGTAGAATTAGCAAGAATCGGATCCAAAATAGTGGGATTGCCACTTGACGAGCTATCGGAAAAACCTAACACTTCTTGTGAAAACTCATCGCAAACCACATCAACTAAGTCAATGTGATTGATGGTAGCGATTGCATAAACATGAGAAGGTTTTGAGTTTTGAGTAGAGTTTATAACAAGTTCCTCTTCGTTGAATCTCAAAGTGATAGTTCTTGCATGAACGTCGATAAGCGATCTCGAGGTGTCTAAAAATGGACGACCTAAAATTAGAGGAACTTGAGGATCCGCGGGGATGTCAACTACTATAAAATCAACGGGATAGTAGAACTTCCCCACTTTCACGAAAACATCCTCGGCTACTCCACATGCTAAAATCGTAGAATGGTCGGCCATCTTGATAGACATGTTCGAAGGAGTAAGAGCCGGAAGCGAAAGCGATTTCCAAATGGAAAATGGCATCAAATTAATGCTCGCACCAAGATCGGCCAAAGCGAGGCATTATTTCATATCTTTTATGTCATAAGGAATGAGAAACTTTTCGGGGTCACCAACTTTTTTCGGTATGCGGTTAAGATAAACCGAAGAACAATTAGCAAGCTTTGAAATATTTTCCTTATCGTTCATCATACTTTTAAAAGTGGAAGCGAAACGAGGCATATATAACAACGTGTCGGCTAAACTCACATCAAAACGAACTTATTGAAACATTTTTATAAAAAGCTCGATTTGTTGTTTGTTACGTTCTTGCAATTTCTCTTTGTTTCGTCTCGAAGGGTAAGGTAAGGGTGGTGTGGGTTGGACATTAGGCAACGGCCTTGGAATCTCGGGTTCCATGATTGGTATTGGTTCAACCGTAGGTGTGGTTTGAGCGGTACTTCGTGGGCTTTTGATATGCTCCTTTTCGACCATCACCTCGGGCTCTTTCTCGATTTCCTTCTCCGTAGAAGTACTTGGACGAGAGATTGGTTCCATGAAAGTTTTACCACTTCGTGTAGTAATAACCTTCATTTCTCCCTTCGGGTTAGCAATGGTATCACTAGGAAGACCACCCGAGGAAGAGGGTTTACACATGACTGCTTCAAACATTTTTTCCATTCGGTCTTCAAATTTTGATTGCCTTAAATCCGCTTTTAACAATTCTTGCTTAATCTCATGTTGTCCTTGTTCCATCTTTTGTGGATTTTGTTGAAGATGTTGAATATTTCCTTCCATTTTATTTGCATGAGTCTTAAGTTCATTAGCAAGTTCGTTTTTAAACTCGTTTTTCAACTCGGATCTTAAGCTAATAATTTAGCATCATTTGCTTTAGCATAATCCAAAAATTCTCCTTGAAGATTTTTAGTGTGAGCATTTTGAAAACCTTGTGTAGTGTTTTGAAAATCACGGTTTTGGTTTTGATTAGTAAATTATCCATTCCCACTTTGATAATTCCCTTTGTTGTAGTTACGAGAATTGCCTTGATAATCACCATTTTGGTTGTTGTTTCGATAGTTATTAACATTTTGATTTGGTGGAGCTTGATTTGGGCGGGAACCTTGGCCGTTTTGGTTGTAAGTTCCCGTTGCTACGTAAGCACTCGATGTGTTACCACCGGCGGTAATGCACTCCGAAAGATCATGAGCTCACCACAAGACAAACAACTCTTATCAACCGCTTTAACCGAAGCGGAGTTCAAAGCATCTTGTGCTTTCCAATGAGTCATAAGATTTGAATACCTATCGAAAAACCGATTTTCCTCATTAGCTTCATCATGTAAGGCATTAATGCTACGAGACGATGACGACGATGACGAACCCATATTGGCAACACTCTGTGTGTTACGAGGGTTATAAACCTTAGATCTATTCTCGATAATCTTTAAAGCTTCATCGGTCGTTTTGCACAAAAATTACCACCCTCGGCGGCATTCAAATAATCTCGTTAATGATTATTAAGCCCATTATAGAAAGTATCTATTTGATGCAATTCCGAAAAATCATGGTGTGGACATTCATGTAACATTTTCTTAAATTGTTCCCATGCCATTGAAAAACTTTCATTATTTCGTTGTGTAAACCTTGAAATCTCATTTTTCAAATGTGTTGTTTTAGATGGTGGAAAAAATTGGTTCACAAACTTAGAAACGAGATCACCCCATGTCAAAATCGAATTTGGCGGTTCTTTCTCAAGCCAAATTTTAGCGGGTCCATCTAACGAGTATGGAAACAACATCATCTTAATGGCGTCATGTGGAACATCCTTAAACTTGCTAGTAGCGGTGAGAGGATTAAAATTCCTTATGTGGTAATGCGGGTTGTCTTTCTCATGACCTCTAAACTTATTTGCTTGCAACATAGACATTAAACCCGTCTTAATCTCGAAATTCTCCGCAAGGATAGCGGGAATCACAATGGCTTCTCCAAAACCCTCGGTGGGTGCTTGAAGCAACTCCATCATAGTACGATTAGCCATGACGACTTCTTGTTCTACAATAGGTTCAACAATTGGAGTTTGTTCTTCAATCAACGTCTCTTGATTTCCTTGACGACGTTTACGAGCTCATTTAGCTTGACTACGAGTTAGCATAAACTTCACGTAGAATGGGAGGTGAGCAAAGAAGATTCTTTTTGGGTGTTTTGTGAATTTTCAATTTTTTTTTGTTTTTGATTGTTTTTGATTGTTTTTAATTTTTTTTTGGATTTTGGGGTATCTTCGTAGACAACAATCTACCAAATCTCTCCTCGAATCAAACTCTTGATTAAAGAAGCCTCAAAAGAATGAAAACGATCACGTGGAGTGAACGCCTTCGAATGACTTTAGAACTTTGGTGAAAACCAAATTGTTCAAGAGGGTTTAATCACAAAGAAAACCAAGCAAATATATATGATATGTAATAATACTTTGGGCAGCAAAACCCTCGATTAGCCTTCAATCTCAATATACTCACAAGCAAGCGGGGAAACGAGGCGGCGCGAAGCACTTAAGAGCCTTTTTCCTTAGGGTATATTTTATAATACCCGCCTTATACCCACCTTATAGTTTGTATTTTTCAAAATCGAGCTTCTCGAAAGTATTTATCTATTTTTGCCTTTTTCTTTTTATTTGAGATTCGAATACAATAATTAGGAGATTAAATCCTAATTAAGGTTGTGTTTTCACACTTTTGGAGATATTTTATATTGATTGTGATACTTAATACAATATAGTAATTATAATTTCACAAGAAAAACGAAAAAACCGATAATACGTATTAGTAGATTTCTACTAATACAAATACTATTTATGGTTAATATTAAAAACAACAAGACAAATTAATCACGACACACCTCTCCGGCAGCGGCGCCAAAATGATTGTGGTAAATTGCGTCTCTTGTTTAGGAAAACAAAAGAGCGTAAATGAGCGGTAATTATTAACAAATGATTTAGGAAAATCAAGTGTTAATGACCCGATGAAGTTCGTTTCCCAAGGAGGTATATGTGTGTGAATAATTCGTAATTGATTTGAGATTAATATTTGGAAGAAGGGGATGAGAAAATAGAATGACGAAGACGTGAAATTAATTACTACGACGACTAAACGTAAAACCGTAAAAAGAGCTAAAATAAAAATTAATTCTAAAAATTCCCAAAAAATTACCAAAAATCAAATGAAATAAATTAAGATTTTACCAATGATCAAAACTTTTTCAAACCTTTTAATTAATTAAATATTAATTTTTAAATGCTAATTAAAGTGCTAAAAATCAAATTAATTATCAAAAAGCCCAAATAAAGATTTTTCAATTGGTAAACCTCTAAAATGACCTAAAAAGATTAAAAACTATTTTTATAAATTTTTAAACTGAGAAAAACTATTTAAAATGTTTTAAAAAACTATTAAAACTTAAAATAATTATAAAAATTAATCTAATGATGATAAAATTAATCTAAGAGTTGCAAAAATCCTATTTTAATGTAAAAAAGCTAAGAAAAATATAAAAAGTGCAAAAATGTGAAATCTGAAATTTAATAATAAAATAATATTAAAATAATATTATAAATCCATAAATTATAAAAAATTCTAAAAACTTGCAAACTAGTTTATATTAACCTAAATAATCAGAAAATGAAAGTGAAATTAAAAAAATACCCCTAATGGGCCCCCAAATGGGCTAAAAGCAAAAACAGTCAACCTTAATGGGCTTTTGGGCCCAAAAAGTCAAACTAGGCCCAAATGACCTGAAAAAGCCCTATCTGACTCAAAATATAAATCTAAACACAAAAGTCTGAAGGCCCAAAAGCTGGTTTTGAGCTTATCACAGCTTAAATAGCAAACAGCTTATTCTTATTGGGCCAATAAGCCCAATTAAGCAATAAGCCAATGCCATAAGCTCTACTTAAACACACAACGTTCTTTTGAGATGCCTAAGAGATCTGTGAAAAGAAATTTTGAAAAATCACACTCAATAAGCCAGAAAAAGCAAAGAACAATTTCACTAAAAGACAAAATAGTCGGTTTAGAATTCTAGGTTGTTTCAGAAGCTCTGGTTTGTTGCAAAAGCTCACAAATAGCTTAACTAAGAATAATCAATCAAGAAAATCACAAAAAGCCAAGTAGAATAAGCTGTGTGAACCAATAAGCTGGCTGAAAAAGCCAAATAAGCTAGTTTTCTAGCAAAAGCTTAACCAAAAGACTTGTAACCTTCCAGACTTGTTATTAAGCTAAGAAAAATGAGTTTTATTACAAAAGCCAAGTTGTTGCATGTACCAATAAGCAGTTCTCAAAAATAAGCCAAATTCTTCTTATTTGACCAAAAGTCAAAGTACTCCAAAGTTCACCAAATGATCAGGGATGGATTATGGGCTTGTTATAAGGAATTTTTGTGAAGAACTCTAGGAGGAGTCCTTGTGAATCAAGAGGTCAGTTGACCAATTGATGACTGATTTTGGCAAATAAGGCTTAATAAGCCAGTGAGCTTATAAGCCAGATACAAGGCACACCAAATAGCAAAATTCACTCACAAGCAGCACATAAACAATATCCAAGCAACAAAACAACAAGGCATCCACTAGAATTAAAAATGCAAGCACAAAATGAGGTGGTCACTTTGCTAATGTAAATGACCACTTCAGCCAACTATGATAAGCCCTAGCTCCTTCAATAAGCCACCAAATTCAACAAACAGATAATGCACAGATAGGTTATCACCTAAACTATTCCCAAACCTGATTTCAGACCTTAGATCCAACAAACAAAGAATTTATTGGATCTGATGTGTTTGACCAATTTCAAAACACTTTTTATCAGATTTTTACAAAACTTCAAATCCCTTTTCCAATCTTTCAGAAACTTAACCAATGACTAAAACTTTTCTAATATGACTAGTTAAGACCTCCCAAACCCTAAGAACCAAGGGCACAAGGCCACAAGGCCTTATGAACCAGTAAACCCAAACAACCTTTTATAAGCCCTTTTTCAAAGCAACTTCTTAATTCTACAAACAACCTACTGATTTTAATGATCAAATAGCTAAAATAGGTGACAACTAACAAATACCAACCATAAAACACAAAGCACAAACACAAAATCAACAAATCACATAGCAAAACATAAAACAGACAATATCATGTGATTTTTTAGAGGAATCTTAACAAGAGGTTATACCTATCCTCCACAACATCCTAGGAGGATCAGCAATGCTCCTTGGACCTTGTTCAACAACTAGAACAAGACCAAGGTACTTCAACAAAGGAGATGATGACTGCCTTGGTTGATGTTTCAAAGTAGAAACTCAAGGACTTGATTTCTTCAACACAATGAACAAACAGCCCAACCAAAGGCTCCAATCCCTTCACAAGCTTGGTGTCAACAAGCTTGTAAGAGCTTATAAATTTCGGTCAAGGATTAGTACAAGACAAATAGCAAAATCAGAAACCACTTTTCAAGCTTATTTCAAACTTAAAAACCTTACCGAACATAAACGTCCTTGAACCACAAGATTCAAGCACACTTATAACATCAAATGGAACTCAGAATTACCCTTAAACAACACCAACTTTCAAAAACATAAAAAGGAATTACAATTTTCTCAAAATACAAACTTTTATAAAATTTAAAAAGGAATTACAATGTTTAAAAGGTAAAACTGGAACAAGGGTCTCTCACAAGTTGAGGTCTCCTTATATATGACTAGTAGACGATTCTAGAATGCTGAAATACAACAAAACCCTAGCTATGAAATTCCAGGAATGCCCTTGAGTGCTTGATGTTGTTGAGCAGTACATTTTGATCAAAACCGTTCATTTTAGCTTTGGGGTTAAGCTAAGAGTCTAAGCTGTTGATTTGGCCACGTCAGATTCCTTGGAGAGTAAGTTGTGATGTGATAGGTGGACGGGGTTGAGTGTAGGGCCACTTGGGTAGTGGGATTGAGGGTTTTGTGTGTGGCATAGGTTTCTGCATGTGTGAATCAAGCGTGGGTAGGGTTAATTGCAATTTACCCTTTGTTTAAGTGAAGGTAAATCCTGGGTTCATGTGGGTGAATAGTAGTAACTTTGATCTGAAATAAGGGGGTGTATGTTGTTTGGCGCGTGTTTGTATCATTTGAACTTAGGGAAATGACAATAGTAGTCCTTGTGTTTTGATTAAAGTTGTATAATACGTTTTTCAGCCACAAAACATGATTCCCTTTGTTAAATAAGTTTTCACTTTCACACTTTGGCCACCAAACTTTTGCAAAAGGTAATCAAGGGTTATTTTTGCCATGTTTGAATATTTAAGGGACTGATTTTGGACATCCTTGATCTTCAAAGGTCTTCATTGGTTCTTTGACTTCATGAGGGACCATAATTGACAATTTAGAATTGTTGAGGGACTAAACTTGCCAATTCTTCAAAGTTGAAGGACCATTTTGTAATTTTGACAAACTTAAGGGACCAAACTTGTAATTATGAATATACAAGGTTTTTAAGTGTAATTTATTCATAAATTGAGGATCAGTCTTGTACATCTTCAAGTCTTCAAGGATTTATCTTGGATAATTCATGAACTAGGGCCCGGTTCTTTGTACGGCTTCGTTTTTCGTGTCCGTTTTTCCTTGTTCTTGTGATCTTTTGTCTTTTTCACGATATCCATACCTAAAACACACAAGTAAACAAATACAAGCATATATATGGTATTTTAATGACATTTTATGCATTTAAAGCCCGAAAAGAACGATGATATCATGTATAAATGCCATCTCATCAATGATCATGATTAAAATGAAGATAACTCTTACACCTTTGAGCTGGTGGGAGTAATATGTTTTGTTTGTTCTTAAATCTCATATGTTCTTAACATATTGGAAATAACATTTTAGCTAAGCTAGTTTTAATCCTTTGCTTGGAATATATTTCTATTGATAGATATAAGAAATATAACATATAGCCTTGGAACATATGATTATTAAGATAAGGCATACACAGTTAATAAGTCTAAATATGACACATCACTAAGAAAGTCTCAAAGTTTAATCTCAATTGATAAGATGGAATATGTACATGGAAACCCTTAGTTTACCTAATGGATTATTACATATGATATGTTATATATTAGACTAATGTTAATACTTGCATGAATGAAAGATGAACTTATCACAAAGTATCTAAGTGAAAGTCATTAGATTACTATAGACTTATTCATCGTTTACAGATTTTAGGTAAGGATATTAGTGTCGACTTTATTCACTAATGCTTACTTTGATTGAGATGATACTCAATTCTAGTCATAGTAGAATTGCATTTAAATGATAATACTACTCCCTAGACGTGCTTGGCGAAAAGCACTGTTGCACTACTCATTAGTAAAATAAGAATACTTTACAGTTTAGGAAGCTGTTAAGAAGATTGTCAAATACGTTTTCTACTTGCTTAAAAAAACCTACGTAATTTACTATGTCGATGCTAGTATTATTGTATTAGCACTTGAGCACACAGGTACAAATTGACAATCATCGTATTATTCAAAATCTTCACTATTTGTGAGTTTTTGAAATAAGTATTCTCAAAGTTCACTCAGATGACAACTCAACAGGTCCTTGTATAAAGTCAATGTCTTATAACCAAACATGTTATCATGCTAGGAACATTAGACTTTGACCTTCTAGTAGTCATGTGTATATATGTTTTAAGTATTTGGATAATGGAACGTTAAGCGGTTGTATTAAATAATTAATTGATATACTTGGTATGATCGTCTTTATTTATACTACTGTGTTCTATATTAGCATGTTTAATCCATGAATAATTTATTTATTCTAGATCATCCATTGTCGGTTGTTGATACGAGAGTATTGATGAATTAAGAAAAATATGAGTGTTTTGGTCATATTCATTTGGAATGAATATTAATTGATGATGCCGCCAAACTCATATGCGTTCATTGGATGAACATTGGATTGACCCAACCTACGAGAATTCACTGCATGGATCGACGTCAATAGTGAATCTCGCAAGTGGTTGAATATCTCATCCTTAAACTTGAGATGCAAGTAGGTTTTGTATGTGTGGAATGTCAATCTTTGATATGGTTCAACGTTGTCCTGAACAAGGCTGCCATAAAGACCATTTTCAGGTGCGATGTGAAACACATGAACGACACGTGTAGTCAAAATAGGATTTGTTCCTCCACATGTTTTGGAGTTAGATACTACTGGGCCCCTCGATGAATTGTACAGATGTATGTGTGGCCACACCTAAATTTAATTAAGAATATTCTTGATTAATTTGGTAATCTAGTTCAATATCTATATCGAGAAATAGAAAAGTTAAACTTAAGAGTGATTGTTGATCCATGTCTAAAGTTTAACAGAGTATCTGAAACAAAATGATGACTGATATCTAAACCATTTAAGTGAGATGTTTGAGAAACTATCCTCATATGTTTCTGGGGGCATTGGCGTGTTGCTAGACGCTAACCATTGCTTGTATAATTACATGATTATTATGACGTGCGCAAGTGGGAGATGTTGGAGTATGCTCGTGTCATAACGAATAGTTATATGGCTAGACATATATGGGCCTATGGGGTCACACACAAATACACTGAGGTACCATTTCATATATCATGTTTATCGTATTTACGGTATATAAACAACCTTCGTAACCCGAGATCATTATTGGGCTTCTAATGAATAAGTAGTGTACATAGTTATTAGACTTGGAAAAACTTATGGAGAGGCCCATAAAAGCCCATTATAATGAGGAAATAATAAGGATTAAAAAGGGAGTTTCTATGGTGATAAATACACATTTATTTGGCATTTATTCTCATCAACGTGTATTAACAATTTACCAAAAAAAATTTCTTCTCCTCTCTTGGTTTTTTGCACGGGCATAAACATAAATACACTTAGTGTTTGTGTTTTCTTGATCACCATCTTTGAATCTTGTTTATTCAAAGGATCTTACAAGGTTACGAGGTTTAAGACTAGCATCTATTGGTATACAAGGATGTGTGGTGTAGATACATCATAGAGGTGATCTACTTTGATCACTTGGGTTTCTTGGTTAGATCTTGTGTTGGTGATTGTCCCCGGTGGATCTTACCGAATCACGCTATAAAGGTATACTTTTATCTTCCTATTTATTGATTAATCATATGACTCTATGGATCCGTTAATAGATGATATTTTTGCTGCGTTTATTATTTATTCATATCATTTTTATATGGATAATCTCCTATAATTAGGTATATATGTTACATACCTTGGTGGTACCTTTCGCTTCATCCTACGTAACTGACTACCGATTGAATACAACATGTGATTTAAATCGTTTATCAACCGATGGTATTGATGAAACTATCCATTTGGGGAAACTAGATGCTTGATATGAATTAATTGGAAATAATCGTAAGATAGACTGTGACTTAGAGTAACAAGCCGTTCCAATTTAGGTTTACGCTGCTCCTAATGTTTATTTTTTGCTGATTGCTCTTCTACGTCGATGTGAGTTCATACCCCACTCTTACATGTTTATAAATGTTTTATATTTGTTTTTGGGGAGATGCATGCTACTTTATTGTTATTGACAAACTTGGTTTAAACTTATGATCTGTTTGCTTTTAAACTTATTTATGAACTTAATAATCTATGTAAATGAACACTATTGCTTGATAAATTGTTAAACATAAACTGGAAACAAAACTAATTAACCTATGTAAACGCACACTATTGCTTGATTTAAACTGTTAATCTGGAAACGAAAACTAAATCATTGAAAGCGGGTGAAATATCAAAGAAACAGGTGAAATATCCCAGAACCAGGTGAAATATCTTAGAAATGGAAACTAACATGAACCATTAATTACTGAACGTATGCGTGAATGAAAGTGGATAGATCTATTTTGGGGTGACGCCCACATCCGGGATTGGCGGGTCATATGTCCATCAGATGCATTTGAAATTTTGTAAACTATGAAAGAACGAAAATAATGAAACTCTGTTAAAGTTTCGGTGTCTTGAGAAAACACAGGTGCAACTCCTTTACAATTACGAACACATGTGCAATTTTCTTATAATTACGAACACTTATGTAAACTCCTAATAATTACGAAAATGTGTAAGAAACGATACTGAATCATTTTGTGTACTGTAATACTTTTGCTAAAACACTGATATATAACTGAATTTGAGATAAACGTTACTTCACTTGTAAACTTTAATTTTCTAAACTACGTTAATGTCTTTTGGAAACTCTTAAACGTTTTAAACTAAATAAACTTATGAACTCACCAAATTTATGTTGACATTCTAAGCATGCATTTACTTAGGAAAAATAATTTTGTTTTTGTAGTTTAAAAATTTATAGTTTAGCTTTATAGTCGTGTTTTGTCGTTAATTAGTTTTTGCCTTTGCTTTGTCCACGTAGACGCTTTAAGTTTTCCGATGCCATGTTATGCTTTCCCGTAGTTTAGACTCTATTTCTCGTTCTTTATGTTATTTTTACTATAGTCTAAAAAACATAACTCGTCTTTTATTTTCACATCCTTTCTATTTCAAAAACGTAATTAATCCAAAAACGTTTCTAATTTGGCTCATAAACACCATACCTCCACCGAGAACGAACTTAATTGTCCGTATTTACGTTTCCTAACGTATTTACTAATACTTACCATGACATTTGGTTTTTGCTATCTTTTTCCTAAAAGTTAGTAAACAACTAAAAACCACTACATCAGTAAGAATCCCATTCAACTTTCGTGAACTAAGCACATAGAGATTATTTACCATTTCCTTAGGGATAATGTTTAAAAGGGGAACATTTCGATTTAGAAGGTACCCTCTGTGGAAAACTTAGCCGACATCTTCACTAAGCCACTTAAGAGGAAACCTTTTAATTACTTGCGTCTAGGTCTAGGCCTAATGGAACATATACTATGACAACCTATAAATTTCACAAGTGTGATATATGTTATGTTTGAATGGAAGTGGAAAATCAATTAGAAATTTTTGCTTTTTATGCATTACTTGGTAAGATGAACTACTTCTCACAACCTGAAGTACCATATCAACATATTCATATATGTTATAAATACAATGTATATAACAAATATAAGTTTATAAATGATTTAACAAGTATATTTATGAATAAGAATATTTCATGAAATATAATGATACCCTAAATTCCTTTAGAAACCCTAGAATCCCTATAAATGAATGATGAACTCAAGAATTGTATAAGTATGAATACATAATACATATGAACAAGTGAACAAGAAATGAAACAAGAATTATACTATTATGTAGAAGTATGAAGTTATCCAAGAATAAGTAAGTGTAACCATATAAAGCTAAAGTACAAATAAGTTTACATAATAGTCTAGACCATCACCTAGAAACCTTTGATAAACAATATTTCAAGCAATATAATTATACAACAACTATGTATCTGTAACCAATACAATATATTAGTTCTAATCTACTATATAAATAAGAGTTAAACAATCATTAAGTACTAATATTCACTAATCCAAAGCTAATTACAAATTAAGACCTAATAACTAAGATTAGCATATAAAAACCATTTTACATTGAATTAGAGTCTAATCTATTGCAACCAATTACAAAACTCAACTAAGTATCATATTAACATAATACATCTATATCAAGCTAAGTTACAAGTTCATAAAGCACAAAGTACAAGATCTTAAGCTCCCATAATTAACCCTAGATTATGATTACCCTATATAAACCTTTAAACTAACAATGTAGAAACCATAGAATTCATAAACATATCATATAAGCCCTGGAATAAGTGTACATAAAGATATAAACTCTAATTACCCAAAATAGAAAGTCATTAGGAATAGTAACCTAGAAACCCTTATATTAAGAAAACTACATAGAATCATTACCTAGTCTTGTAGGACAAGTCTACAAACTGTCACACCCCACCATGGTGGAATATAGGGCGCGACGTATGGATATCATCACAATAATATCGTGTCTATAGAGTTAACTAAATGAAATAGAAATGTCATAAAAAGGTGACATAATGTCATGACAATATCTCAAATAATGTAGGTGTCTAGGTAAGTAGGTAACAGGCCTACCTCTTACCAAAGACATTCAAATAACACACATCAAACATAGAGGTATCAAACAATTTATTAAATCAAAAGACAAAATAAAATTTAAGAGGAAAGGGATTCCTCCTAATGCAATCCTAGCAGCCTCTATACTCTAGCCACTTCTAACATCATCTTGCACAACTACCTCACCTGAAAATGACACTAAAATCTGTCAACATAAAGTTGGTGAGAACATAGGTTTAAGTTATCTAGAACATCATAAGAAACCTTGACATCCGTTGTAAATAAGTTGAAGAAAAACAATTTATAGTAATGGACCATAATGTGATAATCATGTTACATGCATCCACAACAAAACTTAAACCAAGTACCGATCACATCTACAATTCACAAAGCACACTATAACAATCAAGAAGTATCCCGTCACACACATAAGAACACACACCACACTATCCGGATCTTTCCCACACCACCTGTGGAAGATGAACTATATCCCCGTCGAGATATCTTGCCTCCAAAGAGACGATGCAAAAGTACTCAGGACGGATCGTGCCCCACGAACCAAGAACTCAAGACGGATCGTGCCCTACGAACCAAGAACTCAGAACCAAGAACTCAGGACGGATCGTGCCCCACGCTCCACACACATCACAACTGGTCCCATAGACGCCCATACATCTATGTACCAATCCCAATCATAACACAATCAAGATTCACATATTAGAACACATATCAAAGCAGATATGAGAACACATAAGCACGCAAGTCACACAATAGCACATTATGTCCACACATTTTAAAACATAGTACTAAATCATGTTAAAGAACATTGCAAGTGTCATCTCCATCCCATACTGGAAAAACATTTTAAAACGTAGCAAAATGGGACTATGAACTCACCTGATAGCACAGCTAACTAGCACTCCTGCAAACCTATAAAATCATACACAACACACTTAGCTCAGCTCCTAACACCCAAGTTAAGTAACAACCACGGAGATGAATCTAATCCCCCAATCCTCGCTATCTAGTTCTCACACTACAAGCTATTCTATACGTAAAAATTTAGTTTTTCCCGGTACGGTTTACTAGTCATTAAACGACCACATGAAGTGAACTTAACACCACATATGGCTCCTACCCTAGTGGATTTATGTTTTTATATGATCTAAGAACTCCAAAAACCAATATTACTTTCTACTTACACGTTTAACCCTTTCGTTCAGTCTCTACAACAAAAGTTGATTTCACAAAGTTGATTTTCTGTATATGCTAAATGTTTGACACCAAAAGCCCGACCTAAACACCTTAAATTTTATTGAAAACTTCCAGTCCTTTTATATACACTATAAAGAGTTCCCAAATTAAAAATATTTGGCTATCTCATTTGTTTGGTTAGGTTTTGACTCAAATTTCCGAAATCCAAATTTATTCTTGAACTGTGCACTGTTTTTGTAACAATTATTTGACGACCTTCCCTAACTCTATTTTTGACGAATCTTACATTTTTTGAAAAGTAGACTCACTGAACTTAATTTAAAAAAAACAAACGCGACCAAAGGTTCAATCAACTGCCCGTAATAGTCAACACAAGACATACCTAAAAATCAGACTGTTTTACACCTTTATGCACTAACCCTCTAAACATCATTAATTATCCCTAAATTCTTAACACAAACACTAAAATCATTAATAAATCTAAATAACTATAATTCTCAGAAATTAAAGAAAACCCTAATCATCTCAATGATGTTTAATTAACTTTCCAATTATGATTAAATAATAAAAACATGAATTATATTAAGGTTGAATTGATCACTTACCTTGAAACAAGAAAAATTAATGAACCATAATCATAATTTCGACTCCTCTTGATATCAATGGAAGATTTTGACTGATTTTAGGTTTATTTAGGGTTATTAGTCGTTTTTAGGGGTCTAGGGGTGTTTATATTGGTCTTGGTAACCTTTTGGACAAGTTTAGGCCCAATAAGGACTTTTAATTGGTAATTATCCTATTTTTATTAATTTAATATTTAAAATTTCAGCTATGGGACCCAAAAATTCGACTCCCCTCTGTGTATTATCATATATACACTCTCCCCCATCCTATTTTATGTTTACTTATACTCCTATACACTTTCGGGACCAAACCGGGCACCCTTTTGCTAATTTTTCGAATTTTTACGCGATTTTTGAACTAGCCTTCAATTCTAAGAGTTTCTAAATATAGAAAGTAACTATAAAACTTATCCTAACCATATTATATATACTTAATACATACATACAACATACGATACGTAAACTAAACCTTATAAAAACGCTACCTGAACTTTTCTGCAGTTCATTGCTAAACTCATTTCATTTCATTCCATTTCATTTCATTTCCAACTTATACCATGATTTACACATTCATGTGAACTCATGAGCACGAAACAACCCCAAGACATCATCATATAACGTACCATGTACTACGTAAACAATGTCTAACATCATGATAAAGTCTCAAATATGAATACATAACACATAAACGCACACCAAGCACATGATCAACATCAAACAGTCAAAACTGACAAATCCAAAATCTAGGGTTGTCACATCACTCCTTCCTACTAGAAATCTCGTCCCGAGATTTACTCCATAAGCTTAAAAAACTTCATTTCACAACCAACTCGCTATCTCTCTCATAAGAATGTAACCGGATCATCCGTATGACTACAACAACGCCCTCAATGAATATAAGCTCACGACAAATTTTAGGACCCCCAACTTCGGATAAACGATCAAGCCCATGGACAACTAGCGGACGTTTACGTGAACGAATTTAAAAATATGAACCAAAACCATGAGACTCCAAAAGATACTCAACATAAAACATGTATCGACTCCAAACGAACCATGGAAACGGACCAATGACACAAGAAGCACCCAACAACAACCAAAACGTATTACGACCGGTGACATACTATTAAAACCTTGTGCCAAACCAAATTTTACCCCAGAATGGATTTTGTAATGTAATGTATATTAGTTGTTCTAAAACCATGGTATCACATTAGTAATTTATGTAATCATTTGACGAAAAAAAAATCTATACTCTCTTCACGAACGATCAATTGTCTAAAGCACACAACACAATATCACGCGTCAACATTGACTCCGGAACCCACATTCTTCATTAATGTAACAATCTCTATGATGGATACATCTAGAATCCTATCCAAAGCAGTCCTATGTTAGCCTTCTAAGTGTCCACTATCCCAAAATACCTAAAACACGAGTTTAAACCATGTTGTCCGAAAATTAATCTTGAACTCGACAGTTGTACAATTAATTCGACCAAGCTACTGACTTCCATTGACAATACATTCTAAATATTTGAAAAGTACGCTTCGAGTACATAACATTAGGCTTTTGAATCACCCAAAAAGTTTTAAAAACGAATAAGTTATAACCACAACGATTTTTACCTTTAATCTGCCCAGACATTAGCGACAGTTTCTGACAGTTTAGCGATGAATTCTGACAATTTAGCGACAGTTTCTCCGTAATCCGATTTAAACAAAAAAACGATTTTAAATAAAATTAAAACCGTTATTAATTACAAAATTCAAGGTCTAATTTATTTTAATTCCAGAAAATTAAAACTCTCACCCATCATATGATTAATTACTTGATTTAAAAATATTTAATTATATAAGAACAATATTTTAACTAAAGAACAATAACTTTAGGTGATCAAAACTAAAATATTTTTGAAATAAATAAGCCATGCTTATATGTTAAAGAATTTATATTTCACCCTATTTCAAACACGTTTTCGATACTTTACCCTTATTTTATCAACTACCTACAACTATTTTAACTATTTGTGTGACAATCCGTCAATTTACGGTTGATATTTATTCTCAATATTTATTTGAAAACATTATTTTAATGTTACAATATGAACTCACTTATTTTTGGGAAGTAATTTGGATTTACGTCTTGAAGTAGCATCGACTACGTCTAAACCGGAGGATTCAACGTTACGTGCTTACGTTTACATACACCGTCTTTGGTGACAGTCCGACATTTCAGAAAATAAATTTATTCGTGAATATTATTTTGGAGTTTTAAATTTGTGTTGGTTCATAAACTCACAAATTTACGAGAAGAGATTAGGACTTACGATTTTATTTTAACGTCCTTTACGACTAAACCGGAAACCTTCGGATTACGTATTTACGTTTTCGAACTCCGTTTTTGATGAAACAATTTTTATTAGATTCGTTTTGTGCCGTTGGTTCATAATTTATAAAAACGTTTTTCATAAAACGACCCGAGGGCACTCAAATCGAGGAAACTAGAATCGAGGAGTACCCGTAAATAAATGGGGATGAGACAAGTGGGACACTTGTCCCACCCCAACTCAAACCGGCCTTAACCAGCCACTACACCCCTTATGTGTCAAAAGCTTCCCAAGGAAGCCTAACACATGTCCTTAGCTTAACTATTAAGCCAAGCTTACCTCAAAACCCACAAGCAAAACCATTTGCACCACTTCCACCCATGCAAAACAAGCTAAAATCCTCTCTACTCTCTCTATGATTTCGTCTATACTTCACCAAAAACACCTCCATTTGATCCAAATTTAACCACAAACTATTGTTATAACTTACATATGGTAATCTCCTTCAAAAGAGATGAAGATTGGTGGTGATTATAACATCCAAGGAGGAGTTTACATGGAGTCTTGGGGCTGATTTTCCACAAGGAGTTTATGAAGATTGGTGGTCTTGAAGATAGTCTTGGTGCATCACAAGTTTCTCCATCCAAATCCATGTTTTGATCAACCTACATCATCATGGTGGTATAAAGATTGTCCTCCTCATCTTCTTATTTTGATTATGTAAACATGTATTTTATTTCCTATTGTATATTTATATGATGATTATATGATGATAAAAATGTTATGTGGGGATTTGGTGTTGATAAACATGATTAAAAAGGTGAAAAACCATATGAAACAAGGTTAAAATCTTGGTTAAATTTGATGGCTGTATAAAACAGTAAAGAACCATATGGTAAACTGATAAAATGATGAAGTAGAATGGATTTACAGTAAGCTATGGGTCTTGTACACATGTGAGAGTTGGCCATGCAATGGAATCAAAATAATGAGTGAGATATGATCAAAACAAGTTTAGGGTATAAATCTGAGGTTACTGTTTTGGACGATTTTTAGAAAATACTTAGAAGATGATTCAACAGTATCTATAGGAGAGTTAAATGTAGCACATATCATGTAGTTTATGTGATAAAAATTGAGCTTCTATCTCCATATAGAACTCAAGATATGGCAGTTTTGGTGAAAGTGAAGATAAAAATCAGATTTTTGGAAAATAAAGAATAATACTATTATATAAGCACTCAAAATTTAAATAGTGTAAAATATAAATTAAAACCCACTAACTTATAAAACTTATTTAATAAATATGTAAAAGGGTAAATGAATGAATAACTCATATAAATGGTAGTGAAATAATACTTATAAGTTATAAAACTATAAACATGATTTTTACGACTTTTTCGGCTAATACCGTAAAATTAACGTTTTTGTTAAATATAACTTAGATGGTTGGACCCGTCTAATGTAAACTTTATAAAACTTATATACTGATATATAAACATGTATAACCAGTAAAAACCGATAGAACCGAACTATAGGACATACGGACGTTAACGGACTAAATTAACGTTATTGGACTAATAATACAACAAAAATGGACAAAAACACTTATAAACTTATTATTGGGCTTAAATCATTTAGGCCCAACTTGGAAAGTATATATATACTGATAATATAGGTATAACATGGATTAAAACAAGTCAAAGAACTTATAGTAAGTTTATCGGACTTAAAATATGTAAATAGGTAAAACTAGTAAACTAGTATAAAAGTTATCGACACATAACACTAAAATGAGTAAATGAGAATATGCAAACTCACTTGATCATCATATATATATAATCATCATATGTATACATAATTGTTATTTTTATAAAGTCATTGGACAAACGTCTAAGACCGAGTATTATTTGTCTAGGTTTCCGTGATTGAAGCACGTACCGTACGTCCGAATTGCCGATAACCCGCCTTCCCACATCAACGTGAGTTCATAGCCTCGCACTCTTTTAAATGTTTTTTTATAAATGTTTTATAAACCCGCGAGGGAGATACAATGTTAGTTTTTATAAAATTAGGACACCATTTGTCTCGATTGTTTGTTTATTGATTTTGGACCCGAATGATTGAATGACCCGATTGTATGACCCGATTGTATGACCCGATAAATGATTAAAGGACCCGATGGATGAAATTAAATGGATTATTAAAGTTAGGTTATGTCACTAAAAGTCCCATTAGCATGAATTGTGAACTACCAGGATTTGGTAGATGCTTATGCATTTAATAGTACTATTTGGGGACGATCACCCCAGTTCGCGCCTTGACGGTTGATCCCCGTCGTGCCACATTGATTGGTAAGCGAATTTATGTATGAGAAGATTTCCATAGCGTGACCTTTGTGACGACACGCTACTTTAGATGGGCAAATTGAGTATCGGGTTAGCTACCCGTTGTTGGTTTAGTAAGGTAACAATGTCATGCGGCTAATAATAATCCAAAATTTACAAAATACTAATAGACGCTCCGATTTACGAAGTATTGCCTGACTAGCAATACAGGGTCATACTATTTGATATTATGTTTGTGTTTTGGTTTTTCATAACCATATTCATATAACGGTTTTTATTTGATTTTATACAACGTCATAAGACGTATTGTATGATGTTACGACATTGGCTCGTATAATGATTTTTAAGGCAAATGCCTATATTATGATTTTCGATAAGGATTTGTATAAAATGACTTTGGCTATTTTATGGCCTATTAAAATGATTTGTACAAAATGACTTTCCGTAATAATTTTATACTGATATTATATTGATGGAATTTATTAAACTCTATGAATTCACTCGGCGTTATCGCTGACCTTTTCTTTTAACATGTTTTATCTCAGGTACTTGAAGGTAATTCTCGGGAAGACGACAAGAATTCATGGCCCGCACTTAAACAATATTTTCCATTCAAATACTTTGTATAACTTTGTATGAAATATAATGACTGGGGACCGATGTAACTTTGATGTTTATGAATGGAAATGATTTATTATTAAACGACGTGATTCTTATGCGTTGTCTATGATGTGAGTAATGTGCTATCCCGTAACACCAACTAGTCTTCCGCTGTACTAAGTTGTATAAATTTGGGGGTGTTACAGTTTGGTACCAGAGCTCTCGTTATAGAGAACGAAAGATTTTAAAAATTTAGGTTTTGAATAAAACATTTCAAAATCTTTTAACTAAAAAATTTTTTCTAAAAATGTCTAAAAATCTTTTGACTATAACGGTGCCGAAGAATTCCCGAGTTACCGACAAGGCCAAGACTGAGAAGTGTTATTTTAATATATATATATATAACTTGGATTATATATATATATATATGATGTAATTTTATTACATGATTGTTTGATGATTATTTTGATTTTTATACGAAGTACTTATATGACGTAGATTGTCACAAGTAACCCTAACTCCCCTAGTAAATTAATCGAAGCTATTCTCGTAGGAATTCTAGCTATCCTAGATCTAAACCAAGTTGTGGATATTTGTGATCCCAACAAATGGTTGATATTCGTAGAAATGTTAATAGTAGTTGATTAAGATCTTGAAAAAGAATTGGCGAGATTAAAACTGATATCGATGTCATGACGATCTTTCCTTGTAGAGTGTAGTTTGACAAAACGTTACCACCCAGAAAGATGTCATCTGATTCGTTGTCATCCAATTCTTAAATCGAAATCGAAATGGTGAATGTTGCACTTGAGGCTGTAATTGGAACCATTACCCAAAAGCCTCATGCCACTAATACCTTTCCGAGAAGTCTAATTGAATGTATGAGTCATTTCATACTAGTGACTCATTTGATAATTGTTCTTGTAAGAGATATAGGATTGGAAATTAAGTGTTGATCATATCGAGCTTTTATTGCCTATTAAGGCCTAAGAATAAGATTGAAAGTATTGGAATATAAGGTAGGATATCGAATTGAGTATAAAATTGGTTGAAACTTGAATGAAGTAAAATTTAACTCGTATGGAATATAAGATTGTTAAGAGGAAGTCGTTAAGTTCTGTGACTGAATTATAAGGTTTTAATTGATTGTAGGTTCGTGTTAAGGGTTGTTCCTAGGCCATTGTCCACTAACGAGGATGCCCAGTGTCCAATATATAAATTGAAGAAATCTTCTTCTGAGTTGGGACCAATGGATCTTCCGGGACATATGGAACACCTAATGACTTTTGTAGATTAGTATTCATTATGGTATCTTTTAAAAATAATCCCTAACTTAACTGTGACATCAGTTGGTAGGATGAGTTCTGAGAATTGTATGACATAGTGACACGTAATGTGTTACGGTACAATTTTGACTTGTTTGTGATTAATGAAAAAGACTACCTTTGATTGCTAAATCCTACATGTATCGATGTTATCTATCCTTTATTGTTTCATCCTAATGTTTGCATTAGTGATGCAACCATTGAACAAGTACTCATCTTAATTTGAGTTACGTTGTAAATCATTCTTCGTGAGTGCCATCGAAGTCATGAACCTCATGATTGTTTGGCTAAGCTCATTTCCTATCATATTGTAGTTAAGTTCTTGGCAAACAACTCTTCATCACTCTTTTGCAGATCACCAATTGTTTTTATAAGATAAAACAGTATGCCTTGAGAAAAATTGAATTTTCATCACTATAAGGATTATTCATAGTGAGATTTATAAGTGATTGTTATTGAAATGAAGTTGTATATAAAACACCTTGGAAAACCTAATTGTTTTCATAACAAAGAAATCTTTGTAAATTTAAATTTTGATTCTTATTTAAGAATTAAGCATAAAGATGTTTTTATTATAAACATGATGATAAAATTTTGACGAACTGAGTATTGCATCGTTAATCTTGAAATTGTATATAGTTGCGCGCCTACATAAAATTTGGAATGGACCATGCAAGACTGATTAGTAGTCACCATAAAACTAATGAATAAACACTACATTCCTTTGAAGATTGTGAAAGATTAAATTTTATGAGATCTGCAAGAAGTGAAAAATAGGGACATAGTGTTAGGGATACCTACATATGTGCCTGTAGCATCTATTCTTCTGAGTCGAATTTACTCAATTGTGAAAATTGTCTTATTTGACAATTGACAATTCTTTCTTGTCCAATTCTCCTGTAGTGAGATTCTTAGGAAAAGTATCTGATTACCGAGTGTTGATACCCGACTGGATGTATTGACGTTCTTATCATTTCTTTTGATTTGATTTCATTTGAATGACCTGGGTAACGATCCGAGGAGCTTTCGAATGCGTACTCAAATTATGAAAACATGGGATATATTCATATTCGTTAAATGTTTTCGTCTGTATCTGATTTGAAATTCTCTCGCATAGATTATGCGTTGACCTTACTCTTTTTATGGTAGTTATGTCTCCTGATATCCTTGAAATTATGGAAGATCATGAGTTATTATCAGTCTTTTGAGAAGTTCACATCTTATCGACGGCAATGAAACTGGAAAGTTGATAGTGCCAGTAGAATGGATTGATTGATTATGACATGACGACATTGTCTTAATTGATGGGAACTCGGATAGAATTCCCCTAAATGATAAGATGTTGATTATCAAAAGCGATCTAAATAATTCTTGACGGATGCCCGTATCCTGCATTTAGACTTGAGATTATACCGTGAATGGTTGTGAACTAGTTATAGATATTATAATCTAGAAAGAACCTAATACGAATTTATTAAAAAGATAATTCTGTTATCTGACACTTTAGGAGGTATTTGTTGACGGATTAACTAGACTTTCGCCATTAAGACAAATTGAATTTGGTATTGATTATATTTCCGGTGCTGCACCTGTGGCTTATGCACTGTACGTCAGCACCATCTGAATTAAAGGAATTACCGTACAACTGAGAGAGTTGTCGGAGAAAGATTATATTATACCAAGCCTGTCATCATGAAGAGCTATGGTGATATCATTCCTTATATTTATAGATTACCATGACTGAGTAAATTGACAATCGAAAACGATATCCATAGCTCGAAATGGAAGATTTGTTCGATCATTTACAAGGTTCTAGTGTATGTTTTAAAGATTTGATCCACGACATGGTTATCATCAACTTCGCATCTGCGAAAAAGATTATCTATTCCAATCACCACATCCGGTACTTGTAATGAACATTACGAGTTTCACGTGATGTCGTTTGGATTGACCAATGCACATGTAGCATTCATAAATTGGTGAATCACGTGTGTAGGCTGTAATTTGATAAATTCATGCTTGTGATCATTAAGGATCATTTGTTTGTTTATAAGAATAAGAATGAGTTAATAATTAATTATAGATTGCCCTGAATTGGCCGAACAATGAAAACCTGTACCTTGAATATATAACATAAGACTTAAAACTTAATCCTTTACATAAAATGACCGTTGGATTAATAATGGTAAGATGTATGCATATAGACTCTTCAAAAACTAAGAGCCCTTTTAAGACTTTGGATTTTACCAAAAAGAAATGGAAATATGTTTTGACAACTGTTTTAAACAAAGGATTTTAAGGGATTATTCCCTTATACACAAACCATTTAACTAAACCTCTGTTTAGGGGTAAATGTTTGTGTATACCTCAAGATAACCTAAGAGGGATTGAGGAAACCATTTAAACTATGACTTAAAAGTTTGAAACGACACTTTTTGCTTTTCAACTAAGAAAACTTTTGGCCAAAGTATAAACGAAGGTTTTTCGAACATTTACGAATCTTATTAATTATTTTTGATAAATCAGCAAAAATTTTGTTAATTAAATTCAAATTTATTTTGAACATTTTAATATAATTGGACAAACTAAGAAAATTTAAAAATCTTTATGTTTACCTTTCATAAAAATTGAATATTTAATTAGTTGTAATGATTATCGACACTTTAAACGTCGGATTGAGAAAAAAAAACTGATAAAAATAGTAGTTGAGACGAAACTAAAACATAGAAGATATGAAGAAAGAATTTTGAATAAATACGGTTGTGATATTTATTTCATCAGGAAGGTGAACGTAATTACTGACCCATAATATAGAAAGAATATCTGAGTGAATTATGGACATGATAATCACATCATCATGAGAAGTGAATATAGATACTGACATATTATATAAAGTATAAAGAACCAATTAGGACATGTTCCTTAATAACGATGGTACGGAATAAATTGCCAAACAATATAAAATAAACGATGTTTGTAAAAAGGATAATATAAATAGTGAAAGGTTTCACGGCTAATGTGAACCATTAAAATTGAGAAGCCGATAGCGTTAAATGTTTTAAAGACCACTTATGATTGTCTAAATATGGAGATTTTGAGATATAGTTATGTTGGAAATTGTAAGTATAAGTATTATATGTATGTCATTTTTGACTAAAAGTATCTTTGTCTGAAGAAGTCGTACTAATGGCAAATTATGAAGGAAGACATCGCCTCATACATTAGTAAACGACTAGCTATTGCAAAGGTCATCATCTGAATTTGATTCGATTTGGGTCATCGTCGACAGACTGACCAAATCTGCTAATATTATTCCCGTTAATGATAAATGCAAAAGAGTTATGTAAACATAGTGTGCCTGTATCGAACATCTATATCAAGATCCTCGCTTCACATCGAATTTCTAGAGATTTGCTCAGAAATCATTGAGAACGAACCTTGATGAGAGTACTATGTACCACCCCAATCGAAGGGACGAGGTAAAGTAACGATACAAAATACTATAAGCACTGTTCCATGTTTGAATGATTGACCTTTGGTAATAGACCGTTTAATCGTTTTCCTTTGGAGAGATTATCCTTGATAACTATCGTATTAGGATCGAGATCGAATCTTGTTAAGATTTAGAAATTAGAGCATCTGTAAGCATGAGTTGAGATAAAGACATCCGACATACACCCATTGTGAGTTGGACATGTCTTTTAGGTCTAAGGTTTTCTATGATGGCGAACCTATCCTTGCAAAATACCCGACCCGCGAGATCTGAAATGATTGTTGAAATTAGGATCTGATTATTGACAGCCGGTAGTGGGCAAGAGGTTATGTGAATGTGAAATGTAGATCTTGAAGTGCCAAATGGGTAGCGAAGTTATGCCACAATTTTTAACCTTGGAAAAATGAATTCATGATCTGACAAATCATGAGATATAAGTCCCCGTTGTATGGGACCATAGAGACGATGTAAAAAGACTGGTTTGAAAGGCATATAAGCTGGATCTACCCTAGGACTTCAAAGAACCGCGTGAATTATGTTTCGTAAATCGAACATGATGGAATATCTATCAAGTGAAATTCTGATTATTCTTAATAGAGCTTAGATCGGCGAAAAGTTGCATTCATCAGAAACCCGTGAACATCATGGATAGAGAAAGTAAGTCAACATTTACCCTGATCTTATTCCCGTAGTTATGTTTGATGAAACTCGCGTATTATAATGGATTACACTTGTGAGAAAAGACCGAATGTGGAAGAAATACCCACATGGTTTTAACTCTATAAGAAGCGAGTAGTAAGGTAAGATGATCTTTGAGGACAAAGATCCTGTTTAGGGGTAAATGCTGTGACAATCCGTCAATTTATGGTTGATATTTATTCTCAATATTTATTTGAAAACATTATTTTAATGTTACAATATGAACTCACTTATTTTTGGGAAGTAATTTGGATTTACATCTTGAAGTAGCATCGACTACGTCTAAACCGGAGGATTCAACGTTACGTGCTTACGTTTACATACACCGTCTTTGGTGACAGTCCGACATTTCAGAAAATAAATTTATTCGTGAATATTATTTTGGAGTTTTAAATTTGTGTTGGTTCATAAAGTCACAAATTTACGAGAAGAGATTAGGACTTACGATTTTATTTTAACGTCCTTTACGACTAAACCGGAAACCTTAGGATTACGTATTTACGTTTTCGAACTCCGTTTTTGATGAAACAATTTTTATTAGATTCGTTTTGTGTCGTTGGTTCATAATTTATAAAAACGTTTTTCGTAAAACGACCCGAGGGCACGCAAATCGAGGAAACTAGAATCGAGGAGTATCCGTAAATAAATGGGGATGAGACAAGTGGGACACTTGTCCCACCCCCACTCAAACCGGCCTTAACAAGCCACTACACCCCTTATGTGTCAAAAGCTTCCCAAGGAAGCCTAACACATGTCCTTAGCTTAACTATTAAGCCAAGCTTACCTCAAAACCCACAAGCAAAACAATTTGCACCACTTCCACCCATGAAAAACAAGCTAAAATCCTTTCTACTCTCTCTATGATTTCGTCTATACTTCACCAAAAACACCTCCATTTGATCCAAATTTAACCACAAACTATTGTTATAACTTACATATGTTAATCTCCTTCAAAAGAGATGAAGATTGGTGGTGATTATAACATCCAAGGAGGAGTTTACATGGAGTCTTGGGGCTGATTTTCCACAAGGAGTTTATGAAGATTGGTGGTCTTGAAGATAGTCTTGGTGCATCACAAGTTTCTCCATCCAAATCCATGTTTTGATCAACCTACATCATCATGGTGGTATAAAGATTGTCCTCCTCATCTTCTTATTTTGATTATGTAAACATTTATTTTATTTCCTATTGTATATGTATATGATGATTATATGATGATAAAAATGTTATGTGGGGATTTGGTGTTGATAAACATGATTAAAAAGGTGAAAAACCATATGAAACAAGGTTAAAATCTTGGTTAAATTTGATGGCTGTATAAAACAGTAAAGAACCATATGGTAAACTGATAAAATGATGAAGTAGAATGGATTTACAGTAAGCTATGGGTCTTGTACACATGTGAGAGTTGGCCATGCAATGGAATCAAAATAATGAGTGAGATATGATCAAAACAAGTTTAGGGTATAAATCTGAGGTTACTGTTTTGGACGATTTTTAGAAAATACTTAGAAGATGATTCAACAGTATCTATAGAAGAGTTAAATGTAGCACATATCATGTAGTTTATGTGATAAAAATTTGAGCTTCTATCTCCATATAGAACTCAAGATATGGCAGTTTTGGTGAAAGTGAAGATAAAAATCAGATTTTTGGAAAATAAAGAATAATACTATTATATAAGCACTCAAAATTTAAATAGTATAAAATGTAAATTAAAACCCACTAACTTATAAAACTTATTTAATAAATATGTAAAAGGGTAAATGAATGAATAACTCATATAAATGGTAGTGAAATAATACTTATAAGTTATAAAACTATAAACATGATTTTTACGACTTTTTCGGCTAATACCGTAAAATTAACGTTTTTGTTAAATAAAACTTAGATGGTTGGACCCGTCTAATGTAAACTTTATAAAACTTATATACTGATATATAAACATGTATAACCAGTAAAAACCGATAGAACCGAACTATAGGACATACGGACGTTAACGGACTAAATTAACGTTATTGGACTAATAATACAACAAAAATGGACTAAAACACTTATAAACTTATTATTGGGCTTAAATCATTTAGGCCCAACTTGGAAAGTATATATATACTGATAATATAGGTATAACATGGATTAAAACAAGTCAAAGAACTTATAGTAAGTTTATCGGACTTAAAATATGTAAATAGGTAAAACTAGTAAACTAGTATAAAAGTTATCGACACATAACACTAAAATGAGTAAATGAGAATATGCAAACCCACTTGATCATCATATATATATAATCATCATATGTATACATAATTGTTATTTTTATAAAGTCATTGGACAAACGTCTAAGACCGAGTATTATTTGTCTAGGTTTCCGTGATTGAAGCACGTACCGTACGTCCGAATTGCCGATAACCCGCCTTCCCACATCAACGTGAGTTCATAGCCTCGCACTCTTTTAAATGTTTTTTTATAAATGTTTTATAAACCCGCGAGGGAGATACAATGTTAGTTTTTATAAAATTAGGACACCATTTGTCCCGATTTTTTGTTTATTGATTTTGGACCCGAATGATTGAATGACCCGATTGTATGACCCGATTGTATGACCCGATAAATGATTAAAGGACCCGATAGATGAAATTAAATGGATTATTAAAGTTAGGTTATGTCACTAAAAGTCCCATTAGCATGAATTGTGAACTACCGGGATTTGGTAGACGCTTATGCATTTAATAGTACTATTTGGGGACGATCACCCCAGTTCGCGCCTTGACGGTTGATCCCTGTCGTGCCACATTGATTGGTAAGCGAATTTATGTATGAGAAGATTTCCATAGCGTGACCTTTGTGAAGACACGCTACTTTAGATGGGCAAATTGAGTATCGGGTTAGCTACCCGTTGTTGGTTTAGTAAGGTAACAATGTCATGCGGCTTATAATAATCCAAAATTTACAAAATACTAATAGACGCTCCGAATTACGAAGTATTGCCTGACTAGCAATACAGGGTCATACTATTTGATATTATGTTTGTGTTTTGGTTTTACATAACCATATTCATATAACGGTTTTTATTTGATTTTATACAACGTCATAAGACGTATTGTATGATGTTACGACATTGGCTCGTATAATGATTTTTAAGGCAAATGCCTATATTATGATTTTCGATAAGGATTTGTATAAAATGACTTTGGCTATTTTATGGCCTATTAAAATGATTTGTACAAATGACTTTCAGTAATAATTTTATACTGATATTATATTGATGGAATTTATTAAACTCTATGAATTCACTCGGCGTTATCGCTGACCTTTTCTTTTAACATGTTTTATCTCAGGTACTTGAAGGTAATTCTCGGGAAGACGACAAGAATTCATGGCCCGCACTTAAACAATATTTTCCATTCAAATACTTTGTAAAACTTTGTATGAAATATAATGACTGGGGACCGATGTAACTTTGATGTTTATGAATGGAAATGATTTATTATTAAACGACGCGATTCTTATGCGTTGTCTATGATGTGAGTAATGTGCTATCCCGTAACACCAACTAGTCTTCCGCTGTACTAAGTTGTATAAATTTGGGGGTGTTACAATTTGCAAATTTCATTTCTTTTACCACGTAAGACTCAAAATAAAAGATATCGTCACCCCAAATAAACAAAGACAATGGAATTCTTAAACTATCTCAATAACATTTACGCTAAAAGTACCGTACAAACGAACACATGAAATGAGGACTCGATAAATGTGCTATTACGGAAGTTAAACATCTCGAAGAGGAACGAGCTAGCAAACCATCACAAGAAAACAACCGATAAATATAAGGGAATTATACATATATAGGCATATGCATACATACACTCAAATCCATCCAACGTATACTATACAAACATGTATTAACCCTCTTTCATGCAACCATACTCAGGAATCCATCGATGTTGTGGTACTTGTGTAACTATGTTGGCCACCATACTTATATAAGTCCCCTTTCACCAATGCACTCCTTCCTATGATGACACTTATAAGAATTAATACTACACATAACACATCGGTCTACCAACTCAAATAAGCACATAGATCCTACAACTCATATAAGCACATAACCACAACATAAAATAAGATCCAAAATCCATGTATTAAAATAACGTAGCCAATGCATGAAACATATAAACTCGTAATCCAGCTAAACCACCGTAGACAAAATTCAAAATGTATAAAGAACATGAAAACGTAATTAAACAAAATCCAACAATGACTAGCGTATACGACTATAGTTCAAACCGCACTATTCAAAACTCAAAAATAAAATAACATGTAGCTAAGTAT
Organism: Glebionis coronaria; assembly: GCA_025667525.1. Lineage (NCBI taxonomy): Eukaryota > Viridiplantae > Streptophyta > Magnoliopsida > Asterales > Asteraceae > Glebionis > Glebionis coronaria. The sequence continues at coordinate 179,903,312 of CM046882.1, forward strand.
GAACCATAGTAGTTCGTAACCTAACAAATACTACGAAAATAACATTCAAACACATCAATTACTATAAAATGCACACATACTCCTATGACGCCTATATGCAGGGACCCTTAAGCTATAGACTAGGTTACACGACTAGGCAATCTAATTCTCTATAACCATTTTTTCTGATACCATTCTAGCACACCCTACCATGGCGGAATATGGGGCGCGAAGTATGGATATCATCACAACAATAGCGTGTCTTTAGAGTTAACTAAATGAAATAGAAATGTCATAAAAAGGTGACACAATGTCATGATAATATCTCGAATAATGTACGCGTCTAGGTAAGTAGGTAACAGGCCTACCTCTTACCAAAGACATTCAAATAACACACATCAAACATATAGGTATTAAACAATTTATTAAATTAAAAGACAAAATAAAATCTAAGAGGAAAGGGATTCCTCCTAATGCAATCCTAGCAGCCTCTATACTCTACCCACTTCTAACATCATCTTGCACAACTACCTCACCTGAAAATGACACTAAAATTTGTCAACATAAAGTTGGTGAGAACATAGGTTTAAGTTATCTAGAACATCATAAGAAACCTTGACATCTGTTGTAAATAAGTTCAAGAAAAACAATTTATAGTAATGGACCATAATGTGATAATCATGTTACATGTATCCACAACAAAACATAAACCAAGTACCGATCACATCTACAATTCACAAAGCACACTATAAAAATCAAGAAGTATCCTGTCACACACACAAGAACACACGCCACACTATCCGGATCTTTCCCACACCACCTGTGGAAGATGAACTATATCCCCGTCGAGATATCTTGCCTCTGAAGAGACGATGCACAAGTACTCAGGACGAATCGTGCCCGACGAACCAAGAACTCAGGACGGATCGTGCCCTACGAACCAAGAACTCAGAACCAAGAAATCAGGGCGGATTGTGCCCCACGCTCCACACACATCACAACTGGTCCCATAGACGCCCATACATCTATGTACCAATCCCAATCATAACATAATCAAGATTCACATATCAGAACACATATCAAAGCACATATGAGAACACATAAGCACGAAAGTCACACAATAGCACATTTATGTCCACACATTTTAAAACATAGTACTAAATCATGTTAAAGAATATTGCAAGTGTCATCTCCATCCCATACTAGAAAAACATTTAAAAACATAACAAAATGGGACTGTGAACTCACCTGATAGCACAACAAGCTAGCACTCCTACAAACCTATAAAATCATACACAACACACTTAGCTCAGGTCCTAACACCCAAGTTAAGTAACAACCATGGAGATGAACTTAACACTACAAGTTCTCACACTACACACTTAGCTCGCTATCTAGTTCTCACACTACAAGCTATTCTATACGTAAAAATTCAGTTTTTCCCGGTATGGTTTACTAGTCATTAAACGACCAAATAAAGTGAACCCCCCTTAACACCAGACATGTCTCCTACCCTACTGGATTTATGTTGTTATATGATCTAAGAACTCCAAAAACCAATTTTACTTTCTACTTACACGTTTAACCCTATCGTTTAGTCTCTACACCAAAAGTCGATTTCACAAAGCTGATTTTCTGTACATGCTAAATGTCCGACACCAAAAGCCCGACCTAAACACCATAAATTCTATTGAAAACCTGCAGTCCTTTTATATACATTATAAAGAGTTCCCATATTAAAAATATTTGGCTATTCATTTGTTTGGTTAGGTTTTGACTCAAATTTCTGAAATCCAAATTTATTCCTGAACTGCGCACTGTTTTTGTAACAATTGTTTGACAACCTTCCCTGACTCTATTTTCGACGAATCTTACAATTTTGAAAAGTAGAATCTCTGAAATTAATTTTAAAAAAAGAAACGCGACTAAAGGTTCTACCAACTGCCCGTAACAGTCAACACAAGACAGACCTAAAAATCAGACTTTTTTACACCTTTATGCACTAACCCTCTAAACATCATTAATTATCCCTAAATTCTTAACACAAACCCTAAAATCATTAATAAATCTAAATAACTATTATTCTCAGAAATTTAACAAAACCCTAATCATCTCAATGATGGTTAATTAACTTTATAATTACGATTAAATAATAAAAACATGAATTATATTAAGGTTGAATTGATCACTTACCTTGAAACAAGAAAAATTAATGAACCGTAATCATAATTTCGACTCCTCTTGATATCCATGGAAGATTTAGACTGATTTTAGGTTTATTTAGGGTTATTAGTCATTTTTAGGGGTCTAGGGGTGTTTATATAGGTCTTGGTAACCTTCTGGACAAGTTTAGGCCCAATTAGGACTTTTAAATGGTAATTATCCTATTTTTATTAATTCAATATTTAAAATTTCAGTTATGGGACCCACAAATTCGGCTCCCCTCTGTTTATGATCATATTTACACTCTCCCCCTCCTATTTTCTGTTTACTTATACTCTTATACACTTTCAGGACCAAACCGGACACCCTTTTGCTAATTTTTCGACTTTTTACACGATTTTTGAACTAGCCTTCATTTCTAAAAGTTTCTATATATAGAAAGTAACTATAAAACTTATCCTAACCATATTATATATACTTAATACATACATACAACATACGATACGTAAAGAAACCTTATAAAAATGCTACCCGAACTTTTCTGCAGTTCATTTCTAAACTCATTTCATTTCATTCCATTTCATTTCATTTCCAACTTATACCATGATTTACACATTCATGTGAACTAATGAGGACGAAACAACCCCATAACATCATCATATAACGTACAATGTACTACGTAAACAATGTCTAACATCATGATAAAGTCTCAAATATGAACACATAACACATAAACGCACACCAAGCACATGATCAACATCAAACAGTCAAAAGTGACAAATCCAAAATCTAGGGTTGTCACACAAACACCCATATAACTTCATTAAGGTTATAAGATTATGACAAGACAATGTACAAGTACCCTCATTCATAAGGTACAAGATTTCAATACATGACTTGTAAATTAAGTCAAAATAGGTATATTCACCCTTTAGACATGTTTAGTTAAAATAAGCTATCAAACCAAGTGTGAGAACTCATTGGACACTTAAAACTCAATGTATAGAACCTAAATTAAGTTTACCTCAGTATATAATTTAAGGATAAAGCCTTTTACTAAGATTTAAACCTAGATCATTAGAAAACCCTAATCTACATAAGTTTACTTCCTATTTTCACATCAAACATTTGTTAAACTTTAAACCAAGGACCCAAATATTCTACATAGAATGTCTAAACCATAATTAAGACTTAACCATTAACTAATCACTTTCCTAAGTCCCTAATTACCAAAATTATAAAGTATAAGTTACAAGCCGTAGTTTATGAACCTGATTTTACTTTTTCCCTCCAAAACATGTTTTAAACACTTTCCCTCCCATTCGAAGTTTGAAAATAAGATATTTAGGATGTAATAGGATATTTTCCATTTGGTGAGAAGTAGGTGCATCACCTACTTGTGTGCTACACATCACCATTCTTATCATAACCTAGCTGTGAGATATTTTGAGCCACAAGACAAGATTGGAATTAAGCTAGACCCTATAAACTTGTGTTGGAAATACGTTTTTACGTATTTAGAAAGGATCGGTCACTCCAATGATATTGGGCTCGTGATCCAATATAGCCCATATAGCCCACATGTAGGGTGGGCTATATAAACCCCCCTCCTAGCATGTTAGGAGGGGTTGTTGAACACATAATCACATTTCCATCTTTCTTATCTTTCTCTCCTTTCTCTCTCTTCTTTCTCTCTTTAAGTTCTCCATTTCTCCATCCACTCAATAGATAATCCATACAATGCTAAATCCTTAGAAAAACACGATCCTACATTTGGCATCAGAGCCTTGGTTCATTCCTTGGATCATGTTTTTTGTTTTGATTTAGGTGGTCTAAACATTTTTAGTGTCTCGTTACATAACTGTTTTTGGTCCGTATGTCACGTTTTTGTCAAAATAGTTGCTATGGTTTCATTTTTTATGGAAACATAGCATTAACTGGTCTGTCACATTCATTGTCCCACTGGTCATATGTATCACTAATGATTTGAGGTTTTGAGTCCCTGGTTTCACCCATAACAGTCCACTTTTAATATGCTCATTGTACCTTGTTTCACGGTTTAAAAATTGGTCACAAGATTACTATTTCTGGTCTTAATTTTAGATCTGATATCATTCTTTTTCTGGGTTTCTATTATTCTTTTTGATGATGTATTTACCCAGAAATGTAGTCAGATTCATATGATCCTGAAAAAGCGGAAGTAGTACAGATAAGATAACAGATTCACTCTTATCGGAATACCATGGAAAAAGGGTCAAAACCCTTTTCCGATGGGGACTCCACTTTTGTTTATTCCGATGATCATTCCGATGGTCATTCCGATGATCATTCGGATAGCCATTCTGATGGGGGTGTTTGTTTGATTCCGATGATAGACTCACAAAAACATTCCGATGAGACCATATTTCACAAACATTCCGATGGGACATTCTTTTGACATTCCGATGGACTATGTTTTAAAAATTTGTGAACCAAATTTGTGACCAAAACCAACAATCAACACAACCTAGTCAACTCGGTAATTACCGAGTTGACTCAGTTAACTCACTGAGTTGACTCCGGTGACTAATGCACTGAACCAATTCAACTGCCAACCTTTTATCTCCTCAAACACCGAATCTAATACATATCCCATCGACACCTAATCCCATCCACAAACACATCTTCAATCTAACTAAAACAGAAAATTATATCGGATCTCAGGTTTAATTCGTTTTGGACATGCATGCCAAGATCTATATAGATCTCACGAATTTCAATCATCATAGATCTATATATATGGAAGAAACCATCATTTAATTTTCGAACATAAAGGAATCCGTATAACAACTATGTTATCCGTCTTATTTTATTCGATTGACTCTGAAACATGTAATCATTCTATACCTACCTTTGGCAAGATCTTCAAGCAAATTAACAACATGGGAACGTGTTGGTTGATTCGATACTTGTGAACAATAGATTGATATGATATGTAAGATTATCAGTTTATGTGTTATAAGGTAGATATGTTTTTGAGATTCATGTATGCGGTTTTGGTCTGATAATCAGAAATTGAAGATGAGTGAGATTGATGATCTTTCTTCTTTGTGAAAGATTGATGGATTATTCGGATGGGTTCAGATTTTATTTGGCTGTGTTGGATGATGTGGTTGGGGTGAAGGTTGTGGCGTTTTAGATGAGATGGGAGATGAACAGATGGAGTTTGGTGGTTTCAGATGGGAGTGAAAGTGAGAGGCGATGGTTTCTATGTGAGTTTGGTAGGAGTGAGAGAGTGTGAGGGCGGATTGTTCTATGTGAAGGTTATGTTAAACTATGTGAGATATTTTAGGATTGTGATGTGTTATAACCGGGTGTTGATGGACCGGGTTCCACAATTGGGCCTCATCTATTTTGGTTATAATCTCATATTGGGCGGAATGTTTCACAACACAATATACACGAATTTTGATTTCAAAATTAATCATTTTGAATAAAATTTTGTAGATATTGTCGGGATTTAAAATGTGACATCGTGTCGTGACAAAGTGACGTGACAAATGTGACGAGAATTTATTTGAGACGAGACCAAGAAAAAATGGGCGATTTTTACTGGCTACGGATTCGTTTGATCGGGTATTAATTACGTGACGTTGAAGACGGATTTTTCGAAGGTGTGTATTTATTTTATCTTTTAAAAGATAACTTGCTCGGGCTTAATCCTAGAATGAGGTTACCTGGTTTCCGGGTTCGGGGTGGTTGGTTGATGACTCGGATAACTATCACATAAAGGGGTTACATTGTTGTACTCAGTGTCACGCGCTTAGTCGACTTGGATAATTTCAAGAGGTGTTGTGCTTATAGACTTCTTCAATGATGCATTGGGTACTTAGAGATTTCTCCACCGTTCTTCATTCAACAATTGTGCAAGCTTAAGCCACAAGATCGAAGGATTTTTATTCAGCTTCACGTTTGATGTATCTGGTTCATTCTTTCAGTGGTCACTTCAAATTGCTTTCACGTGGGTTGGTAAAGGTGGCCATGGAGAGTTTAGAGAAGAGATTTTCGATCAACAGCTGATTCTCACAAAATATATAATTCATCTTATTTATTATTCTCACGAGATTTCAGGTTTATGTGCGTACAATTTGTTGATGGTTCCGAATTCGAAACCATCAAGGGGGAAGAAGAAGACACATTGAATGCAAAACGAGTACACGTGATGAACTTCATACCTTCTTTTGATTTGAAGATATTCCGGGATGACATTTGTCATAGCCGCAGAGAAAATCAGTGTTTTAACTCGTGGCGTTATCAATCTCCAAACGGTACACTACTGATTCGAGGTTTAATTGTTTGATTGTTGCAATTATTCATCATCATTATCCTATATGCATTCTCGGGACTTAATTGACTCTGGTGCATCTCCGGAAGAAGACATGTGCATTTCCGGGACTTAATTTACTCTGGTGTTACGATGTCAACTTCATGAATGGGATAAAGTGTCCACTTCAGTATTTGAGCTTCATAATGGGGATTGATTTACTTTCTTCAACTATGTGGGGGAAGAAATGTCTTGATTCTTTCTGGTATCCATAACTTGAACTCTCAGGGGGAAGAAAAATTCAGAAAAATTATTCAAGCATGAGAAGAGAAGTTGTTGATCTACTTGGTGTGCCCCAAACTTTCAATCCCTCTTAGCAACGTTATCATGTTATATGATGGGATTTGCTTGTTAGATTCCGCTGTGCGCTTAATCATTCTAAGCTTTATTGAAAGCTTTGAAGTTGCTTACGAGGATTGTCGATTTAGGGGGAAGCTATTTAAAAGCTTCTACATCAAGTTTATGTGGCATGAATTAGGGGGAAGCTAATTCAGAAGCTTCTCCTTAACCAGAAGTGTATGGGTTACTTAGCTCGTGCCGTTATAGTATTTCTACTACAAGTTAAAGATGAGTCGTTTTGAAGTCAAAGGCCTCAGAAGACATCATCAGCATTGGACGCTTCATGGAAGCTCTTGTTCTTAATCATTATGTACTTGTTAGGAAAAATATTGTAAGGAATTCTACACGTCGTCCCATGGGGGAAGATTGTTGGAAACTCACTTTATGTGACGACATTTAAGAATTCCCATTAGTTATCATAGTCACACACATTTAGACTAGACTAGGCTCGTTGTAAAGTTTATGTTGTGTGTGTGACTATATATACCCCTCCTTAGCTTCCAAGGAGGGGTGTTGCTTGTCATTTTTATCATTTCAATACATTTTATCTTTCACATTCAACCTCTCTTCTCTCTCACTAAACCAACAATGGCTTCCACCACCATATTCCACCATGTTAGACCACCGGATCCTTTTTAGTTAAATTTATTTTGTATATTTTATCACTTGATATCCTTGGATTTGGTAAATCGTGTTGAGGCGGGTATTTTGAAAGAATCAAAGTGGTAAAATTTTTGACGGGTTAAAAGTCTTTGTGGCCGGATTTGAAGACAAAAGTGACGAGTCAAAGTGACGGGATCTATTTTTAGTGGCTACGGATTTTTGATAGAGCATTAATATTTGGAATTGAAGACGGATTTTTTTTCATCAATCACTAATCCTTAACGTCATTGTTCATTCAATGGATTCGTTGAATTTGCCATCTAAAGAGAGAGATTCGCATCAAATGAAAGTTCAATCTAGAGAAAGTAGAATGACGTTATTTCGACTACTTCGGTCCCATCTGTCGAACATTTATCTACTTAAAGAAGGAAGCGGTTTTGTGACACTCTTCGGTCAAAATCATACCATTTTCGTCCACCAAATGCTCCTAAAAGTTAACCAACTATTAGAGCAGATCAACAAAGAAGACATTAATCAAATTGAATCCTCACATTCACTTCAAGTTCTAGTGCAACATTTTTCGAGGTTCTTTCAATTTGATCCTGCCAAGGTTGAAGCTTCAATGATCTGCCAGTCATTCCTTGAAGACACACAAATCGAAGTTAAAGACTTTAGGGATAGATTGCTCGAGTTCATGAAATCTATTGCACTTTCGATTTATGCAAATTCACAACTTCACCCAGAGCATACTAGTGGAATACAAGAATCTACGATGCAGATGACACAGCAGAAAAATGGTCTTACGGATGACTCAATAGAGACCGCCTTGGTTAACGATGATAGCAGCGCCATTGCATCACGACAACGTGACTCAAGCATGCATGACGAAGAGCCAATAGTTGAGGTACAATTGAATACTGAATCTCACAATGATCTACAGCATGTTGAGAACTCAGAACCCACCTATGACAAACATGGGATGGAAAAGGGTGATTCCACTTCTGATTCATCCGATGTGCGTCATAATGGGGGAGTGAATGATCAAAATGCTAAAAATCATGATATATGCCTTATGATCTACAGCATGTTGAGAACTCAGAACCCACCTATGACCAACATGGGATGGAAAAGGGTGATTCCACATCTGATTCATCCGATGTGCGTCATAATGGGGGAGTGAATAATCAAAATGCTAACAATCATGATATATGCCTTATGACTGCTTCATTAACCAACTCTGCTTCTAGGATTGAAGAGCTTGAAATGATTTTAGCTCAACAATCAAAAGAGCTTGAGGATGCCAAACAAGAATTTTCTAAGAGAACTGACAAGTTTTAAACATATTTTGAAAAACTTGAAAAGTCAAATGTTGTTCTTGAACGAAAATTAGATCAAACAATTCTAGATTCTAAAGCTGAAAAGGATAATCTTTTGAAACAAATTAAGTTGCTTGAATCTAAGTTGGCATACCAAGATGAATTTCTCAAAGAGAACGAGACCTTAAAAGCTCAAGTACAGGAAAAGGTCTTTGTTATAGCTGCGTTGAAAAACGAATTGAGGAAAACCAAAGGAACTAGTGTGGACACTAAGCTTGAAAAACCATCAATCTTGGGGAAACCGCCTACAAATCAGTTCGTTAGACAACCGACTGCATTTAGATCCGAGCGACCACAATCCTCGAGATCGCGGTTTGCCTCCCAAGTTTATTTGGTTCATCTTTATAGACCAGTCAATCCTGCAACTAGGCCCAATGTGACCAAAACAGCTTTAGCAAGACCTAATCACATGATTGCCTCTAGTTTCTCTAAAAATACCAAGACCACGTCTACAACTAGTTCAAATGACGTTCACCATAAATCCGGTCCAAGGGAAGCTATTCAAAAGACACAAGTAAGAGATAAGACTTTCAAACCTATACATATGCCTTCTAGATTACCCAACACTGCTAACCGTAGCATGTCAAATCCTAGGAGCATCAATCAATCGTCCAGGAATTCTAGATCTTACTCGGACATTAAATATGCTACTTGTAAAACATGTAAAAAATGTGTCTTTACGGCAAATCATGATTATTGTATCAAGAAACTACTTAATGAGGTGAACTCCCGTGCTAGACTTAAATCCCACTGGGTTGCTAAAATCAAACCCATTGGTAAAATGTGGCGCCCCACTGGTAGAACTTTCACTCTTGTGGGAAACGAGTGCCCTTTAACTAGGATAATCTCCGAATCTACTAAGACTGCTAGGGAGGAAATTGAAAAAGATGATACATCACTTAAGCCTGAACTTAAGGTTTTCTATATACGGAAACGTTTTCCAACTAAGACAAGTGAATCATCCACTCAGGTCGCCTCTGGCACAAGAAACGACAACTGTGAACCCTCACTTGCTTCTAAGATAGATATCGCTAACCCATATCAAAGCATGCAAACTCCTAATGAGAATGCAGGTACCAAAGTTGATGTTCCAAAAGAACGAAGCGGTCCAATCATTGTATACCGTTCAACTAAGGATACTCTTAGAGTTTGGTTGCTGAAGAAGCAGATATCGGAAAAACAAGTGTCTCGGGGGATTCATGGTTAAGCCTACATAAAGGACTTACAGTCACATAACAGACTGTAACTCGCTCTCAAAAGACAGGAAAGTTCATCCCGATGATGACTTATCCTCAGAACGAGAAATTAAATTTTCTCGGACACGAGCTTACATTTAAAACTATTCAAGGGTTTTAAGCTCGTGTAAAGGACTTACAGTCACATCACAGACTGTAACTCGTTCATCAAAGAAAGGAAAGTTTATCGCCGATGATAAACTTATCCTAACAACGAGAAATTAATTTTTCTCGGGCATGAGCTTATATTAAAACATTACAAGTTTTTAAACTCATGCACAATGGCTCACATTCAAATTACAGTCTGTGACCCGATCTTCAAAGAAAGGGAAGTTTATCTCGTCAACGATAACTTACCCTCAAAACGAGAAATTAATTTTTCTCGGACACGAGCTAAATTTAAAACAATTCAAAAGTTTTAAGCTCGTGTAATTGGCTCCTCGTTAAATGACAGACGATGACCCAGACTTCAGAGACAAGGAAGTTTATCTACGCAACGATAACTTACCCTCTTAACAAGAAATTAAGTTTTCTTGGACACGAGCTTATCCTAAAACCATTCAAAGGTTTTAAGCTCGTGTATCAGGCTCATCATTAAATATCAGATGATGACCCGATCTTCAATTAAAAGGAAAGTATTGCCGATGATAAACTTATCCTTACAACGAGAAATTAATTTTTCTCGGGCATGAGCTTATATTTAAAACATTCGAAGTTTTTAAGCTCATGCACAATGACTTATAGTTAAATATCAGACTGTAACTCGGACTTCAATTTTAGGAAAGCTTATCTTTAAAGATAGTTTATCCTCGTAACGAGAAATTCATTTTTCTCGGTCATGAGCTTGTAGTAAAACATTCCAAGTTTTAAGCTCATTAAGTAAAGTGTATCTTTTAAATAAGAGAACTTTTCTTCTTAACGAGAAATTCATCTTTCTCGGTCATGAGCTTTACGTTAAAACATTCAAAGTTTTTCAAGCTCATGAAAACGACCTCTAAGTAAATGTCAACTTAGGACTCGTTCTTCAATTAAAAGGAAAGTTTATCGCCGATGATAAACTTATCCTTAGCAACGGGAAGTTTACAACTTCTCGGACTTGAGCTCGTTTTGCAAGATTTTCAACATCTTAAGCTCAAGTAATTGGTTTTCAAAACGTTGAACACAATTTTTTCGAGATTTCTCAAAAAGGTTTTCTAAATCTTTCAAAATTGTGTGTTCAAAAAATGTTTTGATAAAAAGAGCATGTCTTTTGGAATCGATAATATTTACGATACTAGAAATGTCATTCAATAATGACACGGGGTTGTAAATAAAGTTCGAGCAGAAGTTCAAATGTTTTAAAACATGCTCAAAATGGTTTGCTGTTATTTCAAATAGTAACCCACTTTTCATAATCAAGTCAAGCATTTCACCGGAAAGATTTGACTCAACAACGGGAATTAATTTTCTCGGGAATGGTTTACTTCATAACCATGTAAGGGATTGTGTTTACGTAATAACACAATCTAACACGAATATATGTACGTGTCAGTGCATTTATTTGTTAAAACAAGAGAAATCTTGTTTTTATGAAGTTATCATCTCCACAAACCGTAGCAATTTACAATTGATATCTACATACTCGACGATGCGACTACTCAAACCGCGACTACAACTCTTTCAATAGAACACGGGTCAACAATTGAGGGGGAGCAATTGTCCAGCATTCAGAATCCTTGATGTCGAGAGTGCCAAGTTCACATATTGGTGTCAAGACAACGATATCAATCATACACATGGAGTCAAGAGATAACTTCAGACGTGACGAGGTGACCAACATTCGTGAACAAGAACCATGTGAATCTTTCATATGATGATCTCCATCATTCAGGTCCTACCTCGTAAATTGCTAATCTTGTGAATTCATTATCATATATAATCTTTGCACGTGATAAATACCTTACACTTGTGTTTAAAAGGTATTTAAATTACGTTTCAGCACACCCTCATTAATTTGAGGGGGAGCTTGTGTAATTCATGAAGATAATTGGATTTGCATTTTTCTTCCCAAATTTTCTTAAAATGCTATTAAATCAATTGATATTAAAAACATCGATTGGGTTAATATTTTTAATATGGGGGAGAAAATGTGTTTTAATATGGGATATGATCAATCATAAATGGTTTTACTTAACGTGATAGCTCATCCCGACATGTGCAAAATGTTTTCGGATATCGTGGCATATGTTAAGGGGGAGCAAAATAGATTTGCACTTCAAAATGGATTTCATGGTGACATACTCTTACCCAAAACATCTCTATTCACGACGGTGAAAATTGTGGTGACATAAGGATGGTAGGATAGGTTAAAGTCCAATGATTTCTCTAGAACCGGAGGAATCTTCCCAAGGACATTCCATAGCTAGAATAGTAGTCCTTAGGAAAGATGGAGAAAGATTTTGAACGTAGCTGAATGTCGACCAAGTACTTAAGTTAGCACTGGAACAATCACAACAAGGTGCTAGTGATGACGTATTGGTAAGCATTGAAGGGGTTGAAGAATGAAAAAGAATTGTAAAGAAAAAGGGTGTAAAGAAAGAAGCCCTCCTTACAACTTAGGCAGAAACCGGGTCAATACATTTGCTATTGAGATCATTTTTAATGATTCTTGATATTGAAGATAGACATCATGGACTCAGTGATGCAATGCACAACCCATCCCAGCTAACTCAGATATCTCTCAAAAGATATTTGTTTTAATCACACGGAGACAACGCATTATCTATTGATTTATTCACTCCGAATAAATTGGTATTGAAATGGTGGCACTCCTCTCCAGCCTCCGATCACTAAAAATCCAAAATACACGATTGAGTCTAGAGTCATTTGAGATCATCAAATATCTCATTAGGACACACTTTCATATTTCCTTGCTTCTTCACACACTGTGAAAAGTAAGAAAGATCTTAAGAGTCCTACTCAAAATCTTCATGATCTTGCCTGAACATCCGAGTAATACGAAAGTATTTACAATGAAGATGGAAATCCTTCTTGAGCGAATATCAAAAAGCTCATGGTAGGTGACTTGTGCGATTCTTTATGAATCAAACTTGTGATAACTGTAAAGCAACAGAGGTTTAGTTCTTAAATGAATTTAAACACGTTCCAGGCCTCTACGCAATATCTTAGTGGTCTTGCCAGAACACTCAGAGTGATACCTTAGTGTTCACAGTGATGAGTGGAAATCCTTCTAGTGTTAACCTCAAACAGCACTTGGTAGGTAACTTGCAAGATTCTATACGAATCAAGCTCGTGACAACTGGAAAGCAACGATGGTGCGGTTCTTAATTGAATTTCACTTGTTCCAGGAACATGAATTGACGGCTTCAAATCATGCGGATATTATTATCCAAATGATTCACTCTTTACGTTCGCAGCCAGCTTTGGACGGTCGAGTAAAGAGAACGGGTTTACCCGCGAAATCTTTTCAAGGAGGTTCTTTATTGAAACTACCTGCCACAAGTACGATATTTAATATCGTCCAACGGTCTTCACCGGACGGAGGTAAAATGCTACCGAATTAGAATGAAATGTTCAAGGCCATTTCATCCGTGTATATGGTTTGTTGCTAACTGTCTTATGCAGCATAACAAGAAGGTGGCATTGCGGTGTACAATCCAGAAGAAGTCGTCACCACATGCTTATACTGCACACACTCAGTACTTCAACGAATTCAAGAAAGTATGAAGGTCAAGTCTTTCGCTGTATCAAACTCTGAAGCTTTCAAGAATTATAAAGGTATAAGTATGTGGAACATGAAGTCACGAAGAGGCGAATATCACAAGTGATGAATGCACAAGATCAAGGCAAGGAAACATGCTCAAGGCTGAAGTCAAAGATCACATCAAGCATATTCACAAGAACAAGATTGAAGACTCAAGCATAGTATGCTAGGTTTAAGATTTTGTAAAATGGTGTGACCTCCCTTTGGGGGAGATTGTTGGAAATATGTTTTTCCAAGTAAAGTCTCGGTCACATCATTATTAGCATAGATCACGAGCTATAGACTATTTAGGATATTGTAACTTGGAGTGACCTCCCTTTGGGGGAGATTGTTGGAAATACGTTTTTACGTATTTAGAAAGGATCGGTCACTCCAATGATATTGGGCTCGTGATCCAATATAGACCATATAGCCCACATGTAGGGTGGGCTATATAAACCCTCCTCCTAGCATGTTAGGAGGGGTTGTTGAACACATAATCACATTTCCATCTTTCTTATCTTTCTCTCCTTTCTCTCTCTTCTTTCTCTCTCTAAGTTCTCCATTTCTCCATCCATTCAATAGATAATCCATACAATGCTAAATCCTTAGAAAAACACGATCCTACAACTTGTGTAGAGCTTCACTAGCATCCATTATTCATCCTCCTAGCTTAATTACACGTTTCATAGCAAGCCTTGGAGCCTAAGTGTTGGAAAAACTATAAAAAGGGTGAATGGACTTCATTTGAAACTCGCACCCTATTTTCTTGGTAACTCCTACCCATTTTTCATATTCATTTCTATATACTTCCTAGGACATTCCATAAGACCAAAAACCAGGTTTAGAAGGAAGCTATTGAGGCTCTTGAAGCTTTAGTAGCAAGTAGTGCTCATAAGAAGTCATAAGGAGCCATTTTAGAGCTACCTAGGTAATTCTTATGCTAAGTAAGCTTTCATCTTGTTATAATGATATATTAGACTTGTTATAATGCCAAAATAATGTTATAAAGATAATACAAAAATAATTAAGTCATATGATCAATTTTAAATGAAAGTTATATGTTAAAGATGTCTTAAAACTCTAGTTTTGTATTTTACATGAAATAATGAGCAAAAATCCATTTCAAAAGCTATAATTCTTGAAAAATGTTGTTATTATGATTATAAATATTTTTTGAAACTTTATTTTAAAATTCTAGATCATTTGGTACATTTTTTAAGAAGTTATGTGATTTTTACAAGTATAGGGACTAAAACTATCATTTTTGAAACTGTTTAACATTTTTGGCCAAAAGTGTCATTTTGGGAAATTTAAAGCTATAAGAATAAATGTTGAAAAGTTTGAGACCCTAAAGTTAAATATTGAGGGTTGAAACTATAAATATTAAAACTATATACTTAAAGGGTTAAAAGTGTAAATATGCTAAACTTATGAAATTTGTGTTAAAAAGGTAATTAATCTAAAATTATAAAATTAAAGGATTATTTTGGTCATTTATGAAACTATATGGATGAAAACAATATGATGAAACATATTTTCTAAATTATTATAAAGTATAAAGACTATTTTTGCCAATTATGAAACTAAAAGATAAAAGATATAAATATAAAAGAAACATACCAACTTTTAGAGAAATTTATAAAATATATTACTATATGTCATGTTAGTAGGAAACTTTACACAAAGATGTTCCATCTCGATATTACGTTTTGACTGAGTGGTTGAGTTTACGATTTAAAGTGCCCTCGTCCTCAAACGTTTATAGAATGGCTTCTGAGGATGATGGCCCGAACAATGATACAATATTATCACAATTAAAGAATACATAAGTAATATACAAGAATGCTGAACTCAAAATCAAAGACTTAATAGTATACCAAATATGTTAAACCAGGATGGTTTTAGATCAAGTTCTTGTTTGTTAGCTCAAGTTATTATGTGTGATATAAGCCTAACAAGATTACTGGACCTAAGGTAAGTTCATAGCCTAACTAAAGTATACTACTTTTAAATGATTTAAAAACCCGTGAGGGGATATATGCTAAAATGGCATACAAGTGTTTTTGGTATGCTTCCCATATATGATTATTGACACTATGTTTACTGCTACCTTGAAAGTCCCTTTTTAATTATGAACCATTAATCATTTCTTGAAAATGAGCGCTAATATTGTAAATAGTACTATTTGGGGACTGAAATCCCTTGTCTGGGCAAGTCGCACTTGCTAGCACCTCAGTGGTCAAATATGCATACTTTATTTTGCTAAACATGATAGTTTGGCAGACTTCCTCGTAAGGGCAATTGTTGATTTCTGATATGTCTAGCAGCGGTATCATAGGCTTAATGCATTGATTAATTGATTTTACGAGCGAATAATAACGTAGATCAAGAAAAAGGATCTTGTATTCAAATTATTTTTAAACCTATAAATTCACTCAACCTTTGTGTTGACTTTAAGCATATATTTCAGGTTTGGATAACTGATAACATGGAGCAGCATAATGATGACGTGGAGAGATATAGACTTGAGAATTTTTATCATTTCTAGATCTCGGGAACCTGTGATGTATACAGTATGTGTAACACCCCATTTTGGTAAATGGAATGTCACGCTTGATTATGGCGTGTCATCAAAGCATACAAGGATAAATGTATTAAACATTACATGACCATAAAGGAAATACCGGAAACAAACATCGGTACCCCAAAGTAAAGCTCATCACACATAAACATAAGTACTGTAAATGAAAAGGACTAAACAATGTCCATGTGTAACACCCCCAAATTTATACAACTCAATACAGCGGAAGACTAGTTGGTGTTACGGGTTAGCACATTACTCACATCATAGACAACGCATAAGAATCGCGTCGTTTATTAATAAAGCATTTCCATTCATAAATATCAATGTTACATAGGTCCCAAGTCATTGTATTTAATACAGGTTTTACAAACATTTGAATGGAAAATATTGTTTAAGTGCGGGCCATGAATTCTTGTCGTCTTCCCGAGAATTACCTTCAAGTACCTGAGATAAAACATGTTAAAAGAAAAGGTCAGCGATAACGCCGAGTGAATTCATAGAGTTTAATAAAATCCATCAATATAATATCGGTATAAAATAATTACCGAAAATCATTTTGTACAAATCATTTTAATAGGCCATAAAATAGCCAAAGTCGTTTTATACAAATCCTTATCGAAAATCATAATATAGGCATTTGCCTTAAAAATCATTATACGAATCATTGTCGTTAAAAACACCATACAATACGTTTTGCAACGTTGTATAGATTAAATAAAAACCGTTATATGAATATGGTTATAAAAACCAAAACACGAACATAATATCAATAGTATGACCCTGTATTGCTAGTCAGCCAATACATCGTAATTCGGAGCGTCTATTAGTATTTCGTTAATTTTGGATTATTATAAGCCGCATGACATTGTTACCTTACTAAACCAAACAACGGGTAGCTAACCCGATACTCAATTTGCCCATCTAAAGTAGCGTGTCGTCACAAAGGTCACGCTATGGAAATCTTCTCATACATAAATTCGCTTACCAATCAATGTGGCACGACGGGGATCAACCGTCAAGGCGCGAACTGGGGTGATCGTCCCCAAATAGTACTATTAAATGCATAAGCGTCTACCAACTCCCGGTAGTTCACAATTCATGCTAATGGGACTTTTAGTGACATAACCTAACTTTAATAATCCATTTTATTTCATCTATCGGGTCCATTAATCATTTATCGGGTCATACAATCGGGTCATTCCATCATTCAGTTCCAAATCAATAAACAAACAATCAGGACAAATGGTGTCCTATTTTATAAAAACTCACATGTTATCTCCCTCGCGGGTTTATAAAACATTTATAAAACATTTAAAATAGTGCGAGGCTATGAACTCACGTTGATGTGGGAAGACGATTATCGGCGATTTGGATGTACGGTACGTGCTTCAATCACGGAAACCTAGACAAATAATACTCGTCTTAGACTCATGTCCAATTAATTTATAAAAATAACAATTATGTATACATATGATGATTTTATATATATGATGATCAAGTGGGTTTACATATCCTTATTTACTCATTTTTGTGTTATGTGTCGATAACTTTTATACAAGTTTTCTCGTTTTACCTATTTACGTGTTTTAGGTCCAATAAGCCTATTATAAGTTCTTAACTTGTATTAATCCATGTTATACTTATATTATCAGTAGCTACACTTTACAAGTTGGGCCTAAATGGGTTAAGCCCAATAATAAGTTTATAAGTGTTTTAGTCCATTTTTGTTGTATTATTAGTCCAATAACGTTAATTTAGTCCGTTAATGTCCGTATATTATATAGTTCGGGTTTTATCGGTTTTTACTTGTTATACATGTTTATATATCAGTACATAAGTTTTATAAAGTTCACATTAGACGGGTCCGACCGTCTATGTTTTATTTAACAAAAACGTTAATTTTACGGTATTAGCCGAAAAAGTCGTAAAAATCATGTTTTATAGTTTTATAACTTATAAGTATTATTCCACTACCATTTTTATAAAATGTCCACTTATTTAACCTTTTACATACTTATATAAATAGAATTCATGAGTTAGTGGGTTTTAACTTTACATTTTATACAATATAATTTTGAGTGCTTATATAATAGTATTATACTTTAATTTCCAAAAATCTGATTTTTATCTTCACTTTCACCAAAACTGCCATATCTAGAGTTCTATATGGGGATAGAAGCTCAAATTTTTATCACATAAACTACATGATATGTGCTCCATTTAACTCTCCTATAGCTACTGTTGAATCATCTTCTAAGTATTTTCTAAAAATCGTCCAAAACAGTGGACTCAGATTTGTATCTTAAACTTGTTTTGATCATATCTCACTCATTACAATGATTCCATTGCATGGCCAACTCTCACATGTGTACAAGACCCATAGATTACTGTATATCAATTAATCTAAGCCATTTTATCAGTTCATGACCTGCTTCTTTACTGTTTTATACAGCCAACACTTTTAAGCAAGATTTTAGCCTTGTTCTTTATAGTTTTTCACCTTTTTAATCATGTTTATCAACACCAAATCCCCACATAACATTTTTATCATCATATAATCATCATATACATATATAATAGGAAATAAAATACATGTTTACATAATCAAAATAACAAAAAGATAGGAAGAACAATCTCTATACCACCATTAGTGATGAAAAGATGAGGTTTTTGATGAACAAGACTTGGTTCTTGTTATCAAATCTTCAACTTTAGCAAGGCAACTTCTTGAGTCCTTTGGATGGATGAATACCTCCATGAAATCAGCCCTTTAACCTAATGAAAACTCCTTTTCATAAGTTAAGATCACCTCCAATCTTCATATCTTTAAAAGGACATCATCATATGTAGATTGTAGCCTTTGTTTATGGTAATTTTTTGATGGTTATTGTGGTGGTGGTGGTGATATGAACGGCCATGTGAGAGTGAGAGAGAGATTTTAGATAGTTTTGCATGTAAGAAATGAGTGTGTGTTGTTTGAGTTAGTAGTTTTAAGTCTTGGGTGGTTTTGGTAAACTTAGGAGGACAAGTGTCCACAACTTAGCTTAATTTTGACACACAATGGTGTGTCATGGAAGCTTGGCCGCCACATGTTATGGGGGTGGGGCAAGAGTTATCTTGTCTCATCCCCATTTATTTACGGGTATTCCTCGATTCTAGTTTCCTTGATTTGCGTGCCCTCGGGTCGTTTTACGAAAAACGTTTTTATAAATTATGAATCAACGGCACAAAACGAATCTAATAAAAATTGTCTCATCAAAAACGGAGTTCAAATACGTAAATACGTAATCCTAAGGTTTCTGGTTTAGTCGTAAACGACGTTAAATTATTCACGTAAGTCCTAATCTCTTCTCGTAAATTTGTGAGTTTATGAACCAACACAAATTTAAAACTCCAAAATAATATTCACGGATAAATTTATTTTCTGAAATGTTGGACTGTCACCAAAGACGGTGTATGTAAACGTAAGCACGTAACGTAGAATCCTCTGGTTTAGACGTAGTCGACGCTACTTCAAGACGTAAATCCAAATTACTTCCCAAAAATAAATGAGTTCATATTATAACATTAAAATAATGTTTTCAAATAAATATTGAGAATAAAATATCGACCATAAATTGACGGATTGTCACACCATGAAAATAACTAGCAAGAGTATGAAGGTAAGCATAAAGTAATGAAGGCTAGAAAGCTTCTAATCCATATGCACGTACGCTTAAAGTCTTCGAGCGTCCCTGATGTGACAACCCTGGTTTTGAGGTTCGTCACTTAGTTTTATTTTGTTCTAGTTACGTGTCTTTATGTGTTTATGTGCTTATTGGTGTGTATAGATTTTGGTTTGGATATCGTTTCCGGTACGGGGTACCTTGTGAGTGAAACGATGTGTGATGATTTCATGTTCATGTGTTCACATGGTAGTGACTATGAAGTGAGATGGTGATGTGTAGTGGTTTTACGTATACGTATATGTATTATAGAAAATCGTATTTTTACGATTTACGGTTTAACATTTAGAGGTCTCGGATGAGGTGTTTAGTCATATGAATATTTTTCGTGATGGTTTTAATTCATTTAGGACTTAATTATAAAGTTTATTTCAAAATTTGAGATTTTTTATAAAAGTGTATATTTTACGACTTTTACGGTAAAACGCGTAAAATTTGACTAGTTTTACGGTTTTGAGGTTTTCGAGGCTTTAGGAGCTGAAATAAATTAAGGTAAATTAAGGTAATGTTAATAACATAATATTAAATAATAAAAATAAAAAAAACGAAATTTGGGGTGTTTGGGTCGGTTTAGATGCACCAAAGAAAAGAAAAGGGGAAAAAGGGAAAAGGGGAACCGGGCTTTTGTATATGGGCCAAGGACTTGATAGGAAAGTATAGAAAGCCTTATTTTTATCAAAACACTTCATAAAATCCCTGGATATCAAGTATGGGTCAACATCCATGGAAAAAATTAGGGTTCTTCATCAAAAATCTTGTTTTCCAAAAAATCTAAGGTAAAATCTTCAAACCCTTTTCAATTAAATTGTTTTTATGATTTCTTTAATCATCTTATGATGGATTTAGGTTAGGATTTAATTTAAAAACAGTAAATTAATGTTTTATTAATCATAATATGAGGATTACATAAATTAGGGCTTTTAATTAGAGGGATTAGGGTTAATTAATGAAGTTGATTTTGTTAAACCCGTTTTTAAAAACTGGGCAGAATTTTGAGTCAATTGTTTTGATCATATTGGGAGTTCTACAAACTTTTATTTTGCAATCCACATATCCTTGGAAAGCTATTTGAAGTGGCTTTCCAATGAGAGAAAATAGATTTAAATTGGAGGTCGGGAAGTGGGTCAAAAACAGGATACAACAGTCGGAGGTCAAAACAGTTTTGTAATCATCCTGTTTTCTTTTTAAGTTTTGGGTTTTTTGGGTACTTAGGGTTGCATTGAGATCTTCTCACGAACATGAGAGATGGTTTATATATTGTAATAAGTATCTGCACTTGGGATAAGGTTGTGGTTTAGGGTAAGACCCCTTAATTGTAACAAACTTTTCATACATTTAAAATTAATGAATTCTGGATAAGTAGCAATATATATACATATATCGGGGCCTTAACAGTAGCTTTAAGGTTAGGGAAAGTGGGAGGTTTTAGCTATCATATGTAAAAGTATGAATATTCCTTTTACAGAAACCATGGGTATGCTTAAGTGGACGTTTGACTTAAAGTTTTGAGACCTAAAAACTAGGACTGTGTTTGAACGGGATAGTTATTAAACTTAACCAAGTTAAGGACTTGTTAAGGAAAGGTAATGGGGTGATTAGAGCTTATCAATGAGGTATTTATATGGGAATTGGCTAGATGTCCATCATAGGTTGATGATCCATCTTAGTGATTAGTTCATGTATTGATTGCGTGTTTTTGGTTTGTTAGCTTGTTGCTAGTGCGAGGACTTGTGAAGAAGCAATCAGGTGAGTTTCATAGTCCCATGTTTATTATTGTTTTTGACTTCCAGATGGGATGGAAGAGACACTGTGTTGAGTTATTTATAAATTGATGATGTGAATGTTTTTAAGGTTTGAGATGGACTTGTGTGTACATTATGTGATTAACTGCTATGTGATTTTTGTTTGTGTATGATTTGGATCGGAAAGGTGTAACACCCCCAAATTTATACAACTCAATACAGCGGAAGACTCGTTGGTGTTACGGGATAGAACATTACTCACATCATAGACAACGCATAAAAATCGCGTCGTTTAATAATAAATCATTTCCATTCATAAACATCAAAGTTACATCGGTCCCAAGTCATATTATTTCATACAAAGTTTTACAAAGTATTTGAATGGAAAATATTGTTTAAGTGTGGGCCATGAATTCTTGTCGTCTTCCCGAGAATTACCTTCAAGTACCTGAGATAAAACATGTTAAAAGAAAAGGTCAGCGATAACGCCGTGTGAATTCATAGAGTTTAATAAATTCCATCAATATAACTTGGTATAAAATTATTACCAAAAATCATTTCGTACAAATCATTGTAATAGGCCATAAAATAGCCAAAATCATTTTATACAAATCTTTATCAAAATCATAGTATCGGCGTTTGCCTTAAAAATCATTATACGAGCCAATGTCGTAAAAACGTCATACAATACGTCTTATGACGTTGTATGAAAATAAAAACCGTTATATGAATATGGTTATGAAAACCAAAATACAAACATAATATCAATAGTATGACCCAGTATTGCTAGTCAGGCAATACATCGAAATTCGGAGCGTCTATTAGTATTTCGGTAATTGGATTATTATAAGTCGCATGACATTGTTACCTTACTAAACCAACAACGGGTAGCTAACCCGATACCAATTTTGCCCATCTAAAGTAGCGTGTCGTCACAAAGGTCACGCTATGGAAATCTTCTCATACATAAATTCGCTTACCAATCAATGTGGCACGACGGGGATCAACCGTCAAGGCGCGAACTGGGGTGATCGTCCCCAAATAGTACTATTAAATGCATAAGCGTCTACCAAATCCCGGTAGTTCACAATTCATGCTAATGGGACTTTTAGTGACATAACCTAACTTTAATAATCCATTTAACTTCATCTATCGGGTCCTTTAATCATTTATCGGGTCATACAATCGGGTCATTCAATCATTCGGGTCCAAATCAATAAACAAACAATCGGAACAAATGGTGTCCTATTTTATAAAAACTAACATGTTATCTCCCTCGCGGGTTTATAAAACATTTCATAAAAACATTTAAAAGAGTGCGAGGCTATGAACTCACGTTGATGTGGGAAGACGGGCTATCGGCAATTCGGTCGTACGGTACGTGCTTCAATTACGGAAACCTAGACAAATAATACTCGTCTTAGACTCATGTCCAATGACTTTATAAAAATAACAATTATGTATACATATGATGATTATATTTATATGATGATCAAGTGGGTTTACATATTCTCGTTTACTCATTTTAGTGTTATATGTCGGTAACTTTTATACTAGCTTACTAGTTTTACCTATTTACACGTTTTAAGTCCAATAAGCTTATTATAAGTTATTTAACTTGTGTTAATCCATTTTATACTTATATTATCAGTAGTTAAACTTTACAAGTTGGGCCCAAATGGGTTATGCCGAATAAGTTCTTTTTATGAGTGTTTATCTTATTTAGTCCAATTATTAGCCCAAGTATTAGTCCAATATGTTTACTTAGCTCGTTAATGTCCGTATGCCCTATAGTTCGGGTTTTATCGGTTTTTACTTGTTATACATGTCTATATATCAGTATATAAGTTTTATAAAGTTTTCATTAGACGGGTCCAACCATCTAAGTTTTATTTAACAAAAACGTTAATTTTACGGTATTAGCCGAAAAAGTCGTAAAATCATGTTTATAGTTTTATAGCTTATAAAACTTAACAAGTTATCATTTTTATAAAATGTCTACTTATTTACCATTGTACATATTTATATAAATGTATTATATAAGTTAGTGAGTTTTAATTTATATTTTATACTATTAAATTTTGAGTGCTTATATAATAGTATTATACTTTAATTTCCAAAATCTGATTTTTATCTTCACTTTCACCAAAACTGCCATATCTAGAGTTATATATGGAGATAGAAGCTCAAATTTTTATCACATAAACTAGATGATATGTGCTCCATTTAACTCTACTATAGCTACTGTTGAATCATCTTCTAAGTATTTTCTAAAAATCGCCAAAACAGTGAACTCAGATTTGTACCTTAAACTTGTTTTGATCATATCTCACTCATTACAATGATTCCATTGCATGGCCAACTCTCACATGTGTACAAGACACATTACTTACTGTATATCCATTAATCTATTCCATTTTATCAGTTCATTATGTGGTTAGTTACTGTTTTTATACAGCCTACCATTTAAGCAAGATTTAACCATTTTTACATGTAGTTTGTCCATCTTTTTACCCATGTTTATCAAATTTATCAACACCAAATCCCCACATAATATTTTTAATCATCATTCATCATCATACACATATACATAAGTAAAAGAAATACAAGATTACATAATCAAAATAACAAGAAGATGGAAAGAACAATCTTTATACCACCAAGATGATGAAAAGATGGGGTTGATGATGAACAAGACTTGGTTTTGGGTAACCAATCTTATGAGATATCAACATCACTTCTAGGATCACCAAGTATTTTTAGATTCCTCCAAAAATCAGCCCTTGTTGTTCATGAAAACTCCTTGAGAAATCAGCCCCAAACACCCTTGAAAACTCCTTTTTATATGCTAAGATCACCTCCAATCTTTATAACTTCAATGGGTTTTCATCAAATGTAAATAATACATATGATTTATGATTGAATCAAGATCAAATGGAGGTTGTTTTGGGTGAATATGGGACGAAAATAAGAGAGAGAGATGAGAGAAATAAGTGGTTTTGCATGTATGTTTTTGTGAGAAATGGTTTGAGTGTTTAGTGGTTTTGCTACTTAGCTTATTTGTGTAAGTAGCTAGGACAAGTGTCCTAGCTTACTTAGTAAGCTTTGACACATCTTAGATGTGTTGGTGGAGTTTTGGCCACCCATTTGTGGGGTGAGGCAAGTGTAAACTTGTCTCATCCCACTAATTTACGGGTATTCCTCGATTCTAGTTTCCTCGATTTGCGTGCCCTCGGGTCATTTTACGAAAAATGTTTTTATAAATTATGAATCAACGACACAAAACGAATCTAATAAAAATTGTCTCATAAAAAACGGAGTTAGAAAACGTAAATACGTAATCCTAAGGTTTCCGGTTTAGTCGTAAAGGGCGTTAAATTATAATCATAAGTCCTAATCTCTTCTCGTAAATTTGTGAGTTTATGAACCAACACAAATTTAAAATTCCAAAATAATATTTACGGATAAATTTATTTTCTGAAATGTCGGACTGTCACCAAGGACGGTGTA
Organism: Glebionis coronaria; assembly: GCA_025667525.1. Lineage (NCBI taxonomy): Eukaryota > Viridiplantae > Streptophyta > Magnoliopsida > Asterales > Asteraceae > Glebionis > Glebionis coronaria. Next base: position 179,928,676 of record CM046882.1, read on the forward strand.
TGTAAACGTAAGCACGTAACGTTGAATCCTCCGGTTTAGACGTAGTCGACGCTACTTCAAGACATAAATCCAAATTACTTCCCAAAAATAAGTGAGTTCATAATGTAACATTAAAATAATGTTTTTAAATAATACTTGAGAATAGAATATCAACCATAAATTGACGGATTGTCACAGCATTTACCCCTAAACAGGATCTTTGTCCTCAAAGATCATCTTACCTTACTACTCGCTTCTTATAGAGTTAAAGCCATGTGTGTATTTCCTCCACATTCGGTCTTTTCTCACAAGTGTAATCTATTCCAATACGCGAGTTTCATTAAACATAACTACGGGAATAAGATCAGGCTTAATGTTGACTTACTTTCTCTATCCATGATGTTCACGGGTTTTTGATGAATGCAAGTTTTCGTCGATCTAAGCTTTACTAAGAACAATCAGATTCTCACTTGATAGATATTCCATCAAGTTCGATTTACGAAACATAATTTACGCAGTCCTTGAAGTCCTAGGGTAGATCCAGCTTATATGCCTTTCAAACCAATCTTTCACATCATCTCAATGGTCCCAAACAATGGGGACTTATATCCCATGATTTGTCAGATCATGAATTCATTTTTTCCAAGGTTAAAAATTGTGGCATAATTTTGCTACCCATTTGGCACTTCAAGATCTACATTTCATATTCACATAACCTCTTGCCTACTACCGGCTGTCAATAATCAAATCCTAATTTCAACAATCATTTCAGGTCTCGCGGGTCGGGTATTTTGTAAGGTTAGGTTTGCCATCATAGGAAACCTTAAACCTAAAAGACATGTCCAACTCACAGTGGGTGTATGTCGGATGTCTCCATCTCAACTCCTGCTTACAGATGCTCTAATCTCTAAATCTTAACAAGATTCGATCTCGATCCTAACACAATGATTGTCAATGATAATCTCTCCAAAGGAAAACGATTATATAGTTCATTATCAAAGGTCAATCATTCAAACATAAAGTAGCACTTATATTACTTTGTATCGTTACTTTACCTCGTCCCTTCGATTTGGGGTGGTAAACAGTACTCTCATCAAGGTTCGTTCCCAACGACTTCTGAGCAAATCTATAGAAATTCGATGCGAAGCGGGGATCTTGATAAAGATGTTCGATACAGGCACACTATGTTTTCATAACTCTTTTGCATTTATCATTAACGGGAATGATATTTAGCAGATTTGGTCAGTCTGTCGACGATGACCCAAATCGAATAAAATTCAGATGATGACCTTTGCAATAGCTAGACTTTTACTAATGTATGAGGCGATGTCTGCCTTCATAATTTGCCATTAGTACAACTTCTTCAGACATGGATACTTTTAGTCATAAATGACATAAATAGAATACTTATACTTACAAATTCTAATCATAACTATATCTCACAACACTTAGGCAACCACAAGTGGCCTTTAAAACATTTAACGCTATCGGTTTCTCAATTCTAATGGTTCACATTAGCCGCGAACTCCTTCATTATTTATATTATTCTTTTTACAAACATTGTTTATTTTTATATCGTTCGACAATTTATTTTGCACCTTCATTATTAAGGAACATGTCCTAACTGGTTCTTTATCTTTTCTACATAATGCGTCGGTATCTATATTCACTTCTCATGATGATGTAATTATCATGTCCACAATTCACTCAGATATTCTTTATATATTATGCGTCAGTAATTACGTTCACCTTTCTTCATATTTTCTAAGTTTCAGTTTCGTCTCATCTATCATTTTTATCAGTTTTACTCAATCCGACGTTTAAAGCGTCGATAATTATTACAACTAATTAAATATTAAATATTCAATTTTTATGAAATGTAAACGTAAAAATTTTTAATTTCTTAGTTCGACCAATTATATAAAATGTTCAAAATAAATTTGAATTTAGTTAACACAATTTTTGTTGATTTATTGAAAATAATTAATAAGATTTGTAAATGTTCGAAAAACCTTTGTTTATACTTTGGTCAAAATTTTCTTAGTTGAAAAGCAAAAATTGTCATTTTAAGTTTTCAGGTTATGGTATAAATGGTTTTACTCAATCCTTCTTAAGTTATCTTCAGGTATACACAAACATTTACCCCTAAACTGAAGTTTAGTTAAATGGTTTGTGTATAAGGGAATAATCCCTTTAAAAATCCTTTGTTAAAGCATTTGTCAAAACATATTTCCATTTCTTTTTGGTAAAACCCAAAATCTTAAAAGGGCTCTTAATTTTTGAAGAGTCAATATATTTCATTATCTTATTAATCACACGGTCAAATAATGTTAAGGTTAAGTCTTTAATCTCATGTTAATTATTCAAGGTACATGTTTTCATTGTTCGGCCAATTCAGGGCAACCTATAAATAATTATTAACTCCTTCTTATTCTTATACACAAACAAATGGTCCTTAATGATCACAAGCATGAATTCATCAAATTACAGCCTACACACGAGATTAGCAAATTTATGAATACTACATGTGCATTAGTCAATCCAAACGGCATCACGTGAAACTCATAATGTTCATTACAAGTTTTGGATGTAATGATTGGAATAGATAATCTTTTTCGCAGATGCGAAGTTGATGATAAACATGCTGAGGATCAAAAACCTTGTAAATGATCGAACAAATCTTCCATTTCGAGTTATGGATATCGTTTTCGATTGTCAATTTACTCAGTTTATAGTAATCTATAAATATAAGGAATGATAACACCATAGCTCTTCATGATGACAGGCTTGGTAGAATAAAATCTTTCTCCGACAACTTTCTTAATTGTACGGTAATTCCTTTAATTTAGATGGTGCTGACGTGCAGTGCACAAGCCACAGGTGCAACACCGATAATATAATCAATACCAAATTCTACTTGCCTTAATGGCGAAAGTCTAGGTAATTTACCATCAACAAATACTTACTAAAGTTTCAGATAACATAAACATCTTTTAATAAATACATATTAGGTTCTTCTAGATTACAATAAATATAACTAGTTCACAACCATTCACGGTATGATTTCAAGTCTAAATGCAGGATAAAATCGTCCATCAAGAATTATTTAGATCACTTTTGATAATCAACATCTTATCTTTTAGGGGAATTCTATTCGAGTTCCCATCAATTAAGACAATGTCGTCATGTCATAATCAATCAATCCATTCTACTGGCACTATCAACTTTCCAGTTTTATTGCCGTCGATAAGATGTGAACTTCTCAAAAGACTAATAATAACTCATAATCCTTCACAAATTTCAAGGATATCTGGATACATAACTACTATTAAAAGAGTAAGGTTAACGCATAATCTACGCGAGAGAATTTCAAATCAGATAGAGACGAAAACATTTAATGAATATGAATATATCCCATGTTTTCATAATTTGAGTACGCATTCGAAAGCTCCTCGGATCGTTACCCAGGTCATTCAAATGAAATCAATTCAAAAGAAATTATAGGAACGTCGATACATCCAGTCGGGTATCAACACTCGGTAATCAGATACTTTTCCTAAGAATCTCACTATGGGAGAATTGGACAAGAAAGAATCGTCAATTGTCAAATAAGACAATTTCCACAGATGAGTAAATTCGACTCAGAAGAATAGATGATACAGGCACATATGTAGGTGTCCCTAACACTATGTCCCTATTTTTCACTTCTTGCAGATCTCATAAAATTTAATCTTTCACAACCTTCAAGGAAAATGTAGTGTTTATTCATTTAGTTTTATGGTGACTACTAATCAGTCTTGCATGGTCCATTCCAAATTGTATGTAGGCGCGCAACTATATACAATTTCAAGATTAACGATGCAATGCTCAGTTCGTCAAAATTTTATGATCATGTTTATAATAAAAACATTTTCATGCTTAATTCTTAAATAAGAATCAAGAGTAAATTTACAAATATCTTCTTTGTTATGAAAACAATTAAGTTTTCTAAGGTGTTTTATAAACAACTTCATTTCGATAACAATCACTTATAAATCTCACTTTGAATAACCCTTATAGTGATGAAAATTCAATTTTTCTCAAGGGATACTGTTTTAAATTATAAAAACAATGAGTGATCTACAAAAATGTGATGAAAAGTTGTTCACCAAGAACTAACTTCAATATAATAGGAAATGAGCTTTAGCCAAATAATCATGAGGTTCATGATCTCGATGGCACTCAAAAGAATAATCCGCAACGTAACTCAAATCGAGATGAGTACTTGGTCAATGGTTGCATCACTAATGCGAGCATTAGGAAGAAGCAATAAAAGATAGATAACATCGATACATGTAGAATTTAGCAATCAAAGGTAGTCTTTTTCATTAATCACAAGCAAGTCAAAATTGTACCGTATAACACATTACGTGTCACTATGTCATACAATTCTCAGAACTCATCCTACCAACTGATATCTCAGTTAAGTTAGGGATTTTTAAAAGATACCACAATGAATACTAATCTACAAGAGTCATTAGGTGTCCCACCTGTCCCGGAAGATCCATCGGTCCCAATTTAGAAGAAAATTTCTTCAATTTATTTCTTGGACACTGGGCATCCTCGTTAGTGGACGATCGCCTAGGAACAACACTTATCAAAAACTAACAATCAATTAAAACCTTATAATTTAAACACAAAACTTAACGATTTCCTCTTAACAATTTCTTATTCCATACGAGTTAAATTTTATTTCATTCAAGTTTCAACCAAATCATACTCAATGTGATATCCTACATCATTCTCGAATACTTTCAGCCTTATTCATAAACCTTAATAGGGCAATAAAAGCTCGATATGAACAACACTTAATTTCCAATCCTATAGCTCTTTCAACAATAGTCATCAAATGAGTCACTAGTATGAAATGACTCGATCATTCAATTAGATTTCTCGGAAAGGTATTAGTGGCATGAGGCTTTTGGGTAATGGTTCCAATGACAGCCTCAAGTGCAACATTCATCCTTTCGATTTCAATTTAAGAATTGGATGACAACGAATCAGATGACATCTTTCTAGGTGGTAACGTTTTGTAAAACTCCACTCTATAAGGAAAGATCGTCATGACATCGATATTAGATTTAATCTCGCCAATTCTTTTTCAATATCACAATCAACTAATATCTACATTTCTACGAATATCAACCATTTGTTGGGATCATAAATATCGACAACTTGGTTTAGATCTAGGATAGCTAGAATTCCTACGAGAATAGCTTCGATTAATTTGCAAGGGAAGTTAGGGTTTCTTGTGACAATCTACGTCGTATAAATACCTCGTATAAAAATCAAAATAATCATCAAGCAATCATGTAATAAAATTACATCATATATATATATATATATATAATCCAAGTTATATATATATTAAAATAACACTTCTCAGTCTTGGCCTTGTCGGTAACTCGGGAATTCTTCGGCACCGTTATAGTCAAAAGATTTTTAGACATTTTTAAAAAATGTTTATAGTTAAAAGATTTTGAAATGTTTTATTCAAAACCTTGGTTTTAAAAATCTTTCGTTCTCTATAAAGAGAGCTCTGATACCAAACTGTAACACCCCCAAATTTATACAACTCAATACAGCGGAAGACTCGTTGGTGTTACGGGATAACACATTACTCACATCATAGACAACGCATAAAAATCGCGTCGTTTAATAATAAATCATTTCCATTCATAAACATCAAAGTTACATCGGTCCCAAGTCATATTATTTCATACAAAGTTTTACAAAGTATTTGAATGGAAAATATTATTTAAGTGTGGGCCATGAATTCTTGTCGTCTTCCCGAGAATTACCTTCAAGTACCTGAGATAAAACATGTTAAAAGAAAAGGTCAGCGATAACGCCGTGTGAATTCATAGAGTTTAATAAATTCCATCAATATAACTTTGGTATAAAATTATTACCAAAAATCATTTCGTACAAATCATTGTAATAGGCCATAAAATAGCCAAAATCATTTTATACAAATCTATATCAAAATCATAGTATCGGCATTTGCCTTAAAAATCATTATACGAGCCAATGTCGTAAAAACGTCATACAATACGTCTTATGACGTTGTATGAAAATAAAAACCGTTATATGAATATGGTTATGAAAACCAAAATACAAACATAATATCAATAGTATGACCCAGTATTGCTAGTCAGGCAATACATCGAAATTCGGAGCGTCTATTAGTATTTCGGTAATTGGATTATTATAAGTCGCATGACATTGTTACCTTACTAAACCAACAACGGGTAGCTAACCCGATACCAATTTTGCCCATCTAAAGTAGCGTGTCGTCACAAAGGTCACGCTATGGAAATCTTCTCATACATAAATTCGCTTACCAATCAATGTGGCACGACGGGGATCAACCGTCAAGGCGCGAACTGGGGTGATCGTCTCCAAATAGTACTATTAAATGCATAAGCGTCTACCAAATCCCGGTAGTTCACAATTCATGATAATGGGACTTTTAGTGACATAACCTAACTTTAATAATCCATTTAATTTCATCTATCGGGTCCTTTAATCATTTATCGGGTCATACAATCGGGTCATTCAATCATTCGAGTCCAAATCAATAAACAAACAATCGGAACAAATGGTGTCCTATTTTATAAAAACTAACATGTTATCTCCCTCGCGGGTTTATAAAACATTTCATAAAAACATTTAAAAGAGTGCGAGGCTATGAACTCACGTTGATGTGGGAAGACAGGCTATCGGCAATTCGGTCGTACGGTACGTGCTTCAATTACGGAAACCTAGACAAATAATACTCGTCTTAGACTCATGTCCAATGACTTTATAAAAATAAAAATTATGTATACATATGATGATTATATATATATGATGATCAAGTGGGTTTACATATTCTCGTTTACTCATTTTAGTGTTATATGTCGGTAACTTTTATACTAGCTTACTAGTTTTACCTATTTACACGTTTTAAGTCCAATAAGCTTATTATAAGTTATTTAACTTGTGTTAATCCATTTTATACTTATATTATCAGTAGTTAAACTTTACAAGTTGGGCCCAAATGGGTTAAGCCCAATAAGTTCTTTTTATGAGTGTTTATCTTATTTAGTCCAATTATTAGCCCAAGTATTAGTCCAATATGTTTACTTAGCTCGTTAATGTCCGTATGCCCTATAGTTCGGGTTTTATCGGTTTTTACTTGTTATACATGTCTATATATCAGTATATAAGTTTTATAAAGTTTTTATTAGACGGGTCCAACCATCTAAGTTTTATTTAACAAAAACGTTAATTTTACGGTATTAGCCGAAAAAGTCGTAAAATCATGTTTATAGTTTTATAGCTTATAAAACTTAACAAGTTATCATTTTTATAAAATGTCTACTTATTTACCATTGTACATATTTATATAAATATATTATATAAGTTAGTGAGTTTTAATTTATATTTTATACTATTAAATTTTGAGTGCTTATATAATAGTATTATACTTTAATTTCCAAAATCTGATTTTTATCTTCACTTTCACCAAAACTGCCATATCTAGAGTTATATATGGAGATAGAAGCTCAAATTTTTATCACATAAACTAGATGATATGTGCTCCATTTAACTCTACTATAGCTACTGTTGAATCATCTTCTAAGTATTTTCTAAAAATCGTCCAAAACAGTGAACTCAGATTTGTACCTTAAACTTGTTTTGATCATATCTCACTCATTACAATGATTCCATTGCATGGCCAACTCTCACATGTGTACAAGACATATTACTTACTGTATATCCATTAATCTATGCCATTTTATCAGTTCATCATGTGGTTAGTTACTGTTTTTATACAGCCTAGCATTTAAGAAAGATTTAACCATTTTTACATGTAGTTTGTCCATCTTTTTACCCATGTTTATCAAATTTATCAACACCAAATCCCCACATAATATTTTTAATCATCATTCATCATCATACACATATACATAAGTAAAAGAAATACAAGATTACATAATCAAAATAACAAGAAGATGGAAAGAACAATCTTTATACCACCAAGATGATGAAAAGATGGGGTTGATGATGAACAAGACTTGGTTTTGGGTAACCAATCTTATGAAATATCAACATCACTTCTAGGATCACCAAGTATTTGTAGATTCCTCCAAAAATCAGCCCTTGTTGTTCATGAAAACTCCTTGAGAAATCAGCCCCAAACTCCCTTGAAAACTCCTTTTTATATGCTAAGATCACCTCCAATCTTTATAACTTCAATGGGTTTTCATCAAATGTAAATAATACATATGATTTATGATTGAATCAAGATCAAATGGAGGTTGTTTTGGGTGAATATGGGACGAAAATAAGAGAGAGATATGAGAGAAATAAGTGGTTTTGCATGTATGTTTTTGTGAGAAATGGTTTGAGTGTTTAGTGGTTTTGCTACTTAGCTTATTTGTGTAAGTAGCTAGGACAAGTGTCCTAGCTTACTTAGTAAGCTTTGACACATCTTAGATGTGTTGGTGGAGTTTTGGCCACCCATTTGTGGGGTGAGGCAAGTGTAAACTTGTCTCATCCCACTAATTTACGGGTATTCCTCGATTCTAGTTTCCTCGATTTGCGTGCCCTCGGGTCATTTTACGAAAAACGTTTTTATAAATTATGAATCAACGACACAAAACGAATCTAATAAAAATTGTCTCATAAAAAACGGAGTTCGAAAACGTAAATACGTAATCCTAAGGTTTCCGGTTTAGTCGTAAAGGGCGTTAAATTATAATCATAAGTCCTAATCTCTTCTCGTAAATTTGTGAGTTTATGAACCAACACAAATTTAAAATTCCAAAATAATATTTACGGATAAATTTATTTTCTGAAATGTCGGACTGTCACCAAGGACGGTGTATGTAAACGTAAGCACGTAACGTTGAATCCTCCGGTTTAGACGTAGTCGACGCTACTTCAAGACATAAATCCAAATTACTTCCCAAAAATAAGTGAGTTCATAATTTAACATTAAAATAATGTTTTTAAATAATACTTGAGAATAGAATATCAACCATAAATTGACGGATTGTCACAAAAGGTACATAGGTGTATGGGCGCCTATGGTACCATGGTGTTTGGTAAGGCGTGATGCCTTGGAAATTATGGTTGTTGGTAAGGCGTGATGCCTTGGAAATTATGGTTGTTGGTAAGGCGTGATGCCTTGGAAATTGTGGTTTTTGGTAAGGTGTGATGCCTTGGTATTGTGATGATTGATTGAACATGAATGCTAGTTGTTAATACATAATTGTAGCGCATTGTCCATATGTTATTGTGTTGATGGTTGTTATTCACAGCTTATAACTGATTTAGCGTTGGAGTCTAAACCTATGACTCTCACCAACTTTATGTTGACGTGTTTTAGTGTCTCTTTCAGGTGATATTATGGTTAAGCTTGAGAACATAAGTGGCTAGGATTTGGGGAGCGTAGGATATGCATTTAGAAGGAGATCCTCGTTCCTTCTTAGCTTTGTTTGTTTATTTATCTAGTGATATTGTTGGCACCTATATGTTTGTTTGGTTTATGTTTATTGTTTGTCTTGAGTAAGTGGTAGGACTGTTACCTACTTACCTAGACTCCTGCATTGTTGAGATATTGCCAGGACATTTGTGTCACCATTTTATGACATATCTAATATCATTTAGTTATCTCTATAGATACGCTATTGTTGTGATGATATCCATACGTCGTGCCCCATATTCCGCCATGGTGTGGTGTGACAGAATGGTATCAGAGACAATGGTTATAGAGAATTAGGTTGCCTAGTCGTGTAGCCTAGTCTATAGCTTAAGGGTCCCTGCATATAGGCGTTATAGGAGTATGTGTGAATTTTATATTAATTGATGTGTTTGGATGTTATTTATTACGATGTTTTGACTAGTATGAATTGAACCACAGTAAGTTCATATTTGTCACATGTTATTTTCTTTTCGGGTTTGTGACTAGTGCGGGTTGAACCATAATCGTCCACGCTAGTCACTGTTGTATTTTGCATAAATTGTACATTATAGTACATAATTTGGTACAAGGTAGTTTTTATCTTTTGTCGAGTTATTTTACATACCTGGGGTATGTTATTTTTCTTTTGATGTTTAAGTCATGTTCCCTAAGAATCGTGTGGTGGTTCGAGTTACTAGGAGTAGGTGGATAGGAAGGATTTCAAGCTTTTTCCACTCTTACGGGCGACATGACTTATAATTGAATTTGTTTTCGTTTTAGATTAAGTCTATGATGTTTTAGCTAGACTATGGATTTTTGTATTCCAAGAGTATTACTATGTTATTTTAATAGATGGAGTTTTGGACTTTATTGTTTATGTGGTTATGAGCTTAGGTGAGTTGATGGATTTATGTGTTATGTCTCGTATTGATTATTATAAGTGTCATCATAGGAGGGAGTGTATTGGGGAAAGGGTAATTGTATAAGTATGGTGGCCAACATAGTTATACAAGTACGATGACTTCAATGGGTTCCTAAGTATGATTGCATGAAAGAGGATTAGTACATGCTTGTATATGATGAGATGTAGATTTTGGGTATATGTATAATATATGGGTTTATGTAATGGCTGCCTATGATATGGCTATTGTTCATTTTGTGTTATATGTTTTGGATTATAGTTGTGATTGTGTGATTATGGGGTCACACGATATAGTTTGGTTTTGGTAATGGGTTTTGTGCCTTGTTGTGGCATGGTGAGATGGTGAGAAGGTGATTACTCGTATGAAAAAAAAACGAGCCTATAAAGCGATTGATTGACTTGACATGTATGAAAACGAGTATGTTTGGGAGATTCTATAGGTATATATATGCAGATGTATATATACTACTAGTGTTAGGTTATGGTATATGGTCGTTCACTAGTTATTATAACTTGAACGTACCTAGTACTCTCTTGTGTTTAAACAATTTATTAGAGCTCGAGTTTGGTGGAGTTTCAACGACGTTTTGAATCTTTTGAGGTGTGTCTTGTAGCGTATTCTTTGAGTTTTTTATTTCACGTGTACGTTTTAAAATGGTGTTCTTGGTTTTAAGTCTATTGAAATAACTTGGGATTTCTTTTGAGATAATGAAATCTTTTGTGTTAGGTCTTACATTTCTTTTGGTCGGTATATATTGAGAAAAAGGGGGGACTTGGAAATCTATTATAGGGTTAGATAGTTGGTTGTATTCGGTAAAATAAGGGTAAGGTGTTGGAGTCGTGGTTGAAACAAGATGTAACATATGATTTCTTTTAATCAACACTTATTTATTACAAATTCTAAAAGACTTTCTTTGAAATAAAGCAAAGTAAAAAAAAATTCTTTCTACCTACATAGTTTATATAATTGAGTTTGACCGATTTATGTCATTTATAATTATTTATACAAGGTTAAATTGAGTTTATGAAGATTACACATACAATTATATTTTTCATTTAAAAGGATTGCATTAATCACTAAGTTTATTCTTTAGTTTAAAACAACTAGTATAAAATTGTTTTGGTCATAACTTGTTCGTTTTTAGAGCTTTTTGAGTGATTCAAAAGCCAAAAAATTATGTACTCGGAACGTACTTTTCAAATATTCAGAAAGTATTGTCATGGGAGGTCAGTGGACTGGTCGTAATTGTTGTACAAGTGTCGGGTTCAAGGTTGAGTTGTGAATAGGAGTTTATTTTATTTGGGGTGCACGGGATACCTAGTCTTTTGGTTGAATTTTGAGATTGCCTAGAAGGTTGTTTGTATATGGTTTGAGTCACATAGATGTGGGGGGTAATAATAAATGGATAAAAAAATATATATATTCTTTTGGAAAAGTCGATCTTTTGCACGGTTTAAATAATATGTCGCGGGGCGTAATATGTTTTGGTTGCCATTGGGTGTTTCTTGGATTATTTTTCGTTGTCATGGGTCATTTTGAAATGATACGCGTTTTGGGTTTGAGTTTTCTTTTGAGTATCGTGGTTTTTGACTTGTTTTAACTGGTGCACGTGAAATGTCGTTAGTTATCCGTGGATTGATTCGTTGATCGTATATGATGGATTCAGGATGTAGTTTTGGTTTCGTATTGTTCGGGAGCGTTGAGGTAGTCATATGAAGACTTGGTAGTGCCTACACGCTTTAGTAGGTGACCATGAGATACCGGTCGGAATACCCTTAGTGGGGAGGAAAGAGGTTCGTGGACGAACTAATGTGGGTATGAGGTCTATTAGGAATGCTAAGGGAGATGAATAGAGAGGTATGGAAATTGGCACAAGTAACGTGCCATAGAGAGGTATGGAAAGGGGATATTGTTCGTAAGGCATGTTTGTTTTCTAAAAATTTCCTGAAATTTAGTAGGTTTGCCTATTATTTTGGGATAGAACCATGAATGGAGCAAGTAGGAGAAGTGAGAGGAGTTGTAGTTAGTGCCTTTCCAAGGAAATTGTTGATGGGATGATTTCAAGAACAAGAGTTGATGGAAATTGCAACGGATGCAAGGTAAAAGTTGAGTTGCTTAGTAGTAGACTGGATGTGGAAAGCGGTTGAGTGGGCTGATGAGAGGAAGCATTGGTCTTTTAAAATGCGTGTAGAATTTTGCAAGTAGAACGGGGTAGGAATTTATTCGTATTACCGCTAAGAGAGGGTGCAAGGAGGACATAGTAGAAACTGCTAAGGATGTTGTATGAACGCTTTGGGTTTACGATTATGCATTTGGCTTTGTCAAAGCACTAACAGTTTTCATGGTGTCAATGAACCAAGTGTGCATGAACGTGTATAAACGAGTTGTCATCGGGAGCATCGACGACATCTTGATCTACTCAAATCTGAGAAGGAGAGCGAGGTGAATTAGGTGTTGGTTTTGGAGTGGAGTTATACGTGAGATTTTCGAGTGTGAGTTTTAGTATTAAGTTTACCATGATGAGTAGTTACAAATGATGGCATATCATGGAACTAACAAGGGGCAAAGTGAAGAAGGATGAGGAAGCATTTTGGAGGCTGAAGAAGTGGATTGGATAATGAGCCGATCTTGGCATTATCGGAAGGACTGGATGAATTCGCGAAGCATGACGATACGTGGAGCAAGGATTTGGATGCGTACGAGGACGACAAAGAAAGGAGATTGCTTATACGTTGCAGGAACTGAAGATTGGGAAGAACTGGATAGACTTAGTTAGTGGAGCTGGATTGTTATATCTGCCATGAATGCTAGAGGCATTTGGGGTACGAGACGTAGAGAATGATCTAACGGATCATGAACGTCTCCAACACATATTCAATCACCTTGATTGAACATTTGGCAAAGGTGGTGGGTGGAGTTAAGTGACGAAAGAAAATTGCATGGACAAGTACCATCTGGGAAAGGCAAGCATGGTTGATGAGACATGAAATAAGAAGAATGAAGTGGAGCTGAGAAAAACTTGAACTAAGGGATTAAGTACGATGAGAGTTGGGTGATAGTCGATAGACTGACTAATTCATCACCTATTTCAGGAGGAATGAGAAGTCACGTAGTTGGGAAGTTGGAAGAATTGCGTACGGATGTGATGGAATCAAGGGTTTTGCGTAAAGGTTAGCCTAATATGTATGGGGTGCCTTATGAAGGATTATGGCAAGGGAAGAAACGAGGGGAAGCCTCACATCGTGATGTATGGTAGGAGTTGAGGAAGGATAAGGAAGTGTGTATAGAAGAGAAGCATGAATGAAGTAGGTCGAGATAGGAACCGAAGGTAAAACTTTGGTAGAGTTTAATGAGTAGAATAAAGCACAGCGCAGGCTAATATTGTCGTAGTTTGGAAAAGGATATGGCACTGACCTATACTGATTGTTTAGGAGGCTTAGAGCCTTGGAATTGTGGACTAGAATTGGTAAAAGAGGCTACTAATGTGGTAGTGATGTTTGTGGAAAGGATGAGTGCAACAAGGGATGCTATATAGAAAGGAGGAAACCACTAGAGTTAGTGACAGAGTTATGTATGAAGTTTCACCCATAGTAACGGGTGGTATGTTTTGGTAAAATGGAAGAGTTGATGTAGAGTTTTGTAGGTCCATTTATGATCTTTGGAAAGATCGGACCATTAGCTTATGAGCATAGAATTACCTGGGGGAAATTGAGTGGTATACATTATATATTTCATGTATTATGATTGGTAAATGTTGTTTGAGAATGCATATTTGCATGATCTGTTATTCAGGATTTATGCTAATAAGAGTCTTTGTTTTATCAAAGAGTCATTTGTGAGATTTATTGATTGTGAAGTAAAGAGTTTGGCAACAAATTTCAATATTGTTGGTTAGAATATGTGGTAATTTGAGACTTGAACTAAAGTTCACGTGGAAATGAGAGGAGTTCGTTTAGAACAAGTATCCTCATGTGATTTGTTGTTTGTGTGTTTGATCCTAAGGAGTAAATCTCGGGACTAGATTTCTATTAGGAGGGAGTGATGTGAAAACCCTGGTTTTGAGGTTCGTCACTTAGTTTTATTTTGTGCTAGTTACGTGTCTTTATGTGTTTATGTGCTTATTGGTGTGTATAGATTTTGGTTTGGATATCGTTTCCGGTACGGGGTACCTTGTGAGTGAAACGATGTGTGATGATTTCATGTTCATGTGTTCACATGGTAGTGACTATGAAGTGAGATGGTGATATGTAGTGGTTTTACGTAAACGTATATGTATTATAGAAAATCGTATTTTTACGATTTACGGTTTAACATTTAGAGGTATCGGATGAGGTTTTTAGTCATATGAATATTTTTCGGGATGGTTTTAAGTCATTTAGGACTTAGTTATAAAGTTTATTTCAAAATTTGAGATTTTTTATAAAAGTGTATATTTTACGACTTTTACGGTAAAACGCGTAAAATTTGACTAGTTTTACGGTTTTGAGGTTTTAGAGGCTTTAGGAGCTGAAATAAATTAAGGTAAATTAAGTTAATGTTAATAACATAATATTAAATAATAAAAAAACGAAATTAGGGGTGTTTGGGTAGGTTTAGACGCACAAAAGAAAAGAAAAGGGGAAAAAAGGGAAAAAGGGAACCGGGCTTTTGTATATGGGCCAAGGACTTGATAAGAAAGTATAGAAAGCCTTATTTTTATCAAAACACTTCATAAAATCCCTGGATATAAAGTATGGGTCGACATCCATGGAGAAAATTAGGGGTTTTCATCAAAAATCTTGTTTTCCAAAAAATCTAAGGTAAAATCTTCAAACACTTTTCAATTAAATTGTTTTTATGATTTCTTTAATCATATTATGATGGATTTAGGTTAGGGTTTAATTTAAAAACAGTAAATTAATGTTGTATTAATCATAATATGACGATTACATAAATTAGGGCTTGTAATTAGAGGGATTAGGGTTAATTAATGAGGTTGATTTTGTTAAACCCGTTTTTAAAAACTGGGCATAATTTTGAGTCAATTATTTTGATCATATTGGGAGTTCTACAAACTTTTATTTTGCAATCCACATATCCCTGGAAAGCTATTTGAAGTGGCTTTACAATGAGAGAAACTAGATTTAAATTGGAGGTCGGGAAGTGGGTAAAAAACAGGTTACAACAGTCGGAGGTCAAAACAGTTTTATAATCAGCCTGTTTTCTTTTTAAGTTTTGGGTTGTTTGGGTACTTAGGGTTGCATTGAGATCTTCTCACGAACATGAGAGATGGTTTATATATTATAATAAGTATCTGCACTTGGGATAAGGTTGTGGTTTAGGGTAACATCCCTTAATTGTAACAAACTTTTCATACGTTTAAAATTAGTGAATTCTGGATAGGTAGCAATATATATACATATATCCGGGCGTTAACAGTAGCTTTAAGATTAGGGCAAGTGGGAGGTTTTAGCTATCATATGTAAAAGTATGAATATTCCTTTTACAGAAACCATGGGTATGTTTAAGTGGACGTTTGACTTAAAGTTTTGAGACCTAAAAACTAGGACTGTTTTGTGTAAAATATGAACGGGATAGTTATTAAACTTAACCAAGTTAAGGACTTGTTAAGGAAAGGTAATGGGGTGATTAGAGCTTATCAATGAGGTATTTATATGGGAATAGGATAGATGTCCATCAAATGTTGATGATCCATCTTAGTGATTAGTTCATATATTGATTGCGTGTTTTTGGTTTGTTAGCTTGTTGCTAGTGCGAGGACTTGTGAAGAAGCAATCAAGTGAGTTTCATAGTCCCATGTTTATTATTTTTTTTTACTTCCAGATGGGATGGAAGAGACACTGTGTTGAGTTATTTATAAATTAATGCTGTGAATGTTTTTAAGGTTTGAGATGGACTTGTGTGTACATTATGTGATTAACTGCTATGTGATTTTTGTTTGTGTATGATTTGGATCGGAAAGGTACATAGGTGTATGGGCGCCTATGGTACCATGGTGTTTGGTAAGGCGTGATGCCTTGGAAATTATGATTGTTGGTAAGGCGTGATGCCTTGGAAATTATGGTTGTTGGTAAGGCGTGATGCCTTGGAAATTGTGGTTGTTGGTAAGGCGTGATGCCTTGGTATTGTGATGATTGATTGAACATGAATGCTAGTTGTTAATACATAATTGTAACGCATTGTCCATATGTTATTGTGTTGATGGTTGTTATTCACAGCTTATAACTGATTTAGCGTTGGAGTCTAAACCTATGACTCTCACCAACTTTATGTTGACGTGTTTTAGTGTCTCTTTCAGGTGATATTATGGTTAAGCTTGAGAACATAAGTGGCTAGGATTTGGAGAGCGTAGGATATGCATTTAGAAGGAGATCCCCGTTCCTTCTTAGCTTTGTTTATTTATTTATCTAGTGATATTGTTGGCACCTATATGTTTGTTTGGTTTATGTTTATTGTTTGTCTTGAGTAAGTGGTAGGACTGTTACCTACTTACCTAGACTCCTACATTGTTGAGATATTGTCATGAAATTTGTGTCACCATTTTATGACATTTCTAATATCATTTAGTTATCTCTATAGACACGCTATTGTTGTGATGATATCCATACTTCGTGCCCCATATTCCGCCATGGTAAGGTGTGACACCTGAGTAACTTCCGTTTTGGGAACATGAAAGGAAAATGGCTGAGCATAACGCCCAGAGCACGGATATACAAGCATAGAATGAATAACATAAGCATATACAACATATAGCAGCGGATTTGATTAAGTCCTGGAAAACCTGGTATAACTTAGTAAAACTGTTTTTATAGTTTGAAAAGCCTTATGTTTATCTTATAAAAACTATTTAACATGTTTACAATTAGCCAATATAGGTCATGAAATATCAACGTGCATGAATACTTGGAGGGGTGACCTCATCATGCAATTAGAGGGGCAGCCTATAATTAATATAAGTTTTGGGTAGGAGGGATCGGCTCCTTGAGAAGGATGCAAGGCACACACCACATTCACCTGAATAATCTGTAAAAACATGTAACATAGGATGCACCCATACGCCCCACATGATAATATAATAATATGGCCAAAAGCTGAAAGGGACACCACGAGTTATCACTCCGCCGTGGTGAAGTCATAACACTGGTGCCTCCAGTGTTATGGTTATGGTACCTCCATAACTAGGTGAAACTGGTCATGCATGTATATGTCTTAGGCATTTAATTAAACATAAGCAAATCAAAACATATAAAACATATACTGGGAAAAAGTTAGCTGCATACGGGGAATCCTAATAAGGAAAGAATGTAAATACTGTAAGGACAGAGAATCCGTACCTTATGTCCAGTGAACGAAGAAGATGAATGGAAGAGAGTCCTACTTCGATCTCACTAATGCTACATAGATAATATACGTGTATAAGTATTCTGATTACTGAGTACGTAACTGGTACTATATCATGTTTTAGCTTGTTTTATATGTTCATGTCTAGTTTTACTGATTTTATCGTTATGTTGTGTATATCATGTATTCTGGATATTCTGATTAAGTATTACTTGTATTATTATATTTGTTGTGTAATAATAAGTAACTTTCTAAAAATAGCAGGTTTCCAAAAATAGAATGTTTCCAAAAATAGAAAGTTTCCAAAAATAGATTAGCTGCCTAAAATAAATAAGTTTCTAAAAATAGAAAGTTTCTATAATTAGATTAGCTGCTTAAAATAAACAGGTTTCTAAAATAGAAAGTTTTCATATTTAGAAATAAGTTGGATTTTTAAACTAATAATATAAGCTTATGTTTTACTGATTAAATCTATTAAGTCATGTGATTAATATTATAATTTATTAATTAATACATGTAATTTAAATAAACTATAGGTTATAAGATTTAATTAAATATAAACATGATTTAATTAAATTAAGTTGTTAAAATACTTAGGTTAAAATATGTATTAATATATATATTAATATAACCTAAGTCATGGAAATTAATTAATTATAAGTCATGTTTTTAATAATTAATTAATTCTATAGTCTAATTAAATAAATAAATACTTAGATTAAAATCATGTATTATTAATAATAATAATAAACCTAAGTCATGTTTTAATTAAATTAATTATATAACATGTTAAATTAATTTAATCAATCTTGAAATTATTTAAATGTAAAAATAATTAACTTGTAAAACAAAGAGTCATGAACCGAACCCGTGTTTTAAATCTAAACATGTCGTGAACCGGACTGTGTTAACCCTTGAACCGAACCAAACAAACACACCCTTAAGCGTGGCGAACCGGCGTGGCCGGTTGCCACTGTTTTCGTAAAACAGCCACCGTCCAACGCCGGTGGTTCCTTGGTCGCTCGGCTAGCCGCTACCGCGGCTGAGTTCCCCCTGCTTGTTCGGTTTAGCCACCGGCTTAAGCCGGTGGTGTTTGTTTGTTTTTAGCCGAGACCCCCAAAGACCACAAGGCCAACCCCGACATGGGCCGAAGTCCCTTGTCTTGCCTGCTGCCGAAGCACGAAGCCAACACCAAGACCCGTAGGTCTCGGTTGTGGTCACACGACACATACCGAGAGCTTCGGCTCTCGGTTTGTGTGCTCTGGCCGAACCAAAACACCCCTTAAACCCCATGTTTTTAACCTCATGATTTAATTACATGTTTTATTAATAGTTTTTAATAAACCCTTGATACATGTGTTCTTGATCTAATAAACAATTAAAAAGAAAAAGGTTTAAGGAATTACCGATCCGTGAACAAAAGGAAAATAATAACACGAACGATATTGCAAGAATTGGATCAACCAAAAATCAACAAACACCCCTTGTTTCTTACCGCGGGTATGTGGGGCCCACAAGGGAAAACCCGTTGTTTTTCCGTGTTCTAATTATTTACGTGTTCTCTTGTCGTGTTTACGTGATTTATTTATCTAATGTTCGTGTTATAAAAATACTTATAGGTGATCGTTATAATTATTACGTAAATACATAATAATTGGTTCGTGATTATATACGTTCATGATTTCATGTTCGTGATCATAATTATTGTTGATAATAATTATCGTGTCTTAATACATATTAAATACTTATCGTGTAATAACACGTACGTAATACTTGTAATTAACATTCGTGAAACGTAAACGTGCTATAAAAGGAAAGTTTTAATCATGTATGTACGATTCTAAGGGTATTATTCATGGTAAAAGCTTGAGGGTAAGAAGCCCTGATAGACTCCTCTGTTTCCCAAGTGGCTTCCCGCTCGGTATGATCCCTCCAAAGGATTTTGACGAATGGAATCGTCTTTCTCCTCATGACTCGTTCTTGTCTGTCAAGAACTCGTTTGGGTTCTTCTATGAAGGTAAGATCTTCACGAATCTGTTCCAGTGGATACTAAACCATTTGAAGGGGATGATACTTGTACCCTCTGAGTAAGGACACATGGAAAACATCGTGAACATGAGAAAGCTGTGGAGGTAACGCTAAACGGTAAGATACTTCACCGACCCGCTCAATGACATCAAACGGTCCGATGAATCGAGGACTGAGCTTCCATTTGATTCCAAAATGTCTAACACCACGTGTCGGTGATACCTTAAGGAAAACGTGATCTCCTACTGTAGGTCCTTAGTTTCTTAGGATTGTACAAGTGTTTGATTGATCTAAAAGAGAGGGAGAGAGATGAAGATCTAGAGAGAGAAAGTTAGAGAGATAAAGGAGAGGATTAGAGAAATAAAGGTTGATTAATGAAATGTGTGAAATAAGCAATGACCAACCCCTCCTAACATGCTAGGAGGGGGTATATATAGCCCATCCTACGTGTGGGCTATATGGGCTATATTGATTACATATTGGATCACGAGCCCAATACTTGAATATATCATTGGAGTGACCGATCCTTTCTAAATACGTAAAAACGTATTTCCAACAATCTCCCCCTAAGGGAGGTCACTCAAGTTACAATGTCCTAAATAGTCTATAGCTCGTGATCTATGCTAACAATTATGTGACCGAGACTTTCCTTGGAAAAATGTATTTCCAAAATTCTCCCCCTAAGGGAGGTCACACCATTTTACAAAATCTTAAACCTAGCATACTATGCTTGAGTCATCGATCTTGTTCTTGTGAATATGCTGATGAGATCTTTGACTTTAGTCTTGAGCATATTCTCTTGCCTTGACCTTGTGCATTCATCACTTGTGATATTTGCCTCTTCTTGACTTCATGTTCCACATACTTATACTTTTATAAATTCTTGAAAGCTTCAGAGTTTGATACAGCGGAAGACTTGACTTTTAGATTTTCTTGAATTTGTTGAAGTATTAAGTGCATACAGTATAATCATGTGTTGACGACTTCTTCTGGATTGTACACCGCAATGCTACCTTCTTGTTACGCTGCATAAGACAGTTAGCAACAAAACATATACACGGATGAAATGTCCTTGAACATTTCATTCTAATTTGGTAGCATTTTACCTCCGGCTGGTGAAGACCGTTGGACGATATTAAATATCGTACTTGTGGCAGGTGGTTTCAATTAAGAACCTCCTTGACAAGATTTCGCGGGTAAACCCGTTCCCTTTACTCGACCGTCCAAAGCTGACTACGAACGTAAAGAGTGAATCATTTGGATAGAATTATCTGCATGATTGAAGCGTCAAATCATGTTCCTAAACAAGTGAAATTCAATTAAGAACCACATCATCGTTGCTTTCCAGTTGTCACAAACTTGATTCATATAGAATCTTGCAAGTTACCTACCAAGTGCTGTTTGATGTTAACACTAGAAGGATTTCCACTCATCACTGTGAAGACTATAGAGTATCACTCTATGTGTTCTGGCAAGATCACTAAGATATTGCGTAGAGGCCTGGAACGTGTTAAAATTCAGTTAAGAATTAAACCACTGTTGCTTTCCAGTTATCACAAGCTTGATTCATAAAAAATCGTACAAGTCACCTACCATGAGCTTTTTGATATTCGCTCAAGAAGGATTTCCATCTTCATTGTAAATACTTTCGTATTACTCGGATGTTCAGGCAAGAACATGAAGATTTTGCATAAGACTCTTAAGATATTTCTTACTTTTCACAGTGTGTGAAGAAGCAAGGAATTGTGAAAGTGTGTCCTAATGAGATATTTGATGATATCAAATGGCTCTAGACTCGATAGTGCATTTTGGATTTTAGTGATCGGAGGCTGGAGAGGAGTGCCACCATTTCAATAACAATTTATTCGGAGTGAATAAATCAATAGATAATGCGTTGTCTCCGTGTGATTAAAACAAATATCTTTTGAGAGATATTTGAGTTAGCTGGGATGGGTTGTGCATTGCATCACTGGGTCCATGATGTCTATCTTCAATATCAAGTATCATTAATAATGATCTCAATAGCTAATGAGTTGACCTGGTTTCTGCCTAAGTTGTAAGGAGGGCTGCTTTCTTTACACCCTTTATCTTTACAATTCTTTTTCATTCTTCAACCCCTTCAATACTTACCAATACGTCATAACTAGCACCTTGTTGTGATTGTTCCAGTGCTAACTTAAGTACTTGGTCAGCATTCAACTACATTCATAATCATTCTCCATCTTTCCTAAGGACTACTATTTCTATCTATGGAATGTCTTTGGGAAGATTCCTCCGGTTCTAGAGGAATCATTGGACTTTAACCTATCCTACCATCCTTATGTCACCACAATCTTCACCGTCGTGAATAGAGATGTTTTGGGTAAGTGTTAAATCACCATGAAATTCATTTTGATGTGAAAATCTATTTTGCTCCCCCTTAACATATGCCACGATATTCGAAAACATTTCGCACATGTCGGGATGAGCTATCACGTTAAATCAAACCATTTGTGATTAATCATTTCCCATATTAAATCACATTTTCTCCCCCATATTAAAAATATCAACCCAATCGATGTTTTTAATATCAATTGATTTATTAGCATCTTAAGAAAATTTGGGAAGAAAAATGCAAATACAATTATCTTCATGATTTACACAAGCTCCCCTTCAATTTAATGAGGTTGTACTTGATATGTATATTAAATACGTTTTAAACATAAGTGTAAGGTATTTATCACGTGCAAAGATCATATATGATAATGTATTCACAAGATTAGCAATTTACGAGGTTGGACCTGAATGATGGAGAACATCATATGATAGAATCGCGTGGCTCTTGTTCACGAATGTTGGTCGCCTCGTCACGTCTGAAGTTATCTCTTGACACCACGATTGATATCGTTGTCTTGACACCAATTAGTGACCTTGGCACTTTCGGCATCAAAGATTCTGAATGCTAGACAATTGCTCCCCCTCAATTGTTGACCCGTGTTCTATTGAAAGAGTTGTAGTCGCTGTTTGAGTAGTCGCATCGTCGAGTATGTAGATATCAATTGTAAATTGCTACAGTTTATGTAGATGATAACTTCATAAAAACAAGATTTCTCGTGTTTTAACAAATAAATACACTGATGCGTACATAGATTCGTGTTATATTGTGTTATTCCGTAAACACAATCCCTTACATGGTTATAAATAAACCATGTCCGAGAAAATTAATTCTCGTTGTTGAGTCAAAGCTTTCCGTTGAAATGCTTGACTTTAATATGAAAAACAAGTTACTATCTGAAAATAATAGCAAGACATTTTGAGCATGTTTTAAAACATTTGAACTTCTGCTCGAACTTTATTTACAACCCCGTGTCATTATTGAATGACATTTCTAGTATCGTAAATATTATCGATTCTTGAAGACATGCTCTTTTTAACAAAACATTTTTTGAACACACAATTTTGAAAGATTTTGAAAAACCTTTTGAGAAATTTTCGAAAAATTGTGTTCAATGTTTTGAAAACCAATTACTTGAGCTTAAGATGTTGAATATCTTACAAAACGAGCTCAAGTCTGAGAAGTTGTAAACTTCTCGTTGTTAAGGATAAGTTTATCATCGGCGATAAACTTTCCTTTTCACTGAAGAACGAGTCCTAAGTTGACATTTACTTAGAAGTCGTTTTCATGAGCTTGAAAAACTTTTGAATGTTTTAACGTAAAGCTCATGACCGAGAAAGATGAATTTCCTGTTATGAGGAAAAGTTCTCTTATTTAAAAGACAGACTTTCCTTTCCGAGCTTAAAACTTGGAATGTTTTAATACAAGCTCATGACCGAGAAAAATTAATTTCTCGTTTCGAGGATAAGTTATCATTAAAGATAAGCTTTCCTAAAATTGAAATCCGAGTTACAGTCTGATATTTAACTGTAAATCATTGTGCATGAGCTTTAAAAACTTCGAATGTTTTTAATATAAGCTCATACCCGAGAAAAATAAATTTCTCGTTGTAAGGATAAGTTTATCATCAGCGATAAACTTTCCTTTCTTTGAAGTCCGGGGCATAATCTAAAATGTGATTATACGCCATTTACACGAGCTTAAAACTTTTTAATAGTTTTAATGTAATCTCTTGTCCGAGAAAATATAATTTCTCGTTAATGAGGATAAGTTTATCATTGGCGATAAACTTTCCTTTCTTAGAAGCGCGGGTTACAATCTGACATGTGACTACAAACCGTTGTGCATGAGCTTAAAAAACTTGGAATGTTTTTAATATAAGCTCATGCCCGAGAAAAATTAATTTCTCGTTGTGAGGATAAGTTTATCATCGGCAATAAACTTTTCCTTTCTTTGAAGATCAGGTCATCGTCTGATATTTAACGATGAACCATATACACGAGCTTAAAACCTTTAAATAGTTTAAATGTAAGCTCTTGTCCGAGAAAATTTATTTTCTCGTTTTTGAGGATAAGTTTATCATCGGCGAGAAACTTTCCTTTATTTGAAGATCGGGTCATCGTCTGATATTTAACGATGAGCCTTATACACGAGCTTAAAACTTTTGAATAGTTTTACTTTTAGCTCGTGTCCGAGAAAATTTAATTTCTCGTTTTGAGGGTAAGTTATCGTTGACGAGATAAACTTCCCTTTCTTTGAAGTTCGGGTCACAGACTGTGATTTGACTGTGATCCATTGTGCATGCGCTTAAAAACATGGAATGTTTTTGATATAAGCTCATGCCCGAGAAAAATTAATTTCTCGTTGTAAGGATAAGTTTATCATCGGCGATAAACTTTCCTTTCTTTGATGAACGAGTTACAGTCTATGATGTGACTATAAGTCCTTTTATACATCTTAACTGCGAGTCCCCTGAGACACTTGTTTCTTAGATATAAGCTTTTTCAGCAACCAAACTCTGAGAGTGTCCTTAGTTGTACGGTATACAAAGATTGGACCACTGTGTTCTTGTTGAACGTTAACTTTGGTACATGCATTCTCATTAGAAAGTTGTATGCTTTGATGTGGGTTAGCGATATCTATCTTAGAAGCAAGTGGGGATTCACAGTTTTCTTTTCTTGTGCCAGAGGTGACCTGAGGAGATGATTCACTTGTCTTAGCTGGCAAACATTTCCTTTTATAGAAAACCTTAAGTTCAGGCTTAAGTGATGTATCATCCTTTTCAATTTCCTCCCTAGTGATCTTAGTAGAATCGGAGCCGATCCTAGTTAAAGGGCACTTGTTTTCTACAAAAGTGAAAGTTCTACCAGTGGGGCGCCACATTTTACCAATGGGTTTGATTTTAGCTACCCACTGGGATTTAAGTCTAGCACGGGAGTTCACCTCATCAAGTAATTTCTTGACACAAGAATCATGATTGGCTTTAAAGACACATTTCCTACATGTTTAACAGGTAGCATATTTAATGTCCTAGTAAGATCTAGAATTCCTAGATGATTGATTGATGCTCCTAGGATATGACATGCTACGATTAGCAGTATTGGGTAATCTAGAAGGCCTCTGACTATGTTTGAAATTCCTATCTCTTACATGTGTCTTTTGAATAGCATCCCATAGACCAAATTTATGGCAAACGTCATTTGAACTAGTTCGAGACGTGTTCTTTGGACTATGTCTAGGGAGACTAGATGCAATCATGTGATTAGGTCTTGCAAAAGTGTTTTTAGTCACATTAGGCCTAGTTGGTGGAGTGACTGTTCTAGAAATATGAACCATATCAACTTGGGAGGCAAACCGCGGTCTCGAGGATTGTGGTCGATCGGATCTAAATGCAGTCGGTTGTCTAACAGACTGAATTTCAGGCGGTTTCCCCAAGATTGATTGTTTTTCAACCTTAGTATCCATACTAGATCCTTTAATTTTTCTCAATTCGTTTTTCATCGCAGCTATAGCAAAGACCTTTTACTGTACTTGAGCCTTTAAAGTCTCATTCTCTTTGAGAAATTCATCTTGGAATGCCAACTTAGATTAAAGCAACTTAATTTGTTTCAAAAGATTATCCTTTTCAGCTTTAGAATCTAGAACTGTTTGATCCAATTTTTGTTCAAGAACAACGTTTGAGTTTTCAAGTTTTTCAAAATACTTTTCAAATTTGTCCGTTTTCTTTGAAAATTCAATTTTGGCATCCTCAAGCTTTTTAGATTGCGGAGCTAAAATCGTTTCAAGCTCTTTAATCTTGGAATCAGAATCAGTTAACAAAGCAGACATAAAGCATTTATCATGATGTACTATAGCATTCTGAACTATCTCTCCCCCATTATGACGCACATCGGATGAATCTAAAGTGGTAAAACTATCACCCTTTTCCATCCCATGTTTGTCATAATTAGGTTCGGAAAGCTCAACATGCGGTAGTTCATCGGCATAGAGATCATATACAACATTACATTGTACCATATGTGTAGGCTCTTCGTCATAAACAGGAAGGGTGTCATCATAAGAGATGTCTGTAGCATTCCCTGACGTGTTGCTGATGTCATGCTTAACTGTTGATTCCATGTCCTTGCAATCTTTAGCAGCCTCCAACTCGTCAATCGTATGACCATTTTCCTCTTGCATCGTAGATTTGTGCACTCCATAATCATACGCTTGCTGAAGTCAGGATCTTTCATAAATCGAAGATGAGACCGATGTCATGATTTTCAATATTGTACCACGGAAATCTTGAAGCTCGGTATGTATGTCTCAAAGAAATGACTGGAAAATCACTAAACTTTTAAACTTGACAATATTGAAATGGAGAAAAGGCGTGAGTTGTGTCACAAGAGCCTTATATGCAAGTGCCGATGCAAAGTGATTAAATTCTTCATTGTGGAGTTGCTCTACTAGTTGGTTCAAGATGATGAACATCGATTCCATGAAAATATGACGATCTTGACCAAAGAGCGTCACAAACTCGCTCCCTCCTTTAAGCCATGAAATGTTCACTAGATGAGTCTGAAGTAGTCAAAATGAAGTGATACCACTTTCTCTAGCTTTGTCTTACATTAGATGCAATTCTCCCTCTTGAAACATCGAATTCAACAATTCCATTGAAGTTCAATAAAGATAAGGATTGATGATTGATGGAGTTATGAAATGAAGTAATTTTGTTATTGTCGAATCGATCCCTTGATTAGTGTACTCGAGAAACCAAAAAAAAATACTCAAAAATCTTATTTTGTGATGTTGATAAAACCGGTACTTGAAATCCTGTAAGTTTGACTGAAGTTCAACTCTTGTAGAACCGAGGAATTTCTTTGACGTTTAAGCACTTTCGTTCGACAAATAATAAATACCCTACTCAATCCAATAATAATGCCCGTAAATTAATTCAGCCCCACAATTGCTTTGATGAAGACGAATCTATCAAATCATTATGAAAGTAATCCAATAAGATACCCTTTACTCAGCCCATATTTTCATTGCCAAACAAAAATTTGCCAAATAAAAATTAGACCTTTCTATATCATTAGCAAAAAATTGCCAAATAAAAAACGTGGCCTTGTTTGGTGATATAAACAATGCTTGAAATCATCTGATTTGTCAACACCAAATTAGCCGTTCACATTTTTTCACAAAAGGTAAATGGCCTATTTAGTTGAAGGTAGAAAAAATGAAAACTATTATATATTTGGATGGAAGGATTATATACTATATAATACTCGTAAAATATTTATGGGTCACGTTTTATCAGGCACTTATAATTACAACGTTGCATGTAGTGTGGTAAATGGAGAAGTGTATTTTGAGACGTGTAAAAAAATACAACTAGATAGAAAACGTGGCCAGATCAATTGAAGGTATGGTGAGATGTGGGGCCTTTTGTAAAACGTGGCTTTTAGTCTAACTTGTTCTATGAGTAGTATGTACCTGGTTCCACTAAAATAGTAGGATTATATAAAAGATGCCTCAGTCAACTTGAACTTTGGAACCTCCGCCTTAAGAATCTTGAAAAAAACTCAAAGACTCATCACTTTATATTCTCCCAAAAACTCTATCTGCTCCCAACGCATAGTTTTCTCCGCCTCTGTATTTTCGTTTTACACAAATACTACGCAGTCATCAACAAATAGCAATTTGTTTGCAAATATCATCCAGTTCCCATATTAATCAAACAATAAACTCGATATCACTCATCATAAAGCCCTGTTCTTTGTAGCACCACTAAATCAAAACCCAATTACGCCAGCCACCAAAACTTTCACTATCTCCGTCTCTTTCTCCTTATGAGACATATGAATCTAACAAAGCTAACAAAATCTCCCACAAGATTAAACAAACAGTTAAACTTCCACCAATGGACGAATCTAACAAAACGTTTGACGAATTGGCTTCAAGATCATGAAAATGGTCTCGGGTAGGTGTTTATATGATTTAATTTTTGGTTTTCATCTTCGATGTATGATAGTTGTTTAACTGAGATCTGTTTGTGTCGATTAAGTGTCGGTGTAGGAGTCGAGTGTTGTGTGGATGTCGAGTCGGGTCTGTTTTCAAGTGTAGTTTTTGTTGAGTTTATGTTCGAGTCGAGAGTGTTTTGTTGTTGAGTCGGGTATGTTGAGTCGAGTCTTGTTTTATGTTTGTAGAGGATGTTTGATGACTCTGTTGGTGTTTGGAATTTGTGTCCTGTGTTGTTGGATTCGAGCATGATGCTTGGATAACTAGTCCATGCCCAATATCATTTCAAAATCATTCATGTCCAGTGGAAGTGCGGTCAACAGGACGAATCTTGTCATCAAACTCTGGGGGAAGGCTCTTGTACACATGGATTATGCGTACAGAGTCTCTTAAAGGCGTGGAAATGTTTAGTATATTCTCTAGTAGAATGGGGGATATCCTAATATTCTTAGCATAAGCAGTAGAAATGACCGAGTGAGTAGCACCCGTGTCAAATAGAACACATGCAGCTTGACCATACATATACAAGATTCCAGTGATGGTACATGTATACTTGTTGGCCTGATCACGAGAAGTCGTGTAAACGCGTCCACTAGTAGGAGGCGGCTTGGTATCAGCATGTCCCGATGTGACCTCCATCTCGCCCTTGCGGCAGTCCTTCATGCGATGGCTAGGAAGACCACACTTGAAGCATGCGTCGCTGTCACAACGACATGGCCATGGGTGCCTACGGTTGCAGGTAGTGCAAAGAGGATGAGTATATCCTCTAGCAGGTATCCTTGCTGGATGAGAGCCTGATAAGAACAGTATACACGAGACATGATAATAGGTACAAAGGACAATGCAAAAATTCGTAAGATGGAATACCAATGATAGCTGTATGGTTAGGCTGTGAACCTCTTTGGTTATGGTCCCTCCCGTTACCACGATTCCTCGTAGAAGATTCTCTAATGTGTCAGAATTAAGGACTATTGCATGTAATCATAAGAAAATGTGTAAGTATAAGGACATGTTGCTGTTGGAGTTTCCAGCGTTGTTACGGTAATTATCATTACCGCCACGCCTATCCGTAGCAGAACGATCGTGAGTCTTACCGTTTCCCTTGGGTTGAGTAGGATGTTACTGAGTAGCCGTCTGAGACCGGTCCCCAGTCTTCTACCTGGAAGATACAGTTTAAAAGAGATGTAAATATTGACATATGCTGAAAGAATACGGTTTGGTCACCGCTGAATAACGCATATTTACCTCTTCTCAGGTCTCTCTGCTTCCCCGAACTCTTCTCTTTCTTGCAGCATCTCCAGCTTACGTGATGCATCGGCGACTTGTGCCACTGTGTTGAACGTAGCACACACCAAGTTGTTTGCGGCCGATATACAAAGAGCCCACCGGAAGTGGCATGCTTGCTCTTCGGGAGTACCTGCTGCTGCACCAAGAAAACCAGCCAAACGAAGAAAACGATGCATGAACTCGTTGCTATTCTCTCCAGCTCTCTGTCTGATTCCATGGTACTCTCTCTTCAGTTTATCTTTCTCAGCCTTGGGAAAGAACTGTCCCATCACCAAATCCCAGAATTGAGCCCAAGTCAAATCAGCCACCCAATTATCACCTCCCTCAGACTGCTTCAGTGCCTTCCACCATGATAGCACATCACCTTCGAACCGGTAACAGGCCAACCTCGACTTGAAGACGGGGTCACAACCCATGGCATCGAAGATCTTTTCAATGTGAGCCAATCAGCTTTCAGCTTCACTGGGGCTATTTGTTTTCTCGAAGGATCGAGGGCGTAGCTTATTGAATCTCTCCAACCATGTGACCAATGTTGCTGGAGGAGGAGGAGGAGGTACTGGGTGCTGTTGCTGATTGTTGGCAGCCTGCACCTCAGCCCTGATTTTGTTCCTCAGCTAAGGAAGAATAGGTTGCATAGCAGCTTGGACTGCTGCATTGAGTTGTTCATGCTCGCGTGTGAGAACCATCTGACAGTATAACGTAAAAATACATGATTAAACTGCTCAAAACATAAAATATATACATAAAAGGTAATTTATACCAATAAATCATGAGAAAAATTTTATGCAGGAAAAGTAGTACATGAATGCATGATGCAGTTTTATGAAAACTTTTATATGACAGATAGTGAAGGCCTATGGTCAGTTCACTCAAAACAAAAGACATGGCGAGGGGACGCCAATGGGTCGGTCCCAAAGTTAAAAGTTTCGATAAAAGCACATGCGACTAAATAGGGCCTGTCCTGTACCAACCATTACTTAGTCATAAACCTGCGACAATAACATATATATGTATGCATGAAAACAATGAATGCATGAAAACCGACTATCAGTTCTAGGAAGACCATAGTGACTACCCACTAATCACAGGTCATGTTTTGAGAGCCTACATGTCAAAGCCTTGGCTTTGATACCATAATTGTAACACCCCATTTTGGTAAATGGAATGTCACGCGTGATTATGGCGTGTC
This sequence comes from Glebionis coronaria, assembly GCA_025667525.1. Lineage (NCBI taxonomy): Eukaryota > Viridiplantae > Streptophyta > Magnoliopsida > Asterales > Asteraceae > Glebionis > Glebionis coronaria. The sequence goes on from CM046882.1 coordinate 179,959,287, forward strand.
ATCAAAGCATACAAGGATAAATGTATTAAACATTACATGACCATAAAGGAAATACCGGAAACAAATATCGGTACCCTAAAGTAAAGCTCATCACACACAAACATAAGTACTGTAAATGAAAAGGACTAAAAAATGTCCATGAAAATAAGTAGCAAGAGTATGAAGGTAAGAATAAAGTAATGAAGGCCAGAAAGCTTCCAATCCATATGCACGTACGCTTAAAGTCTACGAGCGTCCCTGAGTACCTGCCGTTTTGGGAACATGAAATGAAAACGGCTGAGCATAACGCTCAGTGCACATATATACAAGCATAGAATGAATAACATAAGCATATACATCATATAGCAGCGGATTTGATTAAGTCCTGGAAAACCTGGTATAACTTAGTAAAACTGGTTTTATAGTTTGAAAAGCCTTATGTTTATCTTATAAAAACTGTTTAACATGTTTACCATTAGCAAATATAGGTCATGAAATATCAACGTGCATGAATACTTGTAGGGGTGACCTCGTCAAGCAATTTGAGGGGTTGCCTCCAATTAATATAAGTTTTGGGTAGGAGGGATCAGCTCCTTGTGAAGGATGTAAGGCACACACCACATTCATCTAAATAATCTGTAAAAACATGTAACCTAGGATGCACCCATATGCCCCACATGATAACATAATGATATGGCCAAAAGCTGAAAGGGACACCACGAGCTATCACTCCGCCGTGGTGAAGTCATAACACTGGTGCCTCCAGTGTTATGGTTATGGTACCTCCATAACTAGGTGAAACTGGTCATGCATGTATATGTCTTAGGCATTTAATTAAACGTAAGCAAATCAAAACATATAAAACATATACTGGGAAAAAGTTGGCTGCATATGGGGAATCCTAATAAGGAAAGAATGTCCATACTGTAAGGACGGAGAATCCGTACCTTATGTCCAGTGAACGAAGAAGACGAACGGAAGAGAGTCCTACTTCGATCTCACTAATGCTACATAGATAATATACGTGTATAAGTATTCTGATTACTGAGTATGTAACTGGTTCTATATCATGTTTTAGCTTGTTTTATATGTTCATGTCTTCTTTTTACTGATTTTAATGTTATGTTGTGTTTATCATGTATTCTAGATATTCTGATTAAGTATTACTTGTATTTCTTGTATTATTGTACTTGTTGTGTAATAATAAGTAACTTTCTAAAAATAGCAGGCTTTCAAAAATAGAAAGTTTCCAAACATAGAAAGTTTCCAAAAAGATATTAGCTACCTAAAATAAATAAGTTTCTAAAAATACAAAATTTCCATAATTAGATTAGCTTCTTAAAAAAATAGGTTTCTAAAAATAGAAAGTTTCCATATTAAGAAATAAGCTGGATTATTAAGCTAATAATATAAGCTTAAGTTTTACTGATTAAATCTATTAAGTCATGTGATTTAATAGTATAGTTTATTAATTAATACATGTAATTTAAATAAACTATAGGTTATAAGATTTAATTAAATATAAACATGATTTAATTAAATTAAGTGGTTAAAATATTTAGGTTAAAACATGTATTAATATATATATTAATATAACCTAAGTCATGGGAATTAATTAATTATAAGTCATGTTTTTAATAATTGATTAATTCTATAGTCTAATTAAATAAACAAATACTTAGATTAAAATCATGTATTATTAATAATAATGATAAACCTAAGTCATGTTTTAATTAAATTAATTATATAACATGTTAAATTAATTTAATTAATCTTGTAATTATTTAACTTGTAAAAATAATTAACTTGTAAAAAAATGAGTCATGAACCGAACCCGTGTTTTAAATCTAAACATGTCATGAACCGGACCGTGTTAACCCTTAAACCGGACCAAACAAACACACCCTTAACAGTGGCGAACCAGCTTGGCCGGTTGCCACTGTTTTCGTAAAACAGCCACCGGCCTATGCCGGTGGTTCCTTGGTCGCTCGGCTAGCCGCTGCCGTGGCTGAGTTCCCCCTGCTTGTTCGGTTTAGCCACCGGATTAAGCCGGTGGTGTTTGTTTATTTTTAGCCGAGACCCCCAAAGACCAAAAGGCCAACCCCGACATGCGTCGGGGTCCCTTGTCTTGCCTGCTGCCGAACCACGAAGCCAACACCAAGAACCGTAGGTCTCGGCTGTGGTCACACGAGACACACCGAGAGCTTCGGCTCTCTGTTTGTGTGCGTCGGCCAAACCAAAACACCCCTTAAACCCCATGTTTTTAACCCCATGATTTAATTACATGTTTTATTAATAGTTTTTCATAAACCCTTGATTACATGTGTTCTTGATCTAATAAACAATTAAAAAGAAAAAGCTTTAAGGAATTACTGATGCGTGAACAAAAGGAAAATAATAACATGAACGATCTTGCAAGAATTGGATCAACCAAAAATCAACAAACACCCCTTTTGGTGTGTCTAAACCCGGCGGCCAAAGGAGAAAAAGGAGGAGGCTAGGGTTTTGTGTTTTTTCTAAACACTCTGTAATATGAAAACATGTTTCCTTCTTTTTCTATTTTAGTTAAAACAAAAGTGGGCTTGTCCCCTTCCTCTTGTTTCTTACCGCGGGTATGTGGGGCCCACAAGGGGAAACCCGTTGTTTTTCCGTGTTCTAATTATTTACGTGTTCTCGTGTCGTGTTTACGTGATTTATTTATCTAATGTTCGTGTTATAAAAATACTTATACGTGATCGTAATAACTATTACGTAAATACATAATAATATGTTCGTGATTATATACGTTCATGATTTCATGTTCGTGATCATAATTATTGTTGATAATAATTATTGTGTCTTAATACATATTAAATACTTATCGTGTAATAACACGTACGTAATACTTGTAATTAACATTCGTGAAACGTAAACGTTCTATAAAAGGAATGTTTTAATCATGTACGTACGATTCTAAGGGTACAAAAAGGAAAGTTTTAATCATGTACGTACGATTCTAAGGGTACTATTCATGGTAAAAGCATGCGTGTTTTACAGTATGTACTAGATGTTTTATTGAAAGTCTCTGATTTTGAATGATAATTTATAAAGAATAAATAAAGTTTATTTAAACACTTTTTTGAGTTATTTTTCTATTAATGTGCTTTCATATCATGAAGTAATACCCCCAAAATATTATTCTGCTTCGTCAAAGTAAAAATGGGGGTGTTATAAAGTGGCATCAGAGCTATAGTTATAGAGAACAAGAGATTAAAATCTTAAATATAACTGATTTTCTTTAATTAATTCCAACTGAAGATCTCCGCATCAAAACCATGCTGCTACAAAAGTTGTAAGTGATAATTCCAAGTTATGATTTTAAATGGTAATATTATGTGATAATATGATAGTATGTGTAAGTAATATACGAAATTGTAATATAAGTAATTTATTTTATCAACGTATTCAGAAATATGTCTTCCTATTTTCATCTCATTGTCATATCGGATTCGGATTCAGAAAATATTTACCTTATGGATTTACCTAAACCTTTAGTAATAGCCCTTTTGTTAATAATACCCTAATCCTTTATCTCCAGAAAATAATCTTCAACCAATCAATATACCTATTTTATAGTGTCAACTTCTTCATCCTAAGCATCCAATAATATCCCAAATACCCAAAACTGATTTGTAGAACAAATGGAGAATATGTTCAACTATTTTAGTGAATTGCCTCCCAAGCGTATTGAAGATTTGCAATATGAAATTGAAGGATTTAAGTATGGAAAGAAGATAATGCAAGAAAAAATGGAAAATATGGCGAAGGATATAATAAAAGTAAGTAATGAAAACTATGAGTTACGAGATAAGCAGAGGTTGCATGATGAGGAGATTACCTTAGCTCGAGTAAGAATGACAACAATGGAAAAGCTTATTGAAGATATTCAAGTACGCCACCAAGACAATATCAAAGGACTCTTAGCCATAATCAAATATCTCAAGAAGAAGGAGTAAACCAACTGAAAAATATTTCAGCTTCCCTTAAAGCATTGAAATGTTTTAGCTTTCGGTTTGTAACAAAGAAGCCTGCTTGTCCATCAGCAAAGTGGATTGTTAATAAATAAAAGTTTCGTTTTCTTTCCTTTATTTGCGTATCATTCTAGAAAAGAGAAATACTTGAAAAAGTATAAGTCTTTAAAAGAATTATAGCAAAAGAAAGATATTATCTTAAAACTAAAAAGGACTTTCATGTCTATTTGGTTAAAAGAAAGTATTAATCTAAATAAAGGATAAATAACTTAGGAATCTTAAGACGAGTTAATAGTTACGTAGCCCTATAAACCCATTCCCTAACATTATATGATGTATCTTTAAATTTTTGAAAAATATGCTCGTAAAGCGTTGTATGTATACACATATGGCAAATGCTTAATAAGACAAGTATATCTAAACTACAAAAATTTTGTCTTCTAAATTCAGAATGACACATTTAAGGACATCAATATCTTCTACCCTAACTCCCGAAGGAGTTCAACAAATAATTAACGATGGAATAGCTGCAGCTTTGAAAATACAACTTTAAGATAGGGAAGAATACTACTTCAGCTGAAAATTTTATAACTAGTCAGTTAAATAAATTCCAAGGAACCGAAGATGTTATTAGTATCACCCACTGGATCGAAAGAACTGAGACGATTTTCTCCCAAAATAGTTGTGCCGAGGATCATAAATTGAAGCTTGCTGTCAGTAGTCTAATTACCGAAGCGTTGTCGTGGTGGAATTACTATTCTCAACTCGTTGGAATAAAAGAAGCTCAAAAGATGAAGTGGTTAGATTTTAAGTGCCTTCTAATGACCCAATATTATCCCTCATTTGAGATCGATAAAGTGAAAAAGGAATTTTGCTATCTAGAGACATAAGGAAATGATCTCAATGCCTATTTGAGAGAATTTCAAGAGTTAGTAGAATTATGTCCTATCACTAATTCCCAAAGGATGATGAAAGATTTTATCAAAGGATTTCCCCAAGGATTCAAGAAAATGATTACTATCTCTAAACCCCAAAGTTTAGAAGAAGCCATTAATATTTCTCATAAATTGATGGATCAAGTAATCAAGCACAATCCCGTGCAAGAATCAAGTACCCTTAAACATAAATTTAGTGAAGAAGAAGAAGATTCTGCCGAAACGAAACCTAATCCCTAAATTTTTCCTATGATCCCTATTTTCCTTATTTATATTACCCAAATCCCAACTTAGTTAAAATCCCCAAAACACTAGGATAAAAAAATTATGCTGGAAAGCATCCTTTTTGTGTGAAGTGTCTACTGCATCACAAAGGACCCTGTCCAGCTAAGTGTCAGAATTGCTTCAAGAAAGGTCATCAAACACGATACTGTTGGTGCAAGGCTAATTTCTAAGTTTTCTTTTATTCTGTATCTTATAAATAAATAAATGTTATAAATATATATGTGAGTTTTATCAATAAAATCTGTGTGTTTTTAATTATATCTCTTGTAAGTGTTATTTGTTTCATTATCTGGTAGTATAACTCATTTGTATTATATATGTACTTTGAATAATATGTATTTGACCTTTATGACTCAACAACTCGTATCTTAACGAGATTGTAAAATCTGAACTTCTAAATGTTCAAAATTGGATTTTCTTTATAAAGATAGGCAAGAACAAGTAATAAGATTTTTCAGAATTTCTTAAGATAAGACATGACGCCATCCAGATTATTGTCAATTGTATTTTACTAATGATATAGAAACTCTAACAAGGTTTTACCTAAAATAATCTGTTGACATAGAGTACCAATATCTATAGTTTTAAATACATTAAGAAGAATATTATCCCTTATACCTATGGTTAAAGTGAGAGAATTATCTAGATATTAGAATTTCATACTCCACGTATGCATTATATTACCTGGAATTACACCTACCCTATAAAGGTATTGTTAGAATAAAACTTCATAATGCAATAAGTAATGACTATTAGCTATCTACTGGATTAAAATGATGAAATATGAGAAAACTTTAACAAGAATAATTATTTCCTTAGTACTGACTTTAGAAAGATCTTTTCCGCACAAACCAAGTTGATTTTGAAAAAGGCGATAATCAATTCAAGATTTAAAATTAAACTGTGACTGTTGGGAATCTAAGTTTATTAGATTCCTTGTATCATAGATTTAAACGTAAATCAAGCTGTCTGATATTAACTTGCCTGTGCCTAGGAGGCAGGCAAGTATCGCAGGACTCACAGATATCTAAGTCTCTGTGAGCAACCTCAGAGGAGTCCATGTCAGATACATTGTCAAGGAAGTCGAAGATTACTTGAAGACATACTTATTGGCTGTGATGGATAACAACCAAGATGTATCAGGGACTCTGAGGGGTTGAGGGTTAACAGGTGTGGCAATACCCTGTTAACACTCAATACACTTTGGACATACCTTAGTGTGTATAATAAGTGTGTAAACACTTATCCTTTTGCCACTTCAAACAATGAAAAACGAGACCAAAACGTGCAATTAATATCGTAAATGTCAGAATTATGAGTGGTTTGTGTTTTTGTTGTGAAATAGGTATAAAAGATCAAAAGGAAAGAAAACATGGGATTTCACGGTCGTTTATCAAAGTAAAAGTCAAAGATAAAGTCAAAGGACCAAAAAGTGCCAAAAGAATGAAGTTTGGAGGGCTAAAGATGAATATTTGATGAAGATTGTTCAACAAGGACCATTTTTTCCAATCTCCAAAGTCATCTACTAATAAAACACATTGAAAAGCACAAAATTACGAAGCCAACGATACCGACCTCGCGTCCTAACTCCTCACGATTTGTTTTCTATTAATTTTTTAAGTTTAATTAGTTTTTAAATTAAAATAATTAGTTTTTAAATAAATAAATATTTTTTAAATAAATTAAATATATATATATATATATATATATATATATATATATATATATATATATATATATATATATATATATATATATATATATATATATATATATATATATATATATATTATTTTCCGAACTTTAATAAAATAAATAAAATAAAGTTTTTAAAAATAAATTAATTTCCGTAAATTATTATTATTATTATTATTATTATTAATTTAGCAAGTCAACTAGTCAAACACAGGTCAAACACCAATCAACTCAGCACGAAATGGGGTCAAGTACTATATTTTGCGTATATATAACTGAAGGACTGCTTGGCCCAGTGGCTGCGTCCTTCAGCTTGGGCCCGAGAGACCCAGGTTCGATTCCTGGCATGGTCAAGGCTGGGGTATATATTACCTCTGCCACGTGGCACCACCTCAGTGGTCTACGTGGTGACCTGACCGTTTACCGGTTTAGACCGTTGACCGGTTCACACTGTTGACCGGTTCGGACCAGACCCGGTCCAGACCCGAACCAGAACCAGACCCGGTCTAGACCCGGTTCAGACCGGTCCAGACCGGGTGACGTCATGCTGACGTCATCATCCACGTGGCGGCGGCTGGCCAATGCCAGCACGCCACATGTCAATAATAGTTTATTAACTGTGTAGGTACAGGTGGCAGAGGCAACGGCGGCTGACCATTGGGAGCTTGACACGTGGCGTTGCAGAGGCGGCGTTAGTCCGAGGTCAGAGCTGGCAGGTGGCAGACTGACATGTCAGTCCGAGGTCAGAGGTGGCAGTGGCGGCTGGTGGCTGGCCAATAGGAGCATGACACGTGGCGGCGACGCCGCCACGTCAGTACGAGGAGCAGACGAGTCAGGGCGGCTGGCCTATGGGAGAGTGCCACGTGGCAGAGGTGATGAAAACAAAGTTGGGATGGCGTGTGTCAGCCAATGATATGCACAAGATCCCACACGCACACAGCTGGACGAAGAAAACAAGAAAAAAAAGGACAGCTGGCCTCCATAAGCTTAGCCTCCAAGAAAAAAATAGATAGTAAATTACTAAAATACTCCCATTATGACTGCCGATATAAAGCCTCCCCCATCCCATTTAATCAAGTTTTTTTCCTAGTTTTCTCTTAGTTTTTCATATAGTTTTTAATTTTTGTAATTTTAATTTTCAAGCTTTGTAATCTTCAAGTTTTTAATAAAAGTCAAGTTTTATCTTCATAATATTCTCATTCTTCCTTTCTTTTTAAATTTTATAATAATCTATCTTATTATTTTAGGATAAGTTTTTATAACTTTTTCCAAATAAGATTAGATTTATATAAAGTTTGGAATAATTAATTTTATTTCAAACTTATTGTTGCCTTTTAGTAGATCTAGCTTATTTGTGGAGTAATCATTTAATTAGCTTTTTAGCTTTTTAAATCTCATAAGTCCTAAGCTTAGGCTTACGACTTATTTATAAGCTACCTTTTTATTTAAGCACTTTAAGTTTTTGTTAATTAGTTTTGTAGATCTATTAGATTTAAGTTTTAAAAATTAAAAATACTTTAAAAAAACAAAAAAGTAATAATTAGATCTATTAGTTTTTCATATTAAAAGTTTAGATATATAAGTTTAGAGTTTAAAATTTAAAGTATTTTTTTAAAACCTTAAAAAATAGTTAGATCTATTAGGTTTTTATATAGATTAAGTAGATCTATAATTTTTAGCTTTAAAATTTAAAATACTTTTATAAAACATAAAAAGTATTTTAGATGTATTAGTTTTAATTAAATCTCTTTACAGAATATCAATTGTTGCTTATTATTGTTCTAACCTCTTGTGTTTTTGTGATATTGGCGAATGGATTTATCAAGTTTTGTAGAGAGCTTATGGTTGATTGATTTGGTTCAAGTTTGATATGGTTGATTAATTTTGTTATAGATTGATTTGGGAGGCCGTGTACTTTACGGGCCAAATTCGGGTTTAGCTTTTGATAGTTTTGGTATTGGGAGGCCGTGTACTTAACGGGCCGTATTTTGTTGATGTTGTTGATGTTATTTTTTTAGAGCGGTTTTCTACGGACTACGAGTACTAAAGCTCTCCTTTTTATTTTTCTAGTTTAATCGCTTTAGTTTTATTTAATTAGATCTTTTTAGTTTAAATTTTTTTTAATAAAAGTTATATTTTTTTATAAAAATCGGTTTAATTGGTTTTAGTTATTATTATATGTGTTTAAAAAATAGTTTAAAAGTTTTTAAAATTAGATTTCATTTAGATAAGCTCATTATTAGTAAAAAGTTTACACCTTTTTGTGATTATTAAGCTTATTAGTATATAAAGCTTGTAGCTTTATCATCTAAAAGATTAGTAAGGTTAAAACTTTATGCTTAATTTTTAAGTTTATCTTTGTGATTTTATTTTTCGTCACTATTACATGATATTACGTGTTTGCATTAGATTAATTTCGCATTATATTTATTTTTAATTATAGTTTATTTTTGTTGCATCTAGAATTATATTTGTAGTTTAATTTTTACGTTGCATTTTAGAGTAATTTTTACGTGAATTAATTGGGCTTTTATTTTTATATAGTCCTTAGCCTACATATTTTCCCCATTTTTCGCTTAAATAGACATAGATTACCAAACAAGTATTATTAACTAAAAACAATTAAAGTCTTAACGATAAAATTGGATTTCAATTCGAGTGAGTCGAGGAAAACGAACTTAATTAAAAATGCTATATCAAATTGGCGTCGCTGCCGCATCGCTCGTTACGATTAACGATTTTTCGTGAGAAGATTTGGGTTTTGGGATCCGTTTACTTTTGAACGTTACTTTTCTTGCTAAAAAAATAAAAAACATAAAAAAAATCAAAAACTTAATAATAAAAAAAAAACTCATCAAAAGCAAATTCTTTCCTAAGATTTGCACCAAAAAAATTAAAAAATCCAAAAGTAATACTTTTCCTAAAGTATTACACCAAAAATATTAAGTGTTATTGTTATTTTTCTTATTTCGATTTCTTTCATTTTTTATTGTGAATATATATTTTTATAAAAATACAAAAATATTTTTTTCTTCTACTATAAGATATTACGTATACGAACTTTAATACACAATATTCCAAAAGTATTGCCGAGGCATTACACCGTATTTGGAGGCGTTCCGGTTCCATCTACGTGTATCGATCAAACAAAAATAAAGGCAAAAATAGATAAATACTTTCGTTAAGCAAGAATTCGAAAAAATACGAACTTTAAGGTGAATAGATAGGGGACGCGCTATAAAAGGCCGTCTAAGGGAAGCTAGGTACATAAGTGCTTCGCGCCACCTCATTCCCCCCGTTCACTTGTGAGTATTTTGAGAAGGAAAGGCTGATAGGTGTGTGAACACCCATCCTTTTTCCACTTAATTCTGGCTAAAACGAGACCAAAACGCGTATTTAATATCATTTGTTTGGAATTATGCGTGGTTTTTGTGGTTATTGTGTTTTCAGAGCCAACCGGATGAATATTGAAGAAAACATGGGATTGCACGGGTTTTATCGAAGAAAAAGACTAAAGACGAAGTCTATTGTCCAAGAAATGCAAAAGATTTGAAGTCACTGGGCCTATTTGAAGATTTATCGAAGAAAAGGACCAAAGATGGAAGATTTACATATGTCGAAGAAACCTCAAGTCTATTAAACGAAGAAATTAAAAGACGAGTTGAATTTAATCGACGACAAACCCCGAATAAGAATCGAAAACGTCAACTTTTCTGAAAAGACGAGAAGACAAGAAGAACGGGAGAAAGCCCACTCACCAACCAAAGAGAACGCCTATGTAAAGAATTCCCTTCACACTTTTCATTAAGTTTTTCATTCCTTTTTTCTCTCCTTTTCTGTTCGTAGGCATCACCAACACCATTAGGGTGTTTGGTAATTTTGATTCTTGTTTTTCCAATCTTGTAGTTTAATCTTTGTCTTTTGATTGTTTAAACATTAATCTATCAATTTAATCCTTCATTTCATCATTGTTCATCTTCATCTTTTTTATTCAAAGTTAAAATTCTTATTTGGTTGATTTTGATTTTTAAAAGTTATTGGGTTTTATCTTTTTATTGATGGGATTTGATGTTTATGGTTAGTAGATTATTAGGCATTAGTTTTGTTTAAGTTTTGGTTAAACACTTGGTGGATTTTGGCTTGAAATCGTGTTCCCATGTTTTCCTGTCTCCTACTGTTCTTGAGTTTTCCCAGGTTCCGAATGAGCACAAAACTTCTGAATGAAGCATCTTAGTGAAAAGTTCCGAATCAATTTGTATTAAAAAGTTCCGAATGAATGGTTTTAAAAGTTCTGAATGAATGGGTTTTCAAAAGTTCCGAATCAGTTTCATTTTTAAAGTTCCGAATGAAAATCTTTAAAAGTTCCGAATCAATTTTGTTTAAAAGTTCCGAATAAACTTTCGAAGAAAGTACCGGATCAAGACTTCCGAATCAAGCTAGTTCACTCGGAAGACTTCCGAATCAAGGAGTTCATCCGGAAGAGTTCCGAACCAAACTTCCGGATCAAGGGTAATTCAGAAACTTTCGAATCAATTTTCTTTTGAGCATTTCGAATCAAGTTAAGTGATATTTACTGTTTCATTTTTTAATACCTAAATTTTAATTCAAGTTTTAATTCAAGTTTTATTAATTGCTATTAAATTAATTTCTTTTAGTTTAAGTTTACATCTTAGTGCATTTAAACCTTTTAGTAGATTAGAAAACCAATCCCCTTTTTAGTAACCAAGAACAACTATTCCACTTTGAGCTGCGATCAATTCGAGAGGATACCGATATTTAATCTGAACCCATACATATTCCATTTTGTATCAAATGGCGCCGCTCCCGGCTCTTCTCGTTAAGATCAATAGTTTTTTGTGAGAACTTGGATTTTGGGATCCGTTCCCCGTGAACGTTACTTTTTCATAAAAATTTTCAAAAATCCTAAAAAATATAAAATTTTCAAAAATACAAAAAAATTAAAAAACATAAAAAACAAAAATATTTCTGCTTTGTTTTTGCCTTGTTAGTTCTTTTGCAGGTGCATGCGTACACGATCAACGTCTTATCAAGAGCCCGAGCCTCTCGAAGACTTAGACATGGCCGGTGTACAAAACAACAACAATAACCCACCTCAAAACAATAATAATAACAATAACAACCCACCTTTCAACAACAATAATAACAACAACAATGAGCCTCTACCGGATAATCGCCCGATGATTGAACTTCTGCAAGCACATGTAGATGGTAACAATGATCCAATTGTCATACCCACGGTTACAGCCAACAACTTTGAGCTCAAATCCGGTTTTATCCAGATGGTCTCTGCTCAACCATTCTTGGGGCGTACCATTGATGATCCACATGACCACATCAAGAGATTCCTACAACTCACAAATACGGTCAAATTCAATGGTGTTCCACAAGAGGTAATCCGTTTGCAACTTTTTCCCTTTTATTTAGAGGGACAAGCCCGGTAATAAGTGTGAAAACACTTATCCTTTTACCACTTATTTCCAATAATAACAAGACCAAAACGTGTGATTTATGTCGTAAAAGTCGGGATTATGCGTGGTTTGTGTTTTTATTGTGTTTTAGGACCAAAATATGAAAAAGGAAGAAAATACGGGCTTTTATCAAAGAAAACGGGAAAAGACGAAGTCAAAAGATCAAGAGTACAAAAAGAACGGAAGTCCAAGGCCTATTCTGAAGATTTATCGAAGAAAAAGTCAAAAGACGGAAGTTTTAACGAAGTCGAAGAACTTAAGTCTAATAGAAGAAGAAAACTAAAAAGACAAGTTCAAATCCCGAGACGACAAAGACGAAGAATTAAAGTCGAGTCGAGAAAACGTGAAGAGAGCAAGAAAGAAGATGCAACACATGCACTCCTTCCACCCTCCCTATAAATACCTTCCTAATAGTCATTAGGAAGGGGGTTAGATTTTTAGTTAAATTTTCACTTTTTAGTTTTTAGAGAGAGAAAGTCTTAAACTTTCTCTCACTTGTTCATCTCTTTCTTTTAATCTTTCAAGATTAACTCTTTGTATTGCTTATTTTATTAATCAAGTTCCATTTTAAGCTTTTATCTCTTAATCTCATTCTACTTTTCTTTGATTTATGATTGATTTTGGTGCGTATATCATAATATCCGTGTTGTTCTAGTTGATTTAGTGCTTAAAAATTAATCTTTTGATCATTTTATAAGTTTTCATTAGATTAAGCTTTAAGACTTTTGTGCTTATTGGCTTATTTTTATGATTAGCTTATTTTTCTTATTAAAAAGCTTTATTAAAAAGTTTATGTTTTTATTGTTTGATCTAAAAAGTTGCTTAATTTCGAGTTGAATAAGTTGAGATAAGTGCTTATTTGATTCGGTTAAGTATTCGGATTGATAGGTTTTGGATATTAGCTTATTGAACTTAGCTTATTTCCTAGCTTTCCCAAATCCCACAATTTTCGGAAAGGGTGGTAAAGCCCCTTTCCGATTGGATTTTTCCGACCGGTACATCATCATAACCAATTTCCACAATTTTCGGAAAGGGTGGTAAAACCCCTTTCCGATTGGTCCACATTCCGACGGCACCCCACAAACATTCCGATCGTTGGCTTTTGTTGCATATTCCGACGGGAGGTTATTTAGCCTGTATTCCGATTGGTAGTTTGGCTAAGTATTCCGATTGGGTTAAGTTTGCATATTCCGATTGGGTCCCTAATCCCACTTTCCGATTGACAGTCTTGCGGATATTCCGATTGTGTTACTTTTTTCCACTATTCCGATCAACCGATCGGAATACATTCCGATCGGGGCCTCTTTTGCATTGTTTTGGGTTCTTTCGATCTTACTTTCTTATAGTACCTTTTTTTATTAAGTTTTAATTTTTGAGAAATTTTCTAAGTGTTGGTTTATTAAGTGTTTAAGAATTTTTCTAATCTAATCTTTATGTTTAGCTACTTTTTATTTTACTCGTCATTTAAAATTAATCTTAATTCTTCTATTTACTCAACGACACTTTATTTACTTGCTAGTAGTTTAAAACAAACAAAACCAAACCATTCACTTGATTCACCAAAAGACGATTGAGTCGCACTTAAGACCGGTTTTCAATTCGAAAAGATTCGGTTTAACGAACTTTCGGTTTAACGAACTTTCTCAACGAACTTTCGGTTTAAATGCCATCTCACCACTCCCCCATACTAAGCCATTGCCGTGCCCTCACGCAATGCTAGTATAAAGTATCTAAGAATCACCAAAGTTCAATTTTATTAACCTTTATTGAAAAGTAAAAGACTTGCAACATACTACGAGAATGTGTAAAGACATAATGTATGATTTTCATCACCAAAATGTGACTTTTAGGGTCAAAGAATAGAAACAAGTTAATGTTCCTTAGAGTAAACTTCGTCATCCTTGATGGTCATACATTCCATGCTAAGTGCAAAAACAAGATCATTGTTGGTACAAGTCACAATGCTAACACTACTCATACGTCCAAATTGTGTAATACTTTTTCTCCCCGCAATCCTAGTTATTATAAAAGGAAATGGGTTACTAGCATTTTTTATCTAATTGTCATGGATCACAAGTGATTCATATTGACTTATTTGAGTAGTTATTAGTCCGAAAGCAAAGTAGCACGATTTGATCAATAGTTAGCCGAAGGACAAAATCTTTTAAAACGGCTTCTCGTGTATCTCCTTAAGTTCATATCTTGGCATAACTCGTTTCACGATTGGAGACCTTTCTCGGACCGATATTTGGCATGTACTTCATACTTCAAATCTTAGGAAGACGTTCTTGAAATTATGGTCTTCTCTTCATATATTTGGAATTTCTTCACTTGACGTTTTTGAGAGATTCTTCATATAGGACCACGACTTCATCATTTTTCTTCAATCTTTACTTTGGACTTTGATATACAACGATCCGCCTCCTTTTCGGACTTGGATATATTTATCCTCATACCTTGTTAGGGTCTTTTTGGATAGACTTTCTCCATTCTTTAGGGGAGTAATAGCTTCTCGTCGTGTGTCTCGATCCTTCATATTGATTTTGGAATAATGATACTTCACATCATCTTTGGATCTTTAGCAAAAATAGAGCTCCTCATGCCTTGTTAGGGCCTTTTTGGATGATCGCCAATCTTCGCGTCCCGCTTCAATAAGTTATGCCTTGGCTATGAAATCTATTCAACCCCGAGCAACTTTTAAACGATCTTGCGCTAGAGGCTAAGTAACCTTTCAAATCGTACGACCTTACTTATTGCAATTATGTTTTATTCCTAATGCATTGATCTTATGGGAAGAAAAAGCCACAATTAAAAACATATGAGTTTTTGAAAGAACACTTTCATGTTCTACGTTTAGCATGATCACTTGTCTAACTCTATCATTTCTCGTTCTTCACTATATAAAGACCTCTAATTAAAGAGACTCGTGAATACTTAGCCATGCAAGTCAAAATTAAGCCAAATTTGGATTAGCTTTCATTAAGACTATATCAAATCAAAGTTTTGGGTTTTCAAGCCACCTATAGGATCTTGCACTTTCTTGGACTTTTTCAAGTTTAGAGAATGCATTTTATAGTTCCCTTGATAAGTGACTTTCTAGAATCAATTATAGGAATTTGCGAAAAGTTCTTGTTCTTAACCCGAATGAATTAAGACTTTCGCGTTTTAAAGCTCCCTATATAAAAGTCTAGCAAAACTTGAATTGAGCGGGTTAAGGAATGTAAATGGCTCCAAATGCCCATCAAGTCAAAAATTAACTCTTATTCTACCCATCGGAAAATATACATTCGTGTCTTAAAAACACTTATGAAAACTAAGAAAAATTTTAAAATTTGGCCATTTTTAGCCTTATTAGCAAAACAAAACATTGAAAGTTGGAAAACGTGAGGGCGTAGCAAAGCAAGTACCTATTCACCCCCCATACTAAAAGTAAACATTGTCCTCAATGTTTCGAGTCTAAAGGTGGAGCACCCCCATACTAGAGACGAAGAGTCGAATGCTTAGGATCTAGCATGGAAAGGGTGATCAACAATATATCTAAAGCCGTTTATTAATTATGCTAAAAGATAATTGTTAGAACAATAAAGGATATGTCATGGAATCGTGAAAAACTTCTTCAAACGAACGATGGAGGCTCACGTAAACGAACACGAGAGTCTTCAATCGTAGATGATGATGATCTAGATAACACAATCACAAACAACCACGAGACAACGAGTTGAAAGGGTACAAGTCCCCTTATTAGTGAATATAAAAGATAAGCATGGGATCTCCCCCACGAGGTACCTCGTTTTTGATTACCGAGTCATGAGCTCGACTCGATCCCCTCAAAATGAACATTTAGGGATATCATGGTATGGTCAATGGGGCTTACATGATTAACAAGGCCCAAAAAGCAACCGGTAAAAAGGACTAAGTCCTTAGATGATGCAAAATACCGGGGTCGAAAATGGCGTTTTCGTTTCCATTGGAAAAACAATTCAACGCCACTTCAACATGTGCCATAAACTCAAAGAGTTTGAAGAAAATAGATGAGAAATAGAAGGGTGGGACAATTGGTAAGACAAACGTTTGAGCTACTCGAGGTAGACTCGCACCAAGCAAATAGAAAGATTTTCCATTTATTGCATCGGTGGAAGACCGAGATTTCCCTTTACATGAAATTCCGGGATCGAATATCTCGTCCTCGGTGGACAAGGATGAGGGAACATAAGGGGCTTCCCCCATACTAAGACCACACAAAACATCGTCAAAAGGAGTAGACGAGTTTGTAGCACTCAAAACACGTGGTGATGACGGAGTTAGATTTGTAGAAAAATCAATTAAATCACATTTAAGATCTTTTCCTTTTTTATCTCTTAAACTCTCATTATGAAAAGCCTTTTTGATTATGTCGAAAATATTCGGTGTTTCTAAGATGATGTTAGTTACACTAAAAATTCTCACATTTTGAAACCGTTTTGGTTTTGGTGGTGGCAAGTTCTCAAAACGTGACGAAGAAAACCTCCCCATCGGGGCCAACATATTCATCATCCGAAAGATCTTCCGTAGAAACCGGCAACTTATCAACACTTTTCAAGAATAAATATTCGAGGTGAGGCGTAGGATTTTTCGATTCAAGTATTGATGGTTTCTTCTTTGTCGGCTTAGCACTCATAACCTCCACCGGCGGAGGAAATGGTAAATTGTTTTTGGCGACATTCCCTAAAACTCTTGGTGAAAATCCTTTGCAAATGACATTGGTCGAGTCACCATGGTTTAAAGTTGCAATCGAATAGACATGAGAAAGATTGGAGATTTGCGTTGCATTGATGACAAGTTCTTCTTCATTGAAACGAAGGGTGATTTTTCGAGCATGAACATCGATAAGTGCTCTTGATGTATCCAAAAATGAACGACCCAAAATGAGAGGAACTTTTCGATCGATGGGAATGTCTACAACGATAAAGTCAACGGGATAGTAAAACTTTCCGACTTAAACAAAAACGTCCTCGGCTACTCCACATGCCATGATCGTAGAATGATCGGCCATCTCGATAGACATGTTCGAAGGAGTAAGAGCCGGAAGCGAAAGCGATTTGAAAATCTCGAGAGGCATCAAATTAATACTAGCGCAAAGATCGGCCAAGGTGTAGCATTCCTCCATATCTTGAATAGCACACGGAATCAAAAATTTACCGGGATCACCGACTTTTTGTGGTATGCGGCTTAGAAAAACCGATGAACAACTAGACGATTGTTGTAACTTCTCTTTGTTGTTGAGCATACTTTTGAAGTTTGCGGCAAATCGAGGCATCATGATTAAAGCATCGGCAAAACTTATGTTAAAATGCAAATCACGAAACATTTTCATGAATAGCTCAAATTGATAATTGTTCCGTTCTTGTGCCTTTTCTTTGTTACGTCTCGAAGGGTAGGGTAAAGGTGGTGTGGGTTGGTCATTAGGCAACGGCCTTGGAAACTCGGGTTCCACAATTGGTGTTGGTTCAACCGTAGGTGTGGCATGAGCGGTACTTCGTGGGATTGTAATGTGCTCTTTTTCGACCATCACCTCGGGTTCTTTCTCGATTTCCTTCTCCTTAGAAGTACTTGGACGAGAGATTGGTTCCTTGAAAGTTTTACCACTTCGTGTAGCAACAACCTTCAATTCTCCCCTCGGGTTGTTAATGGTATCACTAGGAAGACCACCCGAAGAAGAGGGCTTACACATGATTGCTTCAAACATCTTAGCCATTCGGTCCTCAAATTTTGATTGCCTAGCATCCGCTTTTAATAATTCTTGCTTAATCTCATGTTGTCCTAATTCCATCTTTTGTTGATTTTGTTGAAGACGTTGGACATTTCCTTCCATTTTGTTTGCATGAGTTTTAAGTTCATTAGCAAGTTCATTTTTAAGCTCATTTTTCAACTCGGATCTTAAGCTAATCATCTAACGTTGCATATTATCAAATTTAGCATCATTTGCTTTTGCATAATCCAAAAATTCTCCTTGCAAATTTTTCGTGTGAGCATTTTGAAAACCTTGTGTAGTGTTTTGAAAATCACGGTTTTGGTTTTGATTAGAGATTTGTCCATTCCCACTTTGATAATTCCCTTTGTTGTAATTGCGTGTGTTGCCTTGGTAATTACCTTGGTTGTTGTTTCGATAATTGTTAGCATTTTGGTTTGGTGGAGCTTGATTTGGACGAGAACCTTGGCCGTTTTGGTTATAAGTTCTCGTTGCTACATAAGCACTCGAAGTGTTACCATCCGCGGTAATGCACTCGGAAAGATCATGAGCTCCCCCACAAGATAAACAACTCTTAGCAACCGCTTTAACCGAAGCGGAATTGGAAGCTTCTTGAGCCTTCCAATGGGACATTAGATTAGCAAATCTATCAAAAACCGATTTTCCTCATTAGCTTCATCATGTAAGGCATTAATGCTACGAGACGATTGTGACGAAGATGACGAACCCATATTGGCAACACTCGGTGTGTTACGAGGGCTATAAACCTTAGATCGATTTTCAATGATTTGTAAAGCCTCATTTGTCGTCTTGCACAAAAAATTACCACCCGCGGCGGCATTCAAATAATCTCGTTCATGATCATTAAGCCCATTATAAAAGGTATCAATTTGATGCAATTCCGAAAAATCATGGTGAGGACATTCATGTAACATCTCTTTAAATCGTTCCCATGCCATTGAAAAACTTTCATTATTACGTTGCACAAATCGTGAAATCTCATTTTTTAAGTGTGTTGTTTTAGATGGTGGAAAAAACTTGTTCACAAACTTAGAAACGAGATCGGCCCATGTCAAAATCGAATTTGGCGGTTCTTTCTCGAGCCAAATTTTTGCGGGTCCATCCAACGAATATGGAAACAACATCATCTTAATGGCGTCATGCGGAACATCCTTAAATTTGCTAGTGGCGGTGAGACGGTTGAAATTCCTAATGTGGTAATGCGGGTTGTCTTTCTCGTGACCTCGAAACTTGTTTGCTTGCAACATCGACATTAAACCCGTCTTAATCTCGAAATTCTCCGCAAGGATGGCGGGAATCACAATAGCCTCTCCAAAACCCTCGGTGGGTGCTTGTAGCAACTCCATCATAGTACGATTAGCCATGACGACTTCTTGTTCTACAATAGGTTCAACAATTGGAGGTTCTTCAACAATCAACGATCCTTGATTTGCTTGCTTTTGAAGACGTTTACGAGCTCGTTTAGCTTGATTACGAGTGATCATAAACTACACGAAGAATGGGAGGTGAGCAAAGAAGATTCTTTTTGGTTGTTTTGTGGATTTTCAATTTTTTTGTGTTTTTGATGATTTTTAATTTTTTTGGATTTTGGTGTATCTTCGTAGACAACAATCTACAAAATCTCTCCTCGAATCAAACTCTTGATTAAAGAAGCCTCAAAGGAATGAAAACGATCACGTGGAGTGAACGCCTTCGAATGACTTTAGAACTTTGGTGAAAACCAATTTGTTCACGAGGGTTTAATCACAAAGAAAACCAAGCAAATATAGTATACGTATTAATACTTTGGGCGGCAAAACCCTCGATTAGCCTTCAATGTCAAAATACTCACAAGCAAGCGGGGAAACGAGGCGGCACGAAGCACTTAAGAGCCTTTTTCCTTAGGGTATATTTTATAATACCCGCCTTATACCCACCTTATAGTTTGTATTTTTCAAAATCGAGCTTCTCGAAAGTATTTATCTATTTTTGCCTTTTCTTTTTGTTTGAGATTCGAATACAATAATTAGGAGATCAAATCCCAATTAAGGTTGTGTTTTCACACTTTTGGAGATATTGTATTTTGATTGTGATACTTAATACAATATATTAATAATATTTGTACAAGAAAAACCAAGAAAACCGATAATACATGTTAAGGGAGTTCCACTTAACACAAATACTTTTTATGGATAATATCAAAAACAAAAGCTTCCAAATTAAAGCACAACACACCTCCCCGGCAGCGGCGCCAAAATGATTGTAGTAAAACACGACTCTTGTTTAGGAAAACAAAAGAACGTATATGAGCGGTAAGTATCGAGTGATGATTTTAGGAAAAATCAACACAGATGACCCAATCACTTAAAAAGAGAGAGAAAGTTCGTTTCCCAAGGAGGTATATGTGTGTGAATTAACTTGTAATTATTTGAGATTAATATTGAGAAGAAAGGGGGTGAGAAGATGAAAAGACGGTTACGTTAAAATTAAACTACGACGTAAAAGACGTAAAGTCGTGAAAAATTACCCAAATTAAAAATTTTATACTAAGACCAAAAACAAAATCAATAATTAAAAAGACTAAAAAGAAGTCTAAAATAATATAAATAAAGATAAAAAAATTCAACAAAGATACTTTAAAACCTTTTATTAATTAAATATTTAATTTTAAATGCTAATTAAAGCCCTAAAATTAAATATAACTAATTCAAATGTCTAAAATATGATTTTATTGAATAATTACTTAACTTATATTATTAGAAGACTAAAAAGTAATTTTAAAAGATAATAAAACTATTTTTAAAATCTAAAAATGATTAAAAATGATTAAAACCTAATTAAACTTAAAATAATTATAAAAATAAATCTAAAAGCTATAAAAATATTCTAAAAATGGAGATAGTCCTAATTAATGATAAAGAACCTAAGAAAAATGAAAAAGAAATAAAAATAAAATTTTGATTTTTTAATAATAAAATAATATTAAAATAATGCTAAAAATAAAAAGTTCTCAAATAAATTCTAAAAAATTCTCAAAAATCCTAATTATTCTAACTAAGAAGAAAATGTAAATTAAAGTTTCTAAAACCTCTTAATTAATTTTATATTAATTTTTAAAGTTGCTTAAAAATCCTAAAATCTTATAAAATTAAAAATAAGCCAAATTAAAAACCTAATAAGCTGTAAACCTCAAAATATTATTTTAAAAGCTAAAAATTATTTTTCCTAAAAATAAAAACTCTTTTTTCTATTTTTTAATGATTTTATAAAAACGGATAATAAATAAATGCAAAGAAAATAATTAAATAAAAGGAAAAATATAAAAATTAGCTAGAAAAGTCACAAATCCTATAAAGGTCCTAGGAAAAATGAAAATAAGCAAAATCGTTAAACCAATAAGCTCAAATGAGCTTATTTGCTCACGGCTTTTAATTAAGCTAAGAAAAGTAAAAGAGGTTAAATAAAGTTTGAAATCAAACCCTAACGTAAAAAGGAGTCTAGATCAATGGTAGTTCCCTTAACCCTCCAGCGAGAGGTCTAGGGTTCGAGTCCGTTGCGGGCTACCTTTTTGCTTTTTTTTTTTTTTTTTATTTTTTTCTTTTTCTAACCAATTTGACAACTTGTTAACCTTGTAAACTCAATCCAATACACCTTTTTACACAAGATTTAAGCAATTTAGATCACAAAATGTGCCCAGTTAGGCTATGTTGCTGATGAACAAGTGTGAGTACACACTTGTGCATTTTTTGAGCCAAGAGGGGCCTGGCTATGCTTTGTTTGGTGATGATATTGGACAATGGGGGCACCCTTGTGCTTATTGAAGCACAAGGAGTCAAGATGAACAGAAATCAATCAACTAGCACTCCAAATTCACACAAATAAGGCACACACAGGCAAAGACAGGTTGCTGTGATCTTAGGACTAGGTCTGGGGACTTATTAGCTAATAACTTGCACCTCAATGAACTTTAAAGACCCAAATTAAGCACACAAAGTCTCAAACTGACATACAAACCAAATCAAACCCTGAAATATCCTAGAGCTTAACAGCTTTCACAAAATCATGCACCAAAAATCATGAAAAATGAGCAGATTGGTGGATATGCAGAATTGAGCTACTTTTTTCCTTTTCAAACACACCAATTCCTTCTAATCTTGCACTAAATTGAACTAAAACTACCAACAAACCTAACTCAACCTTATTGAAGCTGTCTAACACTTATGTAAACACAAATCAAATCCTTTTGCCCTGCTTAAACACGTTTCCAAACACCCTTTTAAAATTCTCTAAGCAACTTTTAACACACCAAAACACTTTAAAACCTAATCAAATTGTTTCCCTTAGCATCTAGCATGCATATGACACCACATAAACACAAATCAAGCAGCTATAACACACATAATCAAACAATCATGCATATCACTTTTTCTGAACTTTTTCTGAAATTTTTCAAAAGGGAAAAGAGAATACCTTAGGGCCTTACATCCAAGGCCCTAGTGGATGTATAATCCACCTCCTTACCAACTGGGGTTGGTGCAGATCCTTGGATCAACAACCTTCCACACCTGTTTAAGACAGATCAAAGCAAAACAAAACAACAAGCATAAACTATCTTTCTGTTTCTTTTTCTTTCTTTTTAAAACTTATCCAAAACCTTTTAACACTTCTCAAAACGTTTTAATAACCTCTTAGTCACTAATTAAAACTTACCTCTTAACATTCAAACCTGAAACAAATTTCTTACCAAAAAATCTCAATTTCAGAAACCTTTATAAAATTTTGAAAATCAAAATTACTTCACCAAATAACAAAGTGGAACTTAGAATCTTAGCTTCAACACAATACACAACTTTTTATAAACCTAAAAAGGAATTACACTTGATTTTCTCAAACACCAAACTTTTATTTCATAAAAAAGGAATTACAAGTGAGAAGCTAAAAAACTGGAACAAAGGGTCATCACAGGTTGATGCCTCTATTTATAGTAGTCTAATGAACAATCTAGAATGCTAAAATCAAAACCCTAATCACTAGAAAATCCCAAATATGCCCTTGACGTTTTTGAGTGATGAGTTGTCAAAATGGATCATGGACGTTTATTCATGCGTTGGAAGTAAGCAATGAACCTCAGTTGTTGATTTAGGACACGTCATTTAACTTGGGGACCAAGGTGTATGCTGATTGGTTGAATGGGGAATTGGGGGTAGGGTCCACAGTGGTGGGATTGGGGTTTTTAGGTGTGGGATGGGTTCCTGCGTGTGTGAATCACACGTGGGCAAAGTTAATTGAAATTTACCCAGGTTTAAGTGAAGGTAATTTCTGGAGGTGTAAAAGGTGAATAGTAACTCTCCTTGATCCGATTTTGGGGGAACAGATAGTGTTTGGTGCAATTTAGATTTGAAAGTTTCAGTTGCACATATTCAGTCCTTGTGTTTTGAAGTTTTTGGTATTTAAGGGTTTTCAGCCCTAAAACCCGATTTGCTTTGTTAATAACTTTCACACCTTGTCATTTTTGGCACCAAACTTTAGAAATAGGTTTCAAAGGATTGTTTTTGCCATTTTGAGTAATTTCAAGGGCTGATCTTGGGCAATCTTGATCTTCAAAGGTCTTCAATGTCTCTTAATCTTCATGAGGGACCAATATTGACAAATTGATTTTGTTGAGGGGCCAATCTTGTCATTTCTTCAAAGTTGAAGGGCCTTTTTGTAATTTTGACAAACTTAAGGGACCAAACTTGTAATTATCAATATACAAGGGTTTTAAGTGTCATTTCTTCATTAATGGAGGATCAATCTTGTTTGTCTTCAAGTCTTCAAGGGTATTTGTTGAAAATTCCATGATTAGGGCCCGGTTCTTTGTACGGCTTCGTTTCTCGTGTCCGTTTTTCCTTGTAACTTGTGATCTTTTGTCTTTTTCACGATATCCATACCTAAAATACACATGAACACAAAAGCAAGCATATATATGGTATTTTATGACATTTTTATGCATTTAAAGCCCAAAAAGAACGATGAGATCATGTATAAATGCCATCTCATCACTGGTGTTAATAACAACAATAATCACCCACCTCAACACAATTTGAATAATAACAACAACAACAACAACAACAATGTCCTTCTACCTGATTTACGAACCATGGAGGAATTGTGCCAACCCACCATGAACGGACGCGGAGGCCCGATTGCGCCAATGCACGTCACGGCTCAGGAGTTTTCGTTGAAGCATCACATGATACAACAAGTGCAAACGAACCCATTTCGTGGAATTCCGGATGATGATGCCAACAAACACCTCGACAAATTCATTACCATTACCCAAAGCATGAAGTGCCCCGGTGTTTCTATGGATGACCTTCGCCTTCAACTTTTTCCACACTCACTTTCTCACCATGCCGAAAAATGGTTTGACCGTCTTCCTAAGAATTCTATTCACACGTGGAATGACATGACTCAACGCTTTTTATCGCGCTACTTTCCCCCATCCATGGTCACTAGCCTTCGTAACCAAATCAGTGGATTTATGCAAGAGAATGATGAATCGCTTTTCGATGCTTGGGAACGCTACAATGATTTGATCGACCGCTGTCCTAATCACAATATGCTCCCTGTCACTCTCATTGACACCTTCTACAATGGTCTCACTTTTCGTGATCGTGACACGATCAATGCCGCCGCCGGTGGTACTTTTATGAAAAGGAGACCGGAGGAGTGTCGAGAGTTGATTGAAAACATGACTACTCACCACAAGAATTGGGATTCTTCCGCATCCTCAAGATCTAATCAGAGAGTCAATGTTTCATCTACTTCTTCCACCACCAACTCGTCTGTTTTGGAACGTGCTATTCTTGATATTAACAAAAGTCTCCAAATTTTGACTTCTAACCAAACTCAACAAGCTAAAGCCGTTGCTATTTCTTGTGACACATGTGGTGGTCCTCATTCCTACAATGAGTGTTCTTCTACTCACGGAAATTATTCTGAAGACGTTAACGCAGCATATGGTACTTATCCTACGGGAGGCTATCAAGCCCGCCCTCAAGGAGACCGTGGCTTGCTAAGTTATCATTCCAACAATTATCTTGCTCCTCCCGGTTTCCCTCCTGCAAACAAAAACCAACAACAAAGCTACAAACGAAACAACCAATCCCAACCTCGTGCTCAAAATCAATATCAATCCCAAAGAAACCCATACCCAACTCAAGGAAATTCTCAAGCTCCACCTCTCAATCAACCGATGGCCATAAACCAAGACGTCGAGACGTTCATGAAGACTAATCGTGAGATGGTGACGAATCTTCAGAGTCAATTTGTCAACTTGAAGAATGACATGGTGAAACAAGGGAGCGATATTCGAGCCGAGCTAAGGAATGACATGGCCAAACATAGCAATGATATTAATGCCAACATGCAAAACTCGTTTAACAATCAAGCTCTTCACCTTCGTGATATGATTGGTTCGCTCATCCAACGTAATCAACCCTCTTCTTCGGGTACTCTTCCGAGTAATACCGTTGCGAATCCAAGAGGGGAGATGAAAGCAATCACCACTCGTAGTGGAAAAGGTTATATGGAACCCGAGCTTCCTACACCTCCACCCGTGATTGTGAACAAGGAAAAAGAGAAACTTTCCCCACCTCCTTCACCTTCTATCCCCATTTCCCCACCACCCGTGGTTGTGAGTGATCCTATTCCCTTAAAGCCTTCTTCTTCATCCAATATACCTTATCCTTCAAGGTTGAGGAAAGAGAAGCAAAAGAGCAAGGATGATATTCAAGTTTCAAACTTTCTTAAAATGTTTAAACAACTGAATTTTAACATCTCCTTTGTCGAGGCTCTCGCTCACATGCCCAAATACGCTAAGATGTTTAAAGATCTTCTAAGTGATAAGGAAAAGCTTCTTGACATCGCTCAGACCCAACTTAATGAGAACTGCTCCGCAGTGCTCTTAAGAAAATTGCTCACCAAACTTGGTGATCCGGGTCGCTTCTTGATTCCTTGCAACTTCCCGGGAGTAGAGAATTGCATGGCCTTAGCCGATCTAGGTGCCAGTATAAACTTAATGCCTTTAAGTGTTTGGAAGCAATTATCTCTCCCCGAGCTAGTCCCCACCAAAATGACTTTGGAATTAGCCAACCGTACGGTTGCTTATCCAGTGGGGATAGCTGAAGATGTCTTTGTTGGCGTCGATAAATTCACCTTCCCGGCGGATTTTGTCGTCGTTGACTACGAGATGGATCCCCGTGTTCCATTAATCGTTGGACGTCCATTTCTGACGACCGGTCGCACTCTTATTGATGTAGCCGCAGGCGAAATAATCATGAGAGTTGGTGACGATAAAATTGTCTTCAACATGGGTAAGATTTCTAAGCAACCTTATTCGTATGAGAGTGTTAATGCTATTGATGTTCTCGATGAGGCTTGTGAAGAACATTTTCATGATGCTTGCAAAAGTACTCCTTCTTCTCTACCCAATGTTGAGACCGTTGCCTCAATTGCTCCAACATTGACTCCTTTTAGAGAAAGTGACTTGGATGATTTCGAAGCTAGCTTGTGTCCTCTCGATATTAAGTATGATAATTTGTCCACAAATTGGGATGAAGACATTAGTACTATTGACAGACTTCTCAATGAGGACCCGTTCTCTCCTCCTGCTCCTAAAGAGGTGACTAATGATGATCCATTGTTAGTTTCACCATCTATTGAGGATCCTCCTACTCTCGAGCTTAAGGACCTACCTCCTCATCTGGAGTACGTTTTTCTGGAAGACGACGAGAAGCTACCGGTCATCATCGCTAAGGATCTGAAAGAAGACGAAAAAGCCCGACTTGTCGCTGTGTTGAAAAAGCATAAATGCGCTATCGCTTGGAAAATCTCCGACATCCGTGGAATTGATCCTCACTTCTGCACACATAAAATTCTCATGGAGGACGACTTTAAGCCCACAATTCAAAGCCAACGAAGGGTGAATCCCAAAATACATGAAGTCATCAAAAAAGAGGTTATCAAACTTCTTGATGCGGGTATGATTTACCCTATTTAGGATTCACCATGGGTTAGTCCAGTCCATTGTGTGCCTAAGAAAGGCGGAATCACCGTTGTGCCGAATGCAAACAACGAGTTGATTCCTACCCGTCTCGTTACTGGGTGGAGAGTTTGTATAGACTACCGCAAACTCAATGATGCCACGAGAAAGGATCATTTCCCTCTACCTTTTATGGACCAAATGCTTGAATGTTTAGCTGGTAATGAATATTACTGCTTTTTGGATGGTTTCTCGGGTTATTTTCAAATACCCATTGATCCCAAGATCAAGAGAAGACAACATTCACTTGTCCCTACGGCACATTTGCTTATAAAAGAATGCCATTTGGCTTATGCAATGCCCCCGGGACTTTCCAAAGGTGCATGTTGGCTATCTTCCATGACATGGTTGAGCAAACCATGGAAGTCTTCATGGATGATTTCTCGGTCTTCGGGGATTCCTTCTCTTCTTGCCTTGCCAATTTGGAACGTATGCTTAAGCGGTGTGAAGACACTCGCCTTGTTCTGAATTGGGAAAAATGCCATTTTATGGTAAAAGA
This sequence comes from Glebionis coronaria, assembly GCA_025667525.1. Taxonomy (NCBI): domain Eukaryota; kingdom Viridiplantae; phylum Streptophyta; class Magnoliopsida; order Asterales; family Asteraceae; genus Glebionis; species Glebionis coronaria. The sequence goes on from CM046882.1 coordinate 179,986,992, forward strand.
AGGCATTGTGCTAGGACACAAAATCTCTAAAGTCGGTCTTGAAGTCGACCGTGCTAAAGTTGATGTCATAGCCAAATTACCTCCACCTTCAACCGTGAAGGGTGTGAGAAGTTTTCTGGGTCATGCGGGCTTCTATCGTAGATTCATTCAGGATTTCTCTAAAATCGCTCGCCCGATGACCCACCTCTTGGAAAAAGATACTCCTTTTATCTTTTCTAAAGAGTGTCTCGAAGCCTTCAATCTTCTCAAGGATAAGCTAACTAAGGCACTGGTCTTGGTTACCCCTAATTGGGAGCTGCCTTTTGAATTGATGTGCGATGCTAGCGACTTTGCTATTGGTGCGGTTTTGGGACAACGAGTGAATAAACACTTCCAACCAATCCACTACGCTAGCAAAACAATGACGGGGGCTCAATTGCATTATACGACAACCGAAAAAGAGCTTTTAGCTGTTGTCTATGCTTTTGAGAACTTTCGCCCCTATCTTGTTTTATCCACCACCATCGTATACACGGACCATTCCGCGTTGAAGTACTTGATGACAAAGAACGATTCTAAGCTAAGACTTCTTCGCTGGGTTTTGCTCCTTCAAGAATTCAACATTGAAATTCGTGACAAAAAGGGAGCCGAAAACCTGGCCGCGGATCATCTGAGTCGACTTGAGGATCCATATCAGGGGGATCATCCGAACAAAGAGATCAATGACTCTTTCCCCCTGGAGACTCTAATGTCTATAAATCTCAATCTTGATGGCACCCCGTGGTTTGCGGACATTGCAAACTACTTAGCGGGTGGTATTCTCATCCAAGGGTTAACATCCCAACAAAAGAAGAAGTTCTTGAACGATGTTAAGACTTACTTTTGGGATGACCCTTATCTATTCAAACAGTGTGCTGATCTGATTATTCGTCGATGTGTTGACGGACCGGCAACTTTCGATATCCTCCAAGCTTGCCACAAAGGACCCACCGGTGGTCACTTTGGTCCCAACTACACCGCTAAGAAAGTGTTTGATTCAGGATTCTACTGGCCCACCATTTATCGTGACGCTCACGAAATGGTTAAGCATTGTGATGCTTGCCAACGTCAAGGCAAGATCACACATAAGGATGAGATGCCTCAAAATTTCATACAGGAATGTGAAATCTTTGATGTATGGGGCATCGACTTTATGGGGCCATTTCCATCCTCCAAAGGGAACAAGTACATCCTCGTCGCCGTCGACTACGTCTCTAAATGGGTTGAAGCTAAGGCTCTTCCTACGAATGATGCGAGGGTGGTTGTGAACTTTTTGAAGCAGCTTTTCGCTCGATTTGGCGTTCCTCGTGCTATCATCAGTGACCGCGGGACTCATTTTTGCAACGATCAATTTGCAAGAGTCATGGCTAAGTATGGTGTCAATCACCGTCTTTCCACCGCCTATCATCCCCAAACCAATGGGCAAGCCGAGATATCCAACTGTGGCTTGAAGCGAATTTTGGAGCGAACTGTGGGAGAGCATCGTGTCGCGTGGGCCGATAAGTTAGATGATGCTCTGTGGGCTTTCCGTACTGCTTACAAGACCCCGATCGGTTGTACACCTTATCGTCTTGTGTACGGGAAAGCCTGCCACCTACCCATCGAGCTGGAACATAAGGCGCACTGGGCCTTGAAGTGGGCTAACTTCGACATCATCAAAGCCGGTGATCATCGCAAGGTTCAACTCAACGAGCTCAACGAACTAAGGAATGAAGCTTATGAGAACTCGCTGATCTACAAGGAGAAGACAAAGATGATCCATGACGCAAAAATCAAGAACCGAGAGTTCCAAGTTGGTGATCAAGTCTTACTCTTTAACTCTCGGTTGAAGATCTTCTCTGGCAAGTTGAAGAGCCGCTGGACTGGTCCATTCACCGTCGCCAAAGTCTTTCCTTATGGGACCATTGAGCTTTCTCAGCCAAATGGGCCCAATTTCAAGGTGAATGGCCAGCGTCTGAAGCTGTACTTTGGTGAGGACATCTCTCAGGAGATGATTCCATCCCTCACCACGTTCCCCATGAACTAAAATTGGGTCGAGTCAGGCTCATGACTCGGTGAACAAAAACAAGCGCTTCTCGGGAGGCAACCCGTGTTCTATCCTTTACTGCTTTCCTAATAAGTGTAGGGGGAGCCCCGCATATGTTTGTTGTCTTGTTTCTTGTGCTGTGCAGGAATTTAAGCTTCAGAGAGCATCTTGATGACTTTTGACGAACCGTGATACCGTGTTCCCATCTTCCCGGTTCTATCCTAAACTCTTGTGATTCAATATTTCATATTCTATATGTTCACATTGAATTCACTTTAGTTGTCCTTTCCTTAGCAAGATTTAAACAAAGTGCACAATGTCCTAAGTGTAGGGGAGTTTACTCCCACATGCTTAAACATTGAGGACAATGTTTATCTCAAGTGTAGGGGGGACTTCTATCGAAGTAAGTGGTCTTTTCCATGAATTTGCCCTCATTTTAACCGGAAAATTTGATTTTTTGACATTTTTCAAAAGTTTTAATCTATTTTGGCCTAGTTGTATAGTTGTATTTGCCTTTGTTATGTTTCCTTTGCTAGAATAGTTTTTCAATAAAGTGGTTTTAGATTTTTCTTAGTCGTGAATATTTTGACTCAACCCGAGTTTACTTGCCTAAGTTTACTCTAGCTAGTATCCTTAACGTGTTTAAGTCAAGTTTTGCTAGGCTTTTATATAGGGAGCTATAAAACGCGAAAGTCTTAACTCTCACGGGTTAAGAACAAGAACTTTTCGCAAGTTCCTATAAGTGATCCTAGAGAGTCGTTTATCAAGGGGACTTTAAAATGCGATTCTAAACTTGAAAAAGTCTAAGAATTTGCAAGATCCTATAGGCGACTCGAAAACCCAAAACTTTGATTTAATAGGCTAAGCATCCACGAGTCTCATTCCTTGAGATTTTAAACTGTGGAGAACGAGAGATGATAGAGCCAATTATAAGTTCGGTGTTCTTTCGTGAATTTATGTGAGTTAATTATGAGCCTATTCTCCCTCCGCTTGTTAATAAATTAATCTGCTAATAAATAAGGTTGTACGATTTAAAAGGTTACTTAGCTTCTAGCCCCAGATTGTTTAAAAGTTGCTCGGTAATGACGAGAGTTCATAGCCAAGGCATAACTTATGAAGCGGGGCGCGAAGATTGGCGAGTCCGAAAAGGCCCTAACAAAGCATGAGGGCTATATTTTGTTGCTAAAGATCCAAAAGTGATGTGAAGAATCATTTATCGAAAATCAATATGAAGGATCGAGACACACGACGAAAAGCAAAAACTCCCAAAAAGTCATGGAGAAGTCTATCCGAAAAGACCCTAACAAGGTATGAGGATAAATAGATCCAAGTCCTAAAAGGAGGCGGATCGTTGTATATCAAAGTCCAAAATAAAGATTGGAGAAAAATGAAGAAGTCGTGGTCCAAAGATGAAGAATCTCTCAAAAACTTCAAGTGAAGAAATCCCTATTATGAAGAGAAGACCATAATTTCAAGAACGTCTCTCGAAGATTCGAAGTATGAAGTCGCTGCCAAATATCGGCCCGAGAAAGGTCTCAAATCGCGAACCAAGTTATGCCAAGATATGAACTTTCTGATATCCCGAGAAGCAGTTTTAAAAGATTTGGTCCTTTAGCTAACTACTGATTAAATCGTTCACCTTATTTTCGGACTAAATAACTGTCGAAATAAGTCAAACAATGCATCTTCATGATCATTCAAGACAAATCATAAAATATAAGAGATACCCATAGGAATAAGGGAGTCTAAGTGAATAATTGGCCCACATGAGTTTGTGATAGTCTGCTAACTTATAATAACAATGATCTCGTTTTTAAGCTTGGTATGGGGAACGTGAAACTTTAGGATGATAAACGTTCATGGCCGCCAAAACCCAATGTAAGTTTTTAATTTCTTTACTTATTTCTATCTTTTATGTTTAGTATTTAATAAAGGCCAAGGTGGGTTATTTATAATGGAAAATGTAAACCGTGCTTTAAAACTAATGCATTGCATGAGGGCATTGCAATGGTCAAGTGTAGGGGATTTAATAAGTGTGAAAACACTTATCCTTTTACCACTTATTTCCAATAATAACAAGACCAAAACGTGTGATTTATATCGTAAAAGTCGGGATTATGCGTGGTTTGTGTTTTTATTGTGTTTTAGGACCAAAATATGAAAAAGGAAGAAAACACGGGCTTTTATCAAAGAAAACGGGAAAAGACGAAGTCAAAAGATCAAGAGTGCAAAAAGAACGGAAGTCCAAGGCCTATTCTGAAGATTTATCGAAGAAAAAGTCAAAAGACGGAAGTTTTAACGAAGTCGAAGAACTTAAGTCTAATAGAAGAAGAAAATTAAAAAGACAAGTTCAAATCCCGAGACGACAAAGACGAAGAATTAAAGTCGAGTCGAGAAAACGTGAAGAGAGCAAGAAAGAAGATGCAACACATGCACTCCTTCCACCCTCCCTATAAATACCTTCCTAATAGTCATTAGGAAGGGGGTTAGATTTTTAGTTAATTTTTCACTTTTTAGTTTTTAGAGAGAGAAAGTCTTAAACTTTCTCTCACTTGTTCATCTCTTTCTTTTAATCTTTCAAGATTAACTCTATGTATTGCTTATTTTATTAATCAAGTTCCATTTTAAGCTTTTATCTCTTAATCTCATTCTACTTTTCTTTGATTTAAGATTGATTTTGGTGCGTATATCATAAGATCCGTGTTGTTCTAGTTGATTTCGTTCTTAAAAATTAATCTTTTGATCATTTTTCAAGTTTTCATTAGATTAAGTGATAGGTGTGAAAACACCCATCCTTTTTACCACTTAATTACAATAATAACCGAGCCAAAACGTGTATTTTATGTCTTTTATGTCGGAATTATGCGTGGTTTGTGTTTTTGTTGTGATTTAGGACGAAAAGGTGAGAAGTGGAGAAAACACGGATATTCACGGGCATTTACGGACTTTTATAGAAGAAAACGACAAAAGACGAAGTCAAGAGATCAAGAGTGCAAAAAGAACGGAAGTCCAAGGCCTATTCTGAAGATTTATCGAAGAACAAGTCTAAAGATGGAAGTTTACTTAAAGCCGAAGAACTCGAGTCTAATAAATAAATAAATTATAAGACGAGTTTAATTAATCCCGAGACAAAGTCGATAAAGTCGAAGAACTTAAAAGACGAGAAGACGTGAAGAAAGAAAGCAAGAGAAGGCAACACATGCACCCCCCATTTCCTATAAATACCCTCCTAAATTCATTTAGGAGGGTTGGTTAGATTTAGTTTAGCTTAGTTTTTCTTTCATTTTTGTAGGTGATTCTAGAGAGAGAAAGTGACAGTTTCTCTCACTAGGATCCCAATCTTTCATCTTCCTTTCTTGTTGTTTTTAATCAAATCTTTACTTTTTATAATTTAATTCTTGTTTTAATCTTATTCTTATTCTACCTTTCTTAGCTTTTTATTTGTGCTTAATCCGAAATTTCTTTACAAGATTTGTTTAAGCTTCACGTTTGATTTATTAAAAAGTTTATCTTTTTGTTAATCTTTAAGTTTTCATACGAATCAAGCTTTGAGCTTGACATGCTTATTGGCTTAATTTGTGTCTATCTTATTTGTTTTAAGTTTTCTTAAAAGTTTTAGTCTTTTTAAAGTTTGCTTATTTTGTGTTTTTATAAAGTTTATGAATTTTGTCTTTTAAAAAGCTTTCAAATTTATGCTTATTAAGTTATTCAAGTTTCGGTTTAGTAGCCTATTGTATGTGCTTATTATGTTTTAAGCTTACCACCAATTTCGGTTTAAAGTTGTTTTCATCGCAATATTGGGGTTTACCACATTCTGACGGGCGGCTTTTGTTCCATCGCAATAACCCTTGTGGGTTCTACTTTGCGATGGGTTATGTTTTCATCCCCCTATTCCGATCGTGATTCCGATCGCACTTTGCGATCGCATATTCCGACGGGTCTTAAGGATTTGGTTAAGAAGAAGTGCTGCCCGTTTTTCGATAGAGTCATTGCGACAACAGCATTCCGATAGATGCCTATTGCGACAGAAGTGCTTTTTAAGTATTCCGATCTGAACTTAATTATTCCGATGGATAATGTTAGTAATATTCCGATGGTTACTATTTTGGTGTATTCCGATGGACATGAGTTGTTTTATTACGATTGATTAAGTTTTTAAGTTTTTATTAGTTTTTCAAAGCTTTAAGTTTTAAGAATTTTCATAAATTAACTTTAAGTTTAATTTTGTCAAAGCTTTAATTTACTCAACGACACTTTAATTACTTGCTAGTAGTTTAAATCAAACAAACCAAACCATTCTCTTGATTCACCAAAAGACGATTGAGTCGCACTTAAGACCGGTTTTCAATTCGAAAAGATTCGGAACTATAACGAACTTGAACTTTGATTCTTTGGTTGCAAAATGGAATTTCAAATGGCGCCGCTGCCGGCTCTTTTCGTGAGGATCAAAGGTTTTTTGTGAGAGACGCGTTGGCTTTTGGGATCCGTTCACTTGTGAACGTTATTTTTCGTGTCCAAAAATTTTCAAAAATTCAAAAACAATTAAAAAAAATCATAAAAAGCATTTCTTTTTCAAAGTTTTGCACCAAAAATATTCTTCTTGCTTATCTATCCTTCTTTATGGATTTTTATGTCCATTGCGTCCGCTGTGGGAAACAATTATCTGGGAACAACTCTTGTCAATGGTGTACATGTGAGCGGTGCGGAAATGATATCGACTACATACAAAATGGATTTTGTCCCTTGTGCAACTCGACTAATTCATTCTTTTTGAACCCACCTCCTGTTCCCCCATGCATTTATTGTGGAAGCGATTCTCATTGGCATGTTTCGTGCCCGGTTCAATACCCGTATGGTCACGGGCAAGAACCGGGGTACAATTATGACAATGAAAATAGCTATCCACATGACGCACCTGAGTTTTCTCCATACCCGGTTTGCAACAACTGTGGGGGTCCTCACGATACCTATTATTGTCAACCAATGAATTGTTATGAGCAAAATCCGTGTCCTCAGTTTTCTTCACCAATGGATTATTATGAACCAAACCCGGTTTATGATTCTTCTCAACCGATGAACTACTATGAGCCACAACCATGCTATAATTCAGGTTTTCAACATTTTGAGCCCCCACAACACCCCATCGATCATCAACCCTCCTTCGAACATTTGAGCTCCCACGAACAATGGGCCACTCTTGCTAAGCAAGGTCAACAACTTCAAGAAGCTTTCAACAAGATCATCGAAAAATATCAAGAGGATAAACGACAAGAGCAAATATCGAATATCGAGACTTATACTCCTCCCCCGGTGTATCCATACTATTATGATGATGACGACGATGAGCCTACTATTTCTTGGAATAACCTTACTGCTCAATGTCCTAGTGCAATTGTCATCCCTCCTCTCAATATCCCAAACGTGTCTAAGGAGTGTGATACATTGAATGAGCTTAGTGATGTTGGTCTTGATAAAGTGTTTGATGATGAGGTTTGTGACATACCGACTGCTATGAAGCCTAAGGACGACGCTGCTCTTACGAAAGAGGTCGATCCTAATGATGACGATTTTTCTCCAAGCTATGAGAAATTCACTTTTGAAATTTCTCAATCTCCACCGGGAGATGCGGGCAATGACGATTTATTCTCTCCGGTTTACGAAAAGTTCACCGATCATCAGGATCTTGTGGATGAGGTGGAAGACGTGCTTCTTCGCGATAGATTACGGAAAGTGCACCTTCTTATTGCTCAAATCGAAGCGTTGACTTCTCCTCCTCTTTCCGAGTCTTTGCCTCCATCTATTCCCCCCGTTGAAGATAATGACCCATTGCTGGAAGAAATTAACATTCACTCCATACCACCAGGTAATGATGACGATGATATGGAGGGGGACATTATTTTTAATAATTTGCTGCAGGAAAATATTGTCCCAAGTCCCCCTCCCGAGCACCTTTCATCCTCCCCTTTAGCCACTATCACGGAGGATGAGTGCTTTGACCCGGGAGGTGCAATTCATTATGCTATGATTGATAACAATACGGCTTTGCCGTTTGCTCAGCATCTATTGTCTTCGGGGGAGGACAATGTGCTTACTCTACCCAACCCACCTCCCGTGGATCTTGAATTCACATACTATACGTATGTTGAGAGAACCTTTCTCCCTTTCAAGACTTATCCCCCTGCCTCTCCTTTGTTAATGTCCACCGGGAACGAGGACAAGGTCTTTGATCCCGGTATCACATTCGAGGCTTCCCCATGGACCATTTAATTCGGGGACGAGTCAGGCTCGTGACTCGGTCAACAAAAACAAGCGCTTTTTGGGAGGCAACCCAATTATCTATCTTTACCTGTTTTCACCATAAGTGTAGGGGGAGCCCCGTGGTGTTTCTTGTTCTCTTTCTTATCATGTGCAGGGATTAGAGCTTCAAAGACACACTCTTGATGACTTTTGACGACCCGTGACTCCGTGTTCCCTTCTTCCTGGTTCTATCCTAAACTCTTTTCGATTCACTATTTTATATTTCTCAATATTAAAATAGGAATCTCTTTAGTTGTCTCTTCCTTAGCAAGATTTAAACAAAGTGCACAATGTCCTAAGTGTAGGGGCGTTTACTCCCACATACTTAAACATTGAGGACAATGTTTATATTAAGTGTAGGGGGGACTTCTATCAAAGTTAAGTGGCCTTTTCCTTGTATTTGTCCTCATTTTAACCGAAAAATCGATTTTTCGACATTTTTCAAAATTTTTAATCTATTTTGGCCTAGTTGTAGTCTCCTTTATTTTTGTTACTTTCTAGCATTTTAATAAAATGGTTTTAGCAAGTTTAGATATCTTAGATATATTAGGCCCGTTGTGAATATTTTGACTCAACCCGAGTTTACTTATCCAAGTTCACTCTAGCTAGTATCCTTAACCATGTAGACCTTAATTGGTTTATTAGGCTAAGCCTCCACGACTCTCATTCCTTGAGATTTTAAATTGTGGAGAACGAGAAATGATAGAGTTGGTTACAAGTTTGGTATTCTCTCATTAACTTATGTGAGTTAATTATGATCTTTTTCTCCCATCACTTGCTAATAAATTATCTGCAATAAGTAAGGTCGTACGATTTGAAAAGTTACTTAGCTTCTAGCCCAAGATCGTTTAAAAGTTGCTCGGTAATGATAAGAGTTCATAGCCAAGGCATAACTTATGAAGCGGGGCGCGAAGATTGGCGAGTCCGAAAAGGCCCTAACAAGGCATGAGGATTCCATTTTATTGCTGAAGATCCAAGGTGATGTGAAAAGCATTATTCCCAAAATCAATATGAAGGATCAAGACTCACGACGAAAAGCAATCAACTCCCATAAAGATCATGGAGAAGTCTATCCGAAAAGACCCTAACAAGGTATGAGGATAAATAGATCCAAGTCCGAAAAGGAGGCGGATCGTTGTATCTCAAAATCCCAATTAGAGATTGAAGAAATAATCATGAAGTCGTGGTCAACAAAGTTGGAGTACCCCTCAAAAGTCTCCAAGTGAAGAAACTCTATAAACGATGAGAAGACCATTATCTCAAGAACGTCTCTCAAGATATGAAGTATGAAGTACATGCCAAATATCGGCCCGAGAAAGGTCTCAAATCGCGAACCAAGTTATGCCAAGATATGAACTTTTTGATATCCCGAGAAGCAGTTTTAAGAGATTTTGTCCTTTAGCTAACTATTGATCAAATCGTCCTACTTTGCTTTCAGCTTAAATAAACTATCGAAATAAGTCCAACAATGCATCTTCATGATCATTCTAAGACAAAAATAAAATATAAGAGATACCCATAGGAATAAGGGAGTTTGAATGATTAATTGAACCGCATGAGTAAATGTTTGTTATGCTAACTTGTACTAACAATGATCTTGTTTTTAAGCTTGGCATGGGGAACGTGAAACTTGAGGGTGATAAACATTCATGACACACAAGCCCTAATGTAAGTCTTAGATTTCTTTACATGTTTCTTCCTTGTTGCATCTTGTTATTTTCTATCTTTTCCTTAGTTGTTTAATAAAGGCCAAGGTAGGTTGATTATGATGGAAAGTGTAAAACGTGCTTTGTAACTAATGCATTGCATGAGGACATTGCAATGGTTAAGTGTAGGGGATTTGATAGGTGTGAAAACACCCATCCTTTTTACCACTTAATTACAATAATAACCGAGCCAAAACGTGTATTTTATGTCTTTTATGTCGGAATTATGCGTGGTTTGTGTTTTTGTTGTGATTTAGGACGAAAAGGTGAGAAGTGGAGAAAACACGGATATTCACGGGCATTTACGGACTTTTATAGAAGAAAACGACAAAAGACGAAGTCAAGAGATCAAGAGTGCAAAAAGAACGGAAGTCCAAGGCCTATTCTGAAGATTTATCGAAGAACAAGTCTAAAGATGGAAGTTTACTTAAAGCCGAAGAACTCGAGTCTAATAAATAAATAAATTATAAGACGAGTTTAATTAATCCCGAGACAAAGTCGATAAAGTTGAAGAACTTAAAAGACGAGAAGACGTGAAGAAAGAAAGCAAGAGAAGGCAACACATGCACCCCCCATTTCCTATAAATACCCTCCTAAATTCATTTAGGAGGGTTGGTTAGATTTAGTTTAGCTTAGTTTTTCTTTCATTTTTGTAGGTGATTCTAGAGAGAGAAAGTGACAGTTTCTCTCACTAGGATCCCAATCTTTCATCTTCCTTTCTTGTTGTTTTTAATCAAATCTTTACTTTTTATAATTTAATTCTTGTTTTAATCTTATTCTTATTCTACCTTTCTTAGCTTTTTATTTGTGCTTAATCCGAAATTTCTTTACAAGATTTGTTTAAGCTTCACGTTTGATTTATTAAAAAGTTTATCTTTTTGTTAATCTTTAAGTTTTCATACGAATCAAGCTTTGAGCTTGACATGCTTATTGGCTTAATTTGTGTCTAGCTTATTTGTTTTAAGTTTTCTTAAAAGTTTTAGTCTTTTTAAAGTTTGTTTATTTTGTGTTTTTATAAAGTTTATGAATTTTGTCTTTTAAAAAGCTTTCAAATTTATGCTTATTAAGTTATTCAAGTTTCGGTTTAGTAGCCTATTGTATGTGCTTATTATGTTTTAAGCTTACCACCAATTTCGGTTTAAAGTTGTTTTCATCGCAATATTGGGGTTTACCACATTCCGACGGGCGGCTTTTGTTCCATCGCAATAACCCTTGTGGGTTCTACTTTGCGATGGGTTATGTTTTCATCCCCCTATTCCGATCGTGATTCCGATCGCACTTTGCGATCGCATATTCCGACGGGTCTTAAGGATTTGGTTAAGACGAAGTGCTGCCCGTTTTTCGATAGAGTCATTGCGACAACAGCATTCCGATAGATGCCTATTGCGACAGAAGTGCTTTTTAAGTATTCCGATCTGAACTTAATTATTCCGATGGATAATGTTAGTAATATTCCGATGGTTACTATTTTGGTGTATTCCGATGGACATGAGTTGTTTTATTACGATTGATTAAGTTTTTAAGTTTTTATTAGTTTTTCAAAGCTTTAAGTTTTAAGAATTTTCATAAATTAACTTTAAGTTTAATTTTGTCAAAGCTTTAATTTACTCAACGACACTTTAATTACTTGCTAGTAGTTTAAATCAAACAAACCAAACCATTCTCTTGATTCACCAAAAGACGATTGAGTCGCACTTAAGACCGGTTTTCAATTCGAAAAGATTCGGAACTATAACGAACTTGAACTTTGATTCTTTGGTTGCAAAATGGAATTTCATTAAGCTTTAAGACTTTTGTGCTTATTGGCTTATTTTTATGATTAGCTTATTTTTCTTATTAAAAAGCTTTATTAAAAAGTTTATGTTTTTATTGTTTGATCTAAAAAGTTGCTTAATTTCGAGTTGAATAAGTTGAGATAAGTGCTTATTTGATTCGGTTAAGTATTCGGATTGATAGGTTTTGGATATTAGCTTATTGAACTTAGCTTATTTCCTAGCTTTCCCAAATCCCACAATTTTCGGAAAGGGTGGTAAACCCCCTTTCCGATTGGATTTTTCCGACCGGTACATCATCATAACCAATTTCCACAATTTTCGGAAAGGGTGGTAAAACCCCTTTCCGATTGGTCCACATTCCGACGGCACCCCACAAACATTCCGATCGTTGGCTTTTGTTGCATATTCCGACGGGAGGTTATTTAGCCTGTATTCCGATTGGTAGTTTGGCTAAGTATTCCGATTGGGTTAAGTTTGCATATTCCGATTGGGTCCCTAATCCCACTTTCCGATTGACAGTCTTGCGGATATTCCGATTGTGTTACTTCTTTCCACTATTCTGATCAACCGATCGGAATACATTCCGATCGGGGCCTCTTTTGCATTGTTTTGGGTTCTTTTGATCTTACTTTCTTATAGTACCTTTTTTTATTAAGTTTTAATTTTTGAGAAATTTTCTAAGTGTTGGTTTATTAAGTGTTTAAGCATTTTTCTAATCTTATCTTTATGTTTAGCTACTTTTTATTTTACTCGTCATTTAAAATTAATCTTAATTCTTCCATTTACTCAACGACACTTTATTTACTTGCTAGTAGTTTAAAACAAACAAAACCAAACCATTCACTTGATTCACCAAAAGACGATTGAGTCGCACTTAAGACCGGTTTTCAATTCGAAAAGATTCGGTTTAACGAACTTTCATACGGGGTGTCAAAAGCCTTGTATTACCCGGCATTGGCTTGCTAAGGAACCGCCACAAAGTATTCTGACGTGGACGGATTTGGAGACCAAGTTTATCAACTACTTTTTCCCACCCTCTCGTACTACCGCTTTGCGGAATGAAATCATTAATTTTGAACAAAAGTACGATGTGTCTTTTAGTGAATCTTGGGATCGTTTCAAAGATCTTTTAAGAAAATGCCCACAACATGGTTTCACCAAAGTGCACCAAATTAATACTTTTTATAATGTTTTAAACATGAATGACCAAGATTCACTAAACAGTGCCTCGGGGGGTAATATTTTGGCTAAGACTTCCAATGCTGCTTGGGATATCATTGAGAATAAGTCTCGTGTGCAAACCAAGAGTGTTCGGACCAATGTCGCTAGTGCTAGTACTAGTGACAGCGACAAGCGACTTGACAAAATCACTGCGCTTCTTGAATCGCTTGCTACCCAAACTGCCAGCAACATCAACGCTAAAAACGCTAAAGACGCTCAAGTCAATGCTGTTAGCCAACCATGTGAGATATGCGGGGGTCCTCACTCTTACACCACTTGTACTGCCACCCAAGACTACCCTTCTGAAAATGTGAATGCAGCTTATGGCACCTATCCTCAACCTGCTTATCAAGCTCGTACTCAAGGTGACCGCAACCTGCTTAGCTACCGTTCGAACAACTATCTCTCACCACCCGGTTTTACTCCTAACAACCCAAACCAACAACAAAACCTCAACCGCCCCCCTCAACAACAAAAACAACCTCGTACACCATACATACCACCTCACAAACAACCATATCCACCTCAAAGAAACAACCAAGTTTACCAACAACCTGCTTATCAACCACCCACTTACCATGCTCCCCCTCCAAACCAACCCACCGCATTACACCAAGATGTTGAAACCTACATGCGGACCAATGATGTGATTGTGGAAAATCTCCAGCGGGAAGTGCTCAACTTGAAAGTAGACATGGTGAAACAAGGAAACGATCTTCGAGCTGACATGAGAAACACTTTGGCAAGTCAAATGAATGACTTAAAGAACATGATGGCTGGTTTCTTCCAAGGTAATCAATCCTCTTCTTCGGGTACTCTTCCGAGTAACACCGTTGCGAATCCAAGAGGGGAGATGAAAGCAATCACCACTCGCAGTGGCAAAGGTACCAAGGAACCCGAGCTTCCTATACCTCCACCGGTGATTGTGACTAAGGAGAACGAGTCACCTGCTCCTATTCCTCATCCTTCTACTTCCCCAATTTCTACGCCTCTTACTTCTACCCCTCCTCCACCCAAGGATGTGAGTGATACTATTCTCCCAAAGCCTTCCTCTTCTTCTGATATACCTTGTCCCTCAAGGTTGAGGAAAGAGAAGCTCAAAAGCAAGAATGATATTCAAGTTTCAAACTTTCTAAAAATGTTTAAACAATTGAATTTTCACATCTCCTTCGCTGAGGCTCTCGCTCACATGCCTAAGTACGCGAAAATGTTCAAATATCTTTTTAGCGACAAGGAGAAGCTTCTTGATATTGCTAACACCCAACTTAATGAGAACTGCTCTGCAGTTCTCTTAAGGAAATTGCCAACCAAGCTTGGTGATCCGGGTCGCTTCTTAATCCCTTGTAACTTCCCGGGAGTAGAGAATTGCATGGCCCTAGCCGATCTAGGTGCCAGTATTAACTTAATGCCTTTAAGTGTCTGGAAGCAATTATCTCTCCCTGAGCTTGTCGCCACCAAAATGACTTTGGAATTAGCTAACCGTACGGTTGCTTATCCAGTGGGGATAGCCGAAGACGTCTTTGTTGGAGTCGACAAATTCACCTTTCCTGCCGATGTCGTCGTAGTCGACTATGACATGGACCCTCGTGTGCCATTAATCGTTGGACGTCCATTCTTGAGGACCGGTCGCACTCTCATCGATGTTGAAGCCGGTGAGCTTATCATGAGAGTGGGTGATGATAAAATCGTTTTCAACATGGGAAAGCTTTCTAAACAGCCTTATTCATACGAGAGTGTTAATTGTATTGACGTTCTTGATGATGCTTGTGAATAACACTTCAAAGATGCTTGTAAAAGTATTCCTACCTCTCTTCCCAATGTTGAGACCGTTTCCTCTATTGATTCATCACTATCTCTATTTGGAGAAAGTGATTTCCTTTGGAAAGATTTGGAAGCCACCATGGGAGATGTGAACTTAGAACATGACGATTCTCCCACCGATTGGGATGAAGATCTTCTCCTCATTGAGAACATTCTTAAAGAAGACAATATTTCTCCACCATCTCCCACGGTTATTGTTATCGATGCTCCGACTTTGAAAACGCCTCCCATCGAAAATCCTCCGGATTTAGAACTTAAGGAGTTGCCGCCCCATCTCGAGTACGTGTTCCTTGAAGATAAGAAGAAGTCGCCCGTCATCATTGCTAAGGACTTGAAAGAAGAAGAGAAATCTCGCCTCATCGCCGTGCTTAAAGATCATAAGAAGGCAATTGCTTGGAAAATTTCTGATATCCGCGGAATTGATCCAAACTTTTGTACTCACAAGATTCTCATGGAAGATGACTTTAAACCCGCAATCCAGAGACAAAGAAGGGTTAATCCTCGCATTCATGACGTCATCAAACAAGAGGTTATCAAACTTCTAGATGCCGGCTTGATTTACCCTATTTCGGATTCGCCGTGGGTAAGTCCCGTCCATTGTGTGCCTAAGATGGGCGGAATAACCGTTGTTCCCAATGAACACAACGAGTTGCTTCCCACTCGTCTCGTAACTGGGTGGAGAGTTTGTATCGATTATCGCAAGCTCAATGATTCCACGAGAAAAGATCACTTTCCTCTTCCTTTCATGGATCAAATGCTCGAGCGTCTAGCTGGTAATGACTATTACTGCTTCTTAGACGGTTTCTCCGGGTATTTTCAAATTCCCATCGATCCCAAAGACCAAGAAAAGACCACATTCACTTGTCCCTATGGAACATTTGATTACAAACGCATGCCTTTTGGTTTATGCAATGCTCCTGGGACGTTCCAAAGGTGTATGATGGCTATCTTCCATGACATGGTTGAAGAAACTATGGAAGTATTCATGGATGATTTCTCGGTTTATGGTGATTCTTTCTCTACTTGCCTTGCCAATTTAGAACGTATGCTTAAGCGGTGTGAAGACACTCGCCTTGTTCTTAATTGGGAAAAATGCCATTTCATGGTAAAAGAGGGCATCGTTCTAGGACACAAAATTTCCAAAGCCGGTCTTGAAGTGGACCGTGCTAAAGTCGATGTTATTTCTAAGTTGCCTCCACCTTCAACCGTGAAGTGTGTGAGAAGTTTCCTCGGTCATGCGGGCTTCTACCGTCGCTTTATCAAAGATTTTTCTAAAATCGCTCGCCCGATGACCCACCTCTTGGAAAAAGATACTCCTTTTATCTTTTCCAACGAGTGTATTGAAGCCTTCAACTTGCTTAAGGATAAGCTAACTAAGGCACCCGTCTTGGTTACCCCTAATTGGGAGCTTCCCTTTGAATTGATGTGCGATGCTAGTGATTTTGCTATTGGAGCGGTTTTGGGCCAAAGAGTGAACAAACACTTCCAACCGATCCATTACGCTAGCAAGACAATGACTGGGGCTCAATTGCATTACACGACAACCGAAAAAAGAGCTTTTAGCTGTTGTCTACGCCTTTGAAAAATTTCGCCCCTATCTTGTCCTTTCCACCACAATCGTTTACACCGATCATTCCGCGTTGAAGTACTTGTTAACTAAACAAGATTCCAAACCAAGACTTCTTCGCTGGGTTTTGCTACTCCAAGAATTTAAAATCAAAATTTGCGATAAGAAAGGAGCTGAAAACCTAGCCGCGGATCATCTCAGTAGACTTGAGGATCCTTACCAAGGGGAACATCCGAACAAAGAGATCAATGACTCTTTTCCCCTGGAGACCTTAATGTCTATCAACTCGACTTCTGATGAAACCCCGTGGTTTGCAGACATTGCAAACTACTTGGCGGGTGGAATTCTCGTTGACAGGTTAACATCCCAACAAAAGAAGAAGTTCTTCAAAGATATTAAGACTTACTTTTGGGATGACCCGTATCTATTCAAACAATGTGCTGATTTGATTATTCGCCGATGTGTTGATGGACCGGCAGCTTTAGAAATCCTTGACACTTGCCACAAAGGACCCACCGGTGGTAACTTTGGTCCCAACTACACCGCCAAAAAAGTGTTTGACTCGGGATTTTATTGGCCCACCATCTATCGTGACGCTCACGAGATGCTTAAACGTTGTGATGCTTGCCAAAAACAAGGCAAGATCACACATAAAGACGAGATGCCTCAGAATTTCATTCAAGAATGTGAAATCTTTGATGTTTGGGGTATCGACTTTATGGGGCCGTTCCCTTCATCTAATGGAAACAAATACATCCTTGTAGCTGTTGACTACGTTTCAAAGTGGGTTGAAGCCAAAGCTTTACCTACTAATGACGCAAGGGTAGTTTGTAACTTTTTGAAATCGTTGTTCGCTAAATTCGGTGTGACTCGTGCCATTATTACTGATCGCGGGACTCATTGTTGCAATGACCAATTTGCAAGAGTCATGGCTAAGTATGGTGTAAATCATCGTCTTTCCACCGCCTACCACCCACAAACTAATGGCCAGGCTGAAATCTCTAACCGAGGATTAAAGCGAATTCTTGAAAGAACCGTGGGAGAGCATCGTGCCTCATGGGCCGATAAACTTGATGATGCTCTGTGGGCTTTCCGTACCGCCTACAAGACTCCGATTGGTTGTACGCCATATCGTCTCGTGTACGGGAAAGCATGCCACCTCCCCATTGAGTTGGAGCACAAGGCTTACTGGGCCTTGAAGTGGGCTAATGTCGACATCAACAAAGCCGGTGACCTACGCAAGATCCAACTCAATGAGCTGAATGAACTCCGGAATGAGGCTTATGAAAATTCTTTGATCTATAAGGAAAAGACTAAGCTCATTCACGACTATAAGATTAAGAACCGAGAGTTCCAAGTTGGAGACAAAGTTTTTCTCTTTAAATCTCGGTTGAAAATCTTTTCGGGCAAGCTGAAATCTCGTTGGTCCGGCCCATTCACTATTGCCAAAATTTTTCCATATGGTACTCTCGAGCTCGCTCAACCTAATGGACCTAATTTTAAGGTGAATGGCAAATGAGTGAAGTTGTACTTTGGTGAGGACATCTCTTAGGAGATGATTCCATCCCTCACCACGTTCCCCATGAACTAATTTTGGGTCGAGTCAGGCTCGTGACTCGGTTATCAGAAACAAGCGCTCCTCGGGAGGCAGCCCGAGTATCTATCCTTTTCCGTTTAACCTCCTAAGTGTAGGGGGGCCTCTATAGGTTCTTTGTGTTTGTGTGATGATGTGATTACAGGGATGAATGCACTTTTGGAACCTTTGAAGAACCGTGCTCCCGTGTTATCCGAAATCCGGTTCTATCTCTCAACTATCGTGATTCAATTTTCTTCATACTCACATTTAAAATTGATCACTTTAGTCGTCTCTTCCTTAACTTGATTTAACCAACGTGCACAATGTCATAAGTGTAGGGGAGACTTTTCACACATGCTTAAACATTGAGGACAATGTTTATCTTAAGTGTAGGGGGGACTTCTATCGAAGTTTTAAGTGGACTTTTCCATGAAAATGCCTTCATTTAACCGGAAAATCATCTTTTTAAACATTTTTCAAATTTTTTATTAACTTTGGCCATTTAGTCGAAATTTTTAAATTTTTATCGTTGCTTTCGTATGTATATATCCCGCAATAAAGTCAAAAATATTAATAAAGTGGTGTAGCTAGTTTAGAAATCTTTGACATATTAGGCCCGTTGAGATTATTTTGACTCAACCCGAATAGACTTATCCAAGTTTATTCTAGCTAGTATCCTTAACCATGTAGACCTTAATTGGTTTATTAGGCTAAGTATCCATGAGTCTCATTACTTGAGATTTTAAATTATGGAGGACGAGAAATGATAGAGTCAATTATAAGTCGGTATTCTTGCACAAGCTCACTTGGTGTAATTATTTGCCTATTCTCCCATCACTTGCTAATAATTTATCTGCAATAAGTAAGGTCGTACGATTTGAAAAGTTACTTAGCTTCTAGCCCAATATCGTTTAAAAGTTGCTCGGTAATGATAAGAGTTCATAGCCAAGGCATAACTTATGAAGCGGGGCGCGAAGATTGGCGAGTCCGAAAAGGCCCTAACAAGGCATGAGGATTCAATCTTATTGCTAAAGATCTAAGGTGATGTGAAAAGCATTATTCCCAAAATCAATATGAAGGATCAAGACTCACGACGAAAAGCAATCAACACCCGTAAAGATCATGGAGAAGTCTATCCGAAAAGACCCTAACAAGGTATGAGGATAAATAGATCCAAGTCCGAAAAGGAGGCGGATCGTTGTATCTCAAAATCCCAATTAGCGATTGAAGAAATAATCATGAAGTCGTGGTCAACAAAGTTGGAGTACCCCTCAAAAGTCTCCAAGTGAAGAAACTCTATTAACGATGAGAAGACCATTATCTCAAGCACGTCTCTCAAGATATGAAGTATGAAGTGCATGCAAAATATCGGCCCGAGAAAGGTCTCAAATCGTGAACTGAGTTATGCCAAGATATGAACTTTTTGATATCAAATCGTCCTACTTTGCTTTCAGCCTAAATAAACTATCGAAATAAGTCCAAAAATGCATCTTCATGATCATTCTAAGATAAAAATAAAATATAAGAGATACCTCTAGGAATAAGGGAGTTTAAGCATTTAATTAAGCCATGTGTGTAAGTGTTTGATATGCTAATTAAAATAACAATGATCTCGTTTTTATGCTTAGTTTGGGGAACGTGAAACTTGAGGGTGATAAATCTTCACAGCACCGAAGCCCTAATGTAAGTCCTTGATCTCTTTGCAAGTTATTTCCATATAGCTATTTTCAAGTGAAAATGGGTTTTCTATCCGTTTGTTTATTTTAAAGTTTTAATTTCTCTTAGTACTTTCATTTTTGTTTAGTAGTATTTTAATAAGGCCAAAGTTGATTGATTATGAGAAGAGTGTAGAATTGCTTTATCACTAAGCATTGCATGAGGGCATGACAATGGTTAAGTGTAGGGGATTTGATAGGTGTGTGAACACCCATCCTTTTTCCACTTAATTCTGGCTAAAACGAGACCAAAACGCGTATTTAATATCATTTGTTTGGAATTATGCGTGGTTTTTGTGTTTATTGTGATTTCAGAGCCAACCGGATGAATATTGAAGAAAACATGAGATTGCACGGGTTTTATCGAAGAAAAAGACGAAGTCTATTGTCCAAGAAATGCAAAAGATTTGAAGTCACTGGGCCTATTTGAAGATTTATCGAAGAAAAGGACCAAAGATGGAAGATTTACATATGTCGAAGAAACTCAAGTCAATTAAACGAAGAAATTAAAAGACGAGTTGAATTTAATCGACGACAACTCCCGAATCAGAATCCAAAACGTCAACTTTTCTGAAAAGACGAGAAGACAAGAAGAACGGGAGAAAGCCCACTCACCAACCAAAGAGAACACCTATATAAAGAATTCCCTTCACACTTTTCATAAAGTTTTTCATTCCTTTTTTCTCTCCTTTTCTGTTCGTAGGCATCACCAACACCATTAGGGTGTTTGGTGATTTTGATTCTTGTTTTTCCAAACTTGTAGTTTAATCTTTGTCTTTTGATTGTTTAAACATTAATCTATCAATTTAATCCTTCATTTCATCATTGTTCATCTTCATCTTTTTGATTCAAAGTTAAAATTCTTATTTGGTTGATTTTGATTTTAAAAGTTATTGGGTTTTATGTTTTTATTGATGGAATTTGATGTTTATGGTTAGCTAGATTATTAGGCATTAGTTTTGTTTAAGATTTGGTTAAACACTTGGTGGATTTTGGCTTGAAATCGTGTTCCCCTGTTTTCCTATCTCCTACTGTTCTTGAGTTTTCCCAGGTTCCGAATGAGCACAAAACTTCCGAATGAAGCATCTTAGTGAAAAGTTCCGAATCAATTTGTATTAAAAAGTTCCGAATGAATGGTTTTAAAAGTTCCGAATGAATGGATTTTCAAAAGTTCCGAATCAGTTTCATTTTTAAAGTTCCGAATGAAAATCTTTAAAAGTTCCGAATCAATTTTGTTTAAAAGTTCCGAATAAACGTCCGAAGAAAGTTCCGGATCAAGACTTCCGAATCAAGCTAGTTCACTCGGAAGACTTCCGAATCAAGGAGTTCATCCGGAAGAGTTCCGAACCAAACTTCCGGATCAAGGGTAATTCAGAAACTTCCGAATCAATTTTCTTTTGAGCATTTCGAATCAAGTTAAGTGATATTTACTGTTTCCTTTTTTAATACTTAAATTTTAATTCAAGTTTTAATTCAAGTTTTATTAATTGCTATTAAATTAATTGCTTTTAGTTTAAGTTTACATCTTAGTGCATTTAAACCTTTTAGTAGATTAGAAAACCAATCCCCTTTTTAGTAACCAAGAACAACTATTCCACTTTGAGTTGCGATCAATTCGAGAGGATACCGAGATTTAATCTGAACCCATACATAATCCATTTTGTATCAAAGGCTCATCGAGGGTTTTGCCGCCCAAGTAGTATTACATATATATTTTTTGTAGCTTTTTTATATTGAACCTCGAGAGGGATAATCCCTTTCCTCTCAAAGTCGACCGAGGTCTCCTACCTCATTCCTCGAGTTTAGTTGTATGCGCACTCGCGCGCGTGCACACATACCGAGTGGTGTACCAAATACTTCTAATTCTTCCAAAAAGAAGAAGAACAACAAAAAGACCGTCAATCAAGCCGATCCCGAGAATCGAGCTTTGAACAACACGATGGCAACGGATAATCGACCAATGATTGAGATTTTACAATCTCACGTTGAAGGCAATGATTACGCGATTGTGGTGCCGGATATTGGAGAGAATAAATTTGAACTAAAAACGGGTTTTATCAAATGGTTTCCGCTACACCATTTTTAGGCCGTACACATGATGACCCACACGCTCACATAAAATGTTTCATACAATTGGCAAACACCGTCTAATACAATGGGGTGCCACAAGAGGCCATTCGTTTACTCCTCTTTCCTTTTTCCCTCGAGGGACAAGCCCGAATTTGGCTTAATCAGGAACCACCCTGAAATTGTGTATAATGCAGTTCGTTTTTCTCAGTTCTTGCCAATTGAAAGTCCAACCAATATCGAGTTTTTAACTGTTTTTGTTTGTTAATCTTTTTTGGATATTCTAATTGCTAATTCAACAAAACCTTGTAAAAACTGAAAAATATTACCTACTTATATGTAAAACATAGTGCACTTACCAAATTTTTATTCAAGTAATATTCAAAATGTAAATTTTTAAACTACAAGGACTGAAAATGTAAATTCTAGGAAATATAAATGCTTGAAATGAAAATTCTAACAAGTTTAGGGACTGAAAGTGTAAATCAGTAAACTAAAAGGATCAAAAATGTAAAACTTGTAACTAACTAACCAAATAGTAACAAAATCAACAAACTTGCTAACTGAATTTAACCAATTTCAAAACTGAAAGGACTAAAATGTGCAAACCCTAAAAAGATTGAAGATTAGCCATGATTGAAAACTGCTTGTAACAAGAAGGACCAAATAGCAATTTTTAGAACTTGTTAAGCAAAAACGGGTTTGAAAGACAAATAAGCTCGTTTGAGCTTATTATTGGACCAAATTCAATGAAACAAATTGCAAAACTCTTAAAATCCAAAATAAGCTACGTCTGTAAGAGGATTTTGACTGAAAATGCAAATTAAGCAAATAAGCACTTCAAGATAAGCCCAAAATAAGCTATAGAACAAACCAAACAAGAACAACTTGATTTTCTTACCAAAACTGATTAAACAACTCAATTGATGAACGGGAAATCAAGTTAGAACAAATTTCATCAAGTATTAAGCTGGGAATTCGAATTAAGCTATATTTGGCTTATCGTTGACCAAGCGTTGACCAAGAATTTTGTCAAAAAGCTGAAACTCTCAAATTTCAAGTAATACAATACACTAAGTGGATTTGTTAAGAAAAATGACTTGGTTAATGAAGAGAATCAAAAGATCTCAAAAAGCAGTTTCAAGTTACAGACACTTGGCTTATCTCAGCCTTACTGAATTTTGCTTATTTCTCTTGGCTTATTGAAAACTGTATAGAATGCTTTTGGAATCTGAAACTACATATATTGGACTACAAATCAGAACAAATTTGGCAAGATTTCATCAACAATCCAGTAAATGCCAGGCAAATCAAAATGAGAACTTTTTAAGAGCAAATCTGAATGAAAATTAACCCACACTTTTTATTGCCATTTGCCTTTTTGAACAGTAATATGACTTGAAACTTGTTCAAAACACTTAGTAATGATCTAATGACTGAAATTGAGCTTAAAATTGCCAAGACTCAAAACTTGAAAACTCAATATTAGCTAGTACCAAACACTCCTTTATCTGATCTTAATGAGAATTTTCAAGGACTTTTTAAGAACTGATTTAGCTGAATGAAAAGCTTTTGCTATCCAAACGAAGTATTCAAAATGGAATGTTTTAAGACTACAAGCAAGCTATGAGAACAACTATTACTCAATTAAGGTACTAAGACTGAAACTGAATGAAATAAGCTATAACTAGACATAGTCCAAAATCAAAAGCAGATAACAAAGAATTAAGCTACAAGTAGTACACAATCAATCAATCAGCCAAACTAGACAACTTTGATCAGGAAAACAACAAGATTACACTAGGAAATGTAGCATGCCATTGACTTATTAAGTGGAACCCAAAATCAGAACTCTTAAAACCTTTTGTAGCAACCATTGGGAAGAAGAGGAGTGTTGAACTCTCTTATCCTAGTGATAACCACCACCTTATCACTAGATCATCAATCTACTATCAACACCAGCTACAAATCAACTAAAATCATCATTATGGCTTGAAAACATCAAAAAGGCTAAGTCTTGAACTGAAATCAGCACAACAGCTACAATTCTTCTTCAAAGTCAGTTATGATCATTCAATGATCATAACAAACTCTATTCAGCAACACAATGATCAAATAGGAGCAAGATATGAACAGTAGAGTGAAGATTAAATTTGGCGGGAAAAGGAGAATTCAAAATTTATTCATGGAAAGTTGTTACAAAGTTGTTGGAATGAAGCTAACTAACTAACTAACTCAAGAGTTTGTCAGACTCTTGAGTAGTTAGGGTAAAAAGGAAGAAAGATGAAAGGAAATTGAAAAGTGTGTGTTTTCTACAATTTTTAACTACTATTACAAATGAGGACCTAACAGCTATTTATAGGCTTGAAGAAGGAGTTTGTTGGGGATGATGACGTGTTGAGACCAATCCCAGGTCTCCACGTGGCATGATTCTGCAAAACTGATCTTCAAAGTATGAACAAGAATTGGGGTTTTCTTCTTGAGTTGATTTCATGCTAATTGGTGTTGACCAATGAATTCGTCTCTAAAAAATAAGCAACTTTGGTGTTAACAACTCTTTATGAAATTCAGTCTAGCTCAAAAACGATCCTGGGAAAATTTTGGTTTCTTGAAGATGACACGTGGCACGCTCTGACTGGTCGAAATGAGGTCACACGGATCAAACTGTTAGGATTTGGTTATTTAATGTGGCGGCCGATAGTGGATATTAAATGCATATAGCTGGCAATCCGTGTGCACTTAATACTAGCTTCTCATTGGCCCAAAGTTATATCACATGGATTGAACTTGTGAAACTTTCCAACTTTGGCAGTTTTAACCCTTGGACTTTGGCAGATTGCATTTAAATGCTTGTATCTTCATTTCTTTGGCACTTTTAGTCCCCCAACTTCATCTTTGAGCAGAATTGGTCCTTTGACTTTGTTGACTTGATAGTTGACCAATTTTGACTTTGATCTTGACTTTGTTCAGTATTTACACTTTAGTCCTTCAACTTTGGCATTTTGTCAAGATAGGTCCTTGTACTTCAAAGTCTTGTCACTTTTGATCCTTCTTTGTCTTTTTCATCCATTTAAGCTTGGTTTTTCCTTGTTTGCTTGAAAATGTATCCTTTTACCTACAAAAGTGCACACAAACACAAACATACCACATAATACTGTTTTTGCAAGATAAATTAGTATTTTGCTTCATGTTTTAGGGTTATTTGTTGATAAAAGGATATGAGTTTAAGCTCATATCAAATCCCCTACACTTGAACATTGTCATGTCCTCATGCAATATTATATATTAAAGCTCAAATTTACATTCCCCTCATAATTAACCCACCTTGGCCATATGAGATGCATCTACACTTACTCTAAACTACATGATGCATGATTTTGATTTTTAATAATGCAATGAACAAAATACAATTCTATCTATATCTTTTTTATTTTTCTTGAAATGGTTTTGATGGAAATAACTCATAAAGAATTCAATGGCTTAGATTAGGGCTTGGGTACCATGGACACTTATCACCCTCAAGTTTCATTTTCCCCATACCAAGCTTAAAAATGGGATCATTGCATTCACAAGTAAAAAGTGCATCAACTTATTTATGACAATTAAATGTGGAACCGGTTATTATTTGAGCAAATTGCTTGTAGGCAAATTTGTCATTTATTCAAGTGTGAAGTATAAGAAGTGTAAAATCCAAAAATAAGGAAGCACGGTTTTAATCCTAAGTAATCCTCTCATTCATTACTTGAAAAACCGCTCACAATTAATATAAGTCCGTTTCAAGAATAATAAGTCATTCGCCTTATGTTTAAAATCCTCATGTCATGCTTTCATAAGTAGCTACACACTCGCTAGGGAAAGAAAAATAAAACTCACGCAATAGTTTACATCCGCCATCTTTTTGAGACTTTGGATCTTCAACCCCGCAACCCGTCAAGGCAATATTGGATTGGAGCAATCTATTGAATCCCCGCAACCCATCAAGGTAATATTGGAACTCAATAGTCACTATAATTAACACCACACTGCCCCTCTTGGGAGTCTTGTATATATATATATATATTTTCTTTTTCTTTTTCTTCTTTTTTTCTAGCCACTCATTTTTTCATAAGCCGCTCTTATTTTTCTTTATTCCTCACAAAGAAAGTTCAAAAGAATAAAAAGAAAAACACCCGCTAAATATTGAGCATGACATAAGTCTAGTACACATAAAACGTTCTAACTTAGAATCTTAAGACGTACTCATACCAACCATGAATGATTAGCCAAAAATGAATAAGAGATTACAAACCAATTAAAACCGTTCTTGATTATTTATTAACAATTATATACATGCGAAGAAAATAGAGATAAAGAAGAGAAAGGTTTAGCCACAGGTAATTATCATGAAGTTTATCTAGCCCTTTTACACTTGTTTCAACTCTATCATTTCCCATTCTCCACAAATTTAAAATCTCAAATAATGAGATTGGTGGATGCTTAGCCTAATAGACCAATGAAGGACTACATGGTTAAGGATACTAGCTAGAGAATGCTAAAATAAGCAAACTCGGGTTGAGTCAAAATATCCATGGCGGGCCTAATATGTCAAAGAAATCTGAACTTGTTAAAACCATGTTTTATTATATTATTTTTTTTTCTTTTTCCAACTTTTGATGAAAAATAAAAGAAGAAATATATACAATGCAAATGTGATATGCAAAATGATTGATGCAAAAATTATGAATGCATATTTTTGTTGGCCAAAGTAGATCAAAAATTTGAAAAATGTTCGAAAAATCAATTTTCCATGTTATCATGCAAGATAATGACAAGTTCTAGGTAAGGTCACTTCAATAGAAGGCCCCCCTACACTGAAGCTAAACATTGTCCTCAATGTTTAAGAGCATGGAAGTATAAAAACATCCCCTACACTTATGACAATGAATAGACTTTGCTTAACCCAAGTTAAGGAAAGGACAACTATTAGTGAAATCATGTTTAAGCACAAGGTGTCAATGAAAAATCACTATAGTAACGAAGTGAACCGGATACAAGGGCCTCCTCCATAAGCTCCAAAGCATGAGATGAGTGAGCAACCCTACAAACAATCATGAAGACAAAAGAAGGTCTCCCCTACACTTATCTCCAAGTCTATACCTTTATTTCTAACCTACAACACTCTAAACCTAGTTATACGATGCTTGAGTTAATGAGTCTCTAGCTCGACTCGTCCCTCAATGAATTAATTCATGGGGAAAATGGGGATCTCTTGGACCATTTCAACGGAAATGTCCTCCCCAAAGTAATGCTTAACACGGTGACCATTCACTTTAAAATTTGGACCATCGGGTTGTGACAACTCAAGAGTTCCATATGGAAACACTTGAGTAATAGTGAATGGACCGGA
This sequence comes from Glebionis coronaria, assembly GCA_025667525.1. Lineage (NCBI taxonomy): Eukaryota > Viridiplantae > Streptophyta > Magnoliopsida > Asterales > Asteraceae > Glebionis > Glebionis coronaria. The sequence goes on from CM046882.1 coordinate 180,014,167, forward strand.
CCATCTTGACTTAAGCTTGCCCGCAAAAAGTTTCAATCTTGAGTTAAAGAGGAGAACCGGCTCTCCAACTTTGAACTCACGATTCTTGATCTTAGCATCATGCAATTTCTTAGTCTTTTCCTTGTAAAGCAAAGAATTCTCATAGGCATTGGCTCTCAATTCATCCATCTCATTGAGTTGATCTTTCCTATGTGAACCGGCTTGGTTTAAATCAAAGTTAGCCCATTTGAGAGCCCAAGATGCCTTATGTTCTAGCTCGAATGAGAGGTGGCACGCTTTTCCATAGACAAGCCTATAAGGAGTACAACCAATTGATGTTTTAAAAGCCGTCCTAAACGCCCACAAAGCATCATCAAGCTTATCCGACCAAGAAGCTCGATGCTCTCCCACCGTTCTCTCTAAAATTCTCTTTAAACCACGATTTGTGACCTCGGTTTGACCATTTGTTTAAGGGTGATACGCGGTAGAAAGTCTATGATTCACTCCATATTTCTTCATAACTCTCGTGAATTGATCATTACAAAAGTGCGTACCACGATCACTTATGATGGCCCGAGGTACACCAAATCTAGCAAACAATTGTTTCAAAAACTTCACAACAACTCTAGCGTCATTAGTAGGTAAGGCTTTAGCCTCCACCCATTTGGACACATAATCCACCGCCACAAGTATATACTTGTTTCCCTTAGAGGATGGAAAAGGTCCCATGAAATCAATGCCCCATACATCAAATATCTCACACTCTTGGATAAAATTTTGTGGCATCTCATCACGATGTGTAATTTTTCCTTGTCTTTGACAAACATCACAAAATTTCATCATTTCATGGGCATCTTTGTAAATGGAAGGCAAATAGTAACCCAAATCAAAGACTTTCTTGGCGGTGTATGTAACACCCCCAAATTTATACAACTCAATACAGCGGAAGACTAGTTGGTGTTACGGGATAGCACATTACTCACATCATAGACAACGCATAAAAAAATCGCGTCGTTTAATAATAAAATCATTTCCATTCATAAACATCAAAGTTACATCGGTCCCAAGTCATTATATTTCATACAAAGTTTTACAAAGTATTTGAATGGAAAATATAGTTTAGGTGCGGGCCATGAATTCTTGTCGTCTTCCCGAGAATTACCTTCAAGTACCTGAGACAAAACATGTTAAAAGAAAAGGGTCAGCGATAACGCCGAGTGAATTCATAGAGTTTAATAAAATCCATCAATATAATATCAGTATAAATATATTACTGAAAATCATTTTGTACAAATCGTTTTAATAGGCCATGAAATGGCCAAAGTCATTTTATACAAATCTTTATCAAAATCATAATATAGGCATTTGCCTTAAAAATCGTTATACGAATCATTGTCGTTAAAAACACCATACAATACGTTTTTGAAACGTTGTATAGATTAAATAAAACCATTATATGAAAATGGTTATAAAAAGCCTTAAAAATCATTATACGAGCCAATGTCGTAAAAACGTCATACAATACGTCTTACGACGTTGTATGAAAATAAAAACCGTTATATGAGTATGGTTATGAAAACCAAAACACTAACATAATATCAATAGTATGACCCTGTATTGCTAGTCAGGCAATACATCGTAGTTCGGAGCGTCTATTAGTATTTCGGTAATTAGATTATTATAAGCCGCATGACATTGTTACCTTACTAAACCAACAACGGGTAGCTAACCCGATACCAATTTTGCCCATTTAAAGTAGCGTGTCGTCACAAAGGTCACGCTATGGAAATCTTCTCATACATAAATTCGCTTACCAATCAATGTGGCACGACGGGGATCAACCGTCAAGGCGCGAACTGGGGTGATCGTCCCCAAATAGTACTATTATATGCATAAGCGTCTACCAAATCCCGGTAGTTCACAATTCATGCTAATGGGACTTTTAGTGACATAATCTAACTTTAATAATCCATTTCATTTCATCTATCGGGTCATTTAATCATTCATCGGGTCATACAATCATTCGGGTCCAAATCAATAAACAGACAATCGGGACAAATGGTGTCCTATTTTATCAAAACTAACATGTTATCTCCCTCGCGGGTTTAGAAAAAATTTCATAAAAACATTTAAAAGAGTGCGAGGCTATGAACTCACGTTGATGTGGGAAGGCGGGTTATCGGCAATTCGGATGTACGGTACGTGCTTCAATCACGGAAACCTAGACAAATAATACTCGTCTTAGACTCTTGTCCAATACTTTATAAAAATAACAATTATGTATACATATGATGATTATATATATATATGATGATCAAGTGGGTTTACATATTCTCTTTTACTCATTTTAGTGTTTATGTATTGGTAACTTCTTACTAGTTTACTAGTTTTACCTATTTACGTGTTTTAGGTCCAATAAGCCTGTTGTAAGTTCATTAACTTGTATTAATCCATTTCATACTTGTATTATCAGTATTTATACTTTACATGTTGGGTCTAAATGGGTTAAGCCCAATAAATAAGTTTATAAGTGTTTTAGTCCATTTTGTTGTATTATTAGTCCAATAACGTTAACTTAGCCCGTTAATGTCCGTATGTTATATAGTTTGGGTTTTATCGGTTTTTACTTGTTATATATGTTTATATATCAGTATATGAGTTTATAAAAGTTTACATTAGACGGGTCCAACCGTCTAAGTTTTATTTAACAAAAACGTTAATTTTACGGTAATAGCCGAAAAAGTCGTAAAAATCATGTTTATAGTTTTTATAACTTGTAAATCTTATTCAACTACCATTTTTATAAAGTGTCCATTTATTTAACCTTATACATATTTATATAAATGAAATTTATAAGTTAGTGGGTTTTAATTCACATTTTATACTATATTAGTTTGAGTGCTTATATAATACTATTAAGCATTAATTCTTCAAAATCTGATTTTTAGTTTCATCTTCACAATTTTTATCATATCTTGAGTTCTATAAGGAGATAGAAGCTCATTTTTGGATGGCATAAACTTCATATTATGTGCTATAAATAAGTTAGTTATAGCTACTGCTCATTCCATTTTTAACTATCCTTAACAGTCCCTACAAAACAGACGATTCAGATTGGTACACTAATCTTGTTTTGATCATATCTCACTCATTTTGATGATTCCATTGCATGGCCAACTCTCACATGTGTATGACATCTAACACTTACAGTAAATGGATTCCACTTTATCATTTTATCAGTTTAACCTTTGGTTACTTACTGTTTTTATACAGCCATCATATTTAGCAAGATTTTAACCATTTAACATGTGGTTTTCCATCTTTTTACCCATGTTTATCAAATCTATCAACACCAAATCCCCACATAATATTTTTAATCATCATTCATCATCATATAAATATACATAAATAAAGAAAATACAAGATTACATAATCAAAATAACAAAAGGATAGGAAGAACAATCTCTATACCACCATTAGTGATGAAAAGATGAGGTTTTTGATGAACAAGACTTGGTTCTTTTTATCAAATCTTCAACTTGGTAAATGAACTTCTTGGGTCCTTCAAATGGATGAATATCTTCATGAAGATCAGTCTAGGACCTCCATGGAAACTCCTTTCCACATGTTATAACCACCTCCAATCTTCATCTTTTCAATGGGTTTTCATCATATGTAAATTATACATATGATTTATGGTTGATTTTTTTGATCAATGGTGGTGTTTTTGATGAATGATAGACGTTCATAAGGAGTAGAGAGAGAGAGAGTGTGTGAGTTTTGTATGTAACAATGTGAGGAAATGGTTTAGTGTAGGTGGTTTTGTGGTTTTGGTGGAAGAAGTAGCTTACAAGTTAAGCTTAAAAATGACAAGTGTAGTAGTAGTAGCTACAACTTGACACCTCAAAGGGTGTGGTGGAGTAAGCTTGGCCATCCCATGTGTGGGGTGGGCAAGTGTAAAACTTGTCCCATCCCACTAATTTACGGGTATTCCTCGATTCTAGTTTTCTCGATTTGCGTGCCCTCAGGTCGTTTTACGAAAAACGTTTTTATAAATTATGAATCAACGGCACAAAACGAATCTAATAAATATTGTCTCATCAAAAACGGAGTTCGAAAGCGTAAATACGTAATCCTAAGGTTTCCGGTTTAGTCATAAAGGACGTTAAAATATTCACGTAAGTCTTAATCTCTTCTCGTAAATTTGTGAGTTTATGAACTAACTCAAATTTAAAATCCCAAAATAATATTCACGGATAAATTTATTTTCTGAAATGTCGGACTGTCACCAAAAACGGTGTATGTAAACGTAAGCACGTAACGTATAATCCTCCGGTTTAGACGTAGTCGATGCTACTTCAAGACGTAAAATCCAAATTTCTTCCCAAAAATAAGTGAGTTCATATTATAACATTAAAATAATGTTTTCAAATAAATATTGAGAATAAAACATAAACCATAAATTGACGGATTGTCACAGCATTTACCCCTAAACAGGATCTTTGTCCTCAAAGATCATCTTACCTTACTACTCGCTTCTTATAGAGTTAAAGCCATGTGGGTATTTCCTCCACATTCGGTCCTTTCTCACAAGTGCAATTCATTACAATACGCGAGTTTCATCAAACATAACTACGGGAATAAGATCAGGCTTAATGTTGACTTACTTTCTCTATCCATGATGTTCATGGGTTTTTGATGAATGCAACTTTTCGCCGATCTAAGCTTTACTAAGAACAATCAGATTTTTACTTGACAGATATTCCATCAAGTTCGATTTACGAAACATAATTCACGCAGTTCTTGAAGTCCTAGGATAGATCCAGCTTATATGCCTTTCAAACCAATCTTTTACATCATCTCAATGGTCCCATTCAACGGGGACTTGTATCCCATGATTTGTCAGATCATGAATTCATTTTTTCCAACTTTAAAAATTGTGGCATAACTTCGCTACCCATTTGGCACTTCAAGATCTACATTTCACATTCACATAACCTCTTGCCCACTATCGGAAGTTAATAATCAAATCCTAAATTCAACAATCATTTCAGATCTCGCGGGTCGGGTATTTTGCAAGGATAGGTTCGCCATCATAGGAAACCTTAAACCTAAGAGACATGTCCAACTCACAATGGGTGTATGTCGGTTGTCTTCATCTCAACTCTTGCTCACAGATGCTCTAATATTTAGATCCTAACAAGATTCGATCTCAATCCTAACAAGATGATTATCAATGATAATCTCTCCAAAGGAAAACGATTATACGGTCTATTACCAAAGGTCAATCATTCAAACATAAAACAACACTTATATTACTTTGTATCCTTACTTTACCTCGTCCCTTCGATTTGGGGTGGTACATAGTACTCTCATCAAGGTTCGTTCTCAATGATTTCTGAGCAAATCTCTAGAAATTCGATGCGAAGCGAGGATCTTGATGTAGATGTTCGATACAGGCACATTATGTTTACATAACTCTTTTGCATTTATCATTAACGAGAATGATATTAGCAGATTTGGTCAGTCTGTCGACGATGACCCAAATCGAATTAAATTCAGATGATGACCTTTGCAATAGCTAGACGTTTTAATGTATGAGGCGACGTCTGCCTTCATAATCTGCCATTAGTACAACTTCTTCTGACAAAGATATTTTTAGTCAAAAAATGACATACATATAATACTTATACTTACAAGATTTCCAATTTAACTATATCTCACAATCTTCCATATTTAGGCAACCATAAGTGGTCTTTAAAATATTTAACGTTATCGGCTTCTCAATTTTTAATGGTTCATATTAGCCGCGAACCCCTTTTATTATCTATGTTATTCTTCTAATAAGCATTGTTCATTTTTTTTATATCATTCGGCAATTTATTTTGCACCTTCATTATTAAGGGAACATGTCCCAATTGGTTCTTTATCTTTTCTACATAATGCGTCAGTATCTATATTCACCTCTCATGATGATGTAATTATCATGTCCACAATTCACTCAGATATTCTTTCTATATTATGCGTCAGTAATTACGTTCACCTTCCTCCCGATGAAATAAATATCATAACTGTATTTATTCAAAATTCTTTCTTCATATCTTCTATGTTTTAGTTTCGTCTCATCTATCATTTTTATCAGTTTTTATCACTCCCGCGTTTAAAGCATCGATTATTATTACAATTAATTAAATAATAATTATTATAACTAATTAAATATTAAGTATTCAATTTTTATGAAATGTAAACGTAAAGATTTTAAATTTCTTAGTTCGACCAATTATATGAAATGTTCAAAAATAAATTTGAATTTAATTAACAAGATTTTTGTTGATTTATCCAAAATATTTAATAAGATCCGTAATTGTTCGAGAAACCTTTGTTTATATTTTGGTCAAAATTTTCTTATTTGAAAAGCAAAAAGTGTCGTTTAAAATTTCAAGTCATGGTATAAATGGTTTTACTCAATCCTTCTTAAGTTGTCTTGAGGTATACACAAACATTTACCCCTAAACAGAAGTTTAGTTAAATGGTTTGTGTATAAGGGAATAATCCCTTAAAATCCTTTGTTAAAACATTTGTCAAAATATATTCGCACTTTCTTTTTAGTAAAACCCAAAGTCTTAAAAGGGTTCTTAATTTTTGAAGAGTCTATATGCATACATCTTACCATTATTAATCCAATGGTCATTTTATGTAAAGGATTAAGTTTTTAATCCCTAAGCGTTAATGGTTCTAATCTTTGAAAAGTAAATATAGCTTCCATTATCTATTAATCACACGGTTAAATCATGTAAAGAATTAAGTCTTAAGTCTTATGTTAAATACTTAAGATACATGTTTTCATTGTTCGGCCAATTCAGGGCAATCTATAAATAATTATTAACTCATTCTTATTCTTATAAACAAATAAATGGTCCTTAATGATCACGAGCATGAATTTATCAAATTACAGCCCACACACGCGATTCATCATATTTATGAATGCTACATGTGTGTTAGTCAATCCAAACGACATCACGTGAAACTCATAATGTTCATTACAAGTTCTGGATGTAGTGATTGGAATACATAATCTTTTCCGCATATGCGAAGTTGATGATAACCATGCCGTGGATCAAATCTTTAAAACATACGCTAAAACCTTGTAAATGATCGAACAAATCTTCCATTTCAAGTTATGGATATCGTTTTCGATTGTCAATTTACTCAGTTCACAGTAATCTATAAATATAAGGAAAGATAACACCATAGCTCTTCAGGATAACAGGCTTGGTATAATAAAATCTTTCTCCGACAACTCTTTCAGTTGTACGGTAATTCCTTTAATTCAGATGGTGCTGACGTACTGTGCACAAGTCACAAGCGCAACACCGGGAATATAATCAATACCAAATTCAACTTGCCTTAATGGCGAAAGTCTAAGTAATTCACCAGCAAATATCTCCTAAAGTTTCAGATAACGTAAACATCTTTTAATAAATTCATATTAGGTTCTTCTAAATTATAATATCTATGACTAATTCACAACCATTCTCGGTATAATTTCAAATCTAAATGTAGGATATGGTCATCCATCAAGAATTATTTAGATCACTTTTGATAATCAACATCTTATCATTTAGGGGAATTCTACTCGAGTTCCCATCAATTAAGACAATATCGTCATGTCATAATCAATCAATTTATTCTACTGGCACTATCAACTTTCCAGTTTCATTTCCGTAGATAAGATGTGAACTTCTCAAAAGACTAATAATAATTCATAATCCTTCACAAATCCAAGGATATCTGGAGACACAACTACTATTAAAAGAGTAAGGTCAACGCATAATCTATGCGAGAGAATTTCAAATCAGATACAGACGAAAACATTTAAAGAATATGAATATATCCTATGTTTTCATAATTTGAGTACACATTCGAAAGCTCCTCGGATCGTTACCCAGGTCATTCAAATGAAATCAAATCATAAGAAATGATAAGAACGTCAATACATCCAGTCGGGTATCAACACTCGGTAATCAAATACTTTTCCTAAGAATCTCACTACGGGAGAATTGGACAAGAACGGAATATCAATTGTCAAATAAGACAATTTCCACAGATGAGTAAATTCGACTCAGAAGAATAGATGCTACAGGCACATATGTAGGTGTCCCTAACACTATGTCCCTATTTTTCACTTCTTGCAGATCTCATAAAATTTAATCTTTTACAATCTTCAACAAAAATGTAGTGTTTATTCATTAGTTTTATGGTGACTACTAATCAGCCTTGCATGGTCCATTCCAAATTGTATGTAGGCGCGCAACTATATACAATTTCAAGATTAACGATGCAATACCCAGTTCGTCAAAATTTATATCATCATGTTTATAATAAAAACATTTTCATGCTTAATTCTTAAATAAGAATCAGGAATAAATTTACAAAGATTTTCTTTTTTATGAAAACAGTTAAGTTTCCAAAGTGTTTCATAAACAACTTCATTTTGATATCAATCACTTTTAAATCTCACTTTGAATAATCCTTATTGTGATGAAAATTAAATTTTCTCAAAGGATACCGTTTTAACTTTATAAAAAAAACAATGTGTGATCCGCAAAAGAGTGATGAAAGCTTGTTCACCAAGAATTAACTACGAATTGATAGGAAATGAGCTTTAGCCAAATAATCATGAGGTTCATGACCTTGATGGCACTCAAAAAGAATAATTCACAACATAACTCAAATCGAGATGAGTACTTGTTCAATGGTTGCATCACTAATGCGGTTATTAGGATGAAGCAGTAAAAGATAGATAACATCGATACATGTAGAATTTAGCAATCAAATGTAGTCTTTCCATTAATCACAAACAAGTCAAATTGTACCGTAACACATTACGCGTCACTATGTCATACAATTCTCAGAACTCATCCTACCAACTGATATCTCAGTTAAGTTAGGGATTTTTAAAAGATACCACGATGAATACTAATCTACAAGAGTCATTAGGTGTTCCACATGTCCCAGAAGATCCATCGGTCTCAATTCAGAAGAAGATTTCTTCAATTTATTTCTTGGACACTGGGCATCCTCGTTAGTGGACAATGGCCTAGGAACAACCCTTAACACGAATCAACAACCATTTAAAACCTCATAATTCAATCAAATAACTTAACGACTTATATTAACAATCTCATATTCCATACAGGTTAAGTTTCACTTTATTCAAATTTCGACCAATTTTATACTCAATTCGACATCCTACCTTATTCTCCAATACTTACAACCTTATTCTTCGGCCTTGTAAAGGCAATACAATCTCAATATGAATCAACACTTAATTTCCAATCCTATATCTCTTACAACAACAATTATCAAATGAGTCACTAGTACGAAATGACTTGTTCATTCAACTAGACTTCTCGGAAAGGTATTAGTGGCATGAGGCCTTTGGGTAATGGTTCCAAATGACAGCCTCAAGTGCAACATTCACCCTTTCGATTTCAATTTAAGAATTGGATGACAACGAATCAGATGACATCTTTCTAGGTGGTAACGTTTTGTCAAACTCCACTCTATAAGGAAAGATCGTCATGACATCGATATCAGATTTAATCTCACCAATTCTTTTTCAATATCATAATCAACTAATATCTACATTTCTATGAATATCAATCAGTTGTTGGGATTATAAATATCCACAACTTGGTTTAGATCTTGGATAGCTAGAATTCCTACGAGAATAGCTTCGACTAATTTACTAGGGGATTTAGGGTTACTTGTGACAATCGACGTCGTATAAATACCTCGTATAAAAATCAAAATAATCATCAAACAATCATGTAATAAAACTACATCATATATATATAATCCAAGTTATATATATATATTAAAATAACACTTCTCAGTCTTGGCCTTGTCGGTAACTCAGGAATTCTTCGGCACCGTTATAGTCAAAAGATTTTTAGACATTTTTAGAAAAATGTTTATAGTTAAAAGATTTTGAAATATTTTATTCAAAACCTTGGTTTTAAAAATCTTTCGTTCTCTATAACGAGAGCTCTGGTACCAAACTGTAACACCCCCAAATTTATACAACTCAATACAGCGGAAGACTAGTTGGTGTTACGGGATAGCACATTACTCACATCATAGACAACGCATAAAAAAATCGCGTCGTTTAATAATAAAATCATTTCCATTCATAAACATCAAAGTTACATCGGTCCCAAGTCATTATATTTCATACAAAGTTTTACAAAGTATTTGAATGGAAAATATAGTTTAGGTGCGGGCCATGAATTCTTGTCGTCTTCCCGAGAATTACCTTCAACTACCTGAGACAAAACATGTTAAAAGAAAAGGGTCAGCGATAACGCCGAGTGAATTCATAGAGTTTAATAAAATCCATCAATATAATATCAGTATAAAATTATTACTGAAAATCATTTTGTACAAATCGTTTTAATAGGCCATGAAATGGCCAAAGTCATTTTATACAAATCTTTATCAAAATCATAATATAGGCATTTGCCTTAAAAATCGTTATACGAATCATTGTCGTTAAAAACACCATACAATACGTTTTTGAAACGTTGTATAGATTAAATAAAACCATTATATGAATATGGTTATAAAAAGCCTTAAAAATCATTATACGAGCCAATGTCGTAAAAACGTCATACAATACGTCTTACGACGTTGTATGAAAATAAAAACCGTTATATGAGTATGGTTATGAAAACCAAAACACAAACATAATATCAATAGTATGACCCTGTATTGCTAGTCTGGCAATACATCGTAGTTCGGAGCGTCTATTAGTATTTCGGTAATTAGATTATTATAAGCCGCATGACATTGTTACCTTACTAAACCAACAACGGGTAGCTAACCCGATACCAATTTTGCCCATCTACAGTAGCGTGTCGTCACAAAGGTCACGCTATGGAAATCTTCTCATACATAAATTCGCTTACCAATCAAGGTGGCACGACGTGGATCAACCGTCAAGGCGCGAACTGGGGTGATCGTCCCCAAATAGTACTATTATATGCATAAGCGTCTACCAAATCCCGGTAGTTCACAATTCATGCTAATGGGACTTTTAGTGACATAATCTAACTTTAATAATCCATTTCATTTCATCTATCGGGTCATTTAATCATTCATCGGGTCATACAATCATTCGGGTCCAAATCAATAAACAGACAATCGGGACAAATGGTGTCCTATTTTATCAAAACTAACATGTTATCTCCCTCGCGGGTTTAGAAAAAAATTTCATAAAAACATTTAAAAGAGTGCGAGGCTATGAACTCACGTTGATGTGGGAAGGCGGGTTATCGGCAATTCGGATGTACGGTACGTGCTTCAATCACGGAAACCTAGACAAATAATACTCGTCTTAGACTCTTGTCCAATACTTTATAAAAATAACAATTATGTATACATATGATGATTATATATATATATATGATGATCAAGTGGGTTTACATATTCTCTTTTACTCATTTTAGTGTTTATGTATTGGTAACTTCTTACTAGTTTACTAGTTTTACCTATTTACGTGTTTTAGGTCCAATAAGCCTGTTGTAAGTTCATTAACTTGTATTAATCCATTTCATACTTGTATTATCAGTATTTATACTTTACATGTTGGGCCTAAATGGGTTAAGCCCAATAAATAAGTTTATAAGTGTTTTAGTCCATTTTGTTGTATTATTAGTCCAATAACGTTAACTTAGCCCGTTAATGTCCGTATGTTATATAGTTCGGGTTTTATCGGTTTTTACTTGTTATATATGTTTATATATCAGTATATGAGTTTATAAAAGTTTACATTAGACGGGTCCAACCGTCTAAGTTTTATTAACAAAAACGTTAATTTTACGGTAATAGCCGAAAAAGTCGTAAAAATCATGTTTATAGTTTTTATAACTTGTAAATCTTATTCAACTACCATTTTTATAAAGTGTCCATTTATTTAACCTTATACATATTTATATAAATGAAATTTATAAGTTAGTGGGTTTTAATTCACATTTTATACTATATTAGTTTGAGTGCTTATATAATACTATTAAACATTAATTCTTCAAAATCTGATTTTTAGTTTCATCTTCACCATTTTTATCATATCTTGAGTTCTATAAGGAGATAGAAGCTCATTTTTGGATGGAATAAACTTCATATTATGTGCTATAAATAAGTTAGTTATAGCTACTGCTCATTCCATTTTTAACTATCCTTAACAGTCCCTACAAAACAGACGATTCAGATTGGTACACTAATCTTGTTTTGATCATATCTCACTCATTTTGATGATTCCATTGCATGGCCAACTCTCACATGTGTATGACATCTAACACTTACTGTAAATGGATTCCACTTTATCATTTTATCAGTTTAACCTTTGGTTACTTACTGTTTTTATACAGCCATCATATTTAGCAAGATTTTAACCATTTTACATGTGGTTTTCCATCTTTTTACCCATGTTTATCAAATCTATCAACACCAAATCCCCACATAATATTTTTAATCATCATTCATCATCATATAAATATACATAAATAAAGAAAATACAAGATTACATAATCAAAATAACAAAAGGATAGGAAGAACAACTCTATACCACCATTAGTGATGAAAAGATGAGGTTTTTGATGAACAAGACTTGGTTCTTTTTATCAAATCTTCAACTTGGTAAATGAACTTCTTGGGTCCTTCAAATGGATGAATATCTTCATGAAGATCAGTCTAGGAACTCCATGGAAACTCCTTTCCACATGTTATAACCACCTCCAATCTTCATCTTTTCAATGGGTTTTCATCATATGTAAATTATACATATGATTTATGGTTGATTTTTTTGATCAATGGTGGTGTTTTTGATGAATGATAGACGTTCATAAGGAGTAGAGAGAGAGAGAGTGTGTGAGTTTTGCATGTAACAATGTGAGGAAATGGTTTAGTGTAGGTGGTTTTGTGGTTTTGGTGGAAGAAGTAGCTTACAAGTTAAGCTTAAAAATGACAAGTGTAGTAGTAGTAGCTACAACTTGACACCTCAAAGGGTGTGGTGGAGTAAGCTTGGCCATCCCATGTGTGGGGTGGGCAAGTGTAAAACTTGTCCCATCCCACTAATTTACGGGTATTCCTCGATTCTAGTTTTCTCGATTTGCGTGCCCTCAGGTCGTTTTACGAAAAACGTTTTTATAAATTATGAATCAACGGCACAAAACGAATCTAATAAATATTGTCTCATCAAAAACGGAGTTCGAAAGCGTAAATACGTAATCCTAAGGTTTCCGGTTTAGTCATAAAGGACGTTAAAATATTCACGTAAGTCCTAATCTCTTCTCGTAAATTTGTGATTTTATGAACTAACTCAAATTTAAAATCCCAAAATAATATTCACGGATAAATTTATTTTCTGAAATGTCGGACTGTCACCAAAAACGGTGTATGTAAACGTAAGCACGTAACGTATAATCCTCCGGTTTAGACGTAGTCGATGCTACTTCAAGACGTAAAATCCAAATTTCTTCCCAAAAATAAGTGAGTTCATATTATAACATTAAAATAATGTTTTCAAATAAATATTGAGAATAAAACATAAACCATAAATTGACGGATTGTCACAGTGTAGTTAGGACCAAAATGTCCACCTGTAGGTCCTTTATGACACGCTTCTAAGATCTTAAATGCCTCGGGCCCATCTACACACCGTCTAATGATTTGGTCCGCACATTTCCTAAAAAGATATGGATCATCCCAAAAGTAATACTTAACTTCCTTAAGAAACTTCTTCTTTTGTTGATAAGTAAGACCCTCAATAAGCACATTTCCCACAAGATAGTTTGCGATATCCGCAAACCAAGGAGTGGCATCCTCTTGGGATGAGATAGACATGAGCTCCTCTAATGGAAAGGATTCATTGGTTTCTCGGTGTGGTAAATCTCCTTGAAAAGGATGCTCAAGTCTACTCAAGTGATCCGCCGCTAAATTCTCGGCCCCTTTCTTATCACGAATCTCTATCTTAAACTCTTGAAGCAACAAAACCCATCTCAAAAGCCTAGGCTTAGCATCTTGTTTTGTCATAAGATACTTGAGAGCGGAATGATCCGTATACACTATGGTTTTGGAAAGCACAAGATATGGTCTAAACTTCTCAAAAGCATATACTATAGCAAGCAACTCTTTTTCCGTGGTAGTGTAATGAAGTTGTGCACCGGTCATGGTTTTACTCGCATAGTGTATAGGTTGAAAATACTTATTAACTCTTTGTCCTAAGACGGCCCCGACCGCATAATCACTAGCGTCACACATAAGCTCAAAAGGTAATTCCCAATTTGGAGAACCAAAACGGGAGCCTTAGTCAATTTTTCCTTAAGAGTCTCAAGATTTTAAACAATCTTGGATAAAAATGAAAGGAGCCTCTTTCTCTAAGAGGTGAGTCATCGGTCTAGCTATCTTAGAAAAATCTTGTATAAAGCGCCTATAAAATCCCGCATGACCTAAGAAACTCCTCACACCTTTAACCGAGGTGGGTGGGGGAAGCTTAGCAATCACATCAATTTTAGGTTGATCAACTTCTAATCCCTTGTTGGATATCTTGTGTCCTAAAACAATCCCCTCTTTCACCATAAAGTGACATTTCTCCCAATTAAGCACCAAACGTGTTTCCTCACAACGCTTAAGCATTCTTTCAAGATTGGTGAGACATGAGCTAAATGAATTTCCAAAGACGGAAAAGTCATCCATAAAAACCTCCATTGTTTGCTCTATCATGTCATGGAAAATCGCCATCATGCACCTTTGAAACGTCCCCGGTGCATTACATAAGCCAAAAGGCATCCTCTTGTAAGCAAATGTACCGTAAGGACAAGTGAATGTGGTCTTTTCTTGATCCTTAGGGTCAATGGGTATTTGGAAATAACCCGAAAAGCCATCAAGAAAACAATAGTACTCATTTCCCGCTAAGCGTTCAAGCATTTGATCCATAAAGGGAAGCGGAAAATGGTCTTTCCTAGTTGCCTCATTGAGTTTTCTATAATCAATGCAAACTCTCCAACCGGTCACAAGTCTTGTGGGAATAAGCTCATTGTTCTCATTAGGCACCACGGTGATTCCACCCTTCTTTGGAACACAATGAACCGGGCTAACCCATGGAGAGTCGGAAATGGGGTAAATCATACCCGCATCTAAAAGTTTAATCACTTCCTTCTTAATAACCTCATGGATTTTTGGGTTAACTCTCCTTTGGTTTTGAATGGCGGGTTTATAGTCATCCTCCATAAGGATTTTGTGTGTACAAAAATGTGGATCAATTCCCCTTATGTCGGATATTTTCCATGCTAAGGCTTTCTTGTGTTTCTTAAGAACTTCAATAAGTTGCTCCTTCTCATCCTCTTTCAACTCTTTAGCAATGATCACCGGTAATTGGTCTTTGCCCTCTAAGAAAGCATACTTTAAGTGGGATGGAAGGTCCTTAAGTTCAATGGGAGGTGGACTTTCTATGGAAGGTTTTACTATGGAAGGTTCCTCAATGGTAATCTCTTGTGGAATAGGGGAAGGAATAGGGTCCTCATTGAGCAACTTTTGGATTGTAAGAATATCTTCTTCCCAATTAATGGGAGAATCATCATCACCAAGAAAGTTTGACTCAAATTCCTCCAAGAGGAAATCACTCTCTCCAAAAGGAGTTAAAGAGGGAGCAATTGAGGCCACGATTTCAACATGGGGCATCTCATCACTAGTACTCTTACAAGCATCATGAAAGTGTTCATTACACACTTCATCTAGCACATCAACAATGTTAATAGTCTCACAAGGTCTAGACTCCTTAACCTCTTTCCTATCACAAACTTTCCCTAACTTAAACCCCACTCTCTCATCTTCTACTCTCATAATTAATTCTCCTTCCGCCACATCTATCAAGGTACGACCCGTTCTCAAAAACGGTCTACCAACAATCAAAGGCACTCTAGGATCCATGTCATAATCAACCACTACAAAGTCGGCCGGAAAGGTAAACTTATCCACACCTACAAACACATCTTCCTCTATACCTACGGGGTGAGCTATGGTTCGGTTGGCTAGTTCAAGAGTCATCCTAGTGGGAGTGAGCTTGGGAAGAGAGAGTTGTTTCCAAACCGATAAAGGCATGAGGTTTATGCTTGCCCCTAGATCCGCCAAAGCCATGCAATTTTCAACATCGGGAAAATCACAAGGTATCAAGAAGCGCCCCGGATCTCCAAGTTTTGTTGGTAAGGTTTTAAGTAACACCGCGGAACAATTTTCATTAAGGGATGTGTTAGGCAAATCAACCAATTTTTCTTTGTTTGAGAGCAAATCCTTGAACATCTTAGCAAACTTTGGCATATAAGCAAGAGCTTCCGCAAAGGATATATTGATGTTGAGTTGCTTGAACATCCTTAAGAAATTGGAGACTTGGATGTCATCCTTGTTCTTTAACTTGTCCTTTTTCAACCTTGAAGGATATGGAAGAGTAGGTTTTGGTGTAGGTGGAATAGGTGTTGTAGTGGAAGATTTGTCTTTGTTAGCTTCTTCATTGGGAAGTGTGGAAGGTAAAGGAGAAGTATGAGGAGGTTGAGAAGGTGTGTTTGAGTGAATAGGATCATTTTGAGGAGGTGAAGTAGAGGTAGAAGGCTTGTCACAAGTAGGAGCACAAGTGGGTTGAACAATAGTAGGTGTAGGAGGTGAAGGATCCTTTGTTGTTGTTCCACTCCTTGTTGTAATGGCATTGACATTGGCCCTTGGATTAGTTTGTGTGATGGAAGGTAAAGCCCCTTGTGGTCTTTGATTTAATGCCATTAAAACCCTATTGGTTTGTTCCTCCGCTATACGTTTCATTTGGTCATTCATTTTCTTCTCAATAGCTTGGAACTTCCTTTCATTCTCTTGATTCATTTTGTGCAAGAAATCAATTGTGTTATAATCTTGTGGCACATAACCTTGAAAACCTTGAGGTTGGAAAGGTGAAGGTTGGGCATTAAATCCTTGATTTGGTGGATAAAAGGTATTTGCTTGAGGTTGAAATTGATTGGGTGCCTTGTAGTTATTTCCTTGGTAAGGTGGTCTTTGCCCTTGATTCCTTGGTAAAGTTTGAGGTGGATTTTGTTGAATTTGGGTGGGTGGTTGGGGTGGGAATCCGGGTGGAGTAAGGTAGTTTTGGGACTTGTAAGAAAGGTTATTTGGATTGATATTTGGCTTGAAGTGTTCACGATGTTCCTCTTGGTAAGCATAGCATTCTCCTTGATAAACTTGCACCTTATCACATTGTTCATAAGAATGGGGACCTCCACAAGTAACACAACAAAGAGTGATGGCATTCACATTATTTGAAGAATTTTTCAATGACATGGTCTTAAAAGCATGAAGTACTTCTCTTGTTGAAATTTGAGGAGTTGGTTGTCACAAGGGTATTGAGAATTGTTTTGGATAACATGAACCCTTTCTTAAAATTGATTGTTTGTTTGAACCATTGATTTAGTCTCAATGATGTCCAAAGCCTCTTGGTAGGTTTTAAGAAGAATATTCCCTCCCGCGGAAGCATTGAGTGAATCTTGGTGGTGAGATTTAAGGCCATTATAGAAGATATTGATTTGGTGAACATCATCCAATCCATGATTAGGGCATCTCCTCAATAACTCACTATACTCTTCCCAAGCATCACTAAAGGATTGACTAGGTTTTTGTTGAAAGCCTATAATTAAAGTCCTCAAAGCCATAGTCTTATGTGGAGGAAAGAACTTGTTCAAAAACTTAGTGGTGAAACCATCCCATGTGGTGATACTATCGGGTGGTTAGGTGTCTAACCAATGCTTAGCGGGTCCCTCTAGGGAAAATGACACTAACATCATCCTAATAACCTCATGTGGAACTCCATTATGCTTAATGGTATTGCAAAGAGAAAGGAATCTCTTAAGGTGAGCATGAGGATCCTCATTCTTGTTACCATAGAAAGGTGATTATGAAACCATAGTAATCATAGATGTGTGTAGCTCAAATGTGTTTACGGGAAAGTCGGGAATCTTAATAGCACTAGCATATCCATGAATATTGGTTTGCATACGTTCCAACAAAGAGCGATTATCAATAGCCATGGCTTCTTGTAGTGGAGGAGTCAAAGCACGATTCTCGTGATCGGCTTGATGGACGGTGGTAGTCTTACTCTTTCTCTTTTTCTTCCTTTTCGGAGGAAGAGGTTGTACACCAATCGGTATTTGTGCACGCCCGTGAGTGAGCATGCAACTCAATACGAGGAATGCGAGAGAAGCTCTCGTGTGACTTTGAAGAGAAAGGATTATCCTCTTCGAGTTTCAATATTAAATATCCACAAGAAAATAACAATATACGTATGTACTACTTGGGTGCAAGACCCTCAATGAAGCCTTCCTTCTTAGAATACTTACAAGTGAACGGGGGGTTAGGTGGCGCGAAGCACTTAAGTACCTATTGACCCTTAGATGGCATTTTATAGGACATCGCCTTTCTATTCACTTAAATGTTCGTATTCTTCGAATTGTTGCTTATTGAGAGTATTTATCTATTCTTTCTTTATTTTGTTTGATCGATACACGTGTCAAGGACCGGAACGCCCCTCAACACGGTGTATTGCCTCGGCAATACTTATGGAAGATATGTAGATTGGTTGTTCTTATACGTATACGTATTTACTTATAATAATATATGGAAAATATTTTTGTATTTATGAGTTTTTTAAGAGAAAATACTATATGTACATAAAAACCGAGAGAATCCAATAATATATATTTTTGGGTGCAATCTCTTAGGAAAAAGATTGCTTTTCGGATTTTTTAATTTTTTTGGTCAATTCTTTAGGAAAAGAATTGTTTTGTTAATTTTTTAGTTTTTGTATATTTTTTGATTTTTTTATTTGTTTTTGATTTATGATACGTAAAAATAACGTTCACAAGGTGAACGGATCCCAAAAGCCAATGAAAACCGTCAATCGATAGTCTCTCGTAAAGTCAAAGCCCCGGCAGCGGCGCCATTTGAAATTGTGTATAATGCAGTTCGTTTTTCTCAGTTCTTGCCAATTGAAAGTCCAACCAATATCGGGTTTTTAACTGTTTTTGGTTGTTAATCTTTTTTGGATATTCTATTTGCTAATTCAACAAAGCCTTGTAAAAACTGAAAAATATTACCTAGTTATATATAAAACATAGTGCACTTACCAAATTTTTATTCAAGTAATATTCTAAATGGAAACTTTTAAACTACAAGGACTGAAAATGTAAATTATAGGAAATATAAATGCTTGAAATGAAAATTCTAACAATTTTAGGGACTGAAAGTGTAAATCAGTAAACTAAAAGGATCAAAAATGTAAAACTTGTAACTAACTAACCAAATAGTAACAAAATCAACAAACTTGCTAACTGAATTTAACCAATTTCAAAACTAAAAGGACTAAAATGTGCAAACCCTAAAAAGATTGAAGATTAGCCATGATTGAAAACTGCTTGTAACAAGAAGGACCAAATAGCAATTTTTAGAACTTGTTAAGCAAAAACGGTTTTGAAAGACAAATAAGCTCATTTGAGCTTATTATTGGACCAAATTCAATGAAACAAATTGCAAAACTCTTAAAATCCAAAATAAGCTACGTTTGTAAGAGGATTTTGACTAAAAATGCAAAATAAGCAAATAAGCACTTCAAGATAAGCCCAAAATAAGCTATAGAACAAACCAAACAAGCACAACTTGATTTTCTTGCCAAAACTGATTAAACAACTCAATTGATGAACTGGAAATCAAGTTAGAACGAATTTCATCAAGTATTAAGCTGGGAATTCGAATTAAGCTATATTTGGCTTATCGTTGACCAAGCGTTGACCAAGAATTTTGTCAAAAAGCTGAAACTCTCAAATTTCAAGTAATACAATACACTAAGTGGATTTGTGAAGAAAAATGACTTGGTTAATGAAGAGAATCAAAAGATCTCAAAAAGCAGTTTCAAGTTACAGAAACTTGGCTTATCTCAGCCTTACTGAATTTTGCTTATTTCTCTTGGCTTATTGAAAACTGTATAGAATGCTTTTGGAATCTGAAACTACATATATTGGACTACAAATCAGAACAAATTTGGCAAGATTTCATCTACAATCCAGTAAATGCCAGGAAAATCAAATTGAGAACTTTTTAAGAGCAAATCTGAATGAAAATTAACCCACACTTTTTATTGCCATTTGCCTTTTTGAACAGTAATATGACTTGAAACTTGTTCAAAACACTTAGTAATGATCTAATGACTGAAATTGAGCTTAAAATTGCCAAGACTCAAAACTTGAAAACTCAATATTAGCTAGTACCAAACACTCCTTTATCTGATCTTAATGAGATTTTTCAAGGACTTTTTAAGAACTGATTTAGCTGAATGAAAAGCTTTTGCTATCCAAACTAAGTATTCAAAATGGGATGTTTTAAGACTACAAGCAAGCTATGAGAAAAACTATTACTCAATTAAGGCACTAAGACTGAAACTGAATAAAATAAGCTATAACTAGACACAATCCAAAATCAAAAGCAGATAACAAAGAATTAAGCTACAAGTAGTACACAATCAATCAATCAGCCAAACTAGACAACTTTGATCAGGCAAACAACAAGATTACACTAGGAAATGTAGCATGCCATTGACTTATTAAGTGGAACCCAAAATCAGAACTCTTAAAACCTTTTGTAGCAACCATTGGGAAGAAGAGGAGTGCTGGACTCTCTTATCCTAGTGATAACCATCACCTTATCACTAGATCATCAATCTACTATCAACACTAGCTACAAATCAACTAAAATCATCATTATGGCTTGAAAACTTCAAAAAGGCTAAGTCTTGAACTGAAATCACCACAACAGCTACAATTCTTCTTCAAAGTCAGTTATGATCATTCAATGATCATAACAAACTCTATTCAGCAACACAATGATCAAATAGGAGCAAGATATGAACAGTAGAGTGAAGATTAGATTTGGCGGGAAAAGGAGAATTCAAAATTTATTCATGGAAAGTTGTTACAAAGTTGTTGGAATGAAGCTAACTAACTAACTAACTCAAGAGTTTGTCAGACTCTTGAGTAGTTAGGGTAAAAAGGAAGAAAGATGAAAGGAAATTGAAAAGTGTGTGTTTTCTACAATTTTTAACTACTATTACAAATGAGGACCTAACAGCTATTTATAGGCTTGAAGAAGGAGTTTGTTGGGGATGATGACGTGTTGAGACCAATCCCAGGTCTCCACGTGGCATGATTCTGCAAAACTGATCTTCAAAGTATGAACAAGAATTGGGGTTTTCTTCTTGAGTTGATTTCATGCTAATTGGTGTTGACCAATGAATTCGTCTCTCAAAAATAAGCAAATTTGGTGTTAACAACTCTTTATGAAATTCAGTCTAGCTCAAAAACGATCCTAGGAAAATTTTGGTTTCTTGAAGGTGACACGTGGCACGCTCTGACTGGTCGAAATGAGGTCACACGGATCAAACTGTTAGGATTTGGTTATTTAATGTGGCGGCTGATAGTGGATATTAAATGCATATAGCTGGCAATCCGTGTGCACTTAATACTAGCTTCTCATTGGCCCAAACTTATATCACATGGATTGAACTTGTGAAACTTTCCAACTTTGGCAGTTTTAACCCTTGGACTTTGGCAGATTGCATTTAAAGGCTTGTATCTTCATTTCTTTGGCACTTTTAGTCCCCCAACTTCATCTTTGAGCAGAATTGGTCCTTTGACTTTGTTGACTTGATAGTTGACCAATTTTGACTTTGATCTTGACTTTGTTCAGTATTTGCACTTTAGTCCTTCAACTTTGGCATTTTGTCAAGATAGGTCCTTGTACTTCAAAGTCTTGTCACTTTTGATCCTTCTTTGTCTTTTTCATCCATTTAAGCTTGGTTTTTCCTTGTTTGCTTGAAAATGTATCCTTTTACCTACAAAAGTGCACACAAACACAAACATACCACATAATACTGTTTTTGCAAGATAAATTGGTATTTTGCTTCATGTTTTAGGGTTATTTGTTGATAAAAGGATATGAGTTTAAGCTCATATCACACCCCAAAGTATCACCACATGGGTTGATTTAGAGACCAAGTTCATTAACTACTTTTTCCCACCATCACGGACCACCTCTATAAGGAATGACATCATTACCTTTGAACAAAAATATGGGGAAACGTTTAGTGAGTCTTAGGACCGTTTTAAGGAGCTTTTACGAAAATGTCCACAGCATAGTTTTACAAAAGTGCATCAAATCAATACGTTCTACAATGGTTTAATTCTTAATGACCAAGACTCACTTAATAGTGCCGCGGGCGGTAATATTCTTTTGAAATCCATGAACGAGGCTTGGGCAATAATTGAAAACAAGGCAAAAGTTCAAACCAAGAGTGTACGGACTACAATAGCTAGTGCTAGTGATAATGAGGTGACTAATCAAATTAAGGAGCTTACTTCAATTGTGAAACATCTTGTTTTAAGAGATAACCCTCCCACTACACATATGAATGCCTTAAAAGAGACTTGTGAAACGTGTGAGACTTGTGGTGGACCACATTCGTACTATAATTGTGACAAGTTTTACAATCAACAACTAGAAGTTTATGCTTATAACAACAATGAAAATGAGCGGGTTCATTTCAAACTAAATGTTGATGTTAACCATTTGTCTTATAATCTAATAACTATTTGGCTCCCCCGGGTTTTGTAGCTCCACAAAGACCACCCCCACCTGCCCAAAATAGGAACCAAGGTCCTCAACGGGGTAATTTTCAAGGGAATTCAAATACAAGGGGTTTTAATCAAAATCAAGGGAATTTTCAAAGGCCAAACCAAGGGTTTAATAATCAAAATCAAGGATTTAATAACCAAGGTTTTCAAAATCAAGGTTTTAATCAAGGTTTTCAAAATTATAATCAATATCAAAACCAAGGTTTTCCTAATCAAGGGTTTAACAATCAAGGGTTTAACAATCAAGGGTATAATCAATGAACATGCATAATCCTCAAATGGACTTGGTTCTACAAAAATTAACCGAACATGAGTGAACCATGAAAGAAATGCAAGAATCTACCGATAAGAAATTTATGCAAATGCTTCAAACCCTTCGTCCCCAAGGTGCCCTCCCTTCTAACACCGTGACCAATCCTAGGGCCAACGTTAATGCCATCACTACTAGGAGCGGTAAGACCACTGAAGAACCTTTTTATTTACCACCTAACCAAGGACCCGAGATTCCTTCTTCTTCTACCCACCCTTCTTCACCTTCTACTTGTGACATACCAGCCGTTATGCCTTCGCATGCACCTTATGTTCCACCTTTACCTCAATCTTATACCACACCTTCGGTTCCCAAATAGATTCCTTCACCTTCCACTTCTACCCCTCCTCTACCCAAGGATGTGAGTGAGCAATCCATTCTAAAGCCTTCATCTCAACCCAATATACCTTATCCCTCAAGGTTGAGGAAAGAGAAATTGAAGAATAAGGATGATATTCAAGTTTCAAACTTCCTAAAAATGTTCAAACAATTGAATTTTAATATCACCTTTACCGAGGCTCTCGTACACATGCCTAAGTATGCTAAGATGTTTAAGGACCTTTTAAGTGATAAGGAAAAATTGCTCGATAATGCCAATACCCAATTGAATGAGAATGGTTCCGCGGTTCTTTTGAGAAAATTACCGGTTAAGTTAGGAGATCCCGGTCGATTCTTTATTCCTTGCAATTTTCCGGGTGTTGAGAATTGTATGGCCTTGGTGGATCTCGGAGCGAGTATTAATCTTATGCCATTGTCCGTGTGGAAAAAATTATCTTTACCCGAGCTAGTCCCCACTCGTATGACCTTGGAATTAGCTAACTGTACGATTGCTTATCCGGTGGGGATAGCCGAGGATGTTTTCGTAGGAGTCGACAAATTTACTTTTCCAGCCGATTTCGTTGTAGTCGACTATGAGATGGATCCCCGTGTTCCCTTAATTGTGGGACGACCCTTCTTGAGGACCGGGCGTACATTGATTGATGTAGCCGCGAGTGAGCTTATCATGAGGGTAGGGGATGATAAAATCGTCTTTAACATGGGTAAACTTTCCAAACTTCCCGATGAGCCCGAATCCGTGAATTACATCGATGTTCTCGACGAAGCATGTGAAGAACATTTTCACGAGGCTTGTAAGAGCGAGATTTCTCATTTACCTCATGTTGAGACCGTAGCTTCTATTGCTCCATCATTGACTCCATTTGGAGAAAGTGACTTTCTTTTACAAGAATTTGAAGCAAGTTTAGGAGAGGTGGATTTAACGTATGACGATTATCCCACCGATTGGGAAGAAGACATTCATACTATTGATAGACTCCTCAATGAGGATCATATTTCTCCACCTACTCCTAAGGAAGTTACAAACGATGATCCAAATTTAACTAAGCCTTCCATCAACAATCCACCGGATTTAGAGCTTAAGGATTTACCCTCTCATTTAGAATAGTTTTTCCTAGAAGAGAATGATAAGTTACCCTTCATTATTGCCAATGAATTAAAAGAGGATGAAAAATCTCGACTAATCGAAGTGCTTAAGAATCATAAGAAAGCAATTGCTTGGAAAATCTTTGACATCCGCGGAATTGATCCTAACTTTTGCACTCACAAAATTCTCATGGAAGATCACATTAGACCCGCAATCCAAAATCAAAGAAGGGTAAATCCAAAAATTCATGAAGTCATTAAGAAAGAAGTTATCTAAATTCTAGATGCCGACATGATTTACCCTATTTCGGATTCGACATGGGTTAGTCCCATCCATTGTATGCCTAAGAAAGGCGGAATAACCGTTGTTCCCAATGAAAACAATGAGTTGATTCCTACTCGACTCGTAACGGGTTGGCGAGTTTGCATAGACTATCGTAAGCTCAATGATGCCACTCGTAAGGATCATTTTCCTCTTCCTTTCATGGATCAAAGCTCGAGCGTTTGGCGGGTAATGACTACTATTGCTTCTTAGATGGTTTTTCCGGATATTTTCAAATCCCTATCGATCCAAAAGACCAAGAGAAAACCACATTCACTTGTCCTTATGGAACATTTGCTTACAAAAGAATGCCTTTCGGCTTATGCAATGCTCCCGGGACTTTCCAAAGGTGTATGATGGCTATATTCCATGACATGGTTGACGAAACTATGGATGTAAAACCCGCATGCTTTTACCATGAACAGTACACTTATGATCGTACGTACAGAATTAAAACTTTCCTTATATACCATGAACACGTATCACGAATATTAATTACAAGAATCACGTACGTGTTATTACACGATAAGTATTAAATACGTGTTAGTACACGATAATTATTAACAATAATAATTATAATCACGAACATAAAATCATGAACATGAAATCACGAACGGATAATTATGTACTTACGTAATTATTAATACGACGAATGTCGTTACGTACAAGTAGTTATAATAACATGAATAATTAATAATTACATAACACATAAACGCGAACAGTTAAAACGATTATTATTATTACGTATATTTAATTTAACACGACAAGTAATTGCATACGTAATAGTTACATTTAAACGTATAATTATAACCATGGGAAAATTTACGACGGTTTAAAACACGACTACGCGTATCGTTTAATAATACGTGGTTTAAATAAAAAGTAAAGGCGTTGGATTTCGGCCGTTTAGACAAGAAGACAAGATGAACACATAGGCTCTAGGCCCAAGGGAGACCTAGGCCTGTTATAAAGAAAAGGAGGATGGGGGCTTTGTTTTTCTTTCAGTGGACACAAACACCACCAACAGAAAACCCTAAAACCAAAATAAAACATGCCGACACTTCCTTGTTCCTTTCTGCCGTCGACACACGAACCCAAACAAGAGGGAAGAGCAGTAGATCGATCCAATAATAATAGAGGTGGTCATCGTTTAATCCGTTCTAAACCCTAAATAAGTAAGAAACCCTAATTCTTGATTTTATGTATTCTTTTATTAATTGATCATTTATTTCGAATCCTTAAGAAATTAAAACATGTTAATAAGAAGTTCAAAATAAAGGGGGGTTCGTTTTTTGTGTTGTTGCGTTCATATGGCTCGCAAACCGAGAGTCAAAAGACTCTCGGTGGTAAAAACAGTCACAACCGCAACCCTATCAAGGGTGTTGGCTCGGTTTGTTATGACGGGGGGCAACACAGCCGAGCAGGGGAAACCACTGGCTGCGGCCAGTGGTGTAGGTGTGCTAGCAGTCGGAACTGAGACTTGGTTGGTCTCGTTGGGAAGTCTATGACAGGCAGGGGGAAAAAGACCACTTCTAGTAGGAATTCAGGCCTGGCAGTGGCAGCAGTAGAAACACAAGGGGTGTTTGGCCGGGGGTTTTGGTCAGGGTGTTTGTCTATGGGTTTAATAAGAAGGTTAAGGGGTGTTTGGTTTGGCTTATATGTAATCACAATATGAGCTTCACGGGTTATCACGGGTTCGGTTTTCGACACGTTTTAATAAATAATACACGAACACAGGTTATTATTTACGAGTTAATTAGCTTTACATGCTTATTAATTTACGAGGTAATTAAATTAATAAAGCGTGACTTATAATTACAATATTAATCAAATTAATTACCATGGCTATTAATTAATTTAATTTAACATGACTTGGGTTAGTATTATTTAGACAAGAATACATGTTTTAACCTAAGTATGTAATTATTTATATTATAATATAGTATTAATTAATTATTACACATGACATATAATTAGTTAATTAATATGGACTTAGGTTTATTATTATTATTTAATGATACATGTTTTAACCTAAGTATTTATTTATGTAATTTAGACTAGAGTAATTAATTAATTATTGAACATGACTTATAATTAATTAATTATCATGATTTAGGTTATATTAATATTAATATTAATACATGTTTTAACCTATGTATATTTTATACACTTAATTTAATTAAATCATGTTTATATTTAATTAAATCTTATAATATATAGTTTATTTAATTTACATGTATTAATTAATAAACTATACTATTTGATCACATGACTTAGAATATTAATCAGTAAAACTTAAGCTTATCCTTTTTAGCTTAATAATCCAGCTTATCTCTATTTATGGAAATTTCTATTTTTAGAAACTTATTTATTTTAAGCAGCTAATCTATTTATGGAAACTTTCTATGTTTAGAAACTTACCTATTTTAAGCAGTAAATCTATTTTTGGAAACTTTCTATTTTGTAAACTTTCTATTTTTAGAAACTTTCTATTTTAGGAAACCTGCTATTTTTAGAAAGTTACTTATTACATAACAAGTATAATAATAAAAGAAATACAAGTAATACTTAATCAGAATATATAGAATATACGATAAACACAGTATAACGACAAAATCAGTGAAACAAGACATGAACATATAAAATAAGCTAAAACATGATATAAAACCAGTTACGTACTCAGTAATCAGAATACTTATACATGTATCCTATGTATGTAGCATTAGTGAGATCAAAGTAGGACTCTCTTCCGTTCGTCTTATTCGTTCACTGGACTTATGGTACGGATTCTCCGTCCTTTCAGTATGGACATTCTTTCCTTATTAGGATTCCCCGTATGCAGCCAACTGTTTTCCCTAGTATATGTTTTATATGTTTTGATTGCTTATGTTTAACTAGAATACCTAAAGCCATATACATGCATGACCAGTTTCACCTAGTTGTGGAGGTACCATAACCATAACACTATAGGCACCAGTGTTATGACTTCCCCACGACGGAGTGATTGCTCGTGGCGTCCTTTTCAGTTTTTGGCCATATATTATTATTATCAGTTGGGGCGTATGGGTGCATCCTAGTTACATGTTTTCAGTAGCTTATTCAGTGTGAATGTGGTGTGTGCCTTGCATCCTTCACAAGGAGCTGATCCCTCCTACCCAAACCAGTATATTAAATTAGAGGCAGCCCCTCTAATTTGCATGACGAGGTCACCCCTCCAAGTATTCATGCACGTTGATATTTCATGACCTATATTGGCTAATGGTAAATATGTTAAATAGTTTTTACAAGATAAACATAAGGCTTTTCCAACTATAAAACCAGTTTTACTAAGTTATACCAGGTTTTCTAGGACACATACATTTCCGCTGCTATTTGTTATTTATGCTTATATCATTCATTTCATGCTTGTATATTCGTGCACTGAGCGTTTTTCTCAGCCGTTACTTTCCTTTCCATTTCCCAAAACGGCAGGTACCCAAGGACAGACTCGAGTATTTTGGAGGACATGCATAGGATGGAAGCTGCCATAGACTTATTCTCTTTTTGCCTTCATATATTTATGCTTGTTTAAGTATTTTATTCATTTCTTTTACTTTATTATGTTTTGGTAACCGATGTTTGATTCCGGTTTTCCCTATGGTCATGTATGTTTTAACACATATTACCTTGCATGCTTTGATGACACGCCATAATTACGCGTAACAGTCTACTTATCAAAGTGGGGTGTTACAATTATGGTATCAGAGCGCTAAGGTTCGACCTGTAGGCTCTAAAACTTGACCTGTGACTAGTGGGTAGTCACCAGGAGCTTCCTAAGCCAACGCTTGTTCTTCCACGTATTGATGTGTTCAGCTCATTGTTGTTTTAACCATTATGTTTTCAGCACCTTGATGTTTAACCTTGATGTTTTTAATGAGATGGCATTTATACATGATCTCATCGTTCTTTTCGGGCTTTTAATGCATAAAAATGTCATAAAATACCATATATATGCTTGTGTTTGTTTACTTGTGTATTTTAAGTATGGATATCGTGAAAAAGACAAAAGATCACAAGATTCAAGGAAAAAACGGACACGAGAAACGAAGCCGTACAAAGAACCGGGCCCTAAATCATGGAATATTCAACAAATACCCTTGAAGACTTGAAGACATACAAGATTGATCATCATTGAATGAAGAAATGACACTTAAAACCCTTGTATATTGATAATTACAAGTTTGGTCCCTTAAGTTTATCAAAATTACACAAATGGTCCTTCAACTTTGAAGAAATGGCAAGTTTAGTCCCTCAACAATTTCAAATTGCCAACAATGGTCCCTCATGAAGCCAAAGATACATTGAAGACCTTTGAAGATCAAGAATGTCCAAGATCAGTCCTTGATATATCTCAAAATGGCAAAAACAACCCTTTTAAACCTTTTGGAAAAGTATTGTGCCAAAACTGCCAAAGTGTGAAACTTATTAACAAAGGGAATAAGGTTTTGTTGGCTGAAAACGTGTTATACACTTTTTACCAAAACACAAGGACTATTATTGGGCAAATGAAACATTCAAACCTAAAAAATGCGCCAAACAACTTAACTTCCCCCAGTTTCGGATCAAACACTCCACTATTCACCTTTTACCCACCCAGAATTTACACCACTTAAACTTAGGGTAATTTTCAGTTACCTTTGCACATGTGTGATTCACACATGCAGAAAACCATCCCAACCATAAAATCCTCAATCCCACTCACAATGGACCCCACCCCCAAATACCCGTTCACCTATCATGTGACTACTTGCCCTCCAAGTCATCCTACGTGTCAAAATCAACAGCTAAGGATCCTTGCTTCATTACAAAGCTAAAATGAACAGCCAAGATCAATTTGGACAGCTCATCAACAACAAACGGCCTCAAGTGCTCAAGGGAATTTTAGAGAATTCACTTCTAGGGTTTGTGAATAGTGTAGCCAGGCATTTGACTATAAAAGGAGACCTTAACATGTGAGAGTCCCTTTGTTCCAGTTTTACCTTTTAAACTTGTAATTCCTTTTTGAAATTTATAAAAGTTGGTATTTTTAGAAAATTGTAATTCCTTTTTATGTTTTTTAAAGGTTGTATTGTTTAAAGGTGATTCTGAGTTCCATTTGTTGTTATAAGTGTGCTTGAATCATTTGGTTCTAGGACGTTTATGTTTGGTAAGTTTTTCAAGTTTGAAAAAGCTTGAAAAGTGGTTTCTGAATTTGCTTATTTTTGTGTACTAATCCTTAACCATAAGCTATAAGCTCTTGCAAGCTTGTTGACACCAAGCTTGTGAAGAGATTAAGGCCTTTGGTTGGGCTGTTTGTTCATTGTGTTGAAGAAATCAAGCCCTCGAGTTTCGCTTTGAAACATCAACCAAGGCATTCATCATCTTTGTTATTGAAGTACCTTGGTCTTGTTCTAGTTGTTGAACAAGGTCCAAGGAGCATAGCTGGCTCTCCTAGGATGTTGTGGAGGGTAGGTATAATACCTTGATTACATTTCCTCTAAAAATTTCATGTTACTGCTTGTTTTGTACTTTGGCATGTGATTTGTTGATTCTGTGTTTGTGTTCTTTGTTTTATGGTTGTAATCTGTTAGTTGTCACCTAGTGTAGCTATTTGAAGGATAAAATCAGTAGGTTGTGTTTAAAAATCACAAGTTGCTTTGAAAAGTGGTTGATTAAGGACTGTTTGGGATTACTGGTTCATAAGGCCTTGTGGCCTTGAGCCCTTGGTTCTTAGGGTTTGGGAGGTCTAAACAAGTCATTTTGAACAAGTTTTAGTCATTGGTTTAGCTTCTGAAAGTTTGGAAAGGGGATTTGAAGTTTTTCAAAAATCTGATAAAAGTGTTGTTGAAATTGGTCAAACACATCAGATCCAATAACTTCTTTGTTTGTTGGATCTAAGGTCTGAAATCAGGTTTGGGAGTAGTTTAGGTGATAAGTTATCTATTGGTTATCTGGCTGTTGAATTTTGTGGCTTATTGAGTGTGCTATAGCTTATCAAAGTTGGCTGAAGTGGTCATTTGCATCAACAAAGTGACCACCTCATTTTGTGTCTGCATTTGTTATCCTATTGTATGCTTTGTGATTTTTCTGCTTGGAACTTGTTTAAGTGCTTCTTGTGAGTGGATTTTGCTATTTAGTGTGCTTTGTATCTTGCTTATAAGCTAACTGGCTTATTAAGCCCTTATTGCCAAAATCTGCCATCAAAAGGTCAACTGACCTATTGATTCACAAGGCCTCCTCCTTGAGTCCTTCACAAAAATTGCTTATAACAAGCCCATATACAATTCCTGATCATTTGGTGAACTTTGGAGTACTTTGACTTTTGGTCAAATAAGCACAAATTGGCTTATTTTTGAGAACTGCTTATTAGCACATGCAACAACTTGGCTTTTGTAATAGAAATCATTTTTCTTAGCTTAATAACAAATCTGGAAGGTTACAAGTCTTTTGGTTAAGCTTTTGCTAGAAAACTAGCTTATTTGGCTTTTTCAGCCAGCTTATTGGTTCTTACAGCTTATTCTACTTGGCTTTTTGTGATTTTCTTGATTGATTATTCTTAGTTAATCTATTTGTGAGCTTTTGCAACAAACTAGAGCTTCTGAGGTGCCCTAAATCTCAAACCCGACTATTTTGTCGTTTTGTGGATTTGTACTTTGCTTATTTCTGGCTTATTGAGTGTTCTTTTTCAAAATTTCTTTTTACAGATCTCATAAGCATCCCAAAAGAAGGTTGTGTGTCAAATTAGAGCTTATGTCATTGGCTTATTGCTTAATGGGCTGAAAAGCCCAATAAGAATAAGTTGCTTGCTTATTAAACTGTGATAAGGTCACATTCAGCTTTTGGGCCTTTAGAGTTTTGTGTTTAGAATTAAATTTTGAGTTAGATAGGGCTTTTCCAAGTCAATTGGGCCAAGTTTGACTTTTTTGGGCTAAAAAGCCCATTAAGGTTGATTGTTTTTGATTTTGGCCCATTTGAGGGCCCAATAGGGGTATTCTGGTCATTTCACTTTGATTTTCTGATTATTTAGGATAAAATAAACTAGTTTGCAAGTTTTTAGAATTTTTTAGAATTTTTAGATTTTTAATAATATTTTAATATTATTTTTCAAATTTCACATTTTCCAACTTTTTACATTTTTTCTTAGCTTAAATACATTAAAATAGGAATTTAGCAACTTTTAGAATAATTTTATCACGTTTAGATTAATTTTTATAATTATTTTAAGTTTTAATAGTTTTTAAATCATTTTAAATAGTTTTTATTAGTTTAAAAATTTCTAAAAATATTTTTTAATCTTTTTAGGTCATTTTAGAGGTTTACCAATTGAAAAATCTTTATTTGGGCTTTTTGATAAATTATTTGATTTTTAGGGCTTTAATTAGCATTTAAAAATTGAATATTTAATTATTTAAAAGGTTTGAAAAAGTTTTGATCATTGGTAAACTCTTAGTTTATTACTTTTGATTTTTGGTGAATTTTTGGTAATTTTTAGAATTAATTTTTATTTTTGTAGTTTTTACGATTTTACGTTTTGTCATCGTAGTATAATTTTCATGTCTTCGTCATCTTCTTTTCTCATCCCCTTCTAAACCAATCATTAATCACAAACATTTAACAAGTTTTTCACACACATATACCTCCTTGGGAAACGAACTTTCACACCATAAGGGTCATTAGTGCTTGATTTTCCTAAATCATCACTCGATATTTACCGCTTTTACGCTCCTTTTCCTAAAGGTCGTATTTTACTCCAATCATTTGGGCGCCGCTGCCGGGGAAGTGTGTCGTGATTAATTTCAAATGTTGTTTTTAATATTAACCAAATAGTATTTGTATTAGTAGAACTCTACTAATACGTATTATCGGTTTTCTTGGTTTTTCTTGTGAAAATATTATTACTATATTGTATTAAGTATCACAACAAATAAACAATATCTCCAAAAGTGTGAAAACACAACCTTAATTGGGATTTGATCTCCTAATTATTGTATTCGAATCTCAAACAAAAAGAAAAAAGGCAAAAATAGATAAATACTTTCGTGAAGCTCGATTTTGAAAAATACAAACTATAAGGTGGGTATAAGGCGGGTATTATAAAATATACCCTAAGGAAAAAGGCTCTTAAGTGCTTCGCGCCGCCTCGTTTCCCCGCTTGCTTGTGAGTATTTTGAAATTGAAGGCTAATCGAGGGTTTTGCCGCCCAAAAATTTATTACGTATAATATATTTGCTTGGTTTCTTTGTGATTAAAACCTCTTGAACAATTTGGTTTTCACCAAAGTTCTAAAGTCATTCGAAGGCGTTCACTCCACGTGATCATTTTCATTCCTTTGAGGCTTCTTTAATCAAGAGTTTGATTCGAGGAGAGATTTTGTAGATTGTTGTCTATGAAGATACACCAAAATCCAAAAAAAAATTAAATACAATCAAAAACACAAAAAAAATTGAAAAGTCACAAAACACCCAAAAAGAATCTTCTTTGCTCACCTCCCATTCTTTGTGAAGTTTATGATCACTCGTAATCAAGCAAAACGAGCTCGTAAACGTCTTTAAAAGTAAGCCAATCAAGAGACGTTGATTGAAGAACAACCTCCAATTGTTGAACCTATTGTAGAACAAGAAGTCGTCATGGCTAATCGTACTATGATGGAGTTGCTACAAGCACCCACCGAGGGTTTTGGAGAGGCCATTGTGATTCCCGCCATCCTTGCATAGAATTTCGAGATTAAGACGGGTTTAATGTCGATGTTGCAAGCAAATAAGTTTAGAGGTCATGAGAAAGACAACCCGCACTATCACATTAGGAATTTTAACCGTCTCACCGCTACTGGCAAGTTTAATGATGTTCCACATGACGCCATTAAGATGATGTTGTTTCCATACTCGTTAGATGGACCCACAAAAATTTGGCTTGAGAAAGAACCGCCAAATTCGATTTTGACATGGGGTGATCTCGTTTCTAAGTTTGTGAACAAGTTTTTTCCACCATCTAAAACAACACATTTGAAAAATGAGATTTCACGATTTGTGCAAAGAAATAATGAAAGTTTTTCAATGGCATGGGAACGCTTTAAAGAAATGTTACATGAATGTCCACACCATGATTTTTTGGAATTGCATCAAATTGATACTTTTTATAATGGGCTTAATGATCATGAACGAGATTATTTGAATGCCGCCGCGGGTGGTAATTTTTTGTGTAAGACGACCAATGAGGCTTTGAAAATCATCGAGAATAGATCTAAGGTTTATAGCCCTCGTAACACACCGAGTGTTGCCAATTTGGGTTCGTCATCATCGTCATCGTCCCGTAGAATTAATGCCTTACATGATGAAGCTAATGAGGAAAATCGGTTTTTTCATAGATTTGCTAATCTTATGTCCCATTGGAAAGCTCAAGAAGCTTCAAATTCCGCTTCGGTTAAAGCGGTTGCTAAGAGTTGTTTGTCTTGTGGTGGAGCTCATGATCTTTCCGAGTACATTACCGCGGATGGTAACACTTCGAGTGCTTATGTAGCAACGGGAACTTACAACCAAAACGGTCAAGGTTCCCGCCCAAATCAAGCTCCACCAAATCAAAATGCTAATAACTATCGAAACAACAACCAAGGTGGTAATTACCAAGGCAACTTACGTAACTACAATAAAGGGAATTATCAAAATGGGAATGGACAAGTCACTAATCAAAACCAAAACCGTGATTTTCAAAACACTACACAAGGTTTTCAAAATGCTCACACTAAAAATCTTCAAGGAGTATTTTTGGATTATGCTAAAGCAAATGATGCTAAATTTGATAACATGCAACGTGAGATGATTAGCTTAAGATCCGAGTTGAAAAACGAGCTAAAAAATGAACTTGCTAATGAACTTAAAACTCATGCAAACAAAATGGAAGGAAATGTCCAACGTCTTCAACAAAACCAACAAAAGATGGAATTAGGACATCATGAGATTAAGCAATAGTTATTAAAAGCGGATGCTAGGCAATCAAAACTTGAGGACCGAATGGCGAAGATGTTTGAAGCAATCATGTGTAAACCCTCTTCCTCGGGTGGTCTTCCTAGTGATACCATTGCCAACCCGAAGGGAGAAATGAAGGTTATTACTACACGAAGTGGTAAAACTTTCAAGGAACCAATCTCTCGCCCAAGTACTTCTACGGAGAAGGAAATCGAGAAAGAACCCGAGGTGATGGTCGAAAAGTTGCACATTACAATCCCACGAAGTACCGCTCATACCACACCTATGGTTGAACCAATACCAATTGTGGAACCCGAGATTCCAAGGCCGTTGCCTAATGACCAACCCACACCACCTTTACCCTACCATTCGAGACGAAACAAAGAGAAATTTCAAGAACGTAACAAACAACAAATCGAGCTTTTTATAAAGATGTTTCAACAAGTGCATTTTGATGTAAGTTTAGCCGACGCGTTGTTGTATATGCCTCGTTTCGCTTCCACTTTTAAAAGTATGATGAGTGATAAGGAAAAGCTTTCAAAGTTTGCTAATTGTTCTTCGGTTTATCTTAACCGCATACCAGAAAAAGTTGGTGACCCCGGAAAGTTTCTCATTCCTTGTGACATACAAGATATGAAAGAATGCCTCGCCTTGGCCGATCTTGGTGCGAGCATTAATTTGATGCCATTTTCCATTTGGAAATCGCTTTCGCTTCTGGCTCTCATTCCTTCGAACATGTCTATCGAGATGGCCGATCATTCTATGATTTTAGCATGTGGAGTAGCCGAAGATGTTTTCGTGAAAGTGGGGAAGTTCTACTATCCCGTTGATTTTATAGTAGTTGACATCCCCACGGATCCTCAAGTTCCTCTAATTTTAGGTCGTTCATTTTTAGACACTTCGACATCGCTTATCGATGTTCATGCAAGAACTATCACTTTGAGATTCAACGAAGAGGAACTTGTTATAAACGCTACTCAAAACTCGAAACCTTCTCATGTTTATGCAATCACTACCATCAATCACATTGACATCGTTGATGTGGTTTGCGATGAGTTTTCACAAGAAGTGTTAGGTTTTTCCGATAGCTCGTCAAGTGGCAATCCCACTATTTTTGATCCGATTCTTGCTAATTCTACACCAAATCTCACTCCATTCCAAGGAGGCGATCTCACTTCAAATGAAATCAACAATGAAGATGAGGTGTTGATTAGTGATGATACTTCTATTCCACCATTTCTTCCGCCGATGGAAGTTATGAGTGTTGAACTAAAATCTTCAATCGAGGAACCACCTATCCTTGAATTGAAAGATCTTCCTTCTCACCTTGAATACGCATTCTTGGAAGGTGATGACAAGTTGCCGGTTATTATTGCAAAAGGTCTTGCCAATGATGAAAAAACCGAGCTCTTGAAAGTTCTTAAGGCTTATAAAGGGGCAATTGCGTGGAAAATATCCGACATTAAGGGTATTGACCCAAAATTTTGTACTCACAAGATTTTAATGGAGGAGGACTACAAACCCGCAATTCAAAGTCAGAGAAGGGTGAATCCTAAAATTCACGATGTCATTAAAAAGGAGGTCCTTAAACTCCTTGACGCGGGAATGATTTATCATATATCCGATAGCCCCTGGGTGAGCCCAATCCATTGTGTCCCTAAAAAGGGAGGAATGACCGTTGTGCCTAATGAAAACAACGAGTTAATTCCCACTCGTGTTGTGACCGGTTGGAGGGTGTTTATTGACTACCGAAAGTTAAATGACGCCACTCGTAAAGACCACTTTCCTTTGCCCTTCATGGATCAAATGTTGGAGCGACTCGCGGGAAATGAACTCTATTGCTTTTTAGATGGTTTTTCCGGTTACTTTCAAATCCCTATCGACCCTCGTGATCAAGAAAAGACTACTTTTACGTGTCCTTATGGAACGTTCGCTTATCGTAGGATGCCTTTCGGACTTTGTAATGCACCGGGTACGTTTCAACGGTGTATGATGGCAATTTTTCACGATATGATCGAGAAGTCGATGGAAGTGTTTATGGATGACTTCTCGGTGTTTGGAAATTCGTTCACGTCGTGTTTATCTAATCTCGAGCAAATGTTAAAACATTGTGAAGAAACCAATCTTGTGCTTAATTGGGAAAAATGTCATTTTATGTGTAAACAAGGAATCGTCTTAGGACATAAGGTGTCGAAGGCGGGGATTGAGGTCGATAAAGCTAAGGTAGACGTCATCGCCAAGTTACCTCATCCCAAAACCGTTAAGGGAGTTAGGAGTTTCCTAGGCCACGCAGGCTTTTATCGTCGTTTCATCAAGGACCTTTCGAAAATCTCTCGACCTATGACACACCTTCTCGAGAAGGATGCTCCTTTTAACTTCAATGAGGATTGTGTTAGAGCTTTCGAAACTCTCAAAAGGAAACTTACCGAAGCTCCCATTCTTGTTGCTCCTAATTGGGAATTACCCTTTGAAATCATGTGCGATGCAAGTGATTATGCTATAGGGGCCGTCTTAGGGCAACGATATGACAAGCATTTCCGTCATATCCACTATGCTAGTAAGACGATGTCCGAGGCTCAATTAAAGTACACCACAACGGAAAAGGAATTCCTTGCCGTGGTCTATGCTTTTGAGAAATTCCGACCTTATCTCGTCTTGACTAAAAGCATCGTGTATACCGACCATTCGGCTATCAATTTCTCTTAGCTAAGCAAGATGCTAAGCCGAGATTGCTTCGTTGGATGCTCCTCCTCCAAGATATTGATGTCACCGTACTTGACAAAAAGGAGCCGAGAATCTAGCGGCCGATCATCTCTCTCGTCTATAAGAACCTCACAAAGATGTTTTCGAGAACAAGGAAATCACCGAAACATTTCCTCTCGAGACTCTCGGTGTAGTGAATTCTAAAGACACCACCCCATGGTTTGCCGACATTGCAAATTACCATGCGGGCAATTTCATAATCAAGGGTATGACGACACAACAAAAACGAAAATTCTTTCGTGACGTCAAGTTCTATTTTTGGGACGACCCTTATCTCTTTCGGGTTTGTGCGGATCAACTCGTTCGACGTTGTGTTTTTGGTGCCGAAGCTTCTAATATCCTTAGAGCTTGTCACGAGGGGCCCACGGGTGGTCACCACGGTGCTAATCTCACGGCTAAGAAAGTGTTCGATGCCGGCTTCTTTTGGCCTTCTATCTATAGTGATTCACACACACTTGTGAAGTTGTGTGATTCGTGCCAACGTCAAGGAAAATCGTCTCAACGTGATGAAATGCCGCAAAACATAATTCAAGTGTGTGAGATTTTCGACATATGGGGAATAGACTTTATGGGGCCGTTCCCATCGTCTCATGGCAACAAATATATCCTCGTGGCGGTGGACTACCTTTCTAAGTGGGTGGAAGCTAAGGCATTGCCTACTAATGATGCTCCTGTGGTAGTGAGGTTTTTGAAGCAACTATTCTCTCGGTTCGGAACCCCTCGTGCTATTATAAGCGATCGTGGAACCCATTTTTGTAATGACCAATTCGAAAAGGTTCTAAAGAAATATGGAGTTACTCATCGTCTTTCTACGGCTTATCACCCGCAAACGAGTGGGCAAGTCGAGGTTTCGAACCGAGCTTTGAAGAGGATTTTAGAGAGGTCAATTGGAGAAAACCGTGCTTCATGGTCCGACAAACTCGATGACGCTTTATGGGCCTTTAGGACCGCTTATAAGACACCTATCGGTTGCACTCCTTATAAGTTAGTCTATGGGAAGAATTGTCATTTTCCCATTGAGTTGGAGCACAAGGCATATTGGGCCCTTAAGCATGCAAACTTTGACTTGAAGACCGCGGGAGATCACCGGAAAATACAATTGAATGAATTGGATGAATTAAGAGATAATGCTTATGAAAATTCATTAATTTCTAAAGAAAAGACTTAAAAGTTTCATGATTCAAAGATTAAAAACCGGGTTTTTAACGTTGGTGATCAAGTGTTACTTTTTAACTCTCGACTTAA
Source organism: Glebionis coronaria (assembly GCA_025667525.1). NCBI lineage: Eukaryota > Viridiplantae > Streptophyta > Magnoliopsida > Asterales > Asteraceae > Glebionis > Glebionis coronaria. The sequence continues at coordinate 180,052,960 of CM046882.1, forward strand.
GATATTTTCCGGGAAATTGAAATCTCGTTGGTCGGGTCCATTCACCATAACACAAGTGTTTCCTTATGGGACCATCGAGCTAGCTCAAGATGATGGTCCTAATTTCAAGGTGAATGGACATAGGCTTAAGCACTACTTTGGTGGGGAAATTCCTTCAATGGTTGCCCTCGACCAAGTCACATTCCCCAATGATAATTAGCATTGAGGGGATCGAGTCGAGCTCATGACTCGGTAATCAAAAACGAGGTGCCTCGTGGGGGAGATCCCATGCTTATCCTTTATGCTTACTATTCACTAATAAGGGGACTTGTACCCTTTCAACTCGTTGTCTCGTGGTTGTTTGTGATTGTGTTATCTAGATCATCATCATCTACGATTGAAGACTCTCGTGTTCATTTACGTGAGCCTCCATCGTTTGCTTGAAGAAGTTTTTCACGAATCCATTGACATATCCTTAATTGTTCTAACAGTTATCTTTTAGCATACTTAATAAACGGCTTTAGATATATTGTTGATCACCCTTTCCATGCTATATCCTAAGCATTCGACTCTTCGTCCCTAGTATGGGGGTGCTCCACCTATAGACTCGAAACAGTGAGGACAATGTTTACTTTTAGTATGGGGGGGTGAATAGGTACTTGCTTTTCTACGCCCTCATGCTCTCCAATTTTCAATGTTTTGTTTTGTTGCTAATAAGGCTAAAAATGGCCAAATTCTAAAATTTTTCTTAGTTTTCATAAGTGTTTTTAAGACACGAATGTATATTTTCCGATGGGTAGAATAAGAGTTAATTTTTGACTTGATGGGCATTTGGAGCCATTTACATTCCTTAACCCGCTCAATTCAAGTTTTGCTAGACTTTTATATAGGGAGCTTTAAAACGCGAAAGTCTTAGCTCATTCGGGTTAAGAACAAGAACTTTTCGCAAGTTCCTATAATTGATCCTAGAAAGTCACTTATCAAGGGAACTATAAAATGCATTCTATAAACTTGAAAAAGTCCAAGAAAGTGCAAGATCCTATAGGTGGCTTGAAAACCCAAAACTTTGATTTGATATAGTCTTAATGAAAGCTAATCCAAATTTGGCTTAATTTTGGGAGTGATGAGATGTCATTTATACATGATCTCATCGTTCTTTTCGGGATTTTAATGCATAAAAATGTCATAAAATACCATATATATATGCTTGTGTTTGTTTACTTGTGTATTTTAGGTATGGATATCGTGAAAAAGACAAAAGATCACAAGATACAAGGAAAAAACGGACACGAGAAACGAAGCCGTACAAAGAACCGGGCCCTAATTCATGGAATATTCAACAAATACCCTTGAAGACTTGAACACATACAAGATTGATCCTCATTGAATGAAGAAATGACACTTAAAACCCTTGTATATTGATAATTACAAGTTTGGTCCCTTAAGTTTGTCAAAATTACACAAATGGTCCTTCAACTTTGAAGAAATGGCAAGTTTAGTCCCTCAACAATTTCAAATTGCCAACAATGGTCCCTCATGAAGCCAAAGATACATTGAAGACCTTTGAAGATCAAGAATGTCCAAGATCAGTCCTTGAAATATCTCAAAATGGCAAAAACAACCCTTTTAAACCTTTTGGAAAAGTATTGTGCCAAAACTGCCAAAGTGTGAAACTTATTAACAAAGGGAATAAGGTTTTGTTGGCTGAAAACGTGTTATACACTTTTTACCAAAACACAAGGACTATTATTGGGCAAATGAAACATTCAAACCTGAAAAATGCGCCAAACAACTTAACTTCCCCCAATTTCGGATCAAACACTCCACTATTCACATTTTACCCACCCAGAATTTACACCACTTAAACTTAGGGTAATTTTCAATTACCTTTGCACATGTGTGATTCACACATGCAGAAAACCATCCCAACCCTAAAATCCTCAATCCCACTCACAATGGACCCCACCCCCAAATACCCGTTCACCTATCATGTGACTACTTGCCCTCCAAGTCATCCTACGTGTCAAAATCAACAGCTAAGGATCCTTGCTTCATTCCAAAGCTAAAATGAACAACCAAGATCAATTTGATTCCAAAGACTAGTTACCATGGATGGTGGAAAATATCTTGACAAAAATTTTTGAGTCATCTCGTCCCATGTATGAATTGATTTTTTACGAAGACTGTCAAACCATTTTTCGGCATGGTGGGATAAAGTGTGTGGAAAAAGATGAAGACGGAGAAATTCCATGGTAACACCGGGCAATTTCATGCTTTGAGTGACGGTTATGAATTTATCGAGGTGTTTGTTGGCATCATCATCCGGTAATTCGCGAAATGGGCAAGCATTTTGAACTTTTTGGATCATGTGATGCTTCAACAAAAATTCGGGAGCCGTGATTTGCATTGGTGCAATCGGTCCTCCACGTCCATTCATAGTTGGTTGACATAGCTCCTCCATCGTACGAAGGTCGGGTTGAGGGTGATGCTTGTTATTATTCACAACGGGGTGAGGTGGATTATAATTATTATGCACATCGGCCATATCTAAGTCTTTACGAGTCTCGGGCTCAAGATTAGACGAAGATCGAGTACGCATACACTAAAAATGCAATTCAATATTTTTTATTTTTTTATCTTTTTTATTTTTTTGGATTTTTAGAAAAAAAAAAATTTTTTAGGATTTTTTGAAATTTTTTATGCTATGAAAATAACGTTCCCAAGAGAACGGATCCCAAAATCCAATTTTTCTCACAAAAACCCGTTAATCTTTACGAAAAGAGCCGGCAACGGCGCCATTTTAATATGGTACTTTTGTGTTTTGTTCGTACTCGATTCAATTCGGATTGATCACGGTTTAGGGTGGACTTATCGTTTTTGGTAACTAAAAGGGGGAGCTTTTAATTATCTATGTCTACTAGTAATATAAACGACAAAGTTATTAAACATAAAAACAAAAGAAGGATGCTTAACCTTGATAGCTTATCCGGAATGAATGTTGTACAGTTGATCTTGGTAAAAATAACTAAGGTTGATTATCTATTAAAATAAAGTTGAAAACTTGAAAAAATTAAACTAAAATTAAGACTTCTAAAATAATTGTCGAAAGATTAAAACTTGATAAAATGTAAACTTGAAAATAAGACACTTTGAAAATAAACTAAGACAAGACAAGTTAAAAATAAAGCTTAAGAAAAAAATGGCGGGAAAAGAAATTTTGAAGTTTAATCTGGAACAAGTAATAATTCCTCAGTATTGTTATAATTCCGTAAAAATCAAAGAAGACAATGATTCCGCAATAAGGGAAGTCAATAATTCCCCAATAATGCAAAATTAACAATTTCGCAATCCCCAAATTGGTATTCAAATTCGCAATGTGTAGATGGATTCAATTCCGCAAAGTAACATTTGTGACAATTCCGCAATGTCTAAAAGAAACAATTCCGCAATATATGAAGGGACACAATTCCGCAATATTCGTTATAATTCCGCAAAACATACACAATTCCGCAAAGACCAAAGAGACACAATTCTGCAATCAGCTAGAGGTATGATTCCGTAATAACAAAGCTTATGATCTCGCAATCACTGAAAGAACACAATTCCGCAATGAACAGTAAGATACAAATTCGCAATACACAAAGGGACACAATACCGCAATATTCAAAATATTGCGAAATTGAAGCAGATTATCCTAAAAAGGTGGAACTCGGAAAAAGGAGGAATTTTAGCACTATTTTCGCAACTTTTTAAGGATAATAAGCCAACGAAAACACCAAGAAGCTAACCACGAATCCCTAGGCGAATGATACAACTTGTAAAACCTTTACACATGTACCAAGAAACACGAAAAGTGTGGAACTTTATGTGACGTGATGAAAAGAGATGACATGGATGAAGAACTATTATGATAATGAAGAAAATAAACAAAGATGATAAAGGAGATGAAGATCAAACAAAGATTAAACTAAAAAAAAGATTAGATTAAGGAAAGATAAAAGAAAAACAAAGATGTTGTTTTTCCTAATGAGAGAAACAAACACCCATTCTCTCTCTAGAATGAAAAACTAAAAATTAACTAAAAAACTCTTAACATCCTCAAATGTAATATGATGTCTTATATTTATAGGAGAGGAGAGGTGGTTGGTGAGATGGTTTCTTCTTTCTTTTTCTTTATCTTCTCGTCTTTTAATTAAATTTGACGTTCTCGACTTTGGCTCAGGATTTGTCGAAGGATAAAATGAACTCGTCTTCTAATTTTGTTCTTTTAGTAGACTAGGTTCTTCGACTTCGTTAAACTTCCGTCTTTAGACTTTTTCTTCGATAATTCTTCAGAATGGGCCTTTAACTTCCGTTCTTCTTGCACTTTTGATCTTTTGACTTCGTCTTTTGTCTTTTTCTTTGATAAAAGCCCGTGAAAGCCCGTGTTTTCTTCCTTTTTCATCTTTTGGCCCTAAAACACAACAAAAACACAAACCACGCATAATTCCGACTTTTACATCATAAAATACACGTTTTGGCTTGGTTTATCCTTGTTATAAATGGTAAAAGGATACGTGTTTTCACACTTATTAAGCATGATCATAAAATATCATTTAAACATATTACATGAATCAAATGTGCAGATTTAATATATTGAATGAAAATCAACATTTATTATTTTTGTAGAAATATCCCAGCCCGATGGTAAACATGATGCTTCTTATGATGCTGTAATCCAATGCACATGAACCTGCTTATTTTCTTGAGAAAACATATAAAGTAAAATGTGGGGGTCAACACGAGCTTGGTTAATTCATAGAGTTTAGTTCAAAAAAAATAAGTATTGTGATGCCAAACACCACGATCATAGTAGGACAATCACAACTCAGTACTATAGTAGTTCCTATTTCCCTGTAATAGAATCTAGACATGATGCTCAGGCGCCATTATGGTCAAACCCGATGTTGTTTCCCTCAGTTCGACAATGAAATAAACATGTTGCTTGGCCTAAGCGTTTCGTGATACCAAGTCATGCAGGCCGGGTGTTGTCAATACCCGAAGAGATCTATACATAACAATTCGCGCTACACTATTAACTATTACAGTCAACGGGAATGGGGCAAACAATAGGCAATAAGTTGTTGTTGTCTGTAAGCGTTTGCATAAACAATAATTAAGTATGTTTTCTCCCCCAGTTAAAAAACAATAAAAGATGGGGCCATGAACTCACCTCAATAATGGAGAGTAGTAATAAGTCACTGAGTATGCTGGAAAATATGATCACGAAGTAGTAGAATTACCTAAGTAATTTATGTGACTCAGTAAATGCACAATAAAGTGCACAAATAAACGTAGTTGATGAAAATGCATGATCACAAATTTAATAAGTTGTTATCGTTTTAAGCGTTAAACTCACTGTATGTTATCGCACCATGTACACTTTTAATTTAATAAAATGTATTTACCTCGTTCGAATTGTAACTGTTTAAATGAATTAAATAAAATGATTTTTATTTAATTAAGACTTATAATAAAAGTCCTCCACGTTTCACGAATTACAATATATCTGTTAAAGTTTATTCGTTATTGATCCGTTTTAAGCGTTCTTGGTGTCTATGGAACGGTATCCAGGAGATCTACATTATCCTAGTTAGTGTCGGGTTCTGGTTCTAACTCTAACTCGCTCAAAACCGCAGCCAAAGTCGGCTAGTCAGCCTACATGTAAATGCTGTCATCTTTTTATATAAGTGCTGACAGCTTTTAGTGTGCAAACGCAGATTTTCAAAGTCAGATTCCCGCTTCGTTATCTCTCCGTTTTTGGTGATTCAAGAGGTTGTGGAAAGTTGGCTAGGTGTTCTACAAAACGCCCCCATAAACTAATCCCTACACGGGGTCCTACTGGGTCTAAACAGGCTCTAAATATGGTTGTTCAGGCTGTCTTTACACATAAAATAACGCTCAAGATGAAGTCGTTTAGCATAGCAAACGTGTTCCGTTTTCGTTCAAATTTGGCATGGTTACTAATTAAGGGGTAAGTTAAGATCTAGTATTCTCGTTTTTGCCCGGTTCTTGTTTTAAGTACACATTTCCCTAGGGTGCGTTAATTACATCAGGAGGTTTGTTCTACGTTAGTAAGGTAAGCTAGTACTTTCGTTTTCTATTTTATTCATTATGGAATAAGATAATTAGTAGGAATATATGTATATGACTAGAGAATAAATGGAGGACGAGGGTCGGATGGACTCACAAAAATATGTACGACTTATCGACGTGTGGAACTACAACAGCTCAACGTGCACCCAAGGAACCAGTAGCTAGTGAGCATCTCCAATTCTTGCGAACTAAGCCGAACATTTAACAATGAGCCAGATATGAAAATCAGCCTTGGTTATTTTAGTTCTCCTGTGATGCCGAATCATACCAAGAATAGTGGTTTGGGTGCTAATTTTATTGGTTATCATTTTGTGCTAGTGTTGCTTGGTGTTCAAATAAATGAGAACAAAAAGAGAGAAAGGGAAGTGTGGTATGTGTTTGTCTCTGCTTGTGTCACAACCAGAAAACACAAATGAGTATGTGAAGTATGTGTGGGTGTGGTGTTTTCGGTTTAATGAGTGAAAGAGAGATATGAAGTGTTTGTGTTATATAGACGAGAGGGAGAGTGAGAGAGATAGGTTTTGTGGTTTGGTTTTCTACACGTAAAGAGAGAGTGAGATCAAATGAAATATCCTAGTAAGATTTATTGTGATTTGGTGTTTGTTGCTCTCGGTAGAAAAGAGGAAGAAGGGGAAATGATGGGTGTTTGTGGATTATACTCGCCTACATATAAGAGGTGTGTTATAATGTTGCAAAATCTTAGGAGATACTAGCTAGATTTTCTTATATTCTTAGGAGATTTGGTAAGATACTAGGAGATTTAGTAAAATCACTTAGGTTGGTCGTATGCGACGTGTACAACTTTGGGGCCAATGGATGTTTGATTTTTGTAGATTCCGTATAATATCCCATGTGTAGAATGAAAAGGGATTCAAGGAAGTGTTAGCTTTATAACTTTGTTTAGTTTAAGATTTTGTTCTTGTGTTATAATATACACAAGATATATTATTTTTTTAGGTTGATATAAGACAAGTATTGGTAAATTGGTACAAATGTTTTGTGTTTAAAATTTTATATATATAGTTTTAATGCGTGGCATTTTGGGTCGTCATTATTAATTATAATTATAATTAATATATTTAGTAACGATTTATACACATAAAATGTGTGTAAAGATACTAAAATAAATTTTAAAAAGGTAGCTCTTCGGTTAAAATGTCAAGTTTTAAAATAATATACATAAATATCTAATATTTACTATATTATGTTCTTGTATGTAAAAGTGGTCGATAAAAATATTTTAAGATGAGTAGTAACAAGAGTAAAACCAGTGACGTGTTAAAAGCCCAAAATTTGGGGTTGTACATCCCTAATCACCAAAATTACAAAGTATAAGTTACAAGTCCTAGTTTATGAACCCAGTTTTACTTTTTCCCTCCAAAACATGTTTTAAACACTTTACCTCCCATTCTATGTTTTAAAATCAGATCTTTAGGATGTTATAGGATATTTTCCATGTGGTTACAAGTAGGTGCATCACCTAATTGTGTGCTACACATCACCATTCTTATCATGTTATTTTCACTCAATCCATAACACAAGATTTAATTGATATTTAGAGAGACAAAGAGAAGAATGTAAAGAGAGAAACAAGAGAGAATTTGGAAGGTTAAACACTTTAGACAGAGAAAGTAAAATAGTAACCAACACCCTCTTCCACACATGGAAGAGGGTATAGATACCCTTGGCTTGTTGGTCCATGGGCTTTGTGACTTGGGCCGGGCTTGGCTTACACTTGGGCTTACGCCCCTAACTTAGACAATATTAGATTATAGTCAAAGCCCGGTTATCCAGACTAACCTATTACAATATAAGACCATTAACCACTACGATGACCTATTACATTCTTGTTCGACTATATAAAATATAGGGCTAACAATCTCCCCCAATGTATCGGTCATCTTAAAAAGCTTAAAAAGCATAAGATAATTGAGTGCATACATTCTTATAGAGGAGATCTTCCTGCTTAGGTCTCGTATCTTGGTCTTCATCTTGTTTGTAACAGCTTTGTTCCTTCATGATTTTGTGATCTTTATCTTGAGCCTTCGTCATTTGACGTTGAGTGCTTGATATCTCCATCTTGTGCTCCTTGTGACTAAGATGACCTATTACATTCTTCCGTTCTTAGGTATCTTGTGTATCGCCATCTTGTGCTCTTGTGACTTCTGAATCGACATTGGTTAGTACACAGCTATGCCACCTTCTTGATATGCAGCAACATATATAGACACGGACGAAATGGCTTTGAACATTTCATCCTAACTCGGTAGCGATTTACCTCCGGTCGGTGAAGACCGTTAAACGGTATTCGATATCGTACCTGTGATCAGGTAGATTCAATTAAGAACCTCCTTGACAGGGTTTCCCGGCGGTAGTAGCCAGTTCTCTTTACTCGACCGTCTCAAAGCAGACTGTGAACATAAAGAGTGAATCATAAGGATAAATTATCCGTCTGATTAGAGTCGTCAATTCAGAATTCCTGGAACAAGTTTGATTCTATAAGAATCGCACCATTGTTGCTTTCCAGTTTGTCACAAGCTTGATTCATAGAGAATCTTGCGAGTTACCTACCGCAGTGCTGTTTTAAGTTGACACTGGAAGGATTTCCATTCGTCACTGTGAGCACTAAAGAGTGTCACTCTGAATGTTCTGGCAAGATCGCACGGATTTTGCGAAGAAACCTGGAATCAAGTTTGAATCATTTAAGAATCGAAGCTTAGTTGCATTCCAGTTCTCACAAGTTTGATTCATGTAGAATCGCACAAGTTACCTACCATGAGATTTTTTGATGCTGGCTCAAGCAGGATTTCCATCTTCATTGTGAATCGTATAACTCAGATGTTCTGGAGATCTCACAAGGATAATGCGTAGGACTCGATTGTGTCCTAATGAGATGATAGATAGATCACGTTTGGCTCTAGACTCAATAAGTGCATTTTGGTAATCGGAGGCTGGAGCAGACTGCCACCTTTTCAATATTAACTAACTCGGAATGAGAAAGTCAATAGATACGTATTGATCTCCGTGACGATGAGACAAGTTTCTTTTGAGAGAAACTCGAATGGCTGGGGAAGGGTTGTGCATCGCATCACTGGGTCCATGACACTTCTCTTCGAAAGATGTGTTAACCCGGTTTCTGCCTAAGTTGCATAGAATATTCAACTCCTTCAATGCTTACCAATACGTCATCACTAGCACCTTGTTGTGATTGTTCCAGTGCTGACTTAAGTAATTTTTCTGCATTCAGCTTCACTCAACTCCGTCTTTCCTAAGGACAACTATTTCTAGCTATGGTATGTCCTTGGGTAGATCCCTCCGGTTCTGGTTGGATCATAGGACTTAGTTTCCTATCCTAAACCACCTTTTGTCTCCATCGTTTCGTCGTGGACAGTAGGTTGTTTTGAGTAAAGATCGTAACCATAAAAACCATTGAAAACCATTCAAAGTGTTTGATAAAAATCAAAAAACACTTGAAAGTTTTACATTTCTGAAAATGTAACACCCCCAATTTCGGGTCATAGCAGCGGAAGGGTCATTGGGTGTTACTGTCATGGTTCAACCTCAATATCATAGAAAACGCCTCAAAATGAGTCGTTTTGTTAAAACATACATCCATTCAACATTTTAAAGATATAACAGTTCTCACACGGTCCCAAATAGTTTTAAGGTTTACACAACCAACCATATGATAAAAGTTTCTTTGAATGAACATAGTTTAGAAAAGCGGGCCAAAACATTTTAATTTAGCAAGCTGCATGAAACCGCCTTCCTTGAGTGCCTTCTTCATGGACCTGAGATAAAACATGCTATAAAGTCAACAAAAATGCTGAGTGAATCTATAGAGTTTAAATTAAATAAACGAACACAAGTATTCTGAATAAACCTTCCGTGGTTGACAATCATGTGGATCAGACATAATTATCATTGTTATTTCATAAGTCTTGTGAAATTGAACGTTAACATATATTATTTCAGCCCAACACACCTAACCAAGTGCGTATATTTCTCTTATACAATTGCATCCGATGTTTCATTACTGGTGCATCACAACACCACGCGATAGCTAGTCGCGACCGGACTGGGTGTCACCCCGATAGATCTATCCATAGTATTAGCGTTCCTTTCGATTAACAATTCACGATTCATGGGTCTTTTAAGGCTAGAGCAAACTTTTATAACAACTTTCATCTAAGCATACAATCGGGTCCTTTGTGTTCAATTTTAAAAGAAAGAGGGTTTACCACAACTTCTCGTTGTACCCTTTATTTATAATAAATGCTTTTCCAATAATAAGGGTTTCCACAACTTCTCGTTGTACCCCTTTTATTTTAATAAAACAAACATGTTATCCCCCTAGCGGGTTTTATAAAACAAGTAAACATGTTAAAGCGAGGCTATAGACTCACATTGGTACGATAGTAGAAATGTGACGATCGCCGACGATTTGTGATGCCCGTTAAACACGAAGACCGCAACCTACCAAATAAGGCGCGTTCGTTAATAAACGACTCAAGTATAAATAATACTTAAATAATACGAAATTCAATTTCATATAACCATGAAAATCCCGAAAAATTAACAATATAAGTGTACTTCTATACCCTTTTATTCATCACTATTCTTTTAAACATTTGCACTCTCGACATTGACCCGTCATAAGACGCCAAGTCAACGCAAGTCAAACCATCATTTTACTTCCCTCAGACCAGTAACTAAGTCATTTATATAATGACTTAACACTTGGGTAAGTCACCATGTCCAATAGTGAATACTCAACTCACGCCACACAAGTATTGAACTATGTGTCCAAAATACCAATCAGCATGTACACTCCAAATGTACACACCAATCTAACCTATCTAGACTTGTCCGATTTCGACGAAACTTGGTGAAAAAATCACACATAATATGAATAAGACTCAGTTTAAGTTTCATTCAAAAATATTACTTCTAACACCTTCTGCCCGACACACCTTCGTGTTATAAAAACCGGACAGTTTTACGCCTTTGACTTGTAAAAGCATTTTGACTTATCTAAACAATTCCGTTTGCAAAACCGACACTCGGGTTTGAAAATAGACTCATGACCTGAGGTTTAGAAACTTATAACAGTCCTTGAACATTTTTAAAACTCATTCTATATTCCCCGAGATTCGATCCAAATACCGACAACAATTTTCGGATTGTGCCGATACTCGTCTCCCGGTACACGAATACTAAAACTAGCATAACTTTTCGCTCGTAATGAGTTAGAAGCTCTACTTTAGCTCAAATCGAAGCTAACGAAATTATCTACGACTCTGTCTAATTAGTTTAACAAGTTTATTACAGTAAGTAATTCAAAAATGTTCCTTAAAGTTACTGCCTAAAATTGACCATGTAAAAATCATACCAAAACAAATTTTCAACTCATTCTAACAATTCCTATGGTCCTAATATCATCCTAATATCATACTAACACATCTAACTAACTCCTAACATCCTCAAATTTAATAAAATAAAAATCAAATATAAAGAAACCATACATGCAACATCACCCCACTATGAATATAATAATATTAACAACATACATAAACATAAAAATGGATCAAACATCAAGTTCTTCACCAAAAGTTTGAAAGAAAAATAAAGTTTATGCATGTAAGTAAAATTTATACCAATATGTAGCTTCTTTCAAAATCTAGAATGGCACTTTTGTTAGATTTAAATGATTCAAGATGAATCAAAAATCATAGGGGTGTTTGTGTTTGAAGATGAGACGGCAAGAACAAAGGGGAGAGAGTGAGATTTGAGTTTTTAATTTCAAAATGAGTTAGTGGAAGATTTTTAATAAAAAAGAAATCTTTTTATACTAGGTAGTGGAGGGACTAATTTTGCCAAATAGATATAGTTTTGGTACAAAATACAATTTAATAGTTTATAAGGTAGAAAATGTAAATTGTACATTTTAAAAATATTTACGGGGCTCAGGTTTCGTAAAAAAATACTTTTCGAAAGTTAAAAACGCTTCATAAAAATAATAATAAATCTTCGACACGACTTAAAACGCAATTAAATCGAAAACGTCGAAAATATAAAATACTGAGACAATCGATAATAAAACGTAAATTTTTGGGCATCCGTCGGTATCGCGATCACTAATAGTTATCGTCATTCGTTAAAACGTAAAACACGAGAAATAAAGATTAAATATAATAAAAATCATTCTTATGATTATTTGAGAATATCATATTGATACCTAACATATTCCTTGCCGGTTTTCATCTAATCGACATTCTTATGCTAGTTTCAAGTCATAACTGTTGATCCCAAACTTAGATCGATTTAGCTTTATGTATACGAGATTAGATCAAGTAATACACTTAGAGAAACCTTTGTATATGCTTTATGAATTTAAGTGTTATGCGGAATTTAACACTTAAACAAGAACACACAATGATATAAACAAACTTTCACTTTGATTATCAATATCAAACTTGCTTACAATGAAAGTAGTTTACGAATGAAAACTTATATGAAAACATTAACCTAAAGGTCTTCTTTTATAGATATAAGAAGTCTTGTACAATAATCTACGTATCAGCTATTCTAGGTAAAGATAAATATAGAAAATACATTGTTGTTCCTATCTTTACTAGAACTATTCTAGAATATAATAAACACGTAGAGTATATCTTCCCATCAGTGCTTGTCTTCAATGTGTCAACGCTTGACTTTATCTTGTCAACGCTTGAGCTGTCAGCGCTTGTTTTGTTCTTGTCAACGCTTGATTTACTCTTGTCAGCGCTCAAGTGATCTGGCCTTAATTTATTCCCAACAATCCTCCCATAAACTTGATATCCACTCTTATGATCAAGTTTCTGAATAAGCATTAAGGACTAGGAGGAATCTTACAAACCTTCTCATATTGATAGTGAATAAATCTGATCAAATCTTTTGCCACGTCACTTGAATAATCTATTTCCAGCTGAGTGTCCTTCATCTTCTCCAAAATAGCCTTGGATATGAAATACTGACCATCCACAAGTAGATACTCAGCAAACTTTGTAGAACTCAAATGGTAAACACCAGCAGCTGAATATAACCTCCATTGAAGACCACTGAGGTCATCTTCAATATCCTTCCAAATTGCAGGATCCTCATCTTTTGGTCCACACATTCTTTTGAATGTGGACCAAAGTTTTATTCCATTAGCTGAAGTTGGTGCTTCAGCCTCATACTTGGTCTCCAGCAACCTCCAAAGGTCCACCAAGTCTTCTCTATCACAACTTGCAAACAAAGATATGAGAGTGGTAAAAGTGTGTACCTCTTTGCCATAACTGCCAATCTTCCAAAACCCACATTCATCTTCTTCATAGCTCATAATTGGGTTCCTGGAATCTAATGGTAACACTTGCACCATATCTGAAGCTTCTAAAGGTGAGAGCTTGAGGCTCTTTCTGATGACAGCTTCACTTGGATATAGTGGATCCATATCTTTGGGAAACTCAAATGAAATTCCCTTCTTCATTGGCCTGGGAACAACCATAGCTTTCTTGAGTTCCATTTCTTCTGAAAGTTCCTGCTTTCTTTCATCTGAAAGAAGTCTGAGAGTGTCTGCTTCCTGCACTCTCACCCAAATAGGATAAGCCCGGTTTTCCAACTCATCAAATTTCAAAGCCTTCAACTTCTGATATGTCCATCCAACTCCATGACATCTGAGCAACATAAAGTATAGCTCCCTTCTATCCCTTTTCAACTCTGAGAGAATATTACTTGCCTTGTGTTTCAAAATTACCTGGAAATCCTTCTGAACTCTAAGAAGAATCTCCAAACCCCATATTTGATCTGAAATGGTCAAGTCTGGATTCTCCATGCATCTTTCTTCCCAAGCATTGTACATTTGAACCACCTCTGGCATGTCAAAGTCAACCTACAACTTCAATTCTCTCAGCTTCTCCTTAGCCAACTCATCTCCATACTCAAGCCATTCTGGTTCTATAATCATCACACTTGAGTCTGAGCTATCTCCATCACTTCCTTCTTCTGAAGTCACAACAAATGGTGACTCTTTCATCTCCTTTTTATCATGTTCCAAGATTTGTGCAGCTAATCTTCTATCAAACTCAACTTGAGCTGCATCCTTTGGAACAATCTCTTCTACCAGTATACCCTTACCCTTATCTGTTGGTGCAATGGTTGGTAAGGTAGATGGTGATACCTGTGTAGAAACCTCCTTGACGATAGATGATGACTGGGATACATCACCTTCATGTGCAGGTCTGTCAACGCCCAAATTTGTCCTATAAACGCCCAAAATATTTCTGTCAGCGTCCAACTCTGCCTTGTCAACGCCCAAATATCTTCCCTCAGCGCCTTGTGTAACCTCTCTCAACATAGCTGTAAATGATAAATTTAAGTTGGTAGGAGAAACTAAGGACATATCAAAACCTGTTTGTTTCTTCAAAGTTGTAAGGGCCTCAGCAACATCCATTGATTGACCATCATGACTGCCCTTATCACTTAGATTTATTGGATCTTCCTCCCCTTTGGAAGATTCCTCCATACCCCTCCTTGCACTAGCACTCTCCAAAACAACAATCCTCTCCCTCAATTGCTTGAGTTCAAGGCCTTGTGAGCTGACAACTTGTACTAAGTCTGCATTTTGCTTTTGCAAGCTAATGCAGACTGCCGTCAATTCCATAAGAGTCATTGGTTCCAGTCTGCCCTCTTCTGAATGGGGATTTGACCTCCCAAGTCAGATTCATTGGGCAAGGATGAGGACTTAATGATGGTGGGACTGCCTTGGCCAGCATCTAAGCCAGAACCAATAGTCCCAGCCTCATCTAGGTCACCAGCCACACTTGTGGTGGTGGTTCTCTCTGCTACATGGCTAGGACCACCAGAGGAGAACACTCCAGTAGTCCTTTGGCGTTTCATCAACCTATATTCAGGGGGTGTGGAAGATGGTGTGGAAGAATGGGTGGATGTGGGTTGGTTAAGGGGTGTTTGGGATTGTGAAGGTTGTGTGTCAGCGTGGGAAATAGGCACAACAACGCCAACATTGAATGTATCAGCGTTGAAGGATTCTGAGTCAATTTACATGTGTTCAGGTGAAGGTAAAGGTTCAGGGATTGGTTCAAGTTGTGGTTGGGGGTCAACTTGTGGTTGGGGGTCTGGTTGGGGTTGTGCTGCTGCAATAACAGCAAGCATAGGTTGGGTTAAAGGTAGGTCACGATGGGGTGGTGAGTTCATCTTCATAAAAATACCTTTCTTTTGCTCATGGATCTTATAAAAATCATTATGATCCCTTGAGCAGTAACCCTGAACATCAAAAACCATTTGTAGAAAACGGGGATAAGCTAAAGTCATTTTGTTCCCCTTGTTTTTACACATCCCCTCAAAAATCATTTTAGAATAATTAAATTTTTGCCCTGTTGCAATGCACACAATAGCGCTTGCAATGGATCTATTGATCTCATTGTGTGCAGTGCATTTGGGACTCAAACATTGAAGGAGGACATGTATGAGGTACTTCCAGGCTGGGGGAAATTCCTGCTTATGATACTTGTTTAGAGTACCTTCATCAGGAAAAGGATATCCCAAAGCCCTAAGCCCTTGTTCTATTTCATTTATGGGAAGGATGGCTATAACATCAGCATCATCAAGATGCAAGGCTTGGCGTACCAAAGCCTCAGTAACCACCCAAGGTCTCCCATGAACAATAGAAGTCAATGTAGTCACTCTATTAACTGTTGAGGAACTGACAGTGTTCCAAAACTGCTTAATATGTGTGACTGGAATGAGTGGTGCATGAGAAAGAGCATACCTTAATGGGGATGCATTCAAATACGCCACCATTTGTGTGTATTGAGGAAACAGAGTATCATCAGCTTCAAGATATGCAATCATGTTGTGTTGAGACCTGAACCCCAATTCCAATTCTGATGGTTTAAACTTGGGTGCCATTGATGAAAGCTGTTAAATTTAAGTAAAGAAGATGAAGTTGATGAGAGAAAATTGTGTTAGACAAGAATTATCTGTTTAAAAATAGGATCCAAATTTATAGGAGAAGAAAATGCATGTGATAGGCCCAAAAATAGGCAAGTATTTTCAAAAATCAATCATGAAAATATTGAAAAAGTATAAGTTTATCTCATGCATTAAATGAAAAGTAACAACTCCCAAAAATTACGGCCTAAAGATATGTCAAAAATAACAACTGGGTAGGTCCCATTGAGTGTCAACGGTCAAAAATAACCCATCAACGCCCAACGGCTATAATCTTGTCAACGTTTGCCTATAACCATGCCAGCGTCCAAATTGGTCACAACAACGCTTGGAAAATTCTTGTCAGCGTCCAAAAATAAAAATGTTTAAAAAAAATGAAAAATGACCTAAACAAGTAATTTATCCTAGAGAAGATAACCAAAAGCTGATAATTATTATAGGGCGGCAAGCACTGTCCAGTTATGCACATTTGCTTAAGCAAGATAGACATAACAGTCCTCTAGTGTCCCTTGCTAACCAAAACTCTTAACAACCAAGTTACCTTACAAAATTCCTTGTTACTCCCAAGTAAATCCCATAACAAAATTATTTCCAAGTCTCCCAACAGACCACAACCAATTCTAGGCCAAAAATGTCTTGGCAGCATGCATAGTATATCAACTTTGCATGCTACAGTGCCTCATGATTTAGTAAAACTAACTCATACTCACCTGTGGACACAATCTAGAATTGTGATAAGAGTATCATATGGATACCCAAATATCCTAAAGGTTCCTAAAACCTCCCCTTAAACTATGATACAAAAGTTTTCTAAAAACATGCATGAACATAAAAATTTATGTCAAGATAGGAATGAAACATTCCAACCATCATCCATAAATAAAAACTTGTCCAAATGCTTCTCCATTGATCCATAAGCAACTATGTATCCAATGGTAGACTGCTAACACCATCTGCACATTTAGATTGAAAACCACAAAACTAACATTGTTGCTGACAACGCCCCGATAACACATGACAGCGTTGAGGGAAGCTTTGTCAGCGTTAGACAATTATATTGCTGACAACGTTGCAAAAACACTTATCAGTGTTCAAGAAACCTTTGTCAGTGTTAGAAAAATATAGTGGAAAATCTAAATCATCATAAAGACCAATAACAATGCATCATCCTGTACATACTTTTACAAAAAGACTCCAAAACACATATTATGTGAGATTGACCATTCCAATACTTGTTACCAAGTATTGAAATCTCCCAGCATCAAAAGGTTTAGTTAGTAAATCTGACACATTTTCCTCAGTGTCAACCCTATCTGGTTGTATTAAACCTTTCTCAAAGCAATCTCTTATAAAATAGTGTCTAATTTCTATGTGTTTAGTTTTAGAATGATGTACAGGATTCTTAATGATGCATAAAGTGTTCTTATTGTCAACCAATATCTTGGTATGCATGAAATTATACCCATAGTCCAACAGCTGGTTCTAAATCCACAACACTTTGGGAGTCACTTGATGGCGTGCACAAGCACACACAGCAAACATGATGTCAGGTCTGGAGGCAGTAAGATACATCAAGGATCCAATCATGGATCTATAGTGCCTGACATCAACATCTTTCCCATCTCCAATCTTTCCCCAAGGGTGTTCTCTATCCATAGGAGTAGTAGCCCTCTTTTCATGTGGAGAAAAGCCAAATTTCTTCAAGATCTCAGCAACATATTTATCCTGGAAGATGAAGATACCATCTTCTTTCTGCTGAACTTGTAGACCAAGAAAGAAGTTCATCTCCCCCATTGCACTCATCTTGAATTTTTCTGTCATAAGCTTGGAAAAATCCTCACTCATCTTTGGATCAGTAGACCCAAAAATGATATCATCAACATAGACCTGCACAAGAAACACATCCTTGCCTTTCTTCTTTGTAAACAGTGTCTGATCTATGGTGCCCCTCTTGAATCCATTGTCAACCAAATAGGTAGATAAAGTACCATACCATGCTCTTGGGGCTTGATGAAGGCCATACATAGCCTTTTTGACTCTATACACTTTATCTGGATGCTCTGGATCCTCAAAACCAGGAGGCTGCATTACATATACTTCCTCAACAATAGTTCCATAGAGGAAAGCCCTCTTGACATCCATTTGATAGACTGTTAAGCCCATGCAGGATGCATAGGCTAGAAAAAATCCTTATAGCTTCAATCCTTGCAACTGGTGCAAAGATTTCCTCATAGTCTATCCCCTCCTCTTGTGTATAACCTTTAGCCACTAACCTTGCCTTGTTTCTGACCACAATGCCTCTTTCATCTCTTTTATTCCTGAGAACCCATCTTGTCCCTATAGGTCTGACATATCTAGGACAATCAACCAGCTCCCAAACATCCTGAATTGCAAATTGGTGAAGCTCATCCTGCATTGCTTCCACCCAACTTGGTTCTTTGAGAGCATCAAATATTTTCTTGGGTTCCTCTTGTGACAGAAAACAGGCAAACAAACATGCTTGCACAAGAGGGTATCAACCTTCTTGTGTATATTGGAAATAAACCCACCAACACCTTGATGAGATCTTCTAGTCTGAACTGGAGTCATAACATCACCAATGATTTGAGAAGGGGGGTGATTCTTCATTGTGGAAGTGAGAACTCCTCCTTCAAAAAGTCTGGTGTCCTCAACCTCACGCTCCATATTGCCAATATCTTCTTCATCAGATTCTTTTATATCAACATAAGGATGACCTTCTTCATAAGAATTGGAAGGTTCACCTTGTTCAAAAGTGGAAGAGAAAAGGTGTGCAAAGATGTTGTCAACGTCTGAATCTTGTTTGTCAGCGCTTGGGCTAACAACGCTTGAACTGTTGTTGTCAACGTCTGAGCCATCAACGTCTGAATTGGTCTTGTCAGCGCTAGATTTGCCTTTGTCAGCGCCTGAAGAACCATGCGTGTTTGTATCTGGTGGTGCTTGGAAACCACCATTATCTTGTCCAGCAGCAGCAGCAAAAGCATCTGTCCAAATGGGAATGGAAACATATTCTAGGATAGGAGATGTCTTTTCTGCTTGTGATCCAAGCTTTTCATGAACCTGAGAACCTGAAACATCAACAACTTGTTCCTCCATAACATTTGAAGTTACCTTCACAATGTCTGGATTAGTGACAGGCATATAATTTAAAGTTCTAGATAAAGGTTCCAAGTCAAACAACCAATTAGGACCACTTTCAGGATCACTAGGCTTATTTTCTAAAAACCTAACATGTACTCTTTCAAGTATACGTTTTTCTTCTTTAAGATAAACCCTATAACCCTTGCTCTGCACTGAATACCCCATGAAGTAACCCTCATCACCTTTTGCACTAAATTTTCCTAAGGCATCACTAGTGTCCAAAACTACTACATGACAACCAAAAGGTCTGATGAAACCAATATTAGGTTTTCTTCCCCAAAGTAACTCATAAGGTGTTTTGTTCTGAATTTTGTTAACCAATGCTCTATTTTGCACATAGCAAGCTGTATTAACAGCCACAGCCCAAAAGGCTATAGGAAAGTGAGCATCAGCCAACATTGTTCTGGCTGCTTCAATTAGGGTTCTATTTTTCCTCTCAGCAACCCCATTTTGTTGTGGGGTTCTAGCAATACTAAATTGCCTAGAAATTCCTTTCTTGGCACAGAAATCATCTAGCTTCTTATTCCTAAATTCTCCACCATTATCACTCCTAAGCATTTTAACCTCATTGCCAGACCTCTTCTCAATCTGAGTGATAAAATTAATTAGAATATCAGCTGTATCACTCTTCATAGCAAGAAAGAATGTCCAAGTAAACCTAGAAAAGTCATCTGTGATGACAAAGCAATACAACTTACCATTCAAACTTTCTATATTGGTTGGACCAAAGAGGTCCATGTGTAGCATATGAAGAGGTCTAGAACTAGTGTGCACCTGTTTGGACCTGAATGAGACCTTGTGTTGCTTGCCTTTAAGACATGCAACACAAGAGTGGTCATTGTGGAAGGCCTTCTCAGGCAAACCATCAACTAAACCAAGTCTCACAAGCCTATTTATATTTTTAAAATTTATGTGCCCTAGTCTCCTGTGCCACAAATTACTCTCATCTACTGAGGCCTTAGCATAAAAACAGGACATATTATTATTCATTTTAATCCCATTCAAATTCACATTATATATGTCCTTATGCCTAGGTGTTCTATACTCAATATATTTCTCATAAGGGATCTTAAAATCCTTGCTTAACACCAAACACTCAGTATCAGTAAACAGAACTTTATTTTGGTTATCACAAACTTGTGATACACTAAAAAGGTTGTAATCAAGTTCTTTTACCAGAAATACGTTTTCAAAACGCAAATTCTTGGTGAGAAGGGTTCCTTTGCCTGTGATAGTACCATATCCGCCTCCAAAGTAAACCTTGTCACCATCCTTAATGGGAGTGAAGTTAGTAAGATAATCTTCCTTCCCTGTCATGTGCCTTGAGCATCCACTGTCCCAATATCCATAATCATTGACCTGTCTTTGAATGCCCTTCACATAAAGAAAACAGATTAGTTTTCTTTGGGAACCCAAGTCTTAAAATACTTGGATTCATCTGGTTGTTCAATAAGAACAGACTTAGTTCTCACAACAACCCCATTCTCATCCTTCTTAGGATGAAATACCCAGTTAACCCCAATAGGTTTTGTAATGACATTTGAAATGTAATTAAATCTATTGCAAGTCATTGAAATCCCATTATCATTAGGGTTTTGATCTTTCTTGGGTCTCCATGTTAAGCTTGAAGAAGCTTTAGAACCCTTACCTTGTGGTTGCAAATATTTAGGTCTGGTCACGTTTCTATCAGCGTTAGAATTTGTCCTGTCAACGCTGATATTACCCTTGTCAGCGTTGAACCTAGGGTTTGCTACAGAAACCCATTGCCTATTTGACCAGGTGTTTGTTTTTTGAAATGGTCTTTGTCCATGAGTGTTAGACCCTCTAGTAAAGAATGGGGCAGGTCTAATCACTTGTGGACTTTGCTGCACACAAGGTTTGGGTCTGACAACGTTTAACTTTCTAACAACGTTGACTTTGTTCCTGTCAGCGCTGAAATTGTTCCTGTCAGCGCTGGCTTTGGGAGCGTTGACACACTTGTATGCCAAGTGTGAAAAGCTACCACAAGTGTAACAAGCTTTTCTAGACACAAACTTAGGTCTAGAAGAGAAGAAGCCTGTTCCATGATTGCTAACTTGGCTCTTGGGAGACCTAGTATTCCTATACATCTCTGCATATTTAATGGTAGGTATTCTAACAGTGTTTGAGCCTAGGTCAACAGCTTTACCAGTGATTGGGTTAGTAACCTTAATGGGTGTGGACTCACTGGGACTTTCACATAGTAAGCCACCCTTGACAAATAAAGTAGGGTTAGCCTTCTTCCACTCATTCAGGTCAGTCAGTTTTTGTTGATACTCTTCAACTGGAGTGACAACTCTTGGTGGAGGAATGAATTCCTCCTCTTGGAGCTCTGGCAAACCAGTCCAAGATAGGTCCTTTTGTTGGAAACCATAGAAGTCACCAGCTGGTGGTGGAACCAAAGAGTAATCATTCATCCCAATCCCAGTCATGTCCTTAGGATCCCTTTGTTTAGCCACACAGTCTCCTAGGGTTTGAGTGGCTCTATCAAATCTTTGAATTTTAAGGCCAACATTATCTTTATTCTTAATAGCCTCATCTAACTTAGCCTGTATCTCACCATTAACCCTTTCCATGATATTTCTAATATCCATACTAGCATCTAACTCATGTTTTAAGATATTGATTTTATCTTTTATGTCAAATTCCATTTTCTTATATTCAGAAACGGTTTTCTCAGTTTCAGTAAGAGCTAGTTGGTAATTAGACAGTTTACATCTTTCAGTGCTCATATCATCTAATAATCTTAACACCTCTTTGTTAAGTCTTTTAGTATTTAACCTGCAGCCTTTGCTACAAAAAGCGTCATCATATACCTCATTATCAGATGAAGAGGAGGAGTGTGCCATGAGAGCATATTCAACATGCTCTTCTTCTTCAATATCAGCAACCAAAGCTTTGTCCTCTTCAACATTCTTAGCCAGATAGCTCCAATCCCATCCCATACCATCAATTCCTTGAACTGCAACCATGGCCTTGGAATCCTGAGCTTTAACAACCTGACTTGAGGGTTTACCAGCATCAGATCTTCTAGGAGATTTGCATTCCCTCATGAAGTGCCCCATACGATGGTAGTTGTAGCATTCAACTTTGGATTTGTCAAATCCAGCTGTGTCTTTAGCCTTGAAGGTCATTTTCTTCTTAAACCTTCTGTTCCACCTGTTTGCTCTTATACTAGCAAGAGCCATGTTTCACTTGATGTCCATCTCTTCCAAGTGCTCATCACTTATCTGCTCAAGGTCCTCATATGTAATCACTGAACCATTAGGAAAAGAAGCAATGTAAGCACAAACAGTATCCAAATTCAAACCAGCTGGTGTAACTCTTGGGGAGTCACTCTTGAATGTGTCAGCGTCTGAATAGGAGACGTTGACAGAAGTTATTCCAGCGCTGACATATGATGATCCAGTAACTGGATGCACGTAAGAGTCCTTGTGATTGAATTGACCTTCACTATGAGAGAAGAAGGCCATGTTGCTGGTGGTAGACTTGCTTCCATGCTCTAAAAGAGTTTCATCCTCCAACAGCCTTAGTTTGTTATAGATGTCATCAAACGAGGAGCTCTTGTAAGTATTGTTGGCAAGAATAGATCTTGCCTCAATCTTCCATGCCTCACCAAGACTTTTAAGAAAGGTAGCATTAATGTCAACATCACCAACTTGTGTCCCCATGAAGGACAACTTGCTTGTAATGTCAAGCAATCTGCTTCTCACACTACTCAGTTTCTCATTGGGTTGAGCTTTGAAGACAACATAATCATGCATGAGTTGCTTTTTCTTTTCTTCCTTAGTGTCTGCATTGCCACCATGTGCAACTTCAAGAGCTTCCCAAAGGTCTTTAGCAGATTCATAACCTCTGTATTTATGCTGATTCTCTTATCCCAAAGAGAGATTCAGAATATTTAGGGTTTTCATGTCAACCCTTCTCTTTGCTATGTCTTCAGCAGACACAGCTCTACCATCATCAGGTTTTTCCTTCTTGTCAGCTTCTGAACATCCAGCAACAACTGTTCTTGCAGCAATAGCATTAGCAATCTTTTGAGCCTTATTGAATGTGTTTCCATATTCAATAATCTCCCAGAGTGTGTAGTCATAGATCCCTAGATATTGCTCAAAGTTAAATTTCCACTGATCAAAGTTGGTTGCATCAAGCATAGGAATCTTGATGTTTGGTAAAGGTGAGGAGGAAGAGTTGGTGATTTCTGGAGTTGACATGATGTTGTTAGGGTTTTGAAGAAAATTAGGGTTTTGGTGATTTATAGGGTTCTTGTGTTCTTTAAGATCAAAAGTTTCTCAACAAGCTCTGATACAACTTGTTGATCCCAAACTTAGATCGATTTAGCTTTATGTATACGAGATTAGATCAAGTAATACACTTAGAGAAACCTTTGTATATGCTTTATGAATTTAAGTGTTATGCGGAATTTAACACTTAAATAAGAACACACAATGATATAAAAAAACTTTCACTTTGATTATCAATATCAAACTTGCTTACAATGAAAGTAGTTTACGAATGAAAACTTATATGAAAACATTAACCTAAAGGTCTTCTTTTATAGATATAAGAAGCCTTGTACAATAATCTACGTATCAGCTATTCTAGGTAAAGATAAATATAGAAAATACATTGTTGTTCCTATCTTTACTAGAACTATTCTAGAATACAATAAACACGTAGAGTATATCTTCCCATCAGTGCTTGTCTTCAATGTGTCAACGCTTGACTTTATCTTGTCAACGCTTGAGCTGTCATCGCTTGTTTTGTTCTTGTCAACGCTTGATTTACTCTTGTCAGCGCTCAAGTGATCTGGCCTTAATTTATTCCCAACAATAACCTTCTCGGTTAGTCGATAAATTTTAAATTCTCATTAAGGTAAACACGTAATACGTAATAGTCGAGATTAAAATAATGACCTGAAATTGACGGGTTGTCACATCATCCACATCAAATTAGGATCTTCGCCCTCGAAGATCAACTTGCGTTCATGCCTGATCGCTTGTTGAAATCAAAGAGATGAGGGTAATTCTTCCACATTTGGTCTTCTCGTTCCCAAGTAAACTCCGGTCCTCTCCGAGAGTTCTAGCTTGTTTTATTTAAAACCAAGGTTAGACTATATCTAGTTTAATCATTCCAAGTGTTTTGATATACTTTTATCCAACATGCATTCATAAAAATTTTTCAAGAACCAAATGGGTTTTTCAAAAATTTGTTTTGATGTTAATTGAGTTCATGCATGTTTAATTAGAGTATAGGAGATGGATAATCACTCAATAAACAAACCAAAATCAATTTGGTTGGGGTGTTTTGATCACCCACACCCCACGGCCAAATGGGGGTGTTTGGTGGATCATGGTGTTTGTTGATTTTTGCTTGTGGGTTATGTTTAATTCATGTTTTTAGATGTTTTTGAGTGGGTAAACCTCATTGCATGTTTGATTTAGTGAATGGGTTTTAGGATGGATTTGGTATTTTTAGTTTTAAGGACTGATTAGGATGATTAGTCATTGTTAGGAGTGATTAAGTTGAGGCTAGGTGTCAATAAAATGGTTTGGAAACGAGTGTTGGGTTGATTTTGAGAAGGGTAAATTTAGGCAGATTGTTTAGGCTTGTTTTCATAAATTTGATTTTGTAAACAGGTCATGAGACTATGATATAATTGTAGTGCGTCGTTTTAGCTTCGATTTAGTATAAGAAAGAGCTTACGACTCTTAACGAGTCAAAAGTTATGATGTTTTGAAATTACGTGTACCGGGAGATGAGAACCTACATAATCCGAAATTATGTTTGGTTTTGGGTCAAATCCCGGGGACCATAGATATAGTTGGTAATAGATTAAAGGTTGATTTTTGGTCTCAAACCTGCATTTGTGAGTCTATTATTATATTTAGGTGTTAAATGAGTCAATGGTATATTTTAAATGGGTCAAAGAAGTCCAACATTGTCAATGTGCAAAATCAGTCCGAAAAACGTATGTTTAGTAATGTGTTGAGTAACGGGTCATAAAAGTGAAAACTTTTGATCGGATTAAAAATGGGTTTTCTACAGGTCTTAAGGTATTTTTGAGAATTTTCCCAAATTTTATAAAAGGGTTTAAGTCTAGGAAAACAACCCATACTTTTGGTAAGTATCGGCGAAAAACGTAAAAATGGTAATAACGTTAATAACTTAGATGAATAGTATAAAACTAGTAACAATTATCCGTTTGGTTTTGGCGTGAGTTTGTAATTATCACAATTGACTAATATGTATATATTATACAATACTTAAAGTTTATAAATGAGATTTACCCATTACGCGTTATTGTTTGTTAGGTGTTGAATTCCCCGGGCATCCTCATCATCGTCATTCGAAATCGTCGACTACTCTATATACATAAGGTGTGAATTTGTAGCCCCGCTTACTATTGTTTTTAAATTGTTTTTACCCGCAAGGGAGATGCATGCTAGTTTTCTAAAATGAACATATGTCATGAATGATTATTGGACCCGAATGTTCCCTTAAATTGTGTTGAGTACCTAGTTGCAAAAGACCCTATATTCATGAACTATTAACTATTGTTTAATACTTGTGTGGATTGAAAATAGCCGCTTATACAAATGATAGTACTATGGGGTTGACGAACCTATCCGAGACGAGGGCTACTACGTTGAGTACCCCTGCGGACGGATAACTTGTGATAAGAGATAAGGTATAATTGCAACTGATGCCTTTAGAAGGGGCAATGGTTTCATCTTAATCACGCCGGTAATTATTACGCGGGTGATTGAGTTAACGGATTAGTGTCATGCGCTTAAACACAATTGTCATAATCTTGAAAATATATTGTTTGATAGACAATTCTATGAATGATCGTGAATGATTTTTATAACACATGTGTTCAAAATGAGATTATAAAACCTATGAATTCCACTCAACATTATTTTTTGACCCAATTTAGCATGTGTTTCAGGTAACCGATGAAGTATAGCATGGAGCATGCATTGGATGGGAGTTGTGTGTGGCTTGGAGTCTACTTGTTTTTCCACCCATATTTAACTTGAACACTTTTAAATTTTCTGTCATGTTAACGAAATTGTATCTTTTGGGGTTGAGATTCGTGGGGACCAAAACGCTAAATCTATGTTGTATCATCTTGGGTTTGGAAAACCGTAGACATGTATGTTTTTAACAATGCTTAATTTGTGTTAAAACTTTTACGTCTCTTTGAGTCGTTTGATATATCTTGTGTGTGATGATAACTGCCTAGCACCCAAATGTTGTAGTTCCACTGCGCATAGCAAGCAGTTATCATCACACATAAGCTATTTCGAACGACTTAAAGAGATGTAGGAATTTAAACATAAATCTAACATTGTAAAAAAAATCAAAGTCTACAGTTTTCCAAACCCCAAAAGAATTACAAAACAGAGTTGCGTTAGGTCCCCACTGAATCTTAACCCAAAAGTACATTTTCGTTCACATGACATAATATAAAACTTTTAAGTGCTAAAAGGGAGGAAAAACAAAGTAGACCGCCAAGCCACAACAACTTCCATCCTCGCATGCTTCGCTGCTATCAATCTTGATTACCTGAAACACATGCTTAAAATCGTCAACACAAAGGTTGAGCGAATCTATAGGTTTATCAAATCATAGGTTGAACATAAGTATTAAAAGCAATCCTGACCATTCAATAGCATTGTCGTACTCACAATCTATTATTCAAGGATATTATCTTTAACAATAGCTAATAATTGTGTTTAAGATCGTGACACTAATCCGTTAATTCAATCACCCGCCTACATTTACCGGCATGATTTAAGTGAAACCAGTGCCCCTTCTAAAGGCATTAGTTGTAATTATACCTTATTTCTTATCACAAGTTATCCGTCCGCAGAGGGTACTCAACGTACTAGCTCTCGTCTCGGATAGGGTCGTCAACCCCATAGTACTATCAATTGTATAAGCGGCTATCTCCAACCCACACAAGGGCAAGACAATAGTAAATAGTTCACGAATTTAGGGACTTTTACAACTAGGGACTCAACACAATTCAAGGCAACATTCGGGTCCAACGATCATTCATGACTTATGTTCTTTTTATTTAAATAGCATGTATCCCCCTCGCGGGTAAAAACGTTTTGAAATAAGTAAAGAGCGAGGCTATAGACTCACCTGGCGTAGTAGTGGTTCTAGCGCAGACGTAACGAGAAATGTCACCGACGACGTGGATGCCCGGGAAAATCTAACACTTGACCTAAAAATCAAGGTACGAAAACCAAATCAATACTCCGCGTACATTATTGTACTAAACACACGCATATGCAAACACACTCAATGCTTATGAAAACTCACGCCAAAATCAAACAAGTAGTTGTTACTAGACTTATACCATTTATCTACGTAATTAAAGTTGATTTCCATTTTATAAACTTCCCGGTACTTACCAAAAGTACGGGCTGTTTGCTATGACTTAAGCACTTTTATAAATTACAAGAAAATTCACACAAATACCTCATGACCTGTATAAAACCCATATTTAATCCCATGAAAAGTTGTCACTATTATGATCCATTACACATTACATTACCAAACTTCAACTTTTTCGGACTGATTTTGCACTTCTACAACGTAAGAGTTGTTTGACCCATTTAAAATACACCATTAACCAATCCAACACATAAGTCTAAAAATAGACTCACAAATGCAGGTTTGAAACCAAAAATTAACTTTCAATCATTTACCAAACTCTATCTATGGTCCCCGGGATTTGACCCAAAACGAAACACAAATTCGGATTGTGTTGGTTCTCATCTCCCGGTACACGTATTTTCAAAATAGCATAACTTTTGACTCGTTTTGAGTCGTAAGCTCTACCTTATACCAAAATGAAGCTAAGACAACGATATACAACTACATTCCATGTTTATGACCTGTTTACAAAGTTAAACCCACGAAAAACAAGCTTGAATAATCTGCCTAAATTTTACTACCTCAAAATCAATTCAAAGCTTGTTTCTGATCCATTCTATCATTACCTAGACTAATTCTTACCATTCCTAACCATACCCAATCATCCCAAACAGCCTACTCTACCAAGAACTTCAAACCCTAACCAAAACCCAATCCTAAATCATACATGCAATGTGTTTAACCCATTCAAAAACACCAAAAACAACTTTATAAACACAACCCATGACACATTTCATCAAACACCATGAACACTCAAAAACCCCCATAAATTCGTGGGTTTTTGGGGCTGTGGAACACCAACAACATAATTCCCATCTTATTTTATGGATTAATTATCATTATAAACACATGAATTAAACAATAAATGGGTTTAATTAGATTAAAACATGTTTTTGAAAAATCATTAATTTTTGGAAAAAATCAATGGATGCATGCATGTAATTGTTGGTGGGATTTACTTACAATGGTAAAGGAAGGATGGGACTTTGATTATTTTCTCCCAAAACTCAAGAAAAAATTTTGATGGTGGTGGTTTTGGGTGGTGGGTGGCCGTCGGCTTCAAGGAGAGAGGGGAGAGAGATTTTCAATTTTTGGAAGTGAATGAAATGAAGTGTCTGTGCACACATTCTTCTTCTGTGAAAATTAGGAGGGTTAGTCTTGACAAATTGGCTATCTTTTGGCCTTAGTGATAAACGATCATTTAAAGAGCGGGATTTTGGCTACATGACGGGTTTTAAGTTTTTGCGGGAGTCAGGTTTAACAAAGATTGCTTTCCAAAGGTTAAAACGCACACAAAACAAATATACATATGGTTCTGACTCGACTTAACACGTAATAAAAATAAAATCTCGAAAAACTCAAATATCGATCAATCGATAATAAAAGATAAATTTTGGGCATCCGTCGGTATCGTAGTCGTCATCGGTTCTTCTTAAATTGTCAAATGTTAAAATTACGACCGTAAACGTTGGTTTCGACTTAAACCGTGAAATATATTTAACAAACGAAATTTCTTAAAAAAAATTTCAAAAATATTCATAAAATAGGATTAAATAAACGACGTTGAGCTCGGGATATCACATCCACAAGTGAGTTGCAACTTAAGAGAAATGCTCATATTGAACAACTCTTGAGACAATAACTTAGCATCATACGGCACATTCACGGGTATTACATCCTCCCCTCCTTAAGGGAGCGACGTCCCGGCGCTCTCTGGTTCTTATGCTCGCATTCCGTACTACTAGAAAGATGAGGGTGCTACTTCCTAAAGAGGTCTTCACATTCCGATGTGGACTTCGGTTCACGTCTCGGATTCCATCACACCTTCACGATGAGTATTATACCTTGCTTCAATCTCTTAACATCTCGATCCATGGTTTCCACTTCAATTTCCCAATTTCTTCCTACGGTTATTAACACATCTCTTCTCACAGCTTCTCGTGGTCAATAAGTGATTCTTAATCTACACTGTCTCCTCCATATTCTCTCGAATCATTTCAGGTTTATATTCTCGTGGAGTTCATAGGTTTTATATTCTCGAAACATTTATACGACTATCATGTGTGTTGCATGTAATTGGCATACGGGCTACATTTCATTACATGTCAACACCGCGTTGTAATCCTACGTGTATGTAGGAATGATTGTATGTATAAGTATGTATATACTATGGTATTTAAAGGCATTACACGTGAAGCAATGGTCCTTGCGTGGTTATCGTACATTTAAAATGCGGTTTTGTTGAGAATTCAGACTCACCGCTAATTATCAATCTTGATAATTTATTTATGGTTCGAATAACCGTGTTTGAACCTCGTTTGATACTCTAGATACGTAAATAATGCTTCGTAACATATTGTATATTGACTCGATTGATCTCGATTGTCGTTATCGCACCGTGATGTGTCATTTGACATTTTCTTTTGAAACGTAATTTACTTACGTATTACTTTATTTTCTTTATTCCTTATGGGTTTGATATGTTAGTTGGCGTAACTATAATATAGACGAAGTATAATCAACGATGCGTGCATCGTAGCGACGAATCATGTGTGTATATTATGAAACGTGGTTGAGGTGTATCGCCATTTAATCGTTTTTATCACCCTACTTGAATTTAAATATGCATTTTGAAAATAGACTAGCATTGTGATCAATCGCGATAACTTGAAAATTTGGTTGGTTTGTATTAATTTTGTGGTGTACGATTTCGAGACTCATCCGAGGCCGATAACAACACTTAGTTGACATACGTATTTTTGTTCCGTTTATTTCATTTTGTTTTGTTATTTCATTATTTTGAAGTTAATATTTTACATGACGAGGTCCGACATTTGTGCGAGTTAAATAAACATTAAACTTTGTTGATTGAATGATTTAAACATAAAGTGTTTTATATATTAAATGTATGGTGAATGAAACTTTTGGATAAAAATGACGTATGACGTGTCTTGTAACAAGTAAAAAAAATTCGTGTTGAGAGTTAAGTGAAAAGGTGAAATTATTTTCCTTGAACCTTGGTTGGTAAATCATAATGAGTAATTTATATCACTCGTAAAATCCTTGTTTTCATATATTAATAATTTGATACTAAAAGCTTGTGATGAAACTGTCAAAATTTGTTTAATTTAATTTGATAAAGGAGTTATAATAAAATTTACGATACAAATATCGAGTATAGACGGCTTGAGGTTTGGTGTGAATTAATTTTGGGTCAATATAGCAAACTTTTGGAGTATCTTTTAATACAGAAAATGAGTAGAAAAATTGGTCATGTGTTTGGAGTTAGAGACTTTGTAAAACTGGTTTTATTTTAAACATAAGGTCAAATTATATTTATGAATGCGTTGGTATAAACTGGTACTCGTAACTCGTTGTAGTGAATAAATTGGGAAAAAATCGGAATGTACACTTTAAGTGAGAAATTATAATGCTTGAAATAAATTATTAAAAGTTGATGGAACGTTAGTTCATTCCGCTGCGAGGTGAGTTAATTTTAAAATCGTTTGATAATTGGCTAAACCTTTAAAATTCGAATTTTCTATATTTTAGAATTAATTGAAAAAAGCACTTTGATTATTTATTTTATTATTATCGAGATTTGAGTCTCGACTAGAATCAGTAAGTTGTCCTTGATAATACCACGTGAAACCTCTTTAGCATTTGAGTCGAATCGCGTGAATAGGATTTAACAAATGAGTTTTAAGGAAGACACGTGTATAATAAAAAGTCAAGGTCAATTTTAAGAGTCAATTGGACTAATTTGTGTTGTGTTGGTTACTTATATATATGTGATAAGATAAGTCGTAATAATAATAAGGGTTAAAGCCATAAATTACCAACGAACTTTACTTTTTTTCCCGATATTACCAATATGGAACATATAATACTATTATAACCATCCAAAATTGTTGATACCGGCTAATATTAGTAACGTCATTATATTATTTTTCAATTTATTTTCTTTTTCCACCTGTCCTTGACTATTATTGAATTTGTACACGTCACATGTCAACAAGTTGGGTTTTTCTTAACAGTACCAGTACCCGTATCATACCCCACCATAAAACCCCGTATATTCTAAGTTCATATCAAATTAAGGTTCATCAACATCATAATCAGTACCTATTAAACGTCATATGCTCCCATTGGAAGTTGCAGTTGAATTTCCAAGCTCAGAAGTTGAGTTAAATTTCCATATAGTAACTTCCATCCATCCATCTTCCGTCATCTTAGGAACCCAATTATTATCATGTATACTTCGATGAGTACATGTTTTACATTCACCGGATTGAATATTGAATCTTTCCATTATTGGTACATGTTTAACTCTCGATGAGTACATTTTTGACTTCGATGAGTGCATGTTTTGCTTCAATGGTTATTATGTATACTTCGATTATCATGTATCGAGTAAAAGATTCTGACATTGAATCTTGCATTTGAGGTTGAATACTTGACGCGATAAAAGCTCAATAACATCTTGGAATCTGCATGTATGATATATTAAGGAATATGGAGTATGTGATTACAACGAATTTAATTTCATTATTGGTGGAGAATTGTAGATCCAAGTAGCATCAGATGTGGTTTTGATTTAGGATAGAACAAGAAGTAAAGTGGATACGGGAAGTGATAAGTTTAGGTGAGGTGAGGTGATTTGGATAAGAATTGGGTGACTGGGATATAAATAAATAATGTAAAAATAAAATGACCGGTTAATCAAATGATGTGTAGGTTATTTGTACTTGGTAACCTGTTATCGTAAGTCACTTTTGAGAAAGTTTGTAACTTTAGAAAAAGAATGAATTTAGGATGGTGACAATGAGAGTATATGTTTTATATTAGTAATATCGAGAAAAAAAGTAAAGTACCTTGGTAATTTATGGCTTTAACCCTAATAATAACGTAAAACTTGGAAAATTCTTACTATGCACGTTTTTGGTACTTAAGATATGGATATTAATGGGATTTTGACTCCAGTATTTAGATTTTCAAACCTAATGAATTTATAAATTATGATAACCGGGTCACCGAATTTATTAATGTTATTAATTTTCTTGAGATTGAAATTTTTCTAGAAATAAAAACTTTGTAAAGATTGAAAAATGAAAAGTATAAAGTCTTAAACAGTGTAACGCAAATTAAAAATGTGCAAATGTTCACTTTTACAATGTACAAAGTAACAGTAATTAGAAATGCAAATGGATTACACAACACACGCATACTTGTATTATTTTCTTAAGACGTAATGTTTTGAGTCGCGATGTTCCGATCATACGGCATCCCTTCTTTGATTTTGTGAGTCTGTATCTAAACTTGAGTAGTCATGTGATTGTTCATTTTAATATTGTCTATGGTATGAAACCATTATTATTATTCTATTCCTTTTTGAATTGCTGCGTCGCTAGTACAAGTTAATAAGGGTATGTTACAAGATGTATTTTTGTCCTTTTCATGGACACCGTAACGTTTCTTCTTTCGGTTAATGGAACCAAAAATTCTGTATTTACTTGATTGTTGCTATAAATCTTCATTAAAGTGGTTATTTATTTATAATTGAACAAAAGCGAGGAGGCGAAGCCGCTTTACCGAATTGTAGAGGTGAAAGAACTCGATCTCCCTGGTGAAATAGTTTCTATTCGACCAGGTGATTCTTCTCCTCTCCCCGTATACCCTTGGTGGAATGTGTGTGCAACTCGAGACGGTGGGAATCATGATCGTTGTTCTATTTTTGGCGCTTGTGATGATGTTCGATGTCCCTCAATGTACCTAATATTGTTGTTGTTTTCTCGAAACTCTTGTCATATATTTGAAGTATTTTAATTTTCAAATGTAGTTAATTTCCGTTGGAAAATATATTGCTTGTTTACCTCGTTCGATCTCATTGATTTTTGATTTTATTATTTTTTGTGCTTACAATGATCTCTAATCTTGAACCACCTTACCATTATTCGGTAAATAGTCTCTTTTGAAAACACGTATGAGTGTGTCAAATGGTCCGTTTAATCAAATGCAAATAGTGTCGATTTATTTATTTAATGATTTATTTATTTTCCTTATAAAAAGGCAAAGCAAAAGTATGTTTCCAAAGTGGACGAAAAATGTTTGATGTGTTTCTTAAAACGATAGTAACAATATTTTCCCATTTCAAATTCCATTTCAAATAATTTAATTATTTTGGAAGTATAGGTCGAAAACTTTCATAGTCATATTTGGTGTGTAATAATAATGTTTGTGTCGTCACTCGATACTCAATTATGCACAACTAAGCTAACTATGCATAATTCGGGAAGAGTCCTGTTTCGTTGGTTGTTGTTGCTTGATCCTTAAGTATGCATGATCTAGCTAATTCTGCATAGTTTAGGAAGGGCACTATCGTGGCAAACAAATTGGTCATCTTGAAACTTGTAATGTTTTGATAAACGTTTGGATGAGACAATTTTAAAAATGGTGGATCCTTATGCAAGTAATCGTATTCTCCTTGATTCCTAAAGAAAATTTTTGAATTTTCTTGTGTTCCTTGAAACCTTTTCTTTTTTTGTTTGGCGTTGACTTAGTAAGTCACCGTGACCGAGTAATTTTGGAAAATATTTTTATGTGTTGTGTGTGACGTGTGAATTTTATCGGAATAGCTAGGGTGTTGATGAAATACCAAAGGGACTCGTACCGACACTCAGAAAGAATTTTTAACAAAAACAGAAAAATGCCGAAGTAGAGGAAATCCGAGTTCGAATAACTCTGAGGGAAATGACGAAGACTTCTCTTACATAAAATATATCGTACCTTAATTATTATCTTTTCTTGTTCTTTTGATATGTCAAACGACACGAGATAAAATGTTGAAGTTTACCAACTGTGCATCGGTAATTTGAAAGACAATTCCATTGCCGTCTTCGTTTATTTAAGTGAGGAATCCTCTTTGCTTAACTCAACCATCCTTGATTATCGATGGTTGAACGACGGATAAACATAGTTGATGTTTTTATGGTGAACCCCTGTCTTTTATGTATTTATGTGGTATGTGATCTAGTCAAGTGATCGAAAGTTGTGAGAACTTAAGACGACATTGTCCAATGAGGTCCGGTCATGGAGAACACGTTCCATGTAATATATTTCTAACTATGAATGGAGATGCTTATTGAGATTTTAACCACGTTTAGGACGGAAGTGAGATGGTGTTCTTGTATTATATATATATATATATATATATATATATATATATATATATATATATATATATATAGGGGAGAGTTAAAATAAAAAGACTTTTTTTGGTGAGAAGGATAAGAAGGATTTTTAGCCAATCATTTAAAATTAGTGGATAAGATCAATCCATATTCCTAACTAACTAACTAACTAACTAACTAACCACCAAAACACGATTTTAAAAAAGTTTTCAAAAAATTCTGAAAAAATTCCAAATGGTCGGATTTGTTGGTGCCTAAAAAAGTTGTGAATAAACATTTTTTAATTTTGAGTTTTTTACGTTTTTCTGATGCACAAAAAACAAAATTTGATGCACAAACACGTGAATTTTGGTGTACACAATTTTTTCATTCAAATTTTTTTTAATTTATTATAGTTTGATGCGGAATCATATTTTAAAGAAAAAAGTCAAAAGAAGTTGGGCATAAAAATGAATTCTTGATGCACAAAAAACCTAAAAAACGTAAAAGAAAACGTTTTTGTGCATCAAAATTCCGTTTTTGTGCATTAAAAAAGCGTAAAAAACTTCAAATTAAAAAACCTTTTTTCACAAAAGTTTTTTGCACCAACATACCCGATCTACTGGAATTTTTTCATAATTTTTGAAGAACTTTAAAAAAACACGTTTAGATGGTTAGTTAGTTAGTTTGTTAGGATTTTGATTTAATCTCATCCATTGATTTTAAATCAATGGCTGAAAATTCTTCTTATCCTTCTCACCAAAAAAAGTCTTTTTATTTGATCTCTCCCCTATATATATATATATATATATATATATATATATATATATATATATATATATATATATATATATATATATATATATATATATATATATATATATTGGGTATGGATCCGTGTGTGAGCACCCTGCAATGACATATGTATGTATTTTTCTTTCTTTTGGATATGCATCCATAGCTAGCAAGCTCGTGAATTTTCTTTAACTTGAATTTTTCTTTTGACTGGACACATCCAAAATCATGTCAAATATTCTTATTTTATCATGGCTCGGCTGATTAGCAAGTATGAGTTAACTTGATTGAACTCATTGACTTGGCACGGTTTGGCTATGTTGCAAACATGTCGTAATGTGATTGTATGTGTTTTATAGTGGCTCTTGTGTTCGATTGGATTGCGATGTTTTCGAGAGTTATGTATACGTCGAATGATTTCCGTATCGATGGGTTCATTTTCGATGAGCTAGGGTTGTATGTACGTAATATTGCAATAAGGTGATTTTATACGACTGGTATTAATTACCTCGTCTTGTATATTTTGAACGTGTTCGATGGGGCTATGTGTGGCCCGTGTAATTTTTCTTTATGAATTAATTATTTTTTATGAAACCGATGAGCCAAGTGAAAGGACGATTCGAATGTTGGAAGACATTCTCCGAGCGTGTGTGGTTTATTTTAGTAGTAGTTGAGATTGACACTTGCCGTTGGTAGTACCATGATTAGCATTGAAGATGCAACATTTGAAGAAATATGTTGATGAAAATGTAGATAACCAGTTCGATAGAATGAAGTAGGAAAAAGTCAGTTGAATGGACTTGAGATGATTCGAGAGACTACGGAAGAGATGGTGTAGATTAAGAATCACTTGTTGACCACGAGAAGCTGTGAGGAGGGATGTGTTGATAATCGTAGGAAGAAATTGGGAAATTGAAGTGGAGACCATGGATCGAGATGTTAAGAGATAGAAGCAAGGTATAATACTCATCGTGAAGGTGTGATGGAATCTGAGACGTGAACCGAAGTCCACATCGGAATGTGAAAACCTCTTTAGGAAGTAGTACCCTCATCTTTCTAGTAGTACGGAATGAGAGCATAAGAACAGGAGAGCGCCGGGTCGTCGCTCCCTTAAGGAGGGGAGGATGTGATACCCGTAAATGTGCCGTATGATGCTAAGTTATTGTCTCAAGAGCTATTCAGTATGAGCATCTCTCTTAAGTTGCGACTCACTTGAGGATGTGATATCCCGAACCCAACGTCATTTATTTAATCCTATTTTATGAATATTTTTGAAAATTTTAAGAAATTTCGTTTATTATATATTTTACGGTTTAAGTTGAAACCAACGTTTAAGGTCGTAATTTTAACATTTGACGATTTAAGAAGAACCGATGACGACTACGATACCGACGGATGCCCAAGATTTATCTTTAGTTATCGATTGATCGATATTTGAGTTTTTCGATATTTTATTTTTATTACGTTTTAAGTCGAGTCGGAACCATGTGAATATTCGTTTTGTGTGCGTTTGAACCATTTAAAAGTATTTTGAGGTAGCCGGGACGAAACCCGACTCCCGTAAAAATTTAAAACCGACTACTAGCCATAATGTAAAACCCGCATGCTTTTACCATGCATAGTACCCTTAGGATCGTACGTACTAGATTAAAACTTTCCAAATATAGCATGATTACGATTACGTGTTAGGAGTTTACGTATTACGTACGTGTTAGAACACGATAAGTATTTACTATGCACGATCACGTAATAATTATTTAACGATAATTAATAACGAACATGCGATCATGAAATCATGAACGTAATTAAAACACGAACTATTATTAATTACGTATATATATTTATTACGAGCGTAATTAAATATATTAGGTCACGGTAATTATTTAACGAGAACACACAAAACGCGAACACAAATAAACACGAACAAACACGTAAAACACGAACACGAGAACACGCTTATTAATTAGACATGGAAAATGATCGGGTTACCCCTTGTGGGCCCCATTACCACGAAATTAGGAGGGGGATGGGCTTAGCCCATCAATTTTTCAGTAAAAAGGAAAAGGGATATTTTATCACTACTCATTTAATCTTTACAGAAGATTTTTAAGAAAACCTAAAAACCCTCCTTCTCCTCCTCCTTTGTGCCGCTACCCTACAACCACCATGGAAGGAGATTTGTGATCTTGAATCTTGAAGATTTGTTGTTTGTTCGTGTTTGTTCTTCACCCTTTTGATCCACGAATACGGTAAAACCTTTTTAAACCTTTTCTTTTAATTTAATCTTTTTATTAATTATGAACATGTGATGTTTTTATAAAAACACATTAATTAATCATAGATCTTACATATTTTGATGATTAAATAAATCAAAGGGTCGATTTA
Source organism: Glebionis coronaria (assembly GCA_025667525.1). Classification (NCBI taxonomy): domain Eukaryota; kingdom Viridiplantae; phylum Streptophyta; class Magnoliopsida; order Asterales; family Asteraceae; genus Glebionis; species Glebionis coronaria. The sequence continues at coordinate 180,091,044 of CM046882.1, forward strand.
AGGGGTGTTTTGTTTTGGCCACAGGCTGCAACCGACCCCAAGGGGGTTTCGGTTTGCTTAGCCGACCACCACCAAGACCATATGGTCTTGGTTGGTGTGTGTGGGTCCCACGGCAGCAAGGGGTACCCCGATTTGGTTCGGGGTACGGTGTCGATTCAAGTCCGGTTCATGTTTTTAAGCTTAGATCCGGTTCATGGTTATGTTATTTTTTTTTATGTTATAAACTTATGTTAAAATTAAATTAATAAAAGATATGATTAATTTAATAACATGACTTAGGTTAATTAATTATTAATAATCATGAAATTATTTTAACCTAAGTATTTATATTATTAAGATTTATAAGTAATTAATTATTTTAAAAACCATGGATATAATTAATTAATTAACATGACTTAGGTTATATTATTAGTATTTAATAATACATATTTTAACCTAAGTATTTAATATATTTAATTAAAACATGTTATACTTTAATTAAATATTATAACCTATAGTTTAATTAAATTACATGAAATAATTATTAAACTACACAATATATCATATGACTTAGAAAATAATCATGAAAACACTTAGGCTTATATACTTAGCTTATTTAACCAGCTTATTTCTAATTATGGAAACTTTCTATTTTTAGAAACTTAATTAAATAAGGCAGCTAATCTATTTATGGAAACCAGCTATTTTTAGAAACTTATTTATTTCAGGCAGCTAATCTATTTATGGAAACTTATTTAATTAAGGTAGCAAATCTATTTATGGAAACTTTCTATTTTTAGAAACTTATCTATTTTAAGCAGTAAATCTATTTTTGGAAACTTTCTATTTTTGGAAACTTTCTATTTTTGGAAACTTTCTCTTTTTGGAAACTTTCTATTTTTGGAAACTTTCTATTTTTGGTAACTTTCTATTTTTGGAAACTTTCTATTTTTGGAAACTTTCTATTTTTGGAAACTTTCTATTTTAGGAAACCTGCTATTTTTGGAAAGTTACTTATTATTACACAGTAAGTATGGTAACACATGAAATACTAGAAATACTTAATCAGATTAAACAGAATATAAGATAAAACACAGTTTAAGGCTTGGAAACAGTAAAACATGGTAAGAACACATAAAATAAGCTAAGACATGACATAAAACCAGCTATGTATTTAGTAAGCAGATACTTATTCATGTACGTATTTATGTAGCACTAGTGATTTGGAAGTAGGATTCTCGCAGTTCATCGTTCTCGTTCACTGGACATAAGGTACGGATTCCCGTCCTTTCAGTATGGACATTCTTTCCTTATTAGGATTTCCCCGTATGCAGCCAAATGTTTTCCCGTAGTATAAGTATGAGTTTGATTGCTTATGTTTTAAATATGATTACCTATAGCCATATACATGCATGACCAGTTTCACCTAGTTATGGAGGTACCATAACCATAACATTAGAGGTACTGATGTTATGACTTCACCACAGCGGAGTGATTGCTCGTGGCGTCCCTTCAGCTTTTGGCCATTTATTTATATTTATCATGTGGGGCGTATGGGTGCATCCTAGTTACATGTTTTCAGTCAGGATTTCATGGTGAATGTGGTATGTGCCTTGCATCCTTCACAAGGAGCTGATCCCTCCTACCCAAAGCCAGTATATTAAATTAGAGGCAGCCCCTCTAATTTGCATGATGAGGTCACCCCTCCAAGTATTCATACACGGTGGATTTTCATGACCTATATTGGCTAATGGTAAAATATGTTAAACAGTTTTCATAAGATAAACATAAGGCTTTTCAAACTATAAAACCAGTTTTATGAACATGTTCCAGGTTTTCCAGGACTTATACATTTCCGTTGCTATTAAGTCTTTATTATGTTTTAGTCATTTATACTATGTCTATATCCGTGCACTGAGCGTTTTGCTCAGCCGTTACTTTCCTTTCCATGTCCCAAAACGGCAGGTACTTAAGGACTGACTGGAGCATTTGGAGGACACGCATAGGATGGGAGCTACGTTAGATTCCTTCTCCTCTTGCCTTCATATTTATGCTTGTCTAGTCTTCCTTTTTGTTCATTTAATTTATTTATGTTTTGGGCTTATGTTTGGGAACCGATGTTTGATTCCGGTTATCCCTATGGTCATGTAATGTTTTAGACATTTATCCTTGTATGCTTTGATGACACGCCATAAGTACGCGTGACATTCCATTTATCAAAATGGGGTGTTACAATTATGGTATCAGAGCCAAGGCTTCGACCTGTAGGCTCTAAAACTCGACCTGTGACTAGTGGGTAGTCACCAGGAGCTTCCTAAGCCAACGTCTGTTATTCTACGTATTGATGTTTTCAGCGCATTGTTGTTTTAACCATGATGTTTTCAGCACCTTGAGGTTTTAACCTTGATGTTTTCATCGATATTGTTTTACTAATATGGATGGACAACCGTCATTCATATTTAGTTATGTGTCATTGTTTCATGCATAATGTTCCTCGTGAACTGTGACTATGTGGACTGAACCCCAGTAGTTCATTATTAGTCACATAAAAAATTTTTCTTATAAGTTTTGACAAACGAGTTTCATTCATTTATGTTTCATGTATCATTGTTGCAGGGATTATGACTAAGTAATGGTTGGTACAGGACTGGCCCTATTTAGTCGCATGTGCTTTTATCGAAACTTTTAACTTTGGGACCGACCCATAGGCGTCCCCTCGCCATGTCTTTTGTTTTGGAACCGACCCATAGGCGTTCCCTCGCACATATAAAGGTTTTATAAACTACATTACGCGTTCATGCACTGTTTTTCATGCATAAAATTTTTCTCATGATTTAAATTGGCATAAAATTTTTTCATGTCCCCTCATAAGTTATTATGTTTTTATGTCAAGTATGTTTTCATACATTCATGGTTAACTTCAGTTTCATGCTGATTATGTTATACACTTCTTCGTGATAGATGGTTTCATGTTCCTTCATGATAATTTCGTCTTCATATTGATTATTTTTACGCCTCTTTTGTTATTTACGTTGTCCTGCAAGACATTGTTGGATTTCATTGAATTCTGCTTTCATGATAGTCATGGTTGGTTTTCATTGATCATGCTGTCAGGCAAATCATCGTTGAATTTGGTGTAACCGCACTTTAGCGTTTCTCTATGCAACCAGAATGAGGTATATACTGGCATTGCCAGGTTATCATGATGGTTTTCCTAACCGTTTAAATGATATACTTTCTTTAGATCATGATAAATGATCGACTCCATACCGATCATTTCATGTGCATTCCACGTGTACTCCACGTACCGTATTTCATGTGTATCACATGTACCTTAATCCATGTGTATTCCACTTGCAATACTTCACGAGTATTTGCTAGTCGATTCTTAATCACCTCAGGCGTATTTTTCAATTGCTGATGTTCTACAAGATTGCTGATGCCGCTCATAACTTGGAGATGTTACTAAAGGTTGATGCTGCTGATGTACGGAGACGCTACGAGATGCGGATGTTGTTCACAACTTGGAGATCCTACAAGACGAAGACTAAGGCGTCGGAACAAAGCAATTGGACGAGAAGATGCTTCACCATCAGACGATTTCCATAAATCATTGTCCCTAATTCTTAGTTACATGTCATACGTCATTCACCTGTCATTTCATCCATGTGAGTGCAAACCGGTACCAGCCGGCCACTCAGCTGAATAGTTACATGAATCACGGTCATGAGAATGACCGTCATGGAACTGACAGACAGGACGATAGTAACCACTACTATGACAGAAACTATCCTAGAAATCGCAACCGAGGCTTCGGCCGCGGACGTGATCAGACATACAAATGATCAGTAGTCCAACCGATCCGCCAATTCTGGCATAATAACCTTATATTGTGGTTATATTTGTATCACATCTCGAGACACATGTCAAGACATCAGTCAAGACACATGTCTCACGTATACTTTCTGAAGACACATATCAAGACATCAGTCGAGACACATGTCTCACGTATACTTTCTGAAGACACATGTCAAGACACCAGTCAAGACATATGTCATGCTTATAGTTCCAAGACACGAGTCAAGACACATGACTCACGTCCAACTATGGATTATTTCTAAGAAATTAAGGGTACCCTCCAAGGGTATGTCCATTTTGTTGTGCCATGTATTAATCAGGCCACAAGAATTTCAATACCATTATCGGCGTATCAGTGAGAACTGTCACGTTGCCAATGTCACTTCCATTCTTTCACCATACTTCATATATTCATGACCATGAAGGACGCCTTTCGTATTCCCACGTATACGAAGGTTTTCCTTCAGCTTAATGATGAGATCCAAGCTTCTAACGCATTCCCTCGGACATACACGAGATGAATTTTATCCTAATTATGTACTATGAACAACACACCATGCTAAGATTCATAATTATGTACAGAAATGTTCAGGCTCCTGAATACATTCAGCTTGATTTTCCATCGGGAAAATCGGTACAAATTATCTATATACAAGCATGTGCGTTGTTAGCCATGGTCGCTAAAATTTTCTAGCTGTAGTAAGACACGACCACTTAAGTCTTTTACGCATAGCCAGTTGATTATTCCAAAATCTTCCCATACATTCCAGAAGAACTTACAAGGAGAAGGACGGTACCATGAGATTATGTGTCGACTACCGTCGACTTAAAGAAATCACCATTCATGACCGTTATTCTCCTCCACGTATTGACAACATGTCCAATCGACCCTATAGTGTTAATTACGTTCCCAAGATCGAACTCATGATCATGCTGCCAATAGTGACGAGTGAAAGAGCAGGACATGTCCATGACTGCTATTTGTACACGACTTTGTCATGCTAAATTCATGATTATGTATTAATCTCATAAATGCTTCCACAGCATTATGGACTTAATAAATTGAGTTTCCATGAACTCATATGAAAATTCATCAGTGTTCTCATTGAGGATAACCTGATTTCCTTTAAGCCCAGAGAAGAACAGGAAGACCATATCTGCACTATGTTGCAAATTCTATGACAAGAGAAATTTTACCCTAGAAAATTTTTTTCCAATATCAATTCTGTTTGATTACAGTGACATGCTGAATCACATGGATTTCTACGGTTAATCTTACTATGACTCAGCTTATGCGTAAAGGAGAGGACCCTACACTACATTAGGTGTTTTAGAAAATCCTACGCTAGGAGAAGTCTAGATTCAGAGACTCAGAGTGTCGCAAACTCCTATGTATCAAGTTCTACGAAGCAAGATACACTTACGTTCATATCTAAGTACCTGACATACCAACAGGTTAAGATAGGACACCAACAGACTGGGATGTTTTTCATCACCTGAAATGGTAAATTGAAATGGGACAAGATCTCCACGGATTTCGGTTACCAGATTAACGCAAACTCAGAAGAAGCATGATGCTATTTGGGTTATTGCAAACAGTTTGATCAAGTCTGCAGAATCCTTACATCCGCAAGGATTGCAGAACCAACAGATTGATCAAACATGTTCCAGCCAAGGCTCATCCGACCACTTGGCAACCCCTCAGTTATCGGGTCAGACAAAGATTTGCAATTGTGCTCCTTATTTACTTCACGTCTTCATTCTAATTCCACGACTTGCTTTCGCGCTCGCGTTCATGACACTATTCACGTTCATGATCGTATTTTGGTTTACGATTTTATGTTCATTTCTTTTCTCATTATGGGTAGTTTCCATGAACTTGAGAGACCAGACCCAAGTTTAGTATAACTCACTATCCTCAGATAGACGTTTCTTGTCATAATCTATGTCTCACCTTCTAGCGTTTGTCGTTACCGCCATTATATTCTATGATCACGATATGTTTACTCATACTACACTCGCCATATCTCCACGTAGCATGTTCAAAATTTTTCACGTATCACGTTCGAAATTTTTCACGTACTACGTTTCTTTATGTCTCGCGCATCGTTTTTAGATAACAGTTAAGTTGGATTGTTTTGCACCATAATGTTTCAGTTACTCTTACATGTTAATTCTTATTCCCTCGATCGAATTTAGGGGATCTACCTTACGTTCATAACCAAGAACTTCTTCGTATTCCAAGTCAAGGTCAGGAGGACCAAGACTTATCATTCGTGTCAAGATCTTATAAAGGAACCATTCCAAGAGGGAAGCCACTTGGAAACGGACAAGTTCATCCGGACTTCTTATCCATTTTCTCTTATCAATTAGATATGTCCTTTCAGCCACGTCACATTCCATGTCCTTTTAAGACATGTCACGTTCCGCGTTATTTCTGCCAGGTCACCTGCACGTTAATTTATCTTACATACCCTCTCAGTTTGATTCGGGTATGTTTCTCTTTCAGTTACGTTATCTATAATTCGGGGACGAATTATTCTTTTTAGGGGGGAAGAGTTGTAAAACCGGCATGATTTTACCATGCATAGTACCCTTAGGATCGTACGTACTAGATTAAAACTTTCCTAATATAGCATGATTACGATTACGTGTTAGGAGTTTACGTATTACGTACGTGTTAGAACACGATATGTATTTACTATGCACGATCACGTAATAATTATTTAACGATAATTAATCACGAACATGCGATCATGAAATCATGAACGTAATTAAAACACGAACTATTATTAATTCCGTATATATATTTATTACGAGCATAATTAAATATATTAGGTCACGGTAATTATTTAACGAGAACACACAAAACGCGAACACAAATAAACACGAAGAAACACGTAAAACACGAACACGAGAACACACTTATTAATTAGACACGGAAAATGATCGGTTTACCCCTTGTGGGCCCCATTACCACGAAATTAGGAGGGGGGATGGGCTTAGCCCATCAATTTTTCACTAAAAAGGAAAAGGGATATTTTTCACTACTCATTTAATCTTTACAGAAGATTTTTAAGAAAACCTAAAAACCCTCCTTCTCCTCCTCCTTTGTGCTGCTACCCTACAACCACCATGGAAGGAGATTTGTGATCTTGGATCTTGAAGATTTGTTGTTTGTTCGTGTTTGTTCTTCACCCTTTTGATCCACGAATACGGTAAATCCTTTTTAAACCTTTTCTTTTAATTTAATCTTTTTATTAATTATGAAAATGTGATGTTTTTATAAAAACACATTAATTAATCATAGATCTTACATGTTTTGATGATTAAATAAATCAAAGGGTCGATTTAAGGGGTGTTTTCTTTTGGCCACAGGCTGCAACCGACCCCAAGGGGGTTTCGGTTTGCTTAGCCGACCACCACCAAGACCATATGGTCTTGGTTGGTGCGTGTGGGTCCCACGGAAGCAAGGGGGACTCCGATTTGGTTCGGGGTACGGTGTCGATTCATGTCCGGTTCATGTTTTTAAGCTTAGATCCGGTTCATGGTTATGTAATTTTTTTTATGTTATGAACTTATGTTAAAATTAAATTAATAAAAGATATGATTAATTTAATAACATGACTTAGGTTTATTAATTATTAATAATCATGAAATTATTTTAACCTAAGTATTTATATTATTAAGATTTATAAGTAATTAATTATTTTAAAAACCATGGATATAATTAATTAACTAACATGACTTAGGTTATATTATTAGTATTTAATAATACATATTTTAACCTAAGTATTTAATATATTTAATTAAAACATGTTATACTTTAATTAAATATTATAACCTATAGTTTAAATAAATTACATGAAATAATTATTAAACTATACAATATATCATATGACTTAGAAAATAATCATGAAAACACTTAAGCTTATATACTTAGCTTATTTAACCAACTTATTTCTAATTATGGAAACTTTCTATTTTTAGAAACTTAATTAAATAAGGCAGCTAATCTATTTATGGAAACCAGCTATTTTTAGAAACTTATTTATTTCAGGCAGCTAATCTATTTATGGAAATTTATTTAATTAAGGCAGCTAATCTATTTATGGAAACTTTCTATTTTTAGAAACTTATCTATTTTAAGCAGTAAATCTATTTTTGGAAACTTTCTATTTTTGGAAACTTTCTATTTTTGTAAACTTTCTATTTTTGGAAACTTTCTATTTTTGGAAACTTTCTATTTTTGGTAACTTTCTATTTTTGGAAACTTTCTATTTTTGGAAACTTTCTATTTTTGGAAACTTTCTATTTTTGGAAACTTTCTATTTTAGAAAACCTGCTATTTTTGGAAAGTTACTTATTATTACACAGTAAGTATGGTAACACATGAAATACCAGAAATACTTAATCAGATTAAACAGAATATAAGATAAAACACAGTTTAAGGCTTAGAAACAGTAAAACATGGTAAGAACACATAAAATAAGCTAAGACATGACATAAAACCAGCTATGTATTTAGTAAGCAGATAATTATTCATGTACGTATTTATGTAGCACTAGTGATTCGGAAGTAGGATTCTCGCAGTTCATCGTTCTCGTTCACTAGACATAAGGTACGGATTCCCGTCCTTTCAGTATGGACATTCTTTCCTTATTAGGATTTCCCCGTGTGCAGCCAACTGTTTTCCCGTAGTATAAGTATGAGTTTGATTGCTTATGGTTTAAATATGATTACCTATAGCCATATACATGCATGACCAGTTTCACCTAGTTATGGAGGTACCATAACCATAACATTAGAGGCACTGATGTTATGACTTCACCACGGCGGAGTGATTGCTCGTGGCGTCCCTTCAGCTTTTGGCCATTTATTTATATTTATCATGTGAGGCGTATGGGTGCATCCTAGTTACATGTTTTCAGTCAGGATTTCATGGTGAATGTGGTGTGTGCCTTGCATCCTTCACAAGGAGCTGATCCCTCCTACCCAAAGTCAGTATATTAAATTAGAGGCAGCCCCTCTAATTTGCATGATGAGGTCACCCCTCCAAGTATTCATGCACGGTGGATTTTCATGACCTATATTGGCTAATGGTAAAATATGTTAAACAGTTTTCGTAAGATAAACATAAGGCTTTTCAATCTATAAAACCAGTTTTATGAACATGTTCCAGGTTTTCCAGGACTTATACATTTCCGCTGCTATTAAGTCTTTATTATGTTTTAGTCATTTATACTATGTCTATATCCGTGCACTGAGCGTTTTTCTCAGCCGCTACTTTCCTTTCCATGTCCCAAAACGGCAGGTACTCAAGGACTGACTGGAGCATTTGGAGGACACACATAGGATGGGAGCTACCTTAGATTCCTTCTCCTCTTGCCTTCATATTTATGCTTGTCTAGTCTTCCTTTTTGTTCATTTACTTTATTTATGTTTTGGGCTTATGTTTGGGAACCGATGTTTGATTCCGGTTATCCCTATGGTCATGTAATGTTTTAGACATTTATCCTTGTATGCTTTGATGACACGCCATAATTACGCGTGACATTCCATTTATCAAAATGGGGTGTTACACATAATCCCACTCTTTAAATAGTTGTTTGCTAAAAAGGCCAAAATATAGCTAAGTTGTCAATTTTGGTCCCTCCATTTTTACAAAAGGGAACTTAGACACACACACAAATCATTTTCACCTTAAAAATTTTCACACCTCTCTCCCCCTCTCTCTCTAACATACGGCATCACCACCACCACCCTAAACCACCACCAAAACTTGGTTTTTAGACAAATTAAACAAAGACCCATCCTTCTTTTACCTTTGTAAGTGTTCCAAAACAATCAATTTCAACATGCATTAACACACATTTTTCAAGAATCAAAGATTTTTCAAAAACATGTTTTGATGTAATTAAACTAGTGGGATGTCTAATTAGTGTATTGGTAATGTTAATTAATCCATAAAACAAGATGGGGTTTATGTTCTTGTGGTTCTACAGACCCCAAAACCTACGAAGTGTGGGGGTGTTTGGTGGGTTCATGGTGTTTGATGAAATGTGTTGTGGGTTTGTATGTAGGATTGTGTTTTAGGTGTTTTTGAATGGGTTAAACACATTGCATGTATGTTTTGGTAAATGGGTTTTTGAGTGGATTTGGTGTTCTTAGTGATAAGAACTGATTAAGGTGATTAGGAGTGGCCATGAGTGATTAAGTTAGGGCTAGGTGACGTTAGAATGGATTGGAAACAAGTTTTGAATTGATTTTGACGTAGTAAACTTTAGGCAGATTGTTCAAGCATGTTTTTCGTGGGTTTAACTTTGTAAACAGGTCATAAACATAGGATGTAGTTGTAGAGCTTTGTCTTAGCTTAGTTTTGGTATAAGGTAGAGCTTATGACTCTAAAACGAGTCAAAAGTTATGCTATTTTGAAAGTTCGTGTACCGGGAGATGAGAACCAACATAATCCGAATTTGTGTTTGGTTTTGGGTCAAATCCCGGGGACCATAGATAGAGTTTGGTAAATGATTGAAAGTTGATTTTTGGTTTCAAACCTGCATTTGTGAGTCTATTTTTAGACTTAGGTGTTGGGTTGGTCAATGATGTATTTTAAATGGGTCAAACAAGTCCAACATGGTCAAGGTGCAAAATCAGTCCAAAATGTGTACGTCTAGTAATGAGTTATGTAACGAGTCATAGAATTGAAAACTTTCTATGGGATTAAATATGGGTTTTCAACAGGTCAAGAGGCATTTTTGTGAATTTCCTTGAAATTTATATAGGTGTTTAAGCCATAGCAAACGACCCGTACTTTTGGGAAGTACCGACAAATTTATAAAATGGGAATCAACTTTAATTACGTAGATAAATGGTATAAGTCTAGTAACAACTACTTGTTGGATTTTGGCGTGAGTTTTCATAAGAATTAAGCTTTTCGATTTGCGTGTGTTTAGTACAATAATGTACGCGGAGTATTGATTTGGTTTTCGTACCTTGATTTTTAGGTCAAGTGTTAGATTTTTCCCGGGCATCCACGTCGTCGGTGACATTTCTCGTTACGTCTTCGCTAGAACCACTACTACTCCAGGTGAGTCTATAGCCTCGCTCTTTACTTATTTCAAACGTTTTTACCCGCGAGGGGGATGCATGCTATTTAAATGAAAAGAACATAAGTCATGAATGATTGTTGGACCCGAATGTTGCCTTGAATTGTGTTGAGTACCTAGTTGTAAAATTCCCTAAATTCGTGAACTATTAACTATTGTCTTGACCTTGTGTGGGTTGGAGATAGCCGCTTATACAATTGATAGTACTATGGGGTTGACGACCCAATCCGAGACGAGAGCTAGTACGTTGAGTTCCCTCTGCGGACGGATAACTTGTGATAAGAGATAAGGTATAATTACAACTAATGCCTTTAGAAGGGGCACTGGTTTCACTTAAATCATGCCGGTAAATGTACGTGGGTGATTGATTTAACGGATTATTGTCACGAGCTTAAACACAATTATTAGCTGTTGCTAAAGATAATATCCTTGAATAATAGATTGTGTGCACGACAATGATATTGAATGATCATGATTGGTTTTTAATACTTATGTTTAGCTTATGATTTTATAAACCTATAGATTCGCTCAACCTTTGTGTTGACGGTTTTAAGCATGTGTTTCAGGTAACCAAGATTGATAGCAGCGGAGCATGCGAGGATGGAAGTTGTTGTGGCTTGGCGGTCTACTTTGTTTTTCCTCCCTTTTTGCACTTAAAAATTTTATATTATGTCATGTGAACGAAAATGTACTTTTGGGTTGAGATTCAGTGGGGAACAAAACGCGACTCTGTCTTGTATTATCTTTGGGGTTTGGAAAACGGTAGACTTTGATGTTTTAAACAATCTTTAACTTATGTTTAAATTTCTACGTCTCTTTGAGTCGTTCGAAATAGCTTATGTGTGATGATAACTGCCTAAAACCCAAATGTTGTAGTTCCGCTGTGCATAGCATTTTATGGGGGTGTTATAGATTATCTGTAACACCCCCAATTTCGGGTCATAGCAGCGGAAGGGTCATTAGGTGTTACTGTCATGGTTCAACCTCAATATCATAGAAAACGCCTCAAAATGAGTCGTTTTGTTAAAACATACATCCATTCAACATTTTAAAGATAAAACAGTTCACACACGGTCCCAAATAGTTTTAAGGTTTACACAACCAACCATATGATAAAAGTTTCTTTGAATAAACATAGTTTAGAAAAGCGGGCCAAAACATTTTAATTTAGCAAGCTGCATGAAACCGCCTTCCTTGAGTTCCTTCTTCATGGACCTGAGATAAAACATGCTATAAAGTCAACAAAAATGTTGAGTGAATCTATAGAGTTTAAATTAAATAAACAGACACAAGTATTCTGAATAAACCTTCCGTGGTTGACAATCATGTGGATCAGACATAATTATCGTTGTTATTTCATAAGTCTCGTGAAATTGAACGTTAACATATATTATTTCATCCCATCACACCTAGCCAAGTGCGTATATTTCTCTTATACAATTGCATCCGATGTTTCATTACTGGTGCATCACAGCACCACGCGATAGCTAGTCGCGACCGGACTGGGTGTCACCCCGATAGATCTATCCATAGTATTAGCGTTCCTTTCGATTAACAATTCACGATTCATGGGTCTTTTAAGGCTAGAGAAAACTTTTATAACAATTTTCATCTAAGCATACAATCGGGTCCTTTGTGTTCAATTTTAAAAGAAAGAGGGTTTACCACAACTTCTCGTTGTACCCTTCATTTATAATAAATGCTTTTCCAATAATAAGGGTTTCCACAACTTCTCGTTGTACCCCTTTTATTTTAATAAAACAAGCATGTTATCCCCCTCGCGTGTTTTATAAAACAAGTAAACATGTTAAAGCGAGACTATAGACTCACCTTGGTACGATAGTAGAAATGTGACGATCGCCGACGATTTGTGATGCCCGTTAAACACGAAGACCGCAACCTACCAAATAAGGCGCGTTCGTTAATAAACGACTCAAGTATAAATAATACTTAAATAATAAACATTTATAAATAAATAAATGTGATCTATTATGCTTTAAGCATAAATAATAATTAAATATGTATAACATGTATATACTTTTCTTATTCTCGTCCATTGGCAACTCGGAGGTTTCGCTTGCAGATGTTATAGTCAAAAGATTTAAAATTTTATTTTTGGAAAATCTTTTCGTTCTCTATAACTTGAGCTCTGATGCGAATCTGTAATACCCCCAATTTCGGGTCATAGTAGCGGAAGGGTCATTAGGTGTTACTGTCATGGTTCAACCTCAATATCATAGAAAACGCCTCAAAATGAGTCGTTTTGTTAAAACATACATCCATTCAACATTTTAAAGATAAAAGAGTTCACACACGGTCCCAAATAGTTTTAAGGTTTACACAACCAACCATATGATAAAAGTTTCTTTGAATGAACATAGTTTAGAAAAGCGGGCCAAAACATTTTAATTTAGCAAGCTGCATGAAACCACCTTCCTTGAGTACCTTCTTCATGGACCTGAGATAAAACATGCTATAAAGTCAACAAAAATGCTGAGTGAATCTATAGAGTTTAAATTAAATAAACGAACACAAGTATTCTGAATAAACCTTCCATGGTTGATAATCATGTAGATCAGACATAATTATCGTTGTTATTTCATAAGTCTCGTGAAATTGAACGTTAACATATATTATTTCAGCCCAACACACCTAGCCAAGTGTGTATATTTCTCTTATACAATTGCATCCGATGTTTCATTACTGGTGCATCACAACACCACGCGATAGCTAGTCGCGACCGGACTAGGTGTCACCCCGATAGATCTATCCATAGTATTAGCGTTCCTTTCAATTAACAATTCACGATTCATGGGTCTTTTAAGGCTAGAGCAAACTTTTATAACAACTTTCATCTAAGCATACAATCGGGTCCTTTGCGTTCAATTTTAAAAGAAATAGGGTTTACCACAACTTCTCGTTGTACCCTTCATTTATAATAAATGCTTTTCCAATAATAAGGGTTTCCACAACTTCTCGTTGTACCCCTTTTATTTTAATAAAACAAGCATGTTATCCCCCTCGCGGGTTTTATAAAACAAGTAAACATGTTAAAGCGAGGTTATAGACTCACCTTGGTACGATAGTAGAAATGTGACGATCGCTGACGATTTGTGATGCCCGTTAAACACGAAGACCGCAACCTACCAAATAAGGCGCGATCGTTAATAAACGACTCAAGTATAAATAATACTTAAATAATACGAAAGTCAATTTCATATAACCATGAAAATCCCGAAAAAGTAACAATATAAGTGTACTTCTATACCCTTTTATTCAACACTATTCTTTTAAACACTTGCACTCTCGTCATTGACCCGTCATAAGACGCCAAGTCAACGCAAGTCAAACCATCATTTTACTTCCCTCGGACCAGCAACTAAGTCATTTATATAATGACTTAACACTTGGGTAAGTCACCATGTCCAATAGTGAATACTCAACTCACGCCACACAAGTATTGAACTACGTGTTCAAAATACCAATCAGCATGTACACTCCAAATGTACACACCAATCTAACCTATCTAGACTTGTCCGATTTCGACGAAACTTGGTGACAAACTCATACATAATATGAATAAGACTCAGTTTAAATTTCATTCAAAAATATTACTTCTAAGACCTTCTGCCCGACACACCTTCGTGTTATAAAAACCGGACAGTTTTACGCCTTTGACTTGTAAAACCATTTTGACTTATCTAAACAATTCCGTTTGCAAAACCGACACTCGGGTTTTAAAATAGACTCATGACCTGAGGTTTAGAAACTTACAACAGTCCTTGAACATTTTTAAAACTCATTGTATAGTCCCCGAGATTCGATCCAAAACCCGACAACAATTTTCGGATTGTGCCGATACTCGTCTCCCGGTACACGAATACTAAAACTAGCATAACTTTTCGCTCGTAATGAGTTAGAAGCTCTACTTTTGCTCAAATCAAAGCTAACGAAATTCTCTACGACCCTATCTTATTATTTTAACAAGTTTATTACAGTAAGTAATTCAAAAATGTCCTTAAAGTTACTGCCTAAAATTGACCATGTAAAAATCATACCAAAACAAATTTTCAACTCATTCTAACAATTCCTATGGTCCTAATATCATCCTAATATCATAATAACACATCTAACTAACTCCTAACATCCTCAAATTTAATAAAATAAAAATCAAATATAAAGAAACCATACATGCAACATCACCCCACTATGAATATAATAATATTAACAACATATATAAACATGAAAATGGATCAAACATCAAGTTCTTCACCAAAAACTTGAAAGAAAAATAAAGTTTATGCATGTAAGTAAAATTTATACCAATATGTAGCTCTTTCAAAATCTAGAATGGCACTTTTGTTAGATTTAAATGATTCAAGATGAATCAAAAATCATAGGGGTGTTTGTGTTTGAAGATGGGACGACAAGAACAAAGGGGAGAGAGTGAGATTTGAGTTTTTATTTTTAAAATGAGTTAGTGGAAGATTTTTAATAAAAAAGAAATCTTTTTATACTAGGTAGTGGAGGGACTAATTTTGCCAAATAGGTATAGTTTTGGTACAAAATACAATTGAATAGTTTACAAGGAAGAAAATGTAAATTGTACATTTTAAAAATATTTACGGGGCTCGGGTTTTGTAAAAAAAAGATACTTTTCGAAAGTTAAAAACGCTTCATAAAAATAATAATAAAGCTTCGACACGACTTAAAACGCAATTAAATCGAAAACGTCGAAAATATAAAATATCGAGACAATCGATAATAAAATGTAAATTTTTGGGCATCCGTCGGTATCACGATCACTAATAGTTATCGTCATTCGTTAAAACGTAAAACACGAGAAATAAAGATTAAATATAATAAAAATCATTCTTATGATTATTTGAGAATATAATATCGATACCTAACATATTCCTTGCTGGTTTTCATCTAATCGACATTCTTATGCTAGTTTCAAGTCATAACCTTCTCGGTTAGTCGATAAATTTTAAATTCTCATTAAGGAAAACACGTAATACGTAATAGTCGAGATTAAAAGAACGACCTGAAATTGACGGGTTGTCACAGAAAAGCTCCCCTTCACACATGCATCGATATACGAAATGGTTTAGCATGTTAGGGAAAGAGTTGCACTTGAGTCTTTAAGATCACATGTTGCAATATATTACATTTTTATCACATTTCCCTCCTATCTCTAATATAAAAACATCATATAAGAGATACCAATTGATTAAAATATGACAATTTCTGAAAACCGATTGGGAGAGAAACATGTGTGCACGCATGAATCATGGAACTTTTTCAGTCGGGTTGCACCCCCTCAAAAATATATGTGTGTCTTAAAACAATAGTTTGATAAAATTTTGGAAAAACGACACCACAAATATGTTGTGGTATGGAGTAGAGATGCCTTATCCGATAGAGTATATTACATATGACAGTTTTAAACCATTTTCGAAATGTGTTGGATACATAAAATATGACAATTTCAGAGATGTACCCAACAACATTAAACGATTGATTTTAAAACGCTCCCCCTTAAAAATTGATCAAAATTACATATGACATTTTTTAGATATAAAAACCATATTATGAGGAAGGGAGTGTAGAACACACAATTTTGAATGATTTTGAAAAACCTTTTGAGAAATTCTTGAAAAATTGTGTTCAACGGTTTTAAAATAAACATGATAGAATACTTCTCTTCTATTGTATGGGGAAAGCGCACTGAAACGTACACTTCCCTTTTGGGTCCGTTTTTCATGAGCTCAAAACTTTGATTGTTTTGTGACTAGCTCATGACCGAGAAAAATTAATTTCCCGTTTTGAAGGATAAGTTATCATCCGTGATGAACTTTCCTTAAGTTGACGTTAGAGTTCTAGGCTGACATTTACTTATAAGTCGTTTTTCATGAACTTAAAAACGTTGAACTTTTTTATGAGAAGCTCATGACCGAGAAATATGAATTTCTCGTTGAGAAGGATAAGTTATCGTCTGTGATAAACTTTCCTTATTTGAGGTCTGAGTTCTAAGCTGTGATGCGCTTAGAAGTCATTAAGAGAGAGTATCAAGCAGCTTCATTTGCTAAAACCTCCAAGTCTTCTGGAGTCATATACTTCATACCAAGACAGAAAACGAGATACCACGTTCCACGTTCCACTTGTTCCTTGATGAAGTAATATCTGACTGCAATGTGCTTGGTACGGGAGTGCTGAACCGGATTGCAAGATATGGCTATGGACGACTTTGAGTCACAATACATAGGTATTTTATCAAAGTGAAAGCAATAATCCGTGAGTTGAGTTCTCATCCAGAGGACTTGAGCACAACCCGCGGATAGAGCCACATATTCTTCTTCAACTGATAAAAGCGAAGTGCAATCCTGCTTCTTTGATGACCATCTCACAAGCTTATCTTCCCCTAGAAATTATACGCTACCAGAAGTACTTTTTTGAATATCAAGGCAAACTGCGTGATCAGAATCTGAAAAAGATGTTAGATGAAAACCGGTTTCCTTCGGATACCAGTGTCCCATGTGAATGTTATTCTTAAGGTACCGAAAGATCCGTTTAACCTCTTTGAGGTGCTTTTGAGTAGGTTTGGCTTTATATCGTGCACAATAGCATGTGGCATGATCAATATCAGGCCTGCTAGTTGTATGGTACATAAGTGACCCGATCATACTACGATATCGCGTTTGATCTACGGGATACAAGTACAAGTCAGCGTCTAGGGATTTGGTCGACAATGGTGCACCAACGCGAGCACATGAGGTCATACCATGCTTTTTAAGTATCTCTTGAGCATAATTAGCTTGGTTAATGAAGATACCACGTGGGGATTGATGAATCTGGAGGCCTAAAAAGAATTTTAGCTCCCCCATCATTGACATTTCAAATCTGCTGTGCATTAATTTTTCAAAACGTTTTGAAAGTTTGGGTTCGTAGACAAAAAATAATGTCATCAACATAAAATTGCACCAGCAGCATGTCATCCCCATATTTATTAGTAAAGAGAGTAGGATCAATAGAACCTTTGGAAAATCCTTTGGAAACCAAGAAGTTTGATAGTTCTTCGTACCATGCCCTTGGAGCTTGTTTAAGTCCATATACAGCCTTCTTGAGACGATAGACTTTGTCAGGATGATGAGGATCGATGAATCCTTCTGGCTGATTCACATATACTTCTTCTTTCAAATGACCGTTGAGAAAAGCAGCTTTAACGTCCATCTGAGAAACCGTGAAGCCCTTATGTGCATCATAAGCAAGGAATATATTGACAGCTTCCAAACGAGCAACTGGAGCGAATGATTCATCGTAGTCTATGCCTTCTTTTTGACGGTATCCCTTAACCACAAGACGAGATTTGTTTTTGATGATGGTTTGTTCTTCATCCAATTTGTTTTTCCAGATCCATTCGAAATCTAAATTGACATTCCATAGGGTCTGTCAACAAGTTCCCAAACATTTAGTCATTCAAACTGATGAATTTCGTCTTGCATTGATTCAATCCATGCATGATCAGTCATGTCTTGTTTGATGTTTGTAGGTAGAGTTGAACTCATGGTGAGTGCATACATACATACATCGCCATCGGTTTCGAGTTGTTTGCGTGTTCGAACTGGTTGTGAAGGATTTCCAATGACTTGCTCCAATGGATGATCACGTGGCCAATGGTGAGTGGATGGATATCGTTGGTATAATGTATGCATGTTGTACGGATCAACATGTTGAGTAGAAGACTCTCCGACTTCGTGTACCGGTGTACCGAACGGATTGATAAATTCTTCTTCGTCAGGTTGTGTATCGACTGCTTGATTGTTGTTTCCTCCTTCAGCATTGACGATTGGTGATCTTGGTTGTATGACGGTTTGCTGAGTTTGCTGAGTATCCAATGGAATAGTCTCTTGAGCAACGGTTGCTGAAGTAGATGCAGTTGTGTCTTGTTGACTTTGTTCGGGTGCATCAGCAGTATTGACAGCGGAAATCTTTGACACAACTTGATTTTTTCCATAGTAATATTCATCAAACATTGGATCATATATGTGACAATCCGTCAATTTATGATTGATATTTTATTCTCAAGTATTATTTAACAAGTTTATTACAGTAAGTAATTCAAAAATGTCCTTAAAGTTACTACCTAAAATTGACCATGTAAAAATCATACCAAAACAAATTTTCAACTCATTCTAACAATTCCTATGGTCCTAATATCATCCTAATATCATACTAACACATCTAACTAACTCCTAACATCCTCAAATTTAATAAAATAAAAATCAAATATAAAGAAACCTACATGCAACATCACCCCACTATGAATATAATAATATTAACAACATACATAAATATAAAAATGGATCAAACATCAAGTTCTTCACCAAAAATTTGATAGAAAAATAAAGTTTATGCATGTAAGTAAAATTTATACCAATATGTAGCTCTTTCAAAATCTAGAATGGGACTTTTGTTAGATTTAAATGATTCAAGATGAATCAAAAATCATAGGGGTGTTTGTGTTTGAAGATCGGACGGCAAGAACAAAGGGGAGAGAGTGAGATTTAAGTTTTTATTTTTAAAATGAGTTAGTGGAAGATTTTTAATAAAAAAGAAATCTTTTTATACTAGGTAGTGGAGGGACTAATTTTGCCAAATAGGTATAGTTTTGGTACAAAATACAATTGAATAGTTTACAAGGTAGAAAATGTAAATTGTACATTTTAAAAATATTTACGGGGCTCGGGTTTCGTAAAAAAAGATACTTTTCGAAAGTTAAAAACGCTTCATAAAAATAATAATAAAGCTTCGACACGACTTAAAACGCAATTAAATCGAAAACGTCGAAAATATAAAATATCGAGACAATCGATAATAAAATGTAAATTTTTGGGCATCTATCGGTATCGCGATCACTAATAGTTATCGTCATTCGTTAAAACGTAAAACACGAGAAATAAAGATTAAATATAATAAAAATCATTCTTATGATTATTTGAGAATATAATATCGATACCTAACATATTCCTTGCCGGTTTTCATCTAATCGACATTCTTATGCTAGTTTCAAGTCATAACCTTCTCGGTTAGTCGATAAATTTTAAATTCTCATTAAGGTAAACACGTAATACGTAATAGTCGAGATTAAAATAACGACCTGAAATTGACGGGTTGTCACAGGAAAGCTCCCCTTCACACATGCATCGATATACGAAATGGTTTAGCATGTGAGAGAAAGAGTTGCACTTGAGTCTTTAAGATCACATGTTGCAATATATTACATTTTAATCATATTTCCCCCCTATCTCTAATATAAAAACATCATATAAGAGATACCAATTGATTAAAATATGACAATTTCTGAAAACCGATTGGGAGAGAAACATGTGTGCACGCATGAATCATGGAACTTTTTCAGTCGGGATGCACCCCCTCAACAATATATGTGTGTCTTAAAACAATAGTTTGATAAAATTTTGGAAAAACGACACCACAAATATGTTGAGGTACGGAGTAGAGATGCCTTATCCGATAGAGTATATTACATATGACAGTTTTAAACCATTTTTGGAATGTGTTGATACATAAAATATGACAATTTCAGAGATGTACCCAACAACATAAAACGATTGATTTTAAAACCCTCCCCCTAAAAAATTGATCAAAATTACATATGACATTTTTTTAGATATAAAAACCATATTATGAGGAAGGGAGTGTAGAACACACAATTTTGAATGATTTTGAAAAACCTTTTGAGAAATTCATGAAAACTTGTGTTCAACGGTTTTAAAATAAACATGATAGAATACTTCTATTCTATTGTATGGGGAAAGCGAACTGAAACGTACACTTCCCTTTTGGGTCCGTTTTTCATGAGTTCAAAACTTTGAAAGTTTTGTGACTAGCTCATGACCGAGAAAAATTAATTTCCCGTTTTGAAGGATAAGTTATCATCCGTGATGAACTTTCCTTAAGTTGACGTTCGAGTTCTAGGCTGACATTTACTTATAAGTCGTTTTCCATGAACTTAAAAACGTTGAACTTTTTTATGAGAAGCTCATGACCGAGAAATATGAATTTCTCGTTGAGAAGGATAAGTTATCGTCCGTGATAAACTTTCCTTATTTGAGGTCTGAGTTCTAAGCTGTGATGCGCTTAGAAGTCATTAAGAGAGAGTATCAAGCAGCTTCATTTGCTAAAACCTCCAAGTCTTCTGGAGTCATATACTTCATACCAAGACAACCAACGAGATACCACGGATAGAGCCACATATTCTGCAAGATATGGCTATGGACGACTTTGAGTCACAATACATAGGTATTTTTATCAAAGTGAAAGCCATAATCCGTGAGTTGAGTTCTCATCCAGAGGACTTGAGCACAACCCGCAGATAGAGCCACATATTCTGCTTCAACTGATGAAAGCGAAGTGCAATCCTGCTTCTTTGATGACCAGCTCATAAGCTTATCTTCCCCTAGAAATTGTACGCTACCAGAAGTACTTTTTTGAATATCAAGGCAACCTGCGTGATCAGAATCTGAAAAAGATGTTAGATGAAAACCGGTTTCCTTTGGATACCAGTGTCCCATGTGAATGGTATTCTTAAGGTACCGAAAGATCCGTTTAACCTCTTTGAGGTGCTTTTGAGTAGGTTTGGCTTGATATCATGCACAATAGCATGTGGCATGATCAATATCAGGCCTGCTGGTTGTAAGATACATAAGTGACCCGATCATACTACAATATCGCGTTTGATCTACGGGATACAAGTACAAGTCAGCGTCTAGGGATTTGGTCGACAATGGTGCACCAACGCCAGCACATAAGGTCATACCATGCTTTTTAATTATCTCTTGAGCATACTTAGCTTGGTTAATGAAGATACCACGTGGGGATTGATGAATCTGGAGGCCTAAAAAGAATCTTAGCTCCCCCATCATTGACATTTCAAATCTGTTGTGCATTAATTTTTCAAAACGTTTTGAAAGTTTGGGTTCGTAGACAAAAAATAATGTCATCAACATAAAATTGCACCAGCAGCATGTCATCCCCATATTTATTAGTAAAGAGAGTAGGATCAATAGAACCTTTGGAAAATCCTTTGGAAACCAAGAAGTTTGATAGTTCTTCGTACCATGCCCTTGGAGCTTGTTTAAGTCCATATACAGCCTTCTTGAGACGATAGACTTTGTCAGGATGATGAGGATCGATGAATCCTTCTGGCTGATTCACATATACTTCTTCTTTCAAATGACCGTTGAGAAAAGCAGTTTTAACGTCCATCTGAGAAACGTGAAGCCCTTATGTGCATCATAAGCAAGGAATATATTGACAGCTTCCAAACGAGCAACTAGAGCGAATGATTCATCGTAGTCTATGCCTTCTTTTTTATGGTATCCCTTTACCACAAGACGAGATTTGTTTTTGATGATGGTTTGTTCTTCATCCAGTTTGTTTTTACAGATCCATTTGAAATCTAAATTAACATTCCATAGGGTCTGTCAACAAGTTACCAAACATTTAGGCGTTTGATGAGACAGCAATTATACATAGTCTCATCGTCTAAATCGGGCTTAAAATGCTAAAAATATCATCAAAATACCCAAATATATGCTTGTGTTTGTTCATTGTGTATTTTAGGTACGGATATCGTGAAATCAACAAAAGATCACAAGATTCAAGAAAAAACGAACACGGGAAACGAAGTCGCACAAAGAACCGGACTCAAACAATGAATTTCCAAAAATACCCTTGAAGAATTGAAGAGTGTCAAGAATGGTCCTTCAACTTTTAAAGACTTGTCACTTTTGACCCTTGTAAATCTCAAAAATTACAAGTATGGTCCTTAAGTTTCAAGATATTACATCTATGGCCCCTGAAGAATGCCCTTTTGACATTTATGGTCTTTGAAAAAAAGTTTGCAATATGGATGTGCCAAAAATGACAAGTGTGTTAAAGATATTACAAAGGGAATGTGCTATATGAACTGCCAAACTTGATATGCTACTTTTGGGAGAGTCTAAGGACTAATCTTGCCACAATTCAAGCCCATACCCATTATTAGCCCATAAAATACCCAGCCCAGCCCACACACTATCACCCTACGTTATTAACCACTAACACATATTTTTTTAATCGTTTTTTATATATACTTTGTTACCAGGAAACAATTCCCTAATCTTCACTTAAATCAAACCACCACTAGAACCCTAAAACATCCCCAGTTTCAATTAATTAAGCCACCCCATGAAAAATCAATTTACCATGGGGTTTTCATCATTTACCCCTCTCTTAGCAAGCCCATGTGCTCGAATGTGATACCTCAACATCATGGGACCCCCACCAGCTCACTCTTATCACGGGATGACAACTTTTCAAGATTCTTGAAGATTAATTAATGGCTTGGATGTTTGGATGTGCTCACCACAACAAGTATACGGTCAGGATCATCTCTGCACTTCTGCTACTTCACATGACAACAAAAGACCATCTAGAAGAAATTTCAAATGAATGGCATATTCACAGGATCATTCAGGGGCGTTTTTGGAATTCAAACATTAGGGTTTATCTTTTTTTGTAATGCTAGAAAGAACCATAGACTAGTATAAAAGTGGTGGTTTGTCTTTTAGGTTGTTCCAGCTTATAGTTTGTAAAAATTTTATTAATGAAAAATAGTTAAAGTTTATTGAAAAATTCTTCCAATCTTGAGCTGAGTTCCTTTTAAATTCTTGTTTTTAGTTTAAAATTATTTACCTTTCTTGTCCATTTGGAATTTCAAAAGGTTTTGTTCTAAAATTTATGGTTTCAAAAGGTTCATTTTTCTGCTCATAACTTACTATCCACAAATCCTTGCACAACTACACTTGACAACTGAAGTTGTGTAAACATTTGGTGGGCTTGTTTCTTTCTTTTTGCTTGTTTTGTTTCAAACAGGTTCCCTTAGAGCATATTTCACCATTCCTTATATCTTTGCCCCTTCAGACTGTTGTAGTCCACCAACAAGGGCCTTGCACCGATTTCACAAGCTTTATTTCAGCTCAGAAAAGTCACAAAGAGAGTCGGAGGCATCCACTATTGTAAGTGTGAACCCCCTCTCTTTTTACCCTTTTTTTGCTTGATATTGTGGTTTGTGAATTTGCTAAGTGTTTGTTCTTGGTGTTTAGTGTAGGTTAATTTGTGCTTTTTATTAGTTTCTAGCATACACATGTTAGTTTAAGAAGTTTTATTTGGTTCTCAAAGTCTTGTTAAAATTTTGGTTTAATCTTTCTTAATGAGTGTTTTGGACTAAGGTTTGTAAGATGGTGTGTGACAAACTGTTGGTCAATCTTGATCTAAGCAGCCTTTTGAGTTAGTAATAGGTAAGATTATTATTTGCCTCAAGGTTATGAAGTAAAGAATGATAGGGTGCATGATTTAGATTCAAACATTCACTTTTATGTCAACAACAGATAACAGTGGGTCTTAGTGACTTGGATATTGTATTTTGAGGTTTGAAATCGTGGCTATAGTTAAATCTTGTGTTATTTTAGGAATGCATATGGTAGTTTTCAGTTTGGACAAGTATTTTACATGTTAGGATGGTTTAAAGGTCACTTATGTGTCTAATACATCAGCAGATCCCACTGCATTAAAACAAGTAGGTTCAGAGTACTTTTCGTGCGTTCTTAAGATATAAATCTTGGTGTTAGTTAGATCCTAGGTCGTGAGCTTAGTTGCTGTAATTAGAAGAGGTTTAGAGTAGTTCGTTTATGTTTTTATTTCACATTAAAACATGAAAAAATAAATATAGGAGTAGACTTAAGTTACTGCTTGCTTTAGTGTCTTTAATAATTTGTATTGGTTTGTTGTTTTACATGTTCATTTTTAGTGCAATTGAGCTGATTACAAGTTAGTTTAGGGGTTGTTAGTAATTTTTTTGAGGATTGGTTAACATTTGGTTAAGAATTGAGCTGCCTAAACCCACACAAGATGCATAGTACATCAGCAACTCACCACTTGACTGCTGCTGCTGTACAGTGAGCATTTAAGGGGTGTTTGTCGTGATTTAGGGCTTGATTCTTGAATATAAGTTAGGCTATAGGATAGGTTACCCTTATATTACCTAGTATTAGAAGGTTGGGAGTTTTTGGTTGCTCATTATAGCAAGTAAAAGTCATTATAGTGCCTTAAACACTCCACCTTTCTTCTACTGCTGCAACAATAGCCGTATGGCTTGATTATTGGAGTTTGGAGCATTAAATCTCGGTCATTAGTAGGCCTTAGGTTTGCATTTTGTTTTTGTTGAGTTTTGAATATGTTTGTAGCTTTTAGATTCCTTAGAACTTCACTATATTGCAAAGTGCATCAACTTATTCTCCATTTTCTGCATATTTTTTATTTTTGGACTCATCTCGTTGGATTTCGGTGATTATTGTGGTTGATGTTGTGTTAATTGTGTTTGTTATTGACTCCCTACAACCGGTTGTAGGGGTGCCGTTTGTGCCCAAAAACATCGAAAAACAAGCGAAAACGAGCCCAAATCAAACAAAATCGAGCCTAAAAACCATACAGCAACTTTTTCTTTGTTGTCCGAGAACGCTGCATATTTTTTATTTTTTTTAGTGTTGTCCGATATCGGACAACACTGATGTTGGACAAGCCTGTTGTCTGGTAGGTTCTTGGACAACACTAAAGTACTCCACCTTGGAGTACTTTGGGGTACTTTCGTTTTTAGCCATTTTTTTAGTTTTTTTTACTTTTTCATTTTTCCCTTGTTAATTTAGTTAAAAAAAGTTTTTTAGAAAAATAATATTTATTTTTAGCATTATTTTATTATTTTTATGATTATTTTAGTTTAAAAAGTGTTTTTAGCCTTTTAAAAATAGAAAAATAGTTTTAAAAATGTAGGAAAAATACTTTTTAGTCTTTAAATAATATAAGTGAGTTATTTGTTCAATAAAATAATATTTTGGACTTTTTGTTAATTATATTTAATTTTAGGGCTTTAATTAGCATTTAAAATTGAATATTTAATTAATAAAAGGTTTTAAAATATATTTGTTGGATTTTTATTCTTATTTATATTATTTTAGACTTAGTTTAATCTTTTAATTAACTTTTAGGTTTAATTTTAAATTTTGTCACGTTTTACGTATTTACGTCATCGTTTTACGTCAACGTCGTAGCGTAATCGTAGTCGTAGCTCGTCTTTACTTTTTCTCTCTTTAAACCAAAAACGACACTAATCCAAACTTTGATTTTACATATTGGCACATTAATCCACACACCTCCTTCGAGAACGAACTTGGAATTATTCGACTTGTCGGTTTTCCTAAATAGTCGAGTTTAATACTTGCCCCACTTATACGTTATTTTTCCTAAAAGACGTATTTTACTCAACTATCATTTGGCGCCGCTGCCGGGGAGGTGTTTTTAGTGTGCCATTATTAGTATCGTGTTTGTGTGAGTGGTGCGTTTTTGCTTTTCATTTTTTGGAAAGCGTTAATATCGTACATACTCATTTTTGTTATTTTTCCTTAATATATTATAGTATCCAAATAAATCGTGTTTAATTTTCCTAAATTAAACACACAACGATCATTTTACTATATTGTAGATATATTGGTTTTCGTTTTTCTTTGTGAATATATTATTACTATATTGTATTTACGTAAGAACAATAAATATACAAGTACTCCAAAAGCGTGAAAACGCAACCTTGATTCGGAATTTCATCACTCGATCATTGTATTCGAATCTAAAGCAAAAGTTTAAAGGCAAAATAGATAAATACTTTCGTGAGGCTTAATTTCAATTAACACAAACTATAAGGTGGGTATAAGGCGGTTGTATTTCACGACCTAAGGGAAAAAGGCTCTTAAGTGCTTAGCGCCGCCTCGTTTCCCCCGCTTGCTTGTGCGTGTTTTGAGAAAGAGGGCCAATCGAGGGTTTGCCACCCAAGTATTATCTACGTATATTATATTTGCTTGTGTTTTCAAGATTAAACCCTCTTGAACGTTTTGGTGATCCACCAACGTTCTAAAGTCATCGAAGGCGTTCACTCCACGTGATCGTTTTCATTCTTTGAGGC
The DNA here is from genome assembly GCA_025667525.1 of Glebionis coronaria. NCBI lineage: Eukaryota > Viridiplantae > Streptophyta > Magnoliopsida > Asterales > Asteraceae > Glebionis > Glebionis coronaria. Next base: position 180,118,065 of record CM046882.1, read on the forward strand.
TCCTTTAATAGAGAAAGTCGATTCGAAGGGAGATTTGTAGATTTGTGTCTACGTAATAGACCAAAATCCAAAAAAATTAAAAACAATCAAAAACCAAAAAAATTGAAAAATCGAAAAATCGAAAAGCCGCAAAAAGAATCTTCTTTGCCACCACCCATTCTACGCTTAGTGCATGCGCACTCGATCGAAGGATTATTCCAATTCTAGCGAAGCTTCGAATCGACGCAATCGTAATCGAAGGAATCGACGACGTAGACGAGAATTAGAAACCGACGTTCCTAATATCGTTGTTGAAGAAACCTTAGACGAGATAGCCGACAATCGTTCGATGATGGAATTGCTCCAAGCACCCACCGAGGGTTATGGAGACGCGATCGTAATTCCCGCTATCGAAGCGGAGAATTTTGAGATTAAGAGCGGAATGCTTTCGTTAATCCAACTACGAAGTTTCGAGGTCGTGAAGCCGATAATCCTCACGACCATATTCGGAATTTCGATCGTCTTTTAGCCACGAGCAAGTTTAAGAACGTCGACGCCGATGTCGTCAGGCTTATGCTTTTTCCGTACTCGCTCGATGGTGCCGCCAAGGATTGGTACGAGAAAGAGCCACCTAATTCCATAATTACGTGGAAGGATCTCGTTTCCAAGTTCGTTAATTATTTTTTCCCACCGTCTAAGACAACGTTTTCCAAGAATGAAATTACGAAATTTGAGCAAAAACCGAATGAATCTTTTAGAGACGAGTGGAATCGTTTTAAGGAATTGCTTAGGCAATGTCCTCACCATGGTTTTTCCGAGTTGCACCAAATCGATACGTTTTACAACGGTCTTAATTTTCAAGAACAAGATTCGTTGAATTCCGCCGCCGGTGGCAACTTTTTGTGTAAGACTCCGAAAGACGCATTGATAATTATCGAGAACCGATCCAAGGTTTACCAACTCCGCAACGCACGGAGTGTTGCCAATGTCGCCAATGTTAGTAGTTCTAATCGCGACATTGAGAGGGTTGATGCGAAAGTCGACAAGTTGACGAATGTGTTCACGTCTTTTCTCGTTGAGATGCAAAAGAAAGACGCTCCCGCTACGGTGAAAGCGGTTGAGGTTTCGTGTACGTTTTGTGGTGGACCTCATAATTATTACGAGTGTGCGGCTATGGATGGCCAAACGTCGAATGTGAGTGCGTTAAATGGAAACAACAATTTTCAAAATCAAAATAACGCGGGTCCATCACAACAAGGCAATTATAACCAAGGCAACAATTTTCAGAATCGAAACAATTTTCAAGGAAATAATCAACAAGGAAATTTTTCAAATCAAAATCAAGGAGGTTATAATCAAGGTCGTAATATAACTTGGCAAAATCGAGACAATAATCAAAACTCGAATTTTTCAAACAACAACAATCAAGGCAACAATTTTTCAAGTGGTAATCAAGGAAATTTTCAAAGAAACAATCAAAACCAAGGGAACTTTAATTCAAATCAAAATAGTTCGTCAAACGATTTTCAAAATTACATGAAAACGAATGAGGCTAATATGAGACGATTAGAGGGAGAAATTGGTACTTTGAAAAACGACTTTTCTAATACATTGAAATTGTAAAACACGAAGATTGAGCAAGGGCAAATTGATATTAAAAAGATGTTTTCGGCCATAATGAACAAGTCCTCGGGTGCGTCATCGAGTTCGTTACATAGTGACACCGTTGCTAATCCGAAGGAACAATGTAAAGCCGCCTCGTCTCGTGAGAAAGGTCGTGTGATTACCCCTAACCTTGAAGGATTCCGTGTAGTTTATTCTTCTCAACCCTCGACTTCTAAGACGTCCTCTTGTTCTAAAGTCGATGGGGTGAACGTGGCGACCAAGGAAAAGAGTGCACACCCTCGTGTACCTCAAATTCCATCCACGGTTCAAAAAGAGAGTTTTGTCGACCTTACCAAAGTAACCCTTGAAGAAACTTGTGCATCGATCCTTCTTAAAAAACCCAAAAGGCGTATGCCGAGAAAGGAAAAGGATCCAAGCCAATTTCTACTACCTTTTGATTTTTCCGAGATTGAGGGATGTTTAGCCCTTGCCGATTTAGGTGCTAGCATCAATCTCATGCCTCATTCTCTTTGGAAATTGATGATATTGCCTTCGCTTACCCCCACGAACATGACAATCGAGCTTGCAAATTGTACTCCACTTATACCAATTGGAATAGCCGAGGATGTCTATGTGAAAGTTGGAAAGTTCGTTTTTCCCGCGGATTTCGTTATATCCGATTACGAGTGTGACCCTAAATGTCCCATTATTTTAGGCCGACCATTCTTATCGACGGCTCGAACCGTAATCGACGTTCACGAGGGGAGACTTACTATGAGATATGGGGATGAAAAAATGGACTTTTTCGCTAGAAAATCCCGAGGGTTTAATGATAATGAAAAAACCGAGGTTTCAAAACCTAATGTTTCTAAACCTAATGATTTCAAAATGTTCACTTTAGCGGAACAAATGAGGCTTGATGCATGTTTTGAAAGAATTAAGAAAAACGATTTTAAAGATGATGATTTTAATGATAAAGAGTACGTGTACCTAATTCAAAAGGGTATGTGTAAATTTATGGATGAAAACTCACTTTGGGATGTTTTTAGCGAAACAAGTGAACAACCAATTCCCAAGGGCGACGTTAGTGCCATCACGACAAAGACCAATATGGGCTCGTCTTCACCACCTTCGAAGGACCATGACTTTGAGGCCCATACTTCTAAACCCATTGAAGTGCCTCCCACTCCTAGCCCCAAATCCATTAAGGCTAAGGAAGTGGCCCAACCCAATGTAATCTCACCCATCATAGAAATATCACCTAAGCATAGCCCAAGGGCTTGTAAGACCATGGTTGTGACTCTCGAGAAATCCACTCGAGAACTTGCTCACATCGACACTTTCTTTGATGGCGATGGTGATTTTGCCAAGATCGAGCATATACTCTCTAATCCGCCATCCATCCTCGAAGATTTACCCTTTGATAAATCTTCAAATGAAGAGGACGATCTCATGTCGGAAATTTCTTATGATGATGAGAATGACGACACTTTCACAACGTACTCGAATTCCGTATACGAACCTATTTTTCATCATAATCCCATTTTTGATGATGAATTCGAGAACGTTGATGACCAAATCATCGATCCTCCTTCGTTTCACGATTGTGATGATGAAGAATTCTTTAAGGAGGTCGATGAATTTCTTGCTATAGACACAAGTCCCATTCTCGAGGAGTTACCTTATAAACACTCCTCATTTGAGAATGGCGTTTACCACATTCGTGAGGATCTAACTTATCAACGATCCCCACAAAAGAATGATGGTTTCGTGCTTGATCGTGATCTCTTCGAGAGAGTTTCTAAAATCATCAAAGAGGGGAATGACAAACCATGGTTTGACAAGCCTATCTATGACGAAGAAATCGATGAGATCGACGTTCATGAAGATGACGAGTATGTAGACCCCGAGGGGGCGGTGTTCTTTATTGATCGACGTTTTGAGAACCTATATAATCCACCACCCCCTAACCGCGACTTAAATGTGAGGATTTTTAGCGCGACTAACTTTGAATTTGACACGCCAAATATTTTCGACATTATTCAATCGGGTTTTCATAGAGTTTTTGAACGATGAAAAAGGAAAGGATTTTAAAAATGTTTTAAATGATTTTTCTACATGTTTAACTCCGTCATCACCGCGTTTCATGAGTGCTACCACCTCGTCTACTCCTTTTGACGATGGTGTGTGTGGTTTTAGTGTGGGGAAGCCCCAAATGTTCCCTCCCATTTCTCCACCGAGGACGAGATTTACGAACCCGGAATTGCTTGTAAAGGGAAATCTCGGTCTTCCACCGATGCAATAAATGAATATCGTATCTATTTGCTTGGTGTGAGTCTATCTCGAGTAGATATTTTTAGTGACTTACCCATTGCCCCACCTTTCTACTTCTCATCTATTTTATTCTACCCCATTGGGGTTCATGTTGGAGTGGCGTTGTTTCGTCTTTCATCCGAAAACGAGGACGCTATCTTTGACCCCGGTATACGTTTATCGGGTTTTTAAAGTACTCCACGTACTTTTGGGTATTGTTTATCATGTAAGCCCCACCAAAAATGACCATACCAAGATTATCCCTAAATGATCACATTTATGGGGATTCGAGTCGAGCTTTTGACTCGGTTATCAAAAACAAGGTGCCTCGTGGGGGATTCTCATGCTTATCCTTGTAAATATTATCGCTTTCTTAGTTAACGTAATGAGGGGACTTGTGCTCTTCCTACCTTTGTTCCGTAGTTGTTTGTGATTGTGATTTATTAGGTTCATCGTCATCATTGAAGCCTCTCGTGTTCGTTTTACGGATCACTCGAGCTTCGATCGTTGCCTTTTGAGATTCTGATATCCGATGATATCCTTTTATGTTCTAACGTTTATCTTATTAGCATAATTCATTAACGGCTTTTAGGTTATTCGTTTTACCCTTTCCATGCTCAAGATTAAGCATTCGACTTCGTCTCTAGTATGGGGTGTCTACACCCCTAGACTCGAAACATTGAGGACAATGTTTAGTTTTAGTATGGGGGGGGGGGGGGGGTGAGTAGATACTTCACCTTTCTTACGTCAACATGCAATCCAATATTCATCTTTTTGCTATCGTTTTGTTGCAAATAAGGCTAAAAATGGCCAAATTTTAAAAATTTTCTAGTTTTTCATAAGTGTTTAAGACACGAATGTAGGTTTTCCGATGGTGAGAATAAGAGTAATTTTTGACTCGACCGTGCGTGTTGAGCACTTAGCTTCGATTCCTTAACTTTTTAGGCTAAGTCTCTTAAATGAGGACGAGAAATGATAGAGTTATTTATAAGTCTCGTAATCGTCACGATCTCATGTGTAGTAATTATTAGCTTATTCTCCCCACGCTTTTGCATGATAAATTGTTAATAAATATTGATTTGGCGGTTTAGTCACTATTGTTGGTTTCTAATTTGTTTTAGTAGCTTCCATGTAATTAAATTGGGAAAACATTAAGGTATCGTCAGCGTCACGGTTTTGAAGTATTGGCACCCGTATAATCGAAAGCTTCACCTAATAATAAGATTTCAAGTGCTCACCTAAATTAAGCAAAAATTTGAAGCTCACAATGCCGAAAAATCTATGCCCAAATTGAAAGTGAATCAAGCCTTAATCTTCGAAGCTTTAAAGATCCAAAATTTGCTTTAGTGTGAGGATATACGTCTTTGGCTAATAAAACCACCGATGAGGCGGATAATAAAAGGCAAGGCAAGACCGAAGTCATAATAAAAGCTTCATGGCGAAGTTGAATAAAAAATGGAGGTAAACCAAAGACAATAAGGCCCTTCCGTTAGGGGGCGTATAAAAGTCTTGGTAATAAGTCTCATGTTCAAAACCGTTATAAAACCGTGTTTATCGATCCTTCTTGTTGACTTAATTTTTTGACATCGTTGTCTATTAGGATGAATTATTAATTTAATGATTTTGGTTACACCGTTAAGACTCTATTTTTAGACTTAATCTCTATTCACGCATAAGTCAACGATGTATCCTCGTGATCATTAAGACAAAATAAAATATAAGAGATACCAAGTAGGAATAAGGGAGTTTAGGTTCGCAATTAACACTCATGAGAAGTGATTGTGTTGCTAACTTATAATAACAATGATCTCGTTACACGCTTAGCATGGAATTGGGTGAAAATCGAGGACGACGAAATTATTTCTAACGAAGCATTCACGTGTTCTTGTTCTATGATCCTAAAAGTCACGTTCTCGTGATGAAAGCAATACATTATGTCTAAAGCGCGTGTAGTAGTTTATTTAAGTTTATGTCTTTAATAAATGTCATCATAAAATGAATTTGGAAGGGCTATGATACTTAATTCTAGCATTGCGTGGGGACACGACAATGGTTTAGTATGGGGGAGTGATGAGACTGCAATTATACATAGTCTCATCGTCTAAATCGGGCTTAAAATGCTAAAAATATCATCAAAATACCCAAATATATGCTTGTGTTTGTTCATTGTGTATTTTAGGTACGGATATCGTGAAATCAACAAAAGATCACAAGATTCAAGAAAAAACGAACACGGGAAACGAAGTCGCACGAAGAACCGGACTCAAACAATGAATTTCCAAAAAAACCCTTGAAGAATTGAAGATTATCAAGAATGGTCCTTCAACTTTTAAAGACTTGTCACTTTTGACCCTTGTAAATCTCAAAAATTACAAGTATGGTCCTTAAGTTTCAAGATATTACATCTATGGCCCCTGAAGAATGCCCTTTTGACATTTATGGTCTTTGAAAAAAAGTTTGCAATATGGATGTGCCAAAAATGATAAGTGTGTTAAAGATATTACAAAGGGAATGTGCTATATGAACTGCGAAACTTGATATGCTACTTTTGGGAGAATCTAAGGACTAATCTTGCCACAATTCAAACCCATACCAATTATTAGCCCACAAAATACCCAGCCCAGCCCACACACTATCACCCTACGTTATTAACCACTAACACATATTTTTTTAATCGTTTTTTTTATATATACTTTGTTACCAGGAAACAATTCCCTAATCTTCACCTAAATCAAACCACCACTAGAACCCTAAAACATCCCCAGTTTCAATTAATTAAGCCACCCCATGAAAAATCAATTTACCATGGGGTTTTCATCATTTACCCTCTCTTAACAAGCCCATGTGCTCGAATGTGATACCTCAACATCATGGGACCCCCACCAGCTCACTATTATCACGGGATGACAACTTTTCAAGATTCTTGAAGATTAATTAATGGCTTGGATGTTTGGATGTGCTCACCACAACAAGTATACGGTCAGGATCATCTCTGCACTTCTGCTACTTCACATGACAACAAAAGACCATCTAGAAGAAATTTCAAATGAATGGCATATTCGCAGGATCATTCAGGGGCGTTTTTGGAATTCAAACATTAGGGTTTATCTTTTTCTGTAATGCTAGAAAGAACCATAGACTAGTATAAAAGGGGTGGTTTGTACCCCTTTTAGGTTGTTCCAGCTTATAGTTTGTAAAAATTTTATTAATGAAAAATAGTTAAAGTTTATTGAAAAATTCTTCCAATCTTGAGCTGAGTTCCTTTTAAATTCTTGTTTTTAGTTTAAAATTATTTACCTTTCTTGTCCATTTGGAATTTCAAAAGGTTTTGTTCTAAAATTTGTGGTTTCAAAAGGTTCATTTTTCTGCTCATAACTTACTGTTCACAAATCCTTGCACAACTACACTTGACAACTGAAGTTATGTAAACATTTGGTGGGCTTGTTTCTTTCTTTTTGCTTGTTGTGTTTCAAACAGGTTCCCTTAGAGCATATTACACCATTCCTTATATCTTTGCCCCTTCGGACTGTTGTAGTCCACCAACAAGGGCCTTGCACCGATTTCACAAGCTTTATTTCAGCTCAGAAAAGTCACAAAGAGAGCCGGAGGCATCCACTATTGTAAGTGTGAACCCCCTCTCTTTTTACCCTTTTTTTTGCTTGATATTGTGGTTTGTGAATTTGCTAAGTGTTTGTTCTTGGTGTTTAGTGTAGGTTAATTTGTGCTTTTTATTAGTTTCTAGCATACACATGTTAGTTTAAGAAGTTTTATTTGGTTCTCAAAGTCTTGTTAAAATTTTGGTTTAATCTATCTTAAGGAGTGTTTTGGACTAAGGTTTGTAAGGTGGTGTGTGACAAACTGTTGGTCAATCTTGATCTAAGCAGCCTTTTGAGTTAATAATAGGTAAGATTGTTATTTGCCTCAAGGTTATGAAGTAAAGAATGATAGGGTACATGATTTAGATTCAAACATTCACTTTTATGTCAACAACAGATAACAGTGGGTCTTAGTGACTTGGATATTGAATTTTGAGGTTTGAAATCGTGGCTATAGTTAAATCTTGTGTTATTTTAGGAATGCATATGGTAGTTTTCAGTTTGGACAAGTATTTTACATGTTAGGATGGTTTAAAGGTCACTGATGTGTCTAATACATCAGCAGATCCCACTTCATTAAAACAAGTAGCTTCAGAGTACTTTTCGTGCGTTCTTAAGATATAAATCTTGGTGTTAGTTATATCCTAGGTCGTGAGCTTAGTTGATGTAATTAGAAGAGGTTTAGAGTAGTTCGTTTATGTTTTTATTTCACATTAAAACATGAAAAAATAAATATAGGAGTAGACTTAAGTTACTGCTTGCTTTAGTGTCTTTAATAATTTGTATTGGTTTGTTGTTTTACATGTTCCTTTTTAGTGCAATTGAGCTGATTACAAGTTAGTTTAGGGGTTGTTAGTAATTTTTTTGAGGATTGGTTAACATTTGGTTAAGAATTGAGCTGCCTAAACCCACACAAGATGCATAGTACATCAGCAACTCACCACTTGACTGCTGCTGCTGTACAGTGAGCATTTAAGGGGTGTTTGTCGTGATTTAGGGCTTGATTCTTGGTTATAAGTTAGGCTATAGGATAGGTTACCCTTATATTACCTGGTATTAGAAGGTTGGGAGTTTTTGGTTGCTCATTATAGCAAGTAAAAGTCATTATAGTGCCTTAAACACTCCACCTTTCTTCTACTGCTGCAACAATAGCCGTATGGCTTGATTATTGGAGTTTGGAGCATTAAATCTCGGTCATTAGTAGGCCTTAGGTTTGTATTTTGTTTTTGTTGAGTTTTGAATATGTTTGTAGCTTTTAGATTCCTTAGAACTTCACTATATTGCAAAGTGCATCAACTTATTCTCCATTTTCTGCATATTTTTTATTTTTGGACTCATCTCGTTGGATTTTGGTGATTATTGTGGTTGATGTTGTGTTAATTGTGTTTGTTATTGACTCCCTACAACCCACTAGTTGTAGGGGTGCTGTTTGTGCCCAAAAACATCGAAAAACAAGCGAAAACAAGCCCAAATCAAACAAAATCGAGCCTAAAAACCATACAACAACTTTTTCTTTGTTGTCCGAGAACGTTGCAGATTTTTTATTTTTTTAAGTGTTGTCCGATATCGGACAACACTGATGTTGGACAAGCCTGTTGTCTGGTAGGATCTTGGACAACACTAAAGTACTCCACCTTGGAGTACTTTGGGGTACTTTCGTTTTTAGCCATTTTTTTAGTTTTTTTTTAACTTTTTCATTTTTCCCTTGTTAATTTAGTTAAAAAAAGTTTTTTAGAAAAATAATATTTATTTTTAGCATTATTTTATTATTTTTATGATTATTTTAGTTTAAAAAGTGTTTTTAGCCTTTTAAAAATAGAAAATAGTTTTAAAAATTTAGGAAAAATACTTTTTAGTCTTTAAATAATATAAGTGAGTTATTTGTTCAATAAAATAATATTTTGGACTTCTTGTTAATTATATTTAATTTTAGGGCTTTAATTAGCATTTAAAATTGAATATTTAATCAATAAAAGGTTTTAAAATATATTTGTTGGATTTTTATTCTTATTTATATTATTTTAGACTTAGTTTAATCTTTTAATTAACTTTTAGGTTTAATTTTAAATTTTGTCACGTTTTACGTATTTACGTCATCGTTTTACGTCAACGTCGTAGCGTAATCGTAGTCGTAGCTCGTCTTTACTTTTTCTCTCTTTAAACCAAAAACGACACTAATCCAAACTTTGATTTTACATATTGGCACATTAATCCACACACCTCCTTCGAGAACGAACTTGGAATTATTCGACTTGTCGGTTTTCCTAAATAGTCGAGTTTAATACTTGCCCCACTTATACGTTCTTTTTCCTAAAAGACGTATTTTACTCAACTATCAGCGTTTAAACTGATGAATTTCGTCTTGCATTGATTCAATCCATGCATGATCAGTCATGTCTTGTTTGATGTTTGTAGGTAGAGTTGAACTCATGGTGAGTGCATACATACACACATCGCCATCGGTTTCGAGTTGTCTGCGTGCTCGAACTGGTTGTGAAGGATTTCCAATGACTTGCTCCAATGGATGATCACGTGGCCAATGGTGAGTGGATGGATATCGTTGGTAGAATGTATGCATGTTGGACGGATCAACATGTTGAGTAGAAGACTCTCCGACTTCGTGTACCGGTGTACCGAACGGATTGATAAATTCTTCTTCGTCAGGTTGTGCATCGACTGCTTGATTGTTGTTTCCTCCTTCAGCATTGACGGTTGGTGATGTTGGTTGTATGACGGTTTCTTGAGTTTGTTGAGTATCCAATGGAATAGTCTCTTGAGCAACGGTTGCTGAAGTAGATGCAGTTGTGTCTTGTTGACTTTGTTTGGGTGCATCAGCAGTATTGACAGTGGAAGTCTTTGACACAACTTGATTCTTTCCATAGTAATATTCATCAAACATTGGATCATATATGTGATAATCCGTCAATTTATGATTGATATTTTATTCTCAAGTATTATTTAAAAACAATATTTTAATGTTATATTATGAACTCACTCATTTCTGGGAAGAAATTTGGATTTACGTCTTGAAGTAGCATCAACTACGTCTAAACCGGAGCATTCTACGTTACGTGCTTACGTTTACATACACCGTTTTGGTGACAGTCCGACATTTCAGAAAATAAATTTATCCGTGAATATTATTTTGAGATTTTAAATTTGTGTTGGTTCATAAACTCACAAATTTACTAGAAGAGATTAGGACTTACTATTATAATTTAACGTCCTTTACGACTAAACCGGAAACCTTAGGATTACGTATTTACGTTTTTGAACTCCGTTTTTTATGAGACAACTTTTATTAGATTCGTTTTGTGCCGTTGATTCATAATTCATAAAAACGTTTTTCGTAAAACGACCCGAGGGCACGCAAATCGAGAAAACTAGAATCGAGGAATACCCGTAAATAAGTGGGATGGGACAAAAAAAGTTTATCCCACCCCCGCACATGGGACGGTCACAAGTGTACAACACACCCTTGTGAGGTGTTAAGCTTGTAAATAAAGCTAAGACACTTCTCTTAGCTTTGCCATCACACCACATGCACATAAAACTTGTCAAAACCACTCACACAAACCATTTAACACTTTCATACATGCAAACCACCATTTTTTCTCCTCTCTCTCTATATTTCTTCCAAAAACCAACTTCAAACACCCCTCGTTTGATCAGTTTAACCACAATATCATGTGTTATTCACACATATGTTGAAGAACCTTTGAAGATATGAAAATTGGAGGTGATCTTAACCTATGAAAATGAGTTTTCATGAGGTTAAATGGCTGAATTCATGGAGGTGTTCATCTATCCAAAGGACTCAAGAAGTTTCCTTGCTAAAGTTGAAGATTTGATAACAAGAACCAAGTCTTGTTCATCAAAAGCCTCATCTTTTCATCACTAATGGTGGTATAAAGATTGTTCTTCCTATCCTCTTGTTATTTTGATTATGTAATCTTGTATTTTCTTTATTTATGTATATTTATATGATGATGAATGATGATAAAAATATTATGTGGGGATTTGGTGTTGATAAACATGGGTAAAAAAATGGATAACCACATGTAAAATGGTTAAAATCTTGCTTAATATAATGGTTGTATAAAAACAGTAAGTAACCAAATGCTAAACTGATAAAATGGAATGGTGGAATCAATTTACAGTAATTATTAGATGTCATACACATGTGAGAGTTGGCCATGCAATGTAATCATCAAAATGAGTGAGATATGATCAAAACAAAATTTGTATACCAATCTGAATAGTCTGTTTTGTAGGGACTGTTAAGGATACTTAGACATGGATTGTGCAGTAGCTATAACTAACTTATTTGTAGCACATAATATGAAGTTTATGTCATCCAAAAATGAGCTTCTATCTCCTTATAGAACTTAAGATATGATAAAAATGGTAAAAGTGAAACTAAAAATCAGATTTTGTGAAATTAAAGTTTAATAGTATTATATAAGCACTCAAAATAATATAGTATAAAATGTGAAATTAAAACCCACTAACTTATATATTACATTTATATAAATATGTATAAGGATAAATAAATGGAAATTTTATAAAAATGGTAGTTTGATAAGTTTTATAAGTTATAAAACTATAAACATGATTTTTACGTCTTTTCGGGTAATACCGTAAAATTAACGTTTTCCGTCAATTAATACTTAGACGGTCGGACCCGTCTAATGTAAACTTTTTAAAAGTCATATACTGATATATAAGTACTTAATACAAGTAAAAACCGATAAAACCCGAACTATATAACATATGGACATTAACGGGTCAAAGTAGCCTTATTGGACTATAAAACCGACTAGTTGGTAAAACACTTATAAACTTACTTATTGGGCTTAACCCACTTGGGCCCAACATGTAAAGTATAATACTGATAATAAAAGTATAAAATGGTCTAATTTAAGGTTATGTACTTATAATAGGCTTATTGGACCTAAAACATGTAAATAAGTAAAACTAGTAAACTAGTATAAAAGTTACCAATACATCACACTAAAATGAGTAAATGAGAAGGTATAAACCCACTTGATCATCATATATATAAAATAATCATATTTATACATAATTCTTATTTTTATAAAGTCATTGGACAAGAGTCTAAGACAAAGTATTATTTGTCTAGGTTTCCGTGATTGAAGCACATACCGTACATCCGAATCGCCGATAACCGCCTTTCCCAATCCACGTGAGTTCATAGCCTCACACTCTTTTAAATGTTTTTATGAAATATTTTATAAACCCGCGAGGGAGATAACATGTTAGTTTTAATAAAATAGAACTCCAGTTGTCCCGATTATTTGTTTATTGATTTGGACCCGAATGATTGTATGACCCGATGAATGATTATATGACCCGATAGATGAAATGAAATGGATTATTAAAGTTAGGTTATGTCACTAAAAGTCCCATTAGCATGAATTGTGAACTACCGGGATTTGGTAGACGCTAATGCATATAATAGTACTATTTGGGGACGATCACCCTAGTTCGCGCCTTGACGGTTGATCCCCGTCGTGCCACATTGATTGGTAAGCGAATTTATGTATGAGAAGATTTACACAAGCGTGATTATTGCGACGACACGCTAATTTAGATGGGCAAATGAGTTTCGGGTTAGCTACCCGTTGTTTGTTGTAGTAAGGTAACAATGTCATGCGGCTTATAATAATCCAAATAACAAAAATACTGCTTTATGCATTGAATTACGATATATTGCCTGACTAGCAATACAGGGTCTTATTATTGATATTATGTTCTTGTTTTGGTTTTATATAACCATATCCATATAACGGTTTTTACGACATTGGTTCGTATAATGGTTTTGAAGGCAAAAGCCTGTATTATGATTTTGACAAGGATTTGTATAAAATATTTTTGGCCTATTTTATGGCCTACTACAAGGATTTGTACAAAATTATTTTCGGTAATAAATATATACCGGTGATATATTAATGGTTATTTAAACTCTATGAATTCACTCGGCGTTTTCGCTGACCTTTTCTTTTAACATGTTTTATCTCAAGTACTTGAAGGTAATTATCGGGAAGACAACAAGAATTCATGGCCCGCACTTAAATAATAATTTCCATCAAAATGCTTTGTAAAACCTGTATGAAATACAATGACTTGGGACCTATTTAAATTTGATATTTGTGAATGGAAATACTTTATTATTAAACGACGCGATTTTTAAGCGTTGTCTTTGATGTGAGTAATGTGCTATCCCGTAACACCAACGAGTCTTCCGCTGTATTGAATTGTATAAATTTGGGGGTGTTACAATTTGGTACCAGAGCTCTGGTTATAGAGAACGAAAGATTTTTAAACTAAGGTTTTGAATAAAACATTTCAAAATTTTTTAACTATAAACATTTTTCTAAAAATGTCTAAAAATCTTTTAACTATAACGGTGCCGAAGAATTCCCGAGTTACCGACAAGGCAAGACTAAGAAGTGTTATTTTAATATATATATAACTTGGATTATATATATATATATATATGATGTAATTTGATTACATGATTGTTTGATGATTATTTTAATATTTATACGACGTAGATTGTCACAAGAAACCCTAACTCCCCTAGCAAATCAATCGAAGCTATTCCCGTAGGAAATCTAGCTATTCCAGATCTAAACCAAGTTGTGGATATTTATGATCCCAACAAAATGGTTGATATTCGTAGAAATGTAGATATTAGTTGATTGTGATATTAAAGAAGAATTGGCGAGATTAAATCTGATATGGATGTCATGACGATTGATTGTAGAAGTTTTTGTACCCTTTAGGAAAAGGATGACAAAATAGGGCAAGTATGCACGACGATTTAGCAAAACCGTGTGTGAATGACCCCAAAAGTGAGTTCGTTCTCGAGGAGGCTAGTGCGCTGTGTAAGGAATTGATTTTGATTTGTGATTATATGATTGAATAAAGAAAGAAAGAAATCAGATTAGAAGAGAAAGACGGTTACGAAGACAGATTAAACTAAGACGAAAAAGGCGATCACGCAAAACCGTAAATAGTGCAAAAATTAAAATTTTAACCTAAAAATTCCTAAAAATTACTAAAAATCCACAATAATATTCTAAGAGTTTACAAAAAATCCAAACTTGCTAAGACCTTTTAATTAATTAGATAATGACTTTTTAATGCTAATTAGAGCCCTAAAAATCACGATTAATTATTAAAAAGCCCTAAACAAAATTTTAAAGTTTGTAAACCTCAAAAATAACCTAATTAAGCTAAAAACTATTTTTTAAAATTTTAAAACCAAATTAAACTATTTTTAAACACTTAAAAACTATTAAAATCAATTAAATCTTAAATTAATTCTAGAAACTAATTGAAAAGTCCTTAAAATATTTGGAAAGTGACAAAACTCCTAATTAAGTGACTACAATATAGGAAAAATGTAAAAACTTAAAAAATCAAACTTTCAATTTTTAATAATAAAATAATATTAAAATATTCAAAAAAATTCAAAGTTCATAAAAAATTCTAAAAAATTACCAAAAATCTAGAATAATGTAACTAAGACAAAAATGCAATCAAAATTTTCTGAAACCTATTTAATAATTTTATATTAAATTTTAAAGTTGGTTAAAAACCCTAAAATCCTATAAAATAAAAAATAAGTTAAATTGAAAACTTAAATAGCTGTAAACCTCAAAAATATGATTAAAAACCTAAAAACTATTTTTTCAGATTTTTAGATTACCTTTTTCTATTTTTAAATTACTTTTCAAAATTTAAACTAAAAATAATTCTAGAAAATTAATTAAATACGGGAAAAATAAACTTTTTAAACCAAAAAGTCCTAAATCCTAATAAGAACACAAGAAAAATGAAAACTTGCAAAAAAAGCTAAGAAAATAAGCTGAAATAAACTTTTAAATAAGCTGTTAGCTAAATAAGCTACAAAACAAATTCTACTTAAATAAATATTGGAATGCTAGTTGTGCATAGAAAAGCACTTGGATCACTGGTTAACACGTATAGTCCTCCAACGAGGGGTCCCGTGTTCGAGTCCAGGCCAAGGAGCTTTTTGCTAAAACTTTTTAATTTTTTTTTTAAACTTTAAAACTAAAAACTTATGCTACTTAAGCTTCAAAAACCACAAATCCAACCCAAATGAGCAAGATTAGAACAAACTGGAACAAAAAACGTGCTCAGATAAGATTTTTGTTGATGAACACGAGAAACAGTTATCTTCACTTGTGAAGAATTGGACAAGAGGTCTTGTCTTTGGCTATTGTGGATGTTTGATTGGACAAGAAAGGCACCCCTATACTCAGTTGAGTATAGGGAGTCAACAGCAAACACAAACAAGCAAGTATCAAGCACAAAAATCAAACCCAATGGCATACAAGTTTCTGATTAATCTAATTGTGTGACTGGGAGTGTTTGCTGGTTCAATGTGCACAATAATGAAATTCCAAGGCTCAAAACTTGCACAATAATTACTCAAATAGCATATAACCAATGCACAATCTCAAACAACCTAGATTCTAGCTGTTTATCAAGATTTCATGCACAAATTCCACAAAAATCATGCACAATAAGGACTTGACTGTTTTTAGCTATGTTATCCAATATTTAGCATACAAATGTGTTTAAACTTGTTCAAACTGAAAACCAATCACACTTACCACCTAATAACAACCTAAGAGATGTTTCTAACCAGTCTTAAACCAAGATATATGACATTTACCCTAGGTTAAACCCTTATCCAAACACCCTTTAATTTTCAGAAATTGAAATTTTTCAAACTAAAACAACTCAAAACTTAACCAAATTAATCCTAACTACTCCTAACATGCATAACAGTCATAAATCAACATAAACAAACAGCTAAAATTACATCTAAACAGCTAACATGCAACATCACATAAATCACCAAATCTTATACTTAAAAACTGAAAACTAAGGGACAAGGTGGTTACCTTGTTGGACCTACATCCAGGCCCAACAATGGCAGCTAGCCATCTCCAACAGGTCCAGACCTGTGCAGACCCTTGGACAACAAGTTTTCACTTGAAACCTGCCAAAAACAAATGAAGAACAAGCAATACAATATTCTGACTTTTTTCTTTCTCCTTTCAAATCTTTTCAAAAACTTCTTAAATAAACTTCTTTAAACACACTTAAACAATCCCTTAATAGAACTGGAAATCCAACTTTGAAACAAGATTTCACCAAAAGAAATCAAAGTTTCAGAAACTTTTGAAAACAAAACTGAATTTATAAAAAAAAAACTTAAAAAAGTAAACAAGCAGTAAATGAGACACAATCAATAAGTAGAAAGTAAAATGGATCTTTGTTTCTCATCAACATCTCAACACCATTTTTTTCATTCATTAAAAAAAAACTGGATTTACAGGGAAGTGACAAAGGAGAAAAAAAAGAACAAGAGGCATGCACAAGTCGCATCCTTCTTATATAGGCCTAGATAGAACTATCTAGATACTTTGAATAAAATAATACAAGCATAAAACCCTAATGTTTAAAAATCCAAAACTGCCCTTGAGTTTGACTGAAATTTGGGTCAAATTGCCAACATGTGATGATACCAGCTGTTGTTTGGTGATCATGAGCGTCCATTTGAGCTTGGGGTCCAAGTAGTGTGATCCATCCGTTGATTTTGTCGGTTTTAGGGTTTTGAGAAAAGGGACGTTGCAGGGGAGGGGCCTACCCAACACATGGGTGTGTTGGGAGGGAATCTGAGAGTGGGGTTGTGTTGAGGGTGAGGGTGATTAGTGATCTGGAAGCAATTAACTAAAACCCCTTTGTTTTAGTCATTGTTCATCCTGGGGATTATTAGGGTTTATGGGTAATTAGGGAGAGTTTTAATCCATTTTGGGTAAATTAGATTTAAAAAATATGTTTGGTGGGAAATTATATAATTAGGTTATTTAAATGGTTTGGGTGGAAATCTGACGTGGGGGGTGAGATGATGTGTGAAGTTGTGAGTGGTGGAGTGGAGTGATGTGGCAAGTTGATTGGTGGGGATGGGTTTGGATGTCTGGCAGAAATGGCCCCTCACTTTTATTTCTTTGTTCATCTTGTATTAACGGCAACAAAACTTCATTTCCCTTGTTAATTAACTTTGTAAACTTGTCTTTTTTGGCACAACAAGTTTTAAAACATGTTTCAAGGACTAAACATGCACATTGATGATATTTGAAGGACTGATTTTGGCATTTTCTTCATTCTTCAAGGTTTGACTTGATTGTTGGCTTCTTGGAGGACCAATATTGACAATTTAGTTTTGTTGAGGGACTAAATTTGCCAATTCTTTAAAGTTAAGGGTCCTTTTTGTAAGTTTGACAAACTTTAGGGACCAAACTTGTAATTATGAAGATACAAGGGTATAAAGTGTCAATTCTTCCATATTGGAGGACCCTTCTTCAAAATTCTTCAAATCTTCAAGGGTTTTCTTGGAAAATTCTTCATTAGGGCTTAGTTCATCGTGCGGCTTCGTTTCCCATGTTCGTTTTTGCATTATTCTTTTGATCTTTTGTCATTTTCTCAATTTCCGTACCTAAAATACACAAGCAACAAACACAAGCATATATTTGGGTATTTTGATGATATTTAATGCATTTTAAGCCCTATTTGGACGATGAGACTATGTATAAAAGCAGTCTCATCACTCCCCCATACTAAACCATTGCCGTGCCCTCACGCAATGCTAGAATAAAGTATCTTAGCACCTCCAAAATTCATTTTTATTTACTTTATTTGAATGATAAACTAGCTACACTACTACTATTACTACTACTTGCGTTTTAGACATAATGTATGATTTTCATCGCAAAATGGGACGTTTAGGTTCATAGAATAAGAACACGTGAATGCTTCGTTATAAATAATTTAATCGTCCTCGATTTTCACTTTAATTCCATGCCAAGCGTGCAACGAGATCATTGTCATTATAAGTTAGTAATGCTAACACTACTCATATGCCCTAATCACGTACTTATCCTCCCATAATTCCTAAGTTGTATCTCTTATATTTTGTTATGTCTTGAATGTTTCATGAGGATACATCATTGACTTATGCGATAATAGAGATTTAGGTCTAAAAATAGAGTCCTAACGGTGTAACTAAGACCATCAAATTAATAACCCCTACTAATAGACAACGATGTCAAAAAATTAAGTCAACAAGAAGAATCGCTAAACACGGTTTTATAACGGTTTTGAACATGAGACTTATTACCAAGACTTTTATATTCCCCCTAACGGAAGGGCCTTATTATCTTTGGTTTACCTCCATCTTTTATTCAACTTCGCCATGAAGCTTTTATTATGACTTCGGTCTTGCCTTGCCTTTTATTATCCGCCTCATCGGTGGTTTTATTAGCCAAAGACGTATATCCTCACGCTAAAGCGAATTTTGGATCTTTAAAGCTTCGAAGATTAAGGCTTGATTCACTTTCAATTTTGCATAGATTTTTCGGCCTTGTGGGGCTTCAAATTGTTTGCTAGATTTAGGTGAGCACTTGAAATCTTATTATTGGGTGAAGCTTTCGATTATTCGGGTGCCAATACTTCAAAACCGTGACGCTGGCGATACCTTAATGTCTTCCCAATTTAATTACACGGAAGCTACTAGAAAAGACTAGAAACCCAACAATCCTAACTAAACCGCTAAGTCAATATTTATTAAGAAAAAAATATTTACAAGCGAAGGGAGAATAAGCAAACAACGAGAACACATGAGTTTTTGAAAGAATACGAGTACTCTACGTTTAGCATAGTAACTTATAATTAACTCTATCATTTCTCGTCCTTATTTAAGAGACTTAGCCTAATGTGTAGTTAAGGAATCAAAGCTAAGTGCTCAACACGCACGGTCGAGTCAAAAATTACTCTTATTCTCGCCATCGGAAAATCTACATTCGTGTCTTCAAACACTTATAAAACATGAGAAAAATTTAAAATTTGGCCATTTTTAGCCTTATTTTGCAACAAAAACGATAACAAAAAGATAAACTTTGGAAAGCGTGAAGGTTTGGCAAGACAAGTATCTATTCACCCCCCATACTAAAGTTAAACATTGTCCTCAATGTTTCGAGTCTAGGGGTGCAAAACACCCCCATACTAGAGACGTAGTCGAATGCCTAATCTAGCATGGAAAGGGTGTAACCATTAAATTTAAAGCCGTTTATGAAGTGTGCTAAAAACCTAAGGTTAGAACATCAAAAGGATATATCATGGATATTGAGAAATGTCTCCAAAGCAAACGATCGAGTGCTCCCATAAAACGAACATGAGAGGCTCCAATCGTGAAGATCATGATCTCTAAAGTTAACAATTCACAAACAACCACGGAACAAAGGTTGGAAGGGCACAAATCCCCACACGTAAGCTACATTAGAAAGCGATAATATGTACATAGGATAAGCATGGGACTCCCCCACGAGGCACCTCGTTTTTGATTACCGAGTCATGAGCTCGACTCGATCCCCTCAATACTAATTATCATTGGGGAAAGTGACTTGGTCGAGGTAGTTCAAGGATGGAATCTCCCCGCCAAAGTAGTGCTTCAACCTATGTCCATTCACCTTGAAGTTAGGACCATCATCTTGAGCTAGCTCGATGGTCCCATATGGAAACACTTGAGTCACGGTGAATGGACCGGACCAACGGGATTTCAATTTACCGGAAAAGATTTTCAATCTTGAATTAAAAAGTAAAACTTGATCCCCAATGTTAAAAACCCGGTTTTTAATTTTAGAATCATGCAACTTTTTAGTTTTCTCTTTATAAATCAATGAATTTTCATAAGCAATATCCCTTAATTCATCTAATTCATTTAATTGCATTTTCCGATGTTTTCCCGCGGTCTCCATATCATCATTACAATGCTTTAGGGCCCAATAAGCCTTGTGTTCTAATTCGATAGGCAAATGACAATTCTTTCCATACACAAGCTTATAGGGAGTGCACCCAATGGGCGTCTTATGAGCGGTCATAAAGGCCCATAAATCATCATCCAACTTATCCGACCATGATTGTCGGTTTTCCCCAACGGATCTCTCCAAGATCCTCTTCAAAGCTCGGTTTGAAACCTCGACTTGCCCACTCGTTTGTGGGTGATAAGCCGTAGAAAGCCGATGTGTAACCCCAAATTTTTCTTTAGAACCCTTTCAAATTGGTCGTTACAAAAATGGGTTCCACGATCACTTATGATAGCACGAGGGGTTCCAAACCGAGAAAACAAGCTTTTCAAGAACTTAACTACCACACGAGCATCATTGGTGGGCAAGGCCAAGGTAGTCAACCGCAACGAGAATGTACTTATTACCACGAGATGATGGGAACGGCCCCATAAAGTCTATACCCCAAACGTCAAAGATCTCACACACTTGGATGAGATTTTGTGGCATTTCATCTTTTTGTGAGGCTTTTCCTTGTCGTTGGCATGCATCACACGACTTAACAAGATCTTGTGCATCTCGGTAAATAGTAGGCCAAAAGAAGCCGGCATCAAACACCTTCTTAGCCGTGAGATTAGCACCGTGGTGACCACCCATGGGTCCCTCATGGCAAGCTCTAAGGATGTTAGAAGCTTCGGTGCCAAATACATAACGTCGGATGATTTGATCCGCACAAGTTCGAAACAAGTAAGGGTCGTTCCAAAAGTAGAACTTGACGTCACGAAAGAATTTTCGTTTTTCTTGAGTCGTCATACCCTTAATGATGAAGTTACCAGCATGGTAATTTTCAAAATCCGCAAACCATGGGGTGGAAGAATCAAGCTTAGAATTCACTACACCAAGTGTCTCGAGCGGAAATGTTTCGGTGATTTCCTTGGGCTCGTAAACACTTTGGTGAGGATCTTCCAAACGAGAAAGATGATCGGCCGCTAGATTCTCGGCTCCTTTTTTGTCAACAATGGTGTGATCAAATTCTTGAAGGAGGAGAATCCAACGAAGTAATCTCGGCTTAGCATCTTGCTTTGCCATAAGATACTTAATAGCTGAATGGTCCATATACACTATGCATTTCGTCAAGACGAGATAAGGTCGGAACTTCTCAAATGCATACACCACGGCAAGGAACTCCTTTTCCGTTGTAGTGTATTTAAGTTGAGCCTCGGTCATCGTCTTGCTAGCATAGTGAATAGGCAAGAAGTGCTTATCATGACGTTGCCCCAAAACGGCCCCAATAGCATAATCACTAGCATCACACATGAGCTCAAAGGGGAGGTTCCAATTTGGAGCAACAAGAATGGGAGCTTCGTTAAGTTTCCTCTTAAGGATTTCAAAGGCTCGTACACAATCTTCGTCAAAGACAAAACGTGTCTCTTTTTCAAGAAGATGTGTAATGGGTCGAGAAATCTTTGAAAAATCATTGATGAATCAACGATAAAAGCCCGCGTGGCCTAGGAAACTCCTAACTCCCTTGACGGTTTTGGGATGAGGTAATTTGGCGATGACGTCTACCTTAGCTTGATCTACCTCAATCCCCGCTTTCGAGACCATGTGCCCTAAGACGATTCCACTCCTAACCATAAAATGACACTTTCCCAATTGAGCACAAGGTTGGTTTCCTCACAACGTTTTAACATTCTCTCTAGATTCGACAAACACGAAGTGAACGAATTACCAAACACGGAAAAGTCATCCATGAAGACTTCCATCGTCTTCTCGATCATATCATGAAAAATAGCCATCATGCACCTTTGAAAGGTTCCCGGTGCATTACAAAGTCCGAATGGCATTCTACGATAGGCAAACGTTCCATATGGACATGTAAACGTAGTTTTTTCTTGATCACGAGGATCGATGGGAATTTGGAAGTAACCGGAAAAACCATCTAAAAAGCAGTAGAAATCGTTTCCCGCAAGACGCTCCAACATTTGGTCCATGAAGGGCAAGGGAAAATGGTCTTTTCGAGTGGCTTCATTCAACTTTCGATAGTCAATGCACACTCTCCATCCGGTCACGAGTCTAGTGGGAATCAACTCGTTGGCATCGTTTGGCACAACGGTCATCCCTCCCTTTTTAGGGACACAATGAATAGGACTCACCCAAGGGCTATCGGAAATAGGGTAAATCATTCCCGCGTCAAGGAGTTTAAGGACCTCCTTTTTGATGACGTCGTGAATTTTGGGGTTCACCCTCCTTTGACTTTAGATTGTGGGCTTGAAATCCTCCTCGATTAAGATTTTATGGTTACAAAACTTGGGATCGATTCCCTTAATGTCGGATAACTTCCACGCAATCGCCCCTTTGTGGTCCTTTAGAACATCGACAAGTGCGGTTTTTTCATCATTCGAAAGATCCTTCGCAATAATAACCGGCAACTTGTCGTCCTCCTCCAAATAGACATATTCGAGGTGAGGAGGTAAATCTTTCAACTCGAGGATAGGTGGTTCCTCAAGTGAAGATTTGGGCTCGATACTCATAACCTCCTCGGGCGGAGGAATGGGAAATCATTAAGAAAATCCTTGATAATCGAGAAGTCCTCATCGTTGTCGAGGTCTTCGTCACAAGTACGTGGAACATTGCATTCTTCCAACGTAAAACCACCACCTTCGAAAGGAGTGAAGGTTGGTGTCGAATTATCAAGAATTGGATCTAACATAGTGGGATTGCCACTAGTTTCTTCATCACCAAACCCTAAAACTTCTTGTGAAAATTCCTCGCAAACCACGTCGATCATATCAACGAGGTTGATGATAGCAACGGAATAAACATGAGAAAGTTGAGAATTTTGAGTTGCGTTTATAACAAGTTCCTCGTCGTTGAAACGTAAGGTGATCTTTCTAGCATGAACATCAATTAAAGCCATAGACGTATCTAAAAACGAACGACCTAAAATAAGAGGAACTTGAGGATCCGTGGGGATATCAACAACGATAAAGTCTACGGGATAGTAGAACTTCCCCACTTTCACAAAAACGTCTTCCGCCAAACCACAAGCACGAATCGTGGAATGGTCGGCCAACTCGATAGACATTAGTGAAGGAGTAAGATTAGGAAGATTGAGCGACTTGAAGATTGCAAGTGGCATCAATTTAATGCTAGCACCAAGATCAGCCAAGGCATAGCATTCTTCCATATCTTGAATTGCACAAGGGATCAAAAATTTACCGGGATCACCGACTTTTTGAGGTATGCGATTAAGATAAACCGACGAACAACTAGACAATTGGTGCAATTTCTCCTTGTTGTTCAACATACTCTTAAAGTTAGCGGCAAATCGAGGCATCATGACCAAAGCATCGGCGAAACTCACATTAAGGTGCAACTCACGAAACATTTTCATAAAAAGCTCAAATTGGTAGTTGTCGCGCTCTTGTCGTTTCTCCTTCCTAAGTCTTGATGGGTAAGGCAAGGGTGGTGTGGGTTGGGGCATAGGCATAGCCTTTGGAATCTCGGGTTCCAATGTTGGTAAAGGGTCGACCGTAGGTGTGGCATGAGCGGTACTTTGTGGGCTTGAGATATGCTCCTTTTCGACCACCACCTCGGGTTCTTCCTCAATTTCCTCCACCGTTGGAGTAATTGGTTGAGGAGTCGATTCTTTAAGTGCCTTACCACTTCGTGTGGTAATCACTTTCATCTCTGCCTTCGGGTTTGAAACGGTGTTACTAGGCAAACTTCCCGAAGTAGAGGTTTTGTTCCCCATGACGGCTTCTAAAATGGCATTAAGCTTAGCATCTTGACTATTAAACTTAAGATCTTCACTAGCGGCTTTTTGGTCAATTCTTTGTTCAAGCCTAGCATGACTTTGTTCAATTTTATTGTTTTGACCTTTAATTTGATTATCAAAATCATTTTTCAACTCATTTCTCATGTTAAGATTTTCCTTCACAAAATTAGCCAACTCCTTGGTGTTTTTAGCCGTGTCCTTAGCTTGACTAGCCAATTGCTCTTGAATGTTTTCCAAAATCTTATCATTTGCCGTAGCGTAATTCAAAAAGTCCATTGGAAGTTCTTTAGTGTAAACATTTTGAAGACCTTGACTTGTGTTTTGAAAATTACGGTTTTGGTTTTGATTTTGCAATTGGATACTACTTCCTTGATTCCCATAGTTGTTATTACCCTTGTAATTGTTTATTTGATTGCTTTGGTAACCAACTTGATTGTTTCGATAATTGTTAGCATTTTGATTTGGTGGAAAACGCGGTGGAGTCAATTGATTAGTGAGAGGAACTTGACCGTTTTGGTTATAAGTTCCCGCGGCCGCGAAGGCACTCGAAGTGTTACCACCGATGGTAATGCACTCGGAATAATCATGAGCTCCACCACAATACATACAAGAAACCTCAACCGCTTTAGCCGTAGCGGGAGTGGGTTGTTCACCAACTTTAAACTCAATTAACAATCCCTTAAGCTTATCAAAAATCTTGTTCTCCAAATTAGCCTCGATTTGGCAAGCATCAACGGTGTGTGACAATGAAGGCGAAGGAGAAGACGAAGTCTTACGAACACTCGACGTGCTACGAGGACTATAGACCTTAGACCTATTCTCAATGATTAACAATGCTTCCTCGACCGTCTTACACAAAAAATTACCACCCGTGATGGCATTAAGATAATCACGCTCATGATCGTTCAAGCCATTGTAAAACGTGTCAATTTGATGCAAGTCGGAAAAACCATGATGAGGACATTCGTGCAAAATTTCCTTAAATCTATTCCAAGCCGTTGAAAAACTCTCATTATACTCTTGTGAAAACTTTGAAATCTCGTTTTTCAAGTGCGTAGTCTTAGAGGGCGGAAAAAATTGGTTCACGAATTTTGAAACGAGATCCTTCCACGTCAATATAGAATTGGGTGGCTCTTTCTCTAACCAAATTTTTGCGGGCCCCGCTAAGGAATACGGAAAAAGCATCATCTTAATCGAGTCGTTAGAGACGTCCTTAAACTTGCAAGTGGCGGTGAGACGATTAAATTGGCGAATGTGGTTATGAGGGTTGTCCTTTTCGTCACCTCGAAACTTGTTGTTTTGAATCATGGACAATAAACCCGTCTTAACCTCAAAATTCTCCGCAAGGATAGCGGGAATCACAATCGCTTCTCCATAACCCTCGGTGGGTTCTTGAAGCAACTCCATCATAGTTCGATTAGCCATGGGTGCTTCTTTCACTACAATGGGTTCGTCAATAGGAGACTCCTCACTAGAAGGAGTGGTTGATTTGTTTCTTCGTTTACGAGCACGTCTTGCTTTGGAGCGAGTTTGCATAAACGTCACGTACAACGAGAGGGTGAGCAAAGAAGATTCTTTTTGGTATTTTTACTCTTTCAATTTTTTTTGTGGTTTTTGATTGTTTTTACTTTTTTTGGATTTTTGGAATTTATTAGGTAGACACAAATCTACAAATCTCCTCCTTAATCAAATATCTCGATTAAAGAAGCCTCAAGGAATGAAAACGATCACGTGAAGTGAACGCCTTCGATGACTTTAGAACGATGGTTGAACACCAAATCGCTCAAGAGGGTTTAATCAATAGAAACCAAGAAAATATATATGATACTTAAGTAATACTTTGGGCGGCAAAACCCTCGATTAACTTTCAATCTCAAAATACGCACAAGCAAGCGGAGGAAACGAGGCGGCGCGAAGCACTTTAGAGCCTTTTTCCTTTAGGTCGTGAAATACAACCGCCTTATACCCACCTTATAGTTTGTATTTCTTAAAATCGAGCTTCACGAAAGTATTTATCTATTTTTTACCTTTTTCTTTGGTTTGAGATTCGAATACAATGATTGGGTAATGACCTCCCAAGTCAAGGTTGTAATTTCTCACGTATTTGGAGTACTTGTAAATTTATTGTTCTACGTATACAGTATAGTAATAGTATTCACAAAAAATGAAAAACCGATAATACGTATTAGTAGAGTGCTACTAATACAAATACTATTATGGCTATATATAAAAACAACAATTGTTCAACCAAAACACAACACGCCTCCCTGGTAGCGGCGCCAAAAATTATTGTAGAAGTTTTTGTACCCTTTAGGAAAAGGATGACAAAATAGGGCAAGTATGCACGACGATTTAGGAAAACCGTGTGTGAATGACCCCAAAAGTGAGTTCGTTCTCGAGGAGGCTAGTGCGTTGTGTAATGAATTGATTTTGATTTGTGATTATATGATTGAATAAAGAAAGAAAGAAATGAGATTAGAAGAGAAAGACGGTTACGAAGACGGATTAAACTAAGACGAAAAAGGCGATCACGCAAAACCGTAAATAGTGCAAAAATTAAAATTTTAACCTAAAAATTCTTAAAAATTACTAAAAATCCACAATAATATTCTAAGAGTTTACAAAAAATCCAAACTTGCTAAAACCTTTTAATTAATTAGATAATGACTTTTAATGCTAATTAAAGCCCTAAAAATCACAATTAATTATTAAAAAGCCCTAAACAAGATTTTAAAGTTTGTAAACCTCAAAAATAACCTAATTAAGCTAAAAACTATTTTTTAAAATTTTAAAACCAAATTAAACTATTTTTAAACACTTAAAAACTATTAAAATCAATTAAATCTTAAATTAATTCTAGAAAATAATTGAAAAGTCCTAAAAATATTTGGAAAGTGACAAAACTCCTAATTAAGTGACTACAATATAGAAAAATGTAAAAACTTAAAAAAATCAAACTTTCAATTTTTAATAATAAAATAATATTAAAATATTCAAAAAAATTCAAAGGTCATAAAAAATTCTAAAAAATTACCAAAAATCTAGAATAATGTAACTAAGACAAAAATGCAATCAAAATTTTCTGAAACCTATTTAATAATTTTATATTAAATTTTAAAGTTGGTTAAAAACCCTAAAATCCTATAAAATCAAAAATAAGTTAAATTGAAAACTTAAATAGCTGTAAACCTCAAAAATATGATTAAAAACCTAAAAACTATTTTTTCAGATTTTTAAATTACTTTTTCTATTTTTAAATTACTTTTCAAAATTTAAACTAAAAATAATCCTAGAAAATTAATTAAATACGGGAAAAATAAACTTTTTAAACCAAAAAGTCCTAAATCCTAATAAGAACACAAGAAAAATGAAAACTTGCAAAAAAAAGATAAGAAAATAAGCTGAAATAAGCTTTTAAATAAGCTGTTAGTTAAATAAGCTACAAAACAGATTCTACTTAAATAAATATTGGAATGCTAGTTGTGCATAGAAAAGCACTTGGATCACTGGTTAACACGTATAGTCCTCCAACGAGGGGTCCCGTGTTCGAGTCCAGGCCAAGGAGCTTTTTGCTAAAACTTTTTCTTTTTTTTTTAAACTTTAAAACTAAAAACTATGCTACTTAAGCTTCAAAAAACACAAATCCAACCCAAATGAGCAAGATTAGAACAAACTGGAACCAAAAACGTGCTCAGATAAGATTTTTGTTGATGAACACAAGAAACAGTTATCTTCACTTGTGAAGAATTGGACAAGAGGTCTTGTCTTTGGCTATTGTGGATGTTTGATTGGACAAGAAAGGCACCCCTATACTCTGTTGAGTATAGGGAGTCAACAGCAAACACAAACAAGCAAGTATCAAGCACAAAAATCAAACCCAATGGCATACAAGTTTCTGATTAATCTAATTGTGTGACTGGGAGTGTTTGCTGGTTCAATGTGCACAATAATGAAATTCCAAGGCTCAAAACTTGCACAATAATTACTCAAATAGCATATAACCAATGCACAATCTCAAACAACCTAGATTCTAGTTGTTTATCAAGATTTCATGCACAAATTCCACAAAAATCATGCACAATAAGGACTTGACTGTTTTTAGCTATGTTATCCAATATTTAGCATACAAATGTGTTTAAACTTGTTCAAACTGAAAACCAATCACACTTACCACCTAATAACAACCTAAGAGATGTTTCTAACCAGTCTTAAACCAAGATATATGACATTTACCCTAGGTTAAACCCTTATCCAAACACCCTTTAATTTTCAGAAATTGAAATTTTTCAAACCAAAACAACTCAAAACTTAACCAAATTAATCCTAACTACTCCTAACATGCATACCAGTCATAAATCAACATAAACAAACAGCTAAAATTACATCTAAACAGCTAACATGCAACATCACATAAATCACCAAATCTTATACTTAAAAACTGAAAACTAAGGGACAAGGTGGTTACCTTGTTGGACCTACATCCAGGCCCAACAATGGCAGCTAGCCATCTCCAACAGGTCCGAACCTGTGCAGACCCTTGGACAACAAGTTTTCACTTGAAACCTTCCAAAAACAAATGAAGAACAAGCAATACAATATTCTGACTTTTTTCTTTCTCCTTTCAAATCTTTTCAAAAACTTCTCAAATAAACTTCTTTAAACACACTTAAACAATCCCTTAATAGAACTGGAAATCCAACTTTGAAACAAGATTTCACCAAAAGAAATCAAAGTTTCAGAAACTTTTGAAAACAAAACTGAATTTTAAAAAAAAACATAAAAAAGTAAACAAGTAGTAAATGAGACACAATCAATAAGCAGAAAGTAAAATGGATCTTTGTTTCTCATCAACATCTCAACACCATTTTTTTCATTCATTAAAAAAAAACTGGATTTACAGGGAAGTGACAAAGGAGAAAAAAAAGAACAAGAGGCATACACAAGTCGCATCCTTCTTATATAGGCCTAGATAGAACTATCTAGATACTTTGAATAAAATAATACAAGCATAAAACCCTAATGTTTAAAAATCCAAAACTGCCCTTGAGTTTGACTGAAATTTGGGTCAAATTGCCAACATGTGATGATACCAGCTGTTGTTTGGTGATCAGAGCGTCCATTTGAGCTTGGGGTCCAAGTAGTGTG
The DNA here is from genome assembly GCA_025667525.1 of Glebionis coronaria. NCBI lineage: Eukaryota > Viridiplantae > Streptophyta > Magnoliopsida > Asterales > Asteraceae > Glebionis > Glebionis coronaria. Next base: position 180,147,389 of record CM046882.1, read on the forward strand.
ATCCATCTGTTGATTTTGTCGGTTTTAGGGTTTTGAGGAAAGGAACGTTGCAGGGGAGGGGCCTACCTAACACATGGGTGTGTTGGGAGGGAATCTGAGAGTGGGGTTGTGTTGAGGGTGAGGGTGATTAGTGATCTGGAAGCAATTAACCAAAACCTCTTTGTTTTAGTCATTGTTCATCTTGGGAATTATTAGGGTTTATGGGTAATTAGGGAGGGTTTTAATCTGTTTTGGGTAAATTAGATTTAAAAAATCTATTTGGTGGGAAATTATATAATTAGGTTATTTAAATGGGTTGGGTGGAAATCTGACGTGGGGGGGGGGGGGGTGAGATGATGTGTGAAGTTGTGAGTGGTGGAGTGGAGTGATGTGGCAAGTTGATTGGTGGGGATGGGTTTGGATGTCTGGCAGAAATGGGCCCTCACTTTTCTTTCTTTGTTCATCTTGTATTAACAGCAACAAAACTTCATTTCCCTTGTTAATTAACTTTGCAAACTTGTCATTTTTGGCACAACAAGTTTTAAAACTTGTTTCAAGGACTAAACATGCACATTGATGATATTTGAAGGACTGATTTTGGCATTTTCTTCATTCTTCAAGGTTTGACTTGATTGTTGACTTCTTGGAGGACCAATATTGACAATTTAGTTTTGTTGAGGGACTAAATTTGCCAATTCTTCAAAGTTAAGGGTCCTTTTTGTAATTTTGACAAACTTTAGGGACCAAAATTGTAATTATGAAGATACAAGGGTATAAAGTGTCAATTCTTCCATATTGGAGGACCCTTCTTCAAAATTCTTCAAATCTTCAAGGGTTTTCTTGGAAAATTCTTCATTAGGGCTTAGTTCATCGTGCGGCTTCGTTTCCCGTGTTCGTTTTTGCATGATTCTTGTGATCTTTTGTCATTTTCTCAATATCCGTACCTAAAATACACAAGAAACAAAAACAAGCATATATTTGGGTATTTTGATGATATTTAATGCATTTTAAGCACTATTTGGACGATGAGACTATGTATAAAAGCAGTCTCATCAACGATCTTTCCTTATAGAGTGGAGTTTGACAAAACGTTACCATCTGGAAAGGTGTCATCTGATTCGTTGTCACCCAATTCTTAAATTGAAATCGAAAGGGTGAATGTTTCACTTGAGGTTGTCATTGGAACCATTACCCAAAAGACTCATGCCACTAGTACCTTTCCGAGATGTCTAATTGAATGTGTGAGTCATTTAATACTAGTGACTCATTTGATAACTATTGTTGTAAGAGCTATAGGATTGGAAATTAAGTGTTGATCATATCGAGCTTTTATTGTCGTTTTAAGGTCTAAGAATAAGGTTGAAAGTATTGGAGAATGAGTTAGGATGTTGCATTGAGTATGATTTGGTTGAAACTTGAATGAAGTAAAATTTAACCTGTATGGAATAAGAAATTGTTAAGAGAAATTCTTTAAGTTCTGTGATTGAATTATAAGGTTTTAATTGATTTTTAGTTTGTGTTAAAGGTTGTTCCTAGGCCATTGTCCACTAACGAGGATGTCTAGTGTCCAAGAAATAAATTGAAGAAATCTTCTTCCGAATTGAGACCGATGGATCTTCTAGGACATGTGGAACACTTAATGACTTTTGTAGATTAGTATTCATTGTGGTATCTTTTAAAAATCCCTAACTTAACTGAGACATCAGTTGGTAGGATGAGTTCTTGGAATTGTATGACATAGTGACACGTAATGTGTTACGGTACAATTTTGACTTGTTTGTGATTAATAAAAGACTACCTTTTATTGCTAAATTCTACATGTATCGATGTTATCTATCTTTTCTTGCTTGTTCCTAATGTTCGCATTAGTGATGCAACCATTGAACAAGTACTCATCTCGATTTGAGTTACGTTGTGGATTATTCGTTTTGAGCGCCATCGAGGTCATGAACCTCATGATTATTTGGCTAAAGCTCATTTCCTATCATATTGTAGTTAGTTCTTGGTGAACAAGCTTTCATCACTCTTTTGCAGATCACTCATTGTTTTTATAAAGTTAAAACATTATCCTTTGAGAAAAATTGAATTTTCATCGCTATAAGGATTATTCAAAGTGAGATTTATAAGTAATTGTTATCGAAATGAAGTTGTTTATGAAACACCTTGGAAAACTTAATTGTTTTCATAACAAAGAAAATCTTTGTAAATTTATTTTTGATTCTTATTTAAGAATTAAGCATGAAAATGTTTTTATTATAAACATGAAGATAAAATTTTGACGAACTGAGTATTGCATCATTAATCTTGAAATTGTATATAGTTGTGCGCCTACATATAATTTAGAAGGGACCATGCAAGGCTGATTAGTAGTCACCATGAAATTATTAATAAACACTAAATTTTCCTTGAAGATTGTGAAAGATTAAATTTTATGAGATCTGCAAGAAGTGCAAAATAGGGACATATTGTTAGAGACATCTACATATGTGCCCGTACCATTTATTTTTATGAGTCGAATTTACTCATCTGTGGAAATTGTCTTAATTGATAATTGATATCCCCTCTTTGTCAAATTTTCCCGTGGTGAGATTCTTTGGAAAAGTATATGATTACCGAGTGTTGATACCCGACCGAATGTATCGACGTTCTTATCATTTCTTTTGATTAGATTTCATTTAAATGGCCTGGGTAACAATCCGAGGAGCTTTCGAATGCGTACTCAAATTATGAAAACATGGGATATATTGATATTCGTTAAATGTTTTCGTCTTTATCTGATTTGAAATTCTCTCGCGTAGATTATGCGTTGACCTTACTCTTTTAAGGTTAGTTATGTCTCCTGTTATCCTTGAATTGTGAAGGATTATGAGTTATTAGTCTTTTGAGAAATTCACATCTTATCAACGGTAATGAAACTGGAAAGTTAATTGTGCCAATAGAATGGATTGATTGATTATGACATGACGACATTGTCTTAATTGATGGGAACTCGAGTAGAATTTCCTTAAAAGATAAGATGTTGATTATCAAAAGTGATCTAAATAATTCTTGATGGATGAGCATATCCTGCATTTAGACTTGAAATTATACCATGAATGGTTGTGAATTAGTCATAGATATTATAATCTAGAAAGAACCTAATATGAATTTATTAAAAGATGTTTCTGTTATCTGAAACTTTAGGAGGTATTTATTGGTGAATTACCTAGACTTTCGCCATTAAGGCAGGTTGAATTTGGTATTGATTATATTCCCGGTGCTGCACCTGTGGCATGTGCACTGTACGTCAGCACCATCTGAATTAAAAAAAATACCGTACAACTGAGAGCGTTGTTGGAGAAAGCTTTTATTCTACCGAGCTCGTTATCATGAAGAGCTATGGTGTTATCATTCCTTATGTTTATTGATTACCGTGAACTAAGTAAATTGACGATCGAAATCTTTATCCACTACCCAAGATGATAGATTTGTTCAATCATTTACAAGGTTTTAGCGTATGTTCTAAAGATTTGATCCACGACATGATTATCATCAACTTCGCATCCACGAAAAAGATTATCTATTCCAATTACTACATCTAGAACTTGTAATGAACATTATGAGTTTCATGATATGTCGTTTGGATTGACTAATACACATGTAGCATCCATAAATTGGTGAATCTCATGTGTAGGCGATGATTTGATAAATTCATGCTCGTGATCATTAAGGACCATTTGTTTGTTTATAATAATAAGAAGGAATTAATAATCGTTTATAGACTGTCCTGAATTGGCCGAATAATGAATACATGTACCTTGAGTATTTAACATATGATTTAAGACTTAATCCTTTACATGATTTGACCGAGTGATTAAAAGATAATGGAATCTATATTGACTCTTCAAAAATCAAGAGCCCTTTTAAGACTTTGGGTTTTACCAAAAAGTAGGTGAAAATATGTTTTGACAAATGTTTTATCAAAAAGTATTTTTAAGGAATCATTCCCTTAAACCCAGAACATTTAACTAAACTCCTGTTTAGGGTAAATGTTTGTGTATACCCCAAGACAACCTAAGAAGGATTGAGGAAACCATTTAAACCATAACTTGAATTTTGAAACGACAATTTTTTGCTTTTCAACTAAGAAAAATTGTGACCAAAGTATAAACAAAGATTTTTCGAACATTTACCGATCTTATTAATTATTTTAATTATTTTCGATAAATCAACAAAAATCGTGTTAATTAAATTCAAATTTATTTTGAGCATTTTTGTATAATTGGTGGAACTAAGAAGATTTAAAATTTTTACGTTTAAGTTTCATAAAATTAAATATTTATTATTTAATTACTAGTAATAACTTTCTAAGCTTTAGACGTCTGATTGTCCAAAACTGATTAAAAAATAATAATAGTTGAGACGAAACTAAAATTTAGAAAATATGAAGAAAGAAATTTTGAATGAATACGGTCATGATAATTATTTCATCAGGGAAGGTGAATGTAGATACTGACACATTATGTAGAAAGGATAAAGAATCAACTAGGATGTATTCCTTAGTAATGACTGTGCAAAATAAATTGCCGAGCAATTTAAAAAAAAATAACTGATGTTTGTAAAAAGGATAATATAGATAATAAAAGGGGTTCGCGGCTAATGTGAACCATTAGAATTGAGAAGCCGATGGCGTTAAATGTTTTAATGGCCACTTGTGATTGCCTAAATATGGAGATTTTGAGATTTAGTTATGTTGGAATCTTATAAGATTAAGTATTCTATTCATGTCATTTCTGATTAAATGTATCTTTATCTGAAGAAGTTCTACTAATGGCAAATTATGAAGGCAGACATCGCCTCATACATTAGTAAACGTCTAACTATCGCAAAGGTCATCATCTGAATTTGATTCGATTTGGGTCATCGTCGACAGACTGACCAAATCTGCTAATATCATTCCTGCTAATGATAGATTCTCGATGAAGAAATTGACTCTTTGTATTTAAAGGAGTTGTGTAAACATAGTGTGCCTGTGTCGATCATCTCTATCAAGATCCTCGCTTCGCATCGAATTACTAGAGATTTGCTCAGAAGTCACTAGGAACGAACCTTGATGAGAGTACTGTTTACCACCCCAATCGAAGGGATGAGGTAAAGTAACGATATGAAATAGTAGAAGTGTTGTTTTATGTTTGAATAATTGACCTTTGGTAATGGACCGTATAATCGGTTTCCTTTGGAGATATTATCATTGATAATTATCGTATTAGGATCGAGATCGAATCTTGTTAGGGTCTAAATATAAGAGCATATGTAAGCAGGAGTTGGGATGAAGACACCCGACATACACCCATTATGAGTTGGACATGTCTTTTAGGTTTAAGGTCTTCTATGACGACAAACCTAACCTTACAAAATACCCGACCCGCGAGTTCTAAAATGATTGTTGAAATTAGGATTTTATTATTGACTACCAGTAGTGGGCAGGAGGTTATGTGAATATGAAATGTAGATCTTGAAGTACAGGATGGGTAGCGAAGTTATGCCAAAAAATTTTACTTTGGAAAAACGAATAGATGATCTTAAAGATCATGGGAAATAACTCTCCGTTGTATGGGACCATTCAAATTATGTAAAAAGTTGGTTTGAAAGGCATATAAGCTGGATCTACCCTAGGACTTCAAGGGTTGCGTGAATTATGTATCATATATCGAACTTGATAAAATCTCTATCAAGTGAAAATCTGAATTCTTCTTGATGAAATTTAGATCGGCGAAAAGTTTCATTCATCAAATACCCGTGAACATCATGGATAGAGAAAGTAAGTCAACATTAAGCCTGATCTTATTCCCGTAGTTATGTTTGATGAAACTCGCGTATTGTAATGATTACACTTGAGAGAAAAGACTGAATGTGGAGGAAATATCCACATGCCTTTAACTCTATAAGAAGCGAGTAGTAAGATAAATTGATCTTTGAGGACAAAGATCCTGTTTAGGGGTAAATGCTGTGACAATCTGTCAATTTATGATTGATATTTTATTCTCAAGTATTATTTAAAAACAATATTTTAATGTTATATTATGAACTCACTCATTTCTGGGAAGAAATTTGGATTTACGTCTTGAAGTAGCATCAACTACGTCTAAACCGGAGGATTCTACGTTACGTGCTTACGTTTACATACACCGTTTTGGTGACAGTCAGACATTTTAGAAAATAAATTTATCCGTGAATATTATTTTGAGATTTTAAATTTGTGTTGGTTCATAAACTCACAAATTTACGAGAAGAGATTAGGACTTACGATTATAATTTAACGTCCTTTTCGACTAAACCGGAAACCTTATGATTACGTATTTACGTTTTTGAACTCCGTTTTTTATGAGACAATTTTTATTAGATGCGTTTTGTGCCGTTGATTCATAATTTATAAAAATATTTTTCGTAAAACGACCCGAGGGCACGCAAATCGAGAAAAATAGAATCCAGGAATATCCGTAAATTAGCAGGATGCGACAAAACAAGTTTATCCCACCTCCACACATTGGACGGCCACAAGTGTACAGCACACCCTTGTGAGGTGTTAAGCTTGTAAACAAAGCAAAGACACTTGTCTTAGCTTTGCCATCACACCACATGCACACAAAACTTGCCAAAACCACTCACACAAACCATTTAACACTTTCATACATGCAAACCATCATTTTTCTCTCCTCTCTCTCTATATTTCGTCCAAAAACCACCTTCAAACACCCCTCATTTGATCAATTTAACCACAATATCATGTGTTATTCACACATATGTTGAAGAACCTTTGAAGATATGAAGATTGGAGGTGATCTTAACCTATGAAAAGGAGTTTTCATGAGGTTAAAGGGCTGAATTCATGGAGGTGTTCTTCTATCCAAAGGACCCAAGAAGTTTCCTTGCTAAAGTTGAATATTTGATAACAAGAACCAAGTCTTGTTCATCAAAAACCTCATCTTTTCATCACTAATGGTGGTATAAAGATTGTTCTTCCTATCCTCTTGTTATTTTGATTATGTAATCTTGTATTTTCTTTATTTATGTATATGTATATGATGATGAATGATGATAAAAATATTATGTGGGGATTTGGTGTTGATAAACATGGATAAAAAGATGGAAAACCACATGTAAAATGGTTAAAATCTTGCTTAATATAATGGCTGTATAAAAACAGTAAGTAACCAAATGCTAAACTGATAAAATGTCATGGTGGAATAAATTTACAGTAATTATTAGATTTCATACACATGTGATAGTTGGTAATGCAATGGAATCATCAAAATGAGTGAGATATGATCAAAACAAAATTTGTATACCAATCTGAATAGTCTGTTTTGTAGGGACTGTTAAGGATACTTCGACATGGATTGAGAAGTAGCTATAACTAACTTATTTGTAGAAAATAATATGAAGTTTATGTCATCCAAAAATGAGCTTCTATCTCCTTATAGAGCTCAAGATATGATAAAAATGATGAAATTGAAACTAAAATCAGATTTTGTGAAATTAAAGTTTAATAGTATTATATAAGTACTCAAAATAATATAGTATAAAATGTGAAATTAAAACCCACTAACTTATATATTACATTTATATAAATATGTATAAGGATAAATAAATGGACATTTTATAAAAATGGTAGTTTGATAAGTTTTATAAGTTATAAAACTATAAACATGATTTTTACGTCTTTTCGGCTAATACCGTAAAATTAACGTTTTTCATCAATTAAAACTTAGACGGTCAGACCCGTCTAATGTAAACTTTTTAAAAGTCATATACTGATATATAAGTACTTAATACAAGTAAAAACCGATAAAACCCGAACTATATAACATATGGACATTAACGGGACAAAGTAGCCTTATTAGACTATAAACCCGACTAGTTGGTAAAACACTTATAAACTTACTTATTGGGCTTAACCCACTTGGGCCCAACATGTAAAGTATAATACTGATAATAAAAGTATAAAATGGTCTAATTTAAGGTAATGGACTTATAATAGGCTTATTGGACCTAAAACATGTAAATAAGTAAAACTAGTAAACTAGTATAAAAGTTACCAATACATAATACTAAAATGAGTAAATGAGAAGGTATAAACCCACTTGATCATCATATATATAAAATCATCATATGTATACATAATTTTTATTCTTATAAAGTCATTGGACAAGAGTCTAAGACAAAGTATTATTTGTCTAGGTTTCCGTGATTGAAGCACGTACCGTACATCCGAATCGTCGATAACCGCCTTTCCCAATCCACGTGAGTTCATAGCCTCGCACTCTTTTAAATGTTTTTATGAAATATTTTATAAACCCGCGAGGGAGATAACATGTTAGTTTTAATAAAATAGGACACCAGTTGTCCCGATTATTTGTTTATTGATTTGGACCCGAATGATTGTATGACCCGATGAATGATTATATGACCCGACAGATGAAATGAAATGGATTATTAAAGTTAGGTTATGTCACTAAAAGTACCATTAGCTTAAATTGTGAACTAACGGGATTTGGTAGACGCTTATGCATATAATAGTACTATTTGGGGACGATCACCCCAGTTCGCGCCTTGACGGTTGATCCCCGTCGTGCCACATTGATTGGTAAGCGAATTTATGTATGAGAAGATTTACACAAGCTTGATTATTGTGACGGCACGCTAATTTAGATGGGCAAATGAGTTTCGGGTTAGCTACCCGTTGTTTGTTGTAGTAAGGTAACAATGTCATGCGGCATATAATAATCAAAATAACGAAAATACTGCTTTATGCATTGAATTATGATATATTGTCTGACTAGCAATACAAGGTCTTATTATTGATATTATGTTCGTGTTTTGGTTTTATATAACCATATCCATATGACGGTTTTTATTTAACTTTATACAACGTTATAAAACGTATTGTATGATGTTTTTACGACATTGGTTCGTATAATGGTTTTGAAGGCAAAAGCCTATATTATGATTTTGACAAGGATTTGTATAAAATATTTTTGGCCTATTTTATGGCCTACTACAAGGATTTGTACAAAATGATTTTCGGTAATAAATATATACCGATGATATATTAATGGTTATTTAAACTCTATGAATTCACTCGGCGTTTTCGCTGACCTGTTCTTTTAACATGTTTTATCTCAGGTACTTGAAGGTAATTCTCGGGAAGACAACAAGAATTCATGGCCCGTACTTAAATAATAATTTCCATTCAAATGCTTTGTAAAACCTGTATGAAATACAATGACTTGGGACCTATGTAAATTTGATATTTATGAATGGAAATGCTTTATTATTAAACGACGCGATTTTTAAGCGTTGTTTATGATGTGAGTAATGTGCTATCCCGTAACACCAACGAGTCTTCCGCTGTATTGAATTGTATAAATTTGGGGGTGTTACAATATAAATCAACCAACTCATTCATTTATGTCGTATCTGTCGAGTTTGTTGTAGGAGTACTTTCTTGACATTCTTGCACGGGACGTATACTGTTTTGTGTAGGTGCCATTGATGGACATTGAGGTGCGGGACTTGAGCTGTTGTGATCAAGTACCATATGTGGAAATTAGTCAAAGTTCACATGAATTGTTTCGACAATAATGCTTGTTCTCTGTTATAGACCCGATATCCTTTCGACAATGTAGCATACCCCACAAAAATACATGCATCGCCTTTTTCTTTCATCTTGTCAAGATTTTCATCGTCTTTAAGAATGCAGAATAAAGATCCAAATACGTGAAATAATTTGACAGTAGGTTTCCTACCATTGATGATGTGGCAAGGTTTCTTTTCATGTCTAGGGATGACGAGAGAACGATTCTGAGTATAACAGGCAGTTGCAATTGCTTCAGCCCAAAATAATAGCGGTAATTTTGAAGCAGAAAGCATTGTTCGAGAAGCCTCAACCAAAGCACGATTCCGTCTTTCGACAACGCCGTTTTGTTCAGGAGTTCGAGCAATAGACGTTTGATGTTCGATGCCTTCTTCTTGAAAGTAAGATTGCAAAGTCTTGTTCAAAAATTCAGTACCCCTATCCGTTCTTACGGTTAAGACTTGAGCCTGAAGATTGCGTTCTATCATCTTGAGAAAGTTTTTGAGAACCTCTAGTGTTTCATCTTTGGACCTTAAGAAGAAAGTCCATGTATATCTAGAGTAATCATCAACAAACACGAGAATATACTTTTTCCCGTTAATACTCTCTACACGCATGGGACCACATAAATCCATGTGTAGAAGTTCCAATGGTCCTTTTGAGCTTGGGATAGTCTTTGTTTTGAAAGACTTCCGTTTTGCTTTCCCCAACTCACAAGAAGAACAAAGATGGTCTTTGACGAATTTTAACTTAGGAAGACCGGTCACAATATCATTCTTCGAAAGCAAGTTGATGGTGTCAAAGTTGAGATGTGACAATCGTTGATGCCATATCCATGCTTGAGAGGATGAAGCTTTAGCCATTAAGCAAATTGGATTTGATGAGGATGTGTCTTGTAGAGTTACCGTGTAGAGATCAGAACCACCAGAACTTGTTAGAAGGTCATTCCCATTGTAGTCTCTAACATAGCAAGTAGTTTCCCGAAAAGCCACTTCCAAATCCGCATCACAAAATTGACCAACAAAGAATAAATTGTGATTCAGTCCTTCGACGTAATAAACCCTTTTTATAGTGATATTCCCTTGAATCAAGTCTCCATATCCGAGTATCGGTGCAAACTGATCATTTCCAAACTGTACCGTACCCAGACACTTCTCCACGAAGTTAATTAGAAGCTTGAGATTTCCCGTCATGTGCTTTGTGCACCCAGAGTCCATTATGAAAAGAATGATCTCGACGAGCTGCATAAGAATGAGACGACAATGTAGAGTTTGACAAATGGGAGCCCTTGATAGAAGTGGGTTCCAAAATATTAGTAGGCATAGATACAAATTCTAAAGGAAATCTAACATTCATAGACCCGATTAGAATATTGGTGGTCTTAGGTACCTATTTGTATCCGGGTGGTGTAAATCTTGAGTACCCCCATTTACATGTCCTACTCACGCTCTCATAAAGCTTCTTTAACATCTTTTGTTTACGTAGAGTAGTTGATTCTAACGCACTTAGTTTCTTAAGAGGTTGATCAGTGAATTGGTTCAAAGTTCTTGTGGGTTTTCTAGTACTAGTGGGCACAAGAATAGGCTTCCTAGTTCTAGCATTCACGCCATTACGATTAAGAGCACAAGCATCATGATTGAAAGTACGAACACATTTTCCACATTCAACATAAGAAAATTCAATATTATGGTCTTAGTATTCAAACCTTCATTAGATGCAGTTACAGACGTTTTATTCTTAGAAAAATTAAAATTCTTACGGTGGTCTTCTACTTCCAACTTCTTTTCTTTACTATTGTTAGGCATGATGTTAGCCTCAAAATATTGAGTCAAACAAGAATGCTCGGTCATATATTCATTATGTATCGTATATTAGAACGTTGTAATAAGTAGTAGGTTACTCGTGTATTACTAGCTTAACTTTAAGCTAAGGTTCATTCATAAGTAACCAAAGCCCAAAAGGAAAGCCCGACCCATTATCATATAGCCCATCATGCCACATGTAGGCAAGTCTATATAAATCTCTCCTTGCATGTAAGGAGAGGTTGAATGGTCATTCTATTTTCTTAATCTAACATTTCACAAGTTTTCACACACTTCTCTCTCTTTTCTCTCTCTAGTTTCTTTCTCTAGAATTCATCTATTTTCTACCTTTCTTTCTTCTTTATTCGTATAAAATCATCATATTTAGGGACAAAAATTGGTATCAATCGCCATGGGGTAGTTTTTGTGATTCGTTGTTGCTATTATATTGGGTTCGTGTGATTTACACCTAACATCATCCCTAATTCAAGTATTTTCTTGTTTTTCGTTGTGTTTGGTGTTCTACATCATACTTTAGATTATCTACATACTTGTGGTAAGATTTTGGTTACTTTGGTTTGGATTGAAACACGAATTCCCAGGTAAATATATCATCTTTCTTGTTGCCTAAAGTCTCGAACTTTTTTATTGGTTACGATCTAGATATTACGATCGCATAAACCTGGGGTTTCTACTTGCGATCTAATAGTCCAATCACGTGTTGCGATCATTGACCACGATCAGTGTTGCGATCATTGACCACGATCACGGTTGCGATCACTGACCACGATCACGGTTGCGATCACTGACCACGATCACGTGTTACGATCCTTCACTACGATCCATCACTACGATCCATCACTACGATCCATCACTACGATCAATCACTACGATCCAAGACCACGATCAGGAACACGATCCAAGACCACGATCCAAGACCACGATCTAGGACTGCGATGGACATCTAAATTTAGTTAGAGTATTTTTTAGACTTAGCCACTATCTAGACTAGTTCCAGAACATAGTTTATACGAAGATTAAAAAAAAGCTAAAATATTCCCGTCAAGTAGCTTCAATTTTTTTTCCATACTAGTTTTAGGCTATTTCTAGCTCGATTTCAAAATTTGGTGATTACAAATTTTTTAGGTCTACCGTTTTGTCGGACTGAGGAATTTATTATCGGATTGAGAAAAAATCGCAATTTTCGGAATTTCAACAACAAAACAATCACAACACAACTACTTAAGATCCACATTCAATTCATCATTTAAGAGAATATTGAGATGGATTCTACGGTAGAATATCGTATGACGAACAACAACATAATGGTGGCGGGTAACAAAGAGAGACCACCAATGCTTGTGGCCGGTCGATATGCTCAATGGCAATTACGTTTTCTCCGCTATCTTGATACAAGACCTAATGGTTATGCATTGAGGCAATGTATTAACAATGGACCATATGTTTTCTCCGATATCACTGTTCCTCATACACCAGCCACAGACACTACTACAAAAATACCCGCAACCACAAGAAAAGAAACGTTATCTGATCTTACACCAGAGAAGTGTGCTTGGTATGATGCAGAAAAAGAAGCGATCTATATGATTCTAAGTGGAATTGGAGATGATATTTATTCAATGGTTGATGCATGTCCTACGGCACAAGAAATGTGGACGGCTATTGAACGCTTGCAACAAGGAGAATCACTCAACAAGCAAGATGTTAAAACAAACTTGTTTTGGAACTTTGGTAAGTTTACTGAATTGGATGGAGAATCAATTGAGTCTTATTATTCATGATTCTACAAGATGATGAACGATATGACAAAAACAACTTGGAGGTCTCCACCATGCAAGTCAATGTGCAATTTCTTCAGCAACTTCAACCAGAGTGGACACGTTTTGTTACTTTGGTGAAACAACAGAAGCAATTAGACAAGGTAAACTATCACACTCTCTTTGATATCTTGAAACAATTTCAGCATGAGGAAAATGAAATTCGAGCTGAATGAGTTGCAAAGACGGCTAATCCACTTGCTCTTGTGTCTACCACTCAAGATCATTGATCTCGTACTCCAAAGTCATACTCCATTCAATCATCCGCACCACGATATTCCATATCATCCAAGTCTTCATCCTCCACAAGATCACGCATCAAAGAACCAAGAGCACCATCACTACCATCTGAGTCATCATCTGAAGAGGACAGTGATGAAGATCAAGCTCAGAAGAATCAGGAAATGAAACAACAAATTGCTTTCATTATGAAGACCTACAAGAAAATCTTTAAACCCACCAACAGCAATCTTCGAACATCATCCAACACAAAGAACCAATATGTTGAGAACCCTTCAAGGTATGACACACGTCGACGTGGTGAAAGTCCTTCTAGGTATGATCGACGTAATCCAACACATGTTGAGGATTCTGCAAGGTATGTTCGACAAACTGCCAAGTATGATACACAGAGGATTGCCACTACTACTGGGAATAGGGAAACTATTGGAACGCAAGTGGTCCAACAAAGTGGGATTCAGTGTTATAATTTCCAAGGTTATGGGATATGGCAAAGGAATTTAGAAAGCCGAAACGGGTTAGTGACTCTAGCTATCATAAAGAGAAGATGTTGTTATGCAAGAAGATGGAAGCAGGGGTCAAATTGTCGGCTGAGGAAGGAGTTATGCTTGATGACACTGATGATAAAGCCTCCGACCAAGAATTAGAAGCACATTACTCGTACATGCCAAAGGTTGAAGAAGTTCTCAGTGTCACTGAAGATGACCATGGCCCTATCTTTGACACTGAGCCACTCGATAAGGTACACACCACTGACGAATATAATGTGTTTGGTGATATTCATGAGCATAGTGAGCTACCCAATGCCATTAATGACACATGTATGATGGAAACGGTTGATAGTAATACCACACCTGACTCATCAGACATGTGCAATAATGAGTTTGAGGACGACCAACATGCAAATGAATATGATGAAGAGGAACATTTTGCGCTTGCTAATTTAATTGCCACTTTACAAAAAGATGTCAAAGAAACTAAAAAGAGTCAAAAGCAATTAAAGAAGGCAAACGCAGCGCTCACTCAAAACTTTGAAGAATGCAAAGCCACTCTAATTAAATCTAATGAGACCCTTGAAAGTTATAGATCTGAGCTTCTTCAAAAGACCAAAGATCTTGAGGGTTACAAGGTTTGCGTTAAAAAGTCAAAAGGACGATCTTAAAAGGTCAATTTAATGTTTTATTAATGGAAGAACGTCAAAAAACATACCTTGCTACCACCAAAGTTAACGAACTTGAACAACGGCTTTTGATGGATAACACCGAGTCTGCTAAAATTCTTGATGTTAAGAAACAAGAGTTTGAAATGTTAAAACAAGATTTCACAAGTCGACATGAAAAAGATACTGAAAAAGTAACGGAACTAGAAAAACAAGTCGAATTTTTGAAGAAATTTGTTTATAAAACGCATGACTCTATTCAAACCGTAAGAATGATAGCACCTCCGTCTATGTTTAAGGGCTAAGCTAGCTTTTCAAGTCCTGATTATCTTACCCAAGCTCAAGCTGCGAACCCGCGCCTTTATATGGATGAGTCCGAATGGACCGATCCTGAATATTCTCTTGGTTATAATGAGAAATACCTTTGGGAAGAGGAGAGTAGATCACCGGTCAATAAAGAGTTTGTGAAACCATACAATCATGCTTATGAGAACAGTCTATATGGTCTTTTCACTACCCAAAAACAAAAGTCTCGTGAGGAATTGTTTTTAGAATGCAAACAAAGAAGAATTCGATGGAAGAAAGCTTTTGCTACTAAGAAAACAAACGTTTCTAAGTTCATCAACTACTTTCCTCTTGATGCTTCTAAAAGCAAGAGTATGCAGACATTTGGGTTTCTACAACATTACATTGATAATATTAAATCCAATGTTGACAACGAATGGAAACAACGAGAAAATGACGAGTGGAAAAAACCGATTCCTCAAGATATAACTGTGCTTATCAAACAAATCTTAATACCGAACACGGCCACATTAAAAGAAAATATTCTTGAATTTGAAAGATTAATTCGGTCTGAAGTGTTTGATGATTTAAAATATGTTGAGTCTACTGAGAAAGAAATTGACGGTCTTCAAATAGACAAGTCCGTTTTTTCAGATGAATATGATTTACTCTTAGAAGAATGTCTCTCCAAAGATATTTTGTGTGTTACTCTTCAATCTTGTGCTGACATCGATGAATATTCTGATGTTGCATGCAAATATCTTGATAAAATCAAAGAATATGAGCGTCTTGAACTTGAGCTTTCGAAACGTAAATAATATGTTGAAAAAAGGCTTTTGAGTTACTTCAACACAAAACTGATTTCCTTCAAAAACATTGTCATTCTCTTGAACTTGCTTTGCAAAAAGATGTTGGTAGTTTTTCACATGATAATAACTTGCAAGAAAAACTTTCCAAAACGTTTCGAGAAATGAATGAAAAGAGTTTGGAAATTAAAGGGTTGAAAGATCAGTTACAAGACAGGGAAATAGCGATAGTAGAGTTGAAGAAACGCGTTGCTAAGATGGGTGAGAAATTTGTGGAACCTATTGTTAAGAAACCTGTTGTAAGACAACCCAATGCGCAAAAAGTGACTAGACCATCTGTCTTGGGAAAACCATCTGTTTTCTCTAATTCTGCATTTGCAAAACCTACGTTTGCCCCCAAGACAGATCGGAAGGATCGGTTACCACAAAACACTGCCAAAACACATATTCGATCACAAAACATTAATAACACAAATGTGGTTAAACCAGGGATGTATAGATTGGCCACTACACCTACACACAACAAATAAATTCAACCACCTCAGACTTTTAGAAACACTAATAGACGTATGTCTTTTACTACAGTAGTAGTCCCCACTGATAGTGTTAGCTGGCCCCAGCTTAAGAGCACTCGCATGAATGAAAAGGTTTGGCAACACAAAAGTCAAGGGAAGATGAAGACAGTAGAAGACCACCCCAGGATTCAACTTTGAATGATTCGACTATAAATGCTTTGAATTTTAAGTTTGTTTGTGTGAAATGTGGAAAGTGTGCTAATGCTAATCACGCTATGTGTGTTTCGAATAATGTCAAAAGCGTAGCTACTAGAACTAAGAAGCAAACTGTGATGCCTATTAGTGCTAGAAAACCCAAACGCAAATTGAACCATTCTAGTGCAACCCCCCTGAGAAAAGTATTGCATCAGACTCCACAACTAAGACCACTAGAAGCAGAATTAGGGAATTATATGAGTCTGCTAGCAAGTCGTGGAAATGGTGGTTTGCTAATCAATGTCCTCCAGGATATAAATGGATGCCTAAAGTTAGGACATAAAATGTGACAACGAGTGTTAGTATGCCTTTAAATGTTGCTAAGGACACTAATGATTCTAAAATCACACCTAATGTGGTATCCAATTTAGTAAATACTTCATCGTGTTTTAACTCTTCTGCAGGTGATACAAATAATTCTCTTCATACTACACTCCGGATGCACGAAGCACATGACAGGGAATCTCAAGCTTCTAATTAACTTCGTGGAGAAGTTCCTGGGTACGGTCCAATTCGGATATGATCAATTTGCATCGATCCTAGGATATGGAGATTTGGTTAAGGGGAATATTAATAAGTGTGAAAACACTTATCCTTTTACCACTTATTTCCAATAATAACATGACCAAAACGTGTATTTTATGTCGTAATAGTCGGAATTATGCGTGGTTTGTGTTTTTATTGTGTTTTAGGACCAAAAGATGAAAAAGGAAGAAAACACAGGCTTTCACGGGCTTTTATCGAAGAAAACGAGAAAAGACGAAGTCAAGAGATCAAGAGTGCTTAAAGAACGGATGTCCAAGACCTATTCTGACGATTTATCGAAGAAAAAGTCTAAAGACGGAAGTTTAATGAAGTCGAAGAACTCAAGTCTAAATTATAGAAGAAAATTATTAAGACAAGTTCAAGTCCCGAGACGACGTCGGGAAAAGACAAAGAATTAAATCGAGTCAAGAAGAAAAGAAAGAAGGAAGCACACCATACATGCACTTCCCACTTAGCCAATAAATACCCTCCTAATCACATTAGGAGGGTGGTTAGCTAGTTTAGTTTTTCATTTTTTCCTTTCTTGTTTTTAGAGAGAGAAAGTTGCCAACTTTCTCTCACTAAGTTTTTCATCTTTTCTTTCTTTTAATCTTTCAAGTTTAAGCTTCTTTTGTATTTGGATTTCATTAATCTAATTCAAGTTAAGCTTTTTGTTCTTTAATCTCTTTCTACATTTCTTGGTTTTGCTTTACTTTTGATCGGAATCATTCTTGATCCGTGATTAAGTTTGATGTTGTGTGGTTAGAAAGTTCATTTCTTTTGTTCCTACATAAGCTCTTAGACGTGTAAGCTATGAGCTCTTGATGCTTATTGGCTTATTCGATTGTTTTGGCTTATTTACTTTTAAGTTTTCCTAATAGATTTATTGTTCTTAAGTTCGTTTTATGAAAGTTCGCATGATTTAGATTACAAAAGTTAACGAATTTGTGCTTTTTAACTCTTTTAGAAGTTTGAAGTGCTTATTGGTTTCTACTTATTTGCTTAAGCTTGTTTTCTCTTTGGACGCCATTTCCATCTTAGAAGGTTTACCTTGGTACGATCCATTTGGCTTCGATCGCTTAGACTACGATCTGTTGTTCTTTCCCTGGTACGATCCACGCCCACGATCACTCATTGCGATCTGGGGTGCGATCGAGTCTCACTTCCTTGTTTCGATCGCATTGACTCCGATCTGTTGTGTTGCGATCACAAACCACGATCAAAGACCACGATCACTCATTGCGATCGTGGTTGCGATCTGGGAGTACGATCACTACTACCCATCGCACCAGTGAGTGCGATCTGTTTCCTAAGTTGCGATCGCATTGAGTGCGATCTGGATTATGATTTGAGTGCGATCGCATTACGATCGGACTCAGGCTGTTGTTTTGTTTTTCTTAGATTTCAAATTTAATTTTTCCCGCCTTTTGTCTTAGTTTATTTTATTCAAGTTTTTAAGTTTTAATTTCCAAAAGATTGCACACTTTTATTTTTAGTTTAAATTCCTAAATCTTTCACTTTACTCAAACGACAACTTAATTACTTGCATTTAGTTTAAAAATAGATAACCAATCCAAACCACTTAATCTTCCACCAAGAACAACTGAGTCCCACTTTCTTCCAATAATCAATACGAAAAGATTCAGACGATAATATTTTAGACTTAGCCAAAAAGCTTCGTATTAAATGGCGCCGCTGCCGGCTCTTTTTGTTAAGATTAATGGTTTTTAGTGAGAGACGCGTTGGATTTTGGGATCCGTTCATCGTTGAACATTATTTTCCTTGCTTTAAAATTTTCAAAAATCCTAAAAAGATATAAAATCTTCAAAAACACAAAAAAATTTAAAAACCATAAAAACCAAAAATATTTCTTTTCTATTTTTCTAATCCTTTTGTAGGTGTGCATGCGTACTCGTGCTCGTAAGAAGAGAGTAGCTCAAGCCGAAGTCATTACTCAACCAATTGTCACCATGGAAAATCAACCAATGATCGTAGAAGGCAACACCGATGCAATTGTCATACCTGAGATTGGAGCCAACAACTTTGAACTCAAGTCTGGCTTTATACAAATGGTCTCTGCTCAACCCTTCTTGGGGCGTTCACTTGATAATCCTCATGACCACATTAAAAGGTTTCTTCTGCTTACCAATACGGTTAAGTACAATGGGGTATCACAAGAAGTGATTCGCTTGCAACTTTTTCCTTTCTCTTTAGAGGGACAAGCCCAAAATTGGCTTGATAAGGAACCGCCACAAAGTATTCTTACGTGGACGGATTTAGAGACCAAGTTTATCAACTACTTTTTCCCACCCTCACGTACTACCACTTTGCGGAATGAAATAATTACCTTTGAACAAAAGTACGGTGAGTCTTTTAGTGAATCTTGGGACCGTTTTAAGGAACTTTTAAGAAAGTGTCCACAACATGGTTTAACAAAAGTACATCAAATCAATACTTTTTACAATGGTTTAAGCATGAATGACCAAGATTCACTAAACAGTGCCTCGGGGGGGGGGGGGGGGGGGGGGGGGGGGGGTAATATTTTGGTTAAGTCTTCTAATGCTGCTTGGGATATTATTCAGAACAAATCTAGAGTGCAAACCAAGAGTGTTAGAACTAATGTAGCAAGTGCTAGTACTAGTGAAGCCGACAAAAGAATTGATAAGGTTACTTCGCTTGTGGAATCGCTTGCTTTACAAACTGCCAACAATGCCACACAATTCAATGCCTAAGCTAATGTTTTGAGCCAATCATGTGATATATGCGGGGGATCTCACTCATACACCGATTGTCCTTCAACTCATTATAATCCGGAAAATGTGTATGCCTCCAACGGAAACTTTGTTACAGGAAGCTATCAAGCACGTCCTCAAGGTGACCGCAACTTGCTCAGCTATCGCTCAAACAACTTTCTTTCACCACCTGGTTTTCCCCCCTAAAACCCAAACAACCTTAATCGCAACAACCAAAACCAACCTCGTGCTCCAAATCAATATCAAAACCAAAGAAACCCATATCCACCTCAAAGAAACAACCATGTTTACCAACAACCTGCTTATCAACCACCTGCCTACCAGGCTCCTCCTCTCAACCAACCCACTGTTTTTAATCACGAGGTTGAAACTTACATGAGGACTAATGATGCGATAGTGCAGAATCTTCAGAGGGAAATTCTCAACATGAAAGCAGATATGGTGAAGCAAGGGAATGATCTTCGAGCTGATATGCGAAACACTTTGGCAAGTCAAACGAATGACTTGAGGAACATGATGGCTAGTTTCTTCCCAAGTAATCAAGCCTTTGGATCGGGTTCTCTTCCGAGTAACACCATTGCTAATCCAAGAGGGGAGATGAAAGCAATCACCACTCGCAGTGGAAAAGGTTTAACGAAACCCGAGCTTCCTACACCTACACCGGTGATTGTGACAAAGGAAAACGAGTCTTCTTCTCCGAATCCTCCATCTTCTATTCCTCCAACTTCTACTTCTCCAATTCCACCACCTTCTACTTCTACCCCTCCACCACCCAAGGATGTGAGTGAGAATTCCATTCCTAAGCCTTCATCTCAACCCAATATACCTTATCCCTCAAGGTTGAGGAAAGAGAAATTGAAGAACAAGGATGATATTCAGGTTTCTAACTTTCTTAAAATGTTTAAACAACTAAATTTCAATATCTCCTTTGCTAAGGCTCTCGCTCACATGCCGAAATATGCTAAAATGTTTAAAGATCTCCTCAGTGATAAGGAGAAACTTCTCGATATTGCTCAGACCCAACTTAATGAGAATTGCTCTGCAGTGCTTTTAAGGAAATTACCAACCAAACTTGGTGATCTAGGTCGTTTCTTAATTCCTTGCAACTTCCCTGGGGTAGAGAATTAAATGGCCCTAGCAGATCTAGGTACTAGTATAAACTTAATGCCTTTAAACGTTTGGAAACAATTGTCTCTACCCGAGCTAGTCCCCACACGAATGACTTTGGAATTAGCTAACCGTACGGTTGCTTATCCAGTGAGGATAGCCGAAGATGTCTTCGTCGGTGTCGACAAATTCACCTTTTCGGCGGATTTTGTTGTCGTTTACTACGAGATGGACCCCCGTGTTCCATTAATCGTTGGACGTCCATTCTTGAGGACCGGTCGCACTCTCATTGATGTAGCCGTTAGCGATTTAATCATGAGAGTTGGTGACGATAAAATCGTCTTCAACATGGGTAAACTTTCTAAGCAGCCTTCCGAAAATGAGAGCGTTAATTTCATTGACGTTCTTGATGAGGCTTGTGAAGAACATTTCAAAGACGCTTGTAAAAGTAGTTCTTCTTCTCTACCCACTGTTGAGACAGTTTCCTCTATTGCTCCATCACTAACTCCATTTGGAGCAAGTGATTTCATCTTGAAAGAATGTGAAGCAACTTTGGGAGATGTGGACTTCAATAAGACAATTCTCCCTCCAATTGGGACGAAGACATTCGTACCATTGAGAAACTTCTCAATGAGGACCATATTTCTCCACAATCTCCTAAGAATATCTCTACCGATGATCCGAATTTGACTACGTCATCCATCGAAAATCCTTAGGATATTGAGCTTAAGGATCTTCCGTCTCATCTCGAGTATGTTTTCCTTCAACACAACAAGAAGTTACCGGTCATTATTGCTAAGGACTTGAAAGACGAAGAAAAATCCCGACTTATCGCCGTGATGAAGAATCATAAGAAAGCGATTGCTTGGAAAATCTCCGATATTCGTGGAATTGATCCTCACTTTTGCACACATAATATTCTCATGGAGGACGATTTTAAACCCACTATTCAAAGCCAAATAAGGGTGAATCCCAAGATCCATGACGTAATCAAAAAAGAGGTTATCAAACTTCTTGATGCGGGAATGATCTATCCTATCTCGGATTCACCATGGGTTAGTCCCGTCCATTGTGTGCCTAAGAAAGGCGGAATCACCGTTGTTCCCAATGAAAACAACGACTTGATTCCTACTCGTCTCGTTACAGGGTGGAGAGTTTGTATATACTATCGCAAACTCAATGATGCTACGAGAAAGGATCATTTTCCCCTTCCTTTCATGGACCAAATGCTTGAACGTCTAGCGGGTAATGACTATTACTGCTTTTTAGACGGTTTCTCGGGTTATTTTCAAATACCCATCGATCCCCAAGACCAGGAGAAAACCACATTCACTTGTCCTTATGGAACATTTGCTTACAAAAGAATGCCTTTTGGCTTGTGCAATGCTCCTGGGACATTCCAAAGGTGCATGATGGCTATCTTCCATGACATGGTTGAAGAAACCATGGAAGTATTCATGGATGATATCTCGGTCTATGGTGATTCCTTCTCTACGTGCCTTGCCAATTTGGAATGCATGCTTAAGCGGTGTGAAGACACTCGCCTTGTTCTAAATTGGGAAAAATGCCATTTCATGGTGAAAGAAGGCATTGTGCTAGGACACAAAATCTCAAAAGCCGGTCTTGAAGTCGACCGTGCTAAAGTGGATGTCATAGCTAAATTACCTCCACCTTCAACCGTGAAGGGTGTGAGAAGTTTTCTGGGTCATGCGGGCTTCTATCATCGCTTCATTCAAGATTTCTCTAAAATCGCTCGCCCGATGACCCACCTCTTGGAAAAAGATACTCCTTTCATCTTTTCCAAAGAGTTTCTTGAGTCCTTCAATCTTCTTAAGGACAAGCTAACTAAGGCACCGGTCTTGGTCACCCCAAATTGGGAGCTACCTTTTAAATTGATGTGTGACGCTAGCGACTTTGCTATTGGAGCGGTTTTAGGCCAAAGAGTGAACAAAAACTTCCAACCAATCCACTATGCTACCAAGACAATGACGGGGGGCTCAATTGCATTATACCACTATCGAAAAAGAGCTTTTAGCTGTAGTGTATGCTTTTGAGAAGTTCTGCCCCTATCTTGTCCTTTCCACCACAATTTTCTATTCCGACCATTCCGCGTTGAAGTACTTGTTAACTAAGCAAGATTCTAAGCCAAGACTTCTTCGTTGGGTTCTGCTCCTTCAAGAATTCAACATTGAAATTCGTGACAAAAAGGGAGCCGAAAACCTAGCAACGGATCATCTGAGTAGACTTGAGGATCCATATCAAGGGGATCATCCGAACCAAGAGATCAATGACTCTTTTCCCCTTGAGGCCTTAATGTCTATTCACTCCAATCTTGATGACACCCTGTGGTTTGCGGACTTTGCAAACTACTTAGCGGGTTGTATTCTCATCAAAGGGTTAACATCCCAACAAAAGAAGAAGTTCTTTAAAGATGTTAAGACTTACTTCGGGGATTACCCTTATCTCTTCAAACAATGTGCTGGTCTGATCATTCATCGATGTGTTGATGGACCGGCAGCTTTACAAATCCTCGATGCTTGCCATAAAGGACTCACCGGTGGTCACTTTGGTCCCAACTATACCGCGAGGAAAGTATTCGACTCTGGATTCTAGTAGCCCACCATTTACCGTGACGCTCACGATATGGTTAAGCATTGTGATGCTTGCCAACGCCAAGGCAAGATCACACATAAAGATGAGATGCCTCAAAATTTCATACAAGCATGTGAAATATTTGATGTCTGGGGTATCGAGTTTATGGGGCTATTTCCATCATCTAAAGGGAACAAGTACATCCTCGTAGCCGTTGACTACGTTTCTAAATGGGTTGAAGCTAAGGCTCTACAAACGAACAATGTGAGGGTCGTTGTGAACTTTTTGAAGCAGCTGTTTGCTCGATTCGGTGTTCCTCGTGCTATAATCAGTGACAGCGGGGCTCATTTTTGCAATGATCTATTTGCTAGAGTCATGGCTAAGTATGGTGTGAATCACCGTCTTTCCACCGCCTATCATCCCCAAACCAATGGGCAAGCCGAGATTTCTAACCGTGGATTGAAGCGAATTTTGGAGCGTACTGTGGGAGACCATCGTGTCACATGGGCCGATAAGTTAGATGACGCTTTGTGGGCTTTCCGTACCTCTTATAAGACCCCGATTGGTTGTACACCTTATCGTCTTGTGTATGGGAAATCATGCCACCTCTCCATCGAGTTGGAACACAAGGCGTACTGGGCCTTGAAGTGGGCTAACTTCGACATCAACAAAGCCGGAGATCTTTGCAAGATTCAACTCAACGAGCTAAATGAACTAAGGAATGAAGCTTACGAGAACTCACTGATCTACAAAGAGAAGACCAAGATCATCCATGATGCAAGCATTAAGAACCGAGAGTTCCACGTTGGTAATCAAGTTTTACTCTTTAACACTCGGTTGAAGATCTTCTCAGGCAAGTTGAAGAGCCGCTGGTTTGGTCCATTCACCATCGCTAAAGTCTTTCCATATGGCACCATTGAGCTTTCTCAGCCAAATGGTCCCAATTTTAAGGTGAATGGCCAGCGCGTGAAGTTGTACTTTGGTGAGGACATCTCTCATGAGATGATTCCATCCCTCACCACATTTCCCATGAACTAGTTTTGGGTCGAGTCAGGCTCGTGACTCGGTTATCAAAAACAAGCGCTTCTCGGGAGGCAACCCGTGATCTATCCTTTACCGTTTTCATAATAAGTGTAGGGGGAGCCCCGTATGTGTTTGTTGTCTTGTTTCTTATTTTGTGCAGGGATTCAAGCTTCAAAGAGCACCTCGTTGACTTTTGACGAACCGTGATCCCGTCTTCCTGGTTCTATCCTAAACTATCGTGATTCAATATTTCATATCTTATATGTTCACATAGAAATCACTATAGTTGTCCTTCCCTTAGCACGTGTTACACAACGTGCACAATGTCATAAGTGTAGGGGCGTTTACTCCCACATGCTTAAACATTGAGGACAAGGTTTATATCAAGTGTAGGGGGGACTTCTATCGAAGTAAGTCGTCTTTTCCATGAATTTGTCCTCATTTTAACCGGAAAATTTGATTTTTCAACATTTTTCAAATTTTTTTATCTATTTTGGCCTAGTTGTATGGTTGTATTTTCCTTTGTTATGGTTGTTTTCTTTCCTTGCTAGAATAAATTTTCAATAAAGTGGTTTTAAATTTTTCAAAGTCGTGAATATTTTGACTCAACCCGAGTTTACTTATCTAAGTTTACTCTAGCTAGTATCCTTAACATGTTTAAGTCAAGTTTTGCTAGGCTTTTATATAGGGAACTTTAAAACGCGAAAGTCTTAACTCTCACGGGTTAAGAACAAGAACTTTTCGCAAGTTCCTATAATTGATCCTAGAGAGTTGTTTATCAAGGGAACTTTAAAATGCGATTTCTAAACTTGAAAAAGTCTAAGAATTTGCAAGATCCTATAGATGACTCGAAAACCCATAACTTTGATTTAATAGGCTAAGCATCCACGAGTCTCCTTCCTTGAGATTTTAAACTGTGGAGGACGAGAGATGATAGAGTCAATTATAAGTTTGCTATTCTTTCGTGAATTTATGTGAGTTAATTATGAGCCTATTCTCCCATCGCTTGCTAATAAATTTATCTGCAATAAATAAGGTTGTACGATTTGAAAAGTTACTTAGCTTCTAGCCCAAGATCGTTTAAAAGTTGCTCGGTATTAATTAGAGTTCATAGCCAAGGCATAACTTATTGAAGCGGGATGCGAAAATTGGCGTGTCCGAAAAGGCCCTAACAAGGCATGAGGGCTACATTTTGTTGCTAAAGATCCAAAAGTGATGTGAAGAATCATTTATCGAAAATCAATATGAAGGATCGAGACACACGATGAAAAGCAAATACTCCCTAAAAGATCATGGAGAAGTCTATCCGAAAAGACCCTAGCAAGGTATGAAGATAAATAGATCCAAGTCCTAAAAGGAGGCGGATCGTTGTATATCAAAGTCCAAAATAAAGATTGGAGAAAAATGAAGAAGTCGTGGTCCAAGTATGAAGGATCTCTCAAAACTTCAAGAGAAGAAATTCCTATTATTAAGAGAAGACCATTATTTCATGAACGTCTTTCAAGATTTGTAGTATGAATTCACTGCCAAATATCGGTCCGAGAAAGGTCTCAAATCGTGAAGCGAGTTATGCCAAGATATGAACTTTAAGAGGTCCCGAGAAGCAGTTTTAAAAGATTTTGTCCTTTAGCTAACTATTGATTAAATCGTTCACTTTATTTTCGGCCTAAATAACTATCGAAATAAGTCAAACAATGCATCCTCGTGATCATTCAAGACAAAATTAAAATATACGAGATACACCTAGGAATAAGGGAGTCTAAGTGAATAATTGGCTCACATGAATTCGTGTTAGTTTGCTAACTTATAATAACAATGATCTCGTTTTTAAGCTTGGTATGGGGAACGTGAAACTTGAGGATGATAAACGTTCATGGCAGCCAAAACCCCAATGTAAGTATTTGATTTCTTTACTTGTTTCTATCTTTTTATTTAATAAAGGCCAAGGTGGGTTATTTATGATGGAAAATATAAACCGTGCTTTAAAATTAATGCATTGCATGAGGGCATTGCAATGGTCAAGTGTAGGGGATTTAATAAGTGTGAAAACACTTATCATTTTACCACTTATTTCCAATAATAACATGACCAAAACGTGTATTTTATGTCATAAAAGTCGGAATTATGCGTGGTTTGTGTTTTTATTGTGTTTTAGGACCAAAAGATGAAAAAGGAAGAAAACACGGGCTTTCACGGGCTTTTATCGAAGAAAACGAGAAAAGACGAAGTCAAGAGATCAAGAGTGTTTAAAGAACGGATGTCCAAGACCTATTCTGAAGATTTATCGAAGAAAAAGTCTAAAGACGGAAGTTTAATGATGTCGAAGAACTCAAGTCTAAATTATAGAAGAAAATTATTAAGACAAGTTCAAGTCCCGAGACGACGTCGAGAAAAGACAAAGAATTAAATCGAGTCAAGAAGAAAAGAAAGAAGGAAGCACACCATACATGCACTTCCCACTTAGCCTATAAATACCCTCCTAATCACATTAGGAGGGTGGTTAGCTAGTTTAGTTTTTCATTTTTTCCTTTCTTATTTTTAGAGAGAGAAAGTTCCCAACTTTCTCTCACTAAGTTTTTCATCTTTTCTTTCTTTTAATCTTTCAAGTTTAAGCTTCTTTTATATTTGGATTTCATTAATCTAATTCAAGTTAAGCTTTTGGTTATTTAATCTCTTTCTACATTTCTTGGTTTTGCTTTACTTTTGATCTGAATCATTCTTGATCCGTGATTAAGTTTGATGTTGTGTGGTTAGAAAGTTCATTTCTTTTGTTCCTACATAAGCTCTTAGACGTTTAAGTTATAAGCTCTTGATGCATATTGGCTTATTCGATTGTTTTGGCTTATTTACTTTTAAGTTTTCCTAAAAGATTTATTGTTCTTAAGTTCGTTTTATGAAAGTTCACATGCTTTAGATTCCAAAAGTTAACGAATTTATGCTTTTTAACTCTTTTAGAAGTTTGAAGTGCTTATTGGTTTCTGCTTATTTGCTTAAGATTGTTTTCTCTTTGGACGCCATTTCCATCTTAGAAGGTTTACCTTGGTACGATCCATTTGGCTTCGATCACTTAGACTGCGATCTGTTGTTCTTTCCCTGGTACGATCCACGCCCACGATCACTCATTGCGATCATGGGTGCGATCGATTCTCACTTCCTTGTTTCGATCGCATTGACTGCGATCTGTTGTGTTACGATCACAAACCACGATCAAAGACCACGATCACTCATTGCAATCGTGGTTGCGATCTGGGAGTACGATCACTACTACCCATCGCACCAGTGAGTGCGATCTGTTTCCTAAGTTGCGATCGCATTGAGTGCGATCTGGATTATGATTTGAGTGCAATCGCATTACGATCAGACTCAGGCTGTTGTTTTGTTTTTCTTAGATTTCAAATTTAATTTTTCCCGCCTTTTTTCTTAGTTTATTTTATTCAAGTTTTTAAGTTTTAACTTCCAAAAGATTGCACACTTTTATTTTTAGTTTAAATTCTTAAATCTTTCACTTTACTCAAACAACAACTTAATTACTTGCATTTAGTTTAAAAATAGATAACCAATCCAAACCATTTAATCTTCCACCAAGAACAATTGAGTCGCACTTTCTTCCAATAATCAATTCGAAAAGATTCGGACGATAATATTTTAGACTTAGCCAAAAAGCTTAGTATTAAATATCACGATAAAAAGGGTATACTACGTCGAAGGGCTCAATCACAATCCTTTCTCGGTTGGTCAATTATGTGATGCAGATTTGGAAGTTGTTTTAAGAAAGAAGACATGTTTTGTTCGTGATTATGATGGGAATGATTTACTCACCGGTTCATGAAGTACTGATCTTTACACAATTTCACTACAACACACAACTTCATCAACTCCAATTTGCTTCATGGCTAAAGCTTCAACGACTCAGGCATGGTTATGGCATCAAAGTTTATCTCATCTCAATTTTGATACCATCAACTTGCTATCCAAGAAAGATATTGTGAGATGCCTTCCAAGTTTGAAATTCATCAAGGATCATCTTTGTTCTTCTTGTGAGCTTTGCAAAGATAAACGGAGTAGTTTCAAGACAAAGACTACACCAAGCTCAAAAGGACGGTTAGATCTTCTTCATATCGATTTGTGTGGACCCATACGTGTTCAAAGCATCAATGGGAAGAAATACGTTATGGTAATTATCGATGACTACTCAAGGTACACATGGACTCACTTCTTGAGGTCCAAGGATGAAACACCTGAGGTTCTCATTAACATCCTTAAGTTGATACAACGTGGTCTTCAAGATCAAGTAAAAGTGGTACGTATTGACAGAGGCACAGAATTCTTGAATTCAACTCTAAAGAATTATTTTGAAGCCGAAGGGATTGAACATGAAACATTTGTTGCTCGAAAAACTGTGTTGTTGAAGTAAAACGGTGTTGTTGAAATACGAAACCGTACTTTAGTTGAGGCTGCTAGAACTCTATTATCTGCTTCAAAAGTACCATTACACTTTTGGGCCGAAGCCGTGTCAACTACATGTTACACACAAAACCGATCCTTAATTATCCCCAGACACGAAAACACACCATATCACATAATTCATGATCGAAGAACTTCACTCAAACACCTTCACATTTTTGGATGTACGTGCTACAATATTCGAGATGGTGAAAATCTAGACAATATAAAAGAGAAAGATGATGCATGCATTCTAGTGGGATATGCAACTCAGTCTAAGGGATATAGAGTGTACAACAAGAGAACAAAATTGATAGTCAAGACTATTCATATCAGATTCGATGAATTACAAGAAATGGCACTTGAACAAAACAGTTTAAGTCCTGATCCACAATGACAAACGACTTCCGTTCACAACCGCACGGAACTCGGAACTCAAGACCACAGCAATGAACCGTCAAGTTCAAAGGTGGTTCCTGAACATGTTCCTAGAGCAGATATGACAGTGGACACGACACTTGAAGAGTTCGAAATGTTATATGGACCAATGTTTGATGAATATTTCATGGGGGAGAACCAAGTTGTATCAAAGTCTTCCGCTGTCACTCATGATAAGAATGATGATACCGATCATCGTCAACAGAAGGATACAATTTATCTACTTCAACACGGGTTGCTGCAGATTTACCTCCTCAGAATATCACATCAACAACCGCTCCTACAACATCAACAACTACTATCATTGCTCCAGAGAACACAAATCAAGCAGATAATGCATTATCTGACGAAGACGAATTTATCAACCCATTCGGTACACCGGTACACGAAACTGGAGAGTCTTCTGCTCGCCATGTTGATCCGTCAAATATGCATACGTTCTATCAACGACATCCTTCAACACATCATTGGACCTGAGATCATCCTTTGGTTCAAGTAATTGGAAACCCTTCACAGTCTGTTCGTAAAAGACGACAGCTTGAAACTGATGGTGATGTTTGTATGTTCGCACTCGCCGTGAGTACAGCTGAACCAACAAATATCAAAGAAGCCATGGATGATCATGCTTGGATTGAATTGATGACGGATGAACTTCAACAATTTGAAACACTTAAAGTTTGGGAACTTGTTGACAGACCATACGATGTAATACCATTAAATCTTCGATGGATCTGGAAAAACAAGATGGATGAAGAGAACATGATCATCAAGAATAAATCTAGGCTAGTGGCTAACGGGTATGGTCAGAAAGAGGGTATTGATTTTGAAGAGTCATTTGCACCAATAGCTCGTTTGGAAGCGGTCAGGATTTTCCTTGCTTATGTTGCACATAAGGGATTCATTGTCTATCAAATGGACGTAAAGACGGCGTTTCTTAACGGTCCTTTGAAGGAAGACGTCTATGTCACGCAACCGGAAGGATTCGTCAATCCTTATTATCCTGACAAGGTGTATCGTCTCCACAAAGCACTTTATAGACTCAAGCAAGCTCCAAGGGCATGGTACGGCGAGCTCTCGAAATTTCTGGTATCCAAAGGTTTCTCAAAAGGTTCAATTGATCTAACTTTGTTCACTTATAAATACGGGGGTTACATTTTGCTTGTGCAGATTTATGTTGATGACATTATTTTTGGGTCTACAAACCCAAAACTTTCAAAATGGTTTGAAAAAGTCATGCACAACAAATTTGAAATGTCAATGATGGGCGAACTAAAATTCTTTCTAGGAATTCAAGTTCACCAATCCCCAAGTGGTATCTTTATTAACCAAGCTAAGTATTGTCAAGAAATAATCATAAAGCATGGTATGACCTCATGTGACCCCGTTGGGACACCATTATCAACCACATCCCTAGATACTGATTTGGAGGGAGATGCCATAGATCAAACGAAATATCGTTCCATGATTGGCTCCCTCATGTACTTAACAGCAAGCATACCAGATATATCACATGCTACGTGTTACTGTGCATGATATCAAGCACGACTGATGTAGGTTTTTCGTACACGTTTTAGGAAAAACGCGTATGAGTGGCAAGTATTAAGTCTTACGCTTTAGGAAAAACGTAAAACCGAATAAATGCGAGTTCGTTCTAGAAGGAGGTGTGTTATTAATGTGCCAATATATAAAATAACAATGTTTGGATTAGTGACGTTTTTTGTTGAGAAGAGAAAAAGTAAAGACGAGTTACGCTACGATTACACTACGACGAATGACGTAAAACGCGAACGTAATTACGTAAAACGCGACGAAATTAAAAACAAAACCTAAAAATTAATTAAAAGATTAATATAAGTCTAAAATAATATAAATAAGAATAAAAGTCCAACAAATATATTTTAAAACCTTTTATTAATTAAATATTCAATTTTTAATGCTAATTAAAGCCCTAAAATAATAAATATAATTAACAAAATGCCCAAAATATTAATTTATTGAATTAATAAGTCACTTATATTATTTAATGACTAAAAACTATTTTTCTTAAATTTTAAAAACTATTTTTCTTTTTTTTAATCACTAAAAACTATTTTTAAATTAAAATAATCCTAAAAAATAATAAAATAATGTCAAAATTAATTTAACAATTTTAAAAATCCTAAATTATCCTAATGAACAGTAGAAAATTGAAAAAGTTTGAAAAAAGTAAAAATTTTCACTAAAAGACAAAACTAGTTAATAATTAAACCCTAATTATACTAAATTAATTATAAAAAATAATTAAAAAGATGAACAGTAACTAATTTTTAAACCAAAAATCTTAAGTTAATTTTCTTAATCTATAAAAAAATTTAAAAGTGAAAAATAAAACTTTTCTACACTAAATTCCAAAAACAGCCTAATTAAAATTAATTTAAAAATGCAATAAAATGTAAAAAATAGAAAATGAACAGTAACAACCAAATAAACTAAACTGAAAAATCAGAAAATTAAAAAGAAAAATATTGCAAAAAGAATGAAAGTCTAATTCCTAAATAACCCCACTAAAGACAAAAATATAAAAACTGATAGTGACCTTTTTCTATGTTTCTGTCTTTTTGTGTAGCGGTGGCTACAACAAGCCTATCAGTGGGAAAGGAGTTCCCACTGATAGTGTAAAAAACGGGTCTGAGCCTTTTGAGGCTTGGATCTTGCTTGTTTGTGGATTATATTGGAAACCAAAGGCACCCCCACACTCATGGAAGTGTGGGGAGTCAATATTAAGCAATTAACACACAAGTCACTCAAACAAATTTCACACAAAGACCAATATGCAGTAACTGTTAACAGAATGGGGGGTCTTTATGGACTTCTTCTGATCTAGTGTGCTCAAAATTGATTTTTAAACAGCCACAAGTTGCACACAAGTCAAACACAACAAGTCACAACTATCTATGATCCTAGATACTTCCTAAAGCTAGAAGGCTTACAAGAATGGGGGCAAAAATAAGCTAAAACAAGCAGATTTGACACTATGCTGAATTTAGCCAATGTTTACAAATATAAGAACATGCAATCTACTTTACTATCCTACCAAACTGAAAACAAGGCACTTAAACTCTAACTACTACCCTATTGAAGTGTATTCAGGCAGGTTATAAGCCAAATATCTGTCACCTTCTTGACTAAATAAGCAGACCCAAACACCCTTTAAAGTTCAGAAAGTAGAAATGAACATACCAAATCACTACCAAATCAATTTAAACTGATTGATTTCTATCCTAACATGCATATAAGTCATAAATAAGCATGAACAAACTATTACTCTACCACAAAAACAGGTTGCACTCAAAAATCACATAAATCACTTGAAAAGTAAAAATATAGCACAAGGGGGTTCAAGCCTTTTACCATAGAGCTGAAGCCTTCCCTGGTGAAACTTTTTGGCTTTCAAGGGCTTATGGAGAGCTTTTTGATAAGCTTTTGATGTAGAGAAGTGATGGTGTTGACTGTCCAGTCAACACCCCATATGTCTTTACTTGGGAAATTTGATGAAAATGGTGAAGTCTTGTTTGTTCTTGGTACCTGCACAACACCACTAATCCAAAAAGCAAATTTCTTGTCATAAAAAGACCATAAGCTGTGAGCTTATGGCTTTTTAAACAGTAATGGTGAGAAAGTAAAAGATTTTTAAAAAAATCTTTAAAACTGAATTTCTTACAAACTTTGATAAAAACTTAACTTGACTCTTGGATTAATCTCTTGAATCCACTTTCACTTCTCCAAGAGGATTAATCCAAGCTGTTGAAACAATTACTCAAAAAACAATAAAACGGATTTTTGTGACAATTACCTTAAAAACAGAAACTTTCTTAATCTTTTCACTAAATTGCAACACAAATTAAATTAGCTAAAACAAGTAATGCACTTGGGAACTCAGTAGTATTTGCAAGATAATTAAGAAACTTTAACTATTTTTTCATTAAAAGATTTTTACAAATAAAACTGGAACAAGAGCCCACTCACATGTTGAGGGGTCTCTTTATACTAGTTGTAAGAACATACTAGAAACTAGAAAAACTGAAAACCCTAGAATACGAATTTCCAATCATGCCCTTGGAATCTTTGACTGAAAATGAGTCAATATGTGCCCATGTGATTGACAGCTATGAATTGGTGATCTTGAACGTTAAATGGATCCTTTGGGACCAAGGATTTGATGTGGGACGTTGATGTTCTGCTAAGATACCTTTGTTGCCATTTTTGAAGGTGACAGGGTTGTCTCGTGTGGGGTCCAGGGGTCACGAGATGGAGAGTTTGTTGGTGGGATGGGTTTAGAACATGATGAATCACCAATCTGCATTTTAGGGGATAAAACCCCTTTGTTTTTCACCCTAATCAGATTAGGTTTTATGGGGTAAACTGGGTTTAAGGAAGGAAGTTTGATTTGTTTTATGGGGTAATGAAGTTTAAATGTTTGTTTCCCCCACTTAATTAAATAAATTAAACTGATATTAAAATCAGTTAATAAATAAAAGAAGTGGAAGGTTGAGGTGGACGAGGGGTGCTTTCTGATTGGATGGTGGGTAAGTGAAGGTGATGTGGCGGGTTTGGAGTGGTGGAAGGGAGTTTGTTTGTCTGGCCCAAATGCCCCTCCATGTTCTTTCTTCTTGCTACTTCCATTTTAAACAGCCAAAACCTTCTTTCCTTTGAAAATAACTTTGCTTGTCTTGTCATTTTTGGCACAATGTATTAGCAAACTTTTACCAAGGGTTTAAAATGCACAATTTGCATTCTTCAAGGGCATAAAGGATATTTTCTTGAAACTTAAGGGACCCTATTGTAATATTTGAGATTTACAAGGGTATTAAGTGACAAGTCTTCCAAAGTTGAGGGACCATTCTTGCCAATTCTTCAAACTTCAAGGACTTGAATAGAAATTCATGATTCGGGCTTGGTTTCTTGTGCGGCTTCGTTTCCCGTGTTCGTTTTTGCTTGATTCCTTTGATCTTTTGGTGAATTCACGATATCCGTACCTGAAATACACAATGAACAAATACAAGCACATATATGGGTATTTTGATGATATTTTAAGCGTTTTAAGCCCGATTTGGACGATGAGACTATGTATAAATACAGTCTCATCACTCCCCCATACTAAACCATTGCCGTGTCCCCACGCAATGCTAGAATTAAGTATCATAGCACTTCCAAAATTCATTTTATGATGGCATAATTTTAAACTACTACACGTGTTTTAGACATAATGTATTGTTTTCATCACGAGAACGTGACTTTTAGGATCATAGAACAAGAACACGTGAATGCTTCGTTAGAAATAATTTCGTCGTTCTCGATTTTCACCCAATTCCATGCTAAGCGTGTAACGAGATCATTGTTATTATAAGTTAGCAACATGAACACATCTCATGAGTGTTAATTACACACCTAAACTCCCTTATTCCTACTTGGTATCTCTTATATTTTATTTTGTCTTAATGATCACGAGGATACATCATCGACTTATGCGTGAATAGAGATTAAGTCTAAAAATAGAAACTTAACGGTGTAGCCAAAATCATCAAATCAATAATTCATCCCAATAGACAACGATGTCAGAAAATTAAGTCAACAAGAAGGATCGATAAACACGATTTTATAACGGTTTTGAACATGAGACTTATTACCAAGACTTTTATACGCCCCCTAACGGAAGGGCCTTATTATCTTTGGTTTACCTCCATCTTTTATTCAACTTCGCCATGAAGCTTTTATTATGACTTCGGTCTTGCCTTGCCTTTTATTATCCGCCTCATCGGTGGTTTTATTAGCCAAAGACGTATATCCTCACGCTAAAGCGAATTTTGGATCTTTAAAGCTTCGAAGATTAAGGCTTGATTCACTTTCGATTTGGGCATATATTTTTCGGCCTTATGAGCTTCAAATTTTTGCTTAATTTAGGTGAGCACTTGAAATCTTATTATTAGGTGAAGCTTTTGATTATTCGGGTGCCAATACTTCAAAACCGTGACGCTGGCGATACCTTAATGTTTTCCCAATTTAATTACATGGAAGCTACCAAAACAAATTAGAAACCCAACAATAGTGACTAAACCGCCAAATCAATATTTATTAACAATTTATTATGCAAAAGCGTTGGGAGAATAAGCTAATAATTACTACACATAAGATCGTGACGATTACGAGACTTATAAATAACTCTATCACTTCTCGTCCTCATTTAAGAGACTTAGCCTAAAAAGTTAAGGAATCGAAGCTAAGTGCTCAACACGCACGGTCGAGTCAAAAATTACTCTCGTTCTCACCATCGGAAAACCTACATTCGTGTCTTAAACACTTATGAAAAACAAGAAAAATTTTAAAATTTGGCCATTTTTAGCCTTATTTTGCAACAAAATGATAACAAAAAGATGAATATTGGATAGCGTGTTGACGTAAGCAAGGTGAAGTATCTACTCACCCCCCCCCCATACTAAAACTAAACATTGTCCTCAATGTTTCGAGTCTAGGGGTGAAAACACCCCCATACTAGAGACGAAGTCGAATGCTTAATCTCGAGCATGGAAAGGGTAAAACGAATAACCTAAAAGCCGTTTATGAATTATGATAATAAGATAAACGTTAGAACATAAAAGGATATCATCGGATATCGGAATCTCCAAAGGCAACGATCGAAGCTCGAGTGATCCGTAAAACGAACACGAGAGGCTTCAATGATGACGATGAACCTAATGAATCACAATCACAAACAACCACGAAACAAAGGTCGGAAGAGCACAAGTCCCCTCATTACGTTAAACTAAGAAAGCAATAATATTTACAAGGATAAGCATGAGAATCCCCCATGAGGCACCTTGTTTTTGATAACCGAGTCAAAAGCTCGACTCGAATCCCCATAAATGTGATCATTTAGGGATAATCTTGGTTTGGTCATTTTTGGTGGGGCTTACATGATAAACAAGGCCCAAAAGTACGTGGAGTACTTTAAAAACCCGATAAACGTATACCGGGGTCAAAGATAGCGTCTTCGTTTTCGGATGAAAGACGAAACAACGCTACTCCAACGCAAACCCCAATGGGGTAGAAGAAAAGAGATGAGAAGTAGAAAGGTGGGGCAATGGGTAAGTCAACAACATGAGCTACTCGAGGTAGACTCACACCAAGCAAATAGATTAGATTTCCATTTATTGCATCGGTGGAAGACCGAGATTTCCCTTTACAAGCAATTCCGGGATCTTAAATCTCGTCCTCAGTGGAGAAATGGGAGGGAACATTTGGGGCTTCCCCCACACTAGATCCACACCAACCATCGTCAAAAGGAGTAGACGAGGTGGTAGCACTCATAAAACGATGTGATGACGGAGTTAGCAATGTAGAAAAATCATTTAAAACATTTTTAAAATCTTTTCCTTTTTCATCGTTTAAAAACTCTTTATGAAAACCCGATTTAATGATGTCGAAAATATTTGGCGTTTCTAGTTCAAAATTAGTCGCGCTAAAAATTCTCACATTTAAGCCTTTGGCGGGAGGGGGTGGCGGATTATATAAGTTCTCAAAACGTTTGTCAATAAAGAACACCGCCCCCTCGGGGTCTACATACTCGTCATCCTCATGAACGTCGATCTCATCGATTTCTTAATCAAAGATAGGCTTGTCAAACCAAGGTTTGTCATTCCCCTCCTTGAGTATCTTAGAAACTCTCTCGAAAAGATCACGATCAAGCACGAAACCATCATTCTTTTGTGGGGATCGTTGATAAGTTAGATCCTCACGAATGTGGTAAACGTCATTCTCAAATGAGGAGTGTTGATTAGGTAACTCCTCGAGAATGGGATTTGTGGTCACATGAGTTGGTTCGTCATCAAAAATAAGACGTTCCAACTCATTAAGTTCATCCTCGATCTTGGAAAGGTCGACCTCACTCGTAGGTGGAAGCGAAGGCATAAGAGCTAGCTCTCGTTCAATGATTTCCTCAATCTCGGGATCAAACTCATAATCATCGTACTTCACATGTTTCTTCTTAGGAAAATCAAAAATAGCATGTGGATTTCGAAGTACGTGATCAAGCTCGGCAAAATCGCCATCGTCATCGTCAAAGAAAGAGTCGATGTGAGCACTCACAACCATGGACTTACAAGCACTAGGGCTATGCTTAGGTGACTTTTCTAAGACGAGAGGATCGATGTCGATAAACCCTTTAGCCTCAACGGGTGTTGGGCTAGGCAAAGGAGGCACTTCGATGGAGTTAGAAGTTGAAGCCTCAAAGACGTGGTCCTTCGAAGGTGGTGAAGACGAATCCATTTTGGTCATTGTCGTGATGGCATTAACGTCACCCTTCGGAATTGGTGTTTCACTTGTTTCGCTAAAAACATCCCAAAGTGAGTTTTCATCCATAAATTTACACATACCCTTTTGGATTAGGTACACGTATTCTTTATCATTAAAATCATCATCTTTAAAACCGTTTTTCTTAATTCTTTCAAAACATGCATCAAGCTTCATTCTTTCCGCTAAAGTAAACATTTTGAAATCATTAGAATTTGAATCATTAGGTTTTGAAACCTCGGTTTTTTCATTCTCATAAAATCCTTGGGATTTTCTAGCGAAAAAGTCTATTTTCTCATCCCCATATCTCATAGTAAGTCTCCCCTCGTGAACGTCGATTACGGTTCGAGCCGTTGATAAGAATGGTCGGCCTAAAATAATGGGACATTTAGGGTCACACTCGTAATCGGATATAACGAAATCCGTGGGAAAAACAAACTTTCCAATCCTAACATAGACATCCTCGGCTATTCCAATTGGTATAAGTGGTGTACAATTTGCAAGCTCGATAGTCATGTTCGTGGGGGTAAGCGAAGGCAATCTCATCAATTTCCATAGAGAATGAGGCATGAGATTGATGATAGCACCTAAATCGGCAAGGGCTAAACATCCCTCAATCTCGGAAAAATCACAAGGTAGTAGAAATTGGCCCGGATCCTTTTCCTTTCTCGGCATACGCCTTTTGGGTTTTTTAAGAAGGATTGAAGCCCAAGTTTCTTCAAGGGTTACTTTGGTAAGGTCAACAAAGCTCTCTTTTTGAACCGTGGATGGAATTTGAGGTACACGAGGGTGTGCACTCTTTTCCTTGGTCGCCACGTTCACCCCATCGACTTTAGAACAAGAAGACGTCTTAGAAGTCGAGGGTTGAGAGGGATAAACAACACGGAATCCTTCAAGGTTAGGGGTAATCACACGACCTTTCTCACGAGACGAGGCGGCTTTACATTGTTCTTTCGGATTAGCAACGGTGTCACTAGGTAACGAACTCGATGACGAACCCGAGGCTTTGTTCATTATAGCCGAAAACATCTTTTTTATATCAATTTGCCCTTGCTCAATCTTCGTGTTTTGCAATTTTAAAGTATTAGAAAAGTCATTTTTCAAAGTACCAATTTCTCCCTCTAATCGTCTCATATTAGCCTCATTCGTTTTCATGTAATTTTGAAAATCGTTTGACGAACTATTTTGATTAGAATTAAAGTTCCCTTGGTTTTGATTACTTCTTTGAAAATTGTTTTGATTACCACTTGAAAAATTGTTGCCTTGATTGTTGTTGTTTGAAAAATTCGAGTTTTGGTTATTGTCTCGATTTTGCCAAGTTATATTACGACCTTGATTATAACCTCCTTGATTTTGATTCGAAAAATTTCCTTGTTGATTGTTTCCTTGAAAATTGTTTCGATTTTGAAAATTATTGCCTTGGTTATAATTGCCTTGTTGTGATGGACCGGCGTTATTTTGATTTTGATTAGAAAAATTGTTGTTTAACGCACTCACAATCGACGTTTGGCCATCCGTAGCCGCACATTCGTAATAATTATGAGGTCCACCACAAAACGTACACGAAACCTCAACCGCTTTCACCGTAGCGGGAGCGTCTTTCTTTTGCATCTCAATGAGATAAGACGTAAACACATTCGTCAACTTATCGACTTTTGCATCAACTCTCTCAATGTCGCGATTAGAACTACTAACGTTGGCGACATTGGCAACACTCGGTGCGTTGCGGAGTTGGTAAACCTTGGATCGGTTCTTGATAATTATCAAAGCTTCTCTCGGAGTCTTACACAAAAAGTTGCCACCGGCGGCGGAATTCAACGAGTCTTGTTCGTGAAAATTAAGACCGTTGTAAAACGTATCGATTTGGTGCAACTCGGAAAAACCATGGTGAGGACATTGCCTAAGCAATTCCTTAAAGCGATCCCACGCGTCTCTAAAAGATTCATTCGGTTTTTGCTCAAATTTTGTAATCTCATTCTTGAAAAACGTCGTCTTAGACGGTGGGAAAAAATAATTAACGAACTTGGAAACGAGATCCTTCCACGTAGTTATGGAATTAGGTGGCTCTTTCTCGTACCAATCCTTGGCGGCACCAT
This sequence comes from Glebionis coronaria, assembly GCA_025667525.1. Taxonomy (NCBI): domain Eukaryota; kingdom Viridiplantae; phylum Streptophyta; class Magnoliopsida; order Asterales; family Asteraceae; genus Glebionis; species Glebionis coronaria. Next base: position 180,187,186 of record CM046882.1, read on the forward strand.
CGAGCGAGTAGGGAAAAAGCATAAGCTTGACGACATCGGTGTCGACGTTCTTAAACTTGCTCGTGGCTAAAAGACGATCAAAATTCCGAATATGGTCGTGAGGATTATCGGCTTCACGACCTCGAAACTTCGTAGCTTGGATCAACGAAAGCATTCCTCTCTTGATCTCAAAATTCTCCGCCTCGATAGCGGGAATTACGATCGCGTCTCCATAACCCTCGGTGGGCGCTTGGAGCAATTCCATCATAGAACGATTGTCGGCCATCTCCTCTTCGGTTTCTTCAACAAGGATATTAGGAACGTCGGTTTCTAATTCTCGTCTACGTCGTCGATTCCTTCGATTACGATTGCGTCGATTCGAAGCTTCACTAGAATTGGAATAATCCTTCGATCGAGTGCGCATGCACTAAGCGTAGAATGGGTGGTAGCAAAGAAGATTCTTTTTGCGGCTTTTCGATTTTTCAATTTTTTTTGGTTTTTGATTGGTTTTTTTAATTTCTTTTGGATTTTTGAATGTATTACGTAGACACAAATCTACAAATCTCTCCTCGAATCGACTTTCTCGATTAAAGGAGCCTCAAAGAATGAAAACGATCACGTGGAGTGAACGTTCTCGATGACTTTAGAACGTTGGTGGAACACCAAAACGTTCAAGAGGGTTTAATCTTGAAAACAAGCAAATATATATGATACGTAGATAATACTTGGGCGGCAAACCCTCGATTAGCCTTCTTTCTCAAAACACGCACAAGCAAGCGGAGGAAACGAGGCGGCGCGAAGCACTTAAGAGCCTTTTTCCTTTAGGTCGTGAAATACAACCGCCTTATACCCACCTTATAGTTTGTGTTAATTGAAATTAAGCCTCACGAAAGTATTTATCTATTTTGCCTTTAAACTTTTGCTTTGGATTCGAATACAATGATCGAGTGATGAAATCCCGAATCAAGGTTGCGTTTTCACGCTTTTGGAGTACTTGTATATTTATTTGTTCTTACGTAGTACAATATAGTAATAATATATTCACAATAAAAACGAAAAACGAATATATCTACAATATAGTAAAGATTGATTGAGTGTTTAATTTAGGAAATTTAAACACGATTTATTTGGATATTATACTATAATAGAGAAAAATAACAAAAATGAGTATGTACGATATTCACGCTTTTCAATAAATGAAAAGCAAAAACGCACTACTCGCACAAACACGATACTAATAATAATGGCTCACTAAACACCTCCCCGGCAGCGGCGCCAAAAATTGATGTAGGTTTTTCGTACACGTTTTAGGAAAAACGCGTATGAGTGGCAAGTATTAAGTCTTACGCTTTAGGAAAAACGTAAAACCGAATAAATGAGAGTTCGTTCTCGAAGGAGGTGTGTTATTAATGTGCCAATATATAAAATAACAATGTTTGGATTAGTGACGTTTTTGGTTGAGAAGAGAAAAAGTAAAGACGAGTTACGCTACGATTACACTACGACGAATGACGTAAAACGCGAACGTAATTACGTAAAACGCGACGAAATTAAAAACAAAACCTAAAAATTAATTAAAAGATTAATATAAGTCTAAAATAATATAAATAAGAATAAAAGTCCAACAAATATATTTTAAAACCTTTTATTAATTAAATATTCAATTTTTAATGCTAATTAAAGCCCTAAAATTAAATATAATTAACAAAATGCCCAAAATATTAATTTATTGAAATAATAAGTCACTTATATTATTTAATGACTAAAAACTATTTTTCTTAAATTTTAAAAACTATTTTTCTTTTTTTAATCACTAAAAACTATTTTTAAATTAAAATAATCCTAAAAAATAATAAAATAATGTCAAAATTAATTTAACAATTTTAAAAATCCTAAATTATCCTAATGAACAGTAGAAAATTGAAAAAGTTTGAAAAAAGTAAAAATTTTCACTAAAAGACAAAACTAGTTAATAATTAAACCCTAATTATACTAAATTAATTATAAAAAATAATTAAAAAGATGAACAGTAACTAATTTTTAAACTAAAAATCTTAAGTTAATTTTCTTAATCTATAAAAAAATTTAAAAGTGAAAAATAAAACTTTTCTACACTAAATTCCAAAAACAGCCTAATTAAAATTAATTTAAAAATGCAATAAAATGTAAAAAATAGAAAATGAACAGTAACAACCAAATAAACTAAACTGAAAAATCAGAAAATTAAAAAGAAAAATATTGCAAAAAGAATGAAAGTCTAATTCCTAAATAACCCCACTAAAGACAAAAATATAAAAACTGATAGTGACCTTTTTCTATGTTTCTGTCTTTTTGTGTAGCAGTGGCTACAACAAGCCTATCAGTGGGAAAGGAGTTCCCACTGATAGTATAAAAAACGGGTCTGAGCCTTTTGAGGCTTGGATCTTGCTTGTTTGTGGATTATATTGGAAACCAAAGGCACCCCCACACTCATGGAAGTGTGGGGAGTCAATATTAAGCAATTAACACACAAGTCACTCAAACAAATTTCACACAAAGACCAATATGCAGTAACTGTTAACAGAAAGGGGGGTCTTTATGGACTTCTTCTGATCTAGTGTGCTCAAAATTAATTTTTAAACAGCCACAAGTTGCACACAAGTCAAACACAACAAGTCACAACTATCTATGATCCTAGATACTTCCTAAAGCTAGCAGGCTTACAAGAATGGGGGCAAAAATAAGCTAAAACAAGCAGATTTGACACTATGCTGAATTTAGCCAATGTTTACAAATATAAGAACATGCAATCTACTTTACTATCCTACCAAACTGAAAACAAGGCACTTAAACTCTAACTACTACCCTATTGAAGTGTATTCAGGCAGGTTATAAGCCAAATATCTGTCACCTTCTTGACTAAATAAGCAGACCCAAACACCCTTTAAAGTTCAGAAAGTAGAAATGAACATACCAAATCACTACCAAATCAATTTAAACTGATTGATTTCTATCCTAACATGCATATAAGTCATAAATAAGCATGAACAAACTATTACTCTACCACAAAAACAGGTTGCACTCAAAAATCACAGAAATCACTTGAAAAGTAAAAATATAGCACAAGGGGGTTCAAGCCTTTTACCATAGAGCTGATGCCTTCCCTGGTGAAACTTTTTGGCTTTCAAGGGCTTATGGAGAGCTTTTTGATAAGCTTTTGATGTAGAGAAGTGATGGTGTTGACTGTCCAGTCAACACCCCATATGTCTTTACTTGGGAAATTTGATGAAAATGGTGAAGTCTTGTTTGTTCTTGGTACCTGCACAACACCACTAATCCAAAAAGCAAATTTCTTGTCATAAAAAGACCATAAGCTGTGAGCTTATGGCTTTTTAAACAGTAATGGTGAGAAAGTAAAAGATTTTAAAAAAAATCTTTAAAACTGAATTTCTTACAAACTTTGATAAAAACTTAACTTGACTCTTGGATTAATCTCTTGAATCCACTTTCACTTCTCCAAGAGGATTAATCCAAGCTGTTGAAACAATTACTCAAAAAACAATAAAACGGATTTTTGTGACAATTACCTTAAAAACAGAAACTTTCTTAATCTTTTCACTAAATTGCAACACAAATTAAATTAGCTAAAACAAGTAATGCACTTGGGAACTCAGTAGTATTTGCAAGATAATTAAGAAACTTTAACTATTTTTTCATTAAAATATTTTTACAAATAAAACTGGAACAAGAGCCCACTCACATGTTGAGGGGTCTCTTTATACTAGTTGTAAGAACATACTAGAAACTAGAAAAACTGAAAACCCTAGAATACGAATTTCCAATCATGCCCTTGGAATCTTTGACTGAAAATGAGTCAATATGTGCCCATGTGATTGACAGCTATGAATTGGTGATCTTGAACGTTAAATGGATCCTTTGGGACCAAGGATTTTATGTGGGACGTTGATGTTCTGCTAAGATACCTTTGTTGCCATTTTTGAAGGTGACAGGGTTGTCTCGTGTGGGGTCCAGGGGTCACGAGATGGAGAGTTTGTTGGTGGGATGGGTTTAGAACATGATGAATCACCAATCTGCATTTTAGGGGATAAAACCCCTTTGTTTTTCACCCTAATCAGATTAGGGTTTATGGGGTAAACTGGGTTTAAGGAAGGAAGTTTGATTTGTTTTATGGGGTAATGAAGTTTAAATGTTTGTTTCCCCCACTTAATTAAATAAATTAAACTGATATTAAAATCAGTTAATAAATAAAAGAAGTGGAAGGTTGAGGTGGACGAGGGGTGCTTTCTGATTGGATGGTGGGTAAGTGAAGGTGACGTGGCGGGTTTGGAGTGGTGGAAGGGAGTTTGTTTGTCTGGCCCAAATGCCCCTCCATGTTCTTTCTTCTTGCTACTTCCATTTTAAACAGCCAAAACCTTCTTTCCTTTGAAAATAACTTTGCTTGTCTTGTCATTTTTGGCACAATGTATTAGCAAACTTTTACCAAGGGTTTAAAATGCACAATTTGCATTCTTCAAGGGCATAAAGGATATTTTCTTGAAACTTAAGGGACCCTATTGTAATATTTGAGATTTACAAGGGTATTAAGTGACAAGTCTTCCAAAGTTGAGGGACCATTCTTGCCAATTCTTCAAACTTCAAGGACTTGAATAGAAATTCATGATTCGGGCTTGGTTTCTTGTGCGGCTTCGTTTCCCGTGTTCGTTTTTGCTTGATTCCTTTGATCTTTTGGTGAATTCACGATATCTTTTGGTTTAGGGTTTAGGGTTTAGGGTTTAGGGTTTAGGGTTTAGGGTTTAGGGTTTAGGGTTTAGGGTTTAGGGTTTAGGGTTTAGGGTTTAGGGTTTAGGGTTTAGGGTTTAGGGTTTAGGGTTTAGGGTTTAGGGTTTAGGGTTTAGGGTTTAGGGTTTAGGGTTTAGGGTTTAGGGTTTAGGGTTTAGGGTTTAGGGTTTAGGGTTTAGGGTTTAGGGTGGGTATTTTGATGATATTTTAAGCGTTTTAAGCCCGATTTGGACGATGAGACTATGTATAAATACAGTCTCATCAACGACCCACATAAAATCACCTCAAGGCGGTTAAACGGACCTTTCGGTAACTCAAGAATACCATTCATTTGGGACTCTGGTATCCGAGGGAAACCGGTTTCTTTCTAACGGCCTATTCAAATTCTGATCACGCAGGGATTCTTGATACACGTAAAAGTACTTCTGGTGATGCACAATTTCTAGGTCAAGATAAGCTTGTGGGATGGTCTTTCAAGAAGCAGGATTGCACGCCACTGTCATCAGCCGAAGCGGAGTATGTGTCTCTATCTTCGTGTTGTGCTCAAGTTCTATGGATGAGAACACAACTCACGGATTATGGCTCCCACTTTGATAAAGTACCTATGTACTATGACTTAAAGTACGCCATAACCATCTCCTGCAATCCGGTACAACATTTTCGCACGAAGCACATTGATGTCATATATCACTTCATTAAGGAACAAGTTGAAAGGGGTATCGTTGAACTATACTTTGTTGGAACTGATTACCAATTAGTTGACTTGTTTACAAAAGCTCTTTAAAAAGATAGGTTTGCGTATCTAGTTAGGCAAATTGGTATGAGATGTTTGACTCCAACAGAACTTGAGATTCTGGCAAAGAAGCCTGCTTGATTCATCTATCAAACATCTACCTATAAATATACATAGAAAAAAAATTAAAAAAATGGAAAACCTTCAAAATACCAAAAATATTTTTCTTGACATGTCTTTCAGTATCGATAATATGGACGTACCTAGAAATGTCGCTCAATAACGACACGGGTGTGTACATAAAGCTTGAATGAAAGTTGTAAATATTTTTCAAAATATGTCATTTAGATGATTTAGAATTATATCAGATTGCGACTCGTGCTTCAAAGAAATGAAAGTTCATCATGGTTGATAACTTATCCTCAACAACGGGAAACTTAAATTTCTCGATCATGAGCTTTCCTTAAAAACATTCAAAGTTCTTAAGCTCATTTAAACGACTTACAATTAAATGTCATACTATAACTCGAACTTAAAATAAAGGAAAGTGTATCTTTAAATACAACTTATCCTACCAAACGAGTAGCGGAATCTATCTTGGGTTGAGCTTGTCACAAAACATTCAACGTTTTAAGCTCAACACGATGGCTTGTAATCACTTTCATATTGCAAAACGGTTCTATATTTACGTGGGAGTGTACGCTTTAGTGCCCTTACCCTCAACAAAAGAAGAGAAATCTTCTTACACTTGAGTGGATTCGTCAAGACATTCAAATTCTATGAACTCAAAAAAGCGAAATGTGGAACAAATCCTCACAATGAAAATTCAATTAGATCAATCTCTGAGGGGGAGCATTTCAACTTCATGCAAAAGATTAACACATCTTTCTCCCGGAGATTTTCGAGACTATTTGTCAAAATATATTTTAATCAAATTTGGTATCTCTAATATCAAATTTTTTTATATATTAGAGATAGGGGAGAAAATGTGATTAAATTGTGATCTTATATAAGACCCAAACACTTTAACTCTTACCTACATGTGCAAAAAACTTTCGATTATCGATGCACATGTGAACGGGGAGCATTTCTGAAACGACAAAAACTATCAAGGTGTTAAATGTTTTTCAAACACCTTGTTAGATATTTGAAGTGGTTTTTATGGTTACGATCAATACCCAAAAAAATCATTAATTCACGATGTTATTGGTGTTAAAAGGGTGGTTAGGTTTGAGTCCTATGATCCAACCAGAACCGGAGGGATCTTCCTAGGGACAATCCAATAGAATATTAGAAGTCCTTAGAAAAGATGGAGTAGAATATGAACGTAGCTGAATGCCGACTAAGTACTGATGCTAGCACTGGAAAAATCACAACAAGGTGCTAGTAATGATGTCTTGGTAAGCATTGAAGGGGTTGAAGAATGAAAAAGAAATGTAAGGATAAAGGGTGTAAAGAAAGAAGCCCTCCTTACAACTTAGGCAGAAACCGGGTCAATGATAGGTGTGAAAACACCCATCCTTTACCGCTTAACTATAATAATAACCAAGCCAAAACGTGTATTTTATGTCGTAAATGTCGGAATTATGCGTGGTTTGTGTTTTTATTGTGTTTTAGGACCAAAAGATGAAAAAGGAAGAATATACGGGCTTTTACGGGCTTTTATCGATGAAAACGAGAAAAGACGAAGTAAAAAGATCAAGAGTGCAAAAAGAACGGAAGTCCAAGGCCTATTCTGAAGATTTATCGAAGAAAAAGTCTAAAGACGGAAGTTTAATGAAGTCGAAGAACTCAAGTCAAATTATTTAAGAAATTATAAGACAAGTTCAGTTTATATCGACAAATCCTGAGACGACGTCGAGAAAGACAAAGAATTTAAATCGAGTCGAGACAAGAAGAAAGAAATAAGAAAGCATCATCACATGTACTCCTCCTATAAATACCCTCCTAATGTGTCATTAGGAGGGTGGTTAACTAGTAGTAGTTTTTAGTTTTTTTATTGTAAGGTAAGTAGGAGTAGATTAATATACTTTCTCTCTAGTTTTTCTTAATGTTCTTCAAGCTTTCTCTTTAATCTTTTGTTAAATCTTTGATCTTTAATCTTTTAAATTCAAGTTCTTAATCATCTTCTTCTACCTTTCTTTATTTTTTTTATCTTTGATTCACGTTAATCTTTGATTTACTTTCACCTTGATGTTTATTTGATTAAAAAGTTTATCTTTTTATTCATCTATAAGTCTTTAATCCGGATTAAGCTTTGAACTTGACATGCTTATTGGCTTATTTTGTATTTAGCTTATTTGTTTTAAAAGTTTTCTTAAAAGTTTTATCTTTTCATAGTTTGATTTAAAAAGTTTCTTATTTAGAGTTTTGTAAGTTTTTATTTGTGCTTATTTAGTTATTTTCATTAAATAGTTAGTTAAGTTTCGGTTTGAGCTTTTTGAAAAGTAGCTTATTTACTAGCTTTTTACAAATTTCTTTCAATCGGAATAGGGTTTCCCTATTCCGACCAGCATTCCGATTTGGCCCCTTTTTATTCCGACTAGCTTCCCTTTTATCCCGATCAAAGGATCGGAAAAGGGTTTTGTTATTCCGATTGGGATTCCAATCTGCATTCCGATGGTAGGCTCTCATTTGATATTCCGATAGTACTAGTTTTCTGTAATTCTGATAACTGTTTTTTATATACATTCTGATTGGGTGTATTCCGATCAACAACATTCCGATAGGGCTTAGTTCCATTATTACGATCACTTACTTTTGACATATTCCGATAGTTTTGCCTTAGTTTATTCCGACGGGATTCCGACCAGCATTCCGACAAGGGTGTTTATAGGATTATTCCGACGGGTTTAATTAATTTCTAATTTTAGAGAAAAAAGTGACAGTTTTTCTAGTTTTGCTTTTATCCTATTTTAATTACGTTTCGCATTTACTTTTTAATTAGTTATAGACAAAGACAACCTATTTATTTTCCACCAAGAACGACTGAGTCGCACTCTTGACTAGTAATCAATTCGAAAAGACTGGTATAACGAATCTTTTTCATACTAGGTGAAAACCTTGTATTAAATGGCGCCGCTTCCGGCTCTTTTCGTGAAGATTAACGGTTTATTGTGAGAGACGCGTTGGATTTTGGGATCCGTTCACTCTTGAACGTTATTTTTCTTGTCTAATTTTAAAAAAATTTCAAAAATCCTAAGAAATATAAAATTTTCAAAAATAAAAAAATATAGAAAAACATAAAAAACCAAAAATATTTCTTGTCTATCTTTCTTTTCCTTTGGTAGGTGTGTATGCTTACCCGTGCTCGTAAGAAGAAAGCAACTCAAGCCAAAGTCGAAACTCCACCTATTGTCACCATGGACAATCGACCAATGATCGAGCTTTTGCAATCACACGTAGAGGGCAACACTGATGCTATTGTCATACCCGAGATTGGAGCCAACAATTTTGAGCTCAAATCCGGCTTCATTCAAATGGTCTCTGCTCGACCATTCTTGAGGCGTACACTTGATGATCCTCATGACCATATCAAAAGGTTTCTTCAACTCACTAATACGGTCAAGTTTAATGAGGTTTCACAAGAGGTAATTCGCTTGCAACTTTTTCCTTTCTCCTTAAAGGGACAAGCCCAGCATTGGCTTGATAAGGAACCGCCATAAAGTATTCTAACGTGGTCGGACTTAGAGACCAAATTCCTCAACTACTTTTTCCCACCCTCACGTACTACCGCTTTGCGGAATGTAATCATTAACTTTGAACAAAAGTACGGTGAGACATTTAGTGAATCTTGGGACCGTTTTAAGGAACTTTTAAGAAAGTGTCCACAACATGGTTTCACAAAAGTACATCAACTTAATACTTTTTACAATGGTTTAAGAATGAATGACCAAGATTCACTAAATAGTGCCTCGGCGGGTAATATTTTGGTTAAGTCTTCTAATGTCGCATGGGATATTATTGAGAATAAATCTAAAGTGAAAACCAAAAGTGTTTCGGCTAATGTGGCTAGTGCTAGCACTAGTGACACCCAAAGGAGACTTGATAAGCTTACTACGGTTGTTGAAGCACTTGCTTTACAAGCCGTTAACAATGTCAAAAATAACAATGCTATTAATATAACTTGTGAAACTTGTGGTGGGCAACACTATTATGCTAATTGTGATAAAGCTTATGATCAATCTCACGGGGAAGTGTATGCTTACAACAACACCGAGAGAGTTCATTTCAAGCCTAATGTCGATGTAAAACACTTGTCTTACAACTCGAAAAATTATTTGGCTCCACCCGGTTTTCAACAAAGACCACCACAACCTAACCAAAACAACCAAGGGCCGCCAAGAGCTAATTTTTAAGGTAATGCCAATGTGAGGGGCTCAAATGCAAATCAGGGAAACTTTCACATGCAAAATCAAGGCTTTCCAAACCAAGGTTTTAATCCTCAAGGTTTTCCACCTTATAACCAATACCCAAACCAAGGTTTTCAACAACAAGGTTTGAATTTACTCATCCGTCAATGGACTTGGTTTTGCAAAAAATGATTGAACATGAGAAAATCATGAAAGCAATGCAAGAATCTACTAGACAAATTCAAGAGTCCACGGATAGGAAATTCGTTCAAATGTTACAAACCCTTCGCCCCTAAGGTGCTCTTCCTTCTAACACCGAAACAAACCCTAGAGCGAATATGAGTGCTATTACTACCCGAAGTGGAGCAACTCTAGTAGGACCTTCTATCCCTCCTCCCATTACTCCATCTACACCTCCTCCACCCCTATTTATCCCTCCTACTACCACACCTAGTACTAGTTCTCCATTACCGTCTCCACCTATTAATGAAGAGGTACCCAAACAAAACCCGCCACCAACCCCACCAACCACCTCTAAACCTTCAACATCTCAACCTTTACCTGCTACACCTACACCACCTAAACCCAACATCCTTTATCCTTCTCGGTTAGACAAGTGCAAATTGCTTACGAAAGAGGATGCTCAAGTCATTAGCCTCGTTGAAGCACTTGTCCAAATGCCAAAATTCGTCAAAGCATTCAAGGAATTGCTTAACAAGAAGGAAAAGATGGCTGAGTTTGTCAACACACACCTAAATGAAAACTGTTCTGCAGTTATTCTTAAATAACTTCCGGAAAAACTTGGAGATCCCGGTCATTTTGTGTTGCCTTGCATTTTTAACAAAGAGGAAGAATTTACTGCCTTAGCTGATCTCGGGCAAGTATAAATCTGATGTCATTAAGTGTGTGGAAAAAGCTATCATTACCCGACCTTACACCGACAAAGATGACTCTGGAGCTAGCAAACCGCACTCTCGCTTACCCTGTTGGTATTGCCGAATATGTATTTATTAAAGTTGGTACTGATAGGTGTGAAAACACCCATCCTTTTACCACTTAACTATAATAATAAAAAAAGCCAAAATGTGTATTTTATGTCGTCAATGTCGGAATTAAGCGTGGTTTGTGTTTTTATTGTGTTTATGACCAAAAGATGAAAAAGGAAGAAAACATGGGCTTTTATCGATGAAAACGAGAAAAGACGAAGTCAAAAGATCAAGAGTGAAAAAAGAACGGAAGTCCAAGGCCTATTCTGAAGATTTACCGAAGAAAAAGTCTAAAGACAGAAGTTTAATGAAGTCGAAGAACCAAGTCTAATTAAAGAAGAAAATTATAAGACGAGTTCAATTTATATCGACAAATCCCGAGACGACGTCGAAAAACACAAAGAAATTAAATCGAGTCGAGACAAGAAGAAAGAGAGAAGAAATCATCATCACATGTACTCCTCCTATAAATACCCTCCTAATGTGTCATTAGGAGGGTGTTAGTTAGTTAGTTTAGATTAGGAGTAGTGTAGCTTTACTTTCTCTCTCTAGTTTTCATGTTCTTAAGCTTTTCTTTCAAGTTTTCTTAATCTTTAATCTTTAATCTTGTACTTTTGAGTATTTAATCTTCATCTTATTTCAACCTTTTTACAATCATTCTCATTCTACATTTATTGATCTTTTTAATTATGTTTGATTCGAAATAATCTTTGATTTTGTTTAATCTTGATGTTTGATTGATTAAAAAGTTTATCTTTTTATCAGTTTTTAAGTTTTTATACAACTTAAGCTTTGAGCTTTTCATGCTTATTGGTTTATTTTGTGTTTAGCTTATTTACTATTTTTAGTTTTCTTAAAAAGTTTAGTCTTTTTAAAGTTTGATTCATAAAGTTTGCTTATTTCGTATTTTAAAAGTTTTCAAATTTGTGCTTATTGAGTTGGTTAAGTTTTTATTAATTGTTCTTTTTAGAAGTGCGTATTTGATTTTTAGCTTATTGTACTCCATCCGAATATTGTGATTTTTCCATCACAATAGGGTTTTGACATTGTGACAGCTTTTTCCGATAGCTTTATTGTAGTGTAATATCCCCTTATTCCGATCGAGGATTGCGATTGCCCCTGGCATCGTGGATTGCGATCGGGATTTAAGGTATATTGCGACGAAATGCTGCCCAATTTTTGTTAGCCATATTCAGATATAATTATTCAGATAGGATTATACAGATAGAAACATTCAGATAGAAACATTCAGATAGAATTATTCAGATAGGAACATTCAGATAGAAACATTTAGATAGAATTATTCAGATAGAAACATTCAGATAGAATTATTCAGATAGGAACATTCAGATAGAAACATTCAGATAGAAATATTCAGATAGAATTATTCAGATAGAAACATTCAGATAGAATTATTCATATAGAAACATTCAGATATAATTATTTAGATACGAACATTCAGAGAGAAACATTCAGATAGAATTATTCAGACAGGAACATTCAGATAGAAACATTCAGATAGGAACATTCAGATAGAAACATTCAGATAGAAACATTCAGATAGAAATATTCAGATAGAAACATTCAGATAGAATCATTCAGATAGAATCATTCAGATAGAATTTTTCAGATAGAATTATTCAGATAGAATTATTCAGATAGAAGTTTTTAATTTTTCGTCATTTACTTTTAAGTATTAATTTTTAGTTTAAAATTTCAAGCTTCCACTTTTACTTAATGACATTTACATTTGTTTTTACATTCTCATTTAAATTTACATTTTCATTTTTCCTTAGTTTAAAATAGATAACCTTTCCCCTTTATATTCCACCAAGAACGACTGAGTCACACTTTCAACTGGTAATCAATTCGAAAAGGTCGGACGATAACTCTTTATACTTGGTAAACCCTTGTATTAAATGGTGCCGCTGCCGGCTCGTTCGTGAAGATTAACGGTTTTCTGTGAGAGACGCGTTGGATTTTGGGATCCGTTCACTTTTAAACGTTATTTTTCTTGCCAAAAATTTTCACAAATCCTAAAAAATAAAAAAAAAATTCAAAAATCCCAAAAACATTTGAAAAATCATAAAAAGTATTTCTTTTTCGAAAGTTTTGCACCAAAAATATTATTCTTGCCTATCTATTGTGTTTAATGGATTCGTTTGTTGACTGTGTAGGGTGTGGAAGACCATCTTCTGGTAGTCAATCCTGTCAATGGTGTTCACGCGAATGGTGTGGAATGGATATCCCTAATTACGAATTTGGCCGTTGTCTATCGTGCAATTCGATCAATTCATATTTCAATTCATTCTTCTCTTCTAATGACACTATTTCACCCTCTCCCATATATGACGATCCATATCAACAAAATACACCGGGTTTCTCTCAATACCCGTGTTGCAACAATTGTGAGGGCCCTCACGATACTTCTTATTATCAACCGATGAATTCTTATGACTCACATCCGTGTTCTAATTCTTCTCAACCGATGAATTATGAGCCACATTCGTGCTATAATTCCGGTTTTCATAATTTTGAGACCCACAATACACCCTCGATCATCAACCTTTTGATGGAATGAGTGAAGAAGAACGAGCCATTTTTGAATACACTTTAATACGTTCAACAAGAATTAGCTAGCATACGCGAAGCAAGGGAGGAGGAAAAGCGACAGCAACAAGAACAAGTATCTAATCTTAGTGATTATACTCCTCCTCTTGTGCGTCCCTTTTATTATGATGATGACGAGGAGAGTACTATTTCTTTCCGAGATCTTATTGCTCAACATCCTTCGTCTAGTGCAATGGTACTTCCTTCTTTTGTCTTGCCGGCTATGGAGCCCAAGAATTCACCCATCATAGGAACTGAGGATATCATCACAAATACTACAAAGGAATCAGACAAAGTCATAATGTCTAGTGCCGATAACCTTGTCCCAATCCCAAGTGAATCTGAGGTGACATCCGACAGTGACGATGAGTATGATGTGCTTTCTTTTGATGATGTTCCTTCCACCAACACTTTGGGAGATGATTCTTTGGCTTTCTCTAATCCTCTTTTTGATCAAGATGATGATTTTACTTCTAGTGATGACGAGTCACTATCCGATGAAGACGTTCCGAAAGAAAATTTCAAGATTTATTCAAACCCTTTATTTGATTTTGATGACGCATACATATCTAGTGAGGTGAATTATCTCTTTGACGAAGGGATTGAGAAAATTGATAGCCCAGATTCTCTTGCAATTAATGAGCATACTTTGTTAGCCATGCCTCCTTCGATCGCAGAGGTGGAGAGACTTAACTCTACTGGAAAGGGGACGCGGGTGGAAGGTAATTGTTCTCGTACTTCTCATATTATATTGCCACCTCATCCTACCGCGTGCACACCCAATCGGGTGATGTATCGGTTTTACTCTCCCCATTTCACACCGGGAAGTGAGGATGAGTGCTTTGACCTAGGAGGTGGAATTGACCATTCTATGATTGACACCTTTATGGCTTTGCCGCTTAGTGACCATCAACTGTCTTGGGGGGATAACAATTTGCTTCCTTTACCCACCCCACCTCCCGTGGATCATAATTTCACTTACTTTTCTTATATTGAGAGGACTTTTCTACCATTCAAAACTTATCCTCCGGTCTCTCCTTTATTATTTTCCTCCGGAACCGAGGACAAGGTCTTTGATCCCGGTATTACATTTGAGGCTTCCCCATGGACCATTTAATTGGGGGACGAGTCAAGCTCGTGACTCGGTTAACGAAAACAAGCGCTTTTTGGGAGGCAACCCGATTATCTATCTATCTTTATCTGTTTTTTATAATAAGAGTAGGGGAGACTGATGAGACTGCTTTTATACATAGTCTCATCGTCCAAATTGGGCTTAAAATGCATTAAATATCATCAAAATACCCAAATATATGCTTGTGTTTGTTGCTTGTGTTTAGGTGCGGATATTGAGAAAATGACAAAAGATCACAAGAATCAATCAAAAAACGAACACGGGAAACGAAGCCGCACGATGAACCAAGCCCTAATAAAGAATTTTCCAAAGAAAGTCCTTGAAGATTTGAAGAATTATGAAGAAGGGTCCTCCATTATGGAAGAATTGACACTTTATACCCTTGTATCTTCATAATTACAAGTTTGGTCCCTAAAGTTTGTCAAAATTACAAAAAGGACCCTTAACTTTGAAGAATTGGCAAATTTAGTCCCTCAACAAATCTAAATTGTCAATATTGGTCCTCCAAGAAGTCAACAAACAAGTCAAAGTCTTAAAGTATGAAGACATGTCAAAAATAGCCCTTGAATATTGAAGAATTTACATGTTTAGTCCTTGTTTCAAGCTTAAAAAGTTTTTGTGCCAAAAATGTCAACTTGGCATTCTTAAATACAAAGGGAAAAGAGTTGTTGTTCATTATTTACTAAATGAAGGAAAAATGAACTTTGGGGGACCATTTCAGTCAAACACCCAAACCCTTCCCAACCAATCAAACTAACACATTACCCACCACCACCAATCACATCTCTCCACTTCACAATCCCCTCCACGTCACGAATCCACTCACCCTTTTATTTAATTAACTTAAACCTGGTTAAGTTTTGGTGGCAAACACAAAATTTAAAAACTCTAATCCTTTTTTCAGATTAAACACACCCTAAACCAACATAAACCCTAATCCCTAAAAACCTTAAAACAAAGGGTTAATTGTTAATTGTTTCCAGAATGATGATTCACCCCACACTAAACCAATCCCCCAACCCAGAATCTTTTCACAACCAATCCATGTGACTGTAGGGACCTCCCCTGCACGTCACTTTATTCCCCAAACCCAATACCCGACCAAACCAACGACTAGATGGCACTCCTTGGTCCCCAAGTTCAAAATGGACGTTCCTGATCATACTACAACAGCTGGACATCACAACAACATCACATGATGCACTTTGACTGAAAATTCAAAGTTCAAACCAAGGGCTTTTTAGGGAATTCCTGAATTAGGGTTTTAGGATTTTGATTTCCTTGTATTTTTTATTCAGCATTCTAGATTATTCTTCTAGCCATTATAAAAGGAGACGTATGTGTCCCTTATATCTCTTGTTCTTTTTTCTCCTTTTTCACAACTTTGTAAGTCCTGTTTTTGATGAATGAAAAAAGGTTAAAGTTTGTTGATGAGAAGAAAGAGCCAGCTTTATTTACATTGTTTGATTGTTGTTTAAGTTCCAAGTTTGTTTACTTTTCAAGTTTTTTAAAATTTAGTCTTGTTTTCAAAAGTTTCTGAAAATTGGTTTTTCTTGGTGTAATACTTGTTCTCATTTGGTTTTCCAAGGTTGGAATGTGTTTGTGTTAGTACTTTAAAAGGAAGTTGTTTAAGAGAGTTTTGAGAAAGGATTTAAAAAGGTTTCAAAAAAATCAGATAATTGCATATTTTGTGCTTGTTCTTATTTTCTCTTAGCAGGTTCATTGAAGATTTGTTGTTCAAGGTTCTGCATAGGCCCCAGCCTATTGGAGATGGTTAAGCAACCATTGTTGGGCCTGGATGTAGGTCCAACAAGGTAAATTCCTTGTTCAGTTCCAGTTTTCAGTTTAGATTTGATTTGGTATGATTTTTGTGCTAAGTGTTTAAGTGATTGTTATTTGGTTTGATATTGCTGTATTAGGGACTAATATGCATGATAGTAACACTTTAAATCAGATTGGATGAGTTTTGTTTGAATTTTTTTTGAAAAATTTTGATTTTAGTTTATTAAGGGGTGTTTGGGATAAGGATTAAGTTGAGTTTTATGACATCAAACTTGCTTAAACCCTGATTAAAAACATTCCTTTGGTTGTTACTAAGTGTTATGTGCACTAAGGTTTTAGTTTGGATAGATTTTAAACAAGGTTGCATATAAAAAATTGGCCATATAGCTTAAAATCCAGTGACTGCTTTTGTGACTGATTTTGTGAGGATTTGGCTATCAAATCTTGATAAGTTGTTAGACTATAGGTTATTGAAGGGTTGTGAATTGGTTTTATGTTAGCTGGTTGATTTGTGTGAAAGTTATTGGACTTTAAAGTTCACATTTGTGCTAGAAATTTGGTCAAATTGTTCATCAGTAACTCGTAAGGCATATCAGTAACTTGTTGTGGATTTTTGTGCTTGATATTGTGTTATACTTGCCTGTTTTTGAGTTTGATTTGACTCATACTCAACAGAGTATAAGGGTGCCCTCATTGTCCAACAAACATCCACAAATCTCACAAGACAAGCCATCTTGTCAAAACTGCACAAGTGAAGAAACACTTGTGTGTTCATCAGATACAAGTTCAGACCTGAGCACGTTTTTGGTTCTTATTTGTTTAATTCTTAGTTAATTTGGATTTGTTTTATGTTTTTGAGACATAAGTAGTTACTGCTTTTGGTTTTTAAAGATAAAAAAAAAGTTCAAAAAAGGACTGGCCAGGACTCGAACCTGCGCCATCCTCCTCACAACACAACGACATAACCATCTCTGCCCTAGGGTCTTTGACTGCTAGAGGTTCATTTCAAAATCTATTTAAGGAGTGTTTGTCTTTGGGCTTATTTAGCTAACAGCTTATTTATAAGCTGTTTTAAGCTTATTCCTTTTAAGCTTTTTCCTGTTTAGCAATTTTCTTTTGTTTGTATTAGGTTTAGGGACTTTTCTGTTTAAAAAGTTTATTTTTCCCATTATTAATTAATTTTATAGGATTATTTTAAGTTTTAATTTTAAAAAGTCATTAAAAAATTAAAAAGGTAATTTAAAAATCTGAAAAAATAGTTTTTAGGTTTTGAATTATATTTTTGAGGTTTACAGCTATTTAAGTTTTCAATTTAGCTTACTTTTGATTTTATTGGATTTTAGGGGTTTTAGCAAACTTTAAAATTCAATATAAAAATATTAAATAGGTTTCAGAAAATTTTGATTGCATTTTTGTTTTAGTTACATTATTTAAGATTTTTGGTAATTGTTTAGAATTTTTTAGTAGACTTTGAATTTTTTTGATTATTTTAATATTATTTTATTATTAAAAATTGAATTTTGATTTTTTTTAGTTTTTTCATTTTTCCTAGGTTAAGGACACTTAATTAGGAGTTTTGTCACTTTCCAAATATTTTTAGGACTTTTCAATTAATTTCTAGAATTAATTTAAGATTTAATTGATTTTAATAGTTTTTAAGTGTTTAAAAATAGTTTAGTTGTGTTTTAAAATTTTTAAAAATAGTTTTTAGCTTAATTAGGATATTTTTGAGGTTTACAAACTATAAGATCTTGTTTAAGGCTTTTTAATAATTAATTGTGATTTTTAGGGCTTTAATTAGCATTAAAAAGTCATTATCTAATTAATTAAAAGGTTTTAGCAAGTTTGGATTTTTTGTAAACTCTTAGAATATTATTGGGGATTTTTAGTAATTTTTAGGAATTTTTAGGTTAAAATTTTAATTTTGGCACTATTTACGGTTTTGCGTGATCGCCTTTTTCGTCTTAGTTTAATCCGACTTCGTAACCGTCTTTCTCTTCTAATCCCATTTCTTTCTCAAACATATAATCACAAATCAATATCAATTCAATACACAACGCACTAGCCTCCTCGAGAACGAACTTAATTGGTCTTTAGTGCTTGGCTTTCCTAAACCGACAATTAATACTTTCCGCTTTTACGCACCTTTTCCTAAAGGTCGTATTTTGTTACAACATCATTTTGGCGCCGCTGCCGGGGAGGCGTGTTGTGTTTTGGTTGAACAATTGTTGTTTTTATATATAGCCATAATTAGTATTCGTATTAGTAGCACTCTACTAATACGTATTATCGTTTTTCGGTTTTTGTGAATACTATTAATATATTGTATACGTAGAACAATAAATTTACAAGTACTCCAAATACGTGAGACATCACAACCTTGACTTGGGAGGTCATTACCCAATCATTGTATTCGAATCTCAAACCAAAGAAAAAGCCAAAAATAGATAAATACTTTCGTGAAGCTCGATTTTGATAAATACAAACTATAAGGTGGGTATAAGGCGGTTGTATTTCACGACCTAAAGGAAAAAGGCTCTTAAGTGCTTCGCGCTGCCTCGTTTCCTCCACTTGCTTGTGCGTATTTTGATTTTGAAAGCTAATCGAGGGTTTTGCCGCCCAAAGTATTACTTAAGTATCATATATATTTTCTTGGTTTCTATTGATTAAACCCTCTTGAACGATTTGGTGTTCCACCATCGTTCTAAAGTCATCGAAGGCGTTCACTTCACGTGATCGTTTTCATTCCTTGAGGCTTCTTTAGTCGAGAGATTTGATTAAGGAGGAGATTTGTAGATTTGTGTCTACTAATACATTCCAAAAATCCAAAAAAAAGTAAAAAACAATCAAAAACCACAAAAAAATTGAAAAAGTAAAAACACCAAAAAGAATCTTCTTTGCTCGCCTTTTGTTGTACGTGACGTTTATGAAAACTCCCTCTAAAGCAAGACGTGCTCGTAAACGAAGAAACAAATCAATCACTCCTTCTAGTGAGGAGTCTCCTATTGACGAACCCATTGTAGTGAAAGAAGCACCCATGGCTAATCGAACTATGATGGAGTTGCTTCAAGCACCCACCGAGGGTTATGGAGAAGCGATTGTGATTCCCGCTATCCTTGCGGAGAATTTTGAGGTTAAGACGGGTTTGTTGTCCATGATTCAAAACAACAAGTTTCGAGGTGACGAAAAGGACAACCCTCATAACCACATTCGCCAATTTAATCGTCTCACCGCCACTTGCAAGTTTAAGGACGTCTCTAACGACTCGATTAAGATGATGCTTTTTCCGTATTCCTTAGCGGGGCCCGCAAAAATTTGGTTAGAGAAAGAGCCACCCAATTCTATATTGACGTGGAAGGATCTCGTTTCAAAATTCGTGAACCAATTTTTTCCGCCCTCTAAGACTACGCACTTGAAAAATGAGATTTCAAAGTTTTCACAGGAGTATAATGAGAGTTTTTCAACGGATTGGAATAGATTTAAGGAAATGTTGCACGAATGTCCTCATCATGGTTTTTCCGACTTGCATCAAATTGACACGTTTTACAATGGCTTGAACGATCATGAGCGTGATTATCTTAATGCCGTCGCGGGTGGTAATTTTTTGTGTAAAACGGTCGAGGAAGCATTGTTAATCATTGAGAATAGGTCTAAGATCTATAGTCCTCGTTGCACGTCGAGTGTTCATAAGACTTCGTCTACACCTTCTCCTTCATTGTCACATACCATTGATGCTTGCCAAATCGAGGCTAATTTGGAGAACAAGATTTTTGATAAGTTGAAAGGATTCTTAATTGAGTTTAAAGTTGGTGAACAACCCACTCCCGCTACGATTAAAGCGGTTTAGGTTTCTTGTATGTATTGTGGTGGAGCTCACGATTATTCCGAGTGCATTACCAACGGTGGTAACACTTCGAGTGCCTTCGCGGTCGCGGGAACTTATAACCAAAACGGTCAAGTTCCTCGCACTAATCAATTGACTCCACCGGGTTTTCCACCAAGTCAAAATGCTAACAATTATCGAAACAATCAAGTTGGTTACCAAAGCAATAAGAGGAACAATTTTAAGGGTAATAAAAACTATGGAAATCAAGGAACTAGTAGCCAATTGCAAAATCAAAATCAAAACCGTAATTTTCAAAACACGAGTCAAGGTCTTCAAAATGTTTACACTAAAGAACTTCCAATGGACTTTTTGAATTACGCCACGGCAAATGATAAGATTTTGGAAAATATACAAGAGCAATTGGCTAGTCAAGCTAGGGACACGACTAAAAACACCAAGGAGTTAGCTAATTTTGTGAAGGAAAATCTTAACATGAGAAATGAGTTGAAAAATGATTTTGTTAATCAAATTAGAGGTCAAAACAATAAGATTGAACAAAGTCATGCTAGGCTTGAACAAAGGATTGACCAACAAGCCGCTAGTCAAGATTTGAAGTTTAATAGTCAAGATGATAAGCTTAATGCCATTTTAGAAGCCGTCATGGGAAACAAAGCCTCTACTTCGAGTGGTCTACCTAGTAACACCGTTTCAAACCCGAAGGGAGAGATGAAAGTGATTACCACACAAAGTGGTAAGACACTTAAAGAACCGACTCCTCAACCAATTACTCCACGGTGGAGGAAATTGAGGAAGAACCCGAGGTGGTGGTCGAAAAGGAGCATATCTCTAGCCCACAAAGTACCGCTCATGCCACACCTACGGTCGACCCTTTACCAACATTGGAAACCGAGATTCCAAAGGCTATGTAATGTTTAGATTTTGCTAGGTTCAATTGTTGTTCTCGGTATCTTAACGAATTGATCTAGGTTCTCTATGTGACTCAGTTTTATTTTGGTGGAAACAAATCTTTTCGGTTGATTGTAAATAAAATGTGCAAAACAATTAAAGTAAAAGTGCGTTTAAAGTAAATCTAAGTCTAATTAAAATAATGGTGCAAGTATTTAAAACGTGACTGAAATTAAAGGGCGCTAAAGTAAATGACGCAAATTTAAATCTATCTAAGGCAATCTTAAAATGCAACTAAAACTTAAACTAAGGCAAGGCTAAAATAAAACTAAAACAAATAATCTTAAAGTGCAATTAAAATAAAAGCAGGAAAAATTAAGCTTGAAAATAAAAGACTGAACTTTAAAAAGAAAAACCAGAAAGAACCTGACAAGAAACCTTTGATTCGGAAGTTCAAAACTTCCGAATGAACTAGCTTGATCCGGAACTTAGCCCTTGATTCGGAACTTTTAAGTTCCGAATGAACAAAAAGTTGTTGATCCGGAACTTTGTCCTTCGTCCGGAACTTGGTTCGGAAGATCTGGCTTGACTCGGAAGTTTGTCCTTCGTCCGGAACTTCGTTCGGAAGTTTCGTTCGGAACTTCGTTCGGAAGTTCGTCCGAAACTTTCGTTCGGAAATTCGTTCGGATCTTTCTAGAGTTCCGAATGAATATCCTGACCCGGAACTTTTGTTGATCCGGAAGTTCCCCTTGATTCGGAAGTTTTGTTGATCCGAAAGTTCCCTTTGATCCGGAAGTTTTGTTGATCCGGAAGTTCTAGGCTTCCGAATGAGCACAAACTGGTTCGGAACTTTTGAAGTTCCGAATGAACAACTCCTTCTCACCTTGGCTCGGAACTTTTCCTGGGAATACAGAAACACAGAAACAAACTATCCCGAAGAACAAGGGATCAAAAATAAACACGATCTAACACAAATTCAACCAAAATCAACACAAAGATTTAATTAAACTATTAACGAAACAACAGTAAACATAATCAAACAATTTAAATCAATAAAACAAACAGATTTAACCATAATAATCAAAAACCCACTTGATTAAAATAAAAGCATGAACATGAACACAAACATAAACATAAAAAATCAAAGATTTAGAAAGGTAGATGAGAGATTAACAAGATAAAGTCAAGATTGACAAGAATTATATGGAAACTTACTTGAAATTAAATGAATTTAAGGTGCAAGACAAGGTAATTAAATTGACAAGTATTTAAATGACAATGTAATTAAATGGTGGAAGACTAATTGTCACACTTAGCCAACAAGAAAGAAAATTAACAACTAATGACTATTTATAGGGGAGGATTAAGGAAGCTTCCTCCCCTCCTTCATTTCTTCTTAATTGCGTCATTAGGTCCCTCCTTCTTTTAATCTTCATTAATTGCATCATTAGTCCTTCTTTCTTTTAATCTTCATTAAACTTGGACTATAAGGACTTTTGGCTTCAGGATTTCTTTGAACTCGTCTTTAAATTCTTCAATAAAATAGACTTGAATTCTTCAGCTTTTGATAAACTTCCGTCTTTTGACTTTTTCTTCGACAAATCTTAAGAATTGGTCGTGGACTTCCGTTCTTTTTGCACTCTTGACTTCTTGACTTCGTCTTTCATCTTTTTCTTCAATAAAAGTCCGTAAATGCCCGTGAATTCCCGTGTTTTCACCACTTTTCACCTTTTCGTCCTAAATCACAACAAAAACACAAACCACGCATAATTTCGACATAAAAGACATAAAATATACGTTTTGGTCCGGTTATTATTGTAATTAAGTGGTAGAAAAGATGTGTGTTTACACACATATCAAATCCCCTACACTTGACCATTGCAATGTCCTCATGCAATGCATTAGTTACCAAGCACGTTTACATTTTTCATCACAATCAATCCACGTTGGCCTTTATTAAAGAGATAGATACTACAAACATTCAAAGTAAAGAAATCAAAAGCATACCTTGGGTTTTAGAAATGTTATGAATAATCATCATTCTCAAGTTTTCACTTTCTCCAAACCAAGCTTAAAAACGAGATCATTGTTATTATAAGTTAGTAAACTATCACGAACTCATGTGGGCTAATTACTCACTTAAACTCCCATATTCCTAGGGGTATCTCTTATATTTTATTATTGTCTTGAATGATCACGAGGATGCGTTTTTGACTTATTTAGATAGTTTATTAAGTCTGAAAATAAAGTGAACGATTTAATCAATAGTTAGCTAAAGGACAAAATCTTTTAAAACTGCTTCTCGGGACCTCATAAAGTTCATATCTTGGCATAACTCGCTTCGCGATTTTAGACCTTTCTTGGACCGATATTTGGCAGCGACTTCATACTTCAAATTTTGAGAGACGTTCATGAAATTATGGTCTTCTCTTCATAATGGAATTTCATCACTTGAAGTTTTGAGAGATTCATACTTGGACCACGACTTCTTCATTTTTCTCCAATCTTTATTTTGGACTTTGATATACAACGATCCGCCTCCTTTTATGACTTGGATCTATTTATCCTCATACCTTGTTAGGGTCTTTTCGAATACACTTCTCCATGACTTTTAGGGAGTATTTGCTTTTCGTCGTGTGTCTCGATCCTTCATATTGATTTTTGATAAATGATTCTTCACATCACTTTGCATCTTTAGCAACAAAATATATCCCTCATGCCTTGTTAGGGCCTTTTCGGACTCGCCAATCTTCGCATCCCGCTTCAATAAGTTATGCCTTGGCTATGAACTCTAATCCATACCGAGCAACTTTTAAACGATCTTGGGCTAGAAGCTAAGTAACTTTTCAAATCGTACAACCTTGATTATTAGTAGATAAATTTATTAGCAAGCGATGGGAGAATAGGCTTATAATTAACTCACATAAATTCACGAAAGAATACCAAACTTATAATTGACTCTATCATCTCTCGTTCTCCACAGTTTAAAATCTCAAGTAATAAGACTCGTGGATGCTTAGTCTATTAAATCAAAGTTTTGGGTTTTCGAGTCGCCTATAGGATCTTGCAAATTCTAACACTTTTTCAAGTTTAGAATCCACATTTTAAAGTTCCCTTGATAAACGACTCTCTAGGATCAATTATAGGAACTTGCGAAAAGTTCTTGTTCTTAACCCGTGAGAGTTAAGACTTTCGCGTTTTATAGCTCCCTATATAAAAGCCTAGCAAAACTTGACTCAAACACGTTAAGGATACTAGCTAGAGTAACTTAGATAAGTAAACTCGGGTTGAGTCAAAAGATTCACAACGTTTGAAAATTAAAACCACTTTATTAAACATTTATTCTAGCAAAGAAAGAAAATAACTATACAAAGGGAAAAAACTAATAGGCCAAAATAGATCAAAAATTTTGAAAAATTGATTTTCCGGTTAAAATGAGGACCAATACAAGGAAAAGACCACTTAACTTCGATAGAAGTCCCCCTTACATTTAAGATAAACATTGTCCTCAATGTTTAAGCATGTGGGAGTAAACTCCCCTACACTTAGGACATTGTGCACGTTGTTTAAATCTCGCTAAGGAAAAGACAACTAAAGAGATTCCTATTTTAATATTGAGAAAATATAAACTAGTGAATCGAAAAGAGTTTAAGATAGAACAGGGAAGAAGTAGAACACAGAATCACGGGTCGTCAAGAATCATCAAGAGTGGATCATTGAAGCGCGAATCCCTGATTAAGAAGTGAGGAGAGGAAATAGCAAACCAAAGGGTCCCCCCCTACACTTATGATAAAGAAAGCGAAAAGATAGATGCATGGGTTGCCTCCCAAGAAGCGCTTGATTTTTGTTAACCGAGTCGTGAGCCTGACTCGACCTTGATCATCAACGGAAGAAACATGAAACATATCCACCAGGATCAAAGACATAGTTTTCGTCCATCAAGTAGCATAGGCTTAAGGCGAACAAGGCAAGCCAAAAAAGAAGTGGCAGGGTTCCCTTAAGCAAAGATGGAGCACGGTGGAAGCAAGTATGGTGAGATGCAAGCATGTCTTCAATATTTCCAAATATTTTTCCTTTTATTTCATCAGGTGGATACTGAGATGGCTGCAGAATGTCAATACCAGGGTCGGACACCATTTCCTTTAGGGGAAAATAGCACTCAGGCTCAGCCGAGTATGAAGAAGATCCGCAAAGAAGCACAACCTCGTCCTCAAAAGGGGGACAAAGAGGTGTCAAATCATATGTGCAACGGATTTCGGTGTCGACCGGTTTCTTCTCCTTAGAAAGAATGTGCTTCAAATCCAAAGTAGGATCAAGACGATAATCTTCAATGTCATAAAGAGGAGCATCACTCTCATGAGGGAAGTAAGTGTTCTTCCTCAAATGAGTAATTGTCCAAAGTAGGATCGAGTGATGGCGGAGGATCTTCATCATGTGAAGAATCGCTCGAGAGAGTATCAGCCTCATCAAAATCATCGAAAGTGGGCAGCTCGGGATACTCAGAATTACAATCAAAATCATCCGAATCTGAGCTAGAATCATCATCATCATAAGCATCAAAGACCGGTGGAGAATCATAAATGGGAGAAACGTCCAAAGTGGAGCGAGAATCATCCACATTATCTTTAAAGAGTGGATTATCGATGGAAGAATCGAATAGAGGATTGTCATAGACGGTAAAGTCATCGAGCACATTAATCATATTCACTGATTCTCGTCCATAATATTTGCCTGTAAGCTTCCCCATTTTGAAAATTTGTGAATCATTCCCGACTCTTAAGATTAACTCACCTTCGGCAACATCCACTAAAGCACGTCCGGATCTCAAGAATGGCCGACCAAGTATTAAAGGAATACGAGGGTCCATTTCATAATCAACTACGACAAAATCGACCGGGAAAGTAAATGCGCCAAATCTAATGAACACGTCTTCGGCTATACCGACGGGGTAAGCGAGAGTGCGATTTGCAAGTTCAAGAGTCATCTTTGTTGGAGTAAGGTCGGGCAATGATAGTGTTTTCCAAACACTCAGTGGCATCAAATTAATACTGGCCCCGAGATCAGCAAGGGCAGTAAATTCTTCAGTTTTGTTGAACACGTAAGGCAACACAAAACGACCGGGATCTCCTAGCTTTTCCGGAAGTTCTTTAAGAATAACTGCAGAGCAGTTTTCATTTAAGCGTATGTTGGCGAGTTCAATCAGCTTCTCCTTCTTGTTAAGCAATTCCTTAAATGCTTTAACAAATTTGGGCATGTGGACAAGTGCTTCAAGAAAACTAATGCTGAAGCCCATTTGAGAAATCATATTGATATATTTTGTCACTTGAGAGTCCTCCTTTGTTAGCTCGTTGGTCTTGCCTATGCGAGAAGGGTATGGGATCCTAGGTTTATAGGTGGAAGGTGAAGGTGTAGTTGGTAAAGGTTGAGATGTTGAAGGGTCCTTCCGAGAGACATCGTCATGACGAGGCGGAGACGGTAATGGTGTACTAATACTAGGTGTAGGAGGAGTAGGGATACATGGTGGTGGAGGAGGTGTGGATGATGGGGGTGGGATTGGTGGTCCTACGATGGTGACTCCACTACGAGTAGTAATAGCACTCACATTAGCTCGCGGATTGGTGACGGTGTTTAAAGGTAGAGAACTTAAAGTAGAAGGTTGAGTTGTGGGCAAGAAACTAGCCAACAGATTCTTTAATTCAGTCGTTTGAGTGCTGAAGGAGGATTGAATATTATCACGAACCTCAGTTCTAATGTCATTACCTTGCTTCATGATATCTCCTTTCAAATTGATTATTTGGCTCTGTAGATTCTTTATTTGCTCACCTTGAGTTCTCATGACGGCTTCAACATCGGGATTAATGGGTGGTGTTTGTTGGGTGGGTGGTTGATAAGGGATAGAAGCTCTTGTGGGATTTGGTTGCTTCTATTGTAGTTGGTGGCGGGGTTTTGGTTTTGAGGAGAAAACCCGGGTGAAAGGTAGTTGTTGGAACGGTAGCTCAGCAGATTTCTATCCCCTTGTTCTCTAGCTTGGTAATTTTCCGGTGAATAATTACCATAAGCTGCATACACATTTTCCGGATTTCCTTGTGTCGAAGGAAAATCGGTGTATGAGTGAGGACCGCCACATGTTTCACAAGGATTAGCAACCGCTTTAACTTGTTGTTGTTGTTGGTTTGAAGCGAGAAGCGTAATACTTTTGCTCATTTCAGTCATCATGCGGGTGAGTTCGGTCATCTCAGGGTTTGCTGAGGTAGGGGAAGCATTGACTCTCGGGTTGTTCCTTGAATAAGCAGAGGAATCCTAGTTTTTGTGGTGAGTAGTCATGTTCTCAATAAGCTCTCTACACTCCTCGGGTCTCCTTTTCATGAATGTGCCACCGGCGGCTGCATTAATCGTATCACGATCTCGAAAAGTCAAACCGTTGTAGAAAGTATCAATCAATGTGACGGGAAGCATGTTGTGGTTTGGACATCTATCGATCAAGACATTATATCGCTCCCAAGCATCAAAAAGAGATTCATCAGGGTATTGCATGAAACCGCTGATTTGATTGCGAAGGCTTGTGACCATGGATGGTGGAAAGTAGCGCGACAAAAAGCGTTGAGTCATATCTTCCCAAGTGTGAATAGAATTCTTCGGGAGACGATCAAACCATTTCTCGGCATGATGTAATAAAGTATGTGGAAAGAGTTGTAGGCGAAGTTCATCCATTGTGGCACCGGCCAACTTCATGCTTTGGGTGATTGTAATGAACTTGTCGAGGTGTTTGTTGGCATCATCATCAGGCAATCCACGGAATGGGTTTGTTTGTACTTACTGAATCATGTGGTGCTTCAACGAAAACTCAGGAGCGTTGATTTGTATCGGCGCAATCGGTCCTCCTCGTCCAAACATTGTTGGTTGACAAAGCTCCTCTATGGTCCGAAGATCGGGTTGTGGAAGAACATTGTTGTTATTATTAGGGTGCGGTGGATTATTGTTGTTTACACCAGACATAGCTAAATCTTCTTGAGGCTCGGGCTCTTGATAATTAGAAGATCTAGTACGCATGCACCTACAAAGACAAAAGAAAAAGAAACCAAACACAAAAACAATATATATACACAATAAAGATAAAATCTTTTTGGATTTTTTGAAAATTTTAATTTTTATGGTTTTTTATCAATTTTTAATTTTTATGATTTTTTGAATTTTTTATGCAAGAAAAGTAACGCTCACAAGTGAACGGATCCCAAAAAGCAAGGCGTCTCTCACAGAAAACCGTTAATATTTACGAAAAGAGCCGGCAGCGGCGCCATTTTAATGTTTAGATTTTGCTAGGTTCAATTGTTGTTCTCGGTATCTTAACGAATTGATCTAGGTTCTCTATGTGACTCAGTTTTATTTTGGTGGAAACAAATCTTTTTGGTTGTTTGTAAATAAAATGTGCAAAACAATTAAAGTAAAAGTGCATTTAAAGTAAATCTAAGTCTAATTAAAATAATGGTGCAAGTAGTTAAAACGTGACTGAAATTAAAGGGCGCCAAAGTAAATGACGCAAATTTAAATCTATCTAAGGCAATCTTAAAATGCAACTAAAACTTAAACTAAGGCAAGGCTAAAATAAAACTAAAACAAATAATCTTAAAGTGCAATTAAAATAAAGGCAGGAAAAATTAAGCTTGAAAATAAAAGACTGAACTTTAAAAAGAAAAACCAGAAAGAACCTGACAAGAAACCTTTGATTCGGAAGTTCAAAACTTCCTAATGAACTAGCTTGATCCGGAACTTAGCCCTTGATTCGGAACTTTTAAGTTCCGAATGAACAAAAAGTTGTTGATCCGGAACTTTGTCCTTCGTCCGGAACTTGGTTCGGAAGATCTGGCTTGACTCGGAAGTTTGTCCTTCGTCCGGAACTTCGTTCGGAAGTTTCGTTCGGAACTTCGTTCGGAAGTTCGTCCGGAACTTTCGTTCGGAAGTTCGTTCGGAACTTTCTAGAGTTCCGAATGAATATGCTGACCCGGAACTTTTGTTGATCCGGAAGTTCCCCTTGATTCGGAAGTTTTGTTGATCCGGAAGTTCCCTTTGATCCGGAAGTTTTGTTGATTCGGAAGTTCTAGACTTCAGAATGAGCATAAACTGGTTCGGAACTTTTGAAGTTTCGAATGAACAACTCCTTCTCACCTTGGCTCGGAACTTTTCCTGGGAATACAGAAACACAGAAACAAACTATCCCGAAGAACAAGGGATCAAAAATAAACACGATCTAACACAAATTCAACCAAAATCAACACAAAGATTTAATTAAACTATTAACGAAACAATAGTAAACATAATCAAACAATTTAAATCAATAAAAGAAACAAATTTAACCACAATAATCAAAAACCCACTTGATTAAAATAAAAGCATGAACATGAACACAAACATAAACATAAAAAATCAAAGATTTAGAAAGGTAGATGAGAGATTAACAAGATAAAGTAAAGATTGACAAGAATTAAATGGAAACTTACTTGAAATTAAATGAATTTAAGGTGCAAGACAAGGTAATTAAATTGACAAGTATTTAAATGACAAGGTAATTAAATGGTGGAAGACTAATTGTCACACTTAGCCAACAAGAAAGAAAATTAACAACTAATGACTATTTATAGGGGAGGATTAAGGAAGCTTCCTCCCCTCCTTCATTTCTTCTTAATTGTGTCATTAGGTCCCTCCTTCTTTTAATCTTCATTAATTGCATCATTAGTCCTTCTTTCTTTTAATCTTCATTAAACTTGGACTTTAAGGACTTTTGGCTTCGGGATTTCTTTGAACTCGTCTTTAAATTCTTCAATAAAATAGACTTGAATTCTTCGGCTTTTGATAAACTTTCGTCTTTTGACTTTTTCTTCGATAAATCTTCAGAATTGGTCGTGGACTTCCGTTCTTTTTGCACTCTTGACTTCTTGACTTCGTCTTTCATCTTTTTATTCAGTAAAAGTCCGTAAATGCCCGTGAATTCCCGTGTTTTCTCCACTTTTCACCTTTTCGTCCTAAATCACAACAAAAACACAAACCACACATAATTTCGACATAAAAGACATAAAATATACGTTTTGGTCCGGTTATTATTGTAATTAAGTGGTAGAAAAGATGTGTGTTTACACACATATCACTATGCCTATGCCCCAACCCACACCACCCTTGCCTTACCCATCGAGACTTAGGAAGGAGAAACGACAAGAGCGCGACAACTACCAATTTGAGCTTTTTATGAAAATGTTTCGTGAGTTGCACTTTAATGTGAGTTTCGCCGATGCTTTGGTCATGATGCCTCGATTCGCCGCTAACTTTAAGAGTATGTTGAACAACAAGGAGAAATTGCATCAATTGTCTAGTTGTTCGTCGGTTTATCTTAATCGCATACCTCAAAAAGTCGGTGATCCCGGTAAATTTTTGATCCCTTGTGCAATTCAAGATATGGAAGAATGCTATGCCTTGGCCGATCTTGGTGCTAGCATTAACTTGATGCCACTTGCAATCTTCAAGTCGCTCAATCTTCCTAATCTTACTCCTTCACTAATGTCTATTGAGTTGGCCGACCATTCCACAATTCGTTCATGTGGTTTGGCGGAAGACGTTTTTGTGAAAGTGGGGAAGTTCTACTATCCCGTAGACTTTATCGTTGTTGATATCCCCACGGATCCTCAAGTTCCTCTTATTTTAGGTCGTTCGTTTTTAGATACGTCTATGGCTTTAATTGATGTGCATGCTAGAAAGATCACCTTACGTTTCAACGACGAGGAACTTGTTATAAACGCAACTCAAAATTCTCAACTTTCTCATGTTTATTCCGTTGCTACCATAAACCTCGTTGATATGATCGACGTGGTTTGCGAGGAATTTTCACAAGAAGTTTTAGGTTTTGGTGATGAAGAAACTAGTGGCAATCCCACTATGTTAGATCCAATTCTTGATAATTCGACACCAACCTTCACTCCTTTCGAAGGTGGTGGTTTTACGTTGGAAGAATGCAATGTTCCACGTACTTGTGACGAAGACCTCGACAACGATGAGGACTTCTCGATTATCAAGGATTTTCTCAACGATTTCCCATTTCCTCCACCCGAGGAGGTTATGAGTATCGAGCCCAAATCTTCACTTGAGGAACCACCTATTCTCGAGTTGAAAGATTTACCTCCTCACCTCGAATATGTCTATTTGGAGGAGGACGACAAGTTGCCGGTTATTATTGCGAAGGATCTTTCGAATTATGAAAAAACCGCACTTGTCGATGTTCTAAAGGATCACAAAGGGGCGATTGCGTGGAAGTTATCCGACATTAAGGGAATCGATCCCAAGTTTTGTACCCACAAAATTCTAGTGGAGGAGGATTTCAAGCCCACAATCCAAAGTCAAAGGAGGGTGAACCCTAAAATTCACGATGTCATCAAAAAGGAGGTCCTTAAACTCCTTGACGCGGGAATGATTTACCCTATTTCCGATAGCCCTTGGGTGAGTCCTATTAATTGTGTCCCCAAAAAGGGAGGGATGACCGTTGTGCCAAACGATGCCAACGAGTTAATTCCCACTAGACTCGTGACCGGATGGAGAGTGTGCATTGACTATCGAAAGTTGAATGAAGCCACTCGAAAATACCATTTTCCCTTGCCCTTCATGGATCAAATGTTGGAGCGTCTTGCGGGAAACGATTTCTATTGCTTTTTAGATGGTTTTTCCGGTTACTTCCAAATTCCCATCGATCCTCGTGACAAGAAAAAACTACGTTTACGTGTCCATATGGAACGTTTGCCTATTGTAGAATGCCATTCGGACTTTGCAATGCACCGGGAACCTTTCAAAGGTGCATGATGGCTATTTTTCATGATATGATCGAGAAGACAATGGAAGTCTTCATGGATGACTTTTCCGTGTTTGGTGATTCTTTCACTTCGTGTTTGTCGAATCTAGAGAGAATGTTCAAACGTTGTGAGGAAACCAACCTTGTGCTCAATTGGGAAAAATTTCATTTTATGGTTAAGAGTGGAATCGTCTTAGGGCACAAGGTCTCGAAAGCGGGGATTGAGGTAGATCAAGCTAAGGTAGACGTCATCGCCAAATTACCTCATCCCAAAACCGTTAAGGGAGTTAGGAGTTTCCTAGGCCACGCGGGCTTTTATCGTCGATTCATCAAGGATTTTTCAAAGATTTCTCGACCCATTACACATCTTCTTGAAAAAGAGGCACGTTTTGTCTTTGACGAAGATTGTGTACGAGCCTTTGAAATCCTTAAGAGGAAACTTACCGAAGCTCCCATTCTTGTTGCTCCAAATTGGAACCTCCCCTTTGAGCTTATGTGTGATGCTAGTGATTACGCTATAGGGGCCGTTTTAGGGCAACGTCATGATAAACACTTCTTGCCTATTCACTATGCTAGCAAGACGATGACCGAGGCTCAACTAAAATACACTACAACGGAAAAGGAGTTCCTTGCCATGGTGTATGCATTTGAAAAATTCCGACCTTATCTCGTCTTGACAAAATGCATAGTGTATACGGACCATTTGGCTATTAAGTATCTCATGGCAAAGCAAGATGCTAAGCCGAGATTACTTCGTTGGATTCTCCTCCTTTAAGAATTTGATCACAAAATCTATGACAAAAAAGGAGCCGAGAATCTAGCGGCCGGTCATATCTCTCGTTTGGAAGATCCTCACCAAAGTGTTTACGAGCCCAAGGAAATCACCGAAACATTTCCGCTCGAGACACTTGGTGTAGTGAATTCTAAGCTTGATTCTTCTACCCCATGGTTTGCGGATTTTGCAAATTACCATGCGGGTAACTTCATCATTAAGGGTATGACGACTCAAGAAAAACGAAAATTCTTTCGTGACGTCAAGTTCTACTTTTGGAACGACCCTTACTTGTTTCGAACTTGTGCGGATCAAATCATCCGACATTGTGTATTTGGCACCGAAGCTTCTAACATCCTTAGAGCTTGCCATGAGGGACCCACGGGTGGTCACCACGGTGCTAATCTCACGGCTAAAAAGGTGTTTGATGCCGGCTTCTTTTGGCCTACTATTTACCGAGATGCACAAGATTTTGTGAAGTCGTGTGATGCATGCCAACGACAAGGAAAAGTCTCACAAAAAGAAGAAATGCCACAAAATATCATCCAAGTGTGTGAGATCTTTGACGTTTGGGGTTTAGACTTTATGGGGCCGTTCCCATCATCTCGTGGTAATAAGTACATTCTCGTTGCGGTTGACTACCTTTCTAAGTGGGTGGAGGCCAAGGCCTTGCCCACCAATGATGCTCGTGTGGTAGTCAAGTTTTTGAAGCAATTGTTCTCTCGGTTTGGAACCCCTCGTGCTATCATAAGCGATCGTGGAACCCATTTTTGTAACGACCAATTTTAAAGGGTTCTAAGGAAATATGGGGTTACACATCGTCTTTCTACGGCTTATCACCCACAAACGAGTGGGCAAGTCGAGGTTTCAAACCGAGCGTTGAAAAGGATCTTGGAGAGATCCGTTGGAGAAAACCGACAATCTTGGTCGGATAAGTTGGACGATGCTTTATGGGCCTTTAGGACCGCTCATAAGACGCCCATTGGGTGCACTCCCTATAAGCTTGTGTATGGAAAGAGTTTTCATTTGCCTATCGAATTAGAACACAAGGATTATTGGGCCCTAAAGCATTGTAATGATGATATGGAGACCGCGGGAAAACACCGGAAAATGCAATTGAATGAATTAGATGAATTGAGGGATATTGCTTATGAAAATTCGTTGATTTATAAAGAGAAAACTAAAAAGTTGCATGATTCTAAAATTAAAAACCGGGTTTTTAACATTGGGGATCAAGTTTTGCTTTTTAATTCAAGATTAAAAATCTTTTCCGGTAAGTTGAAATCCCGTTGGTCCGGTCCATTCACCGTGACTCAAGTGTTTCCGTATGGGACCATCGAGCTAGCTCAAGATGATGGTCCTAACTTCAAGGTGAATGGACATAGGTTGAAGCACTACTTTGGCGGGGAAGTTCCATCCTTGAACTACCTCGACCAAGTCACCTTCCCCAATGATAATTAGTATTGAGGGGATCGAGTCGAGCTCATGACTCGGTAATCAAAAACGAGGTGCCTCGTAGGGGAGTCCCATGCTTATCCTATGTACATATTATCGCTTTCTAATGTAGCTCACGTGTGGGGATTTGTGCCCTTCCAACCTTTGTTCCGTGGTTGTTTGTGCATTGTGGTTTTTAGATCATGATCTTCACGATTGGAGCCTCTCGTGTTCGTTTTATGGGAGCACTCGATCGTTTGCTTTGGAGACATTTCTCAATATCCATGATATATCCGTTGATGTTCTAACCTTAGGTTTTTAGCACACTTCATAAACGGCTATTAATTTATTGGTTACACCCTTTCCATGCTAGATTAGGCATTCGACTACGTCTCTAGTATGGGGGTGTTTGCACCCCTAGACTCGAAACATTGAGGATAATGTTTAACTTTAGTATGGGGGGGGGGGGGAATAGATACTTGCCTTGCCAAACCTTCACGCTTTCCAAAGTTTATGTTTTGTTTGTCGTTTTGTTGCAAAATAAGGCTAAAAATGGCCAAATTTTAAATTTTTCTCATGTTTTATAAGTGTTTGAAGACACGAATGTAGATTTTCCGATGGCGAGAATAAGAGTAATTTTTGACTCGACCGTGCGTGTTGAGCACTTAGCTTTGATTCCTTAACTACACATTAGGCTAAGTCTCTTAAATGAGGACGAGAAATGATAGAGTTAATTATAAGTTACTATGCTAAACGTAGAGTACTCGTATTCTTTCAAAAACTCATGTGTTCTCGTTGTTTGCTTATTCTCCCTTCGCTTGTAAATATTTTTTGCTTAATAGATATTGACTTAGCGGTTTAGTTAGGATTGTTGGGTTTCTAGTCTTTCCTAGTAGCTTCCGTGTAATTAAATTGGGAAGACATTAAGGTATCGCCAGCGTCACGGTTTTGAAGTATTGGCACCCCAATAATCAAAAGCTTCACCCAATAATAAGATTTCAAGTGCTCACCTAAATCTAGCAAACAATTTGAAGCCCCACAAGGCCAAAAATCTATGCAAAAATTGAAAGTGAATCAAGCCTTAATCTTCGAAGCTTTAAAGATCCAAAATTAGCTTTAGCGTGAGGATATACGTCTTTGGCTAATAAAACCACCGATGAGGCGGATAATAAAAGGCAAGGCAAGACCGAAGTCATAATAAAAGCTTCATGGCGAAGTTGAATAAAAGATGGAGGTAAACCAAAGATAATAAGGCCCTTCCGTTAGGGGGCGTATAAAAGTCTGGGTAATAAGTCTAATGTTCAAAACCGTTATAAAATCGTGTTTATCGATTCTTCTTGTCAACTTAATTTTTTAACATCGTTGTCTATTAGGAGGGGTTATTGATTTGATGGTCTTAGTTACACCGTTAGGACTCTATTTTTAGACCTAAATCTCTATTATCGCATAAGTCAAACAATGTATCCTCGTGAAACATTCAAGACAAAATAAAATATAAGAGATACAACTTAGGAATAATGGGAGGATAAGTACGTGATTAGAGCATATGAGTAGTGTTAGCATTACTAATTTATAATGACAATGATCTCGTTGCACGCTTGGCATGGAATTAGGGTGAAAATCGAGGACGATGAAATTATTTCCAACGAAGCATTCACGTGTTCTTATTCGATGAACCTAAACGTCCCATTTTGCAATGAAAATCATACATTATGTCCAAAACACAAGTAGTAGTAATAGTAGTAGTGTAGCTAGTTTATCATTCCAATAAAGTGAATAAAAATGAATTTTGGAGATGCTACGATACTTTATTCTAGCATTGCGTGAGGGCACGGCAATGGTTTAGTATGGGGGAGTGATGAGACTGCTTTTATACATAGTCTCATCGTCCAAATTGGGCTTAAAATGCATTAAATATCATTAAAATACCCAAATATATGCTCGTGTTTGTTGCTTGTGTATTTTAGGTGCGGATATTGAGAAAATGACAAAAGATCACAAGAATCAATCAAAAAACGAACACGGGAAACGAAGCCGCACGATGAACCAAGCCCTAATGAAGAATTTTCCAAAGAAAGTCCTTGAAGATTTGAAGAATTATGAAGAAGGGTCCTCCAATATGGAAGAATTGACACTTTATACCCTTGTATCTTCATAATTACAAGTTTGGTCCCTAAAGTTTGTCAAAATTACAAAAAGGTCCCTTAACTTTGAAGAATTGGCAAATTTAGTCCCTCAACAAATCTAAATTGTCAATATTGGTCCTCCAAGAAGTCAACAAACAAGTCAAAGCCTTAAAGTATGAAGACATGTCAAAAACAGCCCTTGAATATTGAAGAATTTACATGTTTAGTCCTTGTTTCAAGCTTATAAAGTTTTTGTGCCAAAAATGTCAACTTGGCATTCTTAAATACAAAGGGAAAAGAGTTGTTGCTGATTATTTACTAAATGAAGGAAAAATGAACTTTGGGGGACCATTTCAGTCAAACACCCAAACCCTTCCCAGCCAATCAAACTAACACATCACCCACCACCACCAATCACATCTCTCCACTTCACAATCCCCTCCACGTCACGAATCCACTCACCCTTTTATTTAATTAACTTAAACCCGGTTAAGTTTTGGTGGCAAACACAAAATTTAAAAACTCTAATCCTTTTTTCAGATTAAACACACCCTAAACCAACATAAACCCTAATCCCTAAAAACCTTAAAACAAAGGGTTAATTGTTAATTGTTTCCAGAATGATGATTCACCCCACACTAAACCAATCCCCCAACCCATAATCTTTTCACAACCAATCCATGTGACTGTAGGGACCTCCCCTGCACGTCACTTTATTCCCCAAACCCAATACCCGACCAAACCAACGACTAGATGGCACTCCTTGGTCCCCAAGTTCAAAATGGACGTTCCTGATCATACTACAACATCTGGACATCACAACAACATCACATGATGCACTTTGACGGAAAATTCAAAGTTCAAACCAAGGGCTTTTTAGGGAATTCCTGAATTAGAGCTTTAGGATTTTGATTTCCTTGTATTTTTTATTCAGCATTCTAGATTATTCTTCTATCCATTATAAAAGGAGACGTATGTGTCCCTTTTATCTCTTGTTCTTTTTTCTCCTTTTTTCACAACTTTGTAAGTCCTGTTTTTGATGAATGAAAAAAGGTTAAAGTTTGTTGATGAGAAGAAAGAGCCAGCTTCATTTACATTGTTTGATTGTTGTTTAAGTTCCAAGTTTGTTTACTTTTCAAGTTTTTTAAAATTTAGTCTTGTTTTCAAAAGTTTCTGAAAATTGGTTTTTCTAGGTGTAATACTTGTTCTCATTTGTTTTTCCAAGGTTGGAATGTGTTTGTGTTAGTACTTTAAAAGGAAGTTGTTTAAGAGAGTTTTGAGAAAGGATTTGAAAAGGTTTCAAAAAAATCAGATAATTGCATATTTTGTGCTTGTTCTTATTTTCTCTTAGCAGGTTCATTGAAGATTTGTTGTTCAAGGTTCTGCATAGGCCCCAGCCTATTGGAGATGGTTAAGCAACCATTGTTGGGCCTGGATGTAGGTCCAACAAGGTAAATTCCTTGTTCAGTTTCAGTTTTCAGTTTAGATTTGATTTGGTATGATTTTTGTGCTAAGTGTTTAAGTAATTGTTATTTGGTTTGATATTGCTGTATTCGGGACTAATATGCATGATAGTAACACTTTAAATCAGATTGGATGAGTTTTGTTTGAATTTTGTTTGAAAAATTTTGATTTCAGTTTATTAAGGGGTGTTTGGGATAAGGATTAAGTTGAGTTTTTTGACATCAAACTTGCTTAAACCCTGATTAAAAACATTCCTTTGGTTTTTACTAAGTGTTATGTGCACTAAGGTTTTAGTTTGGATAGATTTTAAACAAGGTTGCATATAAAAAATTGGCCATATAGCTTAAAATCCAGTGACTGCTTTTGTGACTGATTTTGTGAGGATTTGGCTATCAAATCTTGATAAGTTGTTAGACTATAGGTTATTGAAGGGTTGTGAATTGGTTTTATGTTAGCTGGTTGATTTGTGTGCAAGTTATTGGACTTTAAAGTTCACATTTGTGCTAGAAATTTGGTCAAATTGTTCATCAGTAACTCATAAGGCATATCAGTAACTTGTTGTGGATTTTTCTGCTTGATATTGTGTTATACTTGCCTGTTTTTGAGTTTGATTTGACTCCTTATACTCAACAGAGTATAAGGGTGCTCTCATTGTCCAACAAACATCCACAAATCTCACAAGACAAGCCCTCTTGTCAAAACTGCACAAGTGAAGAAACACTTGTGTGTTCATCAGATACGAGTTCAGACCTGAGCACGTTTTTGGTTCTTATTTTTTTAATTCTTAGTTAATTTGGATTTGTTTTATGTTTTTGAGACTTAAGTAGTTACTGCTTTTGGTTTTTAAAGTTAAAAAAAAAAAGTTCAAAAAAGGACTGGCCAGGACTCGAACCTGCGCCATCCTCCTCACAACACAACGACATAACCATCTCTGCCCTAGGGTCTTTGACTGCTAGAGGTTCATTTCAAAATCTATTTAAGGAGTGTTTGTCTTTGGGCTTATTTAGCTAACAGCTTATTTATAAGTTGTTTTAAGCTTATTCCTTTAAGCTTTTTCCTGTTTAGCATTTTTCTTTTGTTTCTATTAGGTTTAGGGACTTTTCTGTTTAAAAAGTTTATTTTTCCCATTAATAATTAATTTTCTAGGATTATTTTAAGTTTTAATTTTAAAAAGTCATTAAAAAATAGAAAAAGGTAATTTAAAAATCTGAAAAAATAGTTTTTAGGTTTTGAATTATATTTTTGAGGTTTACAGCTATTTAAGTTTTCAATTTAGCTTATTTTTGATTTTATTGGATTTTAGGGTTTTTAGCTAACTTTAAAATTCAATATAAAATTATTAATTAGGTTTCAGAAAATTTTGATTGCATTTTTGTTTTAGTTACATTATTTAAGATTTTTGGTAATTTTTTAGAATTTTTTAGTAGACTTTGAATTTTTTTGATTATTTTAATATTATTTTATTATTAAAAATTGAATTTTGATTTTTTTTAGTTTTTTCATTTTTCCTAGGTTAAGGACACTTAATTAGGAGTTTTGTCACTTTCCAAATATTTTTAGGACTTTTCAATTAATTTCTAGAATTAATTTAAGATTTAATTGATTTTAATAGTTTTTAAGTGTTTAAAATTAGTTTAATTGGGTT
The DNA here is from genome assembly GCA_025667525.1 of Glebionis coronaria. Taxonomy (NCBI): domain Eukaryota; kingdom Viridiplantae; phylum Streptophyta; class Magnoliopsida; order Asterales; family Asteraceae; genus Glebionis; species Glebionis coronaria. The sequence continues at coordinate 180,226,537 of CM046882.1, forward strand.
TTAAAATTTTTAAAAATAGTTTTTAGCTTAATTAGGATATTTTTGAGGTTTACAAACTATAAGATCTTGTTTAGGGATTTTTAATAATTAATTGTGATTTTTAGGGCTTTAATTAGCATTAAAAAGTCATTATCTAATTAATTAAAAGGTTTTAGCAAGTTTGGATTTTTTGTAAACTCTTAGAATATTATTGGGGATTTTTAGTAATTTTTAGGAAATTTTAGGTTAAAATTTTAATTTTGGCACTATTTACGGTTTTGCGTGATCGCCTTTTTCGTCTTAGTTTAATCCGACTTCGTAACCGTCTTTCTCTTCTAATCCCATTTCTTTCTCAATCATATAATCACAAATAAATATCAATTCAATACACAACGCACTAGCCTCCTCGAGAACGAACTTAATTGGTCTTTAGTGCTTGGTTTTCCTAAACCAACACTTAATACTTTTCGCTTTTACGCACCTTTTCCTAAAGGTCGTATTTTATTACAACATCAGAGACCCTAGTATGTGTTTGTTGTTTTCTTTTTTATCATGTACAGGGATTATAGATTTCAAAGATCCATTCTTGATGACTTTTGACGACCCATGATCCCGTGTACCCGTCTTTCCGGTTCTATCCTAAACTCTTTTGATTCTCTATTTTATATTCTTCAATATTAAAATAGGAATCACTTTAGTTTTCCTTTCCTTAGCAAGATTTAAACAAAGTTCACAATATCCTAAGTGTAGGGGAGTTTACTCCAACATGCTTAAACATTGAGGACAATGTTTATATTAAGTGTAGGGGGACTTCTATCGAATTTAAGTGGGCTTCTCCTTGTATTTGTCCTCATTTTAACCGGAAAATTTGATTTTTCGACATTCTTCAAAATTTTTAATCAATTTTGGCCTTGTAGTTTTATCTTTGTTATAGTTATTTCCTTTCTTTGCTAGAATAAATTTTAATAAAGTGGTTTTAATTTTCAAACGTTGTGAATCTTTTGACTCAACCCGAGTTTACTTATCCAAGTTTACTCTAGCTAGTATCCTTAACGTGTTTATGTCAATTTTTGCTAGGCTTTTATATAGGGAACTTTAAAACGCGAAAGTCTTAACTCTTACGGGTTAAGAACAAGAACTTTTCGCAAGTACCTATAATCGATCCTAGAAAGTCGTTTTTCAAGGGAACTTTAAAATGCGAATTCTAAACTTGAAAAAGTCTAAGAAGATGCAAGATCCTATAGACGACTTGAAAACCCAAAACTTTGATTTAGTTGGCTAAGCATCCACGAGTCTCATTCCTTGAGATTTTAAATTGTGGAGAACGAGAGATGATAGAGTCAATTATAAGTTTGGTATTCTTTCATGAATTTATGTGAGTTAATTATGAGCTTTTTCTCCCATCGCTTGTTAATAAATTTAATTGCTTGGAAAAGTTACTTAGCTTCTAGCTAAGATCGTTTAAAAGTTGCTCGGTATTAATTGGAGTTCATAGCCAAGGCATAACTTATTGAAGCGGGATGCGAAGATTGGCGAGTCCGAAAGGCCCTAACAAGGCATGAGGGCTACATTTTTTTGCTAAAGATCCAAAAGTGATGTGAAGAATCATTTATCAAAAATCAATATGAAGGATCGAGACACATGACGAAAAGCAAATACTACCCTAAAGATCATTGAGAAGTCTATCCGAAAAGACCCTAGCAAGGTATGAGGATAAATATGTTGTCCCATGTATTTGTGATGATTAAGCAATGAAGAGAGAAAGAAAATAGATGAAGAAGAGATGAATTCCTAGAGAGAGAAAGTAGTGAGAGAAAGTAGAGAGGAGATGATTAACTTGGTGAGATTAGATTAAGAAAAGAAGTTGTTACAAATGACCATCCACCCTCCTAACATGCTAAGAGGGTAGTATATATAGTCCACCCACATGCGGGCTTTAATGGACTATATATTGGGTCGGGCTTGTCTTTTGGACTTTAATTAGTTTAAAGCCAAGCCCGTGAACCACGACTAAAATAACTACCTATTACTACGTTCTAGTAAATATTACAATAGAAACCTATGACCGAACATTCTTGTTTGACTCAATATTTTGAGGCTAACAATCTCCCCCAATGTGAGGTCATTCCTCTTTGATATTTGGATTCCAATGGAGATTTATGAATTTCGTCATAAATGAGTCTTGAACGTGTAACAGTAGTTTTGTTCCTTCATGCTGTGATCTTTGAGCCTTTGTCGTTGTCTTTCGACTTTGTCTTTAAGTCTTGAGATCTTCAAATCATTCTTGATTTGTCTTTGCCATCTTGTGATCTTGTGTCTTTATCCACATGCTCACACTATCAATTGTTGGATAAGTCTTTGGGCATGAATATGTGGTTGTGAATCTTTGACTTTGCTGAGTACACCGTGACGCCACCTTCTCGAGACAAAACATAGACACGGACTGAATGGCTTTGACATTCGTCCTAAATCGGTAGCGTTTTACCTCCGGTCGGTGAAGACCGTTATACGATATTAAATATCGTACCTGTGATCAGGTATATTCAATTAAGAATCTCCTTGACAGGGTTTCGCGGCTGTACTAGCCGTTCTCTTTACTCGACCGTCTCAAAGCAAGACTGCGAACATAAAGAGTGAATCAATTGGATAAATATCCGCTTGATTAAAGTCGTCAATTCAAATTCCTGGAACAAGTTTGATTCATTAAGAATCTTACCATTGTTGCTTTCCAGTTGACACAAGTTTGATTCATAAGAATCTCACAAGTCACCTACCGTAGCGCTGTTTGATGTTGACGCTAGAAGGATTTCCATTCGTCACTGTGAATATTAATAAATATCACTCTGAATGTTCTGGCAAGACCATAAAGATATTGCGTAGAAACCTGAAACGAGTTTGAATCAATTCAGAATCAAACCACTGTTGCTTTTCAGTTTTACATATGTTCAATTCATAAAGAATCTTGCATATGACCTACCGCAGTGCTGTTTGATGTTAACACTGAAGGATTTCCACTCATCATTGTGAATACTAAGTAGTATCACTCTGAGTGTTCTAGCAATATCACAAGTATATAGCGTAGGACTCTCTTGATCTTCATCCGTGTGTCCTAACGAGATTTGATTGATCTCTTGGCTCTAGACTCGATTTGTGCACTTTTAGTGGTCGGAGGCTGGAGCAGATGCCACCTATTCAATATCAACAATCTCGGAGTGAGAAAGTCAATAGAAGTAGTGTTGATCTCCGTGACAATAAAACAAACTTCTTTTGAGAGAAGTCTGAGTAGCTAGGAAAGGGTTGTGCTTCACATCACTGGGTCCATGATGAGTTTGTCTTCATGATGAGTTGACCTGGTTTCTGCCTAAGTTGTATGGAGGGCTTCTTTCTTTACACCCTTTATCCTTACATTTCTTTTTCATTCTTCAACCCCTTCAATGCTTACCAAGACATCATTACTAGCACCTTGTTGTGATTGTTCCAGTGCTAGCATCAGTACTTAGTCGACATTCTGCTACGTTCACGTTCTACTCCATCTTTCCTAAGGACTTCTAATAATCTATTGGATTGTCCCTGGGAAGATCCCTCCGGTTCTGGTTGGATCATAGGACTTAAACCTAACCACCCTTTTGACACCAATAACGTCGTGAATTAAAGATGTTGTGGGTATTTGATCGTAACCATGAAAACCACTTTAAATTCTAACAAAGTGTTTGAAAAACATTTAACACCTTGCTAGTTTTGTCGTTTTAGAAATGCTCCCCCTTCACATGTGCATCGATAATCGAAAGTGTTTCGCACATGTAGGTAAGAGTTAAAGTGCTTGAGTCTTATAGATCACATTTTAATCACATTTTCTCCCCCTATCTCTAATATATAAAATCTTTTGATATTAGAGATACCAAATTTGATTAAAATATATTTTGAAAAATAGTCTTGAAAATCTTCGGGAGAAAGATGTGTTAATCTTTTGCATGAAGTTGAATTGCTCCCCCTCAAAAATTTATCCAATGGAATTGTCATTTCGAGGATTTGATCCACATTAAACTTTTTGAGGATAGGAGTTGTTGAACACACAATTTTTGAAAGATTTTGAATATCATTGAGAAATTCTTGAAAAAATTGTGTTCAACGCTGTTTGAAAAATCAATTCTTTTTGTCGAAAAGGTTTTTCTTAAGCATAAACTTGAGTTCATAGACTTTGAATGTCTTGACGAATCCACTCAAGTGTAAGAAGATTTAACTTCTTTTGCTAAGGGTAAGAGTACAAAAGCGTACACTCCCCCGTGAATTTAGATCCGGGTTGCAATCTGAAAGTGATTACAAGCCATTGTGTTGAGCTCAAAACGTTGAATGTTTTGTGACAAGCTCAACCCAAGATAGATTGCTCTACCCGTTGTTGGAAATATTGTCCAAAATAGACAATTTCCTTTTGAAAATTTAGAGATGACATGTTTTGAAAAATATTTACAACTTTCATTCGAGCTTTATGTACACACCCGTGTCGTTATTGAGCGACATTTCTAGGTACGTCCATATTATCGATACTGAAAGACATGTCGAGAAGAATATTTTTGGATTATCAAAGATTTTTTAATTTTGTATTTTGCTTTTTGATTAATATTTACAGGTAGATGTTTGATAGATGAATCAAGCAGGCTTCTTTGCCAGAACCTCCAGTTCTGCTGGATTCAAACATCTCATACCAATTTGCCTAACTAGATACGCAAACCTCTCTTTCGAAAGAGCTTTTGTAAACAAGTCAGCTAATTGGTAATCAGTTCCAACAAAGTATAATTCAACAATACCTCTTTCAACTTGTTCCTTAATGAAGTGATATCGGACATCGATGTGCTTCGTGCGGGAATGCTGTACCGGGTTGCAGGAGATGGCTATGGCCGACTTTGAGTCACAGTACATAGGTACTTTATCAAAATGGAAGCCATAATCCGTGAGTTGTGTTCTCATCCAAAGAACTTGAGCACAACACGCAGATAGAGACACATACTCCGCTTCGGCTGATGAAAGTGACGTGCAATCCTACTTCTTGGAAGACCATCCCACAAGCTTGTCTTGACCTAGAAATTGTGCACCACCAGAAGTACTTTTACGTGTATCAAGACACCATGCATGATCAGAATCTGAATAGGCCGTTAGAAAGAAACCGGTTTCCCTCGGATACCAGAGTCCCATGTGAATGGTATTCTTAAGGTACCGAAAGATCCGTTTAACCTCCTTGAGGTGCTTTTCAGTGGGTCGTGCTTGATATCGTGCACAATAACACGTAGCATGATGAATATCAGGTCTGCTTGCTGTCAAGTACATGAGGGACCCGATCATGGAACGATATCTCGTTTGATCTATGGGTAATCCCTCCAAATCAGCATCTAGAGATGTGGTTGATAATGGTGTCCCAACGGGGTCACATGATGTCATACCATGCTTTTTGATTATCTCTTGACAATACTTAGCTTGGTTAATGAAGATACCACTTGGGGATTGGTGAACTTGAATTCCTAGAAAGAATTTTAGTTCGCCCATCATAGACATTTCAAATCTGCTGTGCATTACTTTTTCAAACCATTTTGAAAGTTTTGGGTTTGTAGACCCGAAAATAATGTCATCAACATAAATTTGCACAAGCAGAATGTCATCCCCATATTTATAAGTGAACAAAGTTAGATCAATGGCACCTTTTGAGAAACCTTTGGAGACCAGAAATTTCGAGAGTTCGTCGTACCACGCCCTTGGAGCTTGCTTGAGTCCATAAAGTGCTTTGTGGAGACGATACACCTTGTCAGGATAATGAGGATTGACGAATCCTTCTGGCTGCGTGACATAGACTTCTTCCTTCAAAGGACCGTTAAGAAACGCCGTCTTTACGTCCATTTGATAAACAGTGAATCCCTTATGTGCCGCATAAGCAAGAAAAATCCTGACCGCTTCCATACGAGCTACTGGTGCAAATGATTCTTCAAAATCAATACCCTCTTTCTGTCCATACCCTTTAGCCACTAGCCTAGATTTATTCTTGATGATCGTGTTTTCTTCATCCATCTTGTTTTTCCAGATCCATCGAAGATTTAATGGTGTTACATCGTATGGTCTGTCAACCAGTTCCCAGACTTTAAGTCTTTCAAACTGTTGAAGTTCATCCATCATCGATTCAATCCAAGCATGATCAGCCATGGCTTCTTTGATGTTTTTCGGTTCAGCAGTACTCACGGCGAGTGCGAACATACAAACATCGCCATCGGTTTCAAGCTGTCGTCTTGTACGAACGGGCTGTGAAGGGTTTCCAATGACATGAACCAAAGGATGATCTCGGGTCCAATGATGTGTTGAAGGATGTCGTTGATAGAAAGTATGCATATTTGACGGATCAACATGGCGAGTAGAAGACTCTCGAGTTTCGTGTACCGGTGTACCGAATGGGTTGATGAATTCGTCTTCGTCAGATAATGCATTGTCTGCTTGATTTGTGTTCTCTGGAGCAATGACAGTAGTTGTGGATGTTGTAGGATCGATTGTTAATGTGATATTCTGAGGAGGTAAATCTGCAACAACCCGTGTTGAAGTAGATGAAGTTGTATCCTTTTGTTGACGATGATTGGTATCATCATTCTTATCATGAGTGACAGCGGAAGACTTCAATACAACTTGTTTCTCCCCCGTGAAATATTCATCATACATTGGTCCATATAACATTTCCAACTCTTCAATTGTCGTGTCGACTGTCATATCAGCTCTAGGAACATTTTCTGGAACCAGCGTTGAACTTGACGGTTCATTGCTGTGGTCTTGAGTTTCGAGTTCCGTGCGGTTGTGAACGGAAGTCGTTTGTCGTTGTGGATCGGGACTTAAACTGTTTTGTTCAAGTGCCATCTCTTGAGATTCATCAAATCGGATGTGAATTGTCTCGACAATCAATTTTGTTCTTTTGTTGAACACTCTATATCCCTTAGACTGAGTTGCATATCCCACAAGAATACATGCATCACCTTTCTCTTTCATCTTATCCAAATTTTCACCATCTCGAATAATGTAGCAAGTACATCCAAAAACATGAAGGTGTTTGAGTGAAGGTTTTCGATCATGAATTATGTGATATGGTGTCTTTTCGTGTCTTGGGATAATTAAGGAGCGGTTTTGTGTGTAGCATGCGGTTGACACGGCTTCGGCCCAAAAGTACAGTGGAAGTTTTGAAGCGGATAGTAATGTTCGAGCAGCCTCAACTAAAGTACGGTTTCGTCTTTCAACAACGCCGTTTTGTTCGGGTGTTCGAGCAATAGATGTTTCATGTTCAATCCCTTCGGCTTCAAAATACTTTCTCAGAGTTGAATTCAAAAATTCTGTACCTCTGTCAGTACGAACCACTTTAACTTGAGCTTGAAGACCACGTTGTATCAATTTAAGGAAGCTAATGAGAACATCGGGTGTTTCATCCTTGGACCTCAAGAAGTGAGTCCATGTGTACCTTGAGTAATCATCAACGATGACCAGAATATATTTCTTTCCATTGATACTCTGAACACGCATGGGACCACACAGATCCATGTGAAGAAGATCTAACCGTCCTTTAGAGCTTGGTGTTGTCTTTATTTTGAAGCTACTTCGTTTAGCTTTACAAAGTTCACAAAAGAACAAAGATGATCTTTGATGAATTTCAAGCTTGGAAGGCCTCTCACAATATCTTTCTTGGAAAGCAAGTTAATGGTATCAAAGTTGAGATGAGAAAGACGTTGATGCCATAACCATGCCTGAGTTGTTGAAGCTTTAGCCATGAAGCAAATTGGAGTTGATGAAGTTGTGTCTTGAAGTGAAATTGTGTAAAGATCAGTACCCCGTGTACCGGTAAGTAAGTCATTCCCATCATAATCACGAACAAAACATGTCTTCTTTCTGAAAGCAACTTCCAAATCCGCATCACAGAATTGACCAACCGAGAAAAGATTGTGATTGAGCCCTTCGACGTAGTATACCCTTTTAATCGTGATATTCCCCTGAACCAAATCTCCATATCCTAGGATCAGTGCAAATTGATCATTTCCGAATCGGACCGTACCCAGGAACTTCTCCACGAAGTTAATTAGAAGCTTGAGATTCCCCGTCATGTGCTTCGTGCATCCGGAGTCCATTATGAAGAGAATTATTTGTATCACCTGCAGAAGAGTTAGAACACGATGGAGCATTTGCTAAATTGGATACCACAGTAGTTGTGATAGTAGAATCATTAGTGTCCTTATCAACATTTAAAGGCAAACTAACACTCGTTTTCACATTTTCTGTCCTAACTTTAGGCATCCATTTATATCCGGGAGGACATTGATTAGCAAACCACCATTTCCAAGACTTACTGGCAGACTCATATAATTCCTTAATTTTGCTTCTAGGATTCTTAGTAGTGGAGTCTGATGCAATACTTTTCTTAGTGGGGGTAGCACCAGAATGGTTCACTTTGCGTTTGGGTTTACTAGCACTAATAGGCATCACAATTTGCTTCTTAGTTCTAGTTTCTACGCCTTTAACATTATTCATAGCACACATAGAATGATTAGCATTAGCACACTTGCCACATTTGACACAAACAAATTTCACATTCATAGCATTCAAGTTGAATCATTCAAATCGTCATGACACGCGATTACAGACGTTTTATTCTTAGAAACATTGAAAATCCTAGGGTGTTCTTCTACTTGCTTCATCTTCCCTTGATTCTTGTGTTTCCAGACCTTATCATTCTCTTGAGTGCTCTTAAGCTGAGGCCGGCTAACACTAGTAGTGGAGACTATTCCTGTAGTAGAAGACACACTAATATTAGTGTTTCTAGAAGTCTGAGGCGAGTGAGTATCTTTGTTTGTGGGCTTAGTGGGCATTCTATACATCCCTGGTTTAATCACATTATTGTGCTTAACGCTTGGTGCTACAGGATTCCTTATGGGTTGAGCTTGTGGTAACCTTTCCTTTCCATCCATCTTGGGGGCAAACACAGGTTTTGCAAACGAGGAATTAGATAAAGCAGATGGTTTTCCCAAGATAGAGGATCTATTCTCTTTAGAGGCATTGGGTTGTCTAACAACATTTTTCTTAATGCTAGGTTCCACAATTTTCCCACCCATTTTAGCAATAAGTTTCTGCAACTCAGCTATCGCTCTGTCCCTGTCTTGTAATTGAGCTTTCAACCCTTTAATTTCCAAATTCTGTTCATTCATTTCTCGAAATGTTTGCGAAAGTTTTTCTTGCAATTTATTATCATGTGGAAAACGACCAACATCTTTTTGCAAAGCAAGTTCAAGTGAATGACAATGTTTTTGAAGGAAATCAGTTTTGTGTTGAAGTAACTCAAAAGCCTTTTTGTCAACATTTTCTTTACGTTTCGAAAGCTCAATTTCAAGACGTTCACATTCTTTGAGCTTATCAAGATATTGGCATGCAACTTCAGAATATTCATCAATATCGGCACAAGATGTAAAATAAGCACACATAATATCTTTAGAAACGCATTCTTGCAAGAGTAAATCATATTCATCAAAGAAAACGGACTTGTCCATTTGAAGATCATCAATTGCTTTCTCAAGAGACTCAACATATTGTAAATCATCAAACATTTCAGACCGAATTAAGCTTTCGAATTTAAGAACATTTTCTTTTAGTGTGGCCGCGTTCGGTATTAAGATTTGTTTGACAAGCACAGTTATGTCTTGAGGAATTGGTTTCTTCCACTCGTCATTTTGTCGTTGTTTCCAATCATTATCAATAATGGACTTAATATTATCTATGTAATGAGTAAGAAACCCAAATATCTGCCTACTCTTGCTTTTAGAAGCATCTAGGGGCATGTAGTTGATGAACTTAGAAACGTTTGTTTTCTTAGTGGCAAACGCTTTCTTCCATTGAATTCTCTTTTCCCTGCATTCTAAAAATACTTCCTCACGAGATTTCTGAGTTTGTTTGTGGAACAGACCATAAAGACTATTCTCATAAGCATAATTATATGGTTTCACAAACTCCTTATTAACTGATGGTTGACTATCAGCATCCCAAAGGACAGTCTCTTCACTATTGGCACTTAGAGGCATGCAATCAAGATCTGTCCTTTCAGTCTCATCAAGATAAAGATGCGGGTTCGCAGCTTGAGCTTTGGCAAGGTACTCAGGACTTGCAAAGCTAGCTTGACCCTTAAACATCGATGGAGGTGCTAGCATTCTTACGGATTGAATAGAATCATGCGTTTTATAAACAACGTTCTTCAAAAAGTCGACTTGTGCTTCTAGTTTCGTAACTTTTTCGGTTTCTTTATCATATCTACTTTTGAAGTCTTGTTTTAACGCATCTACCTCTTGTTTCTTATCCTCTAGAATTTTAGCAGAATCAGTAGTGGTCATAGAGAGCTTTTGTTCAAGTTCATTAACTTTGGTATTGGCAAGGTACGTTTTTTGACGTTCATCCATTAAGAAAACATTATATTGACGCTTCTCTTTAGCTAATAACTCAAGAGTGGTATTATATTTGTTTTCAAAATCGTCCTTTTGACTTATTAACGCACTTCCCTTGTACCCCTCAAGCTCTTTGGTTTTCTGAAGGAGCTCATCTCTATAGCTTTCAGTCATCTCAGTAGATTTGATAAGAGCAGCTTTGCATTCTTCAAAACATTGAGTGAGCGTAGCGTTTGCCTTCTTTAATTGCTTTTGACTCTTTTTATTTTCAGTGACATCTTTTTGTAAAGTAGCAATTAAATTAGCAAGCGCAATACGTTCCTCTTCATCATATTCATTTGCATGTTGATCATCCTCAGACTCATTATTGCACATGTCTGATGAATCGGGTGTGGTATTACTATCAACCGTTTCCATCATACACGTGTCATTAATGGCATTGGGTAGATCACTATGCTCAGGGATATCACCAAACACATTATATTCATCAGTAGTGTGTACCTTATCGATTGGCTCAGTGTCAAAGATAGGACCATTGTCATCTTCAGTGACTTTGAGAACTTCTTCAACATGTGCCATGTACGAGTAATGTGCTTCTAATTCCTGGTCGGAGGCTTCATCATCAGTGTCATCAAGCATAGCTCCTTCCTCAGCTGACATCTTTTCCTTGTGATAGCTGGAGTCTCTAACCCTTTTCGGCTTCCTGCATTCCTTTGCCATATGCCCAAAACCTTGGTAATTAAAGCATTGAATCCCGCTTTGCTGAACCACTTGACTTCCAACCGTTTCCCTATTCCCAGTAGCAGCAGCAATCCTCTGAGTATCATACTTTGCAGTTTGTCGATCATATCTTGCAGAACCCTCAACATGCGTTGGATTATGTCGATCATACCTAGAAGGACTTTCACCACGTCGACGTGTGTCATACCTTGGAGGACTCGCAACATATCGGTTCTTTGTGTTAGATGATGTTCGAAGATTGTTGTTGGTGGGTTTGTAGATCTTCTGGTAAGTCTTCATAATGAAAGCAATTTGTTGTTTCATCTCACGATTCTTCTGAGCTTGATCTTCATCACTATCTTCTTCAGATGATGACTCAGATGGTGGTGAAGTTGCTCTTGGTGCTTTGCCGCGTGATCTTGTGGATGATGAAGACTTGGATGATGTGGAATATCGTGGTGAGGATGATGGGCTAGAGTATGGCTTAGGAGCATGAGATCGATGATCTTGAACATTTTGAGTGGTAGTTAATAAAGCAAGTGGATTAGCCGTCTTTGCAACTCGTTCAGCTCGAATCTCATTTGCTTCATGCTGAAATTGTTTCAAGATATCAAAGAGAGTGTGATAGTTTACCTTGTCTAACTGCTTCTGTTGTTTCACCAAAGTGACAAAACGTGTCCACTCTGGTTGGAGTTGTTGTAGAAATTGCACATTGACTTGCATGGTGGATACTTCCAAGTTGTTTCTTGTCATATCATTCATCATCTTGTAAAATCTTGAATAATAGGACTCAATTGATTCTCCATCCAATGCAGTAAACTTACCAAAGTTCCAAAACAAGTTTGTTTTGACATCTTGCTTGTTGAGAGACTCTCCTTGTTGCAAGCGTTCAATGGTCGTCCACATTTCTTGTGCTGTAGGACATGCATCGACTGTGGAATAAATATCATCTCCAATTCCACTTAGGATCATATAGATTGCTTCTTTTTCTGCATCATGCCAAGCACGTTTCTCGGGTGTAAGGTCAGATAAAGTTTCCTTTTTCTTTGTTGCAGGTACTTCTGGACATGTGTCTGTGGCTGGTGTATAAGGAACATCAATTTCAGAAAAGACATATGGGCCATTGTTAATACATTGTCTCAAGGCATCACCATTAGGTCTTGTATCAAGATAGCGAAGAAAGCGTGATTGCCATTGAGCATATCGACCAGCCACAAGCATTGGTGGTCTCTCTTTATTACCCGCGACCATGATGTTGTTGTTCGCCACACGATATTCTGCAGTAGAATCCATCCCAAAATTCTCTGAAATGATGAAGTGAATATGGATCTTAAGTAGATTTGTTGTGATTGTTGTTGTGGTTTAAATTCCGAAAATTGCAATTTTTCTCTAGTCCGACAATAAATTCTCCAGTCCGACAAAAACGGTAGTCAAAAAATTTTGTAATCGCCAAAATTTGAAATCGAGCTAGAAATGTCCTAAAACTAGTATGGAAAAAATTTGAATTTACTTGACGAAAAAATTTTAACTCTTTTTTTTTTTTTTTTTTTTGATCTTCGTGGAAACGATATTCTGAAACTAGTCTAGATGGTGGCTAAGTCTAAAAAATGCTCAAACAAAATTTAGCAAAACACATCATCGGAATAACCAATCGGAATGTTATCGGAATAACCAATCGGAATGTTATCGGAATAACCAATCGGAATGTTATCGGAATAACCAATCGGAATGTTATCGGAATAACCAATCGGAATGTTATCGGAATAACCAATCGGAATGTTATCGGAATGCACCAATCGGAATGAGCTAATCTGAATACACCAATCGGAATGAGCTAATCGGAAAACACCAATCGGAATGCAAATCTGAATGCACCAATCGGAATGAGCTAATCGGAAAACACCAATCGGAATGCAAATCTGAATGCCAATCGGAATAATGTTGTCCAGTCGGAATGTTGGAAGTCCAATCGGAATGTTGATCGGAATCCCAATCTGAATCTATAAACCCTTTTCAGATTACACCAATCGGAATGTATCCCCCTTTTCTCGGACAAAACTCAACCAATACGTGATTTTAAGCCAAAAAATGATCAAAAAACCCAAAAATTTTGTGTTTTTAGCCAAAGTAAATATACCAAATCACTACTACAACTATGTATAAGATGTAGATGATTAAGCAAAGCACGGAAAACACACAAAAAAATTTGAATCCGAGATGATTTATTGATTAAATCATTCGAATCAAATATAATAACACCAACCAATCATAAATCTACCCCGTGGCGATTGATACCAAATGTTGTCCCATGTATTTGTGATGATTAAGCAATGAAGAGAGAAAGAAAATAGATAAAGAAGAGATGAATTCCTAGAGGGAGAAAGTAGTGAGAGAAAGTAGAGAGGAGATGATTAACTTGGTGAGATTAGATTAAGAAAAGAAGTTGTTACAAATGACCATCCACCCTCCTAACATGCTAGGAGGGTAGTATATATAGTCCACCCACATGCGGGCTTTAATGGACTATATATTGGTTCGGGCTTGTCTTTTGGACTTTAATTAGTTTAAAGCCAAGCCCGTGAACCACGACTAAAATAACTACCTATTACTACGTTCTAGTAAATATTACAATAGAAACCTATGACCGAACATTCTTGTTTGACTCAATATTTTGAGGCTAACAAAATAGATCCAAGTCCTAAAAGGAGGCGGATCGTTGTATATCAAAGTCCAAAATAAAGATTGGAGAAAAATGAAGAAGTCGTGGTCCAAATATGAAGAATCTCTCAAAACTTCAAGTGAAGAAATTCCTATTATGAAGAGAAGACCATTATTTCATGAACGTCTCTCAAGATTTAAAGTATGAAGTCACTGCCAAATATCGGTCAGAGAAAGGTCTCAAATCGTGAAGCAAGTTATGCCAAGATATGAACTTTATGAGGTCCCGAGAAGCAGTTTTAAAAGATTTTGTCCGTTAGCTAACTATTGATTAAATCGTCCTACTTTATTTTCAGCCTTAATAACTATCGAAATAAGTCAACAATGCATCCTCGTGATCATTCAAGACAATCATAAAATATAAGAGATACACCTAGGAATAAGGGAGTCTAAGTGAATAATTGGGCCACATGAATTTGTGATAGTTTGCTAACTTATAATAACAATGATCTCGTTTTTAAGCTTGGTATGGGGAACGTGAAACTTGAGGGTGTTAAATAATAAGTGTGAAAAAACTTATCCTTTTACCACTTATTTCCAATAATAACAAGACCAAAACGTGTATTTTATGTCGTAAAAGTCGGAATTATGCGTGGTTTGTGTTTTTATTGTGTTTTAGGACCAAAAGATGAAAAAGGAAGAAAACACGGGCTTTCACGGGCTTTTATCAAAGAAAATGGGAAAAGACGAAGTCGAAAGATCAAAAGTGCTTAAAGAACGGATGTCCAAGACCTATTCTGAAGATTTATCGAAGAACAAGTCTAAAGACGGAAGTTTAATGAAGTCGAAGAACTCGAGTCTAAATAAATGAAGAAATGTTAAGACGAGTTTAATTGATCCCGAGACGACATCGAGAAAGACAAATGAATTAAATCGAGTCGAGAAGAAAAGAAAGAAGGAAGCACCACACATGCACTTCCCACTTCCCTATAAATACCCTCCTAATCACATTAGGAGGGGGTTAGCTAGTTTTTCTTTTTAAGTTTTCTTTCTAGTTTTAGAGAGAGAAAGTTCTAAACTTTCTCTCACTAAGTTTTTCATTTCTTCCTTTCTTTTAAGCTTTCATCATTCTTGTATTTGGATTTCATCTATCTAATTCAAGTTAAGTTTTAAGTTTTTAATCTTCTTCTACATTTCTTGGTTTACTTGATTTTTGATTCGAAATCTTTCCTTTGATCCGAATCCTCCATGATCCGTGATTGAAGTTGAGATTGTATGGTTAGAAGTTTCATTCCCTTTGTTCCTACATAAGCTTCTACACGTATAAGTTGTGAGCTTTTAATGCTTATTAGCTTATTCAAGTTTTAGCTTATTGGTTTTCGGATTTCACAAAGGTTTTGGTCATTACAAAAGTTCCTTTCATAAAGTGTTTGATTTTATGTTTGGAGAAGTTGTCAAATTTAAGCCTTTTGAATTGTTTAAGGTTCGGGTAGAATATCTTATTGCATCAGCTTATTGAGTTTTAAACTTGCCACGAATTTCTGATTAAAAGTGCATTCCATCGTAATCTTGGGGCTTAACACATTCCGACGGACTACTGGTTTAGATCGCAATAACCCAAAAGGGTTTTACTTTGCGATCATTTGGTCATTCCCCCTTATTCCGATATGGATTGCGATCGCTCATTGCGATCGCATATTCCGACGGGACTAAGGTCTTGGTTAAGACGAAGTGCTGCCCATTTTTCGTCAGCAACATTGCGATAGCCAGCTTTCCGATAGAACAGCATTGCGACAGAAGTATTTACCACATTCCGATCTGGAACTTTGCGATCTAAGAACATTCCGACGATCATGATTGCGATAGACTTGTTGTTTTACATTCCGATGGGTATTAGGATTGATTATTCCGATAGCTCATTCTAGTTATATTCCGATGGGTACGATTTGGTGCATTCCGACATAGATGAATTGCAATATTCCGATAGAACATGTTTTTAAGCCTTAATGTTTTACTTAAAGTTTTCCTAAATAGTTTTTAGTTAATTCTTAAACACTTCAGTTTTACTCAACGACATTTTCATACTTGCTTTTAGTTAAAATTAGATAAACAAAACCAAACCACTCTCTTGTTCACCAAAAGACGATTGAGTCACACTCTTAACTTGTAATCAATTCGAAGAGATCGAACGATAAGATTTTATATTTGGGGTAAAACCGTGTATTAAATGGCGCCGCTGCCGGCTCTTTTCGTTACGATTAAAGGTTTTTAGTGAGAGACGCATTGAATTTTGGGATCCGTTTTTTGAACGTTATTTTCCTTGGTTTAAAAATTTTCATAAATCCAAAAAAATATAAAATTCTTCAAAAATACAAAAAAACATTAAAAAATCATAAAAAGCAATTCTTTTCCAAAGGTTTTGCACCAAAAAGATTATATAGATATTCTCTCTGTGTATATTTTTCTTCTGCAGGTGTATGCGTACTAGATCTTCGAACTATTCTGAGCCCAAGACTCGTGAAGATTTAGATATGGCTGGTGTTAATAACAACAATAATAACCCACCTCTACCCAATTTGAATAATAAAAACAAGAACAACAACAATGTCCCCCTACCTGATTTACGAACAATGGAGGAATTGTGTCAACCCACCATGAACGGACGCGGAGGCCCGATTGCGCCGATGCACGTCACGGCTCAGGAGTTTTCGTTGAAGCATCACATGATCCAACAAGTGCAAACTAACCCATTTCGCGGAATTCCGGATGATGATGCCAACAAACACCTCGACAAATTCATTACCATCACCCAAAGCATGAAGTGCCCCGGTGTTTCTATGGATGCCCTTCGCCTTCAACTCTTTCCCCACTCGCTTTCTCACCATGCCGAAAAATGGTTTGACCGTCTCCCTAAGAATTCTATTCATAGGTGGAATGACATGACTCAACGTTTTTTGTCGCGCTACTTCCCACCATCTATGGTCACAAGCCTTCGTAACCAAATTAGTGGATTCATGCAAGACAATGATGAATCACTCTTCGATGCTTGGGAACGATACAATGATTTGATCGAACGCTGTCCAAATCACAATATGCTCCCCGTCATTCCCATTGATACCTTCTACAATGGTCTCACTTTTCGTGATCGTGACACGATCAACGCTGCCGCCGGTGGTACTTTTTTGAAAAGGAGACCGGAGGAATGTAGAGAGTTGATTGAAAACATGACTACTCACCACAAGAATTTGGATTCATCCGCATCCTCAAGATCTAACCCGAGAGTCAATGTTTCTTCTACTACTTCCAATCCTGAGATGACTGAAATTTCTCGACAACTCGCTGAGATGAACAAGAACTTCATGACCATGGCCACAAACCACTTTCAAGAAGCTAAAGCCGTTGCTATTTCTTGTGACACATGTGGTGGTCCTCATTCTTACAATGATTGTCCTTCTACCCAAGGCAATTTTTCTGAAAACGTTAACGCAGCATACGGTACTTATCCCACGGGAGGCTATCAAGCTCGTCCTCAAGGAGACCGTAGCTTGCTAAGTTATCGTTCAAACAACTATCTTGCTCCACCCGGTTTCCCTCCTTCAAACCAAAACCAACAACAAAGCTATAACCGAAACAACCAATCCCAACCTCGTGCTACCAATCAATATCAATCCCAAAGAAACCCATACCCAACTCAAGGAAATTCTCAAGCTTACCAAGCTCCACCTCTCAATCAACCGATGGCATTGAATCAAGACGTCGAGACGTTCATGAAGACTAATCGAGAGATGGTGACGAATCTTCAGAGTTAATTTGTCAACTTGAAGAATGACATGGCGAAACAAGGGAGCGATATTCGAGCCGAGCTAAGGAATGACATGGCAAAACAAAGCAATGAAATTCGTGCAGACATCAGAGACTCTTTCAGCACTCAAGCGCTTAACATTCGTGATATGATTGGTTTGCTCATCCAAGGTAATCAACCCTCTTCTTCAGGTACTCTTCCGAGTAACACCATTGTGAACCCAAGAGGGGAGATGAAAGCAATCACTACTCGTAGTGGAAAAGGTTATACGGAACCCGAGCTTCCGACACCTCCACCCGTGATTGTGAACAAGGAAACAGAGCAACTTTCCTCACCTCCTTCACCTTCTATCCCCATTTCCCCACCACCCGTGGTTGTGAGTGATCCTACTTCCCTAAAGCCTTCTTCTTCATCCAATATACCTTATCCTTCAAGGTTGAGGAAAGAGAAGCAAAAGAGCAAGGATGATATTCAAGTTTCAAACTTTCTCAAAATGTTTAAACAATTGAATTTTAACATCTCCTTTGCCGAGGCTCTCTCTCACATGCCCAAATACGCTAAGATGTTTAAAGATCTTCTAAGTGACAAGGAGAAGCTTCTTGACATTGCTCAGACCCAACTTAATGAGAATTGCTCCACCGTTCTCTTAAGGAAATTGCCCACCAAACTTGGTGATCCGGGTCGCTTCTTGATTCCTTGCAACTTCCCGGGAGTAGAGAATTGCATGGCCCTAGCCGATCTAGGTGCCAGTATAAACTTAATGCCTTTAAGTGTTTGGAAGCAATTATCTCTCCCCGAGCTAGTCCCCACCAAAATGACTTTGGAATTAGCCAACCGTACGGTTGCTTATCCAGTGGGGATAGCCGAAGATGTCTTTGTTGGCGTTGAAAAATTCACCTTCCCGGCGGATTTTGTTGTCGTTGACTACGAGATGGATCCTCGTGTTCCATTAATCGTTGGACGTCCATTCCTGAGGACCGGTCGCACTCTCATTGATGTAGCCGCAGGCGAAATAATCATGAGTTGGTGACGATAAAATTGTCTTCAACATGGGTAAGATTTCTAAGCAACCTTATTCATATGAGAATGTTAATGCTATTGATGTTCTCGATGAGGCTTGTGAAGAACATTTTCATGAAGCTT
This sequence comes from Glebionis coronaria, assembly GCA_025667525.1. Classification (NCBI taxonomy): domain Eukaryota; kingdom Viridiplantae; phylum Streptophyta; class Magnoliopsida; order Asterales; family Asteraceae; genus Glebionis; species Glebionis coronaria. The sequence continues at coordinate 180,245,272 of CM046882.1, forward strand.
TCAAAAGTACTCTTTCTTCTCTACCCAATGTTGAGACCGTTGCCTCAATTGCTCCGGCATTGACTCCTTTTAGAGAATGTGACTTGGATGATTTCGAAGCTAGCTTGGGTCCTCTCGATATTAAGTATGATAATTCGTCCTCTGATTGGGATGAAGACATTCGTACTATTGAGAGACTTCTCAATGAAGAACCGTTTTCTCCTCCGTCTCCTAAAGAGGTGAATAATGATGATCCATCGTTAGTTTCACCATCTATTGAGGATCCTCCCACTCTTGAGCTTAAGGACCTACCTCTTCATCTTTAGTACGTTTTCCTTGAAGACAACGAGAATTTACCGGTCATCATCGCGAAGGACCTGAAAGTAGAAGAAAAATCCCGACTCATCGCCGTGTTGAAGAAGCATAAAAAAGCTATCGCTTGGAAAGTCTCCGACATTCGCGGAATTGATCCTCACTTTTGCACACATAAAATTCTCATGGGGGACGACTTTAAGCCCACAATTCAAAGCCAACGAAGGGTGAATCCTAAAATCCATGAAGTCATCAAAAAAGAGGTTATCAAACTTCTTGATGCGGGTATGATTTACCCTATTTCAGATTCACCATGGGTTAGTCCAGTCCATTGTGTGCCTAAGAAAGGCGGAATCACCGTTGTGCCCAATCAAAATAACGAGTTGATTCCTACCCGTATCGTTACTGGGTGGAGAGTTTGTATAGACTACCGCAAACTCAATGATGCCATGAGAAAGGATCATTTCCCTCTACCTTTTATGGACAAAATTCTTGAACGTTTAGCGGGTAATGAATATTACTGCTTTCTAGATGGTTTCTCAGGTTATTTCCAAATACCCATCGATCTCCAAGATCAAGAGAAGACAACATTCACTTGTCCCTATGGCACATTTGCTTACAAAAGAATGCCTTTTGGCTTATGCAATGCCGCCAGGACTTTCCAAAGGTGCATGTTGGCTATCTTCCATGACATGGTTGAGCAAACCATGGAAGTCTTCATCGATGATTTCTCGGTCTTTGGGTATTCCTTCTCTTCTTGCCTTGCCAATTTGGAACGTATGCTTAAGCGGTGCGAAGACACTCACCTTGTTCTGAATTGGGAAAAATGCCATTTTATGGTAAAAGAAGGCATTGTGCTAGGACACAAAATCTCTAAATCCGGTCTTGAAGTCGACTGTGCTAAAGTAGATGTCATAGCCAAATTACCTCCACCTTCAACCGTGAAGGGTGTGAGAAGTTTTCTTGGTCATGCGGGCTTCTATCGTCGATTCATTCAGGATTTCTCTAAAATCGCTTGCCCGATGACCCACCTCTTGGAAAAAGATACTCCTTTTATCTTTTCTAAAGAGTGTATCAAGCCTTCAATCTTCTTAAGGATAAGCTAACTAAGGCACCGGTCTTGGTTACTCCTAATTGAGAGCTGCCTTTTGAATTGATGTGTGATGCTAGCGACTTTGCTATTGGTGCGGTTTTGGGTCAACGAGTGAATAAACACTTCCAACCAATCCACTATGCTAGCAAAACAATGACGGGGGCTCAATTGCATTATACGACAACTGAAAAAGAGCTTTTAGCTGTTGTCTATGCTTTTGAAAAGTTCCGCCCCTATCTTGTTTTATCCACCACCATCGTCTACACGGACCATTCCGCGTTGAAGTACTTGATGACTAAGCATGACTATAAGCCAAGACTTCTTCGCTGGGTTTTACTCCTTCAAGAATTCAACATTGAAATTCGTGACAAGAAGGGTGCCGAAAACCTGGCCGCGGATCATCTGAGTCGACTTGAGGATCTATATCAAGCGGATCATCCGAACAAAGAGATCAACGACTCTTTCCCCCTTGAGACCTTAATGTCTATAAATCTCAATCTTGATGACACCCCGTGGTTTGCCGACATTGCAAACTACTTAGCGGGTGGTGTTCTCATCAAAGGGTTAACATCCCAACAAAAGAAGAAGTTCTTGAATGATGTTAAGACTTACTTTTGGGATGACCCTTTTCTATTCAAACAATGTGCTGATCTGATCATTCGTCGTTGTGTTGATGGACCGGCCGCCTTGGACATTCTCCAGGCTTGCCATAAAGGACCCACCGGTGGTCACTTTGGTCCCAACTACACCGCTAAGAAAGTGTTTGATTCTGGATTCTATTGGCCCACCATTTATCGTGACGCTCATGAAATGGTTAAGCATTGTGATGCTTGCCAACGCCAAGGCAAGATCACACATAAGGATGAGATGCCTCAAAATTTCATACAAGAATGTGAAATCTTTGACGTATGGGGCATCGACTTTATGGGGCCATTTCCATCCTCCAAAGGGAACAAGTACATCCTCGTAGCCGTTGACTACGTTTCTAAATGGGTTGAAGCTAAGGCTCTACCTACGAATGATGCGAGGGTGGTTGTGAACTTTTTAAAGCAGCTTTTCGCTCGATTCGGCGTTCCTCGTGCTATTATCAGTGATCGCAGGACTCATTTTTGCAATGATCAATTAGCAATAGTCATGGCTAAGTAGGGTGTCAATCACCGTCTTTCCACCGCCTATCATCCCCAAACTAATGGGCAAGCCGAGATTTCCAACCGTGGATTGAAACGAATCTTGGAGCGTACTGTGGGAGAGCATCGTGCCGCGTGGGCCGATAAGTTAGATGATGCTCTGTGGGCTTTCCGTACTGTTTATAAGACCCCGATCGGTTGTACACCTTATCGTCTTGTATACGGGAAAGCATGCCATCTCCCCATCGAGCTGGAACATAAGGCACAATGGGCCTTGAAGTGGGCTAACTACGACATCAACAAAGCCGGTGATCATCGCAAGATTCAACTCAACGAGCTCAACGAACTGAGAAACGAAGCTTATGAGAACTCGCTGATCTACAAGGAGAAGACCAAGATCATTCACGATGCAAGAAATAAGAACCGAGAGTTCCACGTTGGTGATCAAGTTCTACTCTTTAACTCTCGGTTGAAGATTTTCTCTGGAAAGTTGAAGAGTCGCTGGTCTGGTCCATTCACCGTCGCCAAAGTCTTTCCATATGGGACCATTGAGCTTTCTCAGCCAAATGGGCCCAATTTCAAGGTGAATGGCCAGCGTTTGAAGCTGTACTTTGGTGAGGACATCTCTCATGAGATGATTCCATCCCTCACCACGTTCCCCATGAACTAAATTTGGGTCGAGTCAGGCTCGTGACTCGGTTATAAAAAACAAGCGCTTCTCGGGAGGCAACCCGTGATCTATCCTTTACTTCTTTCATCATAAGTGTAGGGGGAGCCCCGTATGTGTTTGTTGTCTTGTTTGTTGTGCTGTGCAGGGATTAAAGCTTCAAAGATCCACCTTGATGACTTTTGACGAACCATGATACCGTGTTTCCATCTTCCCGGTTCTATCCTAAACTCTTGTGATTCAATATTTCATATTTTATATGTTCACATTGAAATCACTTTAGTTGTCATTTCCTTAGCAAGATTTAAACAAAGTGCACAATGTCCTAAGTGTAGGAGAGTTTACTCCCACATGCTCAAACATTGAGGACAATGTTTATCTCAAGTGTAGGGGGGACTTCTATCGAAGTAAGTGGTCTTTTCCATGAAATTGCCCTCATTTTAACCGGAAAACGTGATTTTTCGACATTTTTCAAAAATTTTAATCTATTTTGGCCTAGTTGTATAGTTGTATTTTCCTTTGTTATGTCTATTTTCTTTCTATTGCTAGAATAAATTTTAATAAAGTGGTTTTAAATTTTTCTTAGTCGTGAACATTTTGACTCAACCCGAGTTTACTTATCTAAGTTTACTCTAGCTAGTATCCTTAACGTGTTTAAGTCAAGTTTTGCTAGGCTTTTATATAGGGAGCTATAAAACCCGAAAGTCTTAACTCTCATGAGTTAAGAACAAGAACTTTTCGCAAGTTCCTCTAATTGATCCTAGAGAGTTGTTTATCAAGGGAACTTTAAAATGCGATTTCTAAACTTGAAAAAGTCTAAGAATTTGCAAGATCCTATAGGCGACTCGAAAACCCAAAACTTTGATTTAATAGGCTAAGCATCCACGAGTCTCATTCCTTGAGATTTTAAACTGTGGAGAACGAGAGATGATAGAGTCAATTATAAGTTCGGTATTCTTTTGTGAATTTATGTGAGTTAATTATAAGCCTATTCTCCCTTCGCTTGTTAATAAATTTATCTGCAATAAATAAGGTTGTACGATTTAAAAGGTTACCTAGCTTCTAGCCCAAGATCGTTTAAAAGTTGCTCGGTACGGATTAGAGTTCATTGCCAAGGCATAACTTATTGAAGCGGGATGCGAAGATTGGCGAGTCCGAAAAGGCCCTAATAAGGCATGAGGGCTACATTTTATTGCTAAAGATCCAAAAGTGATGTGAAGAATCATTTATCGAAAATCAATATGAAGGATCGAGACACACGACGAAAAGCAAATACTCCCCTAAAGATCATGGAGAAGTCTATCCAAAAAGGCCCTAACAAGGTATGAGGATAAATAGATCCAAGTCCTAAAAGGAGGCGGATCGTTGTATATCAAAGTCCAAAATAAAGATTGGAGAAAAATGAAGAAGTCCTGGTCCAAAGATGAATAATCTCTCAAAACTTCAAGTGAAGAAATTCCTATTATGAAGAGAAGACTATAATTTCAAGAACGTCTCTCAAGATTCGAAGTATGAAGTCGCTGCCAAATATCGGTCCGAGAAAGGTCTCAAATCGTGAAGCGAGTTATGCCAAGATATGAACTTTATGAGGTCCCGAGAAGCAGTTTTAAAAGATTTTGTCCTTTAGCTAACTATTGATTAAATCGTTCACTTTATTTTCGGCCTAACTAATTATCAAAATAAGTCAAACAATGCATCCTCGTGATCATTCAAGACAAAAATAAAATATAAGAGATACACCTAGGAATAAGGGAGTCTAAGTGAGTAATTGGCCCACATGAATTCGTGTTAGTTTGCTAACTTATAATAACAATGATCTCGTTTTTAAGCTTGGTATGGGGAACGTGAAACTTGAGGATGATAAACGTTCATGGCAGCCAAAACCCAATGTAAGTCTTTGATTTCTTTACTTGTTTCTATCCTTTTATGATTAGCATTTAATAAAGGCCAAGGTGGGTTATTTATGATTGAGAATGTAAACCGTGCTTTAAAATTAATTTATTGCATGAGGGCATTGCAATGGTCAAGTGTAGGGGATTTAATAAGTGTGAAAACACTTATCCTTTTACCACTTATTACCAATAATAACAAGACCAAAACGTGTATTTTATGTCGTAAAAGTCAGAATTATGCGTGGTTTGTGTTTTTATTGTGTTTTAGGACCAAAAGATGAAAAAGGAAGAAAACACGGGCTTTCACGGGCTTTTATCAAAGAAAACGGGAAAAGACGAAGTCAAAAGATCAAGAGTGCTTAAAGAACGGATGTCCAAGACATATTCTGAAGATTTATCGAAGAACAAGTCTAAAGACGGAAGTTTAATGAAGTGGAAGAACTCGAGTCTAAATAAATGAAGAAATGCTAAGACGAGTTTAATTAAGCCCAAGACGACATCGAGAAAGACAAATGAATTAAATCGAGTCGAGAAGAAAAGAAAGAAGGAAGCACCACACATGCACTTCCCACTTCCCTATAAATACCCTCCTAATCACATTAGGAGGGGGTTAGCTAGTTTTTATTTTTAAGTTTTCTTTCTAGTTTTAGAGAGAGAAAGTTCTAAACTTTCTCTCACTATGTTTTTCATTTCTTCCTTTCTTTTAAGCTTTCGTCATTCTTGTATTTGGATTTCATCTATCTAATTCAAGTTAAGTTTTAAGTTTTTAATCTTCTTCTACATTTCTTGGTTTACTTGATTTTTGATTCGAAATCTTTCCTTTGATCCAAATCCTCCATGATCCGTGATTGAAGTTGAGATTGTATGGTTAGAAGTTTCATTCCCATGGTTCCTACATAAGCTTCTACACGTATAAGTTGTGAGCTTTTAATGCTTATTGGCTTATTCAAGTTTTAGCTTATTGGTTTTCGGATTTCACAAAGGTTTTGGTCATTACAAAAGTTCCTTTCATAAAGTGTTTGATTTTATGTTTGGAGAAGTTGTCAAATTTAAGCTTTTTGAATTGTTTAAGGTTCGGGTAGAATAGCTTATTGCATCAGCTTATTGAGTTTTAAACTTGCCACGAATTTCAGATTAAAAGTGCATTCCATCGTAATCTTAGGGCTTAACACATTCCGACGGACTACTGGTTTAGATCGCAATAACCCAAAAGGGTTTTACTTTGCGATCATTTGGTCATTCCCCCTTATTCTGATCTGGATTGCGATCGCATATTCCAACGGGACTAAGGTCTTGGTTAAGACGAAGTGCTGCCCATTTTCTGATAGCAACATTGCGATAGCCAGCTTTCCGATAGAATAGCATTGCGACAGAAGTATTTACCACATTCCGATCTAGAACTTTGCGATCTAAGAACATTCTGACGATCATCATTGCGATAGACTTGTTGTTTTACATTCCGATGGGTATTAGGATTGATTATTCCGATAGCTCATTTTAGTTATATTCCGATGGGTACGATTTGGTGCATTCCGACAGAGATGAATTGCAATATTCCGATAGAACATGTTTTTAAGCCTTAAAGTTTTACCTAAAGTTTTCCTAAATATTTTTTAGTTAATTCTTAAACACTTCAATTTTACTCAACGACATTTTCATACTTGCTTTTACTTAAAATTAGATAAGCAAAACAAAACCACTCTCTTGTTCGCCAAAAGACGATTGAGTCACACACTTAACTTGTAATCAATTCGAAGAGATCGGACGATAAGATTTTATACTTGGGGTAAAACCGTGTATTATTAAACATTCATGACTATCCAAAACCTCAATGTAAGTCTTTTATCTCTTTACTTGTTTTCTTCCTTTGAATATTTTATAACTTTCTAGGTCTTGTGTTTAATAAAGGCCAAGGTGGATTGATTATGATGGAAAATGTAAAACTTGCTTTGTAAGTAATGCATTGCATGAGGACATTGTAATGGTCAAGTGTAGGGGATTTGATAGGTGTGAAAACACCCATCCTTTTACCACTTAACTATTATAATAACCAAGCCAAAACGTGTATTTTATGTCGTAAATGTCAGAATTATGCGTGGTTTGTGTTTTTATTGTTTTTTAGGACCAAAAGATGAAAAAGGAAGAAAACACGGGCTTTCACGGGCTTTTATCGATGAAAACGAGAAAAGACAAAGTCAAAAGATCAAGAGTGCAAAAAGAACGGAAGTCCAAGTCCTATTCTGAAGATTTATCGAAGAAAAATTCTAAAGACGGAAGTTTAATGAAGTCGAAGAACCAAGTCTAATTAAAGAAGAAAATTATAAGACGAGTTCAATTTATATCGACAAATCCCGAGACGACGTCGAAAAAGACAAAGAAATTAAATCGAGTCGAGACAAGAAGAAAGAGAGAAGAAAGCATCATCACATGTACTCCTCCTATAAATACCCTCCTAATGTGTCATTAGGAGGGTGTTAGTTAGTTAGTTTAGATTAGGAGTAGTGTAGCTTTACTTTCTCTCTCTAGTTTTCATGTTCTTAAGCTTTTCTTTCAAGTTTTCTTAATCTTTAATCTATAATCTTATAATTTTGAATATTTAATCTTCATCTTATTTCAACCATTTTACAATCATTCTCATTCTACATTTCATGATCTTTTTAATTATGTTTGATTCAAAATAATCTTTGATTTTGTTTAATCTTGATGTTTAATTGATTAAAAAGTTTATCTTTCAATTTTTAAGTTTTTATACAACTTAAGCTTTGAGCTTTTCATGCTTATTGGCTTATTTTGTGTTTAGCTTATTTACTTTTTTGTTTTCTTAAAAAGTTTAGTCTTTTTAAAGTCTGATTCATAAAGTTTGCTTATTTCGTATTTTAAAAGTTTTCAAATTTGTGCTTATTGAGTTGGTTAAGTTTTTATTAGTTGTTCTTTTTAGAAGTGCTTATTTGATTGTTAGCTTATTGTACTCCATCCGAATATTGTTATTTTTCCATCACAATAGGGTTTTGACATTGTGACAGCTTTTTTCCGATAGCTTTATTATGATCGCAATAACCCTAGGGGTTCTACTTTGCGATTGTAGTGTAATATCCCCTTATTCCGATCGAGGATTGCGATTGCCCCTGGCATCGTGGATTGCGATCGGGATTTAAGGTATATTGCGACGAAATGCTGCCCAATTTTTGTTAGCCATATTCAAATAGAATTTTTCAGATAGGATTATTCAGATAGAAACACTCAGATAGAAACATTCAGATAGAATTATTCAGATAGGAACATTCAGATAGAAACATTCATGTAGAATTATTCATATATAAACATTCAGATAGAATTATTCAGATAGGAACATTCACATAGAAACATTCAGATAGAAACATTCAGATAGAATTATTCAGATAGAAACATTCAGATAGAATTATTCAGATAGAAACATTCAGATAGAATTATTTAGATAGGAACATTCAGAGAGAAACATTCAGATAGAATTATTCAGATAGGAACATTCAGATAGAAACATTCAGATAGAAACATTCAGATAGAAACATTCAGATAGAAACATTCAGATAGAAATATTCAGATAGAAACATTCAGATAGAATCATTCAGATAGAATTATTCAGATAGAATTATTCAGATAGAATTATTCAGATAGAAGTTTTTAATTTTCTTCATTTACTTTTAAGTATTAATTTTTAGTTTAAAATTTCAAGCTTCCACTTTTACTTAACGACATTTACATTTGTTTTTACATTCTCATTTAAATTTACATTTTCATTTTACCTTAGTTTAAAATAAATAACCTTTCCCCTTTATATTCCACCAAGAACGACTGAGTCATACTTTCAACTGGTAATCAATTCGAAAAGATCGGTTGGTAAACCCTTGTATTAGTACCTTCACTTTTCCGGTCGATTTTGTTGTTGTTAATTAGAAATGGACCCTCGTATTCCGTTAATACTTGGACGGCCATTTTTGAGAATCGGAAAAGCTCTAGTCGATGTTGTCGAAGGTGAATTAATCTTAAGGGTCAGGAATGACGCTCAGGTTTTAAAGATGGGGAAGATTACAAGTAAGACAAATGGAAAAGAATCCGCGAAAATGATTAATGTGCTTCAAGAAGAGCTTACTTCTACTTTGGAAAGTTTTAAGCTTTATGACTTTGTTGTATATGATAATCCTCTTTTCGAGTCTTCCCATGATAATCTACTTTTCCAAGACGATGTGGATGATTTTGATGATTCTCTACCTAATGTGGATCCCCCGCCAATTTATGATTCTCCATCGATCTATGATGATTATGATAAAGATTCTAGTTCCAATGGGGATGAATATGCTGCTTTTGTTTCAGATTATCCATACATGCCCACTTATGATGACTTTGATGATGTCGATACTCTTTCGAGTGATTCTTCACATGATAAAGATCCTCCACCAACCATGCTTGATCCTACTTTGGATGACTACTCATTTGAGGAAGATTTTGCTACTTTTCTCAACACTTACTTCCCAAATTAGAATGATTCTCCTCCTTTGGACTTTGATGATGATCTTTATCCTCCTTTGGATATGAAGAAATCCGTTTCAAAGGAGAAGAAGCCGGCCGACACCGATATCCGTAGTACCTATGTCTTGACACCTCTCTATCCACCTTCTGAGGATGAGATTGTGCGATTTATGAGCGGATCCTCTTCAAGGTCTACTGAGCCTGAGTGTTATTTTCCCCTAAAGGAAAAGGCGTTCGATCCCAGTATTGCAATTTTTAAGCCATCTCGGTATCCATCTGATGAAATAAAAGGAAAGATTTTTGGAACTTTTGGAGATATGCTTGCACCACATCACCCTGCTACCACCGTGCTCAACAACTGCTTAAGGGAACCTTGCCTACTCTTCTTTGGCTTGCCTTGTTTGCTCACGACTCGGTAAACAAAAACAAGCGCTTCTCGGGAGGCAACCCGCAGTATCAATCCTTTTTATTTGTTTTTATAATAAGTGTAGGGGGAGACCCTAGCATGTGTTTGTTGTTTTCTTTCTTATCATGTGCAGGGATTCAAGCTTTCAAATATCCATTCTTGATGACTTTTGATGACCCGTGATTTCGTGTCCCCGTCTTCCCGGTTCTATCCTAAACTCTTTTGATTCACTATTTTATATTCTTCAATATTAAAATAGGAATCACTTTAGTTGTCTCTTCCTTAGCAAGATTTAAACAAAGTACACAATGTCCTAAGTGTAAGAGAGTTTACTCCCACATGCTTTGTAACACCCCATTTTGATAATGGAATGTCACGCGTAATTATGGCGTGTCATCAAAGCATACAAGGATAAATGTCTAAAACATTACATCACCATAGGGATAACTGGAATTAAACATCGGTTCTCAAACATAAGCCCAAAACATAATAAAGCAAAAGAAATGAATGAAAGACTAAACATGCATAAATATATGAAGGCAAAAAGGAAAAGAAGTCTCTAGCAGCTTCCATCCTATGCACGTTCTCCAAATGCTCGGGTCTTTCCTAGGGTACCTTCCGTTTTGGGACATGGAAAGGAAAGTAAGGGCTGAGCAAAACGCTTAGGCCACGGATATAGACATAGTATAAATGACTAAAACATAATAAAGACTTAATAGCAGCGGAAATGTATAAGTCCTGGAAAACCTGGTACATGTTCATAAAACTGGTTTTATAGTTTTAAAAGCCTTATGTTTATCTTATGAAAACTGTTTAACATATTTTACCATTATCCAATATAGGTCATGAAAATCCACCGTGCATAAATACTTGGAGGGGTGACCTCATCATGCAAATTAGAGGGGCTGCCTCTAATTTAATATACTGGTTTTGTGTAGGAGGGATCAGGTCCTTGTGAAGGATGCAAGGCACACACCACATTCACACTTAGTAATCTGTTGAAAAACATGTAACTAGGATGCACCCATACGCCCCACATGATAAATATAATAATATGGCCAAAAGCTGAAGGGACGCCACGAGCAATCACTCTGCCGTGGGGAAGTCATAACACCAGTGCCTCTAGTGTTATGGTTATGGTACCTCTATAACTAGGTGAAACTGGTCATGCATGTATATGGCTTCAGGTATTCTAAATTAAACATAAGCAATCAAACATATAAACTTATACTACGGGAAAACAGTTGGCTGCATACGGGAAATCCTAATAAGGAAAGAGTGTCCATACTAAAAGGACGGGAATCCGTACCTTATGTCCAATGAATGAAGAAGACGAACGGGAGAAAGTCCTACTTCGGTATCACTAATTCTACATAAATACATACGTGTATAAGTATCTGATTACTAAATACGTAACTGGTTTTATGTCTTGTCTTAGCTTATTTTATACGTTCATGTCATGTTTTACTGTTTTAAGCTTTAAATTGTGTTTATCTTATATTCTGTCTATTCTGATTAAGTATTACTTGTATTTCATGTATTATTTTACTTACTGTGTAATAATTATTAACTTTCAAAAAATAGCAGGTTTCCTGAATAAAACGTTTCCAAAAATAGAAAGTTACCAAAAATTGAAAGTTTCCAAAAATAGAAAGTTTCCAAAATAGAAAGTTTCCAAAAATAGAAAGTTTCCAAAAATAGAATTACTGCTTAAAATAGATAAATTTCTAAAAATAGGAAGTTTTCATAAATAGATTAGCTGCCTTAATTAAATAAGTTTCTAAAAATAGAAAGTTTCCATAACAAGATTAGCTGCCTTAATTAAATAAGTTTCTAAAACTAGAAAGTTTCCATAATTAGATATAAGCTGGTTAAATAAGCTAATTATATAAGCTTAAGTGTTTTCTGATTATTTTCTAAGTCATATTGATATAAGGCATAGTTTATTAATCATTACATGTAAATTAATTAAACTAGGTTAAAAGTATTTAATTAAATATATCCTGTTTTTAATTAAATAAGTTAAAATACTTAGGTTAAAACATGTATTATTGATTAATAATAATATAACCTAAGTCATGTTGATTAATTAATTATAGTCATGGTTTTTAATAATTAATTAATTATAAAGTCTAATTAAAAATAAATAGTTAGGTTAAAATTCATGATCTAATAATTAAATATATAACCTAAGTCATGTTAATTAAATCAATTATGTCATGTTTTATTAATTTAATTTTTAACATATAACCATTAAAATCATAAACCTTAACATAAACAATGAATCGGACCGTGACAAGAAACTATAAACCGGACCCGTAATCAACACCATACCCCGAACAACTTCGGGGTTTCCCTTTGTTTGCTGCTTCCGTAGGACCCACACCACCAATCCGAGACCATGAGGTCTCGGTGGTGGTTCATAAGCCAAGTCGAGACCCCTTGGGGGTTCGGTTTAGGCGGCGGCTAGAACAAACACCCCTAAAAACCCTTGTTTTGATTCCCTCCATAATCGTAGACATGTTTTAATAAATGTTTTTAATTAGTTTATAAAAACATTAAGATTTTATGTGATTCATAAATCGAAACATAAAAGAAAAGAGTTAAAAAGGTTATACCAAATGCGTGGATCAATCAAGGATGAACACACACGAATGCTTGCCCAAAATCCAAGACCAAAATCAACCCGAACACCCCTTTGGTGTTCCTAAATGTGGCGGCCAAAAAAAAAAGAGGAAGAAGAGAATTAGGGTTTTTTGTTATTCCTTGATTTTGTGATAAATGACACAAGATTTTCCCTTTTTCTTGTTTAGTAAAAAAACAATGGGCTTGGCCCTTTTCTTCCTAATTTCGTGGGTAGGGGCCCACATAAGGTTAATTCGTAAATTTCTCGAGTCTAAATATTATAGTGTGTTCTCGTGTTCGTGTTTTACGTGTTTTAATTAGCTATCGATCGTGACTTCATATATTTATTCGTGCTCGTGATAAACATATATATATGTAATTAATATTTGCTCGTGATTAGATTACGTTCATGATTTCATGATCGCATGTTTGTGATTAAAACTATTATTGGAATAATTATCGTTTGTTCATACGTAATAAATACTTATCGTGTTCTAACACGTACGTAATACTCGTAATACTTATACGTGAAACGTAAATATGTTATAAAAGGAAAGTTTTAATCATATACGTACGATCATAAGGGTATTATTCATGGTAAAAGCATGCGGGTTTTACAACTCTTCCCCCTAAAAAGAATAATTCGTTCCCGAATTATAGATAACGTAACTGAAAGAGAAACATACCCGAATCAAACCGAGAGGGTATGTAAGATAAATGAACGTCCAGGAGACCTGGCAGAACGAACGCAGAAAGTGACATGTCTTGAAAGGACATGGAACGTGACGTGACTGAAATGACATATCTAATTGATAAGAGGCAAACAGATAAGAAGTCCGGATGAACTTGTCCGTTTCCAAGTGGCCTCCCTCTTGGAACGGTTCCTTCACAAGATATTGACACAAATCATAAATCTTGGTCCTCCTGACCTTGACTTGGAATACGAAGAAGTTCTTGGTTATCAACTTAAGGTAGATCCCCTAAATTTGATCGAGGGAATAAGAATTAACGTGTAAGGGCAACTAAAACGTTATCGTGCAAAACACTCTAACTTAACTGATAATTATCAACGATGCGCGAGACATAAAGAAACGTCTATCTGAGGATAGGGAGTTATACTAAACTTGGGTCTGGTCTCTCAGTTTCTTGCAAAACTTCCCAGAATGAGAAAAAAAATGAACGTAAAATCGTAAGCCGAGATGCCATCATGAACGTGAATAGTGTCATAAACGCGAGCGCGAAAGCAAATCGTGAAATTTGAACAAGGACGTGAAGTAAAAAAGGAGCACAATTATGAATATTTGTCTGACCCGATAGCTGAGGGATTGCCAAGTGATCGGATGAGCCATGGCTGGAACATGTCCGATCAATCTGTTGGTTCTGAAATCCTTGCGGATGTAAGGATTCTACAGACTTGATCAAACTGCTCGCAATAACCCAGATAGCATCATGCTTCTTCTGAGTTTGCGTTAATCTGGTAACCAAAATCCATGGAGATCTTGTCCCATTTCAATTCATAATTTCAGATGATGAAAACATCCCAGTCTGTTGGTGTCCTATATTAACCTGTTGGTGTGTCAGGTACTTAGATATGAACGTAACTGTATCTTGCTTAGTAGAACTTGATACATAGGAGTTTGCGAAACTCTGAGTCACTGAATCTAGACTTCTCCTAGCGTAGGATTTTCTAGAACACCTAATGTAGTGTAGGGTTCTCTCCTTTACGCATAAGCTGAGTCATGGTAAGATTAACCGTAGAAACCCATGTGATTCAGCGTGTCACTGTAATCAAACAGAATTGATATTAGAAAAAATTTCTAGGGTAAAATTTATCTTGTCATAGAATTTGCAACATAGTGTAGATATGGTCTTCCTGTTCTTCTCTAGGCTTAAAGGAAATCATGTTATCCTCAATGAAAACACTGATGAATTTGCTATAAGTTCATGGAAACTCATTCTTATAATGCCATTGGAGCATTGATGAGACTAATTCAAAATCATAAATCTAGCATGACCGAGTCGTGTACAGATAGCAGTCATCGACATGTCCTGCTCTTTCACTCGTCACTGTTGGCAGCATGATCATGAGTTCGATCTTGGAAAAGTGATTAACACTATAAGGTCGTTTGGACATGTTGTAAATATGTGGACGAGAATAACGGTTATGAATGGTGATTTGTTTAAATCGACGGTAGTCGACACATAATCTCATGGTACAGTCCTTCTCCTTGTAGGTTCTTCTGGAACATATGGAAAGATTTTGGAATTCTCGTCTGGTTAAGTAAAAAGGAACTTCGGTGGTCATGTCTTAACTGACAGCTAAAATTTTAGCAGTCATGGCTAACAAAGTACGTGCTTGTAAAGGATAAATGATTTGTACGGATTTTCCTGATGGAAAATCATGCTGAAAATATTTAGGAGTCTAAACATCACCGTACATACTCATGAATCGCAGCATGGTGTGCGGTTCGTAGTCCATAATTAGGATTAAATTCAACCCGCATTTGACCGAGGTAATGCGTATCAGTTGGATTCTTATCATTAGGCTGAAGAAAACCTTCGTATACATGGGGAATACGAATGGCGTCCGGTGTGGTCATGAACATATGAGATATAGGTCCAAGAAAGGAAAATGTCATCTAGCGAACGTGACTGGCCTTACTGATACACCAGTGATGGTACTGAAATTCTTGTGGCCTGATTAATACATGGCACAACAAAATGGATATACCCTGGGAGGGTACCCTAGATTTCTTAGAAATGTTCCATAATTGGACGTGAGTCATGTGTCTTGACTCGTGTCTTGGAAATATAACCATGACATATGTCTTGACTGGTGTCTTGACATGTGTCTTTAGAAGGTATACGTGAGACATGTGTCTTGACTTATGTCTTGACATGTGTCTCGAGATGTGAAACAAATAGAACCACAATATGAGGTTATTATGCCAAAATTGGCCGATCGGTTGGACCACTGATCAGTTGTATGTCTGATCACGTCCGCGGCCGGAGCCTCGGTTGCAATTTCTAGGATAGTTGTTGTCATAGTGGTGGTTACTATCATCCTGTCTGTCAGTTCTATGACGGTCATTCTCATGACTGTGATTCATGTAAATATTCAGCTGAGTGGCCGGCTCGTACCGGTTTGCACTCATATGACTGAAACGACAACTGAATGACGTGTGACATGTAACAAAGAATTAGGGACAATGATTGATGAAAATCTTCTGATGGTGAAGCATCTTCTATTCCGATCGCCTTGATCTAACGCCTTTGTCTTCGTCTTGTAAGATCTCCAGGTTGTGAACAACATCAGCATCTCGTAGCATCGCCAAACATCAGCAGCATCAACCCTAGTAACATCTGCAAGCTATGAGAAGCATCAACAATCTTGTAGAATATCAACAAGTGGACATACGCCTGAGATGATTCAGAATTGACAAGCGAATACTCGTGAAGTATTCCAAGTGAAATACACATGGATTTAGGTACGTGTAATACACATGGAATACGCTACATGGAGTACACATGGAATGCACATGAAATGATCGGTATGGGGTCGATCATTTATCATGATTTAAAGAAAGGTATATCGGTTAAACGGTTAGGAAAAACCATCATGATAACCTGGCAGTGTTAGCATAGACATCCTTCTGGTTATATCGAGAAACGTTTAAAGTGTGGTTACACAAAATTCAACGATGATTTGCCTGACAGCATGGTCAATGAAAACCAACCATGACTATCATGAAAGCAGGATTCAATGAAATCCAACAATGTCTTGCATGAAAACATAAATAACAAAAGAGGCGTAAGACATAATCAACATGAAGACGGAATTATCATGAAGAAACATGAAACCATCTATCTTGAAGAGTGTATAACGTAATCAGCATGAAACTGAAGTTAACCATGACAGTATGAAAACATACTTGACATAAAAACATAGTAACTTATGAGGGGACATGAAAAAAAATTTATGCCAATAAATCATGAGAAAAATTTTATGCATGAAAAACAGTGCATGAATGCATAATGTAGTTTATAAAAACCTTTATATGTGCGAGGGGACACCTATGGGTCGGTCCCAAAACAAAAGACATGGCGTGTAAAACCCGCATTTTTATAAAACGGAAATTCTGAATAAGGTATGATATTTGAATATTTTATAAAATTGAGAATTTTATGTAAATTAAATAGTAGAGATTTTATTTCAATTTGTTTAAATTAATTTAAAGTATAGTTTAATTATTTCATAACTAATTAATAAATAAGACTTAGAATATGAAACCTTTTTTATTAAATTATGATATAACATATAGTTTTCAATTAAGACAAAAATATAAATAAACTTTCTTAAACTTAGGTTATACTAATTAAAAAGGTACACACTTTTGTAACATGTACATTTAAGTGTAAGACTTTGATTAAATGGGAAGAAAACTAATTAATTAGTGTGTTATTATACCATTATGAGCAAAATTGAAACACTTCCTTTTGGTGGACCAAAATCACGACTATAGCATGAGTTTTAAGAAGATTTTTAATTTTTTTAATGCCATTAAGGATAGGTTATGGTTTGATTTTGAATGTGTTTGAATGCTTTAAGTTATGGTGTTAAAAACCTAGTTAATGGTGTAAGTTATGGAAAAAAAACTAGAAGACCTATATAATACACCCTTAGTACAGCCATATCACACACACAAAACATAATTTACTTTGCCAAAACTATACAAAAATCTCCTCTCATCTCCATTGTTAAGAAAACCTTAAAACCTTAAGGTTGTTCTTGATCTTTCTCCTCTCTAGACCTCCATTCTTGTTACTAATCCTCCATTCTTGTTATTTTATGTGTATAGTGATTACCATATCATTATACACATTCCATGTAAGTCCTTATAATCCTATGTCACTCTTATGGATTTCTTATATATTGATTTAATGCATAAACATGATTTCTAGGGTTTTGAAACCCTAAAAATGTGTTTTGGTGATTCAATACCTTAAAAATGTTTTTGTATGTTAGATCTTGTTTTAGACCAGCCTAAATATGTTCTAATATGGTTTTATAAAGTTTTTATAAAGATCTAGCTAACCTATGGTGGTCTAGATCATTAAACCGGCTCATACGTAATAATAATTAAGGGTTGTCCGGATTTTGGGTGATCTTGTAAGGGCTGTAAAACGGGTCTTATAAAATCTTTTTAAGAGTTTCAAAATCCTAAAACTATATAAAATGAATCTGGTTTTCATAACAGGTCTTAAAACGTTTTGAAGTGGTCGGGAACTATGGTTACCGTGTAGATCTTTGAAAACAGTCCTTAAAAATCAGAATATGAGTCATCTTGTAAGAGTCATATCTTGAGCCTCGGGATAGATTTTTGAGTGAATCCGGGGTCTAATACTATCTACTTCGAATTTATTTTTTATATTTGGAGTTTAATCAGTGAGTATGGTTTGGGAAAATGGTTTTACAGTCAGATCTTCTAAAACAGTCCCTTAATGACGGGTTTTGGGAAAGTGTATAATTAGGGTTTTGAATCACCGAATCATGAAACCTTGTAATCTTTTGTGCTATAACAGTATGTAAGACATATTTTTATGTATCTTTTAGCCTTGGTGACACGGGAATAGAACTTGTTGCTTTGTATACGATTCGGTGACTTGTTTGTGCTTTTAAGGTACGAATATTCAGTTCTTTATTAAGAACACTCTTTTACTCTTTCTTACACGACTCCATTTGATAAATCCCTATGCCATTGCTATGTTCCCACATCCTTAGTTACTGTTTTGATATGATCCTTAAATTCTTCACCTTGTTATGATTCCGTTAATGTTATGCCTTTATATGTCCCCATTTGAATACTTATATTTTTCCTAGTTGTTATGCCTTTGAAATGAACCCTTAAGCCCGAGCCATATTGTGTATCTAGTCATGGGGGTACCATGACCATGTCATACGATGAACCGGTGACATGACACTAACTGGGGCGGTGTGATTAGATCCCCGTCGTTCCCTTTTGGTGCACATAATTATTATATTATTGTGAGTGCGGGTGCTAGTCATGAGCTAGTGCACGTGCTATTGACATTTGTTTTGCAGGGAGCGTATGGATGCATCCTAGGTATTTGTTTGATATGATATGATTTGATTTAATGTGATAGGTTTGTGTGTGCATTACACGCCGTCACTTTGGTACATAGGAGTCGCAATCCTAGTACACATATATGATTATTTGGTTGATTTGGATATGTGATTTGTTATGTGTGCTCGTGGGCTATTCTTGTCTTTCATTAACCCTTTTTATTCATCCACTTAATCATCCTTATGATTCATACATTGTGATACCTTTATTATTGTTATATCTTTTGCCTTAAATCATATTTATTATATCCGTTCGCTGGGCGTTTTGCTCAGCCGTTTCTTTTTCCATGCGGTAGGTATTAAGTCGGAGATGGGGCATTGAGAGAGTTTGGGACTTACCTAGATTCACCCAAGTTTTTAATAAATCTTAATACATTTTATGATTTGATACTTTTCTTTTTGGACCCCGTTGTTTTGGGGATTTCTGTTTATTAAGATATTACTTTAAGTATTTTAGATTTAATAAAAGTTTCATTTTAGCCCTTTTAAATTTTGATGTATATGACGTGACACCATATTAGTAGCACTTTGACTCTTTTCGGAGCGGGGTGTTACAATTATGGTATCAGAGAGTCTACGACCTAGGATTGACCTGTGAGGATTGGGTAGATTAGGCTTCTATGCGTACTTTGATATTGTTATGATATTTTTGATACGTATTTGTTTCCGCGGAATTTGTCATGTTAGTAGGGAGCTTCGTATTAGGATGTTCCATCTCGATATTACGTCTTGGCTGAGTGGTTGGGTTTACGATTTAAAGTGCCCACGCTCCCCAAACGTTTATAGAATTTCTTCCTAACTATGATGGCCCGAACAATGACGTCTTCTTCGTACTCTGATATTATCATTTTCTTTGTATATGTGCATTTTATTTTATAAACTTTTTTTTGTCACCACTAATTCGTTTATATCTCAGATGGTGAACACACGTCAGAATTCTCCCGTCTTTTCCGGTCCCGCATTTGACGAGGCAGTGCAACGAGCCGTTTCTGCACTAATTCCTGGCCTCACTACTGAAATTACCAACCAAATTCGCAAAAATACTGCTAGCGGAAGCAATGACCAAACTCCTACTATGCATACATGGTTGGAAAGGTTTGGCAAGCAAAAACCTTGTTCCTTTAGTGTTGCTTCCAATCCAGTCGATGCTGAGAATTGGATGGCACACATTGAGAAGTTGTTCGAAGTGTTGGATTGTGGAGATGAGTATAAGGCTAGGTTAGCTAGCTACAAGTTAGAGGGTGACGCTCTGAACTGGTGGAAGGCCTACAAGCAGGCCAATGGAGGTGATGACTATGTGCTAACTATGTATTGGGAAAACTTCCAAGATGCCTTTTTCTTTCAATACTTCCCTAAGTCAGAGTAACAGAGATACGAGCGGGAATACCACAATATTAGGCAGAAGGAGGGAGAGCTTACTAGGGACTTTATGAAGCGGTTCTTGAGGCTGGCAAGTTTCTTGGGGACAAAGGCGGGCACACAAGAGGAGCAAGCACAGAGGTTTAAATGGGCTCTCAACGATCAAGTTGGGGACAACCTTGTAAACCTTGATTTCACGGATGTGGCGGCGGTGGCTGATGCCGCAAGAAATTATGAAATTCATCGAGAAAGGTCAGGGTTGAATAATAGGAACCGCGAGGGGGATTGCATCCGACCTGTGACTCACAATAGCAACAACAATAACCAGCGAGGTTATGACTCTAGGTGGAATGATGGTCGTGGCTATGATAGGCAGTCGGGCAACAACAACAATTACCTAAGGCCATATCAGTAGAATCGGGTACAACAATATAACA
The DNA here is from genome assembly GCA_025667525.1 of Glebionis coronaria. NCBI lineage: Eukaryota > Viridiplantae > Streptophyta > Magnoliopsida > Asterales > Asteraceae > Glebionis > Glebionis coronaria. The sequence continues at coordinate 180,265,820 of CM046882.1, forward strand.
ACAACCGTGTTGCGGGATCCTCAAGCCAGAAAAGTCACATAGATCATGCTCATATTCCTTTATGCAACTCATGTGGGAAGATCCATCCAGGAAAGCAATGTTACCGTGCAACTGGCGCTTGCTTTGAGTGTGGTGAAATTGGGCATCGGGTAAGGGACTGTCCTAAGAAGGGTGGTTCTGGAGGTAGTGGTTCTGGTAATGATAAGTCTACACTCACCAAGGGACGCGTGTTCACTGCTACTAGGGAGCAAGCCTCAGACTCTTCAAGTACCGTTTCAGGAACCATCTTTTTGAATGATCGTGTTGTATTGGTTTTATTTGATACGGGGCGACCTATTCTGTGATAGCGGTATCGTTAGCTAAGCATATTAATATTTCTCCTACGCAACTCGATTATACGTTATCATTATTGATGAGACGGCTTTTATACATGGTCTCATCGTCCAAATCGGGCTTAAAATGCATAAAATATCATTGAATATACCAAATATATGCTCGTGTTTGTTACTTGTGTATTTTTAGGTACGGATATTAAGGAAATGGCAAATGATCACAAGAATCATTCAAAAACGAACACGGGAAACGAAGTCGCACAATGAACCAAGCTCAAGTATGGAAAATTGCAAAAAGACCCTTGAAGAATTAAAGATTGGCAAGAATGGTCCCTCATCTTTGAAGATTTGACACTTTATACCCCTAAAATTACTTCATTTATATTTAGGGGTCCCTAAAGTTTGAAGACATGTCAACTTATGCCCTTGGGAATTGATTTAATGTGCTAATTAAGCCCTAAAGTCTACAAAGTTAATGGAAGGACTTAACTTGCAAAAGTATTGGACTGCCATTGCCAAGGATCTAACAAATGGACTGGAAATGCAAATTATCTAACCAATGTTAAGTTAGTAGGGACTGGTGGTGAATTTGCTACCCACCAGCCCACTAACACTTTCTGGCCCAACACCCAAGCCCAAACCCCAACCTTCAAAACCCGGGTTTAATAAATTAAACTACGGTCAAAAAGTCAAACCCATTTACCCCGTCCCTAATTTCCCACCAAAACAGTTTTTAAAACAAAACTTTACCCAAAATGGATTATACATGCACTAATCACCCTTATGAACCCTACTAATCCCCAGACCTAACTGGACTCAATCCAAAGGGTTTTCCCCTAATCTTGTACAGATCCCTGATTAACTATCCCCTCATCTTAACCCACCTCACAAAACACAACCACATGGGTTGTGGACCCCACCCCGTACCTCCCCTGCTACATCATTTTCACACCAAAACCAAGACACGACCATTTGAACGTGCCAGATTCTTCTACTTGGCCTCCAAGGAGCATTTGACGCCCAAGATCATCCTACACCTGCTGGCATCCAACAAAGCAATCACATGGGCATTTTTGACCAAAATTCGTCAAGACTCCAAAGGGCTTTTTAGGCATTTCCATAGATTAGGGTTTAAGGTTTTCTGTTTTCAAGAATAGTCTTATTAGCACTATAAAAGGAGAATGAGGCATGTTCATTCCCGTTGTTCCAGTTTTTTTAGCAATCACTCTTGTAATTCCTTTTTTATAATTTATAAAGTTGGTGTTTATTGATATAAAGTAATTCCTTTTATGTTATTTTAAAAAGTTGGTATGTTTGATTGCTAATATTCTGAGTTCCATTGACAATTTGTGGAAGAAATTTTGAGTTTTTTTCAAAAGTAATTTCAAAGTTTTCTGAAATTAAGATTTCTTGGAGAAATCTGTTTCAAAAGTTTTATATCAGGAATTTAAGTTGATTGGGTGTTAAAGTTTACAAAGGAAAACGTTTTGAGAAAGGTTTGTAAGAAAGATTTAAAGAAAAAGGGAAAAAGAAAACAGATTAGTGTTTTATTATTGCTTGTTTTTTTTATTTTCTCTTAGCAGTGAATTGGAGCTTTGTTGATCAATAGTTCTGCTCAAACCCGAGTTTGAGGGAGGTGACATCAGTCACTGAGGGACTTGGAAGTAAGTCCCTCAAGGTAGAAGCTTATTTACTTATTTAATTTTCAGTTTTGGTCACTTGTGTGATTTATATGGATTTATGTGAAATTGCATGACTTGTGTGCAAAATGGTTTGAATGTGTGTTAAAAGGTTTGTTGATGCATGATAAGTGTTTCTATGCATGTTTAGGATTATTTGAATCAGTTTAGAGTTGATTTAGATAGAATCTGTTTGAAAAAATTTCATTTCAAGTTTTAAGGGGGTGTTTGGATTTGAATGCTAATTGAGGGTGTTGAATGCTTTGAGAAGTATAAGCTGCTTAGAATCAGTCAATAGGGTGCTTACAGGTTATGTGTTGCTTGTTTGTTCAGTTTTGGTAAAGTTTAAACACAAATGCATGCTCAAAAATTGGTTCAAGTGGAAAAACATCAGTAACTGCCCCCTGCATGATTTTTGAGTGATTTGATGCCATCAAATTTGTAAATCTGTTAGGTCTTAGGTCTTTTGAAGATTGGCTACTGTTTTTATGTTAGTTAATGTGATTGTGTGCAAGATCTTGGCTTTTGAATCACACCTTTGTGCAAGTTTTTAGCATAAAACACCACCAGATCCCTTAAGTACTACAGCAACCTGTTTTTGCTTTTGTGTGCTTAATTATTGCCAAGAGCCTGTGTTTTTTGTGTTTGCCTTTGACTCCCTATACTCCAAAGAGTATAGGGGTGCCTGCTTGTCCCAGAACAATACCAAAATTCACAAACCAAGCCCTCTTGGTCTTTAATTGCACAAGTGAAAACTTCAACTTGTGCTTTGTGTTCATAAACAGAAACTGAACCCGTTTTGTTCAATCCTGCTTGATTCTTGTTAACAAAGTGAATTTGGAATTGTGTTTTAAGCATAGAAAGGGTCACAGCTTGGTTTAAAAAGGTAGAAAGTAAAAAAAAAAAAGTAAAAAAAGGGGGGTTCACCAGCCTCGAACCCTTGACATCACGCTTACAACACACACCTCTTACCGTTGCCCTAGGGACTTTGACTGGTAAGAGTGTGCAAAGTGTTATACTTAAGGTGTTTTTTGTTTGGCTTTTCAATTAATAAGCCGTATCTTATTTTCCCATTTTCAGCTTATTCATTAAGCTTTTCGACTTGCTTTTATTTTTCCTAGGATAGTAATAGACATTAGGATTTTTCTGGGTCAAAGTTTGATTTTTCCTTTTCTTTATTTATTTTTTATTCATTTTTTATTAGCCGGTTTTCATTAATTGAATAAAAAATAGTTAAAATAGGTTTTAATTTTTAGAAAAATAATTTTTAGTTTTTAATTAATATATTTGAGGTTTACATCCACTTAGGTTTTCAAAAACTTTTATTTTTAATTTTATTTTATTTTAGGGTTTTTTGTTAACTTTAAAAATTAATATAAAATTAATTAAGAGGTTTTAGGAACTTTAATTTGAAATTTTATCTTAGTTAGAATATTTAGGATTTTTGGTATTTTTATAGAATTTATTTATAGACTTTTAATTTTTTAGAATATTTTAATATTATTTTATTAGTAAAAATAGAAAGTTGTTTTTTCTACTTTTTTTCATTTTTCCTAGGTTAGGGACATTAAATTAGGAACTTTTTCACTTTCCAAATATTTTTTAGGCTTTTCATTTAATTTTTAGAATTAATTTAAAATTTAATAGATTTTTATAATTTTTAGGAGTTTAAAAAAAGATTAATTTGGTTTTAAAATTTTTAAAAATAGTTTTTAGCTTAATTAGGTCATTTTTGAGGTTTACAAACTATAAAATATTGTTTAGGGCTTTTTAATAATTATAAGTGATTTTTAGGGCTTTAATTAGCATTAAAAAGTCATTATTTAATTAATTAAAAGGTTTTAGCAAGTTTGGATTTTTTGTATGCTCTTAGAATTTTATTGTGGATTTTTAGTAATTTTTAGGAATTTTTAGATTTAAATTTTAATTTTTGTCGTTTTTACGTTTCTACGTCTTAACTTTCTAGTAGTAGTTTTTGTTATTTTTTTTTTTTTACGTCTTCGTCATTTTCTCTTATCTTTTCTTCTTGTTAATAATCAAAAACATTAATCAATCATTCATTACACAACACACGTGCCTCCTCGAGAGAACGATCCCCATTAAGGGTCATAACATGTGGTTTTCCTAAATCGCTCGTTAACGCTTACCACTATTTGGTTGCTCTTTTTCCTAAAAGGGTATACAAAAACTTCTACATCAAAATGGCGCCGCTGCCGGGGAGGCGTGTTGTGTTTTGATTGAACTATTGTGTTTTTTTTATATTAGCCATAAAAGTAATTGTATTAGTAGCACTCTACTAATACGTATTATCGGTTTTTCGTTTTTTGTGAATATTATTACTATATTGTATACGTAGAACAATAAATACACAAGTACTCCAAATACGTGAGCAATCACAACCTTGACTCGGGATTTCATCACTCGATCATTGTATTCGAATCTCAAACCAAAGAAAAAAGGCAAAAATAGATAAATACTTTCGTGAAACTTAATCTTGATAATACAAACTATAAGGTGGGTATAAGGCGGTTGTATTTCACAACCTAAAGGAAAAAGGCTCTTAAGTGCTTCGCGCCGCCTCGTTTCCTCCGCTTGCTTGTGCGTATTTGATTTTGAGAGTGAATCAAGGGTTTTGCCGCCAAAAGTATTATTACATATCATATATATTTTCTTGGTTTCATTTGATTAAACCCTCTTGAACGATTTGGTGTTCCACCATCGTTCTAAAGTCATCGAAGGCGTTCAATCCACGTGATCGTTTTCATTCCTTGAGGATTCTTTAATCAAGAGATTTGATTAAGGAGGAGATTTGTGGACTTTTTGTCTACCTAATACATTCACCAATTACCAAAAAAAAGTTAATACAATCAAAAACAACAAAAAAATTGAAAAATACAAAACACCAAAAAGAATCTTCTTTGCTCGTCTCCACGTTGTACGTGACGTTTATGCTCACTCGTAATCAAGCAAAACGTGCACGTAAACGCAAGAACAAAACTCCCACTCCAACTCATTCTAGTGAGGAGTCTCCTATTGACGAACCCATTGTACGAGAAGCACCAACCATGGCGAATCGAACTATGATGGAGTTACTTCAAGCACCCACCGAGGGTTATGGAGAATCTGTTGTGATTCCCGCTATCCTTGCGGAGAATTTTGAGGTGAAAACGGGTTTGTTATCGATGATCCAAAACAACAAATTCCGTGGTGATGAGAAGGACAATCCTCACAACCATATCCGCCAATTTAATCGTCTTACCGCCACGTGCAAATTCAAGGATGTCTCGAATGACTCGATTAAGATGATGCTTTTTCCGTATTCCTTAGCGGGGCCCGCTAAAATTTGGTTAGAGAAAGAGCCACCCAATTTTATATTGACGTGGAAGGATCTCGTTTCGAAATTTGTGAACCAATTTTTTCCGCCCTCTAAGACTACGCATTTGAAAAATGAGATTTCTAAATTTTCACAAGAATCAAATGAAAGTTTTTCTACGGCTTAGAATAGGTTTAAGGAGATGTTACACGAATGTCCTCATCACGGTTTTTCCGATTTGCACCAAATCGACACGTTTTACAATGGACTTAATGATCATGAAAGAGATTATTTAAATGCCGCCGCGGGTGGTAATTTTTTGTGTAAAACGGTTGAAGAAGCATTGGTCATAATTGAGAATAGGTCTAAGGTTTATAGCCCTCGTCACACACCGAGTGTTGCCAAAATGGGCTCATCATCGTCTCAAAGTATCAATGCATTACATGATGAAGCAAATGAAGAAAACCGATTTTTTGATAGATTTGCTAACCTTATGTCCCATTGGAAAGCTCAAGAAGCTTCCAATTCCGCTTCGGTTAAAGCGGTTTCTAAGAGTTGTTTGTCGTGTGGTGGAGCTCATGATCATTCCGAGTGCATTACCGCGGATGGTAACACTTCGAATGCTTTTGTAGCCACGGGAACTTACAACCAAATCGGTCAAGGTTCCCGCCAAAATCAAGCTCCACCCAATCAAAATGCTAATAATTATCGCAAGAACAACCAAGGTGGAAATTACCAAGGAAATCAAAGGAATTATAACAAAGGTAATTACCAAAGTGGAAATGGGCAAATTTCTAATGAAAACCAAAACCGTGATTTTCAAAACAATGCCCAAGGTTTTCAAAATGATCACACCAAAAATCTTCAAGGAGAATTTTTGAATTATGCTAAGGCTAATGATGCTAAGTTTGATAATATGCAACGTGAAATGGTTAGCTTAAGGTCCGAGTTGAAAAACGAGCTTAAAAACGAACTTGCTAATGAACTTAAAACTCATGCTAATAAAATGGAAGGAAATGTCACACAACTCCAACAAAATCAACAAAAAATGGAGCAAGGACAACATGAGATTAAGCAAGAATTGTTAAAAGCGGATGTTAGGCAATCTAAGTTTGAAGACAGAATGGCTAAAATGTTTGAAGCTATCATGTGTAAGCCCTCTTCTTCGGGTGGTCTTCCTAGTGATACCATCATGAACCCGAAAGGAGAATTGAAGGTTATTACTACTCGTAGTGGTAAAACTTTCAACGAACCCATTTCTCGTCCAAGTACTTCTATGGAGAAGGAAAAAGAGAAAGAACCCGAGGTTGTGGTTGAAAAGGAGCACATTACAAGCCCACGAAGTACCGCTCAAACCACACCTACGGTTGAACCTGCACCAATCATGAAACCCGAGATCCCAAGGCCGATGCCTATGCCTACTTTGCCCCAACCCACACCACCTTTACCCTACCCTTCAAGACGAGACAAGGAAAAGGCACAAGAACGAAATAATTATCAATTTGAACGTTTTATGAAAATGTTTCGTGACTTGCATTTCAATATAAGTTTTGCCGACGCCTTAGTTATGATGCCTCGATTTGCCGCGAACTTCAAAAGTATGTTGAATAACAAAGAGAAATTAAAATCGTCTAGTTGTTCTTCGGTTTTTCTAAGCCGCATACCTCAAAAAGTCGGTGATCCTGGAAAGTTTTTAATCCCATGTGCTATCCAAGACATGGAAGAATGCTACGCCTTGGCCGATCTTGGTGCTAGTATTAATTTGATGCCTCTTGAGATTTTTAAATCGCTCAATCTTCCAAATCTCACTCCTTCAAGAATGTCAATCGAAATGGCTGATCATTCTACGATTCTAGCTTATGGAGTTGCCGAGGACGTCTTTGTGAAAGTTGGAAAGTTCTACTATCCTGTAGACTTCATTGTTGTTGACATTCCCATCGATCCTAAAGTTCCGTTAATTTTAGGTCGATCTTTTTTGGATACCTCGAGAGCACTTATCGATGTGCATGCAAGAAAAATCACTCTTCGTTTCAATGAGGAAGAACTCGTCATTAATGCAACCCAAAACTCCACTCTTTCTCATGTGTATTCTATCACATCTTTGTACAATGTCAATCCCATCAAAAGCATTTGCAAAAAGATTTCCAATAGAGTTTTAGGAGTTGTTGAGGAAAATGAAGTTCCGTCCCCTCCGCCGGTGGAGGTTAAGAGTGTTAAGCCTACGATTCCAATCTCGAGTGATTCTTCGGATGATGAATACGTTGATCCTGATGGGGAGGTTTTCTTTATTGACAAAAGATTTGAAAACTTGCCACCACCTAAGCCAAAGAGATTTCAAAATGTGAGAATTTTTAGTGTGACTAACATTGCTTTAGATACACCAAATATTTTTGACATAATCAAATCGGGTTTTCACAAGGAGAGTGTAAAAGATGCAAAAGGAAAAGATTTTGAATTTAATTTAAAAGATTTTTCTACAACTCTAACTCTGTCATCACCGCGTTTATTGACTACTACTAGCTCGTCTTCTCCTTTTGACGATGCTTTGTGTGGACTTAGTGTGGGGGAATCCCCTTATGTTCCCTCCCCTTTCTCCACCGAGGACGAGATATTTGATCCTGGAATTGCTTATATAGGGAAATCTCGGTCTTCCACCGATGCAATAAATGGAAAATCTTTTCATTTGATTGGTGCGAGTCTACCTCGAGTAGCTCATGTTTTTAGAGACTTACCCATTGTCCCACCCTTCTATTTCTTCTCTCCTATTTTCTTCTACCCCATTGGGGTTTGTGTTGAAGTAGCGTTGTTTCGTCTTTCATCCAAAAACGAAGACGCTATCTTTGACCCAGGTATACGTTTATCGGGTTTTTAAAGTACTCCATGTACTTTTGGGCCTTGTTTATCATGTAAGCCCCACCAAAAATTGACCATACCATGATTATCCCTAAATGATCACATTTATGGGGATTCGAGTCGAGCTTTTGACTCGGTTATCAAAAACAAGGTGCCTCATGGGGGAGACCCATGCTTATCCATGTACATATTATTGCTTTCTAATTAGTTTAATATGAGGGGATTTGTGCCCTTCCAAGCTTTGTTCCGTGGTTGTTTGTGCATTGTGGTTTTTAGATCATGATCTTCACGATTGGAGCCTCTCGTGTTTCGTTTTATGGGAGCACTCGATCGTTTGCTTTGGAGGCCTTTCCCAATATCCAAATGATATATCCTTTTATGTTCTAACCTTAGGTTTTTAGCACACTTCATAAACGGCTATTAATTTAATGGTTACACCCTTTCCATGCTAGATTAGGCATTCGACTTCGTCTCTAGTATGGGGGTATTTGCACCCCTAGACTCGAAACATTGAGGACAATGTTTAACTTTAGTATGGGGGGTGAATAGATACTTGCCTTGCCAAACCTTCACGCTTTCCAAAGTTTATCTTTTTGTTTATCGTTTTGTTGCAAAATAAGGCTAAAAATGGCCAAATTTTAAAATTTTTCTCATGTTTTATAAGTGTTTGAAGACACGAATGTAGATTTTCCGATGGCGAGAATAAGAGTAATTTTTGACTCGACCGTGCGTGTTGAGCACTTAGCTTTGATTCCTTAACTACACATTAGGCTAAGTCTCTTAAATGAGGACGAGAAATGATAGAGTTAATTATAAGTTACTATGCTAAACGTAGAGTACTCGTATTCTTTCAAAAACTCATGTGTTCTCGTTGTTTGCTTATTCTCCCTTCGCTTGTAAATATTTTTTGCTTAATAAATATTGACTTAGCGGTTTAGTTAGGATTGTTGGGTTTCTAGTCTTTTCTAGTAGCTTCCGTGTAATTAAATTAGGAAGACATTAAGGTATCGCCAGCGTCACGGTTTTGAAGTATTGGCACCCCAATAATCGAAAGCTTCACCCAATAATAAGATTTCAAGTGCTCACCTAAATCTAGCAAACAATTTGAAGCCCCACAAGGCCTAAAATCTATGCAAAAATTGAAAGTGAATCAAGCCTTAATCTTCGAAGCTTTAAAGATCCAAAATTCGCTTTAGCGTGAGGATATACGTATTTGGGTAATAAAACCACCGATGATGGCGGATAATAAAAGGCAAGCCAAGACCGAAGTCATAATAAAAGCTTCATGGCGAAGTTGAATAAAAGATGGAGGTAAACCAAAGATAATAAGGTCCTTCCGTTAGGGGGCGTATAAAAGTCTTGGTAATAAGTCTCATGTTCAAAACCGTTATAAAACCGTGTTTATCGATTCTTCTTGTCAACTTAATTTTTTAACATCGTGGTCTATTAGGAGGGGTTATTGATTTGATGGTCTTAGTTACACCGTTAGGACTCTATTTTTAGACCTAAATCTCTATTATCGCATAAGTCAATAATGTATCCTCGTGAACATTAAGACATAATAAAATATAAGAGATACAACTTAGGAATAATGGGAGAATAAGTACGTGATTAGGGCATATGAGTAGTGTTAGCATTACTAACTTATAATGACAATGATCTCGTTGCACGCTTGGCATGGAATTAAGGTGAAAATCGAGGACGATGAAATTATTTCTAACGAAGCATTCATATGTTCTTGTTCTATGAACCTAAACGTCCCATTTTGCGATGAAAATCATACATTATGTGTAAAACGCGTGTAGTAGTTTGTTTAAGTTTAAGTTTTCAATAAATGTCATCTTAAAATGAATTTTGGAAGTGCTATGATACTTAATTCTAGCATTGCGTGGGGACACAGCAATGGTTTAGTATGGGGGAGTGATGAGACGGCTTTTATACATGGTCTCATCGTCCAAATCGGGCTTAAAATGCATAAAATATCATTGAATATACCAAATATATGCTCGTGTTTGTTACTTGTGTATTTTTAGGTACGGATATTGAGGAAATGGCAAAAGATCACAAGAATCATTCAAAAACGAACACGGGAAACGAAGTCGCACAATGAACCAAGCTCAAGTATGGAAAATTGCAAAAAGAACCTTGAAGAATTAAAGATTGGCAAGAATGGTCCCTCATCTTTGAAGATTTGACACTTTATACCCCTCAAATTCCTTCATTTATATTTAGGGGTCCCTAAAGTTTGAAGACATGTCAACTTATGCCCTTGGGAATTGATTTAATGTGCTAATTAAGCCCTAAAGTCTACAAAGTTAATGGAAGGACTTAACTTGCAAAAGTATTGGACTGCCATTGCAAAGGATCTAACAAATGGACTGGAAATGCAAATTATCTAACCAATGTTAAGTTAGTAGGGACTGGTGGTGAATTTGCTACCCACCAGTCCACTAACACTTTCTGGCCCAACACCCAAGCCCAAACCCCACCCTTCAAAACCCGGGTTTAATAAATTAAACTACGGTCAAAAAGTCAAACCCATTTACCCCGTCCCTAATTTCCCACCAAAACAGTTTTTAAAACAAAACTTTACCCAAAATGGATTATACATGCACTAAACACCCTTATGAACCCTACTAATCCCCAGACCTAATTGGACTCAATCCAAAGGGTTTTCCCCTAATCTTGTCCAGATCCCTGATTAACTATCCCCTCATCTTAACCCACCTCACAAAACACAACCACATGGGCTGTGGACCCCACCCCGTACCTCCCCTGCTACATCATTTTCACACCAAAACCAAGACCCGACCATTTGAACGTGCCAGATTCTTCTACTTGGCCTCCAAGGAGCATTTGACGCCCAAGATCATCCTACACCTGCTGGCATCCAACAAAGCAATCACATGGGCATTTTTGACCAAAATTCGTCAAGACTCCAAAGGGCTTTTTAGGCATTTCCATAGATTAGGGTTTAAGGTTTTCTGTTTTCTAGAATAGTCTTATTAGCACTATAAAAGGAGAATGAGGCATGTTCATTCCCGTTGTTCCAGTTTTTTTAGCAATCACTCTTGTAATTCCTTTTTTATAATTTATAAAGTTGGTGTTTATTGATATAAAGTAATTCCTTTTATGTTATTTTAAAAAGTTGGTATGTTTGATTGCTAATATTCTGAGTTCCATTGACAATTTGTGGAAGAAATTTTGAGTTTTTTTCAAAAGTAATTTCAAAGTTTTCTGAAATTAAGATTTCTTGGAGAAATCTGTTTCAAAAGTTTTATATCAGGAATTTAAGTTGATTGGGTGTTAAAGTTTACAAAGTAAAACGTTTTGAGAAAGGTTTGTAAGAAAGATTTAAAGAAAAAGGGAAAAAGAAAACAGATTAGTGTTTTATTATTGCTTTTTTTTTTTATTTTCTCTTAGCAGTGAATTGGAGCTTTGTTGATCAATAGTTCTGCTCAAACCCGAGTTTGAGGGAGGTGACATCAGTCACTGAGGGACTTGGAAGTAAGTCCCTCAAGGTAGAAGCTTATTTACTTATTTAATTTTCAGTTTTGGTCACTTGTGTGATTTATATGGATTTATGTGAAATTGCATGACTTGTGTGCAAAATGGTTTGAATGTGTGTTTAAAGGTTTGTTGATGCATGATAAGTGTTTCTATGCATGTTTAGGATTATTTGAATCAGTTTAGAGTTGATTTAGATAGAATCTGTTTGAAAAAATTTCATTTCAAGTTTTTAAGGGGGTGTTTGGATTTGAATGCTAATTGAGGGTGTTGAATGCTTTGAGAAGTATAAGCTGCTTAGAATCAGTCAATAGGGTGCTTACAGGTTATGTGTTGCTTGTTTGTTCAGTTTTGGTAAAGTTTAAACATAAATGCATGCTCAAAAATTGGTTCAAGTGGAAAAAAATCAATAACTGCCCTCCTACATGATTTTTGAGTGATTTGATGCCATCAGATTTGTAAATCTATTAGGTCTTAGGTCTTTTGAAGATTGGCTACTGTTTTTATGTTAGTTAATGTGATTGTGTGCAAGATCTTGGCTTTTGAATCACACCTTTGTGCAAGTTTTTAGCATAAAACACCACCAGATCCCTTAAGTACTACAACAACCTGTTTTTGCTTTTGTGTGCTTAATTATTGCTAAGAGCATGTGTTTTTTTTGTGTTTGCCTTTGACTCCCTATACTCCAAAGAGTATAGGGGTGCCTGCTTGTCCAAGAACAATACCAAAATTCACAAACCAAGTCCTCTTGGTCTTTAATTGCACAAGTGAAAACTTCAACTTGTGCTTTGTGTTCATAAACAGAAACTGAACCCGTTTTGTTCAATCCTGCTTGATTCTTGGTAACAAAGTGAATTTGGAATTGTGTTTTAAGCATAGAAAGGGTCACAACTTGGTTTAAAAAGGTAGAAAGTAAAAAAAAAGTAAAAAAAGGGGGGTTCACCAGCCTCGAACCCTTGACATCACGCTCACAACACACACCTCTTACCGTTGCCCTAGGGACTTTGACTGGTAAGAGTGTGCAAAGTGTTATACTTAACGTGTTTTTTGTTTGGCTTTTCAATTAATAAGCCGTAGCTTATTTTCCCATTTTCAGCTTATTCATTAAGCTTTTCGACTTGCTTTTATTTTTCCTAGGATAGTAATAGACATTAGGATTTTTCTGGGTCAAAGTTTGATTTTTCCTTTTCTTTATTTATTTTTTATTCATTTTTTATTAGCCGGTTTTCATTAATTGAATAAAAAATAGTTAAAATAGGTTTTAATTTTTAGAAAAATAATTTTTAGTTTTTAATTAATATATTTGAGGTTTACATCCACTTAGGTTTTCAAAAACTTTTATTTTTAATTTTATTTTATTTTAGGGTTTTTTGTTAACTTTAAAAATTAATATAAAATTAATTAAGAGGTTTTAGGAACTTTAATTTGCAATTTTATCTTAGTTAGAATATTTAGGATTTTTGGTAATTTTTTAGAATTTATTTATAGACTTTTAATTTTTTAGAATATTTTAATATTATTTTATTAGTAAAAATAGAAAGTTGTTTTTTCTACTTTTTTTCATTTTTCCTAGGTTAAGGACATTAAATTAGGAACTTTGTCACTTTCCAAATATTTTTAGGCTTTTCATTTAATTTTTAGAAATAATTTAAAATTTAATAGATTTTAATAATTTTTAGGAGTTTAAAAATAGATTAATTTGGTTTTAAAATTTTTAAAAATAGTTTTTAGCTTAATTAGGTCATTTTTGAGGTTTACAAACTATAAAATCTTGTTTAGGGCTTTTTAATAATTATAAGTGATTTTTAGGGCTTTAATTAGCACTAAAAAGTCATTATTTAATTAATTAAAAGGTTTTAGCAAGTTTGGATTTTTTGTAAACTCTTAGAATTTTATTGTGGATTTTTAGTAATTTTTAGGAATTTTTAGGTTTAAATTTTAATTTTTGTCATTTTTACGTTTCTACGTCTTAACTCTCTAGTGGTAGTTTTTGTTATTTTTTTATTTTTTACGTCTTCGTCATTTTCTCTTCTCTTTTCTTCTTGTTAATAATCAAAAACATTAATCAATCATTCATTACACAACACACGTGCCTCCTCGAGAGAACGATTCCCATTAAGGGTCATAACTTGTGGTTTTCCTAAATCGCTCGTTAACGCTTACCACTATTTTGTTGCTCTTTTTCCTAAAAGGGTATACAAAAACTTCTACATCAATTATCCACCCCTATGAAAGGCGTAGCTATGATTAATCATGAATATTTAAATTGTCCTCTACGTTATGACGATAAAATTCGTGTTGCAAATTTGTACCCGTTAGATATGACCGATTTCGACGTATTTTTGGGCATGGATTGGCTTTCTGCGCACCATGCTACTATTGTATGTCCTTCTAAGCGTGTTGTTTTTGGCGATTTTAACCAACCTGAATTCGTTTACCAAGGTTCGCAGCCTAGTAAACCTCTTAAAATAATTTCTGCTTTGAAAGCCCGTTCTTTGATCTCCCGTGGTTGTGAAGGCTTCTTAGCCTCCATAAAAGATGTTTCGATGGATGGTACTCATCTTGAGAATCATCCGGTGTTTCGGGATTTTGCGGATGTATTTCCTGAAGTACTCCCGGGAATTCCACCGGAGCGTGAAGTCGAATTTGCCATTGCTAAGGAAAAGCTTAAGGAAGCTAGGTCTCGACAAAAGAGTTATGCTGATCGTCATAGGAGAGAGTTATCCTTTAGTCCCGCAGATCGTGTTTTTCTGAAAGTTTCTCCTTGTCGCGGTGTTCGTCGTTTCGGTATTAAGGGGAAACTTAGTCCACGTTTTATTGGCCCTTTTGAGATTCTCGATCGTGTTGGGGAGGTTTCTTATAGTTTGGCTCTACCCCCACAGTTATCTCACGTGCATAATGTGTTCCATGTATCACTTTTGAGGGGATACAAGTATCACCCTCTGCATGTCGTTTCATATCCTTTGGATCAAATCCAAGAAGACTTATCTCTAGCCGAGGAGCCCGAGGCTATCTTGGATCGTCAAGAACGTGTTATGAGAAACAAGACCATTCCTTTTGTTAAGATTCTTTGGAAGAATCATCCTGAGCGCGAGGCTACTTGGGAAACCGAGGAATCGATGCGCTCTAGCTATCCTCATTTCTTCGCATAATTTGGTACGTTTCATTTCGTTTATTTCATTTTCCTTGTTGATTATTCTATTTTAATTTCAAGGCCGAAATTTTTCTTTTAGAGAGGAGGAATTATAAAACCCTTAACCACTACTTTAATTTCGAGGACGAAATTTTTTGTTTAGAAGGGAAGAGTTGTAAAACCCGCATTTTTATAAAACGAAAATTCTGAATAAGGTATGATATTTGAATATTTTATAAAATTGAGAATTTTATGTAAATTAAATAGTAGAGATTTTATTTCAATTTGTTTAAATTAATTTAAAGTATAGTTTAATTATTTCATAACTAATTAATAAATAAGACTTGGAATATGAAACCTTTTTTATTAAATTATGATATAACATATAGTTTTCAATTAAGACAAAAATATAAATAAACTTTCTTAAACTTAGGTTATACTAATTAAAAAGGTACACACTTTTGTAACATGTACATTTAAGTGTAAGACTTTTATTAAATGGGAAGAAAACTAATTAACTAGTGTGTTATTATACCATTATGAGCAAAATTGAAACACTTCCTTTTGGTGGACCAAAATCACGACAATAGCATGAGTCTTAAGAAGATTTTTAATGTTTTGAATACCATTAAGGATAGGTTATGCTTTGATTTTGAATGTGTTTGAATGCTTTAAGTTATGGTGTTAAAAACCTAGTTAATGATGTAAGTTATGGAAAAAAACTAGAAGACCTATATAATCCACCCTTAGTACAGCCATATCACACACACAAAACATAATTTACTTTGCCAAAACTATATAAAAATCTCCTCTCATCTCCATTGTTAAGAAAACCTTAAAACCTTAAGGTTGTTCTTGATCTTTCTCCTCTCTAGACCTCCATTCTTGTTACTAATCATCCATTCTTGTTATTTTATGTGCATAGTGATGACCATATCATTATACACATTCCATGTAAGTCCTTATAATCCTATGTCAACCTTATGGCTTTCTTATATTTTGATTTAATGCATAAACATGATTTCTAGGGTTTTGAAACCCTAAAAATGTGTTTTGGTGATTCAATACCTTAAAAACGTTTTTGTATGTTAGATCTTGTTTTAGACCAGCCTAAATATGTTCTAATATGGTTTTATAAAGTTTCTATAAAGATCTAGCTAACCTATGGTGGTCTAGATCATTAAACCGGCTCATACGTAATAATAATTAAGGGCTGTCCGGATTTTGGGTGATCTTGTAAGGGCTGTAAAACGGGTCATATAAAATCTTTTTAAGAGTTTCAAAAGCCTAGAACTATATAAAATGAATCTAGTTTTCATAACAGATCTTAAAACGTTTTGAAGTGGTCGGGAACTATGGTTACCGTGTAGATCTTTGAAAACAGTCCTTAAAAATCAGAATATGAGTCATCTTGTAAGAGTCATATCTTGAGCCTCGGGATAGCTTTTTGAGTAAATCCGGGGTCTAAAACTATCTACTTCGAATGTATTTTTCATATTTGGAGTTTAATCAGTTAGTATGCTTTGGGAGAACGGTTTTACAGTCGGATCTTCTAAAACTGTCCCTAAATGACGGGTTTTGGGAAAGTGTATAATTAGGGTTTTGAATAACCGAATCATGAAACCTTGTAATCTTTTGTACTATAACAGTATGTAAGACATATTTTTATGTATCTTTTAGCCTTAGTGACATGGGAATAGGACTTGTTTCTTTGTATACGATTTCGTGACTTATTTGTGCTTTTAAGGTACGGATATTCAGTTCTTTATTAAGAACACTCTTTTACTCTTTCTTACACGACTCCATTTGATAAATCCCTATGCCATTGCTATGTTCCCACATCCTTAGTTACTGTTTTGATATGATCCTTAAATTCTTCGCCTTGTTATGATTCCGTTATTTTTATGCCTTTATATGTTCCCCATTTGAATAATTATATTTTTCCTAGTTGTTATGCCTTTGAAATGAACCCTTAAGCCCGAGCCATATTTTGTATCTAGTCATGGGGGTACCATGACCATGTCATACGATGCACCGGTGACATGACACTAACTGGGGCGGTGTGATTAGATCCCCGCCGTTCCCTTTTGGTGCACATAATTATTATATTATTGTGAGTGCGGGTGCTAGTCATGAGCTAGTGCACGTGCTATTGACATATGTTTTGCAGTGAGCGTATGGATGCATCCTAGGTATTTGTTTGATATGATATGATTTGATTTAATGTGATAGGTTTGTGTGTGCATTACACGTCGTCACTTTGGTACATAGGAGTCGCAATCCTAGTACACATATATGATTATTTGGTTGATTTGGATATGTGATTTGTTATGTGTGCTCGTGGGCTATTCTTGTCTTTCATTAACCCTTTTTATTCATCCACTTAATCATCCTTATGATTCATACAATGTGATACCTTCATTATTGTTATATCTTTTGCCTTAAATCATATTTGTTATATCCGTTCGCTGGGCATTTTGCTCAGCCGTTTCTTTTTCCATGCGGCAGGTATTAAGCGGGAGACGGGGCATTGAGAGAGTTTGGGACTTACCTAGATTCACCCAAGTTTTTAATAAATATTAATACATGTTATGATTTGATAGTTTGCTTTTTGGACCCCGTTGTTTTGGGGATTTCTGTTTATTATGATATTACTTTAAGTATTTTGGATTTAATAAAAGTTTCATTTTAGCCCTTTTAAAATTTGATGTATCTGATGTGACACCATATTAGCAGCACTTTGACTCTTTTCGGAGCGGGGTGTTACATGGCGAGGGGACGCCTATTGGTCGGTCCCAAAATTAAAAGTTTCGATAAAAGCACATGCGACTAAATAGGGCCAGTCCTGTACCAACCATTACTTAGTCATAATCCCTGCAACAATGATACATGAAACATAAATAAATAAAACTCATATGTCAAAACTTATCAGAAATTTTTTTTATGTGACTAATTATGAACTACTAGGGTTCAATCCACATAGCCACAGTTCACGAGGAACATTATGCATGAAACAATGACACATAACTAAATATGAATGACGGTTTTCCACCCATATTAGTAAAACATTCTCGATGAAAACATCAAGGTTAAAACCTCAAGGTGCTGAAAACATCATGGTTAAAACAATGCTGCGCTGAAAACATCAATATGTAGAATAACAAACGTTGGCTTAGGAAGTTCCTGGTGACTACCCACTAGTCACATGTCAAGTTTTAGAGCCTACAGGTCGACGCCTTGGCTTTGATACCATAACTGTAACACCCCATTTTGATAATGGAATGTCACGCGTAATTATGGCGTGTCATCAAAGCATACAAGGATAAATGTCTAAAACATTACATGACCATAGGGATAACCGGAATCAAACATCGGTTCCCAAACATAAGCCCAAAACATAATAAAGCAAAAGAAATGAATGAAAGACTAAACATGCATAAGTATATGAAGGTAAAAAGGAAAAGAAGTCTCTAACAGGTTCCATCCTATGCACGTCCTCCAAATGCTCGGGTCTTTCCTAGGGTACCTACCGTTTTGGGAGATGGAAAGGAATGTAACGGCTGAGCAAAACGCTCAGTGCACGGATATAGACATAGAATAAATGACTAAAACATAATAAAGACTTAATAGAAGCGGAAATGTATAAGTCCTGGAAAACCTGGTACATGTTCATAAAACTGGTTTTATAGTTTGAAAAGCCATATGTTTGTCTTATGAAAACTGTTTAACATATTTTACCATTAGCCAATATAGGTCATAAAAATCCACCGTGCATGAATACTTGGAGGGGTGACCTCATCATGAAAATTAGAGGGGGTGCCTCTAATTTAATATACTAGTTTTGGGTAGGAGGGATCAGCTCCTTGTGAAGGATGCAAGGCACACACCACATTCACACTGAGTAATCTGCTGAAAAACATGTAACTAGGATGCACCCATACTCCCCACATGATAAATATAATAATATGGCAAAAGCTGAAGGGACGCCACGAGCAATCACTCCGCCGTGGGGAAGTCATAACACCAGTGCCTCTAGTGTTATGGTTATGGTACCTCCATAACTAGGTGAAACTGGTCATGCATGTATATGGCTTCAGGTATTCTAAATTAAACATAAACAATCAAACATATAAACTTATACTACGGGAAAACAGTTGGCTGCATACGGGAAATCCTAATAAGGAAAGAGTGTCCATACTGAAACGACGGGAATCCGTACCTTATGTCCAGTGAACGAAGAAGACGAACGGGAGATAGTCCTACTTCGGTATCACTAATGCTACATAAATACATACGTGTATAAGTATCTGATTACTAAATACGTAACTGGTTTTATGTCTTGTCTTAGCTTATTTTATACGTTCATGTCATGTTTTACTGTTTTAAGCTTTAAACTGTGTTTATCTTATATTATGTCTATTCTGATTAAGTATTACTTGTATTTCATGTATTATTATACTTACTGTGTAATAATAAGTAACTTTCTAAAAATAGCAGGTTTCCTAAAATAGAAAGTTTCCAAAAATAGAAAGTTTCCAAAAAATAGAAAGTTTCCAAAAATAGAAAGTTTTCAAAAATAGAAAGTTTTCAAAAATAGAAAGTTTCCAAAAATTGAAAGTTTCCAAAAATAGAAAGTTTCCAAAAATAGAAAGTTTCCAAAAATAGAATTACTGCTTAAAATAGATAAATTTCTAAAAATAGAAAGTTTCCATAAATAGATTAGCTGCCTTAATTAAATAAGTTTCTAAAATAGAAAGTTTCCATAAATAGATTAGTTGCCTTAATTAAATAAGTTTCTAAAAATAGAAAGTTTCCATAATTAGATATATGGTGGTTAAATAAGCTAATTATATAAGCTTAAGTGTTTTCTGATTATTTTCTAAGTCATATTGATATAAGGTATAGTCTATTAATCATTACATGTAAATTAATTAAACTATAGGTTAAAAGTATTTAATTAAATATATCATGTTTTTAATTAAATAAGTTAAAATACTTAGGTTAAAACATGTATTATTGATTACTAATAATATACCCTAAGTCATGTTGATTAATTAATTATAGTCATGGTTTTTAATAATTAATTAATTATAAAGTCTTATTAAAAATAAATACTTAGGTTAAAATTCATGATCTAATAATTAAATATATAACCTAAGTCATGTTAATTAAATCAATTGTGTCATGTTTTATTAATTTAATTTTTAACATATAACCATTAAAATCATAAACCTTAATATAAACAATGAACCGGACCGTGACTAGAAACTATGAACCGGACCCGTAATCAACACCATTGAGGAAACCTTGGTTTCACGGATCTTTAAGCTACTACGAATGATCATTGTTTATATGATTAACATAATCAAAGCGGAATTAGAACAACAACCATTAACAAGGTGTTTGGACACAAAGAACATGAATTAAAACACAAGGATTGCTAATTTTATTAATAATCAACAATCACTAGACGTGTATACATTGAATCCCACGTCTAGTCGACACACGCTTTAGGTTTACATTGTGAATGAAGTTATAAAAACCTAATAACCCTTGGTTCCTTCTATAGTGTAAGGATTAGGGTTTTACAAGAGATAATAATGAATAAACAAGTAAATCTTCTATTTAGATAAACATATACAGAATATATCCTGCATATATATCTAATAGAAGCTTCTAAAGACTTCTTGTCTACGTTTCTATAAATGCTTAGATTGTACATGACAATGCTTGAATTGTACATGACAATGCATGAATTGTACATGACAATGCTTAAGCCATCAACGCTTAGTTTGCTCTTGTCAACGCTTGGATTGCTCTTGACAACGCTTAGACAATATCTTCATGTTTTCTTCGTTTTTGAATTTCTGCCACATCAACTTTTTGACCCAACAATCTTCCCCTAGTTGATGTCGGCAAAACTCTTTGTATATCTCTTGTAAGTTGTACAAGATCTTCAAATTGCTTCACCTCAAGTGTAGCATGTGTATCTTCCCCTTTTTGTCACATCAACAGGGAAGTAAATAATAATGCAATCTTGAAGATTCTCTAAATGTAGGCTCTGTATAACGATCTTGAAGAAAAATAACTATAATATTCTTGATGTAGAAGTAGAATAACCCAAACCTATGTTCCATATCTTGTACGATGTGATGAAGTGTGTTGCTGATATAAAAATCCTCATCCTTTGTGAGACACTAAGCACGATAATGTAACTCCTTCAAGTGATAGAAAATATGTGCATAGAGAACCATAAGAAAAATCACATATTCCTAGATCTTGTATCACTTCATCAGTAACAATGTAAGCACAAACAAGTTACTTAAAAGTCAGTGGCTGGAAGTGCATGACTTTAAGATATGATAGAACACAAACTCGCGAAAATCTTATTCAATCATCAAACTTACCATAAGAATTCTTCCCCTTAAGCCAACACCTTTTCATGACGAATTTTAATGGAATAACATCTTCATACCATATGTAAAAGACACTCACAAGGCTATCCCGATTTCATAGTTTAAAATATCCATCAAATTCCCACGAATAGTTGCTAACTCGCATTAAGATCATTAATCCCTTTAAAAATATCCGAGCCATAAATATCAACTTGATATTCTAAATAAAAACGGAGATTCCACGTACCTTCGTGTGTAAATTCCTCCTTTTTGTGTGCTAAAAACGTACCAATTTTCTCAAACAGCAGCCATTCTTTTGTTGTCCAACATCCTTCACTGTCTAAGATATCAACACTGTGTGTTGTCCCATATCAGACAACACTTGTCAGCGTTTGAAAATGTATATATCGGACAACAAGTGTCAGCGCTTCCTAACATCGCTTAACTTATTCCTCTCAGCGCCAACTTTGTACCTCTCAGCGCCTGGCCATCAGCGTCTCATCCATGCCTTGTCAGCGTCACACCAACATCTATCAGCATCTAAATAACACATGTCAGCGGGTAATAGATCTAGGGTTTTATAAACCCTAAATCATGATTTTATGTAAAAACCATAAACTGTAGTGAACTTTGACATCGAATATCTTCTTCATGAGAGCTCAGATCGAAGATCCCTTCGGTGTGATCCTAGACACAAGTGTCAACAACCTACAGATCGAATTTCACTACGATCCAACGGTTAACGAAGGAGAAATCGCGTTTTTACTATTACTGTTCACAGAAACAACATATGACCCCTGCTGACTTTGACGCTTAATAACTTTTTTTTGGTGATAGATCTCGACAATCCCTCTGGTGGATATCTAGATATAAGTGTGTAGAACACACACAAAACATTTCGTGGCGATCCAACGGTTCAATAAAAATTTATGGCCTTCTGAATACTGATGTGCACACAAAAACGTCCAGAAAAACCCTAAACGGATTTTTCTTCTCTTCTCGATACACAAACACCTTGTTGGTCCTAGCGTCACGAGCCACGAGGCTCTGATACCAATTGAGGAAACCTTGGTTTCACAGATCTTTAAGCTACTAGGAATGATCATTGTTCATATGATTAACATAATCAAAGCGGAATTAGAACAACAACCATTAACAAGGTGTTTGGACATAAAGAACATGAATTAAAACACAAGGATTGCTAATTATATTAATAATCAACAATCACTAGACGTGTATACATTGAATCCCACGTCTAGTCGACACACGCTTTAGGTTTACATTGTGAATGAACTTATGAAAAACCTAATAACCCTTGGTTCCTTTTATAGTGTAAGGATTAGGGTTTTACAAGAGATAATAATGAATAAACAAGTAAATCTTCTATTTAGATAAACATATACAGAATATATCCTGCATATATATCCAAATAGAAGCTTCTAAAGACTTCTTGTCTGCGTTTCTATCAATGCTTACATTGTACATGACAATGCTTGAATTGTACATGACAATGCTTAAGACATCAACGCTTAGTTTGCTCTTGTCAACGCTTGGATTGCTCTTGACAACGCTTAGACAATATCTTCATGTTTTCCTCGTTTTTGAGTTTCTGCCACATCAACTTTTTGACCCAACAACCATACCCCGAACCACTTCAGGGTTTCCCTTTGTTTGCCGCTATCGTGGGACCCACACCACCAAACCGAGACCATGAGGTCTCGATGGTGGTTCATAAGCCAAGTCGAGACCCCTTGGGGGTTCGGTTTAGGCGGCGACTAGAACAAACACCCCTAAAACCCTTGTTTTGATTCCCCCCATAATCATAGACATGTTTTAATAAATGTTTTTAATTAGTTTATAAAAACATTAAGATTTTATGTGATTCATAAATCAAAACATAAAAGAAAAGAGTTAAAAAGGTTATACCGAATGCGTGGATCGATCAAGGATGAACACAAACGAATGCTTGCCCAAAATCCAAGATCAAAATCAACTCGAACACCCCTTTGGTGTTCCTAAATGTGTCGGCCAAAAAAAAAAGAGGAAGAAGAGAATTAGGGTTTTTTGTTATTCTTTGATTTTGTGATAAATGACACAAGATTTTTCCTTTTTCTTGTTTAGTAAAAAAAACAATGGGAGCTCAGATCGAAGATCCCTTCGGTGTAATCCTAGACACAAGTGTCAACAACCTACAGATCGAATTTCACTACGATCCAACGGTTAACGAAGGAGAAATCGCGTTTTTACTATTACTGTTCACAGAAACAACATATGACCCCTGCTGACTTTGACGCTTAATAACTTTTTTTTGGTGATAGATCTCGACAATCCCTCTGGTGGATATCTAGATATAAGTGTGTAGAACACACACAAAACATTTCGTGGCGATCCAACGGTTCAATAAAAATTTATGGCCTTCTGAATACTGATGTGCACACAAAAACGTCCAGAAAAACCCTAAACGGATTTTTCTTCTCTTCTCGATACACAAACACCTTGTTGGTCCTAGCGTCACGAGCCACGAGGCTCTGATACCAATTGAGGAAACCTTGGTTTCACAGATCTTTAAGCTACTAGGAATGATCATTGTTCATATGATTAACATAATCAAAGCGGAATTAGAACAACAACCATTAACAAGGTGTTTGGACATAAAGAACATGAATTAAAACACAAGGATTGCTAATTATATTAATAATCAACAATCACTAGACGTGTATACATTGAATCCCACGTCTAGTCGACACACGCTTTAGGTTTACATTGTGAATGAACTTATGAAAAACCTAATAACCCTTGGTTCCTTTTATAGTGTAAGGATTAGGGTTTTACAAGAGATAATAATGAATAAACAAGTAAATCTTCTATTTAGATAAACATATACAGAATATATCCTGCATATATATCCAAATAGAAGCTTCTAAAGACTTCTTGTCTGCGTTTCTATCAATGCTTACATTGTACATGACAATGCTTGAATTGTACATGACAATGCTTAAGACATCAACGCTTAGTTTGCTCTTGTCAACGCTTGGATTGCTCTTGACAACGCTTAGACAATATCTTCATGTTTTCCTCGTTTTTGAGTTTCTGCCACATCAACTTTTTGACCCAACAACCATACCCCGAACCACTTCAGGGTTTCCCTTTGTTTGCCGCTATCGTGGGACCCACACCACCAAACCGAGACCATGAGGTCTCGATGGTGGTTCATAAGCCAAGTCGAGACCCCTTGGGGGTTCGGTTTAGGCGGCGACTAGAACAAACACCCCTAAAACCCTTGTTTTGATTCCCCCCATAATCATAGACATGTTTTAATAAATGTTTTTAATTAGTTTATAAAAACATTAAGATTTTATGTGATTCATAAATCAAAACATAAAAGAAAAGAGTTAAAAAGGTTATACCGAATGCGTGGATCGATCAAGGATGAACACAAACGAATGCTTGCCCAAAATCCAAGATCAAAATCAACTCGAACACCCCTTTGGTGTTCCTAAATGTGTCGGCCAAAAAAAAAAAGAGGAAGAAGAGAATTAGGGTTTTTTGTTATTCTTTGATTTTGTGATAAATGACACAAGATTTTTCCTTTTTCTTGTTTAGTAAAAAAAACAATGGGCTTGGCCCTTTTCTTCCTAATTTCGTGGGTAGGGGCTCACATAAGGGTAACCCGTACATTTCTCGAGTCTAAATATTATAGTGTGTTCTCGTGTTGGTGTTTTACGTGTTTTAATTAGTTATCGATCGTGACTTAATATATTTATTCGTGCTCGTGATAAACATATATATATATATATATATATATATATATATATATATATATATATATATATATATATATATATATATATATATATATATATATATATATATATATATATATATATATATATATATATATATATATATATATATATATATATATATATATATATATATATATATATATATATATATATATATATATATATATATATATATATATATATATATATATATATATATATATATATATATATATATATATATATATATATATATATATATATATATATATATATATATATACGTAATTAATATTTGCTCGTGATTAGATTACGTTCATGATTTCATGATCACATGTTTGTGATTAAAATTATTATTGGAATAATTATCCTGTGTTCATACACAATAAATACTTATCATGTTCTAACACGTACGTAATACTTGTAATACTTATACGTGAAACGTAAATATGTTATAAAAGGAAAGTTTTAATCATATACGTACGATCTTAAGGGTACTATTCATGGTAAAAGCATGCTGGTTTTACATGCTTAAACATTGAGGACAATGTTTATATTAAGTGTAGGGGGAATTCTATCGAAGTTAAGTGGGCTTTTCCTTGTATTTGTTCTCATTTTAACCAGAAAATTGATTTTTCGAAATTTTTCAAAATTTTTGATTTATTTTGGCCTAGTAGATAGTAGTATTTTCCTTTGTTATCGTTATTTCCTTTCTTAGAATAAATTTTAATAAAGTGGTTTTAAGTTTTTAAACGTTGTGAAACTTTTGACTCAACCCGAGTTTACTTATCTAAGTTTACTCTAGCTAGTATCCTTAACGTGTTTAAGTCAAGTTTTGCTAGGCTTTTATATAGGGAACTTTAAAACGCGAAAGTCTTAACTCTTACGGGTTAAGAACAAGAACTTTTCGCAAGTTCCTATAATTGATCCTAGAAATCCGTTTATCAAGGGAACTTTAAAATGCGAATTCTAAACTTGAAAAAGTCTATGAATTTGCAAGACCCTATGGATGACTTGAAAACCCAAAACTTTGATTTAATAGGCTAAGCATCTACGAGTCTCATTCCTGGAGATTTTAAATTGTGGAGAACGAGAGATGATAGAGTCAATTATAAGTTTGGTATTCTTTCATGAATTTATGTGAGTTAATTATAAGCTTTTTCTCCCATCGCTTGCTAATAAATTTAATTGTAATAAATAAGGTCGTACAATTTGAAAAGTTACTTAGCTTCTAGCCCAAGATCGTTTAAAAGTTGCTCGGTATTAATTAGAATTCATAGCCAAGGCATAACTTATTGAAGCGTGATGCGAAGATTGGCGAGTCCGAAAAGGCCCTAACAAGGCATGAGGGCTACATTTTGTTGCTAAAGATCCCAAGTGATGTGAAGAATCATTTATCAAAAATCAATATGAAGGATCGAGACACACGACAAAAAGCAAAAAACTCGCCTAAAGATCATGGAGAAGTCTATCCAAAAAGGCCCTAACAAAGTATGAGGATAAATAGATCCAAGTCCTAAAAGGAGGCGGACCGTTGTATATCAAAATCCCAAATAAAGATTGGAGAAAAATGAAGAAGTCGTGGTCCAAGTATGAAGAATCTCTCAAAACTTCAAGTGAAGAAATTCGTATTATGAAGAGAAGACTATTATTTCATGAACGTCTCTCAAGATTTGAAGGATGAAGTCGCTGCCAAATATCGGTCCGAGAAAGGTCTCAAATCGTGAAGCGAGTTACGCCAAGATATGAACTTTATGAGGTCCCGAGAAGCAGTTTTAAAAGATTTTATCCTTTAGCTAACTATTGATTAAATCGTCCTACTTTATTTTCAGCCTAAATAACTATCAAAATAAGTCAACAATGCATCCTCGTGATCATTCAAGACAATAATAAAATATAAGAGATACACCTAGGAATAAGGCAGTCTAAGTAGATAATTGGCCCACTTGAGTTTGTGATAGTTTGCTAACTTATTATAACAATGATCTCGTTTTTAAGCTTGGTATGGGGAACACAAAACTTGAGGATGATAAACATTCATTACATTCCAAAACCCTAAGGTAAGTTTTTGATCTTTTTACTTGTTTTCTTCCTTTGAATATTTTATAATTTTATATATCTTTAATAAAGGCCAAGGTGGATTGATTATGATGAAGAATGTAAATCCTGCTTTGTAATTAATGCATTGCATGAGGGCATTGCAATGGTCAAGTGTAGGGGATTTGATAGGTGTGAAAACACCCATCCTTTTACCGCTTAACTATAATAATAACCAAGCCAAAACGTGTATTTTATGTCGTAAATGTCGGAATTATGTGTGGTTTGTGTTTTTATTGTGTTTTAGGACCAAAAGATGAAAAAGGAAGAATACACGGGCTTTCACGGGCTTTTATCGATGAAAACGAGAAAAGACAAAGTCAAAAGATCAAGAGTGCAAAAAGAACGGAAGTCCAAGGCCTATTCTGAAGATTTATCGAAGAAAAAGTCTAAAGACGGAAGTTTAATGAAGTCGAAGAACTCATGTCTAATTATTGAAGAAATTATAAGACAAGTTCAATTTATATCGACAAATCCCGAGAAGACGTCGAGAAAGACAAAGAATTTAAATCGAGTTGAGACAAGAAGAAAGAAAGAAGAAAGCATCATAACATGTACTCCTCCTATAGATACCCTCCTAATGTGTCATTAGGAGGGTGGTTAGCTAGTAGTAGTTTTTAGTTTTTTTATTGTAAGGTAAGTATGAGTAGATTAATATACTTTATCTCTCTAATTTTTCTTAATGTTCTTCAAGCTTTCTCTTTAATCTTTTGTTAAATCTTTGATCTTTAATCTTTTAAATTCAAGTTCTTAATCATCTTCTACCTTTCTTTATTTTGTTTATCTTTGATTCACGTTAATCTTTGATTTACTTTCACCTTGATGTTTATTTGATTAAAAAGTTTATCTTTTTATTCATCAATAAGTCTTTAATACAGATTAAGCTTTGAGCTTGACATGCTTATTGGCTTATTTTTTATTTAGCTTATTTGAGCTTGACATGATTGTTGTGCATGGCCACATATATTTTTGTTGTTTTAGCCCATCAATATGCAGTTTGGGTATGTCGTGTCTAAACCAGCTCTTTTGTTTAAGTTAAAGTACTTTGTACCCATGTTTTGCTTAACTGCATATCTAATATGTATATAATGTCTAATGGTAATGGTATTTACATTTATGTTTAGTTTGGTTTATTGTTTAATGCCTGCTATTGTGTTTATCTTAATTTTTTATTACATCTAATTAAATTGTTCTTTAACTTATACTTATGCTTAATATCAGTATCTATTGTAATTTTTGGGGGTTAAGATAGCAGAATGTGATGTGTGTATGAAATAAAAGAAGGTACATGAACTGATTTAAGTATGAATATGAGCACAAACTTGACAAGTATGACAAAATTCTGTATTATAGATTATGCAAACTTCTTGCAGACACAAATTTATACTCATTATGTCAATAGCTAGTGCACTTCAGTAATGTGCAGATTTTTGCAATACATGCTAATCACAAAATTTGTGAATACAGACTGAAATAAAAACCAACTATAACCTATTGTAACTAAACACTAGGTGTGCAGGCAATAGTAGGTTTAAATCATGTTGTCAATAAGCTTAAACATACAGTCCCAAACACCCCTTATGTTGAGCAGTATATCAAAATTACAAAGGAATAATGAAATTTAAGCAAATTCAGGGCATGCAACCAATATGAAATATAAAGGTGAGCAACAAAAGACTTAAATGAGCTGGATAATCAATAAAATAAGCATTCACAAGCCAAACCACTAGTGGAGTTGAAACTGATACAAACTGATGCAATAACTATATTTACATTATGCAGTTCAGTAATTGCAACTCAAATCACCAAATTGAACAATATGTAGTATGTCACTAGCTATATAAACAGATATGCAACTCAACTCACCAATCTGAACATTATTTTTGAACACAAAGTTTCAATAGTATGACATAATTCGATATGACAGATTATGAAAACTTACATGTAGTTAGCTATATCAGCAGGACACAATTGAAATCTATTTTTCATAAAAACATAATTAAAAGAACCACTGAATGTTAAAGAAATTTTACATTCAAATAAAATAGATTACAAGTGTTTTTGCAGAAAAATGAAAGATTAAATGTGTGATATGCACACAAACATAAATCCTTAAACAAGTACTAGAACCTATCCTCTAAAAGAACAAGTTAAATACGATAAAAAGGCCGATTTTGCCAACTTGAGCATGACAGGCTTCACTTGGTTTTTCGTATGACAACTCCTTCACCGTCTGCTCGATAGTAGTTACTGTTTGAATCATCACCTACATGTGTATCTGGCAAAGTGTTATCATTGTTCTGGTGAATAACTGTACTAATATCCTCATCGACTTCGTCATATGTATCTTTGTAATTCTTGCTAGGGGTCCTGAACAGAATAGACATATTTTTGTGTACCTGGTCATGGACATAAAACACTTGTCCTGCTTGTGAGCCAAATATGAACAGATCATCCTTGTCGCCTAAGTTATTCAGGTCTACCAATGTATATCCAAGAAGCTTATCTTTTTAGACCGCATGTTTCTTGTGATTAACCCAATCGCACTTGAAAAGAGGCATTCTCCTGAAACGGTAATCTAGTACCCATATCTCTTGTAAAACCTCATAATAAAATAGTTTTTTTTTGGTTTCAACTTCTTTGCATATATGAGTATCTTCTACCTCAACACAAACCCCACTGTTCTGGTGAACTTTGCCATCATTTATTTTCGTACGAAATGGTTTTTAATCTGGTTCAAACTCTCTCAAAACCTGAATTTCAACAGTTAAAGAATAGTGTTTCAGATAAAGAAATGGTGTGTTGGTGGACTTCTACCTAGCTAATGACAACGCTTCTAATTGCTACTGAGAGTTGGAGATCGCCTCATTATGTTGTAAGTGCTTATTTATTATTCTCTACTACTAGCTTAGTATTGGTTTTTGAGATGTTAATTTAACCAATATTTAGCAAAAAAGAAACATTTATAAACATCATACAAGTAATTACCTCATCATGTAACCACTTAGCAAAAGTTTTACAATGCTCAGCCTCTAGCAATGCTATTCGTTTACCCGGGTTATTTTTTTTCAAAAAATTCTTTTGTCACCTGAAACGAGACAATGCTCAGCCTCCCAATCAGCAGCTGGATGCTTGGTCTTCATTTCAGAAAGTGCAGTACGCACCCTTTTTAGGCTTACCTTAACCGGTTCAATCAAATCCCAGATATCATTAGTAAAGGCCTTCTCTTCAATAATCAGTTGCTCCAAATATACCCTGGTGGCATACGAAATATTTGCACCACCAATGAGTTGCAAAATCTCGTCCAACACAGAGGTGGCATTTGCATCAGAAGCACTTCCTTGAGAATCTGCCATGGATTGATCTGTTAATAGAAAGTAAAAATGTGTTTTTGATTTAGGGAAGATGATCTGTTAGTTGGTGATGTTATATATTATATAACCATAGGCAGGGTATTTATACAACCCATAACAACCACAATTTTTTATTGGGGCAAATGAAGAGTTGCAACAAATAGTCTGAACTCAATGCATGCAGGGAATAGTATCAAGGAAGCTTCGACACACACTTGTAAATGTGTGTGACAAATTTTTTTGATGGGCTTAGTTAGTCACATAAAAAAATACTTGATGAGACAAACTATTATTTTATGATCTTAGTTAGTCACATAGAAAAATACTTGTTGTGACTAGGTGTAGTGACTTTAGTCATACAAACACTAAAAAATGTGACTCATATCAACATTAGTGAAAATTGAGATTAATTTGGTTCTAAACATTTGTCACATGAATATTTTACTGTGTGACTTTTTCAATGTGTTGGTCACATATAATCCCATTATAATGTGACCATAAATATAATTTAGTTTCACATTTCTCAAATGTTGTGACTATTGGAAGACATATAGTCACATAATTGTTTGGTTATTGAGTATGATCATGTATTATATTTGATCATAGTCTTCAAGTAATTGTAAAATATTTGTCACATTTAAATAAATATAGTAGCAAATGTTTCAATACCTAGTTTCCACTTGCAACAAATACAAAATTCATGTGTGGTTAAAATTTAACAAAATATAATAGTCACATTAAAATAATGTGTGTGACAACCTTGTTTATCAATTTGTCACTTGTAAAATAAGTCTATGTGACCATATATGATTTTTGGTCACATTCAATGTGTGTATGACAAATATTTGTCACACATGTATAGGTATAATGTGACTACTACTTGAACCAGACTTTGATTCGGTGACACTCTAAAATTATTAAGTGACTAACGACTCATCCAAAAAGCATTTGTTAGCCCTAGTCACGTAAATATTCATATGTGTGACAAACAAAATACGTAATGGTCATACAAACTGACTTCAAGTGTGTTTGTTTATTTATGACTGGCGAATTCAGTCACACAAAAAATTAATATGTGACTACACCAGTTTCGGTCTGTGTGACCGAAACCCATTTTTGTACTAGTGGCTGTTGTTGTTAATGAATATCTTGGTTTTAAGAAAGTTTTACCCATAATCAAGCAGTTGGTTCTGAACCCAAAGAACTTGTCCACAACATGTAGCAGCTACTACATATTCGGATTTAGTTGTGGATGTGGCCAGAATAGTCTGCTTTTTACACTACCAAGATATAAGCCTACTTCCCAAAAACTGACATCCACCTGTTATAGACTTCCTATCATTGTTGTCACCATCATAATCACTATCTAAATAGGAGACCAGCTCAAATGGTGACTCCTTGGGATACCAAAGTCCTAAAGTTGGATGACACTTTAGATACCTAAAAATTCTCTTCACAGCAAATAGATGATTGATGAGACTGCAATTATACATAGTCTCATCGTCCAAATTGGGTTTAAAATGCATAAAATATCATCAAAATACCCAAATATATGCTTGTGTTTGCTACTTGTGTATTTTAGGTACAGATATTGAGAAAATGACAAAAGATCACAAAGAACATGAAAAAACGAACACGGGAAACGAAGCCGCACAATGAACCGGACCCAAGTGATGATTTTCCAAGAATAAACCTTAAAGATTTGAATATTATACAAGAAGGGTCCTCCAATATTGAATAATTGACACTTTAAACCCTTGTATATTCATAATTACAAGATTGGTCCTTAAATGTTGTCAAAATTACAAAAAGGACCCTCTACTTTGAAGAATTGGCAAGTTTAGTCCCTCATCAAAACTAAATTGTCAATATTTGTCCTCCTTATTTTCAAACATACCATGAAGACCTTAAAAGTTCAAAAATGTGCAAGATCAGTCCTTCAAATATCAAAGAAATACAAAACAAGTCCGTGTGAAAACTTTTGTGGCCAAAGTATGAAACTGAAAAGTTTCATAACAAAGGAAAATTGGTTTAAGAGCTGTTTGAAGTTAAGTGGCAAGAATATGGAACTTCAGGGGGCAATTTGGGCAGACACACAAACTAAAACCCACCACTCCCCATCCGACAACTCATCACCCACCCAATCATACTCCTCCACCTCACTCTCCCTCTCCACGTCACACCCCACCCAAACTAAATAACTGATTATTTAATCAGTTATTAAGTTTCCCTCCTTAACACTTATTTAAAAATCCTAATCCCTAATCAGATTAAAAACCATCCTAAATCCCCTCATAAACCCTAAACAACCCAGATCCAATTAACCCAAAAACAAAGGGTTTTTAACCCATCACCTCCAGATCCCTAATTAACCTAAGCCTAATCCTAACCCACACCCCTAAATACCCATCACTTTCATCCCTATACCACACCATGTGATCCCTACAACGTCACTTTCTCCTAAACCCCAAAACCTGACCAAAATCAACGTCCCACATGCTATACTTGCTCCTAAAGGTATTTTGAACGTCCAAGATTGAAGATTCCAGCTGTTACAACAAGGACAATCACATGGGCACATTGGACTGAAATTCAAATTATGAAGACCAAAACTGGAAAATCACTCAAGATTAGGGTTTAGGGTTTCATATCCCTTGTATTATTTTATTTAGTATTCTAGATCCTTCTATCTAGTATTATAAAAGGAGACGAATTGTGTCCCTTTTATGTTGTTCCAGTTTTTTTACAAAGTCCTTGTAACCCGTTTTTATTAATGAAAGTTGGTATTTTTAAGTGAAAATATAATTCCTTTTTGAGTTATTTAAAAAGTGTATTTATTTGTGTGAAAGAGCTGAGTTCCAAAATTTGATTTGTTAAGTACTTGTAGTCATTGTTTTCTTTTCAAGGAACATTGGATAAAAGTGTTTGATTTTCAAGAATCATGGGTAGGATTTCTTGTTTAGGTTGTATAAGTGTGTGGTTCTTCTTTGTTTTTAAGGATTTAGTGGATTGAATAGGCATAAGAAAACGTTTTTCTTAGGTTTTCACTCAAACTTAAGACAAATCTCAGGTAGAATTGAAAGTGGATACCTGAGATTTGTTTATTGAGTTTAAGTTATTAACCTTAAGTGGATTTGTTGGTTTAATTTCAGGTTTAAAAAGGGATTCATTTTTCAGATAGTTTGGTGGTTCCAAAATTTTTCTCACAAGATTTTGGTTACTTGTTTTTAACTCACAACTTACTGCTTATATAAGCCTGCTCATAAGTTGTTGATACAAGCTTATGAGCGTCAGCTTATATAAGCTTGAAGGTGTTCTTGGACTTGTGGTGTTGTGAAGGGACCAATCAAGAGTCAAGAACTATATTCTATTCATTACTATTCCCCTTTGAAGATATGGTTCTAGCCTAGGTTCCTTCTTTGGATTCCTACAATAGGATTTCTCTACTGTTACTTAAGCTCAAATAAGCTCCTTAAACAACCCTTTGGAAAGCATTAAGCACTGGTATCAAGCTTGAACCCATTGGGTAGTTTTATGTGATAATTTTGTGGTTTTGTATGATGTTGAGTATGTCGTGTTTATTTGTGTATTTTCTGGTTTGATTATGTTGTTTTGAGTTTGGTATGCATGGTAGAAGTATTTTGAATCAATTTGGTTATGTTTTGAAAGATTTTGGTTTGTTAAAGTCCATTTACAGAAACTTAAGGGTTGTTTGGGATTAGGGATTAAGCTAAGGATTTGACATCTACTTGGTTTAAAAGCAGGTTAAACACCCTTTAATTGTCTGCTTTGAGTACATTTGGTGATTGGTTTTTCAGTTTGGTAGGTTAAAACAAAAAGTGCATGCTAAATAACTTGGCAATAACAGGATAAAAATTAGTAGGAAATTTTAGGACTTGAATATGCTTTTGATTTGGTCAAATCTTGTTAACTGATTGTTCTAGTAGTCATCTAGGGTTGAGTTCAGTTTGAATGTGATTTGGAAAGGTTTCATGTAAGTTCTTGTGGTTAGAATCTCAGCCATAAACAAACTGCATCAGCAAGACTGGCCATATGCTTGCTTCTGATTTTCAGCAACTTGATTTGCCATGTGTATGTGATTTTGGTGTGTAAACTTGAGTTTTTTCTTGTTCATTGTGACTCCCCACAACCCAACTGGTTGTGGGGGTGCCTTATTTGCCAGAAGTATCCAACAAATCAACAAGATCAATCCAAATTCAAGCTCTATTATCATCAGATTGGTTTCTAGTGTTTTATGAGAATGATTTGGTTCTCGGACAGTACTAATTTTTTAGTTATTTGGTTACTGTAGCTTCATTTCATAACTGGGCTCGTTTTTTGTATTTTCTAGGTTTAAATCTTGTTTGATTTTACATATTTTTGTGTTTTTGAAGTTAGTAAGAGGCCAGGTTTTGAGTTTTATAAAAAGAAAATAAAAAAAAGTTTATTCAAAAAGGATGTGGCCGGGACTCGAACCTGCGCCACTCCTCTCACACACCAACGCGTTAACCAGTTGCCCTAGGGTCTTTGACTGGTTAACCTTTGGTTTAATTAATACTTAAGGTGACTTGGTTTTTAGCTTATTTAATCATTCAACTTAATAATAAGCTGATTTCAGCTTATTTGTTAAAGTATTTTACTGTTTTCCATTTTTCCTCCATTCTATATTTAATTTAAGACTTTTTGAAATAAAAATCCTATTTTTCACGTTTATATTTAATTTATTAGGATTATTTTTAGTTTTAATTCTAGAAAGTAATTAAAAAATAGGAAAAGGTGTTTTAAAAATCTAAAAAAATAGCTTTATGTTTTTAATAGTATTTTAGAAGTTTACATCCATTAAAGTTTTCAAATTAACATATTTTTCATTTTATTTAATTTTAGGGTTTTTAATCAACTTTAAAAATTAATATACAATTATTAAAAAGGTCTTGGAAATTGTTGCTTGCTTTTTGTCTTAGTTATATTTTTCTTGATTTATGGTAATTTTTTTTGTAATTTTTAGAGTACTTTCGTTTTTCGTCGAGTTTTTCGATTTTACGTGTTTTACTTCATAGGGTAATTTTAAGTGTAATTCGTCTTTTCCTTTCTCTTTTCTCACAAATATAATCACAAATTAATCATCTCATCACACACACACCAAGCCTCCTTGAGAACGAACGCACAAAAGGGTCATAAGTGTTTACGTCTTCCTAAACGTACGCTTAATTCTTACCGCTTTATACGCTCTTTTTCCTAAAAGACGTATTTTACTCAACTATCATTTTGGCGCCGCTGCCGGGGAGGCGTGTTGTGTTTTGATTTGGCAATTTTTGTTTTTATATATAGCCATAATATCTATTTGTATTAGTAGCACTCTACTAATACGTATTATCGGTTTTCGTTTTTTGTGTGAATATTATTAATATATTGTATACATGGAACAATATATTCACAAGTACTCCAAAAGTGTGAAAACACAACCTTGACTTGGGAGGTCATTACCCAATCATTGTATTCGAATCACAAACCAAAAGAAAAAGGAAAAAATAGATAAATACTTTCGTGAAGCTCGATTTTGAAAAATACAAACTATAAGGTGGGTATAAGGCGGGTATTATAAAGTATACCCTAAGGAAAAAGGCTCTTAAGTGCTTCGCGCCCCTTGTTTCCCCGCTTGCTTGTGAGTATTTTAAGATTGAAAGCTAATCGAGGGTTTTGCTGCCCAAAGTATTATTAAGTATTATATATACTTTCTTAGTTTCATTTGATTAAACCCTCTTGAACGTTTTGGTGTTCCACCAACGTTCTAAAGTCATCGAAGGCGTTCACTTCACGTGATCGTTTTCATTCCTTGAGGCTTCTTTAGTCAAGAGATTTGATTAAGGAGGAGATTTGTAGATTTTTGTCTACTTAATACAAATCCAAAAATCCAAAAAAGTAAAAACAATTAAAAATCCACAAAGATTGAAAAAGTTAAAAACACCAAAAAGAATCTTCTTTGCTCATCCCCACGTTGTACGTGACGTTTATGCAAACTCGTAATCAAGCAAAACGTGCACGTATACGTCGTAATCGAAAGGAAAACACACCAACACCTTCTAGTGAAGAGACTCCAAATGAGGAACCTATTGTAGAACAAGAAGCTATCATGGCTAATCGTACTATGATGGAGTTGCTTCAAGAACACACCGAGGGTTTTGGAGAGGCCATTGTGATTCCCGCCATCCTTGCGGAGAACTTCGAGATCAAGACGGGTTTAATGTCTATTCTTCAAGCCAACAAGTTTCGCGGACACGAAAAAGACAACCCACATTATCACATTAGGCAATTCAATCGTCTCACCGTGACAAGCAAGTTTAAGGATGTACCCCACGATGCCATTAAGATGATGTTGTTTACATACTCGTTAGATGGACCCGCCAAGATATGGCTCGAGAAAGAACCCCCAAATTCGATTTTGACGTGGGGTGATCTCGTTTCTAAATTTGTGAATCAATTTTTTCCACCATCTAAAACAACACATTTGAAAAACGAGATTTCACGATTTACTCAAAGGTCTAATGAAAGTTTTTCAATGGCTTGGGAAAGGTTTAAAGAAATGTTACATGAATGTCCACACCATGATTTTTCCGAAATGCATCAAATTGACACTTTTTATAATGGGCTTAATGATCATAAACGAGATTACTTAAATGCCGCCGCGGGTGGTAATTTTTTGTGCAAAACGACCGATGAGGCTTTGAAAATCATTGAGAATAGGTCTAAAGTTTATAGCCCTCATAACATACCGAGTGTTGCCACTATGGGTTCGTCATCGTCGTCTCGTCATGAGTGCCTTACAAGATGAAGCAAATGAGGAGAATCGGTTTTTCGATAGGTTTTCGAATCTTATGACTCATTGGAAAGCACAAGATGCTTTGAATTCCGCTTCGGTTAAAGCGGTTGCCAAGAGTTGTATTTCGTGTGGTGGAGCTCATGATTTTTCCGAGTGCATTACCGCGGATGGTAACACTTCGAATGCTTATGTAGCCACAGGAACTTATAACCAAAACGGTCAAGGTTCCCGCCAAAATCAAGCTCCACAAAATCAAAATGCTAACAACTATCGAAACAATCAAAATGGTGCTTACCAAGGAAATCAACGTAACTTCAACAAGGGTAATTATCAAAGTGGAAATGGGCAAATTTCAAACCAAAACCAAAACCGTGATTTTCAAACTACCACACAAGGTTTTCAAAATGATCACACCAAAAATCTTCAAGGAGAATTTTTGAATTATGCTAAAGCAAACGATGCTAAGTTGGATAATATGCAACGTGAGATGGTTAGCTTAAGATCCGAGTTGAAAAACGAGCTTAAAAACGAACTTGCTAATGAACTTAAGACTCATGATAATAAAATGGAAGGAAATGTTCAACGTCTCCAAAAAAATCAACAAAAAATGAAACAAAGTCAACATGAAATTAAGCAAGAGTTGTTAAAAGCGGATGCTAGGCAATCTAAGTTTGAAGATCGAATGGGAAAAATGTTTGAAGCTATCATGTGTAAACCTTATTCTTCGGGTGGTCATCCTAGTGATACCATTGTTAACCCGAAAGGAGAATTGAAGGTTATTACTACTCGTAGTGGTAAAAGTTTCAAAGAACCCATTTCTCGTACAAGTACTTCTACGGAGAAGGAAATAGAGAAAGAACCCGAGGTGGTGGTTGAAAAGGAGAATATCTTAAGCCCACGAAGTACCGCTCAAACCACACCTACGGTTGAACCAATACCAATAGTGGAACTCGAGACTCCAAGGCCGTCGCCTATGCCCCAACCCGCACCACCCTTACCTTACCCTTCAAGACGAAACAAGGAAAAGGCACAAGAACGAAATAATTATCAGTTTGAACTTTTTATGAAAATGTTTTGTGACTTGCATTTTAATATAAGTTTTGCCGACGCCTTGGTCATGATGCCTCGATGCCGCAAACTTCAAAAGTATGTTGAATAACAAAGAGAAATTGCAAAAGTCGTCTAGTTGTTCTTCGGTTTTTCTTAGCCGCATACCTCAAAAAGTCGGTGATCCCGGTAAATTTTTAAGTCGATCAATCTTCCTAATATCACTCCTTGAAAAATTTCAATCGAGATGGCCGATCATTCTACGATTCTAGCTTGTGGAGTAGCCGAGGACGTCTTCGTGAAAGTTGGAAAGTTTTACTATCCCCTGGACTTTATCATTGTTGACATTCCCATCGATCCTAAAGTTCCTCTAATTTTAGGTCGATCATTTTTGGATACTTCGAGAGCACTTATCGATGTGCATGCTAGGAAAATCACTATACGTTTCAATGAGGAAGAAATCGTCATAAATGCAACTCAAAACTCCGCACTTTCTCATGTGCATTCTATCACGTCTTGGAACAATGTTAATCCCATCAAAAACATTTGCAAAAGAATTTCAAAAAGAGTTTTAGGAGTTGATGATAAAAACGATTTTCCATCCCCTCCGCCGGTGGAGGTTAAGAGTGTTAAGCCTACGTCTCCAGTCACGAAATGATTCTTCGGATGATGAATATGTTGACCCCGATGGGGAAGTTTTCTTTGTCGACAAACATTTTGAGAACTTACCACCACCAAAACCAAAACGGTTTACAAATGTGAGAATTTTTAGTGTGACTAACATTGTTTTAGAAACACCAAATATTTTTGACATAATCAAGTCGGGTTTTCATAAGGAGAGTTTAAAAGATGAAAAAGGAAAAGATTTTGAATAGGATTGAAATTTTTTTTCTACAATGCTAACTCTGTCATCACCTCATGTTTTGAGTGCTACAAGTTCGTCTTCTCCTTTTGACGATGTTTTGTGTGGACTTAGTGTGGGGGGAAGCCCCTTATGTTCCCTTCCCTTTCTCTACCGAGGACGAGATATTTTATCCCGGAATAGCTATTAAAGGAAAATCTCGGTCTTCCTCCGATGCAATAAATGGAAAATCTTTCTATTTGATTGGTGCGAGTCTACCTCGAGTAGCTCATGGTTTTTATGACTTACCCATTGTCCCACCCTTCTATTTCTTCTCATCTATTTTCTTTAAACCCTGTGGGTTTGTGTTGATACACGATGAAGTGGCGTTGATTTGTTTATCCATTGAAACGAGAACGCCATCTTCGATCCCGGTATTTTGCACCATCAAAGGACTTAGTCCTTAATACCGGTTGCTTTTTGGGCCTTGTTTATCATGTAAGCCCCACCAAAAATTGACCATACTATGATTATCCCTAAATGATCACATTTATGGGGGATTCGAGTCGAGCTTTTGACTCGGTTATTAAAAACAAGGTGCCTCGTGGGGGAGTCCCATTCTTATCCATGTACATATTATTGCTTTCTAATGTAGCTTATGTGAGGGGATTTGTGCCCTTCCAACCTTTGTTTCGTGGTTGTTTGTGAATTGTGGTTTTTAGATCATGATCTTCACGATTGGAGCCTCTCGTGTTCGTTTTATGGGAGCACTCGATCATTTGCTTTGAAGAATTTCTCGATATCTACACATGATATATCCTTTTATTGTTCTAACCTTAGGTTTATAGCACACTTCATAAACGGCTATTGATTTAACGGTTACACCCTTTCCATGCTAGATTAGGCATTCGACTACGTCTCTAGTATGGGGGTATCCTACCCTTAGACTCAAAACATTGAGGACAATGTTTAACTCTAGTATGGGGGGGTGAATAGATACTTGCCTTGCCAAACCTTCACGTTTTCCAAAGTTTGTCTTTTTGTTTATCGTTTTGTTGCAAATAAGGCTAAAAATGGCCAAATTTTAAATTTTTTCTCATTTTTCATAAGTGTTTAAGACACGAAGGTAGGTTTTCCGATGGTGAGAATAAGAGTAATTTTTGACTCGACCGTGCGTGTTGAGCACTTAGCTTCGATTCCTTAACTTTTTAGGCTAAGTCTCTTTAATGAGGACGAGAAATGATAGAGTTATTTATAAGTCTCGTAATCTTTCACGATCTCATGTGTAGTAATTATTAGCTTATTCTCCCCACGCTTTTGTATAATAAATTGTTAATAAATATTGATTTAGCGGTTTACTCACTATTGTTGGTTTCTAATTTATTTTAGTAGCTTCCATGTAATTAAATTGGGAAAACATTAAGGTATCACCAGCGTCACGATTTTGAAGTATTGGCAACCCGAATAATCAAAAGCTTCACCCAATAATAAGATTTCAATTGCTCACCTAAATTAAGAAAAAAATTGAAGCTCACAAGGCCAAAAAGTCTATGCCCAAATTGAAAGTGAATCAAGCCTTAATCTTTGAAGCTTTAAAGATCCAAAATTCTCTTTAGCGTGAGGATATACGTCTTTGGCCATAATAAAACCACCGATGATGGAGGATAATAAAAGGCAAGACAAGACCAAAGTCACAATAAAAGCTTCATGGTGAAGTTGAATAAAAGATGGAGGTAAACCTATGATAATAAGGCCCTTCCGTTAGGGGGCGTATAAAAGTCTTGGTAATAAGTCTCATGTTCAAAACCGTTATAAAACCGTGTTTATCGATCCTTCTTGTTGACTTAATTTTTTGACATCGTTGTCTATTAGGGTGAATTATTAATTTAATGATTTTGGTTACACCGTTAAAACTCTATTTTTATACTTAATCTCTATTCGCACATAAGTCAATGATGTATCCTCGTGATCATTAAGACTAAATAAAATATAAGAGATACCAATTAGGAATAAGGGATTCTAGGTTCGTAATTAACACTCATGAGATATGATTGTGTTGCTAACTTATAATAACAATGATCTTGTTACACGCTTAGCATGGAATTGGGTGAAAATCGAGGACGATGAAATTATTTCTAACGAAGCATTCACGTGTTCTTATTCCATGAACCTAAACGTCCCATTATTGCGATGAAAATCATACATTATGTCTGAAACGCAAGTAGAAGTAATAGTAGTAGTGTAGCTAGTTTATCGTTCAATAAAAGTGAATAAAAATGAATTTTGGAGGTGCTACGATACTTTATTCTAGCATTGCGTGAGGGCACGGCAATGGTTTAGTATAGGGGAGTGATGAGACTGCAATTATACATAGTCTCATCGTCCAAATTTGGCTTAAAATGCATAAAATATCATCAAAATACCCAAATATATGCTTGTGTTTGTTACTTGTGTATTTTAGGTACGGATATTGAGAAAATGACAAAAGAACACAAAGAACATGCAAAAACGAACACGGGAAACGAAGCCGCACAATGAAGCGAACCCAAGTGATGATTTTCCAAGAATAAACCTTGAAGATTTGAAGATTATACAAGAAGGGTCCTCCAATATTGAAGAATTGACACTTTAAACACTTGTATATTCATAATTACAAGATTGGCCCTTAAAGTTTGTCAAAACTACAAAAAGGACCCTCCACTTTGAAGAATTGGCAAGTTTAGCCCCTCATCAAAACTAAATTGTCTTTATTGGTCCTCCTTATACTCAAACATACCATGAAGACCTTCAAAGTTCAAAAATGTGCAAGATCAGTCCTTCAAATATCAAAGATACACAAAACAAGTCCTTGTGAAAACTTTATTGGCCAAAGTATGAAACTGAAAAGTTTCATAACAAAGGAAAATTGGTTTAAGAGCTGTTTGAAGTTAAGTGGCAAGAATATGGAAATTCAGGGGGCAATTTGGGCGGACACACAAACTAAAACCCAACACTCCCCAGCCAACACCTCATCACCAACCCAATCATACTCCTCCACCTCACTCTCCTTCTCCACGTCACACCCCAGCCAAACTAAATAACTGATTATTTAATCACTTATTAAGTTTCTCTCCATAACACTTTTTTAAAAATCCTAATCCCCTAATCAGATTAAAAACCATCCTAAATCCCCTCATAAACCCTAAACAACCCAGATCGAATTAACCAAAAAACAAAGGGTTTTTAACCCATCACCTCTAGATCCCTAATTAACTAAGCTTAATCCTAACCCACACCCCAAAATACCCATCACTTTCATCCCTAGACCACACCATTTGACCCCTACAACGTCACTTTCTCCCAAACCCCAAAACCTGACCAAAATCAACGTCCCACATGCTATACTTGGTCCCAAAGGTATTTTGAACGTCCAAGATTGAACATTCCAGCTGTTACAACAAGGACAATCACATGGGCACATTGGACTGAAATTCAAATTATAAAGACCAAGGGCAAGACTGGAAAATCACTCAAGATTATGGTTTAGGGTTTCATAACCCTTGTATTATTTTATTTAGTATTCTAGATCCTTCTATCTAGTATTATAAAAGGACACGAATTGTGTCCCTTTTATGTTGTTCCAGTTTTTTTACAAAGTCCTTGTAACCCGTTTTTATTAATGAAAGTTGGTATTTTTAAGTGAAAATATAATTCCTTTTCAGTTATTTAAAAATGGAATTGACTTGTGTGAAAGAACTGAGTTCCAAAATTTGATTTGTTAAGTACTTGTAGTCATTGTTTTTTTTCAAAGAACATTGGTTAAAATTGTTTGATTTTCAAGAATCCTGGGTAGGATTTCTTGTTTAGGTTGTATAAGTATGAGGTTCTTCTTTGTTTTTAAGGATTTAGTGGAAAGAATAGGCATAAGAAAAAATTTTCTTAGGTTTTCTCTCAAACTTAAGACTAATCTCAGGTAGAAGTGAAAGTGGATACCTGAGATTTGTTTATTGAGTTTAAGTTGTTAACCTTAAGTGGATTTGTTGGTTTAATCTCAGGTTTAAAAAGGGATTCATTTTTCAGAAAGTTTGGTGGTTCCAAAATTTTTCACACAAGATTTTGGTTACTTGTTTTAACTCACAACTTACTGCTTATATAAGCCTGCTCATAAGCTGTTGATACAAGCTTATGAGCATCAGCTTATATAAGCTTGAAGGTGTTCTTGGACTTGTGGTGTTGTGCATGGACCAATCAAGAGTCAAGAACTCTAATCCGTTCATTACTATTCCCCTATGAAGATATGGTACTAGCCTAGGGTCCTTCTTTGGATTCCTACAACAGGCTTCCTCTACTGTTACTTAAGCTGAAATAAGCTCCTTAAACAACCCTTTGGAAAGCATTAAGCACTGGTATCAAGCTTGAACCCATTGGCTAGTTTTATGTGATAATTTTGTGGTTTTGTATGATGTTGAGTATGTCATGTTTATGCGTGTATTTTCTGGTTTGATTATGCTGTTTTGAGTTTGGTATGCATGGTAGAAGTATTTTGAATCAATTTGGTTAAGTTTTGAAAGCTTTTGGTTTGTTAAAGTCCATTTACAGAAACTTAAGGGTTGTTTGGGATTAGGGATTAAGCTAAGGATTTGACATCTACTTGGTTTAAAAACAGGTTAAACACCCTTTATTTGTCTGCTTTGGGTATATTTGGTGATTGGTTTTTCAGTTTGGTAGGTTAA
The DNA here is from genome assembly GCA_025667525.1 of Glebionis coronaria. Classification (NCBI taxonomy): domain Eukaryota; kingdom Viridiplantae; phylum Streptophyta; class Magnoliopsida; order Asterales; family Asteraceae; genus Glebionis; species Glebionis coronaria. The sequence goes on from CM046882.1 coordinate 180,309,684, forward strand.
AACAAAAAGTGCATGCTAAATAACTTGGCAATAATAAGATAAAAATCAGTAGGAAATTTTAGGACTTGAATCTTCTTTTCATTTGGTCAAATCTTGTTAACTAATTGTTCTAGTAGTCATCTAGGGTTGAGTTCAGTTTGAATGTGATTTGGCAAGGTTTCATGTAAGTTCTTGTGGTTAGAATCTCACCCATAAGCGAACTGTATTAGCAAGACTAGCCATATGCTTGTTTCTGATTTTCAGCAACTTGATTTACCATGTGTATGTGATTTTGGTGTGTTAACTTGAGTTTTTTCTTGTTCATTGTGACTCCCCACAACCTAACTAGTTGTGGGGGTGCCCTATTTTCCAGAAATATCCAACAAATCAACAAAATCAATCCAAATTCAAGCTCTATTATCATCAGATTGGTTTCTAGTGTTGTCTGAGAACGATTTGGTTCTCGGACAGTACTAATTTTTGAGTTATTTGGTTAATGTAGCTTCATTTCATAACTGGGCTCCTTTTTTGTATTTTCTAGGTTTAAATCTTGTTTGATTTTACATGTTTTTGTGTTTTTGAAGTTAGTAAGAGGCCAGGTTTTGAGTTTTATAAAAAGAAAATAAAAAAAAAGTTTATTAAAAAAGAACGTGGGCAGGACTCGAACCTGCGCCACTCCTCTCACACACCAACGCGTTAACCAGTTGCCCTAGGGTCGTTGACTGGTTAACCTTTGGTTTAATTAATACTTAAGGTGACTTGGTTTTTAGCTTATTTAATCATTCCGCTTAATAATAAGCTGATTTCAACTTATTTGTTAAAGTATTTTACTGTTTTCCATTTTTCCTCCATTTTATACTTAATTTAAGACTTTTTGAAATAAAAATCTTATTTTTCACGTTTATATTTAATTTATTAGGATTATTTTTAATTTTAATTCTAGAAGGTAATTAAAAAATAGGAAAAAGTGTTTTAAAAATCTAAAATAATAGTTTTTAAGTTTTTAATAGTATTTTAGAGGTTTACATCCATTAAAGTTTTCAAATTAACTAATTTTTGTTTTTATTTAATTTTAGGGTTTTTAATCAACTTTAAAAATTAATATAAAATTATTAAAAATGTTTTGGAAATTTTTGCTTGCATTTTTGTCTTAGTTATATTTTTCTTGATTTATGGTAATTTTTTGGTAATTTTTAGAGTACTTTCGTTTTTCGTCGAGTTTTTCGATTTTACGTTTTTTACGTCATAGGGTAATTTTTAGTGTAATTCGTCTTTTTCTTTCTCTTTTCTCACAAATATAATCACAAATTAATCATGTCATCACACACACACCAAGCCTCCTTGAGAACGAACTCACAAAAGGGTCAAAAGTGTTTACATCTTCCTAAACGTACGCTTAATACTTACCGCTTCATACGCTCTTTTTCCTAAAAGACGTATTTTACTCAACTATCAATGACACTCTGTGGGTGTCACTTAGTATCTTGCACATAAGCAGACTGCAAACATGATGTCAGGTCTTGAAGCTCTAAGGTACATGAGAGATCCAGTCATGGACCTATAGTTCCTAACATCAATAGGCTTCCCTGGGCCATCTTTTCCCTAAGGATTCTACTTATCCATTGGAGTGGAAACTTTCTTTCCTTCACACATTCCAAACTTCTTCACAATTTGAGCAACATACTTGTCTTGTGAGATAAAGATCCCATATTTCATCTACTGAAGTTGTAACCCCAAAAAGAAGTTGAGTTCACCCATTGCACTCATTTGAAATTTATCTTGCATCAACTTGGCAAACTCTTTGCTAAGCATAGAGTTTATGGATCCAAAGATGATGTCATCCACATATACTTGCACCAAAAGAAAGTCACCCTTCTTTTTCTTAATAAAATGGGTCTGGTCAATTTTCCCCCTGTTGAAGCCATTATCCAACATGTATTTAGAGAGAGTTCCATACCAGGCCCTAGGAGCTTGATGAAGTCCATACATAGCCTTCTTCACCTTGTAAACTTTATTTGGGTGTTCTGGGTCTTCAAACCCTAGAGGTTGCATTACATAAACTTCTTCATCAATAGTGCCATATAAAAAGGCACTCATAACATCCATTTGATATACTATGAAGTCCATGAAGGAAGCATAAGCGAGAAATAATCTGATGGCTTCAATCCTGGCTAATGGAGCAAAGACCTCTTCATAATCAATACCTTCTTCCTGAGTATATCCCTGTGCTACCAGTCTTGTTTTGTTTATGACTACAATGCCCCTCTCATCCTTTTTGTTCCTGAGCTCCCACTTTGTCCCAATGGGCCTTGCCCATTTTGGATAATCTACCAGAATCCACACTTCTTGGATGTCAAATTGTAAGAGTTCTTCTTGTATGGCTTCAACCCAGCTTGGATCACTGAGAGCCTGGAAAATCTTCTTTGGCTCTTCTTGTTACAAAAAGGCAGTAAACAGACAACATTGCATATTATCATGGTTAAACTTCATAGTTATTTTGGCAATGAAGCTGCGTTCCTTTGATGAATACCTTGTTTGTCTGGGAGTATCAAGATCACCTATTATTTGGGATCGGGGGTGATCTTTATTGATTCCGTAGGTAGGCTGCATGCTCATGGTTACCTCTGTTTCATCCTTTTCCAAATCAGGATCTATAGTACTATCTTGATTAGGAAAGAAATCCTTAAAAGAGCTTCCAAATGATACTGCATGACTGAGGGATGGATGCTGGTGAGCTGAATGTGGCTCTGAATAACTTGGACCTCCATTCCTAATTATTCTGCTTCCACTGCTAGATAAAGTGATTGGTGAAGATGAGGAACTGAGTGGGGATTTTCTTTCTTCATCATTTACATCATTGACAACTGGTTATTTAGTAGCAGGGGAAACATTTGGTCCAGCAGGAGAATCCTAAATTCCTCTACTTTCAGCCATTCACCTGCTTTCAGGAGTTGACTTAGAAGGGGAAGGAATTTACTACTCCTTCCTTTGAGATGCGTCATCTTCTTCATCTGTTTTTGTAGCAACATCATCAATGGATAAAAATGAGGGTACATTCATGTACCTCATTGGTGACTTTTCCAAAGTAGTTGGTTCTTTTGTACCTGAAATGTTAGTATTCTACAAAGCAACATGCACATAATTCATTGATTTAGAAAGTACTTCAATGTCAAAGAACCAATCAGAACCTGTTTGTACATCTTCAAGCTTGTCTTTAAGAAAATCTACATGGAGATTTTCTTTCACTTTGCTTGTCTTCTTGTTGAAACCCCTATATCCCTTGCTGTTTAATGAATAACCTATAAAGTACCCATCATCCCCTTTTTCATTGAATTTACCTAAATTGTCAATTGTGTTCAGAATGATCACATGACATCCAAATGATCTGAAAAAGTCAATCAAAGGAGGTATGCCATTGAACAGCTAATAAGGGGTCTTGTTATGTGCCTTTACCACCAAGGCCCTGTTTTGATCATAACAAGCAGTGGCTACACCTTCAGCCGAAGCTTGGAATCAGACAGCATAGTCCTTGTAGCTTCAATAAGTGTCTTGTTTCTTCTTTCTGCAACTCCATTTTGTTGAGGTGTACTTGCTATACTGTATTCCCTCCTTATTCCTTTGTTTGTGTAGAAAGTGTCCAGCTTCTTGTTTCTGAACTCACCACCATTGTCTGATCTAATGGTCACCACCTTCATACTTTTGGAAAGTTCAATTTGATTGATAAAACCTATGAGTACATATGTTGTGTCACTCTTTTCAAACAGGAAGAATGTCCATGTGAAACTTGAAAAGTAATCAGTAATCACTAGGCAACCATTTCTTCATTATGCTTGCCACAGAAGTAGGACCAAACAGGTCTATGTGCAGCAATTCTAATGGCTTGGTGATGGACAGACTTGTTTTTGACTTGGAAGAGGCTCTGTGTTGCTTCCCTTTTAGGCAAGCAACACAAGTATGATCATTGGCAAAGGTCTTGGAAGGAAGACCATGAACAAGATTAAACTTGACCAACTTGTTCATGTTATTGAAGTTAAGATGACCAAGTCTTTTATGCCATTTCTTGCATTCATCAACTGATGCTTTGGCAATGAAACAGTTTTCATTGTCTTGAAGAGTGATGTCCTTTAAATCAATGGTGTACATGTTCTTCTGTCTTGGGGTTCTGAGCAAAATAGGAGTGTTTGGTGGTAAAACAAACTCCTTTCCCAACAAAAGACATTCAGTATCAGTAAAAAGGACAAAATTCTTGTTATCAGTCATCTGGGACACACTGAAAAGATTGTACTTGAGCTCTTTCACCATGTAGACATTATGAAATGTCATGCCATTTGTAACAATGGTCCCTTTCCCTGTAATAGTTCCATGCCCATCTCAAAATGAGACACCATCATTTTCATGCAGGGGGAACAAAGTTAGACAGACAGGATTTATGTCCAGTCATACTCCTTGAACATCCACTATCCCAATAGGCTTTATCTTTCCTGGTCTTCTTTGTCACCTACAAAAAGAAAAACAATTTAGTTTCTCTTGGGGACCCAAGCCATTATTGAATTGGATCTACCTCGTGTATCAATGTAAGATAATTTTTCAAAGACTAACGATACACCATCGGATTGAGTACCCCTTTTGGGTACCCAAACCCAACGAGCTGAGGCTTTCACAGCTTTTCCCCATCTTCCCATGTTTCTATAGGACAAAACTTTTCTAGCAGGGGATACCCTAGTCTTAGCAGGGGAATCCCTATGCCTAGCATAGGGGACCCATCTTTTGTTTTAGCCTCTATTGGCGTGTTGGTAGGGTCTATAGATAGATTTATATGCAATATGAGGTTCTGGTTTAGTCACATAAGAACTAGATTTAGGACATGCATCAATCACCTTTCTTAGCGCAAGAACTACATACTTATCAGACACCTTATTTCTCAAAGCAGGGGCAACATACTTAGCAGGGGAAAAAGATTTTGCCCCTGCATTCAATAGAATGGATTTTGGGTGCATTTCCTTTAATGGATTTGCAGCCACCATTTCCATTGGTGCTTGACAGTATTGATAAATGTGATCAAAACTGCCACATGTGAAACAAGGTTTGGTGTTTTTCACAAAGTCCTCTCCTAATTGATGAGACTTTTGGTTGTTCCAATTCCTCCGATTACCTCTAATGGGTCTATACATACCAACATAATTAACAGTAGTCTTAGGGGGCTTTGGCCCTGATTCAGATCTGCTAGAGGTTCTAGATGAACTACTCTTATAACTGGAATCACTTCCAAACAATCCTTCTCTTGAAAAGAGAACAGGGTTATCTATTTTCCATTGTTTTAAAGCAATTTGTTCCTTTTCAAAATCCCTAACAGCACTAGTTTTAACTAGAGGTTCTTCTATTTCTAGATTCTTTGGTATGCAGGCATTTAAGTTAAACTCAATATCTTCATGCTTTTTGAAACAAGAAAGACCAGTCCAAGATAAATCTTTCCTAGGCATGGGAGCATGTATATTAGCAGGTGGTGGTGGAATGGTAGCATGTTCATTTTTGACACCAAAACTTGTTTTGTCCCTTGGAGACTACCCAATTTCAACTACCTTAGTTAGATTTTTAGAAGCTTTTCCAAAATTTTCAACAGTTTGTTCATCTATCTTCTTGTTAGATCTAAAATCTTCTAATTCAGCAGTTAATTCCTTAATGGAATCATCATTTTCTCTAGCATCTCTCTCTAATATGACAATATGATCTCTGTAATCATTTTCTCTTTGTTTATATTCTCTTATGGTGGACTCTAACTGTTCTGAAGCACGTTTGTCGTTATCTATGTCATTATCACAATTAATGTAATCTACTTTTATCTTTCTTATTTGATCATTCAATGACTCAGTATTTTTTCTACAAGCTTTGGTACAATATGAATCATCGTATACCTCATTGTCTGAACTAGATGTTGACATAGCCATAAGAGCAAACTCTTCCTCTTTCTCTTCGGCAACTAGGGCTTGATTCCTTTCAGCACTCCAGTCGCATCCACCTGCTCCATCTATCCCTTGCATGGCTACCATAGCCTTTGCACCAGAATCTTCATCCCTACTCTCCTTCCTATAGATGATTCCATTATTTGGTCCTATGTACTCCCTAGCAAAGTGACCTTTCTTGCCATAGTTGTAGCATTCCATCTTTGATTTGTCAAATCCAGCTACATCAGAAGGATTGATGGAAATCTTCTTTCCATACTTCTTGTAAAATATGTTGGCCCTCATGCTCAGTAGAGCCATGTTCCACTTGATGTCCATCTCCTCCAGTCCTTGCTTACTGATTTGATTCAGATCTTCATGTAGCATAGTAGATCTTTGAGATCGTTGAGATGTTATGAAAGCACAAGTAGTGTCAAGACTGAATGTTGCAAGCCTTTCTTCATCATAAGATGATCCAGATGTTGTAGCAGGGGAATGGGTAGTAGGGGAAACTTCAACCCTAATGCCTTTGGAGATTCCACTGCTGTGAGATATGAAGGACATATTAGCAGGGGAATCAGCATATCTGTGACAATCCGCCATGTTATGATTGATATTTTATTCTCAAGTATAATTTAAAAACATTATTTTAATGTTATATTATGAACTCACTCATTTCTGGGAAGAAATTTGGATTTACGTCTTGAAGTAGCATCGACTACGTCTAAACCAGAGGATTCTACGATTACGTGCTTACGTTTACATATACCGTTTTGGTGACAGTCTGACACATCAGAAAATAAATTTATCCGTGAATATTATTTTGGAGTTTTAAATTTGTGTTGGTTCATAAACTCACAAATTTACGAGAAGAGATTAGGACTTACGTGAATAATTTAACGTCATTTACGACTAAACCGGAAACCTTAGGATTACGTATTTACGTTTTTAAACTCCATTTTTGATGAGACAATTTTTATTAGATTCGTTTTGTGCCGTTGATTCATAATTTACGAAAACATTTTTCATAAAACGACCCGAGGGCACGCAAATCAAGGAAACTAGAATCGAGGAATACTCGTAAATTAACGGGTTGGGACAAAACAAGTTTATCCCACCCCACTCATATGGGATGGCCAAAACTTGACACCACAACATGTGATGTGTCCAAGTTGTAGCTAGTTGCTTACACTTGTTAAGCAAAGCTTAACAAGTAAGCTAACTTTCTACCCAAAACCACAAAACCACTACACACTTACCATTTGCACATTTCACTCATGCAAACCACTCACCAAACTCTCTCCTATCTCTAAAATTCGTCCAAGAACCACCTCTAAACACCCTCATTTGATCAAATTTAACCATGAAATCATATGTTATTCACACATATGATGAAGCCCTTTTCAAGCTCTATTGATTGGTGGTGATTTTAACATCCAAGGAGAAGATTTGTTAGTGTCATAGGGCTGATTTCTTCAAAATGTTTACAAGTATTGGTGGTCTTGAAGATTGGTTTTGATCTATCATAAGTTTTGCCATCAAAAATCTAAGCCTTGATCATAACCTACACAGCCTTGGTGGTATAAAGATTGTTCTTCTCATCCTCTTGTTATTTTTATTATGTAATCTTGTAATTTCTTTATTTATGTATATGTATATGATGATGAATTATGATTAAAAATATTATGTGGGGATTTGGTGTTGATGGATTTGATAAATATGGTTAAAAAGATGGAAAACCATAGGTAACAAAGTTAAAATCTTGCTAAATATGTTGGCTGTATAAAAACAGTAAGTAACCAAATGATAAACTGATAAAATGGCATTATGGAATCAATTTACAGTAAGTATTAGATGTCATACACATGTGAGAGTTTGCCATGCAATGGAATCATCAAAATGAGTGAGATATGATCATAATAAAATTAGTATACCAATCTGAATTGTCTGTTTTGTAGGGACTGTTATGGATACTTAGACATGGATTGAGCAGTAGCTATAACTAACTTAATTGTAGCAAATAATATGAAGTTTATGTCATCCAAAAATGAGTTTCTATCTCCTTATAGAACTCAAGATATGATAAAAATGGTGAAAGTGAAACTAAAAATCAGATTTTGTGAAATTAAAGTTTAATAGTATTATATAAGCACTAAAAATAATATAGTATAAAATGTGAAATTAAAACCCACTAACTTATATATTTCATTTATATAAGTATGTATAAGGATAAATAAATGGACATTATATAAAAATGGTAGTTTGGTAAGTTATATAAGTTATAAAAACTATAAACATGATTTTTACGTCTTTTCGGCTAGTACCGTAAAATTAATATTTTTCGTCAATTAAAACTTAGACGATCGGACCCGTCTAATGTAAACTTTTTAAAAGTCATATACTGATATATAAGTACTTAATACAAGTAAAAACCGATAAAACCTGAACTAAATAACATATGGACATTAACGGGCTAAGTTAGCATTATTGGACTATTAATCCCACTAAATGGGCTAAACACTTATAAAAATTACTTATTGGGCTTAACCCATTTGAGCCCAATATGTAAAATATAAATACTGATAATACAAGTATAAAATGGATTAATACAAGTTAATGGACTTATAATAGGCTTATTGGACCTAAAACATGTAAATAGGTAAAACTAGTAAACTAGTATAAAAGTTATCAACACATAACACTAAAATGAGTAAATGATAATATGTAAACCCACTTGATCATCATATATATAAAATCATCATATATATATATATATATATATAATTGTTATTTTTATAAATTCATTGGACAAGAGTCTAAGACAAGTATTATTTGTCTAGGTTTCCGTGATTGAAGCACGTACCGTACATCCAAGTAGCCGATAACCGCCTTCCCATATCAACGTGAGTTCATAGCCTCGCACTCTTTTAAATGTTTTTATGAAATGTTTTATAAACCCGCGAGGGAGATAACATGTTAGTTTTTATGAAATAGGACACCAGTTGTCCCGATTGTGTGTTTATTGATTTGGACCCGAATGATTGTATGACCTGATGAATGATTATATGACCCGATGTATGAAATAAAATGGATTATTAAAGTTAGTTTATGTCACTAAAAGTCCCATTAGCATGAATTGTGAACTACCGGGATTTGGTAGACGCTTATGCATATAATAGTACTATTTGGGGACGATCACCCCAGTTCGCGCCTTGACGGTTGATCCCCGTCGTGCCACGTTGATTGGTAAGCGAATTTATGTATGAGAAGATTTCCATAGCGTGATTATTGTGACTACACGCTAACTTAGATGGGAAAATTGAGTATCGGGTTAGCTACCCGTTGTTGTGATAGTAAGGTAACAATGTCATGCGGCTTGTAATAATCCAAATAACGAAAATACTGATAAATTGAATTACGATGTATTGCCTGACTAGCAATACGGGGTCTTATTACTGATGTTATGTTTGTGTTTTGGTTTTCTATAACCATATTCATATAACGGTTTTTATTTAACTTTATACAACGTTATAAAACGTATTGTATGATGTTTTTACGACAATGGTTCGTATAATGATTTTGAAGGCAAAAGCCTATATCATGATTTTTGATAAAGATTTGAATAAAATGACTTTGGCTATTTTATGGCCTATTACAAAGATTTGTACAAAATGATTTTCGGTAATAATTTTATACCGATGTTATATTGATGGATTTTATTAAACTCTATGAATTCACTCGGCGTTATCGATGACCTTTTCTTTTAACATGTTTTATCTCAGGTACTTGAAGGTAATTCTCGGGAAGACAACAAGAATTCATGGCCCGCACCTAAACAATAATTTCCATTCAAATTCTTTGTAAAACTTGTATGAAATACTATGAGTTGGGATCTATGTAAACTTGATATTTATGAATGAAAATGCTTTATTATTAAACGACACGATTTTTAAGCGTTGTCTATGATCTGAGTAATGTGCTATCCCGTAACACCAACGAGTTTTCCGCTGTATTGAATTGTATAAATTTGGGGGTGTTACAGTTTGGTACCAGAGCTCTCGTTATAGAGAACGAAAGATTTTTAAAACCAAGGTTTTGAATAAAACATTTAAAAATCTTTTAACTATAAACATTTTTCACAAAATGTCTAAAAATCTTTTGACTATAACGGTGCAGAAGAATTCCCGAGTTACCGACAAGGCCAGACTGAGAAGTGTTATTTTAATATATATAACTTGGATTATATATATATATGATGATGTAATTTTATTACATGATTGTTTGATGATTATTTTGATATTTATACGAGGTATTTATACGACGTAGATTGTCACAAGGAACCCTAAATCCCCTAGTAAATTAATCGAAGCTATTCTCGTAGGAATTCTAGCTATCCTAGATCTAAACCAAGTTGTGGATATTTATGATCCTAACAAATGGTTGATATTCGTAGAAATTTTGATATTAGTTGATTACGATATTAAAGAAGAATTAGCGAGATTAAATCTGATATCGATGTCATGACGATCTTTCCTTATAGAGTGGAGTTTGACAAAACGTTACCACCTGGAAAGGTGTCATCTGATTCGTTGTCACCCAATTCTTAAATTTGAAATCGAAAGGGTGAATGTTGGAGTTGAGGCTGTCATTAGAACCATTACCCAAAAGCTTCATGCCACTAGTACCTTTCTAAGAAGTCTAATTGAATGTGTGAGTCATTTCATACTAGTGACTCATTTGATAACTATTGTTGTATGAGCTATAGAATTGGAAATTAAGTGTTGTTCATATTGAGTTTTTATTGCCCTTTTAAGGTCTAAGAATAAGGTTGAAAGTATTGGAGAATGAGGTAAGATATTGCATTGAGTATAAGTTGGTTGAAACTTAAATAAAGTAAAATTTAACTCGTATGGAATATGAGATTGTTAAGAGGAAGTAGTTAAGTCCTGTGATTCAATTATAAGGTTATAAATGATTGTTGGTTCGTGTTAAGGGTTGTTCCTAGGCCATTGTCCAATGATGAGGATGCCCAATGTCCAATAAATAAATTGGGACCGATGGATCTTTCGGGACATGTGGAACACCTAATGACTCTTGTAGATTAGTATTCATTGTGGTATCTTTTAAAAATCCCTAACTTAACTGAGACATCAGTTGGTAGGATGAGTTCTTGGAATTGTATGACATAGTGACACGTACTGTGTTATGGAACAATTTTGACTTGTTTGTGATTAATGAAAAGACTACCTTTGATTGCTAAATCCTACATGTATTGATGTTATCTATCTTTTATTGCTTCATCCTAATGCTCGCATTAGTGATGCAACCATTGAACAAGTACTCATCTCGAATTGAGTTACGTTGTGGATTATTCTTTTTGAGTGCCATCGAGGTCATGCACCTTATGATTAATTGGCTAAGCTCATTTCCCGATATATTGAAGTTAGTTCTTGGTGAACAACTTCTCATCACTCTTTTGTAGATCACTCATTGTTTTTATAAGATAAAACCGTATCCCTTGAGAAAAATTGAATTTTCATCATCATACGGATTATTCAAAGTGAGATTTATAAGTAATCATTATCGAAATGAAGTTGTTTATAAAACACCTTGGAAAACTTAATTATTTTCATAAGAAAAAAAATCATTGTAATTTTATTTTTGATTCTTATTTAAGAATTAAGCATGAAGATGTTTTTATTATAAACATGATGATAAAGTTTTGACGAACTGAGTATTGCATCGTTAATCTTGAAATTGTATATTGATTGTAGTGTTTTACTACTCTTTAGGAAAAGAGCGTAAATAGCGGTAAGTATCGAACAAATGACTTTAAGAAAAATCAAGTGTTAATGACCCAATCAAATAAAAAGAGAGAAAGTTCGTTTCCCAAGGAGGTATATGTGTGTGTTTTAACTTGTATTTATTTGAGATTAATATTGAGAAGAATGGGGATGAAAGGATGAAAAGACGGTTACGTTAAAATTACACTACGACGTAAACGTAAAGCCGTGAAAAACTACCCAAATTAAAAAATTTAACTAAAACCAAAAACAAAATCAATAAAAGATTAAAAAGAAGTCTAAAATAATATAAATAAAGATAAAAATCCAACAAATATATTTTAAAACCTTTTATTAATTAAATATTTAATTTTAAATGCTAATTAAAGCGCTAAAATTAAATATAACTAATTCAAATGTCTAAAATATGATTTTATTGAATAATTGCTTAACTTATATTATTAGAAGACTAAAAAGTAATTTTCTAAAAATTAAAAGCTATTAAAACTATTTTTAAAACTCTAAAAATGATTTAAAATGATTAAAAACTAATTAAACTTAAAATAATTATAAAAATAAATCTAAAAGCTATAAAATTATTCTAAAAATGGTAAAAGTCCTAATTAATGATAAAGAACCTAAGAAAAATGAAAAAGAAATAAAAATAAAACTTTGAATTTTTAATAATAAAATAATATTAAAATAATACTAAAAATAAAAAGTTTATAAAATTAATTCTAAAAAATTTCTAAAATCTTAAAATAATCTAACTAAGAGAAAAACACAAATTAAAGTTCCTAAACCATTTTTAATAATTTTATAAAAATGTTTAAAGTTTATAAAAAACCTTAAAATAATATAAAATTAAAAATTAAAGTTTATAAAACCAAAACTAGATGTAAACCTCAAAATATTATTTTAAAAGCTAAAAATAGTTTTTCCTAACTTAAAAACTACTTTTTACTATTTTTTAATGATTTATTAAATTACGGCTAATAAATAAATTCTAGAAAATAAATAAATAAAGGGAAAATTTTAAAAACTAGCTAGGAAAATCTCTAAGTCTATTACTTTCCTAGGAAAAATAAAAAGAACAAAATGTGCTTAATAAATAAGCTGAAAAGAAGGAATTAAGCTACGGCTTTTAATAATAAGCAAGAAAGGAAAAACGTACTAAATAGAATTTGAAATCAAACATAAACGTAAAAAAAGCATCTAGATTAGCGGTAGAGCTCCTAACCCTCCAGCGAGAGGTCTGGGGTTCGAGTCCTGCTACGGGTGACTTTTTGCCCTTTTTTTCTTTTTTTATTTTTTACTTTTTTAACTCAAACTGTCAACACTTGTTAGGTTTAAACACAAACCAAAACACTTTTTAACCAAGATTAATTCAATTTAAGTCCAAAACGTGGTCAAATTCACAATTATTAACACAAGCAGGTATGCTTGTGTTTTGTGTTTTCTTCACAGGTGAGTAGTCAAGCAAGAGGAGCTTGCTTGTGGCTTATTTGATGATGTATTGTGGACAGGGGGGCACCCTTGTGCTCTTTGGAGCACAAGGAGTCAAGTATAAGCAAAAAACAATCAACTAGCACACCAAATTCTCACAAATAAGGCACACACAGGCAATGTCAAGTTTCTGTGATAATTTTCTAAGTCTGGTGGCTTATGAGCTAATTACTAGCACCCTAGTGACTTCAATTGCCCAATTCTTGACACACAAACTCACCAATTGATGCACAAACAACTTGCAAACCTGTAACACCCTAAGTCTTAACAAACTTCAAGATTCAAACACCAAATTCTCATAAAAATCAAGCACAAAGTGACTATGCAGATTTCTATCTTACTTTTTCTCTTTAAACCACACAAACTTGCTTCAAATCTGTTCTATTCTACTCTTAAACTAATTAGCAATCTAACTCAATCCTATTCAATGACTCTAACACGTTTTAATTACCAAATCAAAACTTTTTGCCCTGCTAAAATGCTTATCCAAACACCACTTTAAATTTTGTTTTCCAACTTTTAGCAAACCACAACCTTCTAAAACTTACTAAAACTGATCCTATGATCATACAGCATGCATACAAACATTAAAGAGCACAAATCAAACACCTTAACACACTAATAATACCAAATCAAACAATATCACATGAAACCACTTTTTCTGAATTTTTTAACAAGGTAAAAGGTGTTTTACCTTAGGGCCTTACATCCAAGGCCCTAGTGGATGCAAATCCACCTCCCATAGGCTGGAGGCCTGCGCTGAACAAAGATCAACAACCTTTCAACACCTGCTTAAGAAAAATCAAAGAAAACACAAGTACAATATTCAAAATATACTTCCTGTTTTATTTTCTTTCTTCCTTAAAACTTTCCAAAACTTTTCAAACCTTCTTAACACGTTTCCAAAACTCTAAAATTACCAACAACATAAACTTTTAACACCAAATCCTTTGGAACAGATTCTCACCAAGAATCTCAAATCTTCAAAACTTTTTATGAAAATTTGAAATTCTTAAACCACAAGTTAACTAGAATTGGAACTCAGTTTTCCTTCAATACTTATACCAACTTTAATAAAATCATAAAAAGGAATTAGATTGCCAAAAAACAAATACCAAACTTTTATATTTAATCAAAAGGCATTAAAAAAGTTTTTTGAAGAAAAACTGGAACAAGGGATCACCAACAAGCTTGGGTCTCCTTTTATACTACCTAAAGAACTATCTAGAATCTTAAAATCAAAACCCTAATCACTAGAAAAATCCTAAAATGCCCTTGACGCGTTTTTGAGGTTGAGGTGTCAAATTTGATCTAAACCGTTTGTTTTTGCGTTGTGAGGAAGCAAATAACCTCCACTGTTGATTTGGGACACGTCACGAAACTTGGGGACCAAGTTGTATTGTGATTGGTGGAAAGGGGAATTGGGGGTAGGGTCCACAGTGGTGGGATTGGGTATTTTTTTTTTGTGGGTTTTGTTTCTGCGTGTGTGAATCACACGTGGGCAAGGTTAATTGCATTTTAACCTTGTTTTAAGTGAGGTGAAAACTGGGAGGGTGAAAGGTGCACAGTAAACTTTTTGATCCGTTTTTAGGGGAAACAAAAGTGTTAGGCGCACTTTTTATTTGAATGTTTCAAATTGTGCACCTTTGGCCCTTATCTTTTGATATTTTTGGCAATTGAGGTTTTCAGCCCTAAAACTTGATTTCCCTTTGTTAATAAGTTTCCACTTTTTACATTTTTGGCACAAAACTTTTCCAAAATGTTTCAAAGGGCCATTTTTGCCATTTTGAGTAATTTCAAGGGCTGAACTTGGACAATCTTGATCTTCAAAGGTCTTCATTGTGTCTTTTACTTCATGAGGGACCATAATTGACAAATTGATTTTGTTGAGGGACCAATCTTGTCATTTCTTCAAAGTTGAAGGACCTTTTTGCAATTTTGACAAACTTAAGGGACCAAACTTGTAATTATTAATATACAAGGGTTTTAAGTGTCATTTCTTCATTCTTGGAGGATCAATCTTGTTTGTCTTCAAATCTTCAAGGGTTCTTGTTGAGAATTCCATGATTAGGGCCCGGTTCATTGTACGGCTTCGTTTCTCGTGTCCGTTTTTCCTTGTAACTTGTGATCTTTTGTCTTTTTCACGATATCCATACCTAAAATACACAAGTAAACAAACACAAGCATATATATGGTATTTTATGACATTTTTATGCATTTAAAGCCCGAAAAGAACGATGAGATCATGTATAAATGCCATCTCATCACTCCCCCATACTAAGCCATTGCCGTGCCCTCACGCAATGCTAGAATAAAGTATCTAAGCATCACCAAAGTTCAATTTTATTAACCTTTATTGAAGAGTAAAAGACTTGCAACATACTACGAGAATGTGTAAAGACATAATGTATGATTTTCATCACCAAAAGGTGACTTTTAGGGTCAAAGAATAGAAACAAGTTAATGTCCCTTAGAGTAAACTTCGTCATCCTTGATTGTCATACATTCCATCCTAAGTGCAAAAACAAGATCATTGTTGGTACAAGTCACAATGCTAACACTACTCATACGTCCAAATTGTGTAATACTTTTTCTCCCCGCAATCCTAGTTATTATAAAAGGAAATGGGTTACTAGCATTTTTTATCTATTTGTCATGGATCACAAGTGATTCATATTGACTTATTTGAGTAGTTATTAGTCCGAAAGCAAAGTAGCACGATTTGATCAATAGTTAGCCGAAGGACAAAATCTTTTAAAACGGCTTCTCGTGTATCTCCTTAAGTTCATATCTTGGCATAACTCGTTTCACGATTTGAGACCTTTCTCGGACCGATATTTGGCATGTACTTCATACTTCAAATCTTGGGAAGACGTTCTTGAAATTATGGTCTTCTCTTCATATTTTGGAATTTCTTCACTTGACGTTTTTGAGAGATTCTTCATATTGGACCACGACTTCATCATTTTTCTTCAATCTTTACTTTGGATTTTGATATACAACGATCCGCCTCCTTTTCGGACTTGGATATATTTATCCTCATACCTTGTTAGGGTCTTTTTGGATAGACTTTCTCCATTCTTTAGGGGAGTAATTGCTTCTCGTCGTGTGTCTCGATCCTTCATATTGATTTTGGAATAATGATACTTCATATCATCTTTGGATCTTTAGCAAAAATAGAGCTCCTCATGCCTTGTTAGGGCCTTTTTGGATAATCACCAATCTTTGCGTCCCGCTTCAATAAGTTATGCCTTGGCTATGAACTCTATTCAACCCCGAGCAACTTTTAAACGATCTTGCGCTAGAGGCTAAGTAACCTTTCAAATCGTACGACCTTACTTATTGCAATTATGTTTTATTCCTAATGCATTGATCTTATGGGAAGAAAAAGCCACAATTAAAAACATATAAGTTTTTGAAAGAACATTTTCATGTTCTACGTTTAGCATGATCACTTGTCTAACTCTATCATTTCTCGTTCTTCACTATATAAAGACCTCTAATTAAAGAGACTCGTGAATACTTAGCCATGCAAGTCAAAATTAAGCCAAATTTGGATTAGCTTTCATTAAGACTATATCAAATCAAAGTTTTGGGTTTTCAAGCCACCTATAGGATCTTGCACTTTCTTGGACTTTTTCAAGTTTAGAGAATGCGTTTTATAGTTCCCTTGATAAGTGACTTTCTAGAATCAATTATAGGAACTTGCGAAAAGTTCTTGTTCTTAACTCGAATGAATTAAGACTTTCGCGTTTTAAAGCTCCCTATATAAAAGTCTAGCAAAACTTGAATTGAGCGGGTTAAGGAATGTAAATGGCTCCAAATGCCCATCAAGTCAAAAATTAACTCTTATTCTATCCATCGGAAAATATACATTCGTGTCTTAAAAACACTTATGAAAACTAAGAAAAATTTTAAAATTTGGCCATTTTTAGCCTTATTAGCAAAACAAAACATTGAAAGTTTGGAAAACATGAGGGCGTAGCAAAGCAAATACCTATTCACCCCCCCATACTAAAAGTAAACATTGTCCTCAATGTTTCGAGTCTAAAGGTGGAGCACCCCCATACTAGAGACGAAGAGTCAAATGCTTAGGATCTAGCATGGAAAGGGTGATCAAAAATATATCTAAAGCCGTTTATTAATTATGCTAAAAGATAATTGTTAGAACAATAAAGGATATGTCATGGATTCGTGAAAAACTTCTTCAAACGAACGATGGAGGTCACGTAAACGAACACGAGAGTCTTCAATCGTAGATGATGATGATGATCTAGATAACACAATCACAAACAACCACGAGACAACGAGTTGAAAGGGTACAAGTCCCCTTATTAGTGAATATAAAAGATAAGAATGGGATTTCCCCCACGAGGCACCTCGTTTTTGATTACCGAGTCATGAGCTCGACTCGATCCCCTCAATGCTAATTATCATTAGGGAAGGTGTCTTGGTCGGGGGCAACCATTGAAGGAATTTCCCCACCAAAGTAGTGCTTAAGCCTATGTCCATTCACCTTGAAATTGGGACCATCATCTTGAGCTAGCTCAATGGTCCCATATGGAAACACTTGTGTAATGGTGAACGGACCCGACCAACGAGATTTCAATTTCCCGGAAAATATCTTAAGACGAGAGTTAAAAAGCAACACTTGATCACCAACGTTAAAAACCCGGTTTTTAATCTTTGAATCATGAAACTTTTTAGTCTTTTCTTTAAAAATTAATGAATTTTCATAAGCATTATCCCTTAATTCATCCAATTCATTCAATTGTATTTTCCGGTGATCTCCTGCGGTCTTCAAGTCAAAATTAGCATGCTTAAGGGCCCAATATGCCTTATGCTCCAATTCAATGGGCAAATGACAATTCTTCCCATAGACTAACTTATAAGGAGTGCAACCGATAGGTGTCTTATAAGCGGTCCTAAAGGCCCATAAAGCGTCATCGAGTTTGTCGGACCACGAAGCACGATTTTCTCCAATTGACCTCTCTAAAATCCTCTTCAAAGCTCGGTTCGAAACCTCGACTTGCCCACTCGTTTGCGGGTGATAAGCCGTAGAAAGACGATGTGTAACTCCATATTTCTTTAGAACCTTTTCGAATTGGTCATTACAAAAATGGGTTCCACGATCGCTTATAATAGCACGAGGGGTTCCGAACCGAGAGAATAGTTGTTTCAAAAACTTCACTACCACACGAGCATCATTAGTAGGCAAAGCCTTAGCTTCCACCCACTTGGAAAGGTAGTCCACCGCGACGAGGATATATTTTTTGCCATGAGACGATGGGAACGGCCCCATAAAGTCTATTCCCCATATGTCGAAAATCTCACACACTTGAATTATATTTTGCGGCATTTCATCACGTTGAGACGATTTTCCTTGACGTTGGCACGAATCACACGACTTCACAAGTGCGTGTGCATCACGATAGATAGAAGGCCAAAAGAAACCGGCATCGAACACTTTCTTAGCCGTGAGATTAGCACCGTGGTGACCACCCGTGGGTCCCTCGTGACAAGCTCTAAGGATATTAGAAGCTTCGGCACCAAACACACAACATCGAACGAGTTGATCCGCACAAATCCGAAAGAGATAAGGGTCGTCCCAAAAATAGAACTTGACGTCACGAAAGAATTTTCGTTTTTGTTGTGTCGTCATACCCTTGATTATGAAATTGCCCGCATGGTAATTTGCAATGTCGGCAAACCATGGGGTGGTGTCTTTAGAATTCACTACACCGAGAGTCTCAAGAGGAAATGTTTCGGTAATTTCCTTGTTCTCGAAAACATCTTTGTGAGGATCTTCTAGACGAGAGAGATGATCGGCCGCTAGATTCTCGGCTCCTTTTTTGTCAAGCACGGTGACATCAAATTCTTGGAGGAGGAGCATCCAACGAAGCAATCTCGGCTTAGCATCTTGCTTAGCTAAGAGATACTTGATAGCCGAATGGTCGGTATACACGATGCTTTTAGTCAAGACGAGATAAGGTCGGAATTTCTCAAAAGCATAGACCACGGCAAGGAATTCCTTTTCCGTTGTGGTGTATTTTAATTGAGCCTCGGTCATCGTCTTACTAGCATAGTGGATAGGACGGAAATGCTTGTCATAACGTTGCCCTAAGACGGCCCCTATAGCATAATCACTTGCATCGCACATGATTTCAAAGGGTAATTCCCAATTAGGAGCAACAAGAATGGGAGCTTTGGTAAGTTTCCTTTTGAGAGTCTCGAAAGCCTTAACACAATCCTCATTAAAATTAAAAGGAGCATCCTTCTCGAGAAGGTGTGTCATAGGACGAGAAATCTTCGAAAAGTCCTTGATGAAACGACGATAAAAGCCCGCGTGGCCAAGGAAACTACGAACTCCCTTAACGGTTTTGGGATGAGGTAACTTGGCGATGACGTCTACCTTAGCTTTATCGACCTCAATCCCCGCCTTCGACACCTTATGTACTAAGACGATTCCTTGTTTACACATGAAATGACATTTCTCCCAATTAAGCACAAGATTGGTTTCTTCACAACGTTTTAACATTTGTTCGAGATTAGATAAACATGACGTGAACGAATTACCAAACACCGAGAAGTCATCCATAAACACTTCCATTGACTTCTCGATCATATCGTGAAAAATCGCCATCATACACCGTTGAAACGTACCGGGTGCATTACAAAGTCCGAAAGGCATCCTACGATAAGCGAACGTTCCATAAGGACACGTAAACGTAGTCTTCTCTTGATCACGAGGGTCGATAGGGATTTGAAAATAACCGGAAAAACCATCTAAAAAGCAATAGAATTCATTTCCCGCAAGTCGCTCCAACATTTGATCCATGAAGGGCAAAGGAAAGTGGTGTTTACGAGTGGCGTCATTTAACTTTCGGTAGTCAATACACACCCTCCAACCGGTCACAACACGAGTGGGAATTAACTCGTTGTTTTCATTAGGCACAACGGTCATTCCTCCCTTTTTAGGGACACAATGGATTGTGCTCACCCATGGGCTATCGGATATAGGATAAATCATTCCCGCGTCAAGGAGTTTAAGGACCTCCTTTTTAATGACATCGTGAATTTTGGGATTCACCCTTCTTTGACTTTGAATTGCGGGTTTGTAGTCCTCCTCCATTAAAATCTTGTGAGTACAAAATTTTGGGTCAATACCCTTAATGTCGGAAATTTTCCACGCAATTGCCCCTTTGTGAGCCTTAAGAACTTTCAAGAGCGCGGTTTTTTCATCATTAGCAAGATCTTTTGCAATAATAACCGGCAACTTGTCATCACCTTCCAAGAATGCATATTCAAGGTGAGAAGGAAGATCTTTCAATTCAAGGATAGGTGGTTCCTCGATTGAAGATTTTGGTTCAACACTCATAACTTCCATCGGCGAAAGAAATGGTGTAATAGAAGTATCATCACTAATTAACACCTCATCTTCATTGTCGATTTCATTTGAAGTGAGA
This sequence comes from Glebionis coronaria, assembly GCA_025667525.1. NCBI lineage: Eukaryota > Viridiplantae > Streptophyta > Magnoliopsida > Asterales > Asteraceae > Glebionis > Glebionis coronaria. The sequence goes on from CM046882.1 coordinate 180,330,357, forward strand.
TCGCCTCCTTGGAATGGAGTGAGATTTGGTGTGGAATTAGCAAGAATCGGATCCAAAATAGTGGGATTGCCACTTGACGAGCTATCTGAAAAACCTAACACTTCTTGTGAAAACTCATCGCAAACCACATCAACGATGTCAATGTGATTGATGGTAGCGATTGCATAAACATGAGAAGGTTTCGAGTTTTGAGTAGCGTTTATAACAAGTTCCTCTTCGTTGAATCTCAAAGTGATAGTTCTCGCATGAACATCGATAAGCGATCTCGAAGTGTCTAAAAATGAACGACCTAAAATTAGAGGAACTTGAGGATCCGCGGGGATGTCGACTACTATGAAATCAACGGGATAGTAGAACTTCCCCACTTTCACGAAAACATCTTCGGCTATCCCACATGCCATAATCGTAGAATGATTGATGAGTCCTATAATCGTTGGGCTCAATGGTTATGAACCATTATATCTAGGATGATCATCGTTCATATGATAACATAGCGGAAAAGAACAATGATCATAACAAGGTGTTTAGGCACAAAGACACATGAATTAAAACAAATGGATTGTTCATTATATTAATAACAAACAATCACTAGACGTGTATACATTGAATCCCACGTCTAGTGCGACACACACTTTAGGTTTACATTGTGAATGAATGATATGATTAAAACCTATGACCCTTGGTTCCTTTTATAGTGTAAGGATTAGGGTTTACAAGAGATAAGAATGAATAAACAAGTAAATCTTCTATTTAAATAAACTTATGCAGAATATCTTTTGCATGTTTATCTAAATAGAAGCTTCCATTAGCTTCTTTTGTCTACGTTTTGTCAATGCTTGAATTGCATGTGACAATGCTTGGATTGCTCTTGACAATGCTTGATTCCATCAACGCCTAAATAACTCTTGTCAACGCTTGGAATGCTCTTGTCAACGCCTAGACAAATACTTCACGTTTTCTTCATTTTTGAGTTTCTGCCACATCAACTTTTTGACCCAACAATCTTCCCCTAGTTGATAGTGGCAAAACTCTATGTGTATCTCTTGTAAGTTATACATGATCTTCAAATTGCTTCCCCTCAAATGTAGCATGTATTTTCTTCCCCTTTTTGTCACATCAACAAGGAAGTAAACAATGTTGCAATGTTGAAGATTCTCCAGAAGTAGGCTCTATATAATGATCCTGAAGAAAAATAACTTTAATAATTTTGATGTAGAAGTAAGATAACCCAACCTTGTGTTCCATGTCTTTTACTATCCACGTGACTAAGAACTTATAGAGGAGGATATAAGTAGACCTCGATCCCTTGTCAATATTCTCATCCTTTGTGAGACACTGAGCACGATAATGTAACTCCTTCAAGTGTTATGACAAGTCTTCGTCACCAACCATGTAAAGCACGAACAAGTTACCTTTAAAGTCTAGGCACTTTAAGATATGATAGAACACAAACTTGTGCAAATCTTCTTCAATCATCAATCTTACCATAAGAATTCTTCCCCTTAAGCTAACACCTCTTCATGACAAGTCAATATCTTCATATGTAAAAGCTGTCAACGAATAACTCTTTCACAAGGCTATCCTGATTACATAATCCAATAAAATTCTTCATGAATTGTTGCTAACTCGCCTTAAAATCATTAATCCATTTAAAATATCCGAGCCATAAATATCATAATGATATTCTGAATTAAACGGTGATTCCATGTACCTTTGTGTGTATTTTCCTCCTTTTTGTGTGCTTAAAACATACCAGTTTTCTCAAACAGCAGCAAACTTTGTGTTGTCCAATATCTCTTCTGTCCAATATCTTGGTCAGATGTATTGTCCAATATCTGACAATACGTATCAGCGTTGAAGCTCATATATCGGACGACACTGTCAACCTATCAGCGTTGACTTATTTCTTGTCAGCGTCGAAATCCTTCCTGTCAGCGTCTGAATTACACACGTCAGTGCCAACCATAACTCTTGTCAGCGTTCAAATTCTTATCAGCGTTGCACTAAACTCTGTCAGCGTTTCATCTAAATCTGTCAGCGTCCATCAGACATTCTCAAAAGTGGCGTTATTCCATATCTTTTACATTCTTGACATCACGTTTTAGCCAATAGTGATTGACGTCCAAATTTACAAACCATCCATGCCAAACCGTGTGAACACAAACTTTTTCCACCAATAAGAAATTGTATACCGTGTGAACACAATATCATCAATAACCAATCAAAAGCTCTTGACCGTGTGAACATAACGATTTCCACCAATGAGACGAGGGACTCACGGTAATACAGTATACTAGCATGTAGGGGATCAAAATATAACGAATGTTTAGGGTTTAGTTCTGGGCCGTGTGAATGCAAAATATTCAAACCGATTTGAAGCTTTGTTTCGTGTGAATGCAACGATCTTCAACCAATGAGAATTAAAGACTCACGCCATTGATACCATGCATACCACATTCGTTTCTATCAGGAACATCACAATCTGCTTGATTTTCCTTCTTCCCAGTAATAACACAGAAAGTCGATCTAGGGTTTATCAGATTCATGCATCGAAACCCTAATTAGGGTTTGTTAATAATCCTAGATCAAGTATCTTCACATGTTTTAATAGCCACGAACATCATAGCATTCTGCTTTTTAGGTAGATCTAGAGTTTGAGGAACCCTAGTTCATGATTTTATGTAAAAGCAGAAAACTGAAAATCTGCCATCAGCCAACTTCGACGCCTAATAACTTTTGCCTGGGGATAAAACTCGACAATCCCTCCGGTGGATGTTTAGATCTATGTATGTAGAACACACATCTAAAATTTCGTGACGATCCAACGGTTCAATCAAAAGTTATGACCTTCTGAATACTGCTGCGCACACAAAAACGTCCAGAAAAATTCAATACGAATTTTTCTTCTTCACCATACACGAACACCTCGTCGGACCTAGATATCACGAGCCTTAGGCTCTGATACCAATTGATGAGTCCTATAATCGTTGGGCTCAATGGTTATGAACCATTATATCTAGGATGATCATCGTTCATATGATAACATAGCGGAAAAGAACAATGATCATAACAAGGTGTTTAGGCACAAAGACACATGAATTAAAACAAATGGATTGTTCATTATATTAATAACAAACAGTCACTAGACGTGTATACATTGAATCCCACGTCTAGTGCGACACACACTTTAGGTTTACATTGTGAATGAATGATATGATTAAAACCTATGACCCTTGGTTCCTTTTATAGTGTAAGGATTAGGGTTTACAAGAGATAAGAATGAATAAACAAGTAAATCTTCTATTTAAATAAACTTATGCAGAATATCTTTTGCATGTTTATCTAAATAGAAGCTTCCATTAGCTTCTTTTGTCTACGTTTTGTCAATGCTTGAATTGCATGTGACAATGCTTGGATTGCTCTTGACAATGCTTGATTCCATCAACGCCTAAATAACTCTTGTCAACGCTTGGAATGCTCTTGTCAACGCCTAGACAAATACTTCACGTTTTCTTCATTTTTGAGTTTCTGCCACATCAACTTTTTGACCCAACAATGCAATTCAAGCATTGTGTAAACGAAGGAATGAGAGCCGGAAGGAATGAGAGCCGGAAGTGAAAGCGATTTCCAAATGGAAAATGGCATCAAATTAATGCTCGCACCAAGATCGGCCAAGGCGAGGCATTCTTTCATATCTTGTATGTCACAAGGAATGAGAAACTTTCTGGGATCACCAACTTTTTCCGGTATGCGGTTAAGATAAACCGAAGAACAATTAGCAAGTTTTGAAAGCTTTTCCTTATCGCTCATCATACTTTTAAAAGTGGAAGCGAAACAAGGCATATATAACAACGCGTCGGCTAAACTCACATCAAAATGCACTTGTTGAAACATTTTTATAAAAAGCTCGATTTGTTGTTTGTTACGTTCTTGCAACTTCTCTTTGTTTCGTCTTGAAGGGTAGGGTAAAGGTGGTGTGGGTTGGTCATTAGGCAACGGCCTTGGAAACTCGGGTTCCACAATTGGTATTGGTTCAACCGTAGGTGTGGTTTGAGCGGTACTTCGTGGGATTGTAATATGCTCCTTTTCGACCATCACCTCGGGTTCTTTCTCGATTTCCTTCTCCGTAGAAGTACTTGGACGAGAGATTGGTTCCTTGAAAGTTTTACCACTTCGTGTAGTAATAACCTTCATTTCTCCCTTCGGGTTTGCAATGGTATCACTAGGGAGACCACCCGAAGAAGAGGGCTTACACATGATAGCTTCAAACATCTTAGCCATTCGGTCCTCAAATTTTGATTGCCTAGCATCCGCTTTCAATAACTCTTGCTTAATCTCATGTTGTCCTAATTCCATCTTTTGTTGGTTTTGTTGAAGACGTTGGACATTTCCTTCCATTTTGTTTGCATGAGTTTTAAGTTCATTAGCAAGTTCATTTTTAAGCTCGTTTTTCAACTCGGATCTTAAGCTAATCATCTCACGTTGCATATTATCAAATTTAGCATCATTTGCTTTTGCATAATCCAAAAATTCTCCTTGCAAATTTTTAGTGTGAGCATTTTGAAAACCTTGTGTAGTGTTTTGAAAATCACGGTTTTGGTTTTGATTAGAGATTTGTCCATTCCCACTTTGATAATTCCCTTTGTTGTAGTTGCGTGTGTTGCCTTGGTAATTACCTTGGTTGTTGTTTCGATAATTATTAACATTTTGGTTTGGTGGAGCTTGATTTGGACGAGAACCTTGGCCGTTTTGGTTATAAGTTCCCGTTGCTACATAAGCACTCGAAGTGTTACCATCCGCGGTAATGCACTCGGAAAGATCATGAGCTCCCCCACAAGATAAACAACTCTTAGCAACCGCTTTAACCGAAGCGGAATTGGAAGCTTCTTGAGCCTTCCAATGGGACATAAGATTAGCAAATCTATCAAAAAACCGATTTTCCTCATTAGCTTCATCATGTAAGGCATTAATGCTACGAGATGATTGTGACGAAGATGACGAACCCATATTGGCAACACTCGGTGTGTTACGAGGGCTATAAACCTTAGATCGATTCTCAATGATTTGTAAAGCCTCATTTGTCGTCTTGCACAAAAAATTACCACCCGCGGCGGCATTCAAATAATCTCGTTCATGATCATTAAGCCCATTATAAAAAGTATCCACTTGATGCAATTCCGAAAAATCATGGTGTGGACATTCATGTAACATCTCTTTAAATCGTTCCCATGCCATTGAAAAACTTTCATTATTACGTTGCACAAATCGTGAAATCTCATTTTTTAAGTGTGTTGTTTTAGATGGTGGAAAAAACTTGTTCACAAACTTAGAAACGAGATCGGCCCATGTCAAAATCGAATTTGGCGGTTCTTTCTCGAGCCAAATTTTTGCGGGTCCATCCAACGAATATGGAAACAACATCATCTTAATGGCGTCATGTGGAACATCCTTAAATTTGCTAGTGGCGGTGAGACGGTTGAAATTCCTAATGTGGTAATGCGGGTTGTCTTTCTCGTGACCTCTAAACTTGTTTGCTTGCAACATAGACATTAAACCCGTCTTAATCTCGAAATTCTCCGCAAGGATGGCGGGAATCACAATAGCCTCTCCAAAACCCTCGGTGGGTGCTTGTAGCAACTCCATCATAGTACGATTAGCCATGACGACTTCTTGTTCTACAATAGGTTCAACAATTGGAGGTTCTTCAACAATCAACGATCCTTGATTTGCTTGCTTTTGAAGACGTTTACGAGCTCGTTTTTCTTGATTACGAGTGATCATAAACTTCACGAAGAATGGGAGGTGAGCAAAGAAGATTCTTTTTGGTTGTTTTGTGGATTTTCAATTTTTTTTGTGTTTTTGATGATATTTAATTTTTTTGGATTTTGGTGTATCTTCGTAGACAACAATCTACAAAATCTCTCCTCGAATCAAACTCTTGATTAAAGAAGCCTCAAAGGAATGAAAACGATCACGTGGAGTGAACGCCTTCGAATGACTTTAGAACTTTGGTGAAAACCAATTTGTTCAAGAGGGTTTAATCACAAAGAAAACCAAGCAAATATATTATACGTAATAATACTTTGGGCGGCAAAACCCTCGATTAGCCTTCAATGTCAAAATACTCACAAGCAAGCGGGGAAACGAGGCGGCGCGAAGCACTTAAGAGCCTTTTTCCTTAGGGTATATTTTATAATACCCGCCTTATACCCACCTTATAGTTTGTATTTTTCAAAATCGAGCTTCACGAAAGTATTTATCTATTTTTGCCTTTTCTTTTTGTTTGAGATTCGAATACAATAATTAGGAGATCAAATCCCAATTAAGGTTGTGTTTTCACACGTTTGGAGATATTGTATATTGATTGTGATACTTAATACAATATATTAATATTTATACAAGAAAAACCAAGAAAACCGATAATACGTGTTAAGGGAGTTCCACTTAACACAAATACTTATTATGGATAATATCAAAAACAAAAGCTTCCAAATTAAAGCACAACACACCTCCCCGGCAGCGGCGCCAAAATTGATTGTAGTGTTTTACTACTCTTTAGGAAAAGAGCGTAAATAGCGGTAAGTATCGAACAAATGACTTTAAGAAAAATCAAGTGTTAATGACCCAATCAAATAAAAAGAGAGAAAGTTCGTTTCCCAAGGAGGTATATGTGTGTGTTTTAACTTGTATTTATTTGAGATTAATATTGAGAAGAATGAGGATGAAAGGATGAAAAGACGGTTACGTTAAAATTACACTACGACGTAAATGTAAAGCCGTGAAAAACTACCCAAATTAAAAAATTTAACTAAAACCAAAAACAAAATCAATAAAAGATTAAAAAGAAGTCTAAAATAATATAAATAAAGATAAAAATCCAACAAAGATATTTTAAAACCTTTTATTAATTAAATATTTAATTTTAAATGCTAATTAAAGCCCTAAAATTAAATATAACTAATTCAAATGTCTAAAATATGATTTTATTGAATAATTGCTTAACTTATATTATTAGAAGACTAAAAAGTAATTTTCTAAAAATTAAAAGCTATTAAACCTATTTTTAAAACTCTAAAAATGATTTAAAATGATTAAAAACTAATTAAACTTAAAATAATTATAAAAATAAATCTAAAAGCTATAAAATTATTCTAAAAATGGTAAAAGTCCTAATTAATGATAAAGAACCTAAGAAAAATGAAAAAGAAATAAAAATAAAACTTTGAATTTTTAATAATAAAATAATATTAAAATAATACTAAAAATAAAAAGTTTATAAAATTAATTCTAAAAAATTTCTAAAATCTTAAAATAATCTAACTAAGAGAAAAACACAAATTAAAGTTCCTAAACCCTTTTTAATAATTTTATAAAAATGTTTAAAGTGTATAAAAAACCTTAAAATAATATAAAATTAAAAATTAAAGTTTATAAAACCAAAACTAGATGTAAACCTCAAAATATTATTTTAAAAGCTAAAAATAATTTTTCCTAACTTAAAAACTACTTTTTACTATTTTTTAATGATTTATTAAATTACGGCTAATAAATAAATTCTAGAAAATAAATAAATAAAGGGAAAATTTTAAAAACTAGCTAGGAAAATCTCTAAGTCTATTACTTTCCTAGGAAAAATAAAAAGAACAAAATGTGCTTAATAAATAAGCTGAAAAGAAGGAATTAAGCTACGGCTTTTAATAATAAGCAAGAAAGGAAAAACGTACTAAATAGAATTTGAAATCAAACATAAACGTAAAAAAAGCATCTAGATTAGCGGTAGAGCTCCTAACCCTCCAGCGAGAGGTCTGGGGTTCGAGTCCTGCTACGGGTGACTTTTTGCCCTTTTTTTCTTTTTTTCTTTTTTACTTTTTTAACTCAAACTGTCAACACTTGTTAGGTTTAAACACAAACCAAAACACTTTTTAACCAAGATTAATTCAATTTAAGTCCAAAACGTGGTCAAATTCACAATTATTAACACAAGCAGGTATGCTTGTGTTTTGTGTTTTCTTCACAGGTGAGTAGTCAAGCAAGAGGAGCTTGCTTGTGGCTTATTTGATGATGTATTGTGGACAGGGGGGCACCCTTGTGCTCTTTGGAGCACAAGGAGTCAAGTATAAGCAAAAAACAATCAACTAGCACACCAAATTCTCACAAATAAGGCACACACAGGCAATGTCAAGTTTCTGTGATAATTTTCTAAGTCTGGTGGCTTATGAGCTAATTACTAGCACCCTAGTGACTTCAATTGCCCAATTCTTGACACACAAACTCACCAATTGATGCACAAACAACTTGCAAACCTGTAACACCCTAAGTCTTAACAAACTTCAAGATTCAAACACCAAATTCTCATAAAAATCAAGCACAAAGTGACTATGCAGATTTCTATCTTACTTTTTCTCTTTAAACCACACAAACTTGCTTCAAATCTGTTCTATTCTACTCTTAAACTAATTAGCAATCTAACTCAATCCTATTCAATGACTCTAACACGTTTTAATTACCAAATCAAAACTTTTTGCCCTGCTAAAATGCTTATCCAAACACCACTTTAAATTTTGTTTTCCAACTTTTAGCAAACCACAACCTTCTAAAACTTAGTAAAACTGATCCTATGATCATACAGCATGCATACAAACATTAAAGAGCACAAATCAAACACCTTAACACACTAATAATACCAAATCAAACAATATCACATGAAACCACTTTTTCTGAATTTTTTAACAAGGTAAAAGGTGTTTTACCTTAGGGCCTTACATCCAAGGCCCTAGTGGATGCAAATCCACCTCCCACAGGCTGGAGGCCTGCGCTGAACAAAGATCAACAACCTTTCAACACCTGCTTAAAAAAAATCAAAGAAAACACAAGTACAATATTCAAAATATACTTCCTGTTTTATTTTCTTTCTTCCTTAAAACTTTCCAAAACTTTTCAAACCTTCTTAACACGTTTCCAAAACTCTAAAATTACCAACAACATAAACTTTTAACACCAAATCCTTTGGAACAGATTCTCACCAAGAATCTCAAATCTTCAAAACTTTTTATGAAAATTTGAAATTCTTAAACCACAAGTTAACTAGAATTGGAACTCAGTTTTCCTTCAATACTTATACCAACTTTAATAAAATCATAAAAAGGAATTAGATTGCCAAAAAACAAATACCAAACTTTTATATTTAATCAAAAGGCATTAAAAAAGTTTTTTGAAGAAAAACTGGAACAAGGGATCACCAACAAGCTTGGGTCTCCTTTTATACTACCTAAAGAACTATCTAGAATCTTAAAATCAAAACCCTAATCACTAGAAAAATCCTAAAATGCCCTTGACGCGTTTTTGAGGTTGAGGTGTCAAATTTGATCTAAACCGTTTGTTTTTGCGTTGTGAGGAAGCAAATAACCTCCACTGTTGATTTGGGACACGTCACCAAACTTGGGGACCAAGTTGTATTGTGATTGGTGGAAAGGGGAATTGGGGGTAGGGTCCACAGTGGTGGGATTGGGTATTTTTTTTTTGTGGGTTTTGTTTCTGCGTGTGTGAATCACACGTGGGCAAGGTTAATTGCATTTTAACCTTGTTTTAAGTGAGGTGAAAACTGGGAGGGTGAAAGGTGCATAGTAAACTTTTTGATCCGTTTTTAGGGGAAACAAAAGTGTTAGGCGCACTTTTTATTTGAATGTTTCAAATTGTGCACCTTTGGCCCTTATCTTTTGATATTTTTGGCAATTGAGGTTTTCAGCCCTAAAACTTGATTTCCCTTTGTTAATAAGTTTCCACTTTTTACATTTTTGGCACAAAACTTTTCCAAAATGTTTCAAAGGGCCATTTTTGCCATTTTGAGTAATTTCAAGGGCTGAACTTGGACAATCTTGATCTTCAAAGGTCTTCATTGTGTCTTTTACTTCATGAGGGACCATAATTGACAAATTGATTTTGTTGAGGGACCAATCTTGTCATTTCTTCAAAGTTGAAGGACCTTTTTGCAATTTTGACAAACTTAAGGGACCAAACTTGTAATTATTAATATACAAGGGTTTTAAGTGTCATTTCTTCATTCTTGGAGGATCAATCTTGTTTGTCTTCAAATCTTCAAGGGTTCTTGTTGAGAATTCCATGATTAGGGCCCGGTTCATTGTCCGGCTTTGTTTCTCGTGTCCGTTTTTCCTTGTAACTTGTGATCTCTTGTCTTTTTCACGATATCCATACCTAAAATACACAAGTAAACAAACACAAGCATATATATGGTATTTTATGACATTTTTATGCATTTAAAGCCCGAAAAGAACGATGAGATCATGTATAAATGCCATCTCATCATATATAGTTGCGCGCCTACATACAATTTGGAATGGACCATGCAAGGCTGATTAGTAGTCACCATAAAACTAATGAATAAACACTACATTTTCTTTGAAGATTGTGAAAGATTAATTTTTTATGAGATCTACAAGAAGTGAAAATAGGGACATAGTGTTAGGGACACCTACATATGTGCATGTAGCATCTATTCTTCTAAGTCGAATTTACTCATCTGTGGAAATTGTCTTATTTGACAATTGACAATTCTTTCTTGTCCAATTCTCCCGTAGTGAGATTCTTAGGAAAAGTATTTGATTACCGAGTGTTGATACCCGACTGGATGTATAGACGTTCCAATAATTTCTTTTGATTTGATTTCATTTGAATGACCTAGGTAACGATCCGAGGAGCTTTCGAATGCGTACTCAAATTATGAAAACATGGGATATATTCATATTCATTATATGTTTTCGTCTGTATCTGATTAGAAATTCTCTCGCGTAGATTATGCGTTGACCTTTCTCTTTTAATGGTAGTTGTGTCTCCAGATATCCTTGAATTTTTGAAGGATTATGAGTTATTATTAGCCTTTTGAGAAGTTCACATCTTATCAACGGTAACGAAACTAGAAAGTTGATAGTGCCAGTAGAATGGATTGATTGATTATGACATGACGACATTGTCTTAATTGATGGGAACTCGAGTAGAATTCCCCTAAAAGATAAGATGTTGATTATCAAAAGTGATCTAAATAATTCTTGATGGATGACCATATCCCGCATTTAGACTTGAAATTATACCGTGAATGGTTGTGAATTAGTCATAGATATTATAATCTAGAAAGAACCTAATATGAATTTATTAAAAGATGTTTCTGTTATCTGAAATTTTAGGAGGTATTTGTGGTGAATTACCTAGACTTTCGCCATTAAGGCAAGTTGAATTTGGTATCGATTATATTCCCGGTGCTGCACCTGTGGCATGTGCACTACACATCAGCACCATCTGAATCGAAAGAATTACCGTCCAACTGAGAGAGGTGTCGGAGAAAGCTTTTATACTACCAAGCTCGTCATCATGAAGAGCTATGGTGTTATCATTCCTTATGTTTATTGATTACCGTGAACTAAGTAAATTGACGATTAAAATCTATATTTACTACCCAAGATGGTAGATTGTTCGATCATTTACAAGGTTCTAGCTTATGTTCTAAAGATTTGATCCACGGCATGGTTATTATCAACTTCGCGTCCGCGAAAAAGATTATCTATTCCAATCACTACATCCAGAACTTGTAATGAACATTATGAGTTTCACGTGATGTTGTTTGAATTGACCAATGCACATGTAGCATTCATAAATTTGGTGAATCATGTTTGTAGGCTGTAATCTGATAAATTCATGCTTGTGATCATTAAGGACCATTTTTTTTGTTTATAAGAATGAGAAGGAGTTAATAATTATTTATAGATTGCCCTAAATTGGCCGAACAATGAAAACATGTACCTTGGATAATTAACATGAGATTTAAGACTAAATCCTTTACATTATTTGACCGTGTGATTAATAAGATAATGGAATCTATAATGACTTTTCAAAAATTTGAGCCATTTGAGACGTTGGGTTTTACCAAAAAGAAAGTGAAAATATGTTTTGACAAATGTTTTATCGAAAAGAACTTTTGAGGGATTATTCCCTTATACACAGAACATTTAACTAAACTCCTGTTTAGGGGTAAATATTCGTGTATACCTCAAGACAACCTAAGAGGGATTGAGGAAACCATTTAAACCATGACTTGAAATTTGAAACGACACTTTTTGCTTTTCAACTAAGAAAATTTTGACCAAAGTATAACCAAAGATTTTTCGAACGTTTACGAATCTTATTAGTTATTTTTGGTAAATCAACAAAAATCGTGTTGATTAAATTCAAATTTATTTTGAACATTTTTTATATAATTGGTCGAACTAAGAAATTTAAACTTTTTACGTTTTCATTTCATAAAAATTTAATATTTATTATTTAATTACTTGTAATATTTATCGACGCTTTAAACGTCGGATTGAGAAAAACTGATAAAAATAATAGTTGAGACGAAACAAAAACTTAGAAAATATGAAGAAATAAATTCTGAACGAATTGCGGACATGATAATTATTTCATCAAGAAAGGTGAATGGAGATACTGACACACAATATAGAAAGGATAAATAATCAATTAGGATTTATTCCTTAGTAATGACTGTGCAAAATAAATTTCCGAACAATTTAAAAATAGCCGATGCTTGAAAAAAGGATAATATAGATAATAAAAAGGGGTTCGCGGCTAATGTGAACCATTAGAATTGAGAAGCCGATGGCGTTAAATGTTTTAAAGGCCACTTGTGGTTGCCTAAATGTGGAGATTTTGAGATGTAGTCATGTTGGAATCTCGTAAGTATAAGTATTCTATTCATGAAATTTCTGACTAAATGTGTCTTTATCTGAAGAAGTTGTACTGATGGCAAATTATGAAGGCAGACACCGCCTCATACATTAGTAAACGTCTACCTATTACAAAGGTCATCATCATCTGAATTTGATTCGATTTGGGTCATCGTCGACAGACTGACCAAATATGCTAATATCATTCCTATTAATGATAGATTCTCGATGAAGAAATTGACTCTTTGTGTTTAAAAGAGTTGTGTAAACATAGTGTGCCGTATCAATCATCTCTATCAAGATCCTCGCTTCGCATCGAATTTCTAGAGATTTGCTCAGAAGTCATTGGGAACGAACCTTGATGAGAGTACTATCTACCACCCCAATCGAAGGGACGAGGTAAAGTAACGATACAAAATACTAGAGGTGCTGTTTTATGTTTGAATGATTGACCTTTGGTAATGAACCGTATAATCGTTTCCTTTGGAGAGATTATCATTGATAATTATCGTATTAGGATCGAGACCGAATCTTGTGAGGATCTAAATGTGAGAGCATCTATAAGCAGGAGTTGGGAGGAAGACACCCGGCATACACCCATTGTGAGTTGGACATGTCTTTTAGGTTTAAGGTTTCCTATGATGGCGAACCTAACCTTACAAAATACTCGACCCGCGAGACCTGAAATGATTGTTGAAATTAGGATCTGATTATTGACTGCCGATAGTGGGCAGGAGGTAATGTGAATATGAAATGTAGATCCTGAAGTGCAGAATGGGTAGCGAAGTTATGCCAAAAATTTTCACCATGGAAAAATGGATAGATGATCTGAAAGATCATGGGAATTAAGTCCCCGTTATATGGGACCATTGAGATGATGTAAAAGTTGGTTTGAAAGGCATATAAGCTGGATCTACCCTAGGACTTCAAGAGCTGCGTGAATTATGTTTCGTATATCGAACTTGATGAAATGTCTATCAAGTGAAAATCTGACTATTCCTTAATGATGTTTAGATCGGCGAAAAGTTGCATTCATCAAAAACCCGTGAACATCATGGATAGAGAAAGTAAGTCAACATTAAGCCTGATCTTATTCCCGTAGTTATGTTTGATGAAACTCGCGTATTGTAATGGATTACACTTGTGACAAAAGACCGAATTTGGAGGAAATACCCACATGGCTTTAACTCTATAAGAAGCGAGTAGTAAGATAAGATGATCTTTGAGGACAAAGATCCTGTTTAGGGGTAAATGCTGTGACAGTCCGTCAATTTATGATTGATATTTTATTCTCAAGTATAATTTAAAAACATTATTTTAATGTTATATTATGAACTCACTCATTTATGGGATGAAATTTGGATTTACGTCTTGAAGTAGCATCGACTACGTCTAAACCGGAGGATTCTACGATTACATGCTTACGTTTACATATACCGTTTTGGTGAAAGTCTGACACTTCAGAAAATAAATTTATCCGTGAATATTATTTTGGAGTTTTAAATTTGTGTTGGTTCATAAACTCACAAATTTACGAGAAGAGATTAGGACTTACGTGAATAATTTAACGTCATTTATGACTAAACCGGAAACCTTAGGATTACGTATTTACGTTTTTAAACTCCGTTTTTTATGAGACAATTTTTATTAGATTCGTTTTGTGTCGTTTATTCATAATTTATAAAGACGTTTTTCGTAAAACGACCCGAGGGCACGCAAATCGAGGAAACTAGAATCGACGAATACCCGTAAATTAGCGGGATGGGACAAAACAAGTTTATCCCACCCCACTCATATGGGATGGACAAAACTTGACACCACAACATGTGATGTGTCCAAGTTGTAGCTAGTTGCTTACACTTGTTAAGCAAAGCTTAACAAGTAAGCTAACTTTCCACCCAAAACCACAAAACCACTACACACTTACCATTTTCACATTTCACTCATGCAAACCACTCACCAAACTCTCTCCTCTCTCTAAAATTCGTCCAAGAACCACCCCTAAACACCCTCATTTGATCAAATTTAACCATGAAATCATATGTTATTCACACATATGATGAAGCCCTTTTCAAGCTCTATTGATTGGTGGTGATTTTAACATCCAAGGAGAAGATTTGTTGGTGTCATAGGGATGATTTCTACAAAAGGTTTACAAGTATTGGTGGTCTTAAATATTGGTGTTGATCTATCATAAGTTTTGCCATCAAAAATCTAAGCCTTGATCATAACCTACACAGCCTTGGTGGTATAAAGATTGTTCTTCCCATCCTCTTGTTAATTTTATTATGTAATCTTGTAATTTCTTTATTTATGTATATGTATATGATGATGAATGATTATTAAAAATAGTATATGGGGATTTGGTGTTGATAGATTTGATAAATATGGTTAAAAAGATGGAAAACCATAGGTAACAAGGTTAAAATCTTGCTAAATATGATGGCTGTATAAAAACAGTAAGTAACCAAATGATAAACTGATAAAATGGAATGGTGGAATCAATTTACAGTAATTATTAGATGTCATACACATGTGAGAGTTGTCCATGCAATTTAATCTTCAAAATGAGTGAGATATGATCAAAACAAAATTAGTATACCAATCTGAATAGTCTGTTTTGTAGGGACTGTTAAGGATACTTAGACATGGATTGAGCAGTAGCTATAACTAACTTAATTGTAGCAAATAATATGAAGTTTATGTCATCCAAAAATGAGCTTCTATCTCCTTATATAACTCAAGATATGATAAAAATGGTGAAAGTGAAACTAAAAATCAGATTTTGTGAAATTAAAGTTTAATAGTATTATATAAGCACTCAAAATAATATAGTATAAAATGTGAAATTAAAACCAACTAACTTATATATTTCATTTATATAAATATGAATAAGGATAAATAAATGGACATTATATAAAAATGGTAGTTTGGTAAGTTATATAAGTTATAAAAACTATAAACATGATTTTTACGTCTTTTCGGCTAGTACCGTAAAATTAATATTTTTCTTCAATTAAAACTTAGACGATCGGACCCGTCTAATGTAAAATTTTTAAAAGTCATATACTGATATATAAGTACTTAATACAAGTAAAAACCGATAAAATCCGAACTAAATAACATATGAACATTAACGGGCTAAGTTAGCATTATTGGACTATTAATACAACTAAATGGGCTAAACACTTATAAAAATTACTTATTGGGCTTAAACCATTTGGGCCCAACATGTAAAGTATAAATACTGATAATACAAGTATAAAATGGATTAATACAAGTTAATGGACTTATAATAGGCTTATTGGACCTAAAACATGTAAATAGGTAAAACTAGTAAACTAGTATAAAAGTTATCAACACATAACACTAAAATGAGTACATGAGAATATGTAAACCCACTTGATCATCATATATATAAAATCATCATATATATACATAATTGTTATTTTTATAAAGTCATTGGACAAGAGTCTAAGCCAAGTATTATTTGTCTAGGTTTCCGTGATTGAAGCACGTACCGTACATCCAAATCGCCGATAACCGCCTTCCCACATCAACGTGAGTTCATAGCCTCGCACTCTTTTAAATGTTTTTATGAAATGTTTTATAATCCCGCGAGGGAGATAACATGTTAGTTTTTATGAAATAGGACACCAGTTGTCCCAATTGCGTGTTTATTGATTTGGACCCGAATGATTGTATGGCCTGATGAATGATTATATGACCCGATGTATGAAATAAAATGGATTTATCGACGCTTTAAACGTCGGATTGAGAAAAACTGATAAAAATAATAGTTGAGACGAAACAAAAACTTAGAAAATATGAAGAAATAAATTCTGAACGAATTGCGGACATGATAATTATTTCATCAAGAAAGGTGAATGGAGATACTGACACACAATATAGAAAGGATAAATACTCAATTAGGATTTATTCCTTAGTAATGACTGTGCAAAATAAATTTCTGAACAATTTAAAAATAGCCGATGCTTGAAAAAAGGATAATATAGATAATAAAAAGGGGTTCGCGGCTAATGTGAACCATTAGAATTGAGAAGCCGATGGCGTTAAATGTTTTAAAGGCCACTTGTGGTTGCCTAAATGTGGAGATTTTGAGATGTAGTCATGTTGGAATCTCGTAAGTATAAGTATTCTATTCATGACATTTCTGACTAAATGTATCTTTATCTAAAGAAGTTGTACTGATGGCAAATTATGAAGGCAGACACCGCCTCATACATTAGTAAATGTCTACCTATTACAAAGGTCATCATCATCTGAATTTGATTCGATTTGGGTCATCGTCGACAGACTGACCAAATATGCTAATATCATTCCTATTAATGATAGATTCTCGATGAAGAAATTGACTCTTTGTGTTTAAAAGAGTTGTGTAAACATAGTGTGCCGTATCAATCATCTCTATCAAGATCCTCGCTTCGCATCGAATTTCTAGAGATTTGCTCAGAAGTCATTGGGAACGAACCTTGATGAGAGTACTATCTACCACCCCAATCGAAGGGACGAGGTAAAGTAACGATACAAAATACTAGAAGTGTTGTTTTATGTTTGAATGATTGACCTTTGGTAATGAACCGTATAATCGTTTCCTTTGGAGAGATTATCATTGATAATTATCGTATTAGGATCGAGACCGAATCTTGTGAGGATCTAAATGTGAGAGCATCTATAAGCAGGAGTTGGGAGGAAGACACCCGGCATACACCCATTGTGAGTTGGACATGTCTTTTAGGTTTAAGGTTTCCTATGATGGCGAACCTAACCTTACAAAATACTCGACCCGCGAGACCTGAAATGATTGTTGAAATTAGGATCTGATTATTGACTGCCGATAGTGGGCAGGAGGTAATGTGAATATGAAATGTAGATCCTGAAGTGCAGAATGGGTAGCGAAGTTATGCCAAAAATTTTCACCATGGAAAAATGGATAGATGATCTGAAAGATCATGGGAATTAAGTCCCCGTTATATGGGACCATTGAGATGATGTAAAAGTTGGTTTGAAAGGCATATAAGCTGGATCTACCCTAGGACTTCAAGAGCTGCGTGAATTATGTTTCGTATATCGAACTTGATGAAATGCCTATCAAGTGAAAATCTGACTATTCCTTAATGATGTTTAGATCGGCGAAAAGTTGCATTCATCAAAAACCCGTGAACATCATGGATAGAGAAAGTAAGTCAACATTAAGCCTGATCTTATTCCCGTAGTTATGTTTGATGAAACTCGCGTATTGTAATAGATTACACTTGTGACAAAAGACCGAATTTGGAGGAAATACCCATATGGCTTTAACTCTATAAGAAGCGAGTAGTAAGATAAGATGATCTTTGAGGACAAAGATCCTGTTTAGGGGTAAATGCTGTGACAGTCCATCAATTTATGATTGATATTTTATTCTCAAGTATAATTTAAAAACATTATTTTAATGTTATATTATGAACTCACTCATTTATGGGATGAAATTTGGATTTACGTCTTGAAGTAGCATCGACTACGTCTAAACCGGAGGATTCTACGATTACGTGCTTACGTTTACATATACCGTTTTGGTGACAGTCTGACACTTCAGAAAATAAATTTATCCGTGAATATTATTTTGGAGTTTTAAATTTGTGTTGGTTCATAAACTCACAAATTTACGAGAAGAGATTAGGACTTACGTGAATAATTAACGTCATTTATGACTAAACCGGAAACCTTAGGATTACGTATTTATGTTTTTAAACTCCGTTTTTGATGAGACAATTTTTATTAGATTCGTTTTGTGTCGTTTATTCATAATTTATAAAGACGTTTTTCGTAAAACGACCCGAGGGCACGCAAATCGAGGAAACTAGAATCGACGAATACCCGTAAATTAGCGGGATGGGACAAAACAAGTTTATCCCACCCCACTCATATGGGATGGACAAAACTTGACACCACAACATGTGATGTGTCCAAGTTGTAGCTAGTTGCTTACACTTGTTAAGCAAAGCTTAACAAGTAAGCTAACTTTCCACCCAAAACCACAAAACCACTACACACTTACCATTTTCACACTTCACTCATGCAAACCACTCACCAAACTCTCTCCTCTCTCTAAAATTCGTCCAAGAACCACCCCTAAACACCCTCATTTGATCAAATTTAACCATGAAATCATATGTTATTCACACATATGATGAAGCCCTTTTCAAGCTCTATTGATTGGTGGTGATTTTAACATCCAAGGAGAAGATTTGTTGGTGTCATAGGGATGATTTCTACAAAAGGTTTACAAGTATTGGTGGTCTTGAATATTTGTGTTGATCTATCATAAGTTTTGCCATCAAAAATCTAAGCCTTGATCATAACCTACACAGCCTTGGTGGTATAAAGATTGTTCTTCCCATCCTCTTGTTAATTTTATTATGTAATCTTGTAATTTCTTTATTTATGTATATGTATATGATGATGAATGATTATTAAAAATAGTATATGGGGATTTGGTGTTGATAGATTTGATAAATATGGTTAAAAAGATGGAAAACCATAGGTAACAAGGTTAAAATCTTGCTAAATATGATGGCTGTATAAAAACAGTAAGTAACCAAATGATAAACTGAGAAAATGGAATGGTGGAATCAATTTACAGTAAGTATTAGATGTCATACACATGTGAGAGTTGTCCATGCAATGGAATCATCAAAATGAGTGAGATATGATCAAAACAAAATTAGTATACCAATCTGAATAGTCTGTTTTGTAGGGACTGTTAAGGATACTTAGACATGGATTGAGCAGTAGCTATAACTAACTTAATTGTAGCAAATAATATGAAGTTTATGTCATCCAAAAAAGAGCTTCTATCTCCTTATATAACTCAAGATATGATAAAAATGGTGAAAGTGAAACTAAAAATCAGATTTTGTGAAATTAAAGTTTAATAGTATTATATAAACACTCAAAATAATATAGTATAAAATGTGAAATTAAAACCAACTAACTTATATATTTCATTTATATAAATATGAATAAGGATAAATAAATGGACATTATATAAAAATGGTAGTTTGGTAAGTTATATAAGTTATAAAAACTATAAACATGATTTTTACGTCTTTTCGGCTAGTACCGTAAAATTAATATTTTTCTTCAATTAAAACTTAGACGATCGGACCCGTCTAATGTAAAATTTTTAAAAGTCATATACTGATATATAAGTACTTAATACAAGTAAAAACCGATAAAATCCGAACTAAATAACATATGAACATTAACGGGCTAAGTTAGCATTATTGGACTATTAATCCAACTAAATGGGCTAAACACTTATAAAAATTACTTATTGGGCTTAAACCATTTGGGCCCAACATGTAAAGTATAAATACTGATAATACAAGTATAAAATGGATTAATACAAGTTAATGGACTTATAATAGGCTTATTGGACCTAAAACATGTAAATAGGTAAAACTAGTAAACTAGTATAAAAGTTATCAACACATAACACTAAAATGAGTACATGAGAATATGTAAACCCACTTGATCATCATATATATAAAATCATCATATATATACATAATTGTTATTTTTATAAAGTCATTGGACAAGAGTCTAAGCCAAGTATTATTTGTCTAGGTTTCCGTGATTGAAGCACGTACCGTACATCCTAATCGCCGATAACCGCCTTCCCACATCAACGTGAGTTCATAGCCTCGCACTCTTTTAAATGTTTTTATGAAATGTTTTATAATCCCGCGAGGGAGATAACATGTTAGTTTTTATGAAATAGGACACCAGTTGTCCCAATTGCGTGTTTATTGATTTGGACCCGAATGATAGTATGGCCTGATGAATGATTATATGACCCGATGTATGAAATAAAATGGATTATTAAAGTTAGGTTATGTCACTAAAAGTCCCATTAGCATGAATTGTGAACTACCGGGATTTGGTAGACGCTTATGCATATAATAGTACTATTTGGGGACGATCACCCCAGTTCGCGCCTTCACGGTTGATCCCCGTCGTGCCACATTGATTGGTAAGCGAATTTATGTTTGAGAAGATTTCCATAGCGTGATTATTGTGACGACACGCTAACTTAGATGGGAAAATTGAGTATCGGGTTAGCTACCCGTTGTTGTGATAGTAAGGTAACAATGTCATGTGGCTTGTAATAATCCAAATAACGAAAATACTGATATATTGAATTACGATGTATTGCCTGACTAGCAATACGGGGTCTTATTACTGATGTTATGTCTGTGTTTTGGTTTTATATAACCATATTCATATAACGGTTTTTATTTAACTTTATACAACGTTATAAAACGTATTGTATGATGTTTTTACGACAATGGTTCGTATAATGATTTTGAAGGCAAAAGCCTATATCATGATTTTTGATAAAGATTTGTATAAAATGACTTTGGCTATTTTATGGCCTATTACAAAGATTTGTACAAAATGATTTTCGGTAATAATTTTATACCGATGTTATATTGATGGATTTTATTAAACTCTATGAATTCACTCGGCGTTATCACTGACCTTTTCTTTTAACATGTTTTATCTCAGGTACTTGAAGGTAATTCTCAGGAAGACAACAAGAATTCATGGCCCGCACCTAAACAATAATTTCCATTCAAATTCTTTGTAAAACTTGTATGAAATACTATGAGTTGGGACCTATGTAAACTTGATATTTATGAATGGAAATGCTTTATTATTAAACGACGCGATTTTTAAGCGTTATCTATGATCTGAGTAATGTGCTATCCCGTAACACCAACAAGTCTTCCGTTGTATTGAATTGTATAAATTTGGGGGTGTTACAATATCCACTTGAATTAGTGGGGATGGTTCCTGATGACTTCATCTCATTGACTACTGGCTCAAAAACTTCTAGGTTATTGTATATGTCATCAATGTTCTTATCATCATTGTCATCCCTATTTTGCCGAATGGCTTTGTAGACAAACCATTCTTTCTAAAGGCTCTTGAGGAATCTTGTATTCACATGTTCTCTTGACTCTTCTATGTCAAAGAACTCCAGCTGAGCAACCAGATCTTGAAACCTATTGTAGATAGCACCAATTGCTTCATCACCAATTGCTTTGAAAGGAGCAAATTGGTCAAGCATCTGATTCTTTTTCTTCTTCTTTGTAGCCTCATTCCCTCCAAATGTTTTGCCTATTGCTTCCCGAAGTTCCTTAGTAGTCTTGTACTTCCTAAACCTTAGCTGATGTCTATCAGGTAGAGCCAAAAACAGAGAACTGTGAGCTCTGACATCATGCCTTCTTGCTAGTACCTCCTTGTCTGCAAGAGCAGCATATTTCTTTTTGCTATCACCTTTTGAGCTTTCACCACCTGCATCTCCCTTATCCTTTTCTTCAACTACTACTTTTTTGGTGAATTGATCACCAAATTCTATGATCTCCCATAGAACATAGTGTTCCATCTTGAGATATTGTTGAATCCTAAATTCCCATAGTTCAAAGTTTTCAGGATCCAGAATAGGCAGTTTGAGAGAATTATTGTTGTTTGAGGATGAGTTAGAATCTGAGGACATGGTTAATGTTTTGTTCATGGTTTAATCAAAGTTTCTCAACAAGCTCTCATACCACTTGTTGATCCCAAACTCAGATCTTAAACCTTAACTTGTATAAGGGTTGTGATAGAAAGAATAAATTCCAAATAACACTAGAGAAACTTTGCAATACAAAGTAACTAAACAAGATGCGGAATATAGTGTTTAGCACAAGAAAAACTGTTTAAATCAAACTTTGAACTTTAATATATCAAAGATATACGAATACTCAATAGTGGTATTAGGGTTACACAACCTTAAAGTATGAAATGAAATGAAAAGTGAAAGATGTGTTTTTCATGACAACCTAGTGAGTCCTTTTATAGCACAAGGACTCACGTACAAGATCACTACTAACAAACTAGGAAACTATCTTGGAGTAGTAACTGAAACGCGTCATAATCTCTTCCAAGTTTATCTTAGTAACAGGGTCTTTGACTTCCAGCAGGATGACCAATCCCCCTGCCTTTATTATTCAGCAGGGAGAACTTACTCTAGCTGGGGAAACTCTCACCAACCAGCAGGGGGAACTAATACTCATACATTTATTCCCAACATTCTATGCCATGAACTTGGTCTATTTTGACCAAGATATGAACTAAAATCCAAGCTTAAGCCGTTTTAACCTCTAACAATTTATGTAATATGAAATGATAACACAAAACAAGTAAGAAATAGGCTAAATTAATGACACATAACATAAATCACAGAATCTATAAACTAACTGTTTCAAATAGGCAGAAACAATGAAGAACAAGCATTATTTTTGGTTTTGATTGTGCATTTATATTTGAAACCTGACACACTAAGACTAACCGAAATACACTCAATTAAAGCAGAAAACACCAACATATAAGGACAAAAACAAATTATGAATCTAACTTGTACGAAACTAGTAGAAACTAGTAGAAACTAGCCTACTATCTTTTTTAGAGTAAACTGTAAAATGCATCCCTGTGATTTGAACTTTTTCACACAATACATCCCTCGCTGAAAGTATTGACACTATACATCACTCGTTAGGCAAACGTTAGCCACAATACATCCCTCAGGACTAATGATGCAAATATTTTTCGTTATCTTCTGACGAAGAATGTATTTTGCAAAAAAAATTTAATTTTTTTTCTAAAAAAAGTTTATTTTTTCGAAAAAAAGGTTTATTTTACAAAAAATAAAATAAGTTTAAATTTCTTTCCGAAATTTCTTTTTGAATTGTTTAAACATTTAAATTTAAAATTTAATTATTTTAAACATTTCTTTATAAAAATAGACGTTTATCTTTTTAAAGACTAAAAAAATTAAAATTGTTTATTTTTATTATTTTTTCTTAAGATAAAGGTAACTTTTTTTAAGATAACTTTTTAAAAATATTTGTATGTTTTAAATTTTATTTTATTTTAAAAATTAAAAATATTTAAACAATTTTAAATATTTTATTTTTTCAAAATAATAACGTCTAAGTTTAAAAAAAATTATCTTTGAAGATAAAATAAAATTTAAAACATATAAATATTTTAAAACTTTTATCGTAAAAAAAGCTTACTTTTATCTGTTGACAACCTAAAAAATTTAAACAATTTTTTTTAGTTTTTCAAAAGATAAACGTTTATTTTATTAATAATATGCTTTAAAAAATTTAAAAATCTAAATTTCAATTTTTAAATAATTTAAATAATTTTTTTGAAAAGAAATTTTAACACATTTAAAAATAACTTTTTTTCCGAAAAAATTAAAATAAAAAAACATTTTTTTGCAAAATACATCCCTCGTCAGAAGATAACGAAAAATATTTATATCGTTAGTCCTAAGGGATGTATTGTGGCAAATGTTTGCCTAACGAGTGATGTATAGTGCCAATACTTTCAGCGGGATGTATTGTGTGAAAAAGTTCAAATCACAGGGATGTATTTCAAAGTTTACTCTTTTTTTATTTTTATTTTTTTGTGTTTTAGTAAAACTAAATATCACTAACACTAACCTTAGATTTATGAAGCAATCAAGTTCAAGCCTACAACCTAAGCTAATGACGGAAATTACTCTAGTCTAAAACACTAGTTAAAGAGCGAAAATGGAAATTCAATTGATTATCAGTAACATAAAAGCAAAAGAACCAAAATAAATGACCATTTATACTACAAGCAGTAAAATAAGCAAGAATAGCAACAAATGAGCAAGTACTTAACACATTAGCTAGTAACGTAAGCACATTTAAAATTCAAGGAGTTAAACAGAATTTTAATGGAGGGATACTTACTGAAAGTACATAGAAATCACAGCTCAACCATATCATTAAAATCATCTAATCTCAACCTTCATCCAGCTATAGAACGTTTATCACCATCTTTTTCCTTAAAAACATCAAGAATAAGCACCAAGAACGCTTTCTGAAATTCTTCAACAACCAACAAAAAAGGGCAGCAACACTAAAGGCTTCCCAAGCCTTGAATCAACAAGAACAATGAACTATAACCTTCCTGAATAAGCTAGATGTCAAGTAGCTTAATCGAAGAGCTTAATGAACAGTGCTAGTGAATAATAACAAGAACAATTTCTGTAACTTTTGATATGACAAACAAGAAAATGGAAATTGAATCGTATTTAAATGACATGTAAGTAAAGAGGAAAGTATTTAAATTGACATGAAAGTAAAATTTCATTAATCGAAAAACAATGGAACACAAATTTGATATTACATCAAAATCTGGAACATTTTGCAATTCTTCTAAAACTAGTATTTATACAAGTGAGGAATGATTAAACTTTTAACCCTAGCATGAATTTGAACTCCCTAAACTACCCTTGGAATATTGGAATATATTGTTCTTGATTCTTGATTTTTGAATTTGTCTTATGGCTTCATGTGACTGATTAGTTGTTTGAAATTGATTTGAGACGTTAAAATGGTGTGGAGGATACTCCATAAGATCTTAGCCAACCATTGGTCTTTAATCACTCTCAATTTGAGAGTGACCCATGAGGACCATGAGCTGGTTTGGTCCCCTTTGATGACATGGTGACTGATTGGGGTACATGGTTTTGTTGTGGTATCCCTTAGTAGTAAAATCCTCTTGATAGTTTCACATAACCCTTTGTTATGTGATTAATTGATACTGATGGTGGTTCTAGGGTTCAAGAAGAGGATTAGTAAGATAAAATATGTTTCCAAGGATGATTATTTTAAGTTAGTTTGAACTTTCAAACTTAACACCTTTGGCCCCTCAACTTGTATAAAAACAAACAGCCAACTTCCTTTGTAAATTACTTTCCACTTTTTTTGCACTTTCGACCCGTTTGTTGTTATGAACTTATATAAGGATTAGTTTTGCAATATCTTCAAACTATAGGGACCATTAATATCATGTCTTCAAACATTAGGTACTCTTTGGTATTTTTGAGAATCTTAAGGGTATAAAGTATCATTTCTTGAAACTCGAGGGACCAAACTTGTAAATCTTCAATTCTTCAAGGGTATTTTGGTAATTTCACATCCGGCTTCGGTTCTTTTGTACGACTTCGTTGTTCATTTTTGCTTGATTCTTGTGATCTTTTTGTAATTTCACTAAATCTGAACCTACAATTACACAATGAACGAAACAAAAGGTTTTTGCAAGGTTTTATGATATTTTTCGGTATTTTAAGCCCGATTTAGGCGATGAGACTATGTATAACTAGAGTCTCATCAAACACACAATATGAAATCTCTTCTCCTTTTAAAGAAATTGATTATGTAAATTCTCCTTTTCCACCACTTCCCTTTTGTGTTCTTCCTCCATCACATGATAATGTCATGCATCAAGGAACATATTGTCATTGTTGTCAATATCAACATTTTATCATGTCTCATATATATGATGAGTTAAATTACATCAAATGTAATCTAGTCAAACCCCCTCTCAACTATGTCTACAAGTCCATTTCCAAGCCTCCACCACCACATTTTTCTACCACTTCGTCTTCTAATTAAGCATATGTGTTGCTTATTAATAAGACATCTAATTTAAGAAAATCATAAGAGTTCTAGTGTAACCAGGATTAAAATTATGCTTAACTTATAAGCTTGTGCTTCATACATCTTTGTATGATTTATTATTTCCATATATCTTTTCATGTTTTGGTTTAACATGATTTCTTATGGATCTTGGATCTCTTCTTCTTGTGTTCTTTTGTTGGGTGTTTCTTTTCTTCTTCTAATCCTTCTATGTAGTTTGTCACCATAGCTCGATCTCTTGGTGCCCCAAGCTAGGGATAGTAAGCACCAAGGGGTAGCATTAGCAGAGTCATTTTCTTCTCTTCTTCTAAGACTTTTGTTACCTTTTTGCTTTGACAAAGGGGGAGAAATGAAATAAACTCGTCTTCGACAATCTTGATTTTTTACTTGATTGAGTTTATGTGTTGTCGAAATAAAAAAGGGGAGATTGTTAATGCAATGATGTCTAAAAACGTAACTTGCATTTTTTGGTCTCGCTTTGTTTTAATTACGACAATATATAAAAATAGGCATTTATGAAAACAACGAAAATTGAATTCTTGAGCTCAAGTATTTTTCATTTCATATATTATCACTTAAGTTATGAATAAACAAGTTCTTAACCTAACTAAGTTATCAAGGATTTATATTTTTTTAAATTCACTTATAAATGTTTTTAATAAACTTAATTTTTAAGAAAATGTTTTATTACAATATAAAATAGAAATTTGAATCTTGCATATTCCAAATGGCCTAAGAATATAATTTTGAGGTATAAGCTTCACCGGATGGGATTTCCCCACTAAAAGATAAAAAGTAGCAGAGTCTACGCCGGCGGCTTAAAATAGGTAGATGCGGCTCAATATCGATATTGAGTCACGGGCCTATTTAATGAGCCGTGTCCAGATAGATCCGTTGGACCTTTGTCCTATAAATAGTGGACCATTTCTATTTTTTACTTTTCACCTCTTTTACACATAAATTATCAGATTCAATCCACCTTCTTTAATCACACAAATCCTTGGTTATTTAGTTGATTATACTTGTTTAGAAGTGAATCTTTCTCCTCCCCTCTCATCCTCTCAAGTGCAAAGTGAAGAACACTTTCATCCTTCAAGTGTTGTGTCTAACTCAGGATCCATTGAAGATCAAAAATTAATTTCATTCTTGTGTCATTGTGAAGTTCTAAATTGTTGTGCATAGTTGGAAGTTGTGTATGTATTGTGGTTAATACTTACTCCTCAAAGTATATTGGTGTAGATTAGTCCTAGATAAGATTAGGTCTTGACTTTTATTTTGAGTCAGAAATGGGTTAAGCGACATGTACGGTTTCTTCACC
Source organism: Glebionis coronaria (assembly GCA_025667525.1). Classification (NCBI taxonomy): domain Eukaryota; kingdom Viridiplantae; phylum Streptophyta; class Magnoliopsida; order Asterales; family Asteraceae; genus Glebionis; species Glebionis coronaria. The sequence continues at coordinate 180,357,980 of CM046882.1, forward strand.
ATAAGGAGCTTGTTGATTAGTGAACTCTCGAGTAAGGAGTACTCGAGGAGTTTAGTAGTAACGAAGAGTGAGCTTCGTTGCTGAACCACTATAAATCCTTGGTGTTCAGTTTGATCTTTACTTTCCCTATCTCTTTCCATTCATTATTCTTTAGTGCATATACTTGTGATTATTAGTTTAGAACCACTATCAATTGTTCATATTGTGCATAGAAAGATTTCACATAAATCACTTATGTCTAGTTTTTGAAAAGGATTTTTGAAAACCGATCTTTGATCAATTTAACTTGAGAAACTATTCAACCCCCCTAGTTTCTACACTTTTCTTCACGGCCAGTTATTTGAGATAGTTTACATGCATCAGCCACCGGGATTTATTGATTATACGCACCCTAATTATGTTTGTCTCTTGCAGCGTTCATTATATGGGCTTAAACAGGCTCATCAAGCTTGGTTTCAGCGGTTCGCTAGCTTTATTACATGCGTTGATTTTCAGCACAGCAAAAACTGATTTGTCCTTATTTGTGTATCATCAGGGTTCAGATGTTGCTTATCTTTTATTATATGTGGATGATATTATTCTTACAGCTTCGTCTGCGACTCTCGTACAACGCAATATTACCATACTTCACAGTGAATTTGTTATGACTGATGTTGGCTCTCTCAACTATTTCCTTAGTATCTTGGCACAACGTTCGACCTCGGGTTTGTTCTTGTTTCAATCCAAATTTGATGAGGATATTCCAGAGCGGGCCCATATGTACCATTGTAACCCCTGTCTGACCCCTGTAGACACTGATTCTAAGCTTGGTTCTGATGGTGACCCTGTCCGTGACCCTACATTGCATCAAAGCCTTGTAGAAGCCGTTTAGTATTTGACTTTTACTCGTCCAGATTTATCTTACGCTGTGCAACAGGTATATCCGTATATGCATGACCCTTCTTTGACACGTTTTATAGCTTTGAAGTGCATTTTGCGCTATGTTCGTGGCACACTTGATTATGGCCTTCAACTTCATATCTCTACTACTACTCAGCTTATTGCCTATACTGATGCCAATTGGGTTCGCTGCCCGGTTACCCGTCGGTCTACTTCTGCGTATTGTGTGATTCTTGGTGATGATCTTTTGTCTTGGTATTCCAAGCGACATATCACACTGTCTTGATCTAGTGCGGAGGCGGAATATCGTGGGGTTGCGAATTTTGTTGCTGAGACCGCGTGGATTCATAATTTGTTGCTTGAGTTGCATGCTCCACTTACTACAGCTACCTTGATCTACTGTGATAATGTTAGTGTGTGTATTTATCCACTAATCCTGTTCAACAACAATGCATTAAACACATTGAGATAGATATTCATTTTGTCTGCCACTGTGTTGCTTCCAGTCAGGTTCATGTGCTTAATGTTCCATCCTGTTTTCAGCATGCATATATTTTCACCAAAGGCCTTCCAAGTACATTGCTTATTGAGTTTCGCTCCAGTTTGAACGTTCGCAGACCTTCCGTTACAACTGTGGGGGTATTAGCATTATTCATTACTCAGTTAGGCCCATGTATATTCGGTTGTTATGGCCTTTGGCCCATTAGGGTTTTGGCAGAACATTGTATTTATAATCAGTGATTATTAAATATACGATCATAGGCCAACTCGACACCCATTTAACCTTAGTAACATGCCAACCGAAGTATATATATAGGTTAAATGAGTTAGGTTCGGGTTTTGTATAAACATGTTAGGGTTTGTTAGTGTAAACATTACGATGTTTAGTCGATATAATGTTTTCGTGTTTTGTTGATGACAAACGTATAAATTGCGATATAAAATATTAAGGTACTCGTAATCACTTAAGAATACATTTGTATACTTCTCTCGACACCTCCAAGATCGCATTCGGTATGAATCACTCAAGGTATGAATAAACAAGTCATTAACCTTACTAAGGTGATCAAGGATTAATATTTTCTTAAACTCACATTTAAATAAAGTGACAACGTATTTTTTAAATAACTTTATTTTTAAGAAAATGTTTATTAAAAAGAAAATGGAAATTTGAATTTGGCATATTCCAAAGAATATTCGCTAAGGCATATTCTAAAGAATATTCTTAAATTTGAATTTTGGATATTCCAAATGGTCTAAGAATATACCCTTGAGGTATAAACTTTACCAGATGGCATTTCCCCACTAAAGGACAAAAATGCACGGACTCCAAGCCTACGGTTCCTTAAAGGCACTCGAGGTTCGTTATTGATAAAGAACCACAGGGACAATTAAGGAACTGCGGGTATTTATAGTCGTTTCTCTCTTGCCCAATAAATTGTGGATCATTTCCAGCTTTCCTTTTAACCCTTTTTGCATAGTTTCTTTTAAAACATCTTAAATCCTTGATTAGTTAGTTTTGCTTAATCTTGTTTAAGATGTGATTCTCTTCTCCAATCCTCTCATCCTCTCAAGTGCAAAGAGAAGAACACTTTCATCACTATAAAGTGTTGGGTTCACAACATGATGAAGATCTCTCCTTATTGATCAATTCATGCTTATGGTTTTCCAACGTTGTATATGTAGAAGATCCAAGTTGTGGGTAAACTTGGATATTATGTAAGGGTAGTATATCCAAGTTATGGGTATCCTTGGATTGGGAGTTAGGAGTGTAGATATAAGTTGTGTCTTACTTGGATATAGTGTTAGATTCATAGATATAAGTTATGTGTATATTTAGATCTATATGGTTTATATGTTTAGGTCATAAAACACAAGGTTTGTTACGGTGGGCCATAAAACATAACTAGTGTGAAGATTGGTGTAGATTGGTTCTACCTAAGATTAGAACTCGACATATACCCTTGTGTCATAAAATGGTGATGTAGGAGACATATATAGATTGGTCCTACCCAAGATTAGGACTCGACATCTAGCTTAGTGTCAGAAATGGTGTAAGCAACGTGTATGGTTTTCTCCGCCTTGAGAGGAGCCTTATTGACTAGTGAAGTAACTCTCGAGTTGTTTACTCGAGGAGTGGAGTAGGGCGAAGAGGAGCTTCATGACCGAACCATTATAGAACATTGTGTCGGTACTTTCCTTTTACATTTATTTCCTTACTTCTATTGATGCATTTATATGTTGTATGTTGTGTGCATTTCATATTCTAAACATCTAATTTGCGGAAAAGCTAAGACTTAGTAAGTGTGTGCTTCATGTATAGATTATGGTCAAGTGTGCATCCTTAGTCTAAACATCTTAGTTTCGGAAAAGTTAAGGCTTAGTACATGTGTGCTTAGTGTTTAGAGTATTGCTTGATATACTCTTGATTCGATGTGTTTGTGTGTTTACTTATTTGTAGTCTTTGTCTTTCAACAAACACATATCATATTAAGTCAAGCTTGATAAGGACTTTGATACAAAGGATTGTTAAGGTTTCAAATTAACAATGTTTCTACGTCCACTGTTGGCGGTTCTCTAAATGACCTCACAGTGCTTTATTGATAAACAACCGCAGTCACAATTAATGAACCGCGGTCGGTGGATTAAAAGAAAATGTTTTGAAAATTAATTAGAAACTATTCAACTCTCACCCCTTCTAGTTTTTATAATTGGTATCAGAGCGAGGCTATTTTGAAGTATATTGTACTTTAAAGCTTGGATCGATCTTTGCTCTCATTTTCAAAACAAACGGTTTTTAAAATAAAATACGGTCCTTGCATCAAATTTCCTATGTAGAGTGATTACATATGAAACGTGTCTTGTTGTTTCATTCATACAACTCTTGGTGTTAAATAAACTTTGTATAATAGCTTGATAATAGATCTTTTCATGTTTGGAAGTATAAAAATCTTTCGTGTCATAATTAACTCTAAAATACGAGTTCTATGTGTCTAAAATGATTTTTTAGAGTCCTAAGTCCTTCCAAAAGGTTAACAAATGATTTTGGTCAAAAACACATTTTTTTCCTCTGACCGCAGTTCTTTAATTGTTCCCCGAGGTTCATTATCGATAACGAACCGTAGTCAGTCTGACACAGATTTTTGCAAACTTTGAAAAATCATATAAAATCAACCGTAAGTCCGTAGAAGTCGTGCCACCCGTAATTTCGAATGTAATTGAGTCTTGTTAATTTTAAGAATACTTCCAAATCTTTATTCAATCTTTAAAATTTGGTTGATTTTCAAGTTCTATATTTTGTCCAAAGTATTGAGTCTCGGTTTGTCGTAAAACTTATGTTTTACTATTTTATATTAAGTTGAACATCTTTTGGTGATATATTTTTCAAAATTGATATATTTATAAAGTTTTGAACTTAATTAAACTTTGAAATGGGTCAAAAAATATTTTCGAATTAAATCAAGCTATGTATACTTTGTTGATCTAACACTCAAAACATGGACAAATGCTTTTAGGTGTTATGCTAATTGTTTATGTGTGTTTCCTTGTATGTAGACATTATTGAGTGTTCCTTACTGTTTGTAGTGGATTTTATTATATGTCTATTCTCTTGTGCATTGCATGGTATTTGTATGTTTCTAGTTTTTCCTAAGTAGGATTTATGCTAGATTTATTGCATTTTTTTTGCAACATTGTTTGTGCATGTTGGGAATAAAATTATCTAAGTCACTAGCCACTGACAAAAGGACCAGGACGCTGACAAGATTAATCAAGATGCTGACAATAAAGACGCTGACAAGAGAAGATCAAGCCATTGTCAAAGATCACTAGCTTGTAAGTCAACACGTTTTGTATAAGTTAGGAAGATATATTCGAATATTTTATTTTCTTATGTTTATCAGTTTAATATCTTCTTAGAATAGATTATACTTAGCTTTATGTTCAAGGCTCCTTGGATCTATAGAAGGAGGCCTTAGGGTTTATTGTTTGATAACACTTTCAATACCATTGTACGTCATGATTATTGTTAATCAAAGTTGAACGTTTGGTATTTGGTTGTTCTTTGTTCTAAGTATTAATTCCACATAATACTTAGATTGTTTTAAATACAAAGTTTCACTACGTATTATACTTGATCTAATCTCGTTAATACAAAACTAAACCGATCTAATTTTGGGATCAGTAAGTGATCTCATAGCTTGTTGAGGAACTTTTATCTAAAGAACACAAACCCTAAATCGCACTAAACCCTAATAGCAAAAACACCATGTCTACCTCACCTGAAATCCCACCTTCATCCACCAATCACAATCTCAAAATTCTCATGCTAGACCCTCACAACTTTAAACTATGGAAATTTAGTTTTCAACAATATCTCCAAGTCGAAAACTATGTCCTCTAGGAGATTATTGAGTATGGAAACACTTTTGACAAGGAGAAAAAGATAGCAGACGATATAGCTCAAAGAATCAAAGATGGTGCTAAGGCCGGTGAAGCATCAAGTTCTCAAGATGGAAGAGCTACTTCTCCTACAGAAATAGCTAATAGAAGGAACGACATGAAAGCTTTGAGTTGTCTTAAATTGGCTTTTGGTCCAAAAGAGCAATTTATATTTAGAAAGCATGAATCTGCTAAAGAGCTTTGGGAAGCCATTGAAACCACATATGGTGGTAATGAAGACACTTTAAAAGATAGGAAAAAGCAACTGGTGAAGGATTTTACTGTGGTTAAAGCTTTTCCTAATGAAAAGCTAAGTGAAGTCAGAAGTCGTCTTCAATATCTCACTAGGAAATTGTCATTCATGGGATTGGATTTGAAGAAGAACATATCAGTGCTGCTTTTCTTGGGTCTCTTGGTGAAGCTTGGAAATTCACACAAAATCAATTATTGCTACCAAAAGCGCAAGGAAGCATATTTCGATGATATCTATAATCAACTGAAGATTATAAAGCTTGAAGCAGTGATAAAACATGGAAGTTCATCTATTTCAATACCTGGAAACATGGCCTTTGTTTCTAACCATGATTCTTCAGCCGCTGACAATAATTCACATGTCAACGGATTTATTTCACATGTCAGCGGATCATCCTCAGCCGCTGACACATCCAACTTTGTTTCACCAGGCCTTAAACCAGCTGGAATAGATATGGATACTGTGTGCGCATACATTGCTTCTTTGCCTAGTATATCTTAAATTGTTTATGAAGATCTTGAGTAGATAAGTGATGAAAATCTTGAAGAGATGGATATCTAGCGGAACATGGCTCTTAGCATCATAAGATCTAACATGTTTTACAAGAAGTTTGGAAAAAGCCTTACATTCAATCAAAGTGAATCTGATGGTTTTGATAAATCACAGGTTGAGTGTTATAATTGCCATAGACTGGGACACTTCATAAGAGAATGTAGATCTCCACTCAGGAATGATGGTGGAAAGGGATTGGTACGCACTTCTGTTATGATTGAGGATGCTGACTCAAAGGCTATGATAGCCATGCAGAACATTGATGGCATTGGATGGGATTAGAGCTATATGGAAAATGAGGTGACACAGAATCAAGATTTGGTTGCTGAAAAGGAAGAGGAACATGTTCACTTTGCTCTAATGGCCTAATCATCTTCTTCATCAGATAATGAGGTATATGATGATGCTTATTGTAGTAAAGGTTATAGGCAAAACATTGAAAATCTTAATAAAGAGGTTTCAACTTTAAAATGAAAACTCTTAGATATATATGCCCAACTAAGAAACTATAAGAGGGGACTTACACAATCAGATGGGATGGTGCAAGATTATAGGAAAATGGAATTTGACCTTAAGGATCAAATTACTGTTCTAGAAAGAGATCTAAGACTTAGTAATGAGTCTAAAGCGACTCTAATGGTATCTAAAACTGAATTACAACTTAAGCTAGATGAGGCCATTAAATCTAATGAAAACGTAGGTCTTAGAATTGAAAAGTTTAAACTGGCTAGTGTTATCTTAGACAAATGCGTTAGTGAGCAAAGAAACCCCAAATACATGTCTTGGATAGGATGCATGCAAAGGAATTTGCTGCTGTTCCACCTCCCCCAGGAAATTTCTATGGGGTATCCAAGAAACAGGACTTGTCTTGGACTAGTATTCCAGAATTCCAAGAGCAATAATTTATTCCTCAACCACGTATACTTAGTCTTATAGAGGAATATGAGAAGAAATTGGTTGACCTGAACAATGGAAGGCTGCCAACCCTTTTCTCTTTGTTAGGTGAGGTTTGCTTAGTGATGAATTTGTTGATGTTAAGCCCATTTTTGTGACTAAACCCACTATTGGTAAACCAGTCAATCTTGGCTCAACTCCTAAAATCAAGTCTAGTGTTAAATATACTGAGATGTATAGGAAACCTAGATAAACCTCAATGCCAAGCCAGTGTAAATGGGACATCTTTTTATCAATCTAGACCTAAGATTGTGTCTAAAAAGGCTTGTTTCTTATGTGGGAGATTCTCACATTTGGCTTGTAACTGTGTCAGTGGATACACCCAATCCACTGACAAAAGGTCAACTATGGTCAACCCTAAACCTTTTTTTGTAGGTCCACGGAATCCTTGGATTGTCTATATGTTAGAATGATTAAGAAATAGGAAGAGAGATGAAGAACTAGAGAGAGAAAGTAGAGAGAGAAAGGAAAGAATGGGAGAAAGGAATGTTTATTGAAATTGAAAAATGAGAACCAACCCCTCCTAACATGCTAGGAGGGGGTATATATAGCCAACCCTACATGTGGGCTTTGTGGGTTATACTACTACATACTAGATCACGAGCCTATACCAGATGTATCTCATTAGATTGACCGATCCTTCCTAAATACGTAAAAACGTATTTCCAACAATCTTCCTTAAGGGAGGTCAGTCTAAGTTACAAAGTCCTAAATAGTCTATAGCTCGTGATCTATGCTAACAATGATGTGACCGAGACTTTCTTTAAAAAACGTATTTCCAACAATCTCCCCCTAAGGGAGGTCACACAATTTTACAAAATCTTAAACCTAGCATACTATGCTTGAGTCTTTGATCTTGTTCTTGTGAATATGCTGATGAGATCTTTGACTTTAGTATTGAGCATGTTTCCTTGCCCTGACCTTGTGCTTCATCACTTGTGATATTCTCCTTCTCGTGACTTCATGTTCCACATACTTATACCTTTATGAATTCTTGAAAGCTTCAGAGTTTGATACAGTGGAAGACTTGAATTTTGGCTTTCTTGAATTTGTTGAAGTATTAAGTGAAGAAAGTATAAGCATGCGGGGACGAATTCTTCTCGAACACCGCAATCCTACCGTCTTGCTACGCTGCATAAGACAATTAGAAAGAAAAACATATACACAGATGAAATGGCTATGAACAATTCAACCTAATTAGGTAGCATTTTACCTCCGGTCGGTGAAGACCGTTGGACGATATTAAATACCGTACTTGTGGCAGGTAGTTTCAATTAAGAAACTCCTTTACAAGATTTCGTCGGTAAACCCATTCTCTTTACTCAACCGTCCAAAGCTGACTGCGAACATAAAGAGTGAATCATTTGGATAAAATTATCCGCATGATTGAAGCCGTCAATTCTGATTCCTGGAACAAGTTTGATTCATTAAAGAATCGTACCATCGTTGCTTTCCAGTTGTTACGAGCTTGATTCATATAGAATCTTGCTAGTTACCTACCAAGTGCTGTTAGATGTTAACACTAAAAGGATTTCCATTCGTCACTATAAATACATAATCGTATTACTCTGAATGTTCTGGCAAGATCACTGATATTTTGCGTAGAGGCTTGGAACGAGTTTGAATTCATATATGAATAAAACCACTGTTGCTTTCCAGTTATCACAAGTTTGATTCATAAAGAATCACACAAGTCACCTGCCATGAGCTTTTTTAGGTTCGCTCAAGAAGGATTTTCATCTTCATTCTAAATACTTTTGTATTACTCAGATGTTTAGGCAAGATCATGAAGATTTTGCGTAGGACTCTAAATATCATTCTTACTTTTCACAAAGTGTGAAGAAGCAAGGAAATATGGAAGTGTGTCCTAATGAGATATTTGATGATCTCAAATGGCTCTAGACTCGATCGTTCATTTTGGATTTTTAGTGACTGGAGGCTGGAGAGGAGTGCCACTATTTCAATATCAATATATTCAGAGTGAATAAATTGATAGATAATGCGTTGTCTCCGTGTGATTAAAACAAATACCTTTTAAGAGATATATGAGTTAGCTGGGATGGGTTGTGCATTGCATCACTGGGTCCATGATGTCTATCTTCAATATCGAGCATCATTAAATATGATCTCAATAGTATATGTGTTGACCCGGTTTCTGCCTAAGTCGTAAGGAGGGCTGCTTTCTTTTCACCCTTTATCATTACAACTTTTTTTCATTCTTCAACCCATTCAATGCTTACCAATACGTCATAACTAGCACCTTGTTGTGATTGTTCCAGTGCTAACTTATGTACTTGGTCGACATTCAGCTACATTCACAATCTTTCTCCATGTTTCCCAAGGACTACTATTTCTAGCTATGGTACGTCCTTGGGAAGATTCCTCCGGTTCTAGAAGAATCGTTGACTTAACCTATCCTACCATCCTTATGTCACCACAATCTTCACCGTCGTGAAATAGAGATGTTTTGGGTAAGTGTATGTCACCATGAAATCCATTTTGATGTCCAAATCCATTTTGCTCCACCTTAACTTCTGCCACGATATTCGAAAACATTTCGCATATGTCGGGATGAGCCAGCACATTAAGTAAACCATTATATATATCAATGTTAAATCACATATTCTCCCCCATATTAAAAACATTAACCCAATCGATGTTTTTAATATCAATTGATTTAATGAAGTTTTAACAAATTTGGGAAGAAAAATGCAAATCTAATTAACTCCAATTATCACAAGCTCCCCCTCAAATTAATGAGGGTATATTTGAAACGAAATTAAGTACCTTTTAAATACAAGTGTAAGGTACTTATCACGTGCAAAGATCATATATGATAATGTATTCACAAGATTGATAATTTACGAGGTTAGACCTTGTGACAATCCGTCAATTTACGATTGATATTTTATTCTCAAATATTATTTGAAAATATTATTTTAATGTTACAATATGAACTCACTTATTTTTTGGAAGAAATTTGGATTTACGTCTTGAAGTAGCATCGACTACGTTTAAACCGGAGGATTCAACGTTACGTGCTTACGTTTACATACACCGTCTTTGGTGACAGTCCGACATTTCAGAAAATAAATTTATCCGTGAATATTATTTTGGAGTTTTAAATTTGTGTTGGTTCATAAACTCACAAATTTATGAGAAGAGATTAGGACTTACGATTTTATTTTAACGTCCTTTACGACTAAACCGGAAACCTTAGGATTACGTATTTACGTTTTTTAACTCCGTTTTTGATGAGACAATTTTTATTGGATTTGTTTTGTGTCGTTGATTCATAATTTATAAAAACGTTTTTCGTAAAACGACCCGAGGGCACGTAAATCGAGGAAACTAGAATCGAGGAGTACCCGTAAATAAATGGGGATGAGACAAGTGGGACACTTGCCCCACCCCCATCAAAACCGGCCCAAGCAAGCTACATACACCATGAGGTGTCACAACCTCATGAACAAGTACACACTTGTCCATTTTGCTTACAATTTAAGCATCTTCCAACATCAAAACCACAAACACAAACCACTACCTCTCATATCTTACATGCAAAACTAGCTACAACTCTCTCACCCTCCCTTGGTTATGCCGTCCCTACTCCACCATCAAACACCATTTTGATCAAAAATCAACCATGAAATCCTATGTTATTTCTACATATGTTGAAGCCCTCTTGAAGCTCTCTTGAATGGTGGTGATTATAACATCCATGGAGGAGTTTTCTTGGTGTCTTGGGGCTGATTTTCCACAAGGAGTTTATGAAGATTGGTGGTCATGAAGAAGGTCTTGGTGCATCACAAGTTTCTCCATCAAAAATCTATGTTTTGATCACAACCTACATCATCATGGTGGTATAAAGATTGTCCTCCTCAACTTCTTGTTATTTTGATTATGTAAACATGTATTTTATTTCCTATTGTATATGTATATGATGATTATATGATGATAAAAATGTTATGTGGGGATTTGTTGTTGATAGACATGATTAAAAAGGTGAAAAACTATAAGAAACAAGGCTAAAATCTTGTCTAAATTTGATGGCTGTATAAAACAGTAAAGAAGCAAGTTATGAACTGATAAAATGATGAAGTAGGATGGATTTACAGTAAGCTATGGGTCTTGTACACATGTGAGAGTTGGCCATGCAATGGAATCATTGTAATGAGTGAGATATGATCAAAACAAGTTTAGGGTATAAATCTGAGGTTACTGTTTTGGACGATTTTTAGAAAATACTTAAAGGATGATTCAACAGTACCTATAAAAGAGTTAAATGTAGCACATATCATGTAGTTTGTGTGATAAAAATTTGAGCTTCTATCTCCATATAGAACTCAAGATATGGCAGTTTTGGTGAAAGTGAAGATAAAAATCAGATTTTTGGAAATTAAAGAATAATACTATTATATAAGCACTCAAATTTTAATAGTATAAATTATAATTAAAACCCACTAACTCATGAATTTTATTTATAAAAATATGTACAATGATAAATAAGTGGACATTTTATAAAAATGGTAACTTGTTATGTTTTATAAGATATAAAACTATAAACATGATTTTTATGACTTTTTCGGTTATTGCCGTAAAATTAACGTTTTTATTAAATAAAACTTAGATGGTTGGACCCGTCTAATGAAAACTTTATAAAACTTATATACGGATATATAGACATGTATAACAAGCAAAAACCGATAAAACCCGAACTTTAGGGCATACGGACATTAACGAGCTAAGTAAACATATTGGACTAATACTTGGGTTAATAATTGGACTACATAAGATAAACACCCATAAAAAGAACTTATTGGGCTTAACCCATTTGGGCCCAACATGGAAAGTATATATACTGATAATATAGGTATAAAATGGATTAAAACAAGTTAAAGAACTTATACTAAGTCTATTGGACTTAAAACACGTAAATAGGTAAAACTAGTAAACTAGTATAAACATTACCGACACATAACACTAAAATGAGTAAACGAGAATATGTAAACCCACTTGATCATCGTATATATATAATCATCATATGTATACATAATTGTTATTTTTATAAAGTCATTGGACATGAGTCTAAGACGAGTATTATTTGTATAGGTTTCCGTGATTGAAGCACGTACCGTACATCCGAATTACCGATAACCCGCTTTCCCACATCAACGTGAGTTCATAGCCTCACACTCTTTTAAATGTTTTTATGAAATGTTTTATAAACCCGCGAGGGAGATAACATGTTAGTTTTTATAAAATAGGACACCATTTGTCCCGATTGTTTGTTTATTGATTTTGGACCCGAATGATTGAATGACCCGATTGTATGACCCGATAAATGATTAATGGACCCGATAGATAAAATAAAATGGATTATTAAAGTTAGGTTATGTCACTAAAAGTCCCATTAGCATGAATTGTGAACTACCGGGAGTTGGTAGACGCTTATGCATTTAATAGTACTATTTGGGGACGATCACCCCAGTTCGTGCCTTGATGGTTGATCCCCGTCGTGCCACATTGATTGGTAAGCGAATTTATGTATGAGAAGATTTCCATAGCGTGACCTTTGTGACGACACGCTACTTTAGATGGGCAAAATTGGTATCGGGTTAGCTACCCGTTGTTGGTTTAGTAAGGTAACAATGTCATGCGGCTTATAATAATCCAAAAACTAACAAAATACTATTAGACGCTTCGAATTACGATGTATTGCCTGACTAGCAATACTGGGTCATACTATTGATATTATATTCGTGTTTTTGTTTTCATAACCATATTCATATAACGGTTTTTATTTTCATACAACGTTATAAGACGTATTGTATGATTGTTTTTACGACATTGGTTCGTATAATGATTTTTAAGGCTTTTTATAACCATATTCATATAACGGTTTTTATTTTCATACAACGTTATAAGACGTATTGTATGATGTTTTTACGACATTGGCTCGTATAATGATTTTTAAGGCAAATGCCTATATTATGATTTTCGATAAGGATTTATATAAAAATGACTTTGGCTATTTATGGCCTATTAGAAAGATTTGTATAAAATGATTTTGGCTATTTTACGGCCTATTACAATGATTTGTACGAATTGATTTATGGTACTAATTTTATACCAAAGTTATATTGATGAAATTTATTAAACTCTATGAATTCACTCGGCGTTATCGCTGACCTTTTCTTTTAACATGTTTTATCTCAGGTACTTGAAGGTAATTCTCAGGAAGACGACAAGAATTCATGGCCCGCACTTAAAACCATATTTTTCCATTCAAATACTTTGTAAAAACTTTGTATGAAATGTAATGACTTGGGACCGATGTAACTTTGATATTTATGAATGGAAATGATTTATTATTAAACATCACGATTTTTATGCGTTGTCTATGATGTGAGTAATGTGCTATCCCGTAACACCAACTAGTCTTCCGCTGTACTAAGTTGTATAAATTTGGGGGTGTTACAGTTTGGTATCAGAGCTCTAGTTATAGAGAACGAAAGATCTTTAAAACTAAGGTTTTGAATAAAACTTTTCAAAATCTTTTAACTACAAACATTTTTCTAAAAATGTCTAAAAATCTTTTGATTATAACGGTGCCGAAGAATTTCCGAGTTACCGACAAGGCCAAGACTGAGAAGTGTTATTTTAATATATATATAACTTGGATTATATATATATGATGTAATTTTATTACATGATTGTTTGATGATTATTTTGATTTTTATACGAGGTATTTATACGACGTAGATTGTCACAAGTAACCCTAAATCTCCTAGTAAATTAATCGAACCTATTCTCGTAGGAATTGTAGCTATCCTAGATCTAAACCAAGTTGCGGATATTTATGATCCCAACAAATGGTTGGTATTCGTAGAAATATAGATATTAGTTGATTGTGAAGTTGAGGAAGAATTGGCGAGATTAAATCTGATATCGATGTCATGACGATCTTTCCTTATAGAGTGGAGTTTGACAAAACGTTACCACCTAGAAAGATGTCAACTGATTCGTTGTCACCCAATTCTTAAATTTGAAATCGATAGGGTGAATGTTGAACTTGAGGCTGTAATTGGAACCATTACCCAAAAGCCTCATGCCACTAGTACCTTTCCGAGAAGTCTAGTTGAATGATCAAGTCATTTCATACTAGTGACTCATTTGATGACTATTGTGGTAAGAGATATAGGATTGGAAATTAAGTGTTGTTCATATCGAGCTTTTATTGCCCTATTAAGGCCTAAGAATAAAGGTTGAAAGTATTGGAATATGAGGTAGGATATCGAATTGAGTATAAATTAATTGAAAACTTTAATAAAGTAAAATTTAACCCGTATGGAATATGAGATTGTTAATATAAGTCGTCAAGTTTTGTGATTGAATTGTAAGGTTTTAATTGATTGTTAGTTTGTGGTAAGTGTTGTTCCTAGGCCATTGTCCAATAACGAGGATGCCCAGTGTCCAAGAAATAAATTGAAGAAATCTTCTTCTGAATTGAGACCGATGGATCTTCTAGGACATGTCGAACACCTAATGACTCTTGTAGATTAGTATTCATTGTGGTATCTTTTAAAAATCCCTAACTTAACTGAGATATCAGTTGGTAGGATGAGTTTTGTAAATTGTATGACATAGTGACACGTAATGTGTTACGGTACAATTTGACTTGTTTGTGATTAATGAAAAGACTACCTTTGATTGCTAAATTCTACATGTATCGATGATATCTATCTTTTCTCTCTTCATCCTAATGTTCGCGTTAGTGATGCAACCGTTGAGCAAGTACTCCTCTTGACTTGAGTTACATTGTGGATTATTCTTTTGAGTGCCATCAAGATCATGAACCTCATGATTATTTGGCTAAAGTTCATTTCCTATCATATCGTAGTTAGTTCTTGGTGAACAAGCTTTCATCACTCTTTTGCAGATCACTCGTTGTTTTTATAAGATAAAACAGTATTCCTTGAGAAAAATTGAATTCTCATCACCAAAAGGATTATTCAAAGTGAGATTTGTAAATAATCACTATCGAAACGAAGTTGTTTATGAGACGCTTTGGAAACTTAATTATTTCCATAACAAAGAAAACCTTTGTAAATATATTTTTTATTCTTATTTAAGAATTAAGCATGAAAATGTTTTTATTATAAACATGATGATAACATTTTGACGAACTGAGTATTGCATCGTTAATCTTGAAATTGTATATAGTTGCGCGCCTACATACAATTTGGAATGGACCATGCAAGGCTGATTAGTAGTCACCGCAAAACTAATGAATAAACACTACAGTTTCATTAAAGGTTGTGAAAGATTAAAATTTTATGAGATCTGCAAGAAGTGAAAAATAAGGACATAATGTTAGGGACACCTACATATGTGCCTGTAACACCTATTCTTCTGAGTCGAATTTACTCATCTGTGGAAATTGTCTTATTTGACAATTGACAATTCCTTCTTGTCCAATTCTCCCGTAGCGAGATTCTTAGGAAAAGTATCTGATTACCGAGTGTTGATACCCGACTGGATGTATCAACGTTCCTATCATTTCTTTGATTTGATTTCATTTGAGTGACCTGGGTAACGATCCGAGGAGCTTTCGAATGCGTACTCAAATTATGAAAACATGGAATATAATCATATTCATTAAATGTTTTCGTCTGTATCTGATTTGAAATTCTCTTGCATAGATTAGGCGTTGACCTTACTCTTTTAATAGCAGTTGTGTCTCCAGATATCCCTGAAATTGTGAAGGATTATGAATTATTATTAGTCTTTTGAGAAGTTCACATCTTATCGACGACAATAAAACTGGAAAGTTGGTAATGCCAGTAGAATGGATTGATTGATTATGACATGACGACATTGTCTTAATTGATGGGAACTCGAGTAGAATTCCCCTAAATGATAAGATGCTGATTATCAAAAGTGATCTAAATAATTCTTGGTGGATGACCATATCCTGCATTTAGACTTGAGATTATATTGTGATTGGTTGTGAATTAGTCATAGATATTATAATCTAGAAAGAACCTAATATGACTTTATTAAAAGATGTTTCGGTTATCTGAAACTTTAGGAAGTATTTGTTGATGAATTACCTAGACTTTTGCCATTAAGGCAAGTTGAATTTGGTATTGATTATATTCCCGGTGCTGCACCTGTGGCTTGTGCACTGTACGTCAGCACTATCTAAATTAAAGGAATTACCGTACAACTGAGAAAGTTGTCGGAGAAAGATTTTATTCTACCAAGCCTGTCATCATGAAGAGCTATGGTGTTATCATTCCTTATATTTATAAATTACGGTGAACTGAGTAAATTGACAATCGAAAGCGATATCCATAACTCGAAATGGAAGATTTGTTCGATCATTTACAAGGTTTTTGATCCTCAGCATGGTTATCATCAACTTCGCATCTGCGGAAAAGATTATCTTTTCCAATCACTACATCCGATACTTGTAATGAATATTATGAGTTTCACGTGATGTCGTTTGGATTGACTAACACACATGTAGCATTCATAAATTTGGTGAATCACGTGTGTAGGCTGTAAATTGATAAATTCATGATTGAGATCATTAAGGACTATTTGTTTGTTAATACGAATAATAATGAGTTAATAATTAGTTATAAATTGCCCTGAATTGGCTAAACAATGAAAAGCTATACCTTAAATATTTAACATGTGATTAAGGACTTAATCCTTTATATGATTTAACCGTGTAATTAATAGATAATGGAAGCTATATTGACTTTTCAAAGATTAGAACCATTAACGCTTAAGGATTAAAAACTTAATCCTTTACATAAAATGACCGTTGGATTAATAATGGTAAGATGTATGCATATAGACTCTTCAAAAATTAAGAGCCCTTTTAAGACTTTGGATTTTACCAAAAAGAAATGGAAATATATTTTGACAAATGTTTTAACAAAGGATTTTTAAGGGATTATTCCCTTATACACAAACCATTTAACTAAACTTCTGTTTAAGGGTAAATGTTTGTGTATACTTCTAGACAACTTAAGAAGAATTGAGGAAACTATATAATTTATGACTTAAAATTTGAAATGAAAATTTTTGCTTTTCAACTAAGAAAATTTTGACCAAATTATAAACAAAGGTTTTTTTCGAACATTTACGAATCTTATTAATTATTTTCGATAAATCAACGAAAACCTTGTTAGTTAAACTCAAATTTATTTTGAACATTTTATATAATTGGTCGAACTAAGAAATTTAAAACTTTTACGTTTACGCTTCATAAAAAAATTAACTAATAAATATTTAATTAATTATAATAATTATCGACGCTTTAGACGACTGAATGAGAAAAACGGATAAAAATGATAGTTAAGAAGAAACTAAAACTCAGAAAATGTGAAGAAATAATTGTTGAATAAATACGGTTATGATATTTATTTCATCAGGAAGGTGAACGTAATTACTGACGCATAATATATAAAGAATACCTGAGTGAATTATGGACACGATAATTACATCATCATGAGGAGTGAATATAGGTACCAACGCATTATGTAGAAACGATAAAGAATCAATTACGATGTATTCCTTAATAATGAAGGTGCAAAATAAATTGCCAAACAATATAAAAATAAACGATGTTTGTAAAAAGGATAATGTAGATAATAAAAGGAGTTCGCGTCTAATGTGAACCATTAAAATAAGGAAGCCAATAGCGTTAAATGTTTTAAAGGCCACTTGTGGTTGCCTAAGTATGGAGGATTGTGAGATATAGTTATGTTAGAATTTGTAAGTATAAGTATTCTATTTATGTCATTTATGACTAAAAGTATCTTTGTCTGAAGAAGTTGTACTGATGGCAATTATGAAGGCAGACATCGCCTCATACATCAGTAAACGTCTAGCTATTGCAAAGGTCATCATCTAAATTTGATTCGATTTGGGTCATCGTCGACAGACTGACCAAATCTGCTAATATCATTCCCGTTAATGATAAATGCAAAAGAGTTATGTAAACATAGTGTGCCTGTATCGAACATCTTTATCAAGATCCTCGCTTCGCATCGAATTTCTAGAGATTTGCTCAGAAATCATTGAGAACGAACCTTGATGAGAGTACTATGTACCACCCCAAATCGAAGGGACGAGGTAAAGTAACGATACAAGGTAATATAAGTGTTGTTTTATGTTTGAATGATTGATCTTTGGTAATAGACTGTATAATCGTTTTCCTTTGGAAGGATTATCATTGATAATCATCGTATTAGGATTGAGATCGAATCTTGTTAGGATCCATATTAGAGCATCTTTAAGCAGGAGTTGAGATGAAGACACCGGACATACACCTATTGTGAGTTGGACATGTCTTTTAGGTTTAAGGTTTCCTATGATGGCAAACCGAACCTTGCAAAATACCCGACCCGCGGGATCTGAAATGATTGTTGAAATTAGGATTTGATTATTAACTGCCGATAGTGGGCAGGAGGTTATGTGAATATGAAATGTAGAAATTGAAGTGCCAAATGGGTAGCGAAGTTATGTCACAATTTTTAACCTTGGAAAAATGAATTCATGATCTGACAAATCATGGGATATAAGTCCCCGTTGTATGGGACCATTGAGATGACGTAAAAGTTGGGATTGAAAGGCATATAAGCTGGATCTACCCTAGGACTTCAAGAACTGCGTGAATTTTGTTTCATAAATCGAACTTGATGGAATATCTATCAAGTAAAAATATGATTGTTCTTAGTAAAGCTTAGATCGGCGAAAAGTTGCATTCATCAAAAACCCGTGAAAATCATGGATAGAGAAAGTAAGTCAACATTAAGCCTGATCTTATTCCCGTAGTTATTTTTGATAGAACTCGCGTATTGTAATGAATTGCACTTGTGAGAAAAAGACCGAATGTGGAGGAAATACCCACATGGCTTTAACTCTATAAGAAGCGAGTAGTAAGATGATCTTTGAGGACAAAGATCCTGTTTAGGGGTAAATGCTGTGACAATCCGTCAATTTACGATTGATATTTTATTCTCAAATATTATTTGAATATATTATTTTAATGTTACAATATGAACTCACTTATTTTTGGGAAGAAATTTGGATTTACGTCTTGAAGTAGCATCGACTACGTTTAAACCGGAGGATTCAACGTTACGTGCTTACGTTAACATACACCGTCTTTGGTGACAGTCCGACATTTCAGAAAATAAATTTATCCGTGAATATTATTTTGGAGTTTTAAATTTGTGTTGGTTCATAAACTCACAAATTTACGAGAAGAGATTAGGACTTAAGATTTTATTTTAACGTACTTTACGACTAAACCGGAAACCTTAGGATTACGTATTTACGTTTTTGAACTCCGTTTTTGATGTGACAATTTTTATTGGATTTGTTTTGTGCCGTTGATTCATAATTTATAAAAACGTTTTTTGTAAAACGACCCGAGGGCACGTAAATCGAGGAAACTAGAATCGAGGAGTACCCGTAAATAAATGGGGATGAGACAAGTGGGACACTTGCCCCACCCCCATCAAAACCGGCCCAAGCAAGCTACATACACCATGAGGTGTCACAACCTCATGAACAAGTACACACTTGTCCATTTTGCTTACAATTTAAGCATCTTCCAACATCAAAACCACAAACACAAACCACTACCTCTCATATATTACATGCAAAACTAGCTACAACTCTCTGACCCTCCCTTGGTTATGCCGTCCCTACTCCACCATCAAACACCATTTTGATCAAAAATCAACCATGAAATCCTATGTTATTTCTACATATGTTGAAGCCCTCTTGAAAAAGCTCTCTTGAATGGTGGTGATTATAACATCCATGGAGGAGTTTTCTTGGTGTCTTGGGGCTGATTTTCCACAAGGAGTTTATGAAGATTGGTGGTCATGAAGAAGGTCTTGGTGCATCACAAGTTTCTCCATCAAAAATCCATGTTTTGATCACAACCAACATCATCATGGTGGTATAAAGATTGTCCTCCTCAACTTCTGGTTATTTTGATTATGTAAACATGTATTTTATTTCCTATTGTATATGTATATGATGATTATATGATGATAAAAATGTTATGTGGGGATTTGTTGTTGATAAACATGATTAAAAAGGTGAAAAACTATAAGAAACAAGGCTAAAATCTTGTTTAAATTTGATGGCTGTATAAAACAGTAAAGAAGCAAGTCATGAACTGATAAAATGATGAAGTAGGATGGATTTACAGTAATCTATGGGTCTTGTACACATGTGAGAGTTGGCCATGCAATGGAATCATTGTAATGAGTGAGATATGATCAAAACAAGTTTAGGGTATAAATCTGAGGTTACTGTTTTGGACGATTTTTAGAAAATACTTAAAGGATGATTCAATAGTAGCTATAAAAGAGTTAAATGTAGCACATATCATGTAGTTTATGTGATAAAAATTTGAGCTTCTATCTCCATATAGAACTCAAGATATGGCAGTTTTGGTGAAAGTGAAGATAAAAATCAGATTTTTGGAAATTAAAAAATAATACTATTATATAAGCACTCAAATTTTAATAGTATAAATTATAATTAAAACCCACTAACTCATGAATATTATTTATAAAAATATGTACAAAGATAAATAAGTGGACATTTTATAAAAATGGTAAGTTGTTATGCTTTATAAGATATAAAACTATAAACATGATTTTTATGACTTTTTCGGCTATTGCCGTAAAATTAACGTTTTTATTAAATAAAACTTAGATGGTTGGAACCGTCTAATGAAAACTTTATAAAACTTATATACTGATATATAGACATGTATAACAAGTAAAAACCGATAAAATCCGAACTTTAGGGCATACGGACATTAACGAGCTAAGTAAACACATTGGACTAATACTTGGGTTAATAATTGGACTACATAAGATAAACACCCATAAAAAGAACTTATTGGGCTTAACCCATTTGGGCCCAACATGGAAAGTATATATACTGATAATATAGGTATAAAATGGATTAAAACAAGTTAAAGAACTTATACTAAGTCTATTGGACTTAAAACACGTAAATAGGTAAAACTAGTAAACTAGTATAAACATTACCGACACATAACACTAAAATGAGTAAACGAGAATATGTAAACCCACTTGATCATCATATATATATAATCATCATATGTATACATAATTGTTATTTTTATAAAGTCATTGGACATGAGTCTAAGACGAGTATTATTTGTATAGGTTTCCGTGATTGAAGCACGTACCGTACATCCGAATTGCCGATAACCCGCTTTCCAACATCAACGTGAGTTCATAGCCTCGCACTCTTTTAAATGTTTTTATGAAATGTTTTATAAACCCGCGAGGGAGATAACATGTTAGTTTTTATAAAATAGGACACCATTTGTCCCGATTGTTTGTTTATTGATTTTGGACCCGAATGATTGAATGACCCGATTGTATGACCCGATAAATGATTAATGGGCCCGATAGATGAAATAAAATGGATTATTAAAGTTAGGTTATGTCACTAAAAGTCCCATTAGCATGAATTGTGAACTACCGGGAGTTGGTAGAAGCTTATGCATTTAATAGTACTATTTGGGGACGATCACCCCAGTTCGCGCCTTGACGGTTGATCTCCATCGTGCCACATTGATTGGTAAGCGAATTTATGTATGAGAAGATTTCCATAGCGTGACCTTTGTGACGACACGCTACTTTAGATGGGAAAAATTGGTATCGGGTTAGCTACCCGTTGTTGGTTTAGTAAGGTAACAATGTCATGCGGCTTATAATAATCCAAAAACTAACGAAATACTATTAGACGCTTCGAATTACGATGTATTGCCTGACTAGCAATACTGGGTCATACTATTGATATTATATTCGTGTTTTGGTTTTCATAACCATATTCATATAACGGTTTTTATTTTTATACAACGTTATAAGACGTATTGTATGATTGTTTTTACGACATTGGTTCGTATAATGATTTTTAAGGCTTTTTATAACCATATTCATATAACGGTTTTTATTTTCATACAACGTTATAAGACGTATTGTATGATGTTTTTACGACATTGGCTCGTATAATGATTTTTAAGGCAAATGCCTATATTATGATTTTCGATAAGGATTTATATAAAAATGACTTTGGCTATTTATGGCCTATTACAAAGATTTGTATAAAATGATTTTGGCTATTTTACGGCCTATTACAATGATTTGTACGAATTGATTTTTGGTACTAATTTTATACCAAAGTTATATTGATGGAATTTACTAAACTCTATGAATTCACTCGGCGTTATCGCTGACCTTTTCTTTTAACATGTTTTATCTCAAGTACTTGAAGGTAATTCTCGGGAAGACGACAAGAATTCATGGCCCGCACTTAAAACCATATTTTTCCATTCAAATACTTTGTAAAAACTTTGTATGAAATGTAATGACTTGGGACCGATGTAACTTTGATATTTATGAATGGAAATGATTTATTATTAAACATCGCGATTTTTATGCGTTGTCTATGATGTGAGTAATGTGCTATCCCGTAACACCAACTAGTCTTCTGCTGTACTAAGTTGTATAAATTTTGGGGTGTTACAGACCTGAATGATGAGAACATCATATGATAGAATCACATGGTTTTGGTTCACGAATGTTTGTGTCCCCAGTAACGTCTGAAATTATCTTCTCCTTTTTGAAAACCGGTAATCTTTCACAACACCACATGTACAATTGATATTGTTGTCTTGAAACCAATTTGTGAACCTGGCACTTTCGGCAGCGAAGATTTTGAACGCTTGACAATTGCTGCCCCTTAATTGTTGACCCGTGTTCTATCGAAAGAGCTGTAGTCTCCGTTTGAGTAGTCACATCATCGAGTATGTAGATATCAATTGTAAATTGCTACGGATTATGAAGATGATAACTTCATAAAAAGAAGATTTCTCTTGTTTTATCAAATAAATGCACTGATGCGTACATTTATTCGTGTTGGATTGTGTTATTACGTAAACACAATCCCTTACATGGTTATAAAAATAAATCATGCCCGAGAAAATTAATTCCCGTTGTTGAGTCAAAGCTTTCCGATGAAATGCTTGACTTGAATATGAAAGGCAGGTTACTATCTGAAATAATAGCAAGCCATTTTGAGCTTGTTTTAAATCATTTAAACTTCTGCTCGAACTTTATTTACAACCCCGTGTCATTATTGAACGACATTTCTAGGTCGTAAATATTATCGATTTCAGAAGACATGCCCTTTTTGAAAACCAATTACTTAAGCTTAAGATTTTGAATATCTTACGACACGAGCTCAAGTCCGAGAAGTTGTAAACTTGCTGTTGTTAAGGATAAGTTATCATCGGCGATAAACATTCTTTTTAACCGAAGAACGAGTTCTAAGTTGACATTTACTTAGAAATCGTTTTCATGAGCTTGAAAAACTTTTGAATGTTTTAACGTAAAGCTCATGACTGAGAAAAATGAATTTCCAGTTATGAGGAAAAGTTCTCTTATTTAAAAGATACACTTTCCTTTCTGAGCTTTAAAGTTGGAATGTTTTAATACAAGCTCATGATCGAGAAAAATTAATTTCCCATTGCGAGGATAAGTTATCATTAAAGATAAGCTTTCCAGAATTTGAAGTCCGAGTTACAGTCTGGTATTTAACTGTAAGTCATTGTGCATGAGCTTAAAAACTTCGAATGTTTTTAATACTATCTCAAGCCCGAGAAAAAATTAATTTCTCTTTGTAAGGATTAGTTTATCATCGGCGATAAACTTTCCTTTATTTGAGGTCCGGGGCATAATCTGAAATATAATTATACGCTATTTACACGAGCTTAAAACCTTTGAATAGTTTTAATGTAAGCTCTTGTCCGAGAAATTTTAATTTTTCGTTAGTGAGTATAAGTTTATCATCGGAGATAAACTTTCCTTTCTTTGAAGCTCGGGTTACAATCTGTCATGTAACTGCAAACCGTTGTGCATGAGCTTCGAAACTTTGAATGTTTTTAATATAAGCTCATGCCCGAGAAAAATTAATTTCTCGTTGTGAGAATATGTTTATCATCGGCGATAAACTTTCCTTTCTTTGATTCTCGGGTTACAATCTGTGATCCAACTATAAGCCATATACACGAGATTAAAACCTTTGAATAGATTTAATGTAAGCTCGTGTTCGTGAAGATTTAATTTCTCGTTTTGAGGGTAAGTTATCGTTGCATAGATGAACTTCGCTTTATTTGAAGTCCGGGTCATCCTCTGTCATTTAACAATGAACCAAATACACGAGCTTAAAACTTTTGAATAGTTTTAATAATAGCTCGTGACCGAGAAAATTTAATTTATCGTTTGTGAGGATAAGTTTATCATCGGCGATAAAATTTCCTTTATTTGAAGATCGGGTCATCGTCTGATATTTTAACAATGAACCATGTACACGAGCTTAAAACCTTTGAATAGTTTTAATGTAAGCTCGTGTCCGAGAAAACTTAATTTCTCGTTTGTAAGGATAAGTTTATCATCGGCGATAAACTTTCCTTTATTTGAAGATTGGGTCATCGTTTGATATTTAACGATGAGCCATATCTGTAAGCTTAACTACAAATCCTCTGAGACACTTGTTTCTTAGATATCAGCTTCTTCAGCAACCAAACTCTGAGAGTATCCTTAGTTAAACGGTATACAAAGATTGGACCGCTTTGTTTTTGTTAAACGTTGACTTTGGTACCTGCATTCTCATTTGGAGTTTGTATGCTTTTATATGGGTTAGCGATATCTATCTTAGAACCATGCGAGGATTCACCATTTTCTTTTCTTGTGCCAGAGGTGACCTGAGGAGATGATTTACTTGTCTTAGCTGGAAAAAGTTTCCTTTTATACAATTCCTTAAGTTCAGGCTTAAGTGATGTATCATCCTTTTCAATTTCCTCCCTAGTAGTCTTAGTAGGATCAGAGACTATCCTAGTTACAGGGCACTCGTTTCCTACAAGCGTGAAAGTTCTACCAGTGGGGCGCGAAACTTTACCAATGGGTTTGATTTTAACGAGCCACTGGATTTAATTCTAGCATGGGAGTTCACCTCTTAAGAAATTTCTTGACACAAGAGTCATGATTTGCCTTAAAGACACATTTCCTATATGTTTTACAAGTACCATAATTAATGTCCGAGTATGATCTAAAATTCCTAGATGATTGATTGATGCTCCTAGTATATGACATGCTATGGTTAGCAGTGTTGGGTAATCTAGAAGCCATCTGACTAGGTTTAAAATTTCTATCTCTTACTGGTGTCTTTTGAATAGCTTCCCTTAGACCAAAATTATGACGCACATCATTTGAACTAGTTCTAGACGTACTATTTGAACTATTCTTAGGGAGTCTAGATGCAATCATATGGTTAGGTCTTGCAAAAGCTGATTTAGTCACATTAGACCTAGGTGGTGGAGTGACTGTTCTAGAAACATGAACCATATCAACGTGGGAGGAAAATCGCGGTCTCGAGGGTTGTGGTCGCTCGGATTTGAATGCAGTCGGTTGTCTAACAGACTGAATTTGAGGCGGTTTCCCAAAGATTGATGGTTTTTCAAGCTTAGTGTCCACACTAGTTCCTTTAGTTTTCCTCAACTCATTTTTCAGAGTCGCTATTGCAAAAACCTTTTCCTGAACTTGAGCCTTTAAAGTCTCATTCTCCTTAAGCAATTTATCTTGGGATGACAACTTAGATTCTAACAACTTAATTTGTTTCAGAAGATTATCCTTTTCAGCTTTAGAATCTACAACTTTTTGATCCAATTTTCGTTCGAGAACAACATTTGGCTTTTCAAGTTTTTCAAAATAGGTATCAAACTTGTCAGTTCTCTTAGAAAATTCTAGTTGGCATCCATAAGATCTTTTGATTGCTGAGCTACGATCGTTTCGAGCTCTTTAACCTTGGAATCAAAAGCTGTTAATGAAGTAGTCATAAGGAAATTATCATGATTGTTAGCATTTTGAACACTTTCTTCCCCATTATGACGCACATCGGATAAGTCAGAAATGGTATCGCTATCACTCTTTTCCATCCCATGTTTGTCATAATTCGGTTCGAAATGCTCAATATGCGGCATTTCATCAGCATATACATCATATACAACATTACATTGTACCATGTTTGTAGGCTCTTCGTCATAAACGGGTATGGTGTCATGATAAGAGATGTTTTTAACATTCCCTTACGTGTTGCTGATATCATCCTTAGCTGTTGATTCCATACCTTTGCACTCTTTAGCATCCTCCAATTTGTCAATCATATGACCATTCTCTTCTTGCATCTTGATCGTAGACTCTTGCACTCCACTATGATACGCTTGCTGAAGTCGGGATCTTTCATAAATCTAAGACGAGACCGATGTCATGAATTTCAACAGTGTACCATGGAACTCTTGAACCTCCGTATGTGTGTATGAAGAAATGACTGACATATCCCTGCATTTTCAGACTTAACGACGTTGAATTGGAAGAAGTGCGTAAGTTGTGTCACTAGAGCCTAATATGAAGATTCTGATGCAGAGTGATTAAAGTCTTCTTTGTGAAGTTGCTCAGGTATTTGGTTCAAGTTGAGTAATATTGAGTCGATGAATATATAATGATCTTGACCAAAGAGTGTCACAAATTCTCTTCCTCCTTGAAGCCATGAAAGTGTTACTAGATGAGTTTGAAGTAGTCGAAATAATGTTATACCGATTTCTCTAGATTTGGCTTGCATTTGATGCAATTCTCCCTATTGAGATGTCGAATGCAACAATTCTATTTGATATTTGATGGAAAAGAAAGGTAAGGATTACTTGTTGATCGAGCAATGAAAGGAGTAATTGTGTTTGTGTTGTCGATTAAATCCCTTGATTAGTGAAGAAAAATGACTAAATCCCCTAAGTGTGTATACTCGAGAAACCAAAAATTATTGAATTCGGAATATCAAATAAGCAGTCACGTCTTTTTGTCACGTCACAAACCATATCAAAATCAAACTCGGCTCATCCAAAAGATTGGAATCTAATTTATACGCGACTCATACCAATATAGCCCGTTAACCATCCGTCAACCAATTCAGCCCACTTAAACTCAATATATAGCCCAATATATAGTCCAAGATATAGTCAACCAATATATCCGTTAACCAATATAGCCCAATATATAGTCGAATCTAAAAATAATGTTGAAAGATTGAGTGGTCAGTCCAATATAGCCCAAGAAATAGACGACTAAAGGACTACTATTTCTAAAGGAGACGTGGCCTGACAAAAGAAAAAAACCCAACTTTTTTTTATCATATTACACACCCGATCCACAACATATACCTTGGAGGATATAAAGACACGTCTTACCCTAACATAAACAAACCCGCCTTTTCTTTATACAAATCTCCCAGCCACCAACCATTCTTGAAACCTCCGCCTCATTTGTTTTCTTCTATTACTTTTGATGCTACCAATCTCTAATCTTCCAAAATCTCAAATTAAAACTACCAATCTCAAAGTGAAAAATCAATACCATAACTCATGCCCAAAAGATATGGAATCCACTTTGATTTGGAAAGAACCCAATTTGATATTGTTGTTATTAATCATAACCACACCACCACAAACTCCTGATTAAGCGTATCAAAAGGAAGACAACGAATCCAAAGAGATAAATCTTCAAGATTCATACATGATTCTCGGGTAGGTGTAATTTCATGTCGGTTTTTCTATTGTGTTAGATCGATGATGGTCTGCAGCAAAGATCTTTTTTTTATAGTTTCGAGTGGAGACTGTTTGTGTCACACTCCCAAAATATCAGAGTATAATGGCAACAAGGGAGTGGTGATGTCATGATTATCATACACACACAGTTACAAAGAACGACCTCTAAATGAGACGTTCGGAAAATAGATCACATGTAATTGATAAAATAAATTGTTTTAACATAGTGCGGAAGCATAAAACTGGTCACGGTTACAAAACATAGTTTCCAAATAGTACAAATGATCTTTGTTTCAATTGAAATGACGGCAATGCATGAGACCTCACTTAGCATTTTCCTTCTTAATACCTGAGAAAAACATTGCTAAAGTGTTAACATAAAGTGGGTGAGTTCATAGGTTTAGTTAGTTTGAAATGTTTAATGAACCACAAGATTTTCCCAAAAGTGATGACAATATAACAAATACAAAGTCATCATAAAAGTATTTATTACAGTCTAAGCTCGTGACACCGAAGCGTTGACAACACCGGTAGTATAATCATATAAATGTAGCCCAAATGGATGCCTAAACCCATGACATCCTATCTCAGACTCAAATGAGACTGTGCCCGCTTGTCCCTTGTTGGACAAGACAGACAGGGACGTCAATCCCGATAGATCTATCCATAACATTCGCGCTTACACAAAGTAATTAACGGTTCACGATTCACGGGCCAAAGCAACTGGGTTTTTAGTGGGACTTAGACTAATATATAAATTTATTTTACCGGGATTGGAGTCCCTTTACCCAAAAAATAGACTAATATATAAATCAGTAAATGCACTTGTGTTCATATGTTAAATCAAGCAATGTCTCACCCCAAAAAGCAGTAAAATCAGTTAAACGTGGGGCTATAAACTCACCTCGTAAATCAGAAAAGTGACAAAATGTAAAGGTAGCTCAAGAATACGGTTACGCTAGCCGCGACCTATTTGATTATAAAGATCGTGTTACGACATTAAAAATTATACTAATAAAAGACATGACATCCTAGTTGTACTTGACAATACTTTTCATTTACGGAAAACAAGACACTTAAAAGTCGGGTATTTAATAAATGAGATTTACGGGCTAAATAATACCTTTAAGTTAAACAAAATCAGTTTGGGCCTTAAATAACCCAACACACCCAAACGGCCAAACATTTATCCCAAAATACCCACCCAAGTTTCGGCCCAATGGCCATTTGACCCGACCTGGCCCAAAGGCGATACAAACAAGAAAAGAAAGGGTTAAATCCCTTTTGGTTTCCCCATAACTTGCAGCCATCTCTCTCTCTCTCTCTCGAAAATACTCCCACCGTCCCTTTCTCTCTCTCTCTCTCTAAAAACCAAACGGATCTAATACATTGCTCATGGCAAAAATGGTTTCTCTGATTATTAATATCAATTATTATGAAGGTTTAGGATGAATAATCATGCGAGGGATGTGGGGTTTCATCCCCACATCAAAACCAATTCGATTCGAGGCGTTTTCCAGGAGATTAAATGATAGATTCATCATCAAAAGATAAGTGTTAAATCCTTTTTCCTTTTAATTAAATGATCTACTGATTTTCGTTTCATAAAAGGAGTTATGGGTTCAAATCGTTTGTATTATAAAGCTATGAACGAAGGGGCTCTCGATTTTAATAAGAATCAATTTAGGGTTTTTGAAAATAATTGGGGGTTTTCCAAATCTAGGGTTTCATTATAATTAAATAATGTTTTCATACGTATATTAATGTTAATTATTAAATAAAATAAGTTTTCGAAAATTAGGGTTTTGAATAATTGGGGGTTTTGGTGAATCTAATGTTTAATAACAATTAATTAATGTTTTCTACCATAAAAACATATTAATTTCATCATATAGCCGATTTGTAAAAATTAGGGTTTCGGTCAAATTGGGGGTTTATTCATATCTTGGTTTTAATTAAATTAATTAATCAATTCGTGTTTGGATTGGGTCTAATTAGAGTTTAGATTATTAAAATAAAATTAGGGTTTATATAAATTTGGGGGTTTTTGCACACGGTTGTTTATTTGTAATTAAATAATGTTTTTGGGAATTATAATGTGTTAATTTCATCAATAAGAATGTTTTATAATTTTTTTAGGTTTCGAAATGATAAGGGGTTTTTATACCCGCGGCTAAATGGGGGTTTCTGTAAAAAGGGGTTGTGTGAATCTTGTGTTATGGTTAATTTTTGAGTAATAAATGTTTCGGCAGAAACAATGGGTCTCGGTTTGGTATCGGTTTGGTATTGGTTTGGTCTCAGTTTGGTCTTGGTTTGGTCTCGGTTTGGTAATGATTTGGTCATGGCAGAAACAATGCAAAAGAAATGGTAAAGGGGGTCTCGGTTTGGTCTTGGCAGAAACAATAGGGTCTTGGTTTTTGGTCAAAGTCCAAGTTAAAATTGTTATCATTTATCTCTATATTTTTGTTTAAACTGAACCGTAACAAAAGACTAATCCATTTGTTTTATTTTCACAGGTTTGTTTAAAGATGACGAGCACAGCTAAGACGTATGCAGAAAAACAAAGAAGGTGGTTAAAACGACTCACAACGGGGTTTCGTTTCGGTTTTGCAGGTTTGGACGAGAAGGAAATGGATCGGCTTGACACTACTCTTTGCTTTCACCCAGAATTTGTAATTGAAACTGCTCAGCAGGAACCAATTTGTAATATTTGGACTGTGGATAATCTTTTGTGTTATGTTTGGACATTGAACAATTTGGGTTGTATTTAACTTTGTATTATTAGTTTAGGGTTAGACTAAAACTGGAAATGGTATGCTTGTGATGTACCCATTTTGGGTAAACTAGGCATGTGTGCTGGATTTTAGTGGTTAGTGGGTTGTATAAACAATGTATTTAGTTCCAGGTCTGAATATTGACTCTTGTTGACCAAGTTTTGAAAAGGTAAATAAAACTTCACAAATTTTAATTCTTGCATGAGTTGTACTATTGTATCATTCGGCCCAGGTTTGTCAAATGCCTAAGTTCTAGACGCGAAAACATAACATGAACAACTTGATAACAATTTGACACACGACTTAAATCAAAGACGGATACGCGTATTCTCGAGGGATTCAGCAACAATCCTAATCGGCACACGGTTAATGCATAAACGTTTAATAACTCGCACGTTTCATTCATAAAATAATAGACGCGAAAACTCGAGTTGTTGCATTCGCTCTCCCTAAAGAGGGCTTTGTCCGCAAAGCAAAACAATCAATACACTTACATCGACACCTCATTGGTAAATAATTAAGGTACTTCACTATATGAAGAAATAAAGATGGAAAATTTGACGGATGTCACAGTATTCCCATGTTTTAGAGATTTCGTCACGAAATCAAGACGTTGTTGTAGTAGGGTGATTAGCGAAAAGATGAGGATACTTGCTCTTGAATTGATCTTCACGTTCCCACGTGTATTCTGGACCTCTACGTGCATTCCAACGGATTTTTACGATAGGTATACGACTTTGCTTGAGCTGTTTGACCTGACGGTCCATGACCTCCACCGGTTCTTCTACGAAGTTGAGTTTGTCGTCGAGTTGAATCTCTTCTAAAGGAATAACGAGTGTCTCGTCGGCTAAGCATTTCTTCAGATTTCAAATGTGAAACACATTATGCACTCGACTAAGTTCTTGAGGTAACTCCAAACGATAGGCTACGGGGCCAATCCTCTCTATGATCTTGAATGGTCCAATGTAACGAGGATTCAACTTTCCACGCTTTCCAAAACGAATCACACCCTTCCAAGGTGAGACCTTCAACATGACTCTATCACCAACCTCAAACTCAAGGGGTTTGCGTCTCATGTCAGCATAACTCTTTTGTCGATCTCTTGCGGCTTGCATACGGCTCTTGATCTTAAAGATCTTCTTAGTAGTCTCGTGTATGATCTCGGGTCCAGTGAGTTGTGCCTCACCAACCTCTGCCCAACACACGGGTGAACGACACTTTCTTCCATACAATGCTTCGAACGGTGTTGCCTTAATGCTAGTGTGAAAACTATTGTTGTATGAGAATTCCACCAGAGGTAGGTGTCTATCCCATCTATTTCCAAAGTCGATCACACAAGCTCTCAGCATATCTTCTAAGGTTTGAATGGTCCTTTCACTTTGACCGTCAGTTTGGGGATGATATGCAGTGCTCATATCCAGCTGCGTTCCCAATGCCTTCTGCAGCGACTTCCAAAATTGTGGAGTAAATCGGCTATCTCGGTCAGAGATTATAGACACAGGCACACCATGCCTCGTGACTACTTCCTCCAAGTATGTTCTTGCTAACTTATCCATTCCATCAGTCTCCTTGATTGGTATGAAATGAGCCGATTTGGTGAGTCGGTCGACGATTACCCAAATAGTGTCGAATCCAGCTGAGGTTTTAGGTAGCTTTGTAATGAAATCCATAGTGATCCTTTCCCACTTCCATTCTGGCAGTTCGGGTTGGACCAACAATCCTGATGGTTTCATATGTTCGGCCTTGACCTTGGCACAAGTCAAGCACTTGCTAACGTATGTTGTAATGTCCACCTTCATGTTCGGCCACCAATACAACATCTTAAGATCGTGATACATTTTGTCAGATCCCGGATGTATGGAGTATTTTGACTTATGCGACTCGTGCATAATCAAAGGTCGTAGGTCACCATGGCACGGTAACCAGCTCCTATTATCAAGGCATAACGTCCCATCCAAGCGAGCTTCTAACTTCTTTATCATGCCTTCAACATATTCAGTCTTGAGAATTTCTTCCTCGACTGCCTCTTTCTGAGCCTTGAGAATTAAGGATGGAAGGTCTAGGTCAATGGTCATCACCAAGGCCTTCACCCTAAGAACTCTCTCCTTTCGACTCAAAGCGTCGGCCACGACATTTGCCTTGCCCGGGTGATAACGGATCTCGCAATCGTAATCACTGAGCAACTCTAGCCAACGTCGTTGTCTCATGTTGAGTTCTTTTTTATTCAAAATGTGTTGTAGACTCTTATGATCAGTGAATACAACACACTTTGTGCCATAAAGGTAGTGTCTCCAAATTTTTAGGGCAAACACCACTGCTCCTAAGTCTAGGTCATGAGTTGTGTAGTTCTTCTCGTGCACTTTTAGTTGTCTTGATGCATAAGCAATGACCTTAGTCCTTTGCATCAATATCGCACCTAACCCTTTTATGGATGCATCACAATACACCACAAAGTCTTCATTACCCTCGGGTAGGGCTAGTATAGGTGCTTCACACAACATCTGCTTCAATGTCTGGAATGCCAAATCTTGATCCTCTTTCCACTCAAACTTCTTGTCTTTTTAAGTTAATTCCGTCATTGGTTTAGCTATCTTGGAGAAACCTTCAATGAATCTCCTATAGTAACCAGCAAGACCTAAAAATTGGCGGATCTCCGTGGGTGTTGTTGGAGTCGCCCAATCCTTCACGGCCTCGATCTTAGCAGGATCAACGTGAATACCACTGCTATCGATTACATGCCCAAGGAATTGCACCGTGTTTATCCAAAACTCACATTTGGAAAACTTTTCATATAACTTCTGCTTCCTCAGCAGCTCTAATATGGTCTTCAAATGCTCCTTGTGTTCTTCTTTATTACGAGAGTAGATGAGAATATCATCGATAAATACAATCACAAACTTGTCCAAGTATGGTTTGCAAACTCGGTTCATGAGATCCATGAATACCGCGGGTGCGTTTGTCAAACCAAAAGGAATAACTTGGAACTCGTAGTGTCCGTACCGGGTTTTAAAAGCCGTCTTATGAACGTCTTCCTCTCTAACCCTTAATTGATGATATCCTGACCTTAAATCAATCTTCGAGTATATGCTAGATCCTTGCAATTGGTCGAAAAGATCGTCAATTCTTGGCAATGGGTAACGGTTCTTTATCGTCAGCTTATTCAACTCTCGGTAATCAATACACATCCTAAAGGATCCATCTTTCTTTTTGACAAATAGGACCGGTGCTCCCCAAGGTGAGGAACTCGGCCTAATGAAACCTTTGCCAGAAAGTTCCTTTAGTTGTTCAGCTAACTCTGTCATCTCGGCTGGTGCTAGGCGGTATGGGGCTCTAGCAACAGGCGCGGCTCCTGGTGTAAGCTCGATGTGAAACTCCACTTGCCGTGCTGGTGGTAATCCCGGTAAGTCTTCTGGGAATACGTCTAGAAAATCTCTAACGATCGGTACATCTTCCACTTTCTTCTCATGATCTTCTTCTCCTTCTTTTCGCGTTATTTGAACCAAGAATACTGGACATCCCTTCGCAATGTATCTTTGGGTTCTAATACATGAGATGACTTCCAGTCTCGATCCATTCTTCACTCCACTTCTTTCGCCTTGTATGATTAGTACATCGTTTCCATAAGGAACACGGACGCACTTCTCATGACATACAATTTCCGTGTGATGCTTCGACATCCAATCCATTACAATGATGACATCAAAACTTCCCAATTCTATGGGGAGTAAGTCGATACTGAACGAACGATCTTGTAACCTTATACTACATCCTTTCAGAATATCATCGGTGGTTACTGACTTCCCATCGGCTAGTTCTACATTATACTTAACATCTAACGCAGTAGGGGTAATATTTAGGCGTTCACTAAATACAGATGACACAAAACTCCTATCCGCACCAGAATCAAATAGTACTGAAGCATAGTTGTTATTGACTAGGAACGTACCAGTCACAACATTGTTGTCCTGCACCGCAGCTTCAGCACACAGATGATACACTTTGCTAGTTGACGTGAATCCTCCAGGAGTACTAGTTGTGGCTCGGTTATTTCCTCCCTGGTTCCCTTGATTCTTCTTTTGGTTCCCTTGGTTGTGATTCTGGTTGCCTCGAATCTGGTTACCACGACCTTGGTTCCCACTTCTTGGACACTTATTCTTGTAGTGACCTTTTTCTCCACATCCAAAGCAAGTGACATTTGCTCCTTGGCCACCCTGTGTTCCTGGTCCTCTTTGGTTAGCAGGACGGGGTGGTGCTCGACATTCCTTTGCCTTATGTCCAGCCTTTCCACAGTTGTAGCATGTAGGGGGACATGCTCCCTCGTGGTGTCGGCCACACTTTCCACAGAAAGGAAGTCTTCCAGCATAGTTTCCAGTATTACCTTGCCCAGCAGTAAACACCCTTGCTACCTCTTGTCGCTTGTTCTGACTGTAGTTGTTCGTGTTGTTGCTGTTGTTGCTATTGTTGGTATTGTTGTTGTAGTGGTTGCCAGACCACTTCCTCTTATCTCCAGTATTTTCTCCCAACTCTTGTACCACTTGGTACATCAAACTCTGAGCCATATCGATTGCTTCATGCAAATCAGTTGGCTTGGATGAAGTCACATTCCCTTGATGCTCAAAGGTAGTCCTTCAATGTATCGCTCCAACAATCGGTCGTCGTTGGGCACCATTTCGGGACATAACAAGATCAGCTCTTGAAAGCACTGATTGTAAGCAGTAAGAGCGGTACCCTTGACCTTCAAGTTCCACAGCTCAACCTCCATCTGCTTGACTTCATTTCGTGGGCAGTATTTCCTCACAAACATAGCTTTGAACTCACTCCAGGGCGTCGCTTGGGCAACGTCAATGGTCACAGCACGAGCATAGACGTTCCACCAAGTCAAAGCACCATCCACTAACGTGCTTGACGCTAACTTTACCTTATCAGCTTCAACAACATTGCTAATCCCAAATTGGGATTCCAACTTCTCAAACCATCTGGTCAAACTTACTGCTCCTTCAGTACCGCGGAAACTCACTTGCGTAACTGCACGAAATTCCTTGTAGGTACAGGTCCGTGCAATGGCAATAGTAGCTCCTTGGTTTGTCTCCTCTTGTGTGCTTGCTGTACGATTCGCTTCAGCTGCTGCGAGTGCCTCAGCCACCCGTTCCGCGATCATTTGACTGAGCATGACGGGATCAATACCACCGGTAGTAGCTGGTGGATTCTGTGTCTCAGATCTTCTAACTGGCGCCATAATCTAAAAAGGTAATAAGACAATGAGTTTTGCCAGTCATAACATACATGGCACGCACAATACAATTATGAAATGCTCCACAATATATAATGATCTCATAATTTTTGTAACCCAATATAACATAATGTCATTCATAGAAACGTTTTGTAATACATCACAATTCGTCATAAAGAAAAAGAAAATGCCAACTAGCTGAGATAAACCTCAAAGCTTAGTGGTCGTACAACAATAAGTCAATGGTACAAGATAAGTCTAACTAGTGCCCTCACGGCGCTGGTGAAGCTCTCTCTCCAACTCTGCCAACCTCCTTTCAACCACGATCTTACGAGCCTGGGAATCCCTAAGTCTAACATCGGTATCATAACAAGCAGCCCTAAACCTCTTATCCAAGTCAGCAATAGAGTCCTCCACAGGTTCCTCTAGTCCACCTGTCTCAACCAATGGCTCTACTCCCCAACGGGTCATCAGGCTCTCGATCTCCTCTAGACGAGCATTCGGCATGGTATCTATCTGGTCAAGAACAGCATGGAGCTGTCCTCGTAGACGGGTTACACAAACCGTCAATACCGTCTCATCCCTAACTGGACTCTTCTTCGTCAGTGTCTCCAGCTTATCCTGCACCTCATTATACTCCTCACCTAAAGCCTCTACAGCATCCTCCAACCTGTTTAAACGGGTCGTCACACATCCATCTGCTGCTCCAAGCATCAAAAATGTCGATGTAGCTCTCCTAGGAAGAGGGGTCGTAGTTCTCGGCCCAGTAGAGATGCCAACATCAGCAAGCATCTCCTGGTACACAGCAGGTACAGTCTCTGGTGGTGGTGGTAGTAGTGACGCCTCTGGGGCAGGACTGGCAGGTGTGCGGGCTGCATGCCTATCAGTGGCAGAGAAGGGTATGAGGGGTCGGTAAGGTGAAGGTGGTGGTCGGGCAGCTCTCCCCCGAAGACGTCGCCTAACATAGTAGAAAGGCAGAGTACCAGGTGCTGGAGTAGGAATGTCTGTCCTCTCCCCTTCGCATTCAGATGAAGACGAGGAGATGTGTGCGAGGGAAACCTCAGGAGTAGCAGCATATGTAACAGGAGGGTCCTTAGTGTCTGTGACCTCCATGGGTTCACCTTCCCCGTCGGTGAACTCCATATCATCATCCTCTGTCTCCTCCATCGACTCATCCCTAGTGACTGATGCCTGTCCTGGTGACTGCACCACATCAGCGGCTAGGTCATCTTCTCCTCCGCCTTCCAGGCTAAGTACGTCATCAGCTGATGCATCAGGGATACGGATCGGTGAACGGTGAACCTCCTCAGTCTCTCTCTCAGTCTCATCATCTGAAATCATTCGGTACCACGGATATCCTGATGGTGATCCTCTAGGTAGTCCTACTGATGAACTGATAGTCGACTGTGAACTGCGGTTGTAGTATGCTCCTGTAGACGTGTAATCATCAGAAGAAGACATCGCTGTAACATAAACAGAATAAATGTATGTAAATATCTCATATAATTAGTCCGTAAAAAGGGACATTAACATAACATATAGCAATCATTATTGAACCCACATGTATCCCATATAACATAATTCAGATTTTGTTGTTGCACATGTAACCCATGTAAATATACCTCGTAATTGTTAAATCACATGTATCCCATTTATTACTTATATATATATATATATATATATATCCATGTATATATATATATACTTAATACTTACAATCCGTATGATAATCGATTAAACATGTAGCAGTTATAGTCTAGAGTTACTAAATGCAACCTAGTTCTCTATAACCATGTCTCTGATACCAATCTGTCACACTCCCAAAATATCATAGTATAATGGCAACAAGGGAGTGGTGACGTCATGATTATCATACACACACAGTTACAAAGAACGACCTCTAAATGAGACGTTCGGAAAATAGATCACTTGTAATTGATAAAATAAATTGTTTTAACATAGTGCGAAAGCATAAAACTAGTCACAGTTACAAAACATAGTTTCCAAATAGTACAAATGATCTTTGTTTCAATTGAAATGACCGCAATGCATGAGACCTCACTTAGCATCTTCCTTCTTAATACCTGAGAAAAACATTGCTAAAGTGTCAACGTAAAGTTGGTGAGTTCATAGGTTTAGTTAGTTTGAAATGTTTAATGAACCACAAGATTTTCCCAAAAGTGATGACAATATAACAAATACAAAGTCATCATAAAAGTATTTATTACAGTCTAAGCTCGTGACACAGAAGCGTTGACAACACCGGTAGTATAATCATATAAATGTAGCCCAAATGGATGCCTAAACCCACGACATCCTATCTCAGACTCAAATGAAACTGTGCCCGCTTGTCCCTTGTTGGACAAGACAGACAGGGACGTCAATCCCGTTAGATCTATCCATAATATTCGCCCTTACACAAAGTAATTAACGGTTCACGATTCACGGGCCAAAGCAACTGGGTTTTTAGTGGGACTTAGACTAATATATAAATCAGTAAATGCACTTGTGTTCATACGTTAAATCAACTAATGTCTCACCCCAAAAAGCAGTAAAATTATTTAAACGTGGGGCTATAAACTCACCTCGTAAATCAGCAAAGTGACAAAATGTAAAGGTAGCTCGAGAATACGGTTACGCTATCTGCGACCTATTTGATTATAAAGATCGTGTTACGACATTAAAAATTATACTAATAAAAGACATGACATCCTAGTTGTACTTGACAATACTTTTCGTTTACGGAAAACACGACACTTAAAAGTCGGGTATTTAATAAATGAGATTTACGGGCTAAATAATACCTTTAAGTTAAACAAAATCGGTTTGGGCCTTAAATAACCCAACACACCCAAACGACCAAACATTTATCCCAAAATACCCACCCAAGTTTCGGCCCAATGGCCATTTGACCCGACCTGGCCCAAAGGCGATACAAACAAGAAAAGAAAGGGTTAAATCCCTTTTGGTTTCCCCATAACTTGCAGTCATCTCTCTCTCTCTCTCTCTCTCGAAAATACTCCCACCGTCCCTTTCTCTCTCTCTCTAAAAACCAAACGGATCTAATACATTCCTCATGGCAAAAATGGTTTCTCTGATTATTAATATCAATTATTATGAAGGTTTAGGATGAATAATCATGCGTGGGATATGGGGTTTCATCCCCACATCAAAACCAATTCGATTCGAGGCGTTTTCCAGGAGATTAAATGATAGATTCATCATCAAAAGATAAGTGTTAAATCCTTTTTCCTTTTAATTAAATGATCTACTGATTTTCGTTTCATAAAAGGAGTTATGGGTTCAACTCGTTTGTATTATAAAGCTATGAACAAAGGGGCTCTCGAATTTAATAAGAATCAATTTAGGGTTTTCAAAAATAATTGGGGGTTTTCCAAATCTAGGGTTTCATTATAATTAAATAATGTTTTCATACGTATATTAATGTTAATTATTAAATAAAATAAGTTTTCGAAATTTAGGGTTTTGAATAATTGCGGGTTTTTGTGAATCTAATGTTTAATAACAATTAATTAATGTTTTCTACCATAAAAACATATTAATTTCATCATATAGCCGATTTGTAAAATTAGGGTTTCGGTCAAATTGGGGGTTTATTCATATCTCGGTTTTAATTAAATTAATTAATCAATTCGTGTTTGGATTGGGTCTAATTAGAGTTTAAATTAATAAAATAAAATTAGGGTTTATATAAATTTGGGGGTTTTTGCACACGGTTGTTTATTTGTAATTAAATAATGTTTTTGGAAATTATAATGTGTTAATTTCATCAATAAGAATGTTTTAGAATTTTTTTAGGTTTCGAAATGATAAGGGGTTTTTATACCCGCGGCTAAATGGGGGTTTCTGTAAAAAGGGGTTGTGTGAATCTTGTATTATGGTTAATTTTTGAGTAATAAATGTTTCGGCAGAAATAATGGGTCTCGGTTTGGTCTCGGTTTGGTCTTGGTTTGGTCTCGGTTTGGTCTTGGTTTGGTCTCGGTTTGGTCATGATTTGGTCATGGCAGAAACAATGCAAAAGAAATGGTAAAGGGGGTCTCGGTTTGGTCTTGGCAGAAACAATAGAGTCTTGGTTTTTGGTCAAAGTCCAAGTTAAAATTGTTATCATTTATCTCTATATTTTTGTTTAAACTGAACCGTAACAAAAGACTAATCCATTTGTTTTATTTTCGCAGGTTTGTTTAAAGATGACGAGCACAGCTAAGACGTATGCAGAAAAACAAAGAAGGTGGTTAAAAAGACTCACAACAGGGTTTCGTTTCGGTTTTGCAGGTTTAGACGAGAAGGAAATGGATCGGCTTGACACTACTCTTTGCTTTCACCCAAAATTTGTAATTGAAACTGCTCAGCAGGAACCAATTTGTAATATTTGGACTGTGGATAATGTTTTGTGTTATGTTTGGACATTGAACAATTTGGGCTGTATTTAACTTTGTATTATTAGTTTAGGGTTCGACTAAAACTGGAAATGGTATGCTTTTGATGTACCAATTTTGGGTAAACTAGGCATGTGTGCTGGATTTTAGTGGTTAGTGGGTTGTATAAACAATGTACTTAGTTCCAGGTCTGAATATTGACTCTTGTTGACCAAGTTTTGAAAAGGTAAATAAAAGTTCACAAATTTTAATTCTTGCATGAGTTGTACTATTGTATCATTCGGCCCAGGTTTGTCAAATGCCTAAGTTCTAGACGCGAAAACATAACATGAACAACTTGATAACAATTTGACACACGACTTAACTCAAAGACGGATACGCGTATTCTCGAGGGATTCAGCAACAATCCTAATCGGCACACGGTTAATGCATAAACGTTTAATAACTCGCACGTTTCATTCATAAAATAATAGACGCGAAAACTCGAGTTGTTACATTCGCTCTCCCTAAAGAGGGCTTTGTCCGCAAAGCAAAACAAACAATACACTTACATCGACACCTCATTGGTAAATAATTAAGGTACTTCACTATATGAAGAAATAAAGATAGAAAATTTGACGGATGTCACAGTTTGGTTGTCGAGTTAGTGTTGGTTTATGTTTTGGTGTGTTTGTGTGTTGATGCAAAAGTTGGATGATCCTTTCTTGACCCGAATTAGGCTTAATCCGGCTCTTGCATCAAGTGAATGTCTTACTGAGATCCTGCACACTAAAACAACACGCGTTAAGCTTACCATGGGAATGTATCCCACGATTAGACTCCAATGTGAGAGTAAGTAATCGGTTTAGGGTTAGATAATCGGCTGTAGGTTGAGAGTATAGAGAATGTGATACCTTTGTGGAACCCTTGGGGGTTCCTTATATAGGCAGTGAAACCCTAATGGGCTGTCACTGATACTTCGGCCCTAA
The DNA here is from genome assembly GCA_025667525.1 of Glebionis coronaria. Lineage (NCBI taxonomy): Eukaryota > Viridiplantae > Streptophyta > Magnoliopsida > Asterales > Asteraceae > Glebionis > Glebionis coronaria. The sequence goes on from CM046882.1 coordinate 180,399,167, forward strand.
GCAAAGGATAAGTGCTATAATTAGCTTGATTGTTATCTTCTAATTATGGTGAGTGTATATCTTATACTTTGAGGAAAATCCCAATCCCAATAAGTTTTGATTCTGTCTAACCCTGTATCGGCCGTGCCAGGCCGTGGGACACACACATCTTATATGGCCACTGTTCATTCAAGCCCATAAGCTCAAACGACATTAACCCAACCCATTCGTGATGGAACGGATGCTGGTAGTACCCGTGGGCCAGGTTCATGACCAGGTTGGGGACTATACAACATCATTATGTTTAAGTCAGTGTTGTTTGAGTCTATGTTTTGTTTGAGTTTTGTCGAGTCTGTTGGTGTTTAGAGTCGAGTCTGTGTATAGAGTCTGGAGTTGGGATTGTCGAGTCAATTTTGAGACGAGATTCTAGTGAGTTTAGGTGTTTGTGTTTGTGTTCAGTCCAGTTTTGACGATTCGTGAGTCGAGAGTCTTGGTCGAATTAGATTGGAAACTGTTGGGAATAAAATATAGCCAGTCCACTTGAGCGCTGACAAGAGGAAAACAAGCGTTGATAGGAAGAAAACAAACGCTGACAGATCAAGCGTTGAGAAGAAGAAGTCAAGCGTTGATAGGTTGAAGACAAGCACTGATGGAAAGATTTAGTCTACGCGTATATTGTTTCTAATTTGTTTCTAGTAAAGATAAGTTCAACATTGTATTTTCTATAATTATCTTTACCTAGAATAGTTGATACGCAGACTCTTGTACAAGGCTTCTTATGGCTATAAAAGAAGACCTTTAGGTTAAGTTGCATAATAAGTTTTCATACGTAATAACACTTTCATTGTAAGCAAGTTTGTTATTATCAATCAAGTGAAAGTTTGTTTACATCTTTGTGTGTTCTTGTTTAAGTGTTAATTCCGCATAACACTTAGATTACTTTATACATAAACAAAGTTTCTCTACGTGTATAACTTAATCTAATCTCGTATACACAAAGCTAAATCGATCTAAGTTTGGGATCAACAAGTGGTATCAGAGCTTGTTGAGAAACTTCTAATCTTAAAGAACACAAGAACCCTAAAATCACCAAAACTCTAATTTTTCTCAAAATCATAAAAACATCATGTCAAATCCAGAAGTAAACCCCTCCTCCTCAAATCCTAGCATCAAGATTCCCATGCTTGATGCAAACAACTTTGAGCTATGGAAGTTCAACTTTAAGCAATATCTGGGAATCTATGACTACACTCTGGGAGATTATTGAATATGGAAACACATTCAATAAAGCTCAAAAGATTGCTGATGCCATTGCTGCAAGAACTGCTGTTGCTGGATGTCCAAAAGCAGATAAGAAAGAAAAACCTGGTGATGGTAGAGCTATGTCTGCTGAAGACATAGCAAAGAAACGGGTTGATATGAAAACCCGAAACATTCTGAAACTCTCTTTGGGACAAGAGAATCAGCACAAATACAGAGGTTACGAGTCTTCAAAAGATCTTTGGGCAGCTCTTGAAGTTACATATGGTGGTAATGATGATACTAAGGAAGAGAAGAAGAAGCAACTCATGCATGAGTATGCTATTTTTAAGTCTCAACCTAATGAGAAGCTTAGCAGTGTGAGAAGCAGACTGCTTGACATTACAAGCAAGCTGTCCTTCATGGGGACACAAGTTTGTGATGTTGACATTATTGCCACCTTTCTATAAAGCCTTGGTGATGCGTGGAAGATTGAGGCAAGATCTATTCTTGCCAATAACACTCACAAAAGTTCTACTTTTGATGATATCTACAACAAACTAAGGCTGTTGGAGAATGAAACTCTTTTGGTGCATGGAAGTATGTCTACCAATAGCAACATGGCCTTCTTCTCACATAATGAAGGCCAACTTGATCAGAAGGACTCTTACACGCACCCAGTTACTGGATCAACATGTTCCAACGCTGGAACATATCCTATCAACGCCTCACATTCAGACGCTGACACATACAAAAGTGACTCTCCAAGAGTTAAGCCTGCTGGTTTAGATCTGGATACTGTGTGTGCATACATTGCTTCTTTGCCCAATGGTTCAGTGATTACATATGAGGACCTTAAGCAAATAAGTGATGAGCACTTGGAGGAGATGGATATTAAGTGGAACATGGCTCTTGCTAGTATAAGAGCAAACAGGTGGATTAGAAGGTTTAAGAAGAAGATGAACTTTAATGCAAAGGACACTGATGGATTTGATAAAACAAAGGTTGAGTGCTACAATTGTCATCGTATGGGGCACTTCATGAGGGAATGCAGATCTCCATGAAGATCTGATATTGGCAAACCCTCAAGCCAAGTTGTTAAGGCTCAGGATCCTAAGGCCATGGTGGCAGTGCAAGAAATTGATGGTATTGGATGGGATTGGAGCTATTTGGCTAAGGACGGGGAAGAGGATAAAGCTTTGGTTGCTGAGATAGAAGAAGAAGAGCATGTTCAATATGCTCTCATGGCACACTCCTCCTCTTCATCAGATAATGAGGTATACGATGATGCTTTTTGTAGTAAGGGTTGTCGTTTAAATACTGAAAAACTTAACAAAGAGATTTTAAGATTGTTAAGTGATGTGAGTACTGAGAGATGCAAGTTGTGTAACTACCAAATTGCTCTCACTCAAACTGAAAAGACAGTTGAGGAGTACAAGAAAATGGAATTTGATCTAAAAGATAAAATTAATATCTTAAAACATGATTTAAATGCTAGTAATGATATTAGAAACATCATGGAAAGGGTCAATGCTGATATACAGGCTAAGTTAGATGAGGCTATCAAGAATAAGGATAATGTTGACCTTAAAATTTAGAGATTTGATAAGGCCCCACAAACCTTAGGAGAATATGTTAATAAACAGAGGGATCCTAAGGACATGACTGGGATTGGGATGAAAGACTATACTGTTGTTCCACCACCAGCTGGGGACTTCTATGGTGTCCAAAGAAAGGACTTATCTTGGACTGGTTTACCAGAACTCCAAAAGGAGGAATTTATTCCTCCACCAAGAGTCATTACCCAAGTTGAAGAGTATAGACAAAAGTTGACTGACTTGAATGAATGGAAGAAAACCAACCCTACCTTGTTTGTTAAGGGTGGCTTGTTGTGTGAAAGTCCTAATGAGTCTACCCCTATTAAGGTGACAAACCCAATCACTGGTAAGACTGTTGACCTTGGCTCAAACACTGTTAAGAAACCTAGCATTAAGTATGCAGAAATGTATAGGAATACTAGGTCACCTAAAACCCAAGTTAGTAATGATGGAACAGGTTTCTTCTCTTCTAGACCTAGAGTTGTGTCTAGAAAATCCTGTTACACTTGTGGTAGCTTTTCACATTTATCATATAAGTGTGTCAACGCTTCCAAGGTCAACGCTGTTAAAAGGTCAAACATTGTCAGACCCAAAACTTTTGTGGAGCAAAGTCCACAAGTTGTTAAACCAGCCCCATTCTTCACTAGAGGGTCTAACACTCATGGACAAAGACCATTTCAGAAGACCAATACTTGGTCTAATAGGCAATGGTTTTCTGTAGTAAACCCTAGGTTCAACGCTGACAAGGGTAATTTCAGCGTTGACAAGACCAAATCCAACGCTGACAGAAACGTGACCAGACCTAAATATTTGCAACCACAGGGTAAGGGGTCTAAAGCTTCTTCTAGCTTGACATGGAGACCTAAGCAAGATCAAAACCCTATTTCTGATGGGATTTCAATGACCTGCAACAGATTTAATTATATTTCAAAGGTCATTACAAAACCTATTGGGGTTAACTGGGTATTTAATCCAAAAAGGGATGAACAAGGGGTTGTTATGAGAACTAAGTCTGTTCTTGTTGAACAACCAGATGAATCCAAGTCTGCTAAGGCTTGGGTTCCCAAAGAAAACTAATTTGTTTTCTTTATGTGCAGGGCATTCAAAAACAGGTCAATGATTATGGATATTGGGACAGTAGATGCTCTAGGCACATGACTGGGAAGGAAGATTATTTAGCTAACTTCACTCCCATTAAGGATGGTGATAAGGTTTACTTTGGAGGCGGATATGGAACTATCACAGGCAAATGAACTCTTCTCGCCAAGAACTTGCGTTTTGAAAACGTGTTTCTGGTAAAGGAACTTGATTACAATCTTTTTAGTGTATCACAAGTTTGTGATAACAAAAATAAAGTTCTGTTTACTGATACCGAATGCTTGGTGTTAAGCAAGGATTATAAAATCCCAGATGAGAAATATATTGACTATAGAACACTTAGACATAAAGACATTTATAATGTGAATCTTAATGGGATTAGGATGAATAATAATATGTCATGTTTTTATGCTAAAGCTTTAGTAGATGAGAGTAATCTATGACACATGAGACTAGGGCACATAAACTTTAAGAATATAAACAGGCTTGTGAGACTTGGCTTGGTTGATGGTTTGCCTATAAAGGCTTTTCACAATGACCACTCTTGTGTTGCATGTCTTAAAGGCAAGCAGCACAAGGTCTCATTTAAGTCTAAACAGGTGCACTCTAGTTCTAGACCACTTCACTTGCTGCATATGGACCTATTTGGTCTAACTAATATCGAGAGTTTGAATGGTAAATCATACTGCTTTGTCATCGTAGATGACTTTTCTAAGTTTACTTGGACTTTCTTTTTAGCTATGAAAAGTGAAACTGCTGATACTTTAATTGACTTTATTACCCAAATTGAGAAAAGTTTGGTAATGAAGTTAAAATGCTTAGGAGTGATAATGGTGGTGAGTTTAGAAATAAACTGTTAGATGATTTTTGTGCCAAGAAAGGGATTACTAGGCAGTTTAGTGTTGCCAGAACCCCACAGCAAAATGGGGTTGCTGAGAGAAAGAATAGAACCCTAATTGAAGCAGCCAGGACTATGTTGGCTGATGCTCACTTTCCCATATCTTTTTGGGCTGAGGCTGTGAATACAGCTTGTTATGTACAAAATAAAGCATTGGTCAACAAGATACAGAACAAAACACCTTATGAGTTACTTTAGGGAAGGAAACCTAATATTGGTTTTCTTAAACCTTTTGGCTGTCATGTAGTTGTACTTGATACTAGTGATGCCCTAGGTAAATTTAGTGCAAAGGTGATGAAGGCTATTTCATGGGTTATTCAGTGCAGAGCAAGGGATATAGGGTTTACCTTAAGAAGGAAAAACGTATACTTCAGAGAGTACATGTTATGTTTTTAGAGAGTAAACATAGTGATCCTGAAAGTGGTCCAAATTGGTTGTTTGACTTGGAACCTCTATCTAGGACTTTAAATTATATGCCTGTTACTAATCCAGACATTGTGAAGGTAACTTCAAATGTTGTGGAAGAACAAGTTGTTGATGTTTCAGGTACACAGGTTAATGAATAGGTTGGATTACAAGTAGACAAGGCACCTCCCATACAAGAGTATGTTACAATTCCCATATGGACAGATGCTTTTGCTGCTGCTGCTGCTGGAAAGAATAATGGTGGCCCCAAGTATCACCAGCTAACAACATGCATGGTCCTTCAGGCGCTGACAAAGGAAAATCTGGCGCTGATAGGACAAATTCAGGCGTTCATGGCTCAAACGTTGACAGCACCAATTCAGGCGTTGATGGCTCAAACGCTGACAACCTTGGTTCAGGCGTTGACAACACTTTTAGGCATATCTTCTCTTCCAATTTTGAACAAGGTGAACCTTCAAATTTACATGAAGAGGATCATACTAATATTGATGGAAGAGAGTCTGAATAAGATATTGGCAACTTGGAGAATGAGATTGAAGACAACAGACTTGTTGAAGGAGGAGTTCTTACTTCCACTATGAAGAATCAACCTACTTCTCAAATCATTGGTGATATCATGACTCCTGTTCAGACTAGAAGATCTCATCAGAATCTTGGTGGATTTATTGCCAATATACACAAGAAGGTTGATACCCCTCTTGTTCAAGCATGTTTGTTTTCCTGTTTTCTGTCACAACAGGAACCCAAGAAGATCTTTGATGCTCTCAAAGAACCAAGTTGGGTGGAAGCAATGCAGGATGAGCTTCACCAATTTGCAATTCAGGATGTTTGGGAGCTGGTTGATTGTCCTAGGTATGTAAGGCCTATTGGGACAAGATGGGTTCTTAGAAACAAGAGAGATGAAAGAGGTATTATGGTCAGAAACAAGGCACGTTTAGTGGCTCAGGGATATACACAAGAGGAAGGGATAGACTATGAGGAGGTCTTTGCACCTGTTGCAAGGATTGAAGCTAATATTTCTAGCCTATGCTTCCTGCATGGGCTTCACTGTCTATCAAATGGATGTGAAGAGTGCGTTCCTCTATGGAACAATTGTTGAAGAGGTGTATGTGATGCAGCCTCCTGGTTTTGAAGATCCATAGAATCCAGACAAGGTGTATAGAGTCAAGAAGGCTATGTATGGACTTCATCAAGCCCCAAGAGCATTGTATGGCACATTATCCACTTATTTGGTGGACAATGGATTCAAAAGGGGCACCATAGACAAGACATTATTTACAAAGAAGGATGGTAAGGATGTCTTACTTGTTCAGGTTTATGTTGATGATATCATCTTTGGTTCAACCAATCTAAAGATGAGTGCAGATTTCTCCAAGCTTATGACAGATAAATTCAAGATGAGTGCAATAGGGGAGATGAACTTCTTTCTAGGGTTACAAGTTCAGCAGAAAGAAGATGGTATCTTCATCTCTCAGGACAAGTATGTAGCAGAGATCTTGAAGAAGTTTGGCTTTTCTCCACATGAAAAGAGGGCTACTACTCCTATTGATAGAGAACACCCTTGGGGAAAGATTGGAGATGGAAAAGATGTGGATGTCAGGCATTATAGATCAATGATTGATTCATTGATGTATCTCACAGCCTCAAGACCTGATATCATGTTTGCTGTGTGTGCATGTGCACGCCATCAAGTGACTCCCAAAGAATGTCACCTTTATGCTATCAAAAGAATCTTTAGGTACCTTAGATGTTATCCAGATCTTGGCTTTTGGTATCCTAAAGATTCACCATTGGATCTTATTGCTTATTCAGACAGTGACTATGGTGGTGATAAGTTTGATAGAAAATCCACAACTGGTGGATGTCAGTTTCTTGGGAGCAGGTTGATATTTTGGCAGTGCAAGAAACAAACAGTGGTGGCCAATTCTACAACTGAAGCAGAGTATGTTGCTGCAGCTACTTGTTGTGGACAAGTCTTATGGATTCAGAACCAGCTGTTGGATTATGGGCATAATTTCATGCATACCAAGATATTTGTTGACAATAGCAGCACTTTATGCATTATTAAGAATCCTGTACATCATTCTAAAACAAAACACATAGAAATTAGACATCATTTTATAAGAGATTGTTTTGAAAAGGGTTTAATACAACCAGATAGGGTTGACACAGAAGAAAATGTGTCTGATTTACTAACTAAACCTTTTGATGCTGGAAGGTTTCAATACTTGGTAACAAGTATTGGAATGATCAATCTCACATAATATGTGTTTTGGGGTCTTTTTGTAAAAGTATGTACATGATAATGCATTGTTATTGGTCTTTTTGAGGATTTAGATTTTCCACTATATTTTTCTAACACTGACAAAGGTTACCTTAACGCTGATACGTGTTATTGTGACGTTGTCAGCAATATATTTGTTTATCGCTGACAAAGGTTTCCTTAATGCTGACAAGTGTTATCGGGGCGTTGTCAGCAACAATGTTAGTTTTGTGGTTTTAATCTAAATGTGTAGGTGGTGTTAGCATTATACTATTGGATACAGAGTTGCTTATGGATCCTTGGAGAATCATTTGCGCATGTTTTTATTTATGGATGATGGTTGGAATTTTCTATTCCTATCTTGACATAAATTTTTTATGTTCATGCATATTTTTGAGCAAGATATGTATCACAGTTTAAGTGGAGGTTTTGGGAACCTTTAGGACTTTTGGGTATTCTTATGATACTCTTATCAACAATTCTAGAATGTGTCCACAGGTGAGTATGAGTTAGTTTTACTAAATCATGAGGCACTGTAGCATGCAAAGTTGATATACTATGCATGCTGCCAAGACATTTTTGGCCTAGAATTGGTTGTGGTCTGTTGGGAGACTTGGGAATGATTTTATTATGGGTTTTACTTGGGAGTAACAAGGAATTTTATGAGATAACTTAGTTGTTAAGAGTTTTGGTTAGCAAGGGACACTAGAGGACAGTTATGTCTATCTTGCATAAGCAAGTGTACATAACTGGACAGTGCTTGCCGCCCTATAATAATTATCAACTTATAGGTTATCTTCACTAGGATAAATTACTTTGTTAAGGTCCTTTTTCATTTTTAATATTTTTATTTTTGGACGCTGACAAGTATTTTTCCAAGCGTTGTTGTGACCAATTTAGACGCTGACATGGCTTTGGCAAGCGTTGACAAGAATATAGCCGTTGGGTGTTGATGGGTTATTTTTGACCGTTGATACCCATTGGGACCTACCCAGTTGTTACTTTTTGACAAATTTTGGGGGCGTAATTTTGGGAGTAGATAACTTTCAATTAATGCATGAGATAACTTTTTTTCTTTTCAATATTTTCATGATTATATTTTGATAATAGTTGCCTCATTTTTTACCAATCACATGCATATTTCTCTCCTATATATTTGGCTCCCATTTTTAAACAGGGTACCTATCATTCTTGTCTAACAATTTTCTCCTATAATTCAACTTTCTAAACATTCACAAACAACTTTCAACAATGGCACCAAAATTTAAACCAAGTGATTTGGTATTGGGATTCAGGAGTCAACACAACATGATAGCATATTTGGACGCTGATGATACTCTGTTTCCCCAATACACTCAGATGGTGGCGTATTTTAATGCATCCCCAATTAGGTATGCTCTTTCTCATGCGCCTCTCATCTCTGTCACACATATTAAGCAATTTTGGAACACAGTTAGTTCCTCAACAGTTAATAATGTGACTACATTATCATCTATTGTTCATGGGCGTACATGGGTGGTTACTGAAGCCTTGGTTCGCCTGGCTTTGCATCTTGATGATGCAGATGGTATAACCACCCTCCCCATTTATGAAATAGAACAAGGACTAAGGGATTTGGGTTATCCTTTCCCTGATGAGGGAACTTTAAATAAATATCATAAACAGGAGTTTCCCCCAGCCTGGAAGTACCTAATACATGTCCTCTTACAATGTTTAAGTCCTAAGTGTACTGCACACAATGAGATTAATCGATCCATTGCTAGTGCTATTGTGTGCATTGCTACTGGGCAAAAGTTTAATTATTCAAAAATGATTTTTGAGGGCATGTGTAAAAACAAAGGGGGGTAAAATGACTTTAGCTTATCCCAGATTTTTACAAATGGTTTTTGATGTCCAAATTTACTGCACAAGGGATCATGATGATTTTTATGAGATCCCTGTGCAAAAGAAAGCTATTTTTACAAAGATGAATTCACCCCCTCACCGTGACTTACCCCTCACCCAAGCTATGCTAGCTGTTATTGCAGAAACACAACCCCAACCAGACCCACAACCCCAACTTGACCCAATACCAGAACCTTTACCTTCACCTCAACACATGCAAATTGACCAAGAACCCTTCGACGCTGACACACTAAATGTTGGCGTTGACACACCTAATCCAAACGCTGACACCATTCCTTCACAGACCCACACACCCCTTAACCAACCCACATCCACCCAATCTACATCATCTTCCACCCCACCATAATATAGGTTGCAAAAACGCCAAAGGACTACTGGAGTGTTCTCCTCTAGTGGTCCTAGCCATGTAGCAGAGAGAACCATCACCACAAGTGTGGTTGGTGCTATGGATGAGGCTGGGACTATTGGTTCTGGCTTAGATGCAGGCCAAGACAGTCCTAACATCTTTAAGACCTCATCCATGCCCCATGAATCTAACTTGGTAGGTCAAATACCCATTTTAGAGGAGGGTAGATTGGAACCAATGACTTTAATGGAATTGACGGCTGTCTACATTAGCTTGCAAAAGGAAAATGCAGACTTGGTACATATTGTAAGTGCACAAGGCCTTGAACTCAAGTAATTGAGGGAGAGGATTTTTATTTTGGAGAATGCTAGAACAAGGCGTGAGATGGAGGAATCTTCCAAAGGGGAGGATGAGCAGATAAATGTGAGTGATAAGGGCTCACATGATGGTGAATCTTTGGGTGTTGCTGAGGCCCTTACTGAATTGAAGATACAGCCAAGTTTTGATACGTCTCTAGTTACTCCTACAAACTTAAACTTGTCTTTTACAGCTATGTTGGAAGAAATTACAAAAGGGGCTGAGACAAGTAAGTTGGACGTTGACAAGCAAAAGTTGAGCGCTGACAAGAGTAATTTGGGCGCTGACACAAGGAATTTGAGCGTTGACAGACCTGCAGATGAGGTTTATGTATTCCAGTCATCATCCATCATCAAGGAAGTATCTTCACATGTATTACCATCTTCCTTACCCATCATTGATCCACTAGATAAGGGTAAAGGAAAAATGGTAGAAGTACAAGTCCCAAAGAATGCAGCACAGGTTGAGTTTGATAGAAGGTTGGCTGCACAAATTATAGAACAAGAAAGAAAGAAGGTTGGTGAATCACCATTTGTTGTCACTTCATAAGAACAAGAAGGAAGTGATGAAGCTAGTTCAGACTCAAGTGTGATGATAATAGAACAACCAGAAAGACTTGAGTATGGTGATGATTTGGCAAGAGAGAAGTTGAGTGAGTTGAAAGTGCAAGTGGATTTTGATATGCTAGAAGTTGTTCAGATGTACCATGCTTGGGAAGATAGATGTATGGAGAATCCACATTTGACTATTTCAGCCCAAATATGGGGTTTGGATATTCTTCTAAGAGTACAAAAAGACTGCAAGGTAATTGTGAAACACAAAGCTAGCAATATTCTCTCAATGTTGAAAAAGGAAAGAAGGGAGCTGTACTACATGCTACTCAGATGTCATGGAACAGGATGGACCTATAAGAAATTGATTGGATTATCCTTTGAAGAGTTGGAGTACAAGGCTTATCCCATTTGGGCTATAGTGCAGGAAGAGAACACTCTAAGACTTCTTTCTGATGAAAGGAAAGAAGAACTTGCAAAAGAGATGGAGCTTAAGAAGGCAATGATTGTTCCCAGACCTTTGAAGAAGGGAGTCTCTCTTGAGTTTCCTAAAGATATGGATAGATTGAATCCAAGTGAAGTTGTTATAAGAAGGAGCATCAAGCTCTCACCATTGGAAGCTTCAGATATGGTGCAAGTGTTACCTTTTGATTCCAGAAAACCCTATTATAAGCAATGAAGAAGATGAATGTGGGTTTTGGAAGATTGGCAGGTATGGGAAAGAGGTACACACTTTTACTACACTCATATCTCTTTTTGCAAGTGTTGATAGAGAAGACTTGGTAGACCTTTGGAGGTTGTTAGAGGCCAAGTATGAGAATGAAGCTCCTACTTCAGTCAATGCAATAAAACTTTGGTTTACATTCAAGAGAATGTGTGGACCAAGAGATGAAGATCCTGTTGTTTGGAAGGATCTCGAAGATGACCTCAGTGGTCTTCAATGGCGTTTGTATTCAGCTGTTGGTGTATACTACTTGATCTCTAAAAAGTTTGCTTAGTATCTACTTGTAGATGGTCCGTATTGCATGTCCAAAGAAGTTTTGGAGAAGATGAAAACAACACAGTTGGAGATTGATTATTCAAGTGACGTGGCCAAAGATTTGATCAGGCATATTTATTACCAATATGATAAGTGTTGTAAGATTCCTCCTAGTTCTTAATGTTTATTCAGAAACTTGATTACTAGAGTAGATATCAAGTTTAGGGGAGGATTGTTGGGAATAAAATATAGCCAGTCCACTTAAGCGCTGACAAGAGGAAAACAAGCGTTGATAGGAAGAAAACAAACGCTGACAGATCAAGCATTGACAAGAAGAAGTCAAGCGTTGATAGGTTGAAGACAAGCACTGATGGAAAGATTTAGTCTACGCGTATATTGTTTCTAGTTTGTTTCTAGTAAAGATAAGTTCAACATTGTAATTTATATAATTATCTTTACCTAGAATAGTTGATACGTAGACTCTTGTACAAGGCTTCTTATGGCTATAAAATGACACCTATAGGTTAAGTTTCATAATAAGTTTTCATACGTTAAAAACACTTTCATTGTGAGCAAGTTTGTTATTATCAATCAAGTGAAAGTTTGTTTACATCTTTGTGTGTTCTTGTTTAAGTGTTAGTTCCGCATAACACTTAGATTACTTTATACATAAACAGAGTTTCTATACGTGTATAACTTGATCTAATCTCATATACACAAAGCTAAATCGATCTAAGTTTGGGATCAACAGAAAAAAAAACTGAGAATTGGATTCAGAATGATGGTCGAGTTGAGGCAGTCAAGGTATCGAGTCCAAGTAGGATTCGGAATCACAAAAACCAAAGTAGAATTCGGAATCACTTATTCGAAAGTCAGAATAACAATTCTCTTAACAAGTCAGAATTTAAAGTAATTTAAAAATCGGAATCCAAACTAATTAAAAGTCGGAATCTGTACCCGAGATATAATTGTGGAAACCATAAATCACGGATCGATTAAGCTTACTAGGATAATCAACGTTCATATGATAAACATAGCGGAATTAGAACATTGATTATGAACAAGGTGTTTCTTTTCCAACGATTACTTGTATTAAACTTCAAACGATTACAAGTAACAAAGCCTAGACGTGTTTACAAGAACACACACGTCTAGAACACACGACACACGCTTTAAGACTACATTGTGAATGATGGGATGAATAAAACCTACGGTCATTGTATTCTATATATACTAGAATACAAGACTTTTCTTACAAGAAAACTTTAATTACATTAGAAGTCCCTCCATCTTTTGCTAATAAGTCTTCCTTGTTGTATGAAAGGGCTCCATATTCTTGTAAAGCTTGATATTTGCATATAAGCCCTTCTTGTTTCATTATACTTGTTTTGTCTCATCAAATTAATTCCCAACAATCTTCCCCTATTTGATGATGACAAAACCAATCTTCAAATCTTGATCTTTCACAAATGAAACAAGCTTCCCCTTAAAGTAAGATTTCTTGTAAAACATATCACCACATAAAAATAAGTTGTATACCTTGATCTTTGAATCTTCTTCCCCTTTTCGTCTCATCCAATAGGGGTCTTCTAAAGATAAACAACTAATAAACGCTTCCCCTTGAGTGGTACATGTAAATGAATCACGAACCATGTAGACTCTAATTGTAGATTACGAATGAAGAAAAACGAATATAACCTATTTGTTGAAGAAGTGGAATCTCCCAAGCTTGTACCTAATATCTTGTAATATCCATGTGACGTCGAACTTATATGATGAGAGTAAATATAAGATGACCTCGATCTCTTGTCAAAATCCTCATTGCCAGACCTCTTCTCAATCTGAGTGATAAAATTAATTAGAATATCAGCTGTGTCACTCTTCATAGCTAGAAAGAATGTCCAAGTAAACCTAGAAAAGTCATCTGTGATGACAAAGCAATATGACTTACCATTCAAACTTTCTATATTGGTTGGACCAAAGAGGTCCATGTGTAGCATATGAAGAGGTATAGAACTAGTGTGCACCTGTTTGGACCTGAATGAGACCTTGTGTTGCTTGCCTTTAAGACATGCAACACAAGAGTGGTCATTGTGGAAGGCCTTCTCAGGCAAACCATCAACTAAACCAAGTCTCACAAGTCTATTTATATTTTTAAAGTTTATGTGCCCTAGTCTCCTGTGCTACAAATTACTCTCATCTACTGAGGCCTTAGCATAAAAACAGGACATATTATTATTCATTTTAATCCCATTCAAATTCACAGTATATATATCCTTATGCCTAGGTGTTCTATACTCAATATATTTCTCATCAGGGATCTTAAAATCCTTGCTTAACACCAAACACTCAGTATCAGTAAAAAGAACTTTATTTTTGTTATCACAAACTTGTGATACACTAAACAGGTTGTAATCAAGTTCTTTTACCAGGAAGACGTTCTCAAAACGCAGATTCTTGGTGAGAAGGGTTCCTTTGCCTGTGATAGTTCCATATCCGCCTCCAAAGTATACCTTATCACCATCTTTAATAGGAGAGAAGTTCGTCAGATAGTCTTCCTTTCTTGTCATGTGCCTTGAGCATCCACTATCCTAATATCCATAATCATTGACCTGTCTTTGAATGCCCTGCACATAAAGAAAACAAATTAGTTTTCTTTGGGAACCCAAGTCTTAAAAGACTTGGATTCATCTGGTTGTTCAATAAGAACAGACTTAGTTCTCACAACAACCCCATTCTCATCCTTCTTAGGATGAAATACCCAGTTAACCCCAATAGGTTTTGTAATGACCTTTGAAATGTAATTGAATCTATTGCAGGTCATTGAAATCCCATTATCATTAGTGTTTTGATCTTTCTTGGGTCTCCATGTTAAGCTTGAAGAAGCTTTAGACCCCTTACCTTGTGGCTGCAAATATTTAGGTCTGGTCACGTTTCTGTCAGCGTTAGAATTTGTCCTGTCAACGCTAAAATTACCCTTGTCAGCGTTGAACCTAGGGTTTGCTATAGAAACCCATTGCCTATTTGACCAGGTGTTTGTCTTTTGAAATGGTCTTTGTCCATGAGTGTTAGACCCTCTAGTAAAGAATGGGGCAGGTCTAATCACTTGTGGACTTTGCTGCACACAAGGTTTGGGTCTGACAACGTTTGACTTCCTAACAACGTTGACTTTGTTCCTGTCAGCGCTGAAATTGTTCCTGTTAGCGCTGGCTTTGAGAGCGTTGACACACTTGTATGCCAAGTGTGAAAAGCTACCACAAGTGTAACAGGCTTTCTTAGACACAAACTTAGGTCTAGAAGAGAAGAAATCTGTTCCATGATTGCTAACTTGGCTCTTGGGAGACCTAGTATTCCTATACATCTCTGCATATTTAATGGTAGGTCTTCTAACAGTGTTTGAGCCTAGGTCAACAGCTTTACCAGTGATTGGGTTAGTAACCTTAATGGGTGTGGACTCATTAGGACTTTCACATAGCAAGCCACCCTTGACAAATAAAGTAGGGTTAGCCTTCTTCCACTCATTTAGGTCAGTCAATTTTTGTTGATACTTTTCAACTGGAGTGACAACTCTTGGTGGAGGAATGAATTCCTCCTCTTGGAGCTCTGGCAAACCAGTCCAAGATAAGTCCCTTTGTTGGACACCATAGAAGTCACCAGCTGGTGGGGGAACCAAAGGGTAATCATTCATCCCTATCCCAGTCATGTCCTTAGGATCCCTTGGTTTAGCCACACAGTCTCCTAGGGTTTGGGTGGCTCTATCAAATCTTTGAATTTTGAGGCCAACATTATCTTTATTTTTAATGGCCTCATCTAACTTAGCCTGTAATTCACCATTAACCCTTTCCATGATATTTCTAATATCCATACTAGCATCTAACTCATGTTTTAAGATATTGATTTTATCTTTTAAATCAAATTCCATTTTCTTGTATTCAGAAACAGTTTTCTCAGTTTCAGTAAGAGCTAGTTGGTAATTAGACAATTATATTGCTGACAACGTTGCAAAAACACTTATCAGCGTTCAAGCAACCTTTGTCAGTGTTAGAAAAATATAGTGGAAAATCTAAATCATCAATAAGACCAATAATAATGCATCATCCTGTACATACTTTTACAAAAAGACTCCAAAACACATATTATGTGAGATTGACCATTCCAATACTGGTTACCAAGTATTGAAATCTTCCAACATCAAAAGGTTTAGTTAATAAATCTGACACATTTTCCTCAGTGTCAACCCTATCTGGTTGTATTAAACCTTTCTCAAAGCAATCTCTTATAAAATGGTGTCTAATTTCTATGTGTTTAGTTTTAGAATGATGTACAGGATTCTTAATGATGCATAAAGTACTATTATTGTCAACAAATATCTTAGTATGCATGAAATTGTACCCATAGTCCAACAGCTGGTTTTGAATCCACAACACTTGGCCACAACAAGCAGCTGCATCCACATACTCAACTTCAGTTGTAGAATTAGCCACCACTGTTTGTTTCTTGCATTGCCAAGATATCAACCTGCTCCCAAGAAACTGACATCCACCAGTTGTGGATTTCCTATCAAATTTATCACCTCCATAATCACTATTAAGTTGTGGATTTTCTTCGTGTGAACACTCCATCAAGTAACCAATAAACACGCTAGCTACTCACGTCCCTTTTATAGCACAATCGTGTGAACACAATCGTGTGAATGCAGGTCTATAGTAACCATGTGAACGCAAAGCAACCATATAATATCCAAACAGTAGCTCGTTTTTCTTTTGATTCTTCTTTGAATATTATTATCACGTCTGACTTGATTTGTACAAAGCCTACATACAGTATGCTCTAAACAGATACTTTCTGCTTTGTCCTTCGATCCAAGACCTGCTGCAAATTGTTTCTTGCTGTTTAGAATCGATCTAGGGTTTTTAGAAAACCCTAAATCATTATTTTATGTAAACAAGAAATCTGAAAACCATGTCCGCAGCCCACTTCGACGCTTAATAACTTTTTATTGGGGATAAAACAGGACAATTCCTCCGGTGGATGTTTAGATATGTGTACGAAGAATACACATATAAAATTTCGTGACGATCCAACGGTTCAATCGAAAGTTATGACCTTCTGAATACTGCTGCGCACACAAAAACGTCCAGAAAAACCCTAGACGGATTTTTCTTCTTTTCACCATACACGAACACCTTGTTGGTCCTAGCATCACGAGCCACGAGGCTCTGATACCAATTGTGGAAACCATAAATCACGGATCGATTAAGCTTACTAGGATAATCAACGTTCATATGATAAACATAGCGGAATTAGAACATTGATTATGAACAAGGTGTTTCTTTTCCAACGATTACTTGTATTAAACTTCAAACGATTACAAGTAACAAAGCCTAGATGTGTTTACAAGAACACACACGTCTAGAACACACGACACACGCTTTAAGACTACATTGTGAATGATGGGATGAATAAAACCTACGTCATTGTATTCTATATATACTAGAATACAAGACTTTTCTTACAAGAAAACTTTAATTACATTAGAAGTCCCTCCATCTTTTGCTAATAAGTCCTCCTTGTTGTATGAAAGGGCTCCATATTCTTGTAAAGCTTGATATTTGCATATAAGCCCTTCTTGTTTCATTATACTTGTTTTGTCTCATCAAATTAATTCCCAACAATAATTCGGAATATAAATGGTTGGACAAAGAAATCGGAATGATTTTCTGAACAAGATGTCGGAATAAGAACTGGACTGAAAGTCGGAATAAAGTATAGGACAAAAACATTCGGAATGATGAAAAAGAAATATCTTAATATGAAAAAGAAATTCGGAATACAGTAATGAAAATGTTTGAAATTCGCAATACAATACTGTTTAAAAAAAGTCGGAATCCAATTCCTCTTTCTAACTAAAAACCGGAATCCAATATCAGTAGTAAAATGAATGTCGAAATATTGGACTTTAATGAATGTCGGAGTTTTACACTTCAACACCAATGTCGGAATAGACTTCAACACAAATGTCGTAATACACTTTTCCTCCACAATGTCAAAATAAACTTCAATAGAGATGTCGGAATAAACTTCAACACAGATGTCGGAATGCTAAACCCTCTATATTCCGAGATTTAAAACCCTTATATTTCAAAATTTACCAAAGAATATCAGCACTTGTAATTCGTGTTTTTACCTAATAATCAAGCCAAAACTACCAACTTTTACATGAAAATCACCAAGATGAATATCACAAATCCCTACCACAACTATGTAGGCAATTTGTAAGAAATATTTAGGGTGAAAAACCCGAAAAAAATTTTAAACCACGGATATATCTTGATTAAAAGAGCACAAAACCAAAACTAACACAACAAAAAACCTTATTTCACCCCTTGGCTCTTGATACCAATTTTAGGTACACGGAATCCTTGGATTGTCTATGTGTTAGAATGATTAAGAAATAGGGAGAGAGATGAAGAACTAGAGAGAGAAAGTAGAGAGAGAAAGGAGAGAATGAGAGAAAGGAATGTTTATTAAAAGTGAAAAATGAGAATCAACCCTCCTAAGATGCTAGGAGGGGATATATATAGCCCACCCTACATGTGGGCTTTGTGGGTTATACTATTACATACTAGATCACGAGCCCATACTAGATGTATCTCGTTGGAGTGATCGATCTTTCCTAAATAAGTAAAAACGTATTTCCAAAATTTTTGTCACCCAAGTCAACATGCTACTAGACCAACTCCATTCTTCTCTAAGGGAGCTAATACACATGGAAAAAGACCCTTTGAAAGGACCCACACTTGGTCTAATAGACAGTGGGTTCCTGTAGCAAACCCTAATTTAGCCGCTAATAGAACAATCTATCCGCTGACATGGCAACACAAGCCACTGACAACCCTAGATTTGGTATTAGTATGGCAAAACTAGCTACCGTCAGACCTTATGTTAGACTATGTAAACAAATATATATAGTTAATAAGGGAAAAGGGTCTAAGGCAAATCATGTTTAACATGGAGACCTAAACAAGAGAAAAAATCTAATTTTGATGGTGTTTCAATGACCTGTAACAGATTTAAAAATCTTGAAAAGGTCATTACTAAACCTATTGGAACTAACTGGGTGTTTAGGGCCTAAAGGGATGAACAGGGGGTTGTTGCAAGGAATAAGTCAATTCTTGTTGAACAACCAGTTGAATCCAAGTCTTCCAAGGATTGGGTCTCCAAAGAAAACTAATTTGTTTTCTTTATGTGCATGGCATTCAAAACGGGTCAATGATCATGGATATTGGGATAGTGGATGCTCTAGGCACATGACTGGGAAGGAGGATTACTTAACAAACTTCACTCCTATCAACAATGGTGATAAAGTATATTTTGGTGGCAGTTATGGGACCATCTCTGGCAAAGGCACTCTAATCACCAACAATGTGAAGTTTGAGGAAGTCTTTTTGGTAAAGGAACTTGGTTATAATTTATTTAGTGTGTCACAAGTTTGTGACAACAAAAATAAAGTTCCTTTTACTGACACTGAATGTTTTATTAAGTAAAGACTTTGAGATACCTGCTGAAAGGTTCATTGAGTTTAGAACACCTAGACATAAGGACATTTATAATGTTAATCTAAATGGGATTAAAATGAACAATAATTTGTCTTATCTTTATGCTAAGGCTTTAGTGGATGAGTAATTTATGGCACATAACATGAATAGACTTGTTAGGAATGATCTTGTGAGAGGTTTACCCTTAAAAGCTTTTGAAAATTATCATATTTGTGTTGCATGTCTTTAAGGCAAACATATGGATTTATTTGGCCCTACTAATGTTAGCAGTCTTAATAATAAGTCTTACTTTTTGTTATCACAGATGACCATTCTAGATTTCAGTGGACCTTCTTTTTAGCTAACAAAAGTGATACTACTGAAACTTTAATTAATTTCATGACTCAAATAGAAAAAAAGCAGGTCATGAGGTTAACATTCTTAGGAGTGATAATGGTGGTGAATTTAGGAATCTGCTTTTAGATGCCTTCTGTATCAAGAAGGGAATTACTAGGGAACTTAGCAAATCTAGAACTCCATAGCAAAATGGTGTAGCTGAAAGAAGAAATAGAACTCTCGTAGAGGCAACTAGGACCATGTTACCAGATGCTAAGTTACCCATTGCTTTTTGTGTTGAGGCTGTCAATACAACATGTTATATTCAGAATAGAGACTTAGTCAATAAGTTTCACAATAAGACCCCTTATGAACTATTTTGGAATAGGAAGCCTAACATAGACTGCTTTAGACCCTTTGGATGTCATGTAGTTATTTTGAATACTAGTGATAACCTTGGGAAGTTTAATTCAAAAGGGGATGAGGGATATTTTATGGGATATTCTATGAACAACAAAGGGTATAGGGTTTATCACAAGAAGGATAGGAGAATCACAAAAAACATTCATGTTGACTTCTTGGAGAATAAACCCAGTGATCCTAAAGATGGACCAAATTGGCTGTTTGATTTAGAGCCTTTGTCCAGATCCATGAATTATATTCCTGTAACTAATCCAGAGTTATTGAAAGCCCCTATTGTTGATAATGCAGGTACACAAGCTAATAAGGTAACAGGATCACATGCAGCTGAGTTTACTCCTTCACTCAACATTCTCAACATACCTATTTGGACTGAAGAGTTCATTAAAGCATCTGTTGCTTAGAAAAGTGAGAAAAGATAGGAACAAGAAGAGCAAAAGAATGATGATGGTGTCAGCGGCCCCAAAGACATTGACACATTCTTTCAACATGTTGACACATTCATTTCAGCCGTTGACAGCTCTTCTTCAGACTATGATAAATTCATTCATGCGCTTATGGATAATTCCATAGATCAAAAAGAATGCATTGGACGGGTGCCCGGGCATTGAGAAGGAACGACGTTCCCTAAAGGTGTTGTCAGTAGTTTCAATCCATTCACTGACAATGTTCTTAATGATGATGATGGGTATGAGTATGTTGAGAACCCTGATATTACCAATTTGGAGACTACTATCCCTGATGGGGAAGGATTGAACTCCCATGTATCTAAAAATCATCCTCCCACTCAAATATTTGGACCTTTTACTTCTTCAGCTCCAACCAGAGGTAAAAGTAGGAAGCAAAGAGGGTTTATTGCTAATATCCACAAGAAGGAAGATAATGAGTGGATTTAAGAATGTTTATTTGCTTGCTTTTTATCACAATCAGAACCCAAGAAGATATTTGATTCTCTTAAAAAAGAAAGTTGGATTGAGGCAATGCAAAATGAGCTTCACCAATTTGCTATTTAGGATGGTTGGGAACTTGTAGACTGTCCCAAACATGTAAGACCTATAGGAGCACGTTGGGTTCTTAGGAATAAGAAAGATGAAAGAGGGATTGTGATTAGAAATTGCTAAAGGTTACACACAAGGAGGGTATTTACTATGAAGAGGCTTTTGCACCTATTGCTAGGATTGAAGCAATAAGGATTTTCCTAGCCTATGATTCATGCATGGGTTTCAAAGTGTACCAAATGGATGTTAAGAGTGGGTGGAACAATTAAAGAGGAAGTATATGTGATGCAACCTCTTGGTTTTAAAGATCCAGAGCATCCATATAAAGTCTACAGGGTTAAGAAGGCAATGTATGGCCTTCATCAGGCCCCTAGATCATGGTATGGTACTCTTTCTACATACCTAGTGGAAAATAGATTTAAGAGGGGCACCATAGATAAGACATTGTTTACCAAGCAAAATGGGAATGATTTTCTTATTGTACAGGTCTATGTTGATGACATCATCTTTGGTTCTATAAATCAAAAGATGAGTGATGATTTTTCCAAGTTAATGAATGATAAGTTTCAAATGAGTGACATGGGCGAAATGAACTTCTTTCTGGGTCTTCAAGTTCAACAAAGAGAAGATGGTAATTTTATCTCTCAAGATAAGTATGTAGCTGAGATATTGAAGAAGTTTAGATTCTCACCTCATGAAAAACGGGCAAGTACACCCATTGACAGAGAACACCCTTGGGGAAAGATTGGAGATGGTAAAAAAGTTGATGTCAAGCATTATAGGTCAATGATTGGATCATTGATGTATCTCACAGCATCTAGACAAGACATCATGTTTGTTTTATGTGCATGTGTACGTCACAAGGGTGACTCCCAAGGAATGCCATCTTCATGCTGTCAAAAGGATCTTTAGTTATCTTAGGTGTTATCCTAGCTTGGGATTGTGGTACCCTAAAGATTCTCCATAGAGCTTATTGGATACTCAGAGAGTGACTATGGAGGTGATTATGGAGACAGGAAATCCACAACTGGTGAATGTCAATTTCTGGGGAGTAGATTAATATCTTGTGTCACACCCCACCATGGCAGAATATGGGGCGCGACGTATGGATATCATCACAACATGGTGTGTCTTTAGAGATAGCTAAATGAAATAAGAAATATCATAAAATGGTGACACAAAAGTCATGACAATATCTCATCAATGCAGGAGTCTAGGTAAGTAGGTAATAGTCCTACCACTTACCCGAGACAAACAATAACATAAGCAAAACAAACATATAGGTGCCAACAGTATCACATATAAAACAATCAAAAGAAACTTAGAAGGAACGGGGATCTCCTTCTAAATGCATTCCTACGCAACTCCAAATCCTAGCCACTTATGTTCTCACGCTTAACCATAATATCACCTGAAAGAGACACTAAAACACGTCAACATAAAGTTGGTGAGAGTCATAGGTTTAGACTCAAACGCCAAAATCATACCATAAGTTGTGAATAATAAAAAAATCTAAGAAACATATGGACAATGTGATACTAACATGCATTAACAACTAATATTCAAAATTTAACAAAACAACCTAAATCCAAGGCTCCCAGCCTTACCAAACACCATACTCCCATAGGCGTCCAAACACCTATGAACCAATCCCAAGGCCCCGCCTTGCCAATATCCCCTTGGTACCAAGTCAAAACATAAAACAATCAAGAATCAACTAGCAGTTAATCACATAAGTATGCACAAGTCCATTACCAAACACAAAACATTCACATCATAATTTATAAAAAAAAGACAGTGTCTCTTCCATCCCATTTGGAAGTAATAAACATTAGTAAACATGGGACTACGAAACTCACCTGATTGAGCTTCTCCAAAAGTTCACGCACTAGCAAAAAACTAACAAACCAAAAACACATAATCAAAACATGAACCAATCACTAAAATGGCTCATCAACCTATGATGGACATCTAACCTCCTCCTATATAAATACCTCATTTATATGCTCTAAGCATCTCATTACAACCCTCTATAAAGCCCTTAACTCATTTTACTTCATAACCCGTCCCGTTAACATTTTACCCAAAACAGTCCCGGTTTTAGGTCTCCAAACTATAAGCCAACCGCCCACTTAAACATACCCATGATCTCTGTAAAAGGAATACTTATTCCCTTACATATGTTAGCTAACACCTCCCATTTTCCCCAACCTTAAAGCTACTGTTAAGGCCCTGATATATATATATATATATATATATATATATATATATATATATATATATATATATATATATATATATATATATATATATATATATATATATATATATATATATATATATATATATATATGTATATATACTTTTGACTATCCCGATTTTACTGATTTTGAACATACAAAAAGTTTGTTATGATTAGGGGGTCTTACCCTAACCCACAACCTTAGCCCCAATGCATATACTTCCTATAATATATAAAACATCTCCCATGTTCGTTTGAAAGTCCCAATGCAACCCTAAGTACCCCAAACAACCCAAAACTTAAAAAGAAAACAGGCTGACTTCAAAACTGTTTTGACCTTCGACTGTTGTAACCTGTTCTTGGCCCACTTCCCGACCTTCAATTTAGTTCTCGTTTCTTGCATTGGAAAGCCACTTCAATTACCTTTTCAGGGATACTTGGATCGAAAAATAAGATGTGGAAACCTTGGTTTCCGGATCTTTGAACCAACTAGGAATGCACCATGTTCATATGATTATACAATCAAAGCGGAATTAGAACACGACACATTAACAAGGTGTTTAGGCACGAATAACATGAATTAAAACAAATGGGATTGCTCATTATATTAATAACGAACAACCACTAGGTGTGTGTACATTGAATCCCACACCTAGTCGACACACACTTTAGGTTTACATTGTATATGAAAGTTATGAATAAACCTAATACCCTTGGTTCCTTTTATAGTGTAAGGATTAGGGTTTACAAGAGATAAGAATGAATAAACATGTGAATCTTCTATTTAAATAAGTATATACAGAATATATCCTGCATATATATCCAAATAGAAGCTTCTAAAGGCTTCTTGTCTACGTTTTGTAAATGCTTGAATTGCATGTGAAAATGCTTGAATTGATCTTGACAATGCTTGCTTCCATCAACGCCTAATTTGTACATGTCAACGCCTGAAAGACTCTTGTCAACGCTTAGACAATTACCTTCATGTTTTCTTCTTTTTTTAGTTTCTGCCACATCAACTTTTTTACCCAACAATCTTCCCCTAGTTGATAGTGGCAAAACTCTATGTGTATCTCTTGTAAGTTGTACATGATCTTCAAATTGCTTCCCCTCAAGTGTAGCACGTATTTCTTCCCCTTTTTGTCACATCAACAGGGAAGTAAACAATGTTTCAATCTTTGAAGATTCTCCAAATGTAGCTCTATGTAATGATCTTGAAGAACAATTAATATAATATTTTTGATGTAGAAGTAGAATAACCCAACCTTGTGTTCCATGTCTTGTACTATCCACTTGATAAAGAACTTATACCTTTAGAATTATAAGCAGACCTCGATCTCTTGTCAATATTCTCATCCTATGTGAGACACTGAGTACGATAATGTAATTCCTTCAAGTGTTATGACAAGTCTTCATCACCAACCATGTAAAGCACGAACAAGTTACCTTTAAAGTCTATGATTGGGAGTGCACGACTTTAAGATATGATAGAACACAAACTCGCGAAAATCTTCTTCAATCATCAAACTTACCATAAGAATTCTTCCCCTTAAGCTAACACCTCTTCATGAAGAACTTTACTACCTCATAAATTGTAGCTAACTCGCTTTAAGATCATTAATTCCGTTTAAAAATATCTGAGCCATAAATATCAACACGATATTCTAAATTAAAATAGAGATTCCATGTACCTTCGTGTGTAAATACCACCTTTTTGTGTGCTTAAAACGTACCAATTTTCTCAACAGCAGCCTTCCTTGTGTTGTCCAATATCCTCTTCTGTCCAATATCTCTATCAGTTGTATTGTCCGATATCGGACAATACCTATCAGCGTTGGAATTCATATATCAAACGACACTGTCAACCTATCAGCGTTGACTTATTCTGTCAGCGTCAAAATTAAGCCTGTCAGCGCCTAAATAACAAACGTCAGCGTCAACTTTAAACCTTGTCAGCGTCACACCAAGATCTATCAGTGTCACACCAACATCTATCAGCGTCTAAATAACTCCCATCAGCGGCTAATTGATCTAGGGTTTTATAAACCCTAAATCATTATTTCATGTGAAAATCCATAAACTGCAGTGAACTTCGACAGCGAATAACTTCTTCATAAATGCTCAGATCGACGATCCCTTTGGTGAGATCCTAGATATAAGTGTCAAGAACCTACAGATCGAATTTCACGACGATCCAACGGTTAACGAAGGAGAAATCACGTTTTTACTATTACTGTTCACAGAAAACAGCATATGACCCCTGCTGACTTCGACGCTTAATAATTTTTTCTTAGGGATAGATCTCGACAATCCCTCCGGTGGATATCTAGATATATGTATGTAGAACACACATATAAAATTTCGTGACGATCCAACGGTTCAATAAAAAGTTATGACCTTCTGAATACTGCTGCGCACACAAAAACGTCCAGAAAAACCCTAGACGGATTTTTCTTCTTTTCACCATACACGAACACCTTGTTGGTCCTAGCATCACGAGCCACGAGGCTCTGATACCAATTTTGGAAACCTTGGTTTCCGGATCTTTGAAGCAACTAGGAATGCACCATGTTCATATGATTATACAATCAAAGCGGAATTAGAACACGACACATTAACAAGGTGTTTAGGCACAAATAACATGAATTAAAACAAATGGGATTGCTCATTATATTAAAAACGAACAACCACTAGGTGTGTGTACATTGAATCCCACACCTAGTCGACACACACTTTAGGTTTACATTGTATATGAAAGTTATGAATAAACCTAATACCCTTGGTTCCTTTTATAGTGTAAGGATTAGGGTTTACAAGAGATAAGAATGAATAAACATGTGAATCTTCTATTTAAATAAGTATATACATAATATATCATGCATATATATCCAAATAGAAGCTTCTAAAGGCTTCTTGTCTACGTTTTGTCAATGCTTGAATTGCATGTGACAATGCTTGAATTGCTCTTGACAATGCTTGCTTCCATCAACGCCTAATTTGTACATGTCAACGTCTGAAAGACTCTTGTCAACGCTTAGACAATTACCTTCATGTTTTCTTCGTTTTTGAGTTTCTGCCACATCAACTTTTTGACCCAACATAAAAGTTTGTATAACTCCCTATACGATCAAAACAATTGACTCAAAATTCTGCCCAGTTTTTAAAAACGGGTTTAATTAAATTAACCTCATTAATTACACATAACCCCACCAATTACAAGCCCTAATTCACCTAATCATTATGATTTCATTAAAATACAGATTTTTATTTAAACCCTAACCTAAATCCATCATAAGATGATTATATAAACATTAAAAACTATTAAATTAAAAAGGGTTATTGAAGATTTACCTTTGATTTATGAAAACCCCCACATTTTATGAAGAACCCTAAATTTTTTATGAAACCCACGAATTTTCTTAGTCTCCAGGAGAAAATAATGAATTCTTGGTTTAGTATATACTTTATATAGAGTGTGGGTGAATCCTAGTCCAAGAATAAGCCCACTTTCCTTTTTTTTCCCTTCCCTTTTCTTTTAATCGTCCCAAACCGACTCCCCTTTATAATTTTTTTTTTCTTTTTATTGTTTAATATTATGTTATTAACAATACCTTAATTTACCTTAATTTATTTCAGCTCCTAAAGCCTCCAAAACCTCAAAACCGTAAAACTAGTCAGTTTTTACGCGAATACCGTAAAAGACGTAAAACATACAGTTTTATAAAAACTCTTAAATTTTGAAATAAACTTTATAACTAAGTCCTAAATGACTTAAAACCATCCCAAAAAATACTCACATGAATAAACACCTCATCCGAGACCTCTAAATGCTAAACCGTAAATCGTAAAAATACGATTTTCTATAATACATATACGTATACGTAAAACCACTAAATAACACCATCTCACTTCATAGTCACTACCATGTGAACTCATGAACATGAAATCATCACACATCGTTTCACTCACAAGGTACCCCGTACCGGAACCGATATCCAAACCATAATCTATACACACCAATTAGCACATAAACACGTAAAGACGCGTAACTAGCAGAAAATAAAACTAAGTGACGAACCTCAAAACTAGGGTTGTGACATCACTCCCTCCTAACAGAAATCTCATCTCGAGATTTACTCCTTAGGATCAAACATATCATAAGCAAACAACTGAGGATACTTGTTCTAAATGAATTCCTCTCATTTCCACGTGAACTTTAGTTCCAGTCTCAAATTACCACATATACTAACCAAGAATATTTAAATTCATTGCCAAACTCTTGACGTCACAGTCAATAAATCTCACAAATGACTCTATGATAAAACAAAACTCTTACTAACACAAATCCCGAATAACCGCACATGCAAATATGCATTCTCAAACAACATTTACCAATCTTAATACACGTAATATAACATGTATACCACTCATTTCCCCCAGGTAATTCTATGCTCATATGATACTGGTCCAATCTTTCCAAAGATCATAAATGGAACTACAAAACTCTACATCAACTCTTCCATTTTACCAAAACATACCACTCGTTACTATGGGTGAAACTTCCTACATAACTTTGTCACTAACTCTAGTGGTTTCCTCCTTTTCTACATAGCATCCCTTGTTGCTCTCATCCTTTCCATAAACACCATTACCACATTAGTAGCCTCTTTTACCAATTCTAGTCCACAATGGGGACAACTCAACCTATCCTTTTATATAGTGCCTCAAATGGAATTTATCGACTTCTAGTATGATAACCATCATTATATGAAAACTCAGCCATCGCTAATGAGTTTCCTAACTCCCTCTAAATCAATCACTCATGCCCTCAGTGTAACTCCTAAGGTTGTATAAATATCTCACTTGCCTATCCTTTTCTAGTTTGCTGGATATACTCATATCCAATCATGTTCATCGACTCCCTTTAGTCCGTACCCCAAACTACTTAAAAATTCCAATTTCCTTACGAAGTGACCTATGACGGTCTTTCACATATCCATTAGTTCTTCCAATCCAAATAAACTTATGATCTATACACATCATCAAAAGGACCGTTATCTTAGTTAGTCAATTAACTGCCATCCAAACCCATGTTACAACTACTTCCATTAAATTTGGATAGCTCATAGTAGCACCTATACACTTCTTTCTCACTTTTCTTCATGATTTTTTTTATACCCAACACTTCCTTTATACCTACACAATGTCCTACCTTCAAGGTCATATTTATCCTCATATTGTCTCAGTTAGAGCAAGCCCTTCGTCCCTATGGCACATCACACCTATAACTCCTCATCCATTCGATTATCGATACTAAGCCTCCCAAACAATCAGTATAGGTCAGTGTCATTTCCTTTTCCACACTACGACAATATTAGCCTGCTTTGTGCTTTATTCTACTCATTAGGCTCTACCAAAGTTTTACCTTCGGTTCCTATCTCGACCTATTTCATTCATGCTTCGCTTCTATACACACTTCCTTCTTCTTCCTCAACTCCTATCATACATCACGATGTGATGCTTCCCATCGTTTCTTCCTTTGCCATAATCCTTCATAAGGCATTCCATACATATTAGGCTAACTTTTACTCAAAGCCCTCTATCCCATCACATCCGTACGTAATCCTTCCAACTTTTCAACTACGTGACTTCTCATTCCTCTTGAAACATGAGATAAATTAGTCAGTCTATCGACTATCACCCAACTCTCATAGTACTTACTCCTCCACCCCATTATGTATCCCTTTCACCAATTTCTTCCTTACATCGCCCTTTCTAAGCTACTCCTATCTATGTAGGAAGTATAGTCTACGTCCCTTTTCTCCATATGATTGTCCAAGCTACGCAACATACATGTTGACGCGTTCTCTGCTTTAGACAACTCAACTCGTGCAACCTACATCCTTCATCCAAACAACCCTAATACGTCATCCATATAGTTTAAGTTCGTCTCAGCTTCACTTCATTCTTCTTATTCCATGTCTCATCAACCTTGCTTGTCTTTCCCAGATGGTACTTGGCCTTGCAATTTTTTCTTTCATCACTTAACTCCACCCATCACCTATTCCAAATGTTCAATCGAGATAATTAAACATGTGTTGGAGATGTTCATGATCTGTATAGATCATTCTCTACGTCTCATACCCCAAATTCCTCTAGCATTCTAGGCAGATATAACTATCCGACTCCACTAACTAAGTCTATCTAGTCATCTATACGCCAAAATTTTCCAAGTAGCTTCACTTGTTTTACTCACAACCAGTTCTCCTACTCCCTCCTAATAGGGACAGACTAGAGTTTCATGTGATTCCATGCGGATCACACTCTCATCTTATACCCACATTAGTCTCCATTTGTCTATTAAGCCATATTTTGAATTCTTATTTAAATCTCATACTTCTACTTTGGTCTTGCATCCAACATGAGGTACTTTCAATCATCATCTTCTAGGAATACTTGGTTCTCTCCTTCCATGGTTCTACCTATTCCTACACTATCCCGTCCAACAGAAATTCCATACTTCCAAAGATCTTTCATAACACATTCACAAAAACCGACTCTCTAATCACTTCTCCACGAACTTATCTAGCTCCGCTTCACTTCTCATCCCTCGATATTGATTGCCACAAAAATTCTATCCGCGTAGTCACTCGACTCCCCTTGTTACTTCCACGAGTTCTTAACCTCCCATGTCATGTATTCACTTCATCACGATCCACTGGTTCAGCTCTTTGTAGCTCCACTTCGATACTCGATATGCCCTTCTTCGTCACGAACCATACGTAAATTTCCCATCATAGTGCTTGTCACCCTTCCAGTCCTTGCAACTTTTGTGACTCCTTCGAAATCTCTTGCATCCTTCTTGCAGCCGACACGTAGTCCTTTCAGCTCCTTGCTTTGCGATGTAGTTCTTTACGCACTCCTTCTCGTCTCCATGATGTTACCTAGGAACTTCACACTACTAGTAGCTTCTAACTTCAACTCATCTACCACAATATTTCTAAAAGTACTTCAACCCCTCAATGGCTCACTCTTCCTTACTTGTTGTATTTCATCGATAATCAGCCTCCTACCAATCATTCCTTCACATCCATGTTTTCCTTCACGTGTCTACTATTACCTTGCCTCCATAACTATACCAATTCCCTTGCGTGTTATGTAACACCCCCAAATTTATACAACTCAATACAGCGGAAGACTCGTTGGTGTTACGGGATAGCACATTACTCACATCATAGACAACGCATAAAAATCGCGTCGTTTAATAATAAATCATTTCAATTCATAAATATCAAAGTTACATCGGTCCCAAGTCATATTAATTCATACAAAGTTTTACAAAGTGTTTGAATGGAAAATATTGTTTAAGTGCGGGCCATGAATTCTTGTTGTCTTCCCGAGAATTACCTTCAAGTACCTGAGATAAAACATGTTAAAAGAAAAGGTCAGCGATAACGCCGAGTGAATTCATAGAGTTTAATAAATTCCATCAATATAATATCAGTATAAAAGTATTACTGAAAATCATTTTGTACAAATCGTTTTGATAGGCCATGAAATAGCCAAAATCATTTTATACAAATCCTTATCGAAAATCATAATATAGGCATTTGCCTTAAAAATCGTTATACGAATCATTGTCGTTAAAAACACCATACAATACGTTTTGCAACGTTGTATAGATCAAATAAAACCATTATATGAATATGGTTATAAAAAGCCTCAAAAATCATTATACGAGCCAATGTCGTATAAACGTCATATAATACGTCTTATGACGTTGTATGAAAAATAAAAACCGTTATATGAGTATGGTTATGAAAACCAAAACACAAACATAATATCAATAGTATGACCCAGTATTGCTAGTCAGGCAATACATCGTAATTCGGAGCGTCTAGTAATATTTCATTAGTTTTGGATTATTATAAGCCGCATGACATTGTTACCTTACTAAACCAACAACGGGTAGCTAACCCGATACCAATTTTGCCCATCTAAAGTAGCGTGTCGTCACAAAGTTCACGCTATGGAAATCTTCTCATACATAAATTCGCTTACCAATCAATGTGGCACGACGGGGATCAACCGTCAAGGCGCGAACTAGGGTGATCGTCCCCAAATAGTACTATTAAATGCATAAGCGTCTACCAACTCCCCGTAGTTCACAATTCATGCTAATGGGACTTTTAGTGACATAACCTAACTTTAATAATCCATTATATTTCATCTATCGGGTCCATTAATCATTTATCGGGTCATACAATCGGGTCATTCAATCATTCGGGTCCAAAATCAATAAACAAACAATCGGGACAAATGGTGTCCTATTTTTATAAAAACTAACATGTTATCTCCCTCGCGGGTTTGTAAAACATTTATAAAAACATTTAAAAGAGTGCGAGGCTATGAACCCACGTTGATGTGGGAAGGCGGGTTATCGGCAATTCGGATGTACGGTACGTGCTTCAATCACGGAAACCTAGACAAATAATACTCGGTCTTAGACGTTTGTCCAATGACTTTCTAAAATTAACAATTATGTATACATATGATGATTATATATATATATGATGATCAAGTGGGTTTACATATTCTCGTTTACTCATTTTAGTGTTATATGTCGATAGCTTTTATACTAGTTTACTAGTTTTACCCATTTACGTGTCTTAAGTCCAAATAAGCTTATTATAAGTTATTTAACTTATTTTAATCCATTTTGTACTTATATTATCAGTACATACACTTTCAAGTTGGGCCCAAATGGGTTAAGTCCAATAAGTTCTTTTTATGGGTGTTTATCTTATTTAGTTTAATTATTAGCCCAAGTATTAGTCCAATATGTTTACTTAGCTCGTTAATGTCCGTATGCCCTATAGTTCGGGTTTTATTGGTTTTTACTTGTTATACATGTCTATATATCAGTATATAAGTTTTGTAAAGTTTTCATTAGACGGGTCCAACCATCTAAGTTTTATTTAACAAAAACGTTAATTTTACGGCAATAGCCGAAAAAGTCGTAAAAACAATGTTTATAGTTTTATAACTTATAAGTATCATTTCACTACCATTTATATAGGTCATTCATTCATTTACCCTTTTACATATTTATATAAATAAGTTCTATAAATTAGTGGGTTTTCATTTATATTTTATACTATAAATTTTGAGTGCTTATATAATAGTATTATTCTTTAATTTCCAAAAATCTGATTTTTATCTTCACTTTCAGCAAAACTGCCATATCTTGAGTTCTATATGGAGATAGAAGCTCAAATTTTTATCACATAAAATAAATGATATGTGCTACATTTAACTCTTCTATAGCTACTGTTGAATCATCTTCTAAATATTTTCTAAAAATCGTCTAAAACAGTAACCTCAGATTTATACCATAAACTTGTTTTGATCATATCTCACTCATTATTTTGATTCCATTGCATGGCCAACTCTCACATGTGTACAAGACTCATAGCTTACTGTAAATCCATTCTACTTCATCATTTTATCAGTTTACCATATGGTTATATACTGTTTTATACAGCCATCAAATTTAACCAAGATTTTAACCTTGTTTCATATGGTTTTTCACCTTTTTATCCATGATTATCAACAACAAATCCCCACATACCATTTTTATCATCATATAATCATCATAAATATATAAAATAGGAAATAAAATACATGTTTACATAATCAAAATATTAAGAAGATGAGGAGGACAATCTTTATACCACCAACTTGATGTAGGTTATGAGTTTGACATGGTTTTGGATGGAGAAACTTATGATGCACCAAGACCACCTTCATGACCACCATTCTTCATAGAAACCTTGTGGAAAATCAGCCTCAAGACACCAAGGAAACTCCTCCATGGATGTTATAACTTGCACCAATCAATAGGGCTTTAAAAGAGCTTCATCTTATGTGTAAATAACATAAGATTCCATGGTGAATTTTTGATCAAAGTGGTGTTTTAGGGTGAAGAATGGGACGGCACTTTTTGGGAGAGATGAGAGAAATGTGTGGTATTGCATGTAAGATATGAGAGGTAGTGGTTTGTTGTTTGTGGTTTTGTTGTGTAAAAGCTTACATTGTAAGCTTACTTACAAGTGTAAGATTTGGTAGCTAAACTTGACACATCAAGTGTTAAGTTATGTTGTGTTGGCCGGTTTTGATGGGGGTGGGACAAGTGTCCCACTTGTCTCATCCCCATTTATTTATGGGTACTCCTCGATTCTAGTTTCCTCGATTTGCGTGCCCTCGGGTCGGTTTACGAAAAACGTTTTTATAAATTATGAATCTATGTCACAAAACGAATCCAATAAAAATTGTCTTATCAAAAACGGAGTTCAAAAACGTAAATACGTAATCCTAAGGTTTCCGGTTTAGTCGTAAAGGACGTTAAAATAAAATCGTAAGTCCTAGTCTCTTCTCGTAAATTTGTGAGTTTATGAACCAACACAAATTTAAAACTCCAAAATAATATTCATGGACAAATTTATTTTCTGAAATGTCGGACTGTCACCAAGGACGGTGTATGTAAACGTAAGCACGTAACGTAGAATCCTCCGGTTTAAACGTAGTCGATGCTACTTCAAGACGTAAATCCAAATTTCTTCCCAAAAATAAGTGAGTTCATATTGTATCATTAAAATAATATTTTCAAATAATAT
Source organism: Glebionis coronaria (assembly GCA_025667525.1). Classification (NCBI taxonomy): domain Eukaryota; kingdom Viridiplantae; phylum Streptophyta; class Magnoliopsida; order Asterales; family Asteraceae; genus Glebionis; species Glebionis coronaria. The sequence continues at coordinate 180,433,016 of CM046882.1, forward strand.
TTGAGAATAAAATATCAATCGTAAATTGACGGATTGTCACAGCATTTACCCCTAAACAGGATCTTTGTCCTCAAAGATCATCTTACCTTATTACTCGCTTCTTATGGAGTTAAAGTCATGTGGGTATTTCCTCCACATTCTGTCTTTTCTCACAAGTGCAATTCATTATAATACGCGAGTTTCATCAAACATAACTACGGGAATAAGATCAGGCTTAATGTTGACTTACTTTCTCTATCCATGTTGTTCATGGGTTTCTGATGAATGCAACTTTTCGCCGATCTAAGCTTTATTAAGAATAATCAGAATTTCACTTTGATAGATATTCCATCAAGTGCGATTAACGAAACATAATTCACGCGGTTCTTGAAGTCCTAGGGTAGATCCAGCTTATATGCCTTTCAATCCCAACTTTTACATTATTTCAATGGTCCCATACAACGGGGACTTTTATCCCATGATTTGTCAGATCATGAATTCATTTTACCAAGGCTAAAAATTTTTGGCATAACTTCGCTACCCATTTGGCACTTCAAGATCTACATTTCATACTCACATAACTTCCTGCCCACTATCGACAGTTAATAATCAAATCCTAATTTCAACAATCATTTCAGATCTCGCGGGTCGGGTATTTTGCAAGGTTAGGTTCGCCATCATAGGAAACCTTAAACCTAAAAGACATGTCCAACTCACAGTGGGTGTATGTCAGATGTCTTTATCTCAACTTCTGCTTACAGATGCTCTAATATTTAGATCGTAACAAGATTCGATCTCAATCCTATTATGATGATTATCAATGATAATATCTCCAAAGGAAAACGATTAAACGGTCTATTACCAAAGGTCAATCATTCAAACATAAAACAACGCTTATATTACCTTGTATCATTACTTTACCTCGTCCCTTCGATTTGGGGTGGTATATAGTACTCTCAGCAAGGTTCGTTCTCAATGATTTCTGAGCAAATCTCTAGAAATTCGATGCGAAGCGAAGATCTTGATAAAGATGTTCGATACAGGCACACTATGTTTACATAATTCTTTTGCATTTATCATTAACGGGAATGATATTAGCAGATTTGGTCAGTCTGTCGACGATGACCCAAATCGAATAAAATTTAGATGATGACCTTTGCAATAGCTAAACGTTTACTAATGTATGAGGCGATGTCTGCCTTCATAATTTCCATCAGTACAACTTCTTCAGACAAAGATACTTTTAGTCATTAATGACATAAATAGAATACTTATACTTACAAATTCCAACATAAATATATCTTACAATTTTCCATATTTAGGCAACCATAAACGGCCTTTTAAAATATTTAACGCTATCGGCTTCTCAATTCTGATGGTTCACATTAGCCGCGAACCCCTTTTATTATCTATATTATCCTTCTTACAAACAACGTTTATTTTTATATCGTTCGGCAATTTATTGTGCACCTTCATTATTAAGGAACACGTCCTAATGGATTCTTTATCTTTTCTACATAATGCATTGGTATCTATATTCACTTCTCATGATGATATAATTATCATGTCCATAATTCACTCAGATATTCTTTCTATATTAAGTGTCAGTAATTACGTTCACTTTCTCCTAATGAAATAAATATCATAACTTTATTTATTCAAAATTCTTTCTTCATATTCTTTATGTTTCAGTTTCGTCTCAACTATCATTTTTATCAGTTTTTCTCAATCCGGCGTCTAAAGCGTCGATAATTATTATAATTAATTAAATAATTATTAGTTAATTTTTATGAAGCGTAAACGTAAAAGTTTTAAATTTCTTAGTTCGACCAATTATATAAAATGTTCAAAAATAATTTGAATTTAATTAACAGGATTCTTGTTGATTTATCGAAAATATTTAATAAGATTCGTAAATGTTCGAAAAACCTTTGTTTATACTTTGGTCAAAGTTTTCTTAGTTTAAAAAGTAAAAAGTGTCGTTTCAAATTTTCAGGTTATGGTATAAATGGTTTTCCTCAATCCTTTTTAAGTTATCTGGAGGTATACACAAACATTTACCCCTAAACAGAAGTTTAGTTAAATGGTTTGTGTATAAGGGAATAATCCCTTAGAATCCTTTGTTAAAACATTTGTCAAAACATATTTCCATTTCTTTTTGGTAATATCCAAAGTCTTAAAAGGGCTCTTAATTTTTGAAGAGTCTATATGCATACATCTTACCATTATTAATCCAACGGTCATTTTATGTAAAGGATTAAGTTTTTAATCCCTAAGCGTTAATGGTTCTAATCTTTGAAAAGTCAATATAGCTTCCATTATCTTATTAATCACACGGTTAAATCATGTAAAGTATTATGTCTTTAATCACGTGTTAATTATTCAAGGTATAGGTTTTCATTGTTTAGCCAATTCAGGGCAATCTATAATTAATTATTAACTCATTCTTATTCGTATTAACAAACAAATAGTCCTGAATGATCACAAGCATGAATTTATCAAATTACAGGCTACACACGTGATTCACCAATTTTATGAATGCTACATGTGCATTGGTCAATCCAGACGACATCACGTGAAACTCATAATGTTCATTACAAGTACCGGATGTAATGATTGGAATAGATAATCTTCTTCGCGGACGCGAAGTTGAAAATAACCATGCCGTGGATCAAATCTTTAAAACATACACTAGAACCTTGTAAATGATCGAACAAATCTTCCATTTCGAGTTATGGATATCGTTTTCGATTGTCAATTTACTCAGTTCGCAGTAATCTTATAAATATAAGGAAAGATAACACCATAGCTCTTCAGGATGACAGGCTTGGTATAATAAAATCTTTCTTAGACAACTCTTTCAGTTGTACGATAATTCCTTCAATTCAGATGGTGCTGACGTACAGTGCACAAGCCACAGGTGCAGCACCGGAAATATAATCAATACCAATTTCTACTTGCCTTAATGGAGAAAGTTTAGGTAATTCACCAATAAATACCTCCTAAAGTTTCAGATAAGATAAACATCTTTTAATAAATACATATTAGGTTCCTTCTTGATTATAATGTTTATAACTAATTCACAGCCATTCATGGTATACTTTTTAAGTCTAAATGCAGGATATGGTCATCCATCACGAATTATTTAGATCACTTTTGATAATCATCATCTTATCATTTAGGGAATTCTACTCGAGTTCCCATCAATTAAGACAATGTCGTCATGTCATAATCAATCAATCCATTCTACTGGCACTATCAACTTTCCAGTTTCATTGCCGTCGATAAGATGTGAACTTCTCAAAAGTCTAATAATAACTCATAATCCTTCATAAATTCAAGGATATATGGAGACATAACTAACCTTAAAAGAGCAAGGTTAATGCATAATCTACACGGGAGAATTTCAAATCAGATACAGACGAAAACATTTAACGAATATAAATATATCCCATGTTTTCATTAATTTGAGTACGCATTCGAAAGCTCCTCGGATCGTTACCCAGGTCATTCAAATGAAATTAAATCAAATGAAATGATAGGAACGTCGATACATCCAGTCGGGTATCAACACTCGATAATCAGATACTTTTCCTAAGAATCTCGCTACGGGAGAATTGGACAAGAAAGAATTGTCAATTGTCAAATAAGACAATTTCCACAGATGAGTAAATTCAACTCAGAAGAATAGATGCTACAGGCACATATATAGGTGTCCCTAACATTATGTCCTTATTTTACACTTCTTGCAGATCTCATAAGGTTTAATCTTTCACAATCTTCAAAGAAATTGTAGTGCTTATTAATCAGTTTTATGGTGACTACTAATCAGTCTTGCATAGTCCATTCCAAATTGTATGTAGGCGCGCAACTATATACAATTTCAAGATTAACAATGCAATACTCAGTTCGTCAAAATTTTATCATCATGTTTATAATAAAAACATTTTCATGCTTAATTCTTAGATAAGAATCAAGAATAAATTTTCAAAGATTTTCTTTGTTATGAAAACAATTAAGTTTTCCAATGTGTTTTACAACCAACTTCATTTTGATATCAGTCACTTATAAATCTCACTTTGAATAATCTTTATAGTGATGAAAATTAAATTTTCTCAAAGGATACCGTATTAACTTTATAAAAACAATGAGTGATCTGCAAAAGAGTGATGAAAGCTTGTTCACCAAAAATTAACTACGATATGATAGGAAATGAGCTTTTGCCAATCAATCATGAGGTTCATGACTTCGATGGCACTCAAGAATACAAAGAGAATAATTCACAACGTAACTTAAATCAAGATGAGTACTTGTTCAATGGTTGCATCACTAATGCGAGCATTAGGAAGAAGCAAGAAAGGATAGATAACATCGATACATGTAGAATTTAGCAATCAAAGGTAGTCTTTTCACTAATCATAAACAAGTCAAAATTGTACCGTAACACATTACATGTCACTATGTCATACAATTCTCAAAACTCATCCTACCAACTGATATCTCAGTTAAGTTAGGGATTTTTAAAAGATACCACAATGAATACTAATCTACAAGAGTCATTAGGTGTTCCACATGTCCCAGAAGATCCATCGGTCTCAATTCAGAAGAAGATTTCTTCGATTTATTTATCGGACACTGGGCATCCTCGTTAGTGGACAATGGCCTAGGAACAACACTTAACACGAACCTACAATCAATTAAAACCTTATAATTAAATCACAGAACTCAAAAACTTCCTCTTAACAATTTCATATTCCATACAAGTTAAATTTTTACTTCATTCAAGTTTTAATCAACTTATACTCAATTCGATATCCTACCTCATATTCCAATATTTTCTATCTTATTCTTCGGCCTTGTAAAGGCAATACAATCTCAATATGAATCAACACTTAATTTCCAGTCCTATATTTCTTACAACAACAATTACCAAATGAGTCTCTAGTATGAGATGACTCATATATTCAATTAGACTTCTCGGAAAGGTATTAGTGGCATGAGGCTTTGGGGTAATGGTTCCAATGACAGCCTCAAGTGCAACATTCACCCTTTCGATTTCGATTTAAGAATTGGATGACAACGAATCAGATGACATCTTTCTAGGTGGTAACGTTTTGTCAAACTTCACTCTATAAGGAAAGATCGTCATGACATCGATATCAGATTTAATCTCGCCAATTCTTCTTCAATATCACAATCAACTAATACCTACACTTCTACGAATATCAACCATTTGTTGGGATCATAAATATCCGCAACTTGGTTTAGATCGAGAATAGCTAGAATTCCTACGAGAATAGCTTCGATTAATTACTAGGGAAGTTAGGATTTCTTGTGACAATCTACGTCGTATAAATACCTCGTATAAATATCAAAATAATCATCAAACAATCATGTAATAAAATTACATCATATATATATATAATTCAAGTCATATATATATATTAAAATAACACTTCTCAGTCTTGGCCTTGTCGGTAACTCGGGAATTCTTCGGCACCGTTATAGTCAAAAGATTTTTAGACATTTTTAGAAAAATGTTTTTAGTAAAAAGATTTTGAAATGTTTTATTCAAAACCTTGGTTTTAAAAATCTTTCGTTCTCTATAACGAGAGTTCTGATACCAAACTGTAACACCCCCAAATTTATACAACTCAATACAGTGGAAGACTCGTTGGTGTTACGGGATAGCACATTACTCACATCATAGACAACACATAAAAATCGCGTCGTTTAATAATAAATCATTTCCATTCATAAATATCAAAGTTACATCGGTCCCAAGTCATATTAATTCATACAAAGTTTTACAAAGTGTTTGAATGGAAAATATTGTTTAAGTGCGGGCCATGAATTCTTGTTGTCTTCCCGAGAATTACCTTCAAGTACCTGAGATAAAACATGTTAAAAGAAAAGGTCAGCGATAACGCCGAGTGAATTCATAGAGTTTAATAAATTCCATCAATATAATATCAGTATAAAAGTATTACTGAAAATCATTTTGTACAAATCGTTTTGATAGGCCATGAAATAGCCAAAATCATTTTATACAAATCCTTATCGAAAATCATAATATAGGCATTTGCCTTAAAAATCGTTATACGAATCATTGTCGTTAAAAACACCATACAATACGTTTTGCAACGTTGTATAGATCAAATAAAACCATTATATGAATATGGTTATAAAAAGCCTCAAAAATCATTATACGAGCCAATGTCGTAAAAACGTCATATAATACGTCTTATGACGTTGTATGAAAAATAAAAACCGTTATATGAGTATGGTTATGAAAACCAAAACACAAACATAATATCAATAGTATGACCCAGTATTGCTAGTCAGGCAATACATCGTAATTCGGAGCGTCTAGTAATATTTCATTAGTTTTGGATTATTATAAGCCGCATGACATTGTTACATTACTAAACCAACAACGGGTAGCTAACCCGATACAAATTTTGCCCATCTAAAGTAGCGTGTCGTCACAAAGGTCACGCTATGGAAATCTTCTCATACATAAATTCGCTTACCAATCAATGTGGCACGACGGGGATCAACCGTCAAGGCGCGAACTGGGGTGATCGTCCCCAAATAGTACTATTAAATGCATAAACGTCTACCAACTCCCGGTAGTTCACAATTCATGCTAATGGGACTTTTAGTGACATAACCTAACTTTAATAATCCATTTTATTTCATCTATCGGGTCCATTAATCATTTATCGGGTCATACAATCGGGTCATTCAATCATTCGGGTCCAAAATCAATAAACAAACAATCGGGACAAATGGTGTCCTATTTTTATAAAAACTAACATGTTATCTCCCTCGCGGGTTTGTAAAACATTTATAAAAACATTTAAAAGAGTGCGAGGCTATGAACTCACGTTGATGTGGGAAGGCGGGTTATCGGCAATTCGGATGTACGGTACGTGCTTCAATCACGGAAACCTAGACAAATAATACTCGGTCTTAGACGTTTGTCCAATGACTTTCTAAAAATAACAATTATATATACATATGATGATTATATATATATGATGATCAAGTGGGTTTACATATTCTCGTTTACTCATTTTAGTGTTATATGTCGATAGCTTTTATACTAGTTTACTAGTTTTACCCATTTACGTGTCTTAAGTCCAAATAAGCTTATTATAAGTTATTTAACTTATTTTAATCCATTTTGTACTTATATTATCAGTACATACACTTTCAAGTTGGGCCCAAATGGGTTAAGCCCAATAAGTTCTTTTTATGGGTGTTTATCTTATTTAGTTTAATTATTAGCCCAAGTATTAGTCCAATATGTTTACTTAGCTCGTTAATGTCCGTATGCCCTATAGTTCGGGTTTTATTGGTTTTTACTTGTTATACATGTCTATATATCAGTATATAAGTTTTGTAAAGTTTTCATTAGACGGGTCCAACCATCTAAGTTTTATTTAACAAAAACGTTAATTTTACGGCAATAGCCGAAAAAGTCGTAAAAACAATGTTTATAGTTTTATAACTTATAAGTATCATTTCACTACCATTTATATAGGTCATTCATTCATTTACCCTTTTACATATTTATATAAATAAGTTCTATAAATTAGTGGGTTTTCATTTATATTTTATACTATAAATTTTGAGTGCTTATATAATAGTATTATTTTTTAATTTCCAAAAATCTGATTTTTATCTTCACTTTCACCAAAACTGCCATATCTTGAGTTCTATATGGAGATAGAAGTTCAAATTTTTATTACATAAACTACATGATATGTGCTACATTTAACTCTTCTATAGCTACTGTTGAATCATCTTCTAAATATTTTCTAAAAATCGTCCAAAACAGTAACCTCAGATTTATACCCTAAACTTGTTTTGATCATATCACACTCATTATTTTGATTCCATTGCATGGCCAACTCTCACATGTGTACAAGACTCATAGCTTACTGTAAATACATTCTACTTCATCATTTTATCAGTTTACCATATGGTTCTTTACTGTTTTATACAGACATCAAATTTAACCAAGATTTTAACCTTGTTTCATATGGTTTTTCACCTTTTTATCCATGATTATCAACAACAAATCCCCACATAACATTTTTATCATCATATAATCATCATAAATATATACAATAGGAAATAAAATACATGTTTACATAATCAAAATATTAAGAAGATGAGGAGGACAATCTTTATACCACCAACTTGATGTAGGTTATGAGTTTGACATGGTTTTGGATGGAGAAACTTATGATGCACCAAGACCACCTTCATGACCACCATTCTTCATAGAAACCTTGTGGAAAATCAGCCTCAAGACACCAAGGAAACTCCTCCATGGATGTTATAACTTGCACCAATCAATAGGGCTTTAAAAGAGCTTCATCTTATGTGTAAATAACATAAGATTCCATGGTGAATTTTTGATCAAAGTGGTGTTTTAGGGTGAAGAATGGGACGGCACTTTTTGGGAGAGATGAGAGAAATGTGTGGTATTGCATGTAAGATATGAGAGGTAGTGGTTTGTTGTTTGTGGTTTTGTTGTGTAAAAGCTTACATTGTAAGCTTACTTACAAGTGTAAGATTTGGTAGCTAAACTTGACACATCAAGTGTTAAGTTATGTTGTGTTGGCCGGTTTTGATGGGGGTGGGACAAGTGTCCCACTTGTCTCATCCCCATTTATTTACGGGTACTCCTCGATTCTAGTTTTCTTGTTTTGCGTACCCTCGGGTCGTTTTACGAAAAACGTTTTTATAAATTATGAATCTATGTCACAAAACGAATCCAATAAAAATTGTCTTATCAAAAACGGAGTTCAAAAACGTAAATACGTAATCCTAAGGTTTCCGGTTTAGTCGTAAAGGACGTTAAAATAAAATCGTAAGTCCTAGTCTCTTCTCGTAAATTTGTGAGTTTATGAACCAACACAAATTTAAAACTCCAAAATAATATTCATGGACAAATTTATTTTCTGAAATGTCGGACTGTCACCAAGGACGGTGTATGTAAACGTAAGCACGTAACGTAGAATCCTCCGGTTTAAACGTAGTCGATGCTACTTCAAGACGTAAATCCAAATTTCTTCCCAAAAATAAGTGAGTTCATATTGTATCATTAAAATAATATTTTCAAATAATATTTGAGAATAAAATATCAATCGTAAATTGACGGATTGTCACATGTTATTTGCCCCACATTACCATTAGTAGAAACTTTCTATTCTACCCTCACATCCGCTAGTACTTTCATCAATCTCCTCATGATACTTCAACCAACTTCCCATAGCATGACATCTCGTTCCCACTACCAGTCAACTAACTTTACTTACTCTCTTATTCTCGTAACCAATCTAAGTTTCAAAACTCCACAAATCTTAATCGTTCCTTCAACACAACCTTTAAACTAAAATACATCTCTCCATTCTAATATCTAACCATAAGTAACACTACCCAACTCTATCCACTCATCCTAACGTTTCCACAACCGCATAACTAAATTAATCATGACGTGTAAACAAAGAATTCCAAACAATCGTGTCCCAAAATAAAATAAAATATAGGGTAAAACGAACCCTAGCCAAAACAACTGAAAACAAAACAATGTAATCCGAAAGATCAATGGAGTGTGCCAACAACGAAAAAATTAGACTTGTCATGATTAGTATTACCAAATTTCGATACATTAGAAAATTTTAAACTTTCGCCCTATTTAGTTACTCCTCATAAGAACCAAACTTCAATACTACCAAAATCAATCATACTCATTTTTAATCAATAACTCATCTGTTTATCTTCATCATTTTATCCAGATATCAACTAGTTAGTATACTACAATCTTATTCTAACCATTATCTTGTTTACCCATATTAAACTTATTTCACTTGTTATAATGAAACCAATACATGTTTATAAAATACAGTGTTTTTTTTCATTTTATTGTATATTATTATTATTATTATCTTATAAAATCCATTTAGGCTGGTTATAACTAAACTACTACACATTTACAAGGTGTGGTGTTATTATTATCATTACTATAATAAAATCTCCCTTTTTGCTCTTTCCGTCTAGTTAAATACTTCTAAAATTTTAACTCTACTTAAGAAATTTTTTGTAAAATTTATTTACCCCTTTAAAATGTATTATCACATGTTACATAGAAAACTAATCCAATTATTTTCAAGACAAATTTTTTTTATAACTTACTACCACAAACTTAAAAAAAAGATATGTAAGTCACGATATCATACCATCCACTTACAAATTATTTTCAAAGTCGTTTTCCTATAATTAGCCAGACTTATTTGCAAGAAAATTTAGTAGTTCTCATTAATTAAAATACATACCCGAATGTAGACACACATCAAAAGACTCAAAACGTCATTGGAACTCCATTAAACTCCAGCACCATAAAACACGAGCAAACACAAGGTACGTTCAAGTTATAATAAGTTAATAACTACTGGACGACCATATATCATAACTTAACACATACTAGTATATATACATCCGCATATATATACCTATTAAATCTATCAAAACATACTCGTTATCATACATGTCAAGTCAATCGATCGCGTCATACACTCGTTTTTCCATACGAGTAATCACCATCTCCCCATCTCACCATGCCACAACAGAGCACAAAAACCATATAATATAAATATACCCAAAATCCACATCTCATCATATACAAGCATGTACTTACCTTCTTTCATGAAATCATACTTAGGAACCCATTGAAGTTGTGGTACTTGTATAACTATGTTGGCCACCATACTTATACAATTACCCTTTTGCAAATGCACTCCCTCCTATGATGACACTTATAAGAATCAATACAACACATAACACATAAATCCATCAACTCACCTAAGCACATAACCACATAAACAATAAGGTCTAAAACTCCAACTATTAATTAACATAGTCAAACTTTAAAATACATAAATCCATAGTCTAGCTAAAACAGCATAGACTAAATCCAAAACGAAAACATAATCAGTTATAAGTCATGTCGCCCATAAGAGTGGAAACGGCTTAAAATCCTTCATACCCACCTACTCCTAATAACTCGAACCACCACATAATTCTTAGGGAACATGACTTAAGCATCGAAAGAAAAATACCCTACCTCAGGTACATAAAATAACCCAACAAAAGTTAGAAACTACCATATACTAAATTATGTAGTATAGTGTACAATTTAAGCAAAATACGACAATGACTAGCGTGGATGATTATGGTTCAACCAGCACTAGTCACACCCCGAAAAGAAAAATAACTTGTGGCTAAGGATGAACATACTATGGTTCAATTCATACTAGTCAAAACATCGCAATAATTAACATCCAACCACATAGATTAATATAAAATGCACACATACTCCTATGACGCCTATATGCAAGGACCCTTAAGCTATAGACTAGGCTACGAAACTAGGCAACCTAATTCTCTATAACCATTGGCTTTGATACGATTCTGTCACACCCCACCATGGCGGAATATGGGGCACGACATATAGATATCATCACAACATGGCGTGTCTATAGAGATAGCTAAATGAAATAAGAAATGTCATAAAATGGTGACACAAAAGTCATGACAATATCTCATCAATGCAGGAGTCTAGGTAAGTAGGTAACAGTCCTACCACTTATCCGAGACAAACAATAACATAAACAAAACAAACATATAAGTGCCAACAGTATCACATATAAAACAATCAAAAGAAACTAAGAAGGAACGGGGATCTCCTTCTAAATGCATTCCTACGCAACTCCAAATCCTATCCACTTATGTTCTCACGCTTAACCATAATATCACCTGAAAGAGACACGAAAACACGTCAACATAAAGTTGGTGAGAGTCATAGGTTTAGACTTAAACGCCAAAATCATACCATAAGCTGTGAATAATAACCAAATCTAAGAAACATATGAACAATGTGATACTAACATGCATTAACAACTAATATTCAAGATTTAACAACACAACCCAAATCTAAGGCTCCCAGCCTTACAAACACCAGACTCCCATAGGTGTCCAAACACCTATGAACCAATCCCAAGGCCCCGCCTTGCCAATATCCCCTTGGTACCAAGTCAAAACATAAAACAATCAAGAATCAACTAGCAGTTAATCACATAAGTATGCACAAGTCCATTACCAAACACAAAACATTCACAACATAATTTATAAAAACAAGACAGCGTCTCTTCCATCCCATCTGGAAGTCATAAACATTAGTAAACATGGGACTATGAAACTCACTTGATTGAGCTTCTCCAAAAGTCCGCGCACTAGCAAAAAGCTAATAAACCAAAAACACATAATCAAAACATGAACCAATCACTAAAACGGCTCATCAACCTATGATGGACATCTAACCTCCTCCTATATAAATACCTCATTTATATGCTCTAAGCATCTCATTACACCCCTCTATAAAGCCCTTAACTCATTTTACTTCATAACCCGTCCCGTTAACATTTTACCCAAAACATTCCCGATTTTAGGTCTCCAAACTATAAGCCAAACGCCCACTTAAACATACCCATGATCTCTGTAAAAGGAATACTTATGCCCTTACATATTTTAGCTAACAACTCCTATTTGCCCCAATCTTAAAGCTGCTGCTAAGGCCCTGATATATATATATATATATATATATATATATATATATATATATATATATATATATATATATATATATATATATATATATATATATATATATATATATATATATATATATATATATATATATATATATATATATATATATATATATATATATATATATATATATATATATATATATATATATATATATATATATATATATATATACTTTTGACTATCCAGATTTTACTGATTTTGAACATACAAAACGTTTGTTATGATTAGGGGGTCTTACCCTAACCCAAAACCTTATCCCTAATGCAGATACTTCCTATAATATATAAACCATCTCCCATTTTTGTTTGAAAGTCCCAATGCAAACCTAAGTACCCCAAACAACCCAAAACTTAAAAAGAAAACATGCTGACTTCAAAACTGTTTTGACCTCTGACTGTTGTAACCTCTTTTTGACCCACTTCCCTACCTCCAATTTAGTTCTAGTTTCTTGCATTGGAAAGCCACTTCAATTAACTTTTCAGGGATACTTGGATCGCAAAATAAGAGTTTGTAGAACTCCCTATACGATCAAAACAATTGACTCAAAATTTTGCCCAGTTTTTAAAAACGGGTTTAATTAAATTAACCTCATTAATTACCCATAACCCCACCAATTACAAGCCCTAATTGACCTAATCATTATGATTTCATTAAAATACAGATTTTTATTTAAACCCTAACCTAAATCCATCATAAGATGATTAAATAAACATTAAAAACAATTAAATTAAAAAGGGTTATTGAAGATTTACCTTTGATTTATGAAAACCCCCAAATTTTATGAAGAACCCTAATTTTTTTATGAAACCCACGAATTTTCTTAGTCTCCAAGAGAAAATAATGAATTCTTTGTTTGGTATATACTCTATATAGAGTGTGGGTGAATCCTAGTCCAAGAATAAGCCCACTTTCCTTTTTTTCCCTTCCCTTTTCTTTTAATCGTCCCAAATCGACTCCCCTTTATATTTTTTTATTTTTTTTTATTGTTTAATATTATGTTATTAACAATACCTTAATATACCTTAATTTATTTCAGCTCCTAAAGCCTCCAAAACCTCAAAACCGTAAAACTAGTCAGTTTTTACGCGAATACCGTAAAAGACGTAAAACATACAGTTTTATAAAAACTCCTAAATTTTGAAATAAACTTTATAACTAAGTCCTAAATGACTTAAAACCATACCGAAAAATACTCACATGACTAAACACCTCATCCGAGACCTCTAAATGCTAAACCGTAAATCGTAAAAATACGATTTTCTATAATACATATACGTATACATAAAACCACTAAATAACACAATCTCACTTCATTGTCACTACCATGTGAACTCATGAACATGAATCATCACACATCGTTTCACTCACAAGGTACCCCGTACCGGAACCGATATCCAAACCACAATCTATACATACCAATTAGCACATAAACACGTAAAGACGCGTAACTAGCACAAAATAAAACTAAGTGACGAACCTCAAAACCGGGGTTGTCACATCTTGGCAATGTAAGAAACAGACTGTGGTGGCCAATTCAACAACTGAGGCTGAGTATGTAGTTGTTGCTGCTTGTTGTGGGCAAGTGCTATGGATTCAAAATCAGTCGCTGGACTATGGGTACAATTTTATGCATACCAAGATTTTTGTAGATAGTAACAGTACATTATGAATAATTAAGAATCATGTACATCATTCTAAAACCAAGCACATAGAAATTTGGCATCATTTTATAAGAGATTGTTTTGAAAATGGTTTAATTCATCAGATAAAATTGACACAGAGGGTAATGTGTCTGATCTTTTAACAAAACCTTTTGATGTTGGGAGGTTCCAGTACTTTGTCTCAAGTATTGGAATCCTTAAAAATGTGGTTTTTAATAGCGATGTAAAGTATGTACAGTATATGCACTTTTATTAACCTTTGTGAAAGTTAGATTTTTCCACTATATTTTCTATCCACTGACACAGGTTTTCTATCCGCTGACAAGTGGAAAGAAGCCGCTAACAGCATATGTATTAGTTTTTGTGGTTTTTATCTAACAATGCAGGAATGTGGAGCGTTGTAAAAATGGATAATGAGTTGCTTATGGACTGAAGGGGTGTGCCAAAAGTTTATTTATGATGGTTGGAATTTGTACATTCCTATCTTAAAATAAATATTTTGTCATATATATTTTTAAAATAATTGTAAGCTTTGTTTAAGGGGAGGTTTTTAGGAAAACCTTTAGGATTTTGGGTACTCTTAGAGTGCTCTTATCATAATTCTAGATTGTGTCCACTAGTGAGTAGGGGTTAGAAAATAGTGAAAACTTTTTCTTTATAAAATTGTTGGAATTTCTAAACCTTGAGGCATTGTATCATGCATGTTGATCCCAAACATAGATCGATTTAGCTTTATGTATACGATATTATATCAAGTTATACACGTAGAGAAACCTTTGTATATGTATAAAGTAATCTAAGTGTTATGCAGAATTAAGACTTAAACAAGAACACACAAAGATGTAAACAAACTTTCACTTGATTGATAATAACAAACTTGCTTACAATGAAAGTGTTTAACGTATGAAAACATATGTTGAAAAATAACCTAAAGGTCTTCTTTTATAGACATAAGAAGCCTTGTACAAGAGTCTACGTATCAACTATTCTAGGTAAAGATAATTATAGAAAATACAATGTTGAACTTATCTTTACTAGAAACAAACTAGAAACAATATACCCGTAGACTAAATCTTTCCATCAGTGCTTGTCTTCAATGTATCAACGCTTGACTCCTTCTTGTCAACGCTTGATCTGTCAGCGTTTGTTTTCTTCCTATCAACGCTTGTTTTCCTCTTGTCAGCGCTCAAGTAGACTGGCTATATTTTATTCCCAACAATCCTCCCCTAAACTTGATATCTACTCTAGTAATCAAGTTTCTGAATAAACATTAAGAACTAGGAGGAATCTTACAACATTTATCATATTGGTAATAAATATGTCTGATCAAATCTTTGGCCACGTCACTTGAATAATCAATCTCCAGCTGTGTTGTCTTCATCTTCTCCAAGACTTCCTTAGACATGGAATACTGACCATCTACAAGTAGATACTCAGCAAACTTTGTATAACTCAATTAATAAACACCAGCAGCTGAATAAAAACGCCATTGAAGACCACTTAGGTCATCTTCAAGATCCTTCCAAACAGCAGGATCTTCATCTCTTGGTCCACACATTCTCTTGAATGTTGACCATAGTTTTTTTGCATTGACTGAATTAGGAGCTTCAGTCTCATACTTGGCCTCTAACAACCTCCATAGGTCGACCAAGTCTTCTCTATCAAAACTTGCAAATAAAGATATAAGTGTAGTAAAAGTGTGAACCTCTTTCCCATACCTGCCAATCTTCTAAAACCCACATTCATCTTCTTCATAGCTTATAATAGGGTTTCTGGAATCAAGAGGTAACACTTGTACCATATCAGAAGCTTCCAATGGTGAGAGCTTGAGGCTCCTTCTTATAACAACTTCACTTGGATTCAACCTATCCATATCTTTAAGAAACTCAAGAGGGATTCCCTTCTTCACAGGTCTGGGAACAATCATTACCTTTTTAAGCTCCATTTGTTCTGCAAGTTCTTCTTTCCTTTCATCAGAAAGAAGTCTTAGAGTGTTTTCTTCCTGCACTCTTGCCCAAATGGTATAAGCTTTGAACTCCAACTCTTCAAATGACAATCCAATCAATTTCTTTTAAGTCCATCATGTTCCATGGCATCTGATTAGCATGAAGTACAACTCCCTTCTATCCCTTTTCAGCATTGAGAGAATATTGCTAGCTCTGTGTTTCAGAATTACCTTGCAATCTTTTTGTACTCTTAGAAGAATCTCCAAACCCCATATCTGGTCTAAAATAGTCAAATGTGGATTCTCCATACACCTATCTTCCTAAGCATGGTACATCTGAACAACTTCTGGCATATCAAAATCTACTTGCGATTTCAACTCATTCAACTTCTCTCTTGCCAAATCATCACCATACTCAAGTCTTTCTGGTTGTTCTATAATCATCACACTTGAGTCTGAACTGGCTTCATCACTTCCTTCTTGTTCTTCTGAAGTGACAACAAAAGGTGATCCACCAACCCTCTTTCTTTCTTGTTCCATAATTTGTGCAGCCAACCTTCTATCAAACTCAACCTGTGCTGCATCCTTTGGAACTTCTACTTCTACCATTTTTCCTTTACCCTTATCTAATGGATCAATGGTGGGTAAGGATGATGGTAATACCTGTGAAGAAACTTCTTTGATGATGGATGAAGACTGGAATACATTTACCTCATCTACAGGTCTGTCAACGCTCAAATTTGCCTTGTCAGCGTCCAATTTACTCATGTCAGCGTTCAAATCTTGCTTGTCAACGCCCAAATTACCTGTCTCAGCGCCTCTTGTAATCTCTTCCAACATGGCTATAAAAGACAAGTTTAAGTTTGTAGGAGTAACTAGAGACGTATCAAAACCTGTCTGTTTCTTCAACTCAGTAAGGGCTTCAGCAACACCCAAAGATTCTGCATCATATGAACCTTTTCCACTCATATCAAAGGGCTCTGTAGCAGCTTCATGTGAGCCTTTATCACTCAAATTAGCAGGCCCTGTAGCAGGTTCCTCCCCTTTGTAAGAATCCTCCTCTGATAAAAGGACCCTTGTCTGTCTCCTCCTTGACTCAACTGTCTCCAAAATAATAATCCTCTCCCTCAATTGCTTGAGTTCAAGGCCTTGTGTACTGACTGTTTGTACAAAGTGTGCATTTTTCTTTTGCAAGCTAATGCAGACAGCCGTCAACTCCATTAATGTCATTGGTTCCAATCTGCCCTCCTCTAAAATGGGTATTTGACCTCCCAAGTTAGATTCATGGGGCATGGATGAGGTCTTAAAGATGTTAGGACTATCTTGGCCAGCATCTAAGCCAGAACCAATAGTCCCAGCCTCATAAATAGCACCAACCACACTTGTGGTTGTGGTTCTCTTTGCTACATGGCTAGGACCACCAGAGGAGAACACTCCAGTAGTCCTTTGGCGTTTTTGCAACCTATTGTGGTGGGGTAGAAGATGATGTGGATTGGGTGGATGTGGGTTGGTTAAGGGGTGTTTGGGTCTGTGAAGGATTTGTGTCAACGTTTGGATTAGGTGTATCAACACCAACATTTAATGTGTCAGCGTCAAAGGGTTCTTGGTCAATTTGCATGTGTTGTGGTGAAGGTAAAGGTTCTGGTATTGGGTCAAGTTGTGGTTGAGGGTCTGGTTGGGGTTGTGCTACTTAAATGACAACAATCATAGCTGGGGTGAGAGGTAAGTCACGGTGAGGGGATGAGTTCATCTTTGTAAAAATTGCTTTCTTTTGCACAGGGATCTCATAAAAATCATCATGATCCCTTGTGCAGTAATTTTGGACATCAAAAACCATTTGTAAAAATCTGGGATAAGCTAAAGTCATTTTATTCCCTTTGTTTTTACACATGCCCTCAAAAATCATTTTTGAATAATTAAACTTTTGCCCAGTAGCAATGCACACAATAGCACTAGCAATGGATCTATTAATCTCATTGTGTGCAGTACACTTGGAACTAAAACATTGTAAGAGGACATGTATTAGGTACTTCCAGGCTGGGGGAAACTCCTGTTTATGATATTTGTTTAAAGTTCCCTCATCAAGGAAAGGATAACCCAAAGCCCTTAGTCCTTGTTCTATTTCATTAATGGGAAGGGTGGTTATACCATCTGCATCATCAAGATGCAAAGCCTGGCGAACCAAGGCTTCAGTAACCACCCATGTGCGCCCATGAACAATAGATGATAATGTAGTCACATTATTAACTGTTGAGGAACTAACATTGTTCCAAAACTGCTTAATATGTGTGACAGAGATGAGAGGAGCATGAGAAAGAGCATACCTAATTGGGGATGCATTCAAATACGCCACCATCTGGGTATATTGGGGAAACAGAGTATCATCAGCGTCCAAATATGCTATCATGTTATGTTGACTCCTGAATCCCAATACCAAATCACTTGGTTTAAATTTTGGTGCCATTGTTGAAAGCTGTTTGAATGATTGATAAAGATGAAGTATAGGAGAAAATTTTGTTAGACAAGAATGATAGGTACCCTGTTTAAAAATAGGAGCCAAATATATAGGAGAGAAATATGCATGTGATTAGTAAAAAATGAGGCAACTATTTTCAAAATACAATCATGAGGATATTGAAAATAAAATAAGTTATCTCATGCATTAAATGAAAGTTATCTGCTCCCAAAATTATGGCCCCAAAATTCGTCAAAAATAACAACTGGGTAGGTCCCATTAAGTGTCAACGGTCAAAAATAACCCATCAACGCCCAACGGCTATATTCTTGTCAACTTTTGCCAAAGCCATGTCAGCGTCTAAATTGGTCACAACAACGTTTGGAAAAATACTTGTCAGCGTCCAAAAATAAAAATATTAAAAATGAAAAAGGACCTTAACAAAGTAATTTATCCTAGAGAAGATAACCTATAAGTTGATAATTATTATAGGGCGGCAAGCACTGTCCAGTTATTCACACTTGCTTATGCAAGATAGACATAACAGTCCTCTAGTGTCCCTTGCTAACCAAAACTCTTAACAACTAAGTTATCTCATAAAATTCCTTGTTACTCCCAGGTAAAACCCATGATAAAATCATTCCCAAGTCTCCCAGCAGACCACAACCAATTCTAGGCCAAAAATGTCTTGGCAGCATGCATAGTATATCAACTTTGCATGCTACAGTGCCTCATGATTTAGTAAAACTAACTCATACTCACCAGTGGACACAATCTAGAATTGTGATAAGAGTATCAGAAGGATACCCAAAAGTCCTAATGGTTCCTAAAACCTCCCCTTAAACTGTGATACATATGTTGCCAAAAATATGCATGAACATAAAAAATTTATGTCAAGATAGGAATAGAAAATTCCAACCATCATCCATAAATAAAAACATGCTCATATTATTCTCCAAGGATCCATAAGCAACTCTGTATCCAATGGTATAATGCTAACACCACCTGCACATTTAGATTAAACACCACAAAACTAACATTTCGCTGACAACGCCCCGATAACACATGTCAGCGTTAAGGAAACCTTTGTCAGCGTTAGACAAATATATTTCTAACAACGTCACAATAACACTTATCAGCGTTAAGGTAACCTTTGTCAGTGTTAGAAAAACATAGTGGAAAATCTAAATCCTCAAAAAGACCAATAACAATGCTTTATCCTGTACACACTTTAACAAAAAGACCCCAAAACATATATTATGTGAGAATGATCATTCCAATACTTGTTACCAAGTATTGAAACCTTCCAGCATCAAAAGGTTTAGTTAATAAATCAGACACATTTTCTTCTGTGTAAACCCTATCTGGTTGTATTAAACCCTTTTCAAAACAATCCCTTATAAAATGGTGTCTAATTTCTATGTGTTTAGTTTTAGAATGATGTACAGGATTCTTAATAATGCATAAAGTACTGTTATTGTCAACAAATATCTTGGTATGCATGAAATTATACCCATAATCCAACAACTGGTTCTGAATCCATAAGACTTATCCACAACAAGCAGCTGCAGCAACGTACTCTAATTCAGTTGTAGAACTGGCCACCACTGTTTGTTTCTTGCATTGCCAAGATATCAACCTACTCCCAATAAACTGCCATCCACCAGTTGTGGATTTTCTATCAAACTTATCACCTCCATAGTCACTGTCTGAATATGCAATAAGCTCCAATGGTGAATCCTTTGGGTACCACAAGCCAAGACTGGGATAACATCTTAGGTACCTAAAGATTCTCTTGACAACATAAAGGTGACATTCTTTGGGAGTCACTTGATGGTGTACACATGCACACACAGCAAACATGATGTCAGGTCTGGAGGCTGTGAGATACATCAATGAACCAATCATTGATCTATAGTGCCTGACATCCACATCTTTTCCATCACCAACTTTTCCCCAACGGTGTTCTCTATCAATAGGAGTAGTAGCCCTCTTTTCATGTGGAGAAAAGCCAAACTACTTCAAGATCTCTTCCACATACTTATCCTGAGAGATGAAGATACCATCTTCTTTCTGCTGAACTTGTAACCCTAGAAAGAAGTTCATCTCCCCCATTGCACTCATCTTGAATTTGTATGTCATAAGCTTGGAAAAGTCCTCACTCATCTTTGGATTTGTAGATCCAAAAATGATATCATCAACATAAACCGGAACAAGCAAGACATCCTTACCATCCTTCTTGGTAAATAATGTCTGGTCTATGGTGCCCCTCTTGAATCCATATTCCACCAAATAAGTGGACAATGTACCATACCATGCTCTTGGGGCTTGATGAAGTCCATACATAGCCTTCTTGACTTTATACACCTTGTCTGGATTCTCTGGATCTTCAAAACCAGGAGGCTGCATCACATACACCTCCTCCACAATTGTTCCATAGAGGAAGGCACTCTTCACATCCATTTGATAGACAGTGAAGCCCATGCAGGAAGCATAGGCTAGAAATATTCTTATGGATTCAATCCTTGCAACTGGTGCAAAGACCTCCTTATAGTCTATCCCTTCCTCTTGTGTATATCCCTGAGCCATTAAACGTGCCTTGTTTCTGACCACAATGCCTCTTTCATCTCTCTTATTTCTTAGAACCCATCTTGTCCCAATAGGTCTGACATATCTGGGACAATCAACCAGCTCCCAAACATCCTGAATTGCAAATTGGTGAAGCTCATCCTGCATTGCTTCCACCCAACTTGGTTCTTTGAGAGCATCAAAGATCTTCTTGGGTTCCTGTTGTGACAGAAAACAAGCAAACAAACATGCTTGCACAAGAGGGGTATCCACCTTCTTGTGAATATTGGTAATAAATCCACCAAGACTTTGATGAGATCTTCTAGTCTGAACAGGAGTCATAATATCACCAATGATTTGAGAAGTAGGGTGATTCTTCATAGTAGAAGTGAGAACTCCTCCTTCAAAAAGTTTGATGTCATCAATCTCATTATCCATGTTGCCAATATCTTCTTCAGACTCTCTTTCATCAATATTAGGATGAACCTCTTCATATAAATTGGAAGGTTCACCTTGTTCAAAATTAGAAGAGAAAAGATGCTCAAAAGTGTTGTCAACGCCTGAACCTTGGTTGTCACGTTTGGATTATCGACGCCTGAAATGTTGTTGTCAACGTTTGAGATATCAACGCCTGAATTTGTCCTGTCAGCGCTAGATTTTCCTTTGTCAGCGCCTGAAGGACCATGCATGTTGTTAACTGGTGGTACTTGGGGACCACCATTATCCTTTCCAGCAGCAGCAGTAGCAAAAGCATCTGTCCATATGGGAATTGTAACATACTCTTGTATGGGGGATGACTTTTCTGTTAGTGATCCATCCTCTTCATGAACCTGTGTACCTGAAACATCAACAACTTGTTCTTCCAAGACATTTTAATTTACCTTCACAATGTCTGGATTAGTAACAGGCATATAATTTAAAGTCTAGATAGAGGTTCCAAGTCAAACAACCAATTTGGACCACTTTCAGGAGCACTAGGTTTACTCTCTAAAAACCTAACATGTACTCTTTCAAGTATACGTTTTCCTTCTTAAGGTGAACCCTATATCCCTTGCTCTGCACTGAATAACCCATGAAATAGCCCTCTTCACCTTTAGCACTAAATTTACCTAAGGCATCACTAGTATCAAGTACAACTACATGACAACCAAAAGGTTTAAGAAAACCAATATTAGGTTTTCTTCCCCAAAGTAATTCATAAGGTGTTTTGTTCTGTATCTTGTTGACCAATGTTGTATTCTGAACATAGCATGCTGTATTCACAGCCTCAGCCCAAAAAGCTATGGGAAAGTGAGCATCAGCCAACATAGTTCTGGCTGCTTCAATTAGGGTTCTATTCTTCCTCTCAGCAACCCCATTTTGCTGTGGGGTTCTGGCAACACTAAACTGCCTAGTAATCCCTTTCTTGGCACAAAAATCATCTAAAAGCTTATTTCTAAACTCACCACCATTGTCACTTCTAAGCATTTTAACTTCATTACCTGTTTTCTTTTCTATCTGAGTAATAAAGTCAATTAAAGTGTCAGAAGTGTCACTTTTCATAGCTAAAAAGAAAGTCCAAGTAAACCTAGAAAAGTCATCTGTGATGACAAAGAAGTATGATTTACCATTCAAACTCTCTATATTAGTTGGACCAAAAAGGTCCATATGTAGCAAGTGAAGTGGTCTAGAACTAGAGTGCACCTGTTTAGACTTAAATGAGACCTTGTGATGCTTGCCTATTAGGAATGCAACACAAGAGTGGTCATTGTGGAAAGCCTTTTCAGGCAAACCATCAACCAAGCCAAGTCTCACAAGCCTATTTATATTCTTGAAGTTTATGTGCCCTAGTCTCTTGTGCCATAGATTACTCTCATCTACTGAAGCTTTAGCATAAAAACATGACATATTATTATTCATCCTAATTCCATTAAGATTCACATTATAAATGTCTTTATGTCCAGGTGTTTTATAGTCAATATATTTCTCATTTGGGATTTTATAATCCTTGCTTAACACCAAGCATTCAGTATCAGTAAACAGAACGTTATTTTTTTTATCACAAACTTGTGATACACTAAAGAGATTGTAATCAAGTTCCTTTACCAGAAACACGTTCTTAAAACGCAAGTTCTTGGTGAGAAGAGTTCCTTTGCCTGTGATAGTTCCATATCCGCCTCCAAAGTAAACCTTATCACCATCCTTAATGGGAGTGAAGTTAGTTAAATAATCTTCCTTCCACTGTCCCAATATCCATAATCATTGACCTGTTTTTGAATGCCCTGCACATAAAGAAAACAAGTTAGTTTTCTTTGGGAACCCAATCCTTAGCAGACTTGGATTCATCTGGTTGTTCAACAAGAACAGACTTGGTTCTCATAACAACCCCTTGTTCATCCCTCTGTGGATGAAATCCCCAATTAACCCCAATAGGTTTTGTAATGATCTTTGAAATATAATTAAACATGTTGCAGGTCATAGAAACCCATTAGAATTAGGGTTTTGATCTTGCTTAGGTCTCCATGTCAAGCATGAAGAAGCTTTAGACCCCTTACCCTGTGGTTGCAAATATTTAGGTCTGGCAACTTTTCTGTCAGCGTTGGATTTGGTCTTGTCAACGCTAAAATTACCCTTGTCAGCGTTGAACCTAGGGTTTGCTACAGAAACCCATTGCCTATTAGACCAGGTATTGGTCTTTTGAAATGGTCTTTGTCCACGAGTGTTAGACCCTCTAGTGAAGAAAGGGACTGGTCTAACAACTTGTGGACTTTGCTCCATACAAGTTTTGGGCCTGACAACGTTTGACTTTTTAACAGCGTTAACCTTGGAAGCGTTGACACACTTATATGCTAAATGTGAAAAGCTACCACAAGTGTAACAGGATTTTCTAGACACAACCCTAGGTCTAGAAGATAAGAAGCCTGTTCCATCATTACTAACTTGGCTTTTAGGTGACCTATTATTCCTATACATTTCTGCATTCTTGATGCTAGGTTTTCTAACAGTGTTTGAACCAAGTTCAACAGTCTTACCAGTGATTGGGTTAGTCACCTTAATAGGGGTTGACTCATTTGGACTTTCACATAACAAGCCACCCTTAACAAACAAGGTAGGGTTGGATTTCTTCCACTCATTCAGGTCAGTCAACTTTTGTCTATACTCTTCAACTGGAGTAATGACTCTTGGTGGAGGAATAAATTCCTCCTCTTGGAGTTGTGGTAAACCAGTCCAAGATAGGTCCTTTCTTTGGACACCATAGAAGTCCCCAGCTGGTGGTGGAACCACAATATAGTCTTTCATCCCAATCCCAGTCATGTCCTTAGGATCCCTTTATTTATTAACATATTCTCCTAGGGTTTGTGTGGCCTTATCAAATCTTTGAATTTTAAGGTCAACATTATCCTTATTCTTGATGGCCTCATCTAACTTAGCCTATATATCAGCATTGACCCTTCCATGATGTTTCTAATATCATTACTAGCATTTAAATCATGTTTTAAGATATTAATTTTATCTTTTAGATCAAATTCCATTTTCTTGTACTCCTCAATTGTCTTTTCAGTTTGAGTGAGAGCAATTTGGTAATTAGACAACTTGCATCTCTCAGTACTCACATCACTTAACAATCTTAAAACCTCTTTGTTAAGTTTCTCAGTATTTAACCTACAACCCTTACTACAAAAAGCATTATCGTATACCTCATTATCTGATGAAGAGGAGGAGTGTGCCATGAGAGCATATTGAACATGATCTTCTTCTTCTATCTCAACAACCAAAGCTTTATCCTCTTCCCCATCCTTAGCCAAATAGCTCCAATCCCATCCAGTTCCATCAATTTCTTGGACTACACCCATTGCCTTAGGATTTTGAGCCTTAACAATTTGGCTTGAGGGTTTGCCAGCATCAGATCTTCTTGGAGATCTGCATTCCCTCATGAAGTGCCCCATACGCTGACAATTGTAGCCTTAAACCTTGGATTTGTCAAATCCAGCAGTGTCCTTTGCATTAAAGGTCATCTTCTTCTTAAACCTCTTATTCCACCTGTTTGCTCTTATACTTGCAAGAGCCATGTTCCACTTAATATCCATCTCTTCCAAGTGCTCATCACTTATCTGCTCAAGGTCCTCATATATAATCACTGAACCATTGGGCAAAGAGGCAATGTAAGCACACACAGTATCCAAATCCAAACCAACAGGCTTAACTCTTGGTGAGTCACTTTTGTTTGTGTCAGCGTCTGAATGTGAGGCGTTGACAGGATATGTTCCAATGTTGACACATGTTGATCCAGTAACTGGGTGCATGTAAGAGTCCTTATGATCAAATTGGCCTTCACTATGTGAGAAGAAGGCCATGTTGCTATTAGTAGACTTACTTCCATGCTCCAAAAGAGTTTCATCCTTCAACATCCTCATTTTGTTGTAGATATCATCAAAAGTAGAACTTTTGTGAGTGTTATTGGTAAGATTAGATCTTACCTCAATCTTCCAAGCATCACCAAGGGTTTTAAGAAAAGTAGCAATAATGTCAACATCACCAACTTGTGTCCCCATGACGGACAGCTTGCTTGTAATGTCAAGCATTCTGCTTCTCACACTGCTAAGCTTCTTATTAGGTTGAGCCTTGAAAACCGCATACTCATGCATGAGTTGCTTCTTCTTCTCTTCCTTAGTATCATCATTGCCAGCATATGCCACTTCAAGAGCTGCCCAAAGGCCTTTTTCAGATTCATAACCTTTGTATTTATGTTGGTTATCTTGTCCCAAAGAGAGTTTCATAATGTTTAGGGTTTTCATATCAACCCTTCTCTTTGCTATGTCTTCAGCAGACACAGCTCTACCATCACTAGGTTTTTCTTTCTTATCTGCTTCTGGACATCCAGCAACAACAGTTCTTGCAGCAATGGCATTAGCAACCTTTTCAGGTTTATTGTATGTGTTTCCATATTCAATGATCTCCCAGAGAGTGTAGTCATAGATTCCCAGATATTGCTCAAAGTTGAACTTCCATAGCTCAAAGTTGTTTGCATCAAGCATGGGAATCTTGATGCTAGGGTTTGAGGAGGAGGGGTTTACTTCTGGATTGGACATGATGTTTTTAGGGTTTTGTGAAAATTAGGGTTTTGGTGATTTTAGGGTTCTTGTTTTCTTTAAGATCAAAAGTTTCTCAACAATCTCTGATACCACTTGTTGATCCCAAACTTAGATCGATTTAGCTTTATGTATACGAGACTAGATCAAATTATACACGTAGAGAAACCTTTGTATATGTATAAAGTAATCTAAGTGTTATGTGGAATTAACACTTAAACAAGAACACACAAAGATGTAAACAAACTTTCACTTGATTGATATAACAAACTTGCTTACAATGAAAGTGTTTAACGTATAAAAACTTATATTGAACAATAACCTAAAGGTCTTCTTTTATAGACATAAGAAGCCTCGTACAAGAGTCTACGTATCAACTATTCTAGGTAAAGATAATTATAGAAAATACAATGCTGAACTTATCTTTACTAGAAACAAACTAGAAACAATATACGCGTAGACTAAGTCTTTCCATCAGTGCTTGTCTTTAATGTATCAACGCTTGACTCCTTCTTGTCAATGCTTGATCTATCAGTGTTTGTTTTCTTCCTATCAACGCTTGTTTTCCTCTTCTCAGTGCTCAAGTAGACTGGCTATATTTTATTCCCAACAATGCACGTTTTATTTTAAGCATGCATGTTGCCAAGACATTTTGACCTATATTTGGGGTGGTTGGATTGTTGACTTGGGCTTTGTATCTTTGGGTTTACCTTGGAGTTAGAAAGATATTATATGAGCAAACTTTCTTCTTAAGGACTCTGTGAGCAAGGGACACTAGAGGACAATCACATCTATCTTGTATAAGCAAGTGTGTGTGATTGGAAAGTGCTTGCAAAACTATGTCTTTTTGAAGATAAGATAACTCTCTTAGGGTTAATTTGTTTGTTAGGTCTTTTATTTTTATTTATTCTCTTTATTTTTTACCTATAACCAAAAGAAATTTTATTTGTTGACAAATACAATTTAGCCACAGACAAAGCCATTCTCAACGCTGACAAAGATAGCCGTTGGCGCTGACAAATGTTTTGACTGTTGAAAAACACTAGGTCCCCGCCTATTTGTTACTTTTCATATTCTTGAGCCGTAATTTTCGTAGAGTGGGTAGTTTCTTTAATTACTATGATATAAGTGTAACTTTCTCAAAGATTTGCATGATTGAGTTTTGAAAATTTTTCTCACTTACCTATTTTCAACCAATAGTATACCTACGTTCATATACTATACATTTGGCTCCCCATAATCTTTTCAGGGCAACTTCCTTATTTGTTTCAATTGTTTTCTCTCATATGTACTAAACCTTTCTTTGTTCTAAGATTTTTCATTTAAACATGGCGCCAAAATTTAAACCTGCTGATGTTGTTCTTGAGTTTAAGGAGTACAACAATATGCTTGCTTATTTCGTCGCTGATAATGATCACCATCCATAGTACACAGAGATGATAGAGTTTTTGTTGGCTTCCAACTTAACGTATGCTCTTACACATGCTCCTACCATCCTTATTTCACATATGAAACAGTTTTGGAATACTGCAAGTTCCAAAACAGTTGATGAGGTGATAACAATTGAAGGCACCATTCATGGGAGAAAATGGGTGGTCACAGTGGCTTTAGTTCATCAAGCTTTACACCTTGACGATGCCAATGGTGTGTCACCCTTCCCATTGATGAGCTACTTCAAGGGCTCCAAGGCTTGGGCTACGCTCTTGCTCCCACAGGGCGTATTTCCAAATACTCAAAATTCCAATTTCCCCCAGCCTGGAAGTTACTCATACATGTCCTTTTACAATGTCTTAGTCCCAAGTGTTCATCCTTTCACGAGATCAATCGCTCTATAGCGAGTGCTCTTGTTTGTTTGGCCATTGGGCAACAATATAGTTTCTCTAAAATGATTTTTGAGGGCATGCTCCAAAATAAGGGAAGAAAGATGACCCTTTCTTACCCTAGGTTTTTACAAATGATTTTTGAATCACAAGGGGCTGTGGCAGGGATCATGATAAATTTTATGAGATCCTTGTTCAAAAGAAAAGGATTTTTATTACTCTGAACACAACACCTTATGAACCTTTGCCATTGAAACCACCCAAGTTAGTTGTTATCCAAGCAGCTGTGAACCAACCTGACCCCCAACCAAATCCCCAACTAGAACCACAACTACAACAGGATCAACCACCACCTTCCCCACACCATGATAATTACATGCATATTGACCCTAACCCTACAGCCGTTGAAACAACTATTTTAGACGCTAACACTTCCACTCTTGACCTAAACAGCCGTGAATCCACATCTCCTTCACAATTTACGGTAACAAAACGCCAAAGGACCACTGGGGTGTCTCCCCTAGTGTTCCTAGAATTATAGCAAAGGAGACCACTACCATAGGGGTAGTTAGTGATGTAGTTATGGCTGGGACTATTGGAACTAGCGTAGATGCAGGTCAAGCCAGTCCTATTTTAAGTAAGACCATTTACACACCCCATTATGCTTCATTGAGGATTTAGTTCCCAAATGTGGCTGAGGATACTATGGAACCTATGACCCATATGGAATTGATGATTATATATGTTAGCATGCAAAAGCAAAACACAGAGTTTGTACAAACTGTCACATCTCAAGGCCTTGAACTCATTTCATTGAGGGAGAGGATAGTTGTTTTAGAGCAAAGGAGGCGATTCATGGTTCAGTCTTTAGAGGAAGAATGAGCGGATTCTTAAAAACGAGAGGATGAGCCTACTGAACCACTGATTTTGAATAACAAGAGCTCTAAGGAGGGTTCTGTTGGCATTAAGGAGGTGGCAGATACACTCAAAAGTATGAAGGAAGGCAAGGAGTTTGGTCCATTCATGATAACACCCACCAGACTTTCTTTTTCCGAGTTGTTGCAGGAACAAGAGTAAGTGAGTAAGTCAGCAGCTGACAAGCCTTTTCAAGCCGCTAACACTCCTATTTTATCCGCTGACAAGCCTGTAGGTATCATTCGTGCATCCCAACCACCTTTGGTAATTAGAGAGGCTTCTTCACAAATACCAACTACTACTTTTCCAATCATTGATCTGTTAGAAAAGGGTAAAGCAGTTTTGGTGGATGTGCCAGTCCTAAAGAATAGTTCTCAAGAACGTTTTGATCATCAATTAGCACTCCAATTGCAAGAAGAGGAAAGACAAAGGGAACTAAAGGGTAGCATTGAGGCTCAGATTGCAAGTTCAGAGTCTGAGAGCATAAGAAAAGGTAATGGTTAGGAGGAGATTTCACATGATTCTACTAGTGATATGGAGGTAGATGATGAACCAGAAATGTTGGAATATGATGAAGGTAAAGCTGCCAAAGAAATATCATGATTGGATTAGTAATCCAATCTACGTAACTGGAATTACTAATCCAATCTACATTGTCTTAATATAATCTTATAACCTTAATTAAGTCCTATAAGTATTTGTAGACTTGTCCAAAAAGAACTATGTGATGATTCCATGTATTTTTCTTAATATTAGGGTTTTTTAGGTCATTAATCCTAGTGATTTTCTAACTTGGGTAATTAGGGTTTATATCTTAATGTACACTTATTCTAAGTCTTATATAGTATGTTTATGAATTCTATGGGTTCTACATTCTTAGTTTGAGGGTTTATATAAGTTGATCATATTCTAGGGTTATTTAAATAAGATTAAGGTTCTATGCTTTGAAAACTTGTACTTTATGCTTTAATAATTTGTAACTTGGTTCAAGATAAATGTATGATCTTATTATGATACATAGTTGAGTTTTATGTTTTGTTGCAAAATATTGGAGTCTAATTCATTATAGGTTAGATTTTATATGCTAATCTTGGATTTAGGTCATTTTTTGTAATTAGCTTTGGATTAGTGAATATTAGCATTTTGTGATCAATTAACTTCCCTTTATTTGATAGATTATAATTAGTATATTGTTTTTTTATAAGAGTACATGGATTTTATGTAGTTACATTGCTTGAAATATTGTTTATCAAGGGTTTCTAGGTGTTGATCTAGACTATTATGTACAATTACTTGTACTTAGCTTTGTATGGTTTGTTCTTGCCATTCTTAGGTATTATTATGTCTTCAAAGTATAGTTTACAACTTGTTCATATTCCATAATGACCTATTCATATGTTTTTTCCATTCATAGCTTACTATTCTTGAGTTTACAACTCATTTATATGGATTCTAGAGTTTCTAAGGGAATTTAGGGCATCATGGTTACATTTGAGATGTTCTTATTGATATTGAACTTATTTGATCACTTTTAGATTGTAGACTTGATATATACATTGTACTGACAACATATAGGAATATGTTGTAATGGCAGTTCAGGTTGTGAGAAGCAGTTCATCTTACCAAGTAAGGTAAAAAAAGAAAAAATTTCTAGCCGAAATTTCATATTGAGACAGTCATAGCTTATAGCATAGATGTGAATTTTAAGGATTGTTACTGTCTCTCTCCCTTAAAGAAATCTCGTCCCGAGATTATAAGGGTAACATAGCATATCAAGGGCAAACATAGCTCTCAAGTGTTCAAATTCTTTCTTAGAATTTTATTCACATATCAAGAATACAGCTTTACGGTTGGTATTTAGTTTCAAATCGATCTCTTTTATCATCATTTTCATCAAAATATTTATACATGAAATATCATTCATGTATTAGTGGTAAAAATCATATTATTACCTCACAAGAATTTTGTTTAATACCAAATGAAATATTGAAAACATGCCAGTTAATCACATAAGTGGTCCTTAAATTCCAAAATACGAAAAGGATTGTGATTATTACTAAGTTCTTTAGGAAACTCAAGTCAATATGTCACTGCTTAATTTAAAATCTTGAATTAATTATCGCTTTTTCAAGATCAATTTAGGTAATTGATAGAGAAAAGATCCTTTTCAGCTAGATAGTGTTTTAATATGGGGTAGTTTCTCATTTACAATGAGAAATTTTCATCAAAATAATCTCTCGGATTATCTTAAATTACCATTTTAATCCAGAGGATACCTAATTATCACAAGTAAGTGCTCAAAGAAGTTCTATTCTAATAAAATATTCCAGTAGTTTCACGAACTAATTTAGGTTTCTTAAGTTGAAAATCTGCAACTTTAGCCCAACAAATACGTAAATGGCACTTCTTTCGATAGAGTTCTTCAAATAGTATTACTTTAATACTAGTGTGAAAACTATTGTTACACGGGAATTGTTTTTCCAATGGTATGTGTTCTTTACAAAACTTATAACACATACATGGAGTATATAGCTTAGTATTTGGGTAGTTCTTCTACTTAACACATTAGTACACACAAATTTTGAGTATACTTTTAGGATCAAGATGTGAAACACTCGTCACGATCTTAGATGATAGACATTGATTCTCTATGTCGACATATTATTTCTTGTATAATCTCGTCAGAGTTTCCATATTATCAATTTCCTAGATAGGAATAGATCCTGCTGCTCTTAATAAGATAATTGACAATGATCCAGATGGCATCATGTCTACCACTTTGAGCTACGTTACTATTCGTTCAAATAAAGCAATGTTTTGTTATACTAAGTTCATGATATTCACCGTAGATTGGATTATTTACCTCCATATCACTAGTAGAATCATGATTGGATTAGTATGTTTTGTTATACTAAGTTCATCATGTCTACCACTTTGAGCTACGTTACTATTCGTTCAAATAAAGCTATGTTTTGTTACTATTCGTTCAAATAAAGCTATGTTTTATTATACTAAGGTAAAGCTATATTTAACGTAGATTGGATTAGTAATTCCAGTTATGGTAGTTTCTTGTTTCATTATAATTTACGGACGTTCTTTCGCTGCCGAGTTTACGCTTAAGATTTTTCCGGATTTTTGCACACGATTGTGCTTAATTACCTTGTCCATTAACTCTTTGGGTAGAGGTAAATGACTTTTTCTAATATGTTGGGATTTTGGAAGTGGTAATCTTTCTTCAAAATCTTTGATAAAATTCCTAAAAAAATCTTCTGATGGAGTCTTCTTAATAGAACTTCAGATAAAATTCCATGACATAATTCCATGATAAAATTTTCTAGTGAAAGCTTTTATCATTCTATGGAATATGATCTAACTCTACTAACTCTTGAAATTTCCTCGTGTATGTCTCGAGGTTAATTCCTTTTATCATTAGATAGCGGAGTTCTTCTTTTATCTTCTCGATAAGAAATATTTGAAATTTAATCAAGCGATCTTATGTAATCCTTTAATCTCAATGGGTTGAGTATAAAGAATTTACCAAGATAACTAACGAAGTGCTCTTCTTATAGCAAGCTTCACTTTATAATTTTAAATACGATAGGAAACTGGATTGGCTCATTCAATCCAACGGGTGATACTAATAGCATTTTTTCTTCCTTGGATATCAAAAACTAACTAGTCATCGAGTCTTCTTTCCAATAATACTTTTAACTGAAAATTTGCACTTGCAGGATTGTAACCACATCATCGTCAATTCTTCGTCAAATACTTTTTAGGGTTTAGAAAGAGGGGAAAGAATAATTCAGAATCCAAGGTATACTCATATCAGAAAACATTTGTCACATATGTATATGGATACATATAAATTCTTAGTGAACACAAGGTATATCTTTTGGCTTTATTTGGTAGGGTGTAGGGAAACTTAATATGTTCATTATCATTCATATCTGAGGATAATAAATCCAACTATGAGACATAGATCCAAAGTTTACCACGGATTTATAAAGATATGACTCATGCATAATCGTAACATAATTTTATATGCAACAACTTTTGTTTTATAATAGCCAAGCATACCATATATCTTCTTAAGTCTTTCTTCCAAATTGCGGGTTATATTCAACTGATAATTCGTACTATCATCGAAGATAACGGAAATTCCAAAAATATATACTTTGTCAAGTATATGCTTTCTTCTTGAATTAACGCAATTTAATTCATAATCATTTATGAGAAATCCAAGAAATAGGGGTTTCTTACTCCTCAAAAATAAATATGAAACGACAAGGTGAGAAACATGACTTTTATTTATTAACAACTTGTCTTGTTTAAACTTACAGGACTAGCTTCTCTGTTAATATAAATGTAGAGACATAAAACTAAAAGTATTTACCACTTAATAGTCTAATGTATTCATCTCTCCCTCTTAAGTTCTTTGATGGCATAAAAAATACTTAGTATATTGGCTCGATGTCTAATTTGAATGTCCTCAATGACTAACTCAAGAGTAGAAATCTTCAGTCGAGCTTGAATAATTTCTTCATCGTGTATCATATGTCTTCTCCAAAATTTAGCCTTGATTTCTTCTAAATCTCCTTCTAACTTATTAAAATCTCGTTGTATAATTCTCGGCCTTTCCTAAGCCCTTCAACTTTATCTTCAAGATCTTCAATACGCTCGAGAGGAAATTCTTTCATATAGGGTAGGACATCTATAAGTTGTTTTTCATAGATATTTTTAGGTAAGGTTTTAGATATAGGTGATGGTATAGGGTAAGGTGATGGAAAATCTTGGTGTCGAGGTGAAAATTCCATCTCTTCATTATATGCTCGTATAACTTGCATATAAGGGTCATCATTAGAAGGTAAAATGGCTTTTGAGATTTTCTGATCTTTGGGTGTATTTTCTGAATCATCTAATAATCCATATGATACTTTATGAAATCATCAGGAATACTTGTAGAACGCTCATCTTGAGAATTCGATAAGATGATAATAGGAGGGAGATAGGGGTACATATTTCTATAGACGTCGATAAATCCTAACTTATTACTTACTCATAAGTACTTACACATAAACATGGTATCATTTACACATTGTTCTATAGGGTAGAAGTCCTAGTATTGGTATAATATTACCTCATTCTTGTAGCAGCACTGGCATTGGCACGAAGGACTTTCTTGAAATTATTTTAAAAGTAGTTATAGTTAATATTTTAATTCTTGTTCTCTATAACCATGGCTGTGAGTACCAATCTGTAACACCCCCATTTTACTTTTACGCAGCAGAACATTGATCTGGGGTATTACTTCATAGAACACAAGTCATAATAATAGAAAACAACTCCAAAGAGTGATAAAATTAACTTCCTTTATATTTCATTGAAAAATCAGAGTTTTACAATATGAGGTTCCAAAAATCTAGAATAATTTCAGTCTTGTGCCTCTGCATGCTGTTGGGAATAATTTAAGGCCAGATCACTTGAGCGCTGACAAGAACAATTCAAGCGTTGACAAGAACAAAGCAAGCGCTGACAGCTCAAGCGTTGACAAGTTAAAGTCAAGCGTTGACACATTGAAGACAAGCACTGATGGAAGATATAATCTACACGTTTATCATATTCTAGAATACTTCTAGTAAGGATAGAAACGACAATGTATTTTCTATATTTATTTTTACCTAGAATAGTTGATACTTAGCTTATTGTACAAGGCTTCTTGTATCTATAAAAGAAGGCCTTTAGGTTAAAGTTTATTATCAAGTTTCATATAAGTTTTCATTCGTAAACATCTTTCATTGTAAGCAAGTTCGATATTCATAATCAAAGTGAAAGTTTTGTTTCCATCTTGTGTTCTTGTTTAAGTGTTAAATTCCGCATAACACTTAGATTTATAAAGCATATACAAAGGTTTCTCTACGTGTATTACTTGATCTAATCTTGTATACACAAAGCTAATCGATCTAAGTTTGGGATCAACAAGTGGTATCAGAGCTTGTTGAGGAACTTTTGATCTTTGAAGAACACCAGAACCCTAAAAACACCAAAACCCTAATTTTCTCAGAAACCTTAAAAACATCATGTCTGAAGCAATAACCACCTCCTCTTCACCCTTACCAAACATCAGGATTCCCATGCTTGATGCAACCAACTTTGACTTATGGAAATTCAACTTTGAACAATATCTGGGGATCTATGACTACACACTCTGGGAGATTATTGAATATGGAAACTCATTCAATAACGCTCAAAAGATTCAGGATGCCATTACTCAAAGATCAGCTATTGAAGGATGCCCTGATGAAGATAAGAGTGAAAAACCTGGAGATGGTAGAGCTGTAGGTGCTGAAGATATTGCAAAGAAAAGGGTTGACATGAAAGCCCTAAATATTCTGAAAGTCTCTTTGGGACAAGAAAACCAGCACAAATATAGAGGCTATGAATCTGCTAAGGATCTTTGGGAAGCACTTGAAGTTGCATATGGTGGCAATACAGACACTAAGGAAGAAAAGAAAAAGCAACTTCTGCATGATTATGCTGTCTTCAAAGCTCAGCCCAATGAGAAACTGAGTAGTGTGAGAAGCAGATTGCTTGACATCACAAGCAAGTTGTCCTTCGTAGGGACACAAGTTGGTGATGTTGACACCAATTCTACCTTTCTTAAAAGTCTTGGTGAGGCATGGAAGATTGAGGCAAGATCTATTCTTACCAATAATACTTACAAGAGCTCCTCGTTTGATGACATCTATAACAAACTAAGACTGTTGGAAGATGAAACTCTTTCAGAGCATGGAAGCAAATCTAGCACCAGCAACATGGCCTTCTTCTCTCATAGTGAAGGTCAATTCAATCAGAAGGACTCTTATATGCATCCAGTTACTGGATCATCATATGTCAGCGCTGGAACAAGTCCTGTCAACGTCTCCTTTTCAGACGCTGACACATTCAAGAATGACTCCCCAAGAGTTAAACCTGCTGGTTTAGATTTGGATACTGTTTGTGCTTACATTTCTTCTTTGCCCAATGGTTCAGTGATTACATATGAGGACCTTGAGCAGATAAGTGATGAGCAATTGGAAGAGATGGACATCAAGTGGAACATGGCTCTTGCTAGTATAAGAGCAAATAGGTGGAACAGAAGGTTTAAAAAGAAGATGACCTTCAATGCTAAAGACACAGCTGGATTTGATAAATCCAAAGTTGAATGCTACAATTGCCATCGTATGGGGCACTTCATGAGGGAATGCAGATTTAACACCCCCAAATTTACACGCAGTGGAATACATCTTTGGGTGCTAAACAATGATACTACAACACATAATTTATAAAGAACGACTCAAAAAGAGACGTTTTAGATTTATCGTTCCTAAAACATTTGTCAGAGTAGCGTAGTCCCAAGTAATCGTTACCAAAAGATAAGTTAAAACAACATATTTGTTTGTTTTAAAAAATGGAACGATAAATAAATCAAAGAGTTTGAACAACAAAAGCAGTGCACAACTTCATTCCCCGTGACCTCCAAGCTTCCACTTCTTGATTACCTGAAATACATGTGAGTAAAACAATCAGCAAAAATGCCGAGTGAATCTATAGGTTTATGAAATCAATTTGAACACAAGCAAAGATTATAAGTTTGTGGCATGCTTATAAGCATCAAATAATAATTCGCATCAACAATAATAATTGTATATAGCATAAATTGCAATAAGCTCATGGAACCGAGCCCTTAGACACTCCCATATCAGTCTAATAAGACGATAGATTTATTAATTGTCGGTTACCTCCAGATTATTGGTACATTGCCGTATACCTGACTTCTCAATACAATATGCTCAAACAGTGTGGAGGTCGGGCCTAAGCTTCTATGACAAGTCCACAAAAACTGAACCGGGGCGGCTTCCCCCATAGATCTATTAATTGTACTAGCAGTTAACCCATCATAGGTTAATTAACGGTCCATAATTGAGGTTTTAACAAAGGCAATCACTTAATGCAATTTAAAGGCAACCACGGGTCCATTCATAGAGGGACAAAGCATACCATAAAAATCTTGTGTTCTAAGTTTATAAAAACATGTATTCCCCCTCGCAGGTTTAAAATCATTTAATAACTAGTATAAAGCGAGGCTATAGACTCACCTTAACCAATAGTGGTAATGAGACGATCGCCGACGATAGATAATGCCTTTCAAACACGAGAACCGCAACCTATCAAATAAGGCGCGTTCATTAATAATAGACTCGAGAAATAAACCATACATAAGAATATAAAACTCGACTCATATAATCACGACAAAATCGAGAGAAAACGATACGAGTTATACTATTACACTCTCCTATATATTCATTTTATTATTCTACGCCTTTAATAAAAATCTGTCGGAACATACCGAATGTCCAAGCCGTTTTCCCATACTTAGACATATCAACTTTTTATGATACTACTCAGAAAACTCACTTACTATATATAGAAAGTCCTCTCAAAAGCCCATTAAAATATTTTACTTCTAAAGTTCCCTGCCCGACTGATCTTTGAATCACAAAATCCGGACAGTTTAGCGACCTTGACTTACGAAACCATTTTGACCATTCTAAACAACCTCATTTGTAAAACATGCACTTGATTCTAAAAATAGACTCAAAATACTAAACTTGGAGCCTGAGAACAGCCCTTGAATCATTTTGAAACTCATTTTATAGTCCCCGAGATTCGATCCAAATATCGACAACAATTTTCGGATTGTGTCGACACTCGTCTCCCGGTACACGAAAATCAAACTAGTGTATCTTCTACCTCGTTTGGAGTTGGAAGGCCTACTTTATATGAAATCGAAGCTAACGTAATTATCTACAACCCTATCCAATTAGTTAAGTGACTATCAAACAGTAAGACCCCCAAAAAGGCCTCAAACCTACTGCCCAAAATCACCTTTCAAAATCTCCCACAAAATCATGTTTTTGATCAATTCTAACAATTTTCCTCATCATCCTACACCCCTAATATCATCATGAACCATCCCTAACACTTGCATCATCATCAACATCAAAAACCCATAAATTAAAAATCAACTTTATAATAAAAACATAGCATGAAAATCTTTTGATCATCACTACTAACACATGCATACAACAAATTTGGATCAAACATAACCAACTTTTCTTGAAAAATTTATATGGTTGCATGTATGAAAATTTTATACCAAATTGTAGCCCTTTGAAAATGGAGGATGGGACTTGTTTTAGTTTCTCTTGGATCAAGCTAGAAAAATTTTGATCATGGTGTTTTTTTGTGTTAATGGTGGATGGCTAAAACAAAGGGAGAAGAAGAAGTT
Organism: Glebionis coronaria; assembly: GCA_025667525.1. Lineage (NCBI taxonomy): Eukaryota > Viridiplantae > Streptophyta > Magnoliopsida > Asterales > Asteraceae > Glebionis > Glebionis coronaria. The sequence goes on from CM046882.1 coordinate 180,471,443, forward strand.
GGTTGATGTTTTTGTTAAATGAATGTTTTAAAAGAAAAGTGTTAGTCGAAGTGTTAGTTATAGTGTGGAGTTAGGGTAGTTTTTGCCAATTTGTGATAGTTTTGGTCCAAAATGTAAATATTAGTTAAAAAGCGGGAAATGACTAAAAGTCAATTTTACAAATATTTACGGGACTCGGGTTTCGTAAAAATACTTAAAAATTTAAACGCACACAAAAAATAATAATATAACGACTCGATACGTAATTAAAACGATATCGTCGAAAATATTAAATATCGAAACGATTGATAATAAAATATAAAATTGTAGGCATCCGTCGGTATCGCGATCACTAGTAGTCCTCGTTGCTCGTCAAAATATTAAAATATAATATTTAATATCGGTTTCAACTTAAACCGTTAAACATAATAATATTTAACGTTATAAAATACTTCAAAATAGTTGAAAATAAAATTAAATTATGACCTTATTTTTACGGGTTTTACATCCTCACCACCTTAAGGGAGCGACGTCCCGGCGCTCAACTCACCTCATACACGATTTGATCACTACCCGAAAGGATGACGACATTCCTTATAAAGAAGTCTTCACGTTCCCACGTGAATCTCGATCCACGATCTCCATTGGTTCTTTTACAAAACGCAACTTGTCGTCAAGTTGTATCTCACCAAAAAGGAATAAATAAGTCCTTATCCGCAAGTCACCCGTCAAGCTCGACACATGAAAATTTTATGAATCACACGAAGCTAATTTGACGACAAGAATAGATGACAGGATTTTCGGGTAAGTCCAGTAAAAAGGAAGGTTGTAATTTAAAGGATATCCATCGGCCGGATAGCCATGGACACACATCAAAAAGAACTAACAAGAAAACATTTTCGTCATCGGAGGGTGCTCACACGCGGGTCCCTACTCAAAAGATAATACAAAGACACCATCTCACTTTCGCCAACGCGCATTCAAAGACTCAATAAACATCGTTGTTGAAAGTCAAAAAGATATTACATAATATGTGTTCTACATGATCGGACGTCATCGGATGATGCCGTCTCAAGTTCTCACAACTTAAAATCATTTGACTAGATCACACACCATATAAGTACATAAAAGAAAAAGGTCGAACATAAACATCGATTATAGATCTCCACTGTTAATCATCGAGAAAACCTTGAACGAACACTTGATAATAACCACTTGATCTCCATAGTCTTTCCACTTGCGGTGTCGGCTTCAACATACTCCTCGAGGTCGTAACGAATTTATTAACTCCATTCATTAGGAGATTCGGTCCTCAATCATTCCACAAGTACACGCATAAATCCTGGTGACACTTATCGTTTCTTCTTATAACTGCTTCCCGAGATTCATTTTAAATTCAGAATAAAATAGTGATCTTCAATACGAGGAATAGAACGAGATAAAAATGAACTCAATAAACGCATAAACGGACAAGATGTGGTAAAATGATTTAAGGTTAACGATCGACGAGGGATCTCGAAGCACGTAATCGTAAAACATAATAATTCATAATACTAGAAAAATGAGAGCGAAGAATGAATTAAATATTAACATTAAAATAACGTTTGTCACAATTATCCGTCCCAGATTTGGTATTACCTTAAGACTCAATTGAGGTACTTTCTTGATAAAGATGATATATTAAGAATAGAAGTTAAATAGCTTCATAATTTATTTTGGTTGTCTTAAGAAACTTTGAAATAATGACATGAATTTATTAATTAAACTCGTATTGATGGTTACAATTAGAAAATGTAATTTCCAAATTAAATCATTGTTAGGAATATAAATTAAACCGGTAATTTTCATTACATTAAAAGTAAAGTATGATAAGTCAATTAGTTCAAAAGATAGAGCATAATTTCATTTTAAACATTTGTTTTAGTTATACAAAATATGATGTATAAATTTGACCTTTTTCTTATGGTAGTTATTTCGATAATTGAAAATCATTGGAAAATGTATAAAAGTTCCATAAAAATTTTATAATACTTTGTAGAAATACATAAAGGTGTTTATTATTTCAAAATAAATATGGGATATATTCGAGTTTCAAAATGTGACAAGATAACAAACGAATACGAATGGAAATAATGGTCAACAATTAGTACGAAATCAGCGGTACAAAAGAGGACGAAGCAGATGTCGTATGAATTCTTAAAGAGAATAATAAAATAAAGGCGTTGATGGTAAGACGATAAGAAATGATAGATTAAACAAGTTGTCATATTTGGTTGGTGCGGTCGATGGTTCACCAATATCAGCTCGTTAACTTAGCGGTGGTCGTTACACGATCGGAAATAAGATCCATACAAAAACTTTAATAAAAGGAAATTCCTAATAATCACTTGTAAGTAAAACAAATCAAACGAACGATGTTAGTGTTTAAAGAGAGAAGTCAAAGCACGGTTCACAAGAGTGGATTTCGAGAAAAACGAGAGTGACGGACGTCATCCCGGATATACGGAAATCACTCTAATGATAATTCATTATTCACGTGCGGAGACATTCCAAAGATCTACCCAGTCGCACAAGAAGGAAGGATAAAACATTGAGACTTTCAAGTCATTTATCAACAGTCAGTAATTAGACGAACGGTCAAAAGAAATCAGTTATAAGACAAAATGAAGTACCAAGTGGAAAAATGATTGTCGAGTAAAAACGTATTCGTAAGCGCGTAATTCGTTCAAGAAAAGGTAAGAAAACATATGAGGATGCATAGAAATTGTGCTACTTGCATGAAATATAAAGGTTTTTAAAACTTCTTTTCACTTTATTTCATTTTATTTATCTTTATCATAAATACAAGTAAAAAGTTCTTTATTATCAAGATTTTTAAGGTGACTACTATTCAGCCTAGCATGGCCCCTTCTAAATTAGACATAGGTGATCAGGCCATGTATAATTTAGGGCTAGCAGTGCAGTGCTCCATTTCGTCGAAAAGTATTACGTTTCTTATCTTTATATAAACCATGCCATTTGTAAAATGGAATTTAAAAATAGTTTATAAATTTATAGGATACAAGTAATTTGTGAGATACTTAATAAGCAACTTTTAATCTTACGAAAAGTATTTTATAAGACCAAAGTAAAAGCAATTGGTGAAAATAATCGTAAAACAATATCAGATTTATTTATAATATGACATCATGACAACGTATAAAGTAGTCAAAGTTTTGCAAAAAGTGGCAAATAGTAGCTCATAGGAAAACCAATGAAATCTTCACGAATTAATAAGGTTTCAAAAGGTTATAAGGTTTAGACGGAAACGCCATGAGACACGTGATAAAAATATCGAAGAAGAATGTGAAGGCAAAACTTCAAAACTCAACCCGAATCAGTTGAAGGTTAGAAGAAAATAAAAATAAAATAATATCGAATGACAAATGAGTCATATATATAAAAAGAATAAATCAATCCATATGTGTATTCTATGTAAGATACTCAACACAATATGCTTTTAAGAAAATATATTATTCGTTTTCAAATTACACCATTAATCCGGTAATTGCTAATCCTGTACTGTTTTTATTTTTAAATATTTTCACATGCAACTAGTATTCATTAGTTGTAAAATAATATTTGTTAAAATTTTACGATCTCAAATGAAATCAAAACAGCTTAGAAACATTTAAAACTCATGTTCTGAATTTTCTATCAGATTTAACTTTTAAATATGAGCCGATTAATTGACCCGATAAACGACATCTCCAAGACTCAGAGTCTAAAGCATTTTGATGCAAAACGACGTTTCAGACGACTTTCTAGTTTTATCCGAGACCTGAAAACCAATGTAAAATGACCAAAATACCCCTGCAAGTTCTGTGCAGGTTTGACTATTTTATTTTGAAAACGCAGGTTTTACTTTTAAGTTGTGACTTGTTTATATTGCCCCTGCAGTTCCTCCATTAAATATATTTTTCGACACTTCCTAACGGCTCAAAATATATATATATATATATATATATATACACACATGTCTTGTGGATTTTATAATAACGAAAAATAAATCTCGTAATGAGCATCAAATAAAAATATAGCATAATAAATGACAAAAGATGCTTCAAGGTATCCAACGCAAAATTTAGGAAGCAAGACGGTGAAAGACGTTCGTAATTTAGATTCCAAAATGCAATGTAGGCAAATCTCCTAGGTGCCACGATTGTCAAAAACACAAAACATAGCAAGAAAAGAATGGAACATTAACATGCTACACTCCGGGAGCGAGAAGGTTAATGAAAAACAAATGATACAATTTTATAGAAGTAAAATCGTATTCCAATCTAGCGCCATAATCTAGACGATGATTTATAAAATGACGATGACGTTACCGAGATATAAGTGAACAATACACTTCGGAGTCGATAGATATAAATGTCAATAAATAGCGGTTAGTCTATTCCAAGGACACATTGAGCTACACAATGGTCTAGAAATTACGTTAAAAGACGTCCAGGCACAAATAGCCGGAAGACGATTTGAATATCTATATAGATATCTCAAAGGGTTAAACAATGAAAGTAACGCGCGTAGATGAAGTTATGTAAGGTCATAATATAAAATTTTTGCAATAAAAGCAATTTAAATAGTTCAAAAATAAATACAGAAAGATCTTGAAAATTCATTGTATTTATTTAAGTTAATCATTAATAAATGATAAACTTTTATCAAAAAGTTTAACGACATAAATATATATCGATAAAGGATTATAGTATTTATTTAGAAATACTTAGCAATAAGGCATACATAATAATGTATACTAAAGTTGTAATCCCAGAAGTAGCTTGAACCTGAAGTCACGCGAAATCATGTGCACCGACTCTTTGAAAAATAAAACCGACAGTTATAGTTTAGGTTCTTAGAAAAAGACCTAGTTCTCTATAACTCATGGCTCTGGTACCAATCTTTAACACCCCCAAATTTACACGTAGCGGAATACATCTTTGGGTGCTAAACAATGATACTACAACACATAATTTATAAAGAACGACTCAAAAAGAGAGGTTTTAGATTTATCGTTCCTAAAACATTTGTCAGAGTAGCGTAGTCCCAAGTAATCGTTACCAAAAGATAAGTTAAAACAACATATTGGTTTGTTTTAAAAATGGAACGATAAATAAATCAAAGAGTTTGAACAACAAAAGCAGTGCACAACTTCATTCCCCGTGACCTCCAAGCTTCCACTTCTTGATTACCTGAAATACATGTGAGTAAAACAATCAGCAAAAATGCCGAGTGAATCTATAGGTTTATGAAATCAATTTGAACACAAGCAAAGATTATAAGTTTGTGGCATGCTTATAAGCATCAAATAATAATTCGCATCAACAATAATAATTGTATATAGCATAAATTGCAATAAGCTCATGGAACCGAGCCCTTAGACACTCCCATATCAGTCTAATAAGACGAGAGATTTATTAATTGTCGGTTACCTCCAGATTATTGGTACATTGACGTATACCTGACTTCTCAATACAATATGCTCAAACAGTGTGGAGGTCGGGCCTAAGCTTCTATGACAAGTCCACAAAAACTGAACCGGGGCGGCTTCCCCCATAGATCTATTAATTGTACTAGCAGTTAACCCATCATAGGTTAATTAACGGTCCATAATTGAGGTTTTAACAAAGGCAATCACTTAATGCAATTTAAAGGCAACCACGGGTCCATTCATAGAGGGACAAAGCATACCATAAAAATCTTGTGTTCTAAGTTTATAAAAACATGTATTCCCCCTCGCGGGTTTAAAATCATTTAATAACTAGTATAAAGCGAGGCTATAGACTCACCTTAACCAATAGTGGTAATGAGACGATCGCCGACGATAGATGATGCCTTTCAAACACGAGAACCGCAACCTATCAAATAAGGCGCGTTCATTAATAATAGACTCGAGAAATAAACCATACATAAGAATATAAAACTCGACTCATATAATCACGACAAAATCGAGAGAAAACGATACGAGTGATACTATTACACTCTCCTATATATTCATTTTATTATTCTACGCCTTTAATAAAAATCTGTCGGAACATACCGAATGTCCAAGCCGTTTTCCCATACTTAGACATATCAACTTTTTATGATACTACTCAGAGAACTCACTTACTATATATAGAAAGTCCTCTCAAAAGCCCATTAAAATATTTTACTTCTAAAGTTCCCTGCCCGACTCATCTTTGAATCACAAAATCCGGACAGTTTAGCGACCTTGACTTACGAAACCATTTTGACCATTCTAAACAACTCCATTTGTAAAACCTCCACTTGATTCTAAAAATAGACTCAAAATACTAAACTTGGAGCCTGAGAACAGCCCTTGAATCATTTTGAAACTCATTATATAGTCCCCGAGATTCGATCCAAATATCGACAACAATTTTCGGATTGTGTCGACACTCGTCTCCCGGTACACGAAAATCAAACTAGTGTATCTTCCACCTCGTTTGGAGTTGGAAGGCCTACTTTATATGAAATCGAAGCTAACGTAATTATCTACAACCCTATCCAATTAGTTAAGTGGCTATCAAACAGTAAGACCCCCAAAAACGGCCTCAAACCTACTGCCCAAAATCACCTTTCAAAATCTCCCACAAAATCATGTTTTTGATCAATTCTAACAATTTTTCTCATCATCCTACACCCCTAATATCAACATGAACCATCCCTAACACTTGCATCATCATCAACATCAAAAACCCAAAAATTAAAAATCAACTTTTTAATAAAAACATAGCTTGAAAATCTTTTGATCATCACTAATAACACATGCATACAACAAATTTGGATCAAACATAACCAACTTTTCTTGAAAAATTTATATGATTGCATGTATGAAAATTTTATACCAAATTGTAGCCCTTTGAAAATGGAGGATGGGACTTGTTTTAGTTTCTCTTGGATCAAGCTAGAAAAATTTTGATCATGGTGTTTTTTTTGTGTTAATGGTGGATGGCTAAAACAAAGGGAGAAGAAGAAGTTGGTTGATGTTTTTGTTAAATGAATGTTTTAAAAGAAAAGTGTTAGTCGAAGTGTTAGTTATAGTGTGGAGTTTGGGTAGTTTTTGCCAATTTGTGATAGTTTGGTCCAAAATGTAAATATTAGTTAAAAAGCGGGAAATGACTAAAAGTCAATTTTACAACTATTTACGGGACTCGGGTTTCGTAAAAATACTTAAAAGTTTAAACGCACACAAAAAATAATAATATAACGACTCGATACGTAATTAAAACGATATCGTCGAAAATATTAAATATCGAAACGATTGATAATAAAATATAAAATTGTGGGCATCTGTCGGTATCGCGATCACTAGTAGTCCTCGTTGCTCGTCAAAATATTAAAATATAATATTTAATATTGGTTTCAACTTAAACCGTTAAACATAATAATATTTAACGTTATAAAATACTTCAAAATAGTTGAAAATAAAATTAAATTATGACCTTATTTTTACGGGTTTTACAGAAGATCTCCTATAAGATCTGATGCTGGTAAACCCTCAAGTCAGGTTGTTAAAGCTCAGGATTCGAAAGCCATGGTTGCAGTTCAAGGAATTGATGGTACAGGATGGGATTGGAGCTATCTGGCTAAAAATGCTGAAGAGGATAAAGCTTTGGTTGCTGATATTGAAGAAGAAGAGCATGTTGAATATGCTCTCATGGCACACTCCTCCTCTTCATCTGATAATGAGGTATATGATGATGCTTTTTGTAGCAAAGGTTGTAGGTTAAATACTGAAAGACTTAACAAAGAGGTGTTAAAACTAAAAGATGATATGAGCACTGAAAGGTGTAAATTGTCTATTTACCAACTAGCTCTTACTGAAACTGAGAAAACCGTTTCTGAATATAAGAAAATGGAATTTGACATAAAAGATAAGATCAATATCTTAAAACATGAGCTAGAGAGTAGTATGGATATTAGAAACATCATGACAAAGGTTAATAGAGATCTACAGGCTAAATTAGATGAGGCCATTAAGAATAAAGATAATGTTGACCTCAAGATTCAAAGATTTGATAGAGCCACCCAAACCCTAGGAGACTGTGTAGCTAAACAAAGGGATCCTAAGGACATGACTGGGATTGGGATGAATGATTACTCTCTGGTTCCACCACCAGCTGGTGACTTCTATGGTGTCCTTAGAAAGGACTTGTCTTGGACTGGTATACCAGAATGCCAAGAGGAGGAATTCATTCCTCCACCAAGAGTTGTCACACCAGTAGAAGAGTATCAACAAAAACTGACTGACCTAAATGAGTGGAAGAAAGCTAACCCTACTTTACTTGGTAAGGGAGGTTTGCTATGTGAAAGTCCCAATGAATCACCACCCATTAAGGTTACTAACCCAATCACTGGTAAACCTGTTGACCTAGGCTCAAACACTGTTAGAAGACCTACCATTAAATATGCAGAGATGTATAGGAATAATAGGTCACCCAAAAGCCAAGTTAGCAATCATGGAACAGGTTTCTTTTCTTCTAGACCTAAGGGTGTGTCTAAGAAAGCATGTTACACTTGTGGTAGCTTTTCACATTTGGCATACAAGTGTGTCAACGCTCCCAAAGCCAGCGCTGACAGGAACAATTTCAGCGCTGATAGGAAGAAAGTCAACGTTGTTAGGAAGTCAAACATTGTCAGACCCAAACCTTGTGTGCAGCAAAGTCCACAAGTGATTAGACCTGCCCCATTCTTTTCTAGAAGGTCTAACACTCATGGACAAAGACCTTTTCAAAAGACAAACACCTGGTCAAATAGGCAATGGGTTCCTGTAGCAAACCCTAGGTTCAACGCTGACAAGGGTAATTTCAGCGTTGACAGGACAAAATCTAACGCTGACAGAAACGTGACCAGACCTAAATATTTGCAGCCACAAGGTAAGGGGTCTAAAGCTTCTTCAAGCTTAACATGGAGACCCAAGAAAGATCAAAACCCTAATGATAATGGAATTTCAATGACTTGCAATAGATTTAATTACATTTCAAAGGTCATTACAAAACCTATTGGGGTTAACTTGGTATTTCATCCTAAAAAGGATGAGAATGGGGTTGTTATGAGAACTAAGTCTGTTCTTATTGAACAACCAGACGAATCCAAGTCTTCTAAGACTTGGGTTCCCAAAGAAAACTAATTTGTTTTCTTTATGTGCAGGGCATTCAAAGACAGATCAATGATTATGGATATTGGGATAGTGGATGCTCAAGGCACATGACAGGAAAGGAAGACTATCTGACAAATTTCACCCCTATTAAAGATGGTGATAAGGTATACTTTGGAGGTGGATATGGGACTATCACAGGCAAAGGAACCCTTCTCACCAATAATCTGCGTTTTGAGAACGTCTTCCTGGTAAAAGAACTGGATTATAATCTGTTTAGTGTATCACAAGTTTGTGATAACAAAAATAAGGTTCTTTTTACTGATACTGAGTGCTTGGTGTTAAGCAAGGATTTTAAGATCCCTGATGAGAAATATATTGAGTTTAGAACACCTAGGCATAAGGACATATACAATGTGAATTTAAATGGGATTAAAATGAATGCAAATATGTCTTGTTTTTATGCTAAGGCCTCAGTAGATGAGAGGAATTTGTGGCACAAGAGACTAGGGCACATAAATTTTAAAAATATAAATAGGCTTGTGAGGCTTGGTTTAGTTGATGGTTTGCCTGAGAAGGCCTTCCACAATGACCACTCTTGTGTTGCATGTCTTAAAGGCAAGCAGCACAAGGTCTCATTCAAGTCCAAACAGGTGTACACTAGTTCCAGACCTCTTCATATGCTTCATATGGACCTCTTTGGTCCAACAAATATAGAAAGTTTGAATGGTAAGTCATATTGCTTTGTTGTCACAGATGACTTTTCTAGGTTTACTTGGACATTCTTTCTAGCTATGAAGAGTGACACAGCTGATGTTCTTATTGATTTTATCACTCAGATTGAGAAAAGGTCTGGCAATGAGGTTAAAATGCTTAGGAGTGATAATGGTGGAGAATTTAGGAACAAGAAGCTAGATGATTTTTGTGCCAGGAAAGGAATTACTAGTCAATTCAGTATTGCTAGAACCCCACAACAAAATGGGGTTGCTGAGAGGAAAAATAGAACCCTAATTGAAGCAGCCAGAACAATGTTGGCTGATGCTCACTTTCCTATAACCTTTTGGGCTGAGGCTGTTAATACAGCATGCTATGTGCAAAATAGAGCATTGGTTAACAAAATTCAGAACAAAACACCTTATGAGTTACTTTGGGGAAGAAAACCTAATATTGGTTTTCTCAGACCTTTTGGATGTCATGTAGTAGTATTAGATACTAGTGATGCCTTAGGGAAATTTAGTGCAAAAGGTGATGAGGGCTATTTCATGGGGTATTCAGTCCAGAGCAAGGGTTATATGGTTTATCTTAAAGAGGACAAACGTATTGTTGAGAGAGTACATGTTAGGTTCTTAGAGAATAAACCTAGTGATCCTGAAAGTGGTCCTAATTGGTTGTTTGATTTAGAACCCTTATCTAGAACTTTAAATTATATGCATGTCACTAATCCGGACATTGTGAAGGTAACTTCAAATGTTGTGGAGGAACAAGTTATTAATGTTTCAGGTACACAGGTTCATGAGAAGGTTGGATCACAAGCAGAAAAGGCATCTCCTACATTTGAATATGTCACAATTCCCATTTGGACAGATGCTTTTGCTGCTGCTGCTGCTGCTGGACAAGATAATGGTGGTTTTCAAATACCACCAGATACAAACATGCATGGTTCTTCAGGCGCTGACAAAGGTTCAGACGTTGACAACAACATTTCAAGCGCTGTTAGCCCAAGCGCTGACAAACAAGGTTCAGACGTTGACAACACCTTTGCACATCTTTTCTCTTCCACTTTTGAACAAGGTGAACCTTCCAATTCTTATGAAGAAGGTCATCCTTATGTTGATATAAGAGAGTCTGATGAAGAAGATATTGGCAACATGGAGCATGAGGTTGAGGACACCAGACTTTTTGAAGGAGGGGTTCTTACTTCCACAATGAAGAATCACCCCACATCTCAGATCATTGGTGATATTATGACTCCAGTTCAGACTAGAAGATCTCATCAAGGTCTTTGTGGGTTTATTGCCAATATACACAAGAAGGTTGATACCCCTCTTGTGCAAGCATGTTTGTTTGCATGTTTTCTGTCACAAGAAGAACCCAAGAAAATATTTGATGCTCTCAAAGAACCAAGTTGGGTGGAAGCAATGCAGGATGAGCTTCACCAATTTGCAATTCAGGATGTTTGGGAGCTGGTTGATTGTCCTAGATATGTCAGACCTATAGGGACAAGATGGGTTCTCAGGAACAAAAGAGATGAAAGAGGTATTGTGGTCAGAAACAAGGCAAGGTTAGTGGCTCAAGGTTATACACAAGAGGAGGGGATAGACTATGAGGAGGTCTTTGCACCAGTTGCAAGGATTGAAGCTATTAGGATTTTTCTAGCCTATGCTTCCTGCATGGGCTTCACAGTCTATCAAATGGATGTCAAGAGTGCTTTCTTGTATGGCACCATTGTTGAGGAAATATATGTCATGCAACCTCCTGGTTTTGAGGATCCAGAGCATCCAGATAAAGTGTATAGAGTCAAAAAGGCTATGTATGGCCTTCATCAAGCCCCTAGAGCATGGTATGGTACTTTGTCTACCTATTTGGTGGACAATGGATTCAAGAGGGGCACCATAGATCAGACACTGTTTACAAAGAAGAAAGGCAAGGATGTGTTGCTTGTGTAGGTCTATGTGGATGATATCATTTTTGGGTCTACTGATCCAAAGATGAGTGAGGATTTCTCCAAGCTTATGACAGACAAATTCAAGATGAGTGCTATGGGGGAGATAAACTTCTTTCTAGGTTTACAAGTTCAACAGAAAGAGGATGGTATCTTCATCTCCCAGGACAAATATGTTGCTGAAATCTTGAAGAAGTTTGGCTTTTCTCCACATGAAAAGAGGGATACTACTCCTATGGATAGATAACACCCTCGGGGAAAGATTGGAGATGGGAAAGATGTTGATGTCAGGAAATATAGATCTATGATTGGATCCTTGATGTATCTTACTACCTCCAGACCTGACATTATGTTTGTTGTGTGTGCTTGTGCATGCCATCAAGTGACTCCCAAAGAATGTCACCTTTATGCTGTGAAGAGGATCTTTAGGTACCTAAGATGCTATCCTAATCTTGGTTTGTGGTACCCAAAGGATTCACCATTGGAGCTTATTGCATATTCAGATAGTGATTATGGAGGTGATAAGTTTGATAGGAAATCCACAACTGGTGGATGTCAGTTTCTTGGGAGCAGGTTAATATCTTGGCAATGCAAGAAACAAACATTGGTGGCTAATTCTACAACTGAAGCAGAGTATGTGGCTGCAGCAGCATGTTGTGGCCAAGTTTTGTGGATTCAGAACCAGCTGTTGGACTATGGGTATAATTTCATGCATACTAAGATATTTGTTGACAATAATAGTACTTTATGCATCATTAAGAATCCTATGCATCATTCTAAAACTAAACACATAGAAATTAGACACCATTTTATAAGAGATTGCTTTAAAAAAGGTTTAATACAACCAGATAGGGTTGACACTGAGTAAAATGTGTCAGATTTATTAACTAAACCTTTTGATGCTGGGAGATTTCAATACTTGGTAACAAGTATTGGAATGGTTAATCTCACATAATATGTGTTTTGGATTCTTTTTGTAAAAGTATGTACAGGATGATGCATTATTATTATTGGTCTTATGGATGATTTAGATTTTCCACTATATTTTTCTAACACTGACAAAGGTTGCTTGAACGCTGATAAGTGTTTTTGCAACGTTGTCAGCAATATAATTGTCTAACGCTGTCAAAGCTTCCCTCAACGCTGTTATGTGTTATCGGGGCGTTGTCAGCAACAATGTTAGTTTTGTGGTTTTCAATCTAAATGTGCAGATGGTGTTAGCAGTATACCATTCGATACAGAGTTGCTTATGGATCAATGGAGAAGCATTTGGACAAGTTTTTATTTATGGATGATGGTTGGAATGTTTCATTCCTATCTTGACATAAATTTTTTATGTTCATGCATGATTTTAGCAAACTTTTTGTATCATAGTTTAAGGGGTGGTTTTAGGAACCTTTAGGATTTTTGGGTATCCATATGATACTCTTATCACAATTCTAGATTGTGTCCACAGGTGAGTATGAGTTAGTTTTACTAAACCATGAGGCACTGTAGCATGCATAGTATATCACCTTTGCATGCTGCCAAGACATTTTTGGCCTAGAATTGGTTGTGGTCTGATTGGAGACTTGGGAATGATTTTGATATGGGATTTACCTAGGAGTAACAAGGATTTTATAAGGTAACTTTGTTGTTAAGAATTTTTGGTTAGCAAGGGACACTAGAGGACTGTTATGTCTATCTTGCTTATGCAAGTGTGCATAACTGGACAGTGCTTGCCGCCCTATGATAATTATCAGCTTTTGGTTATCTTCTCTAGGATAAATTACTTGTTAAGGTCATTTTTCACTTTTTAAATATTTTTATTTTTGGACGCTGACTAGAATTTTCCAAGCGTTGTTGTGACCAAATTGGACGCTGACATGGCTTTAGGCGAACGTTGACAAGATTATAGCCGTTCGGCGTTGATAGGTTATTTTTGACCGTTGACACTCAATGGGACCTACCCAGTTGTTACTTTTTGACATATTTTCAAGCCGTAATTTTAGGAGTTGTTACTTTCATTTAATGCATGAGATAACTTATAATTTTTTCAATATTTTCATGATTAGTTTTTGAAAATCTTTGCCTATTTTTGGGCCAATCACATGCATTCTTTTTCTCCTATAAATTTGGCTACTATTTTAAACAAGGTATCTATAATTCTTGTCTAACACTTTTCTCTTATCAACTTCATCTTCTACATTCAAAAATAACAGCTTTCATCAATGGCACCAAAGTTTAACTCAGCAGAATTGGCATTGGGGTTCAGATCACAACACAACATGATTGCTTATCTTGACGCTGATAATGATCTGTTTCCTCAATACACACAAATGGTGGCGTATTTGAACGCATCCCCACTAAGGTATGCTCTTTCTCATGCACCACTCATTCCAGTCACACACATTAAGTAGTTTTGGAACACTGTTAGTTCCTCAACAGTTAATGGAGTGACCACATTAACTTCTATTGTTCATGGGAGGTCTTGGGTGGTTATTGAGGCTTTGGTACGCCAAGCCTTGCATCTTGATGATGCTGATGGTATAGCCACCCTTCCCATAAATGAAATATAACAAGGGCTTAGGGCTTTGGGATATCCCTTTCCTGATGAAGGTACTCTAAACAAGTATCATAAGCAGGAATTTCCCCCAGCCTGGAAGTACCTCATACATGTCCTCCTTCAATGTTTGAGTCCCAAATGTACTACACACAATGAGATCAATAGATCCATTGCAAGTGCTATTGTGTGTATTGTAACAGGGCAAAAATATAACTATTCTAAAATGATTTTTGAGGGGATGTGTAAAAACAAGGGGACAAAAATAACTTTAGCTTGTCCCCGTTGTCTGCAAATGGTTTTTGATGATCAAGGATACTGCTCAAGGGATCACAATGATTTTTATAAGATCCCTGAGCAAAAGAAAGCTATTTTTATGAAGATGGATTCACCACCCCATAGAGACTTACCTTTAACCCCAACCATGCTTGCTGTTATTGTAGCAGCACAACCCCAACCAGAACCCCAACCTCAAATTGACCCTCAACCACAACTTGAACCCATTCCTGAACATTTACCTTCACCTAAACACATGCACCTTGACCAAGAACCCTTCAACGCTGATACATTAAATGTTGGCGTTGTTGTGCCTATTTCCAACGCTGACACACAACCTTCACAATCCCAAACACCCCTTTACCAACCTACATCTACTCATTCTTCCACACCATCTTCCACACCTCCTGAATATAGGTTGATAAAACGCCAAAGGACTACTGGAGTGTTCTCCCCTGGTGGTCCTAGCCATGTAGCAGAGAGAACCACCACCACAAGTGTGGCTGGTGATCTGGATGAGGCTGGGACTATTGGTTCTGGCTTAGATGCTGGCCAAGGCAGTCCCACCATCATTAAGTCCTCATCCTTGCCCAATGAATCTGACTTGGGAGGTCAAATCCCCATTTTAGAAGAGGGCAGACTGGAACCAATGACTCTTTTGGAATTGACGGCAGTCTGCATTAGCTTGCAAAAGCAAAATGAAGACTTAGTACAAATTGTCAGCTCACAAGGCCTTGAACTCACGCAATTGAGGGAGAGGATTGTTGTTTTGGAAAGTGATCGTGTTAGAAGGGGTATGGAGGAGTCTTCCAAAGGGGAGGAAGATCAAATAAATCTGAGTGATAAGGGCAGTCAAGATGGTCAATCAATGGATGTTGCTGAAGCCCTTACAACTTTGAAGGAACAAACAGGTTTTGATACGTCCTTAATCTCTCCAACCAATCTAAATTTATCATTTACAGCTATGTTGAGAGAGGTTACACAAGGCGCCGAGGGAAAATATTTGAGCGTTGACAAGGCAAATTTGGATGCTGATAGAAGTATTTTGGGCGCTGATAGGATAAATTTGGGCGTTGACAGATCTGCACATGAAGGTTATGTATCCCAGTCATCATCTATCATCAAGGAGGTTCCTACTCAGGTATTACCATCTACCTTACCAACCATTGAACCATCAGATAAGGGTAAGGGTAAATTGGTAGAAGAAATTGTTCCAAAGGATGCAGCCCAAGTTGAATTCGATAGAAGATTGGCTGAACAAATGCTGGAACAAGATGAAAAGGAGAAGTCACCATTTGTTGTGACTTCTGAAGAAGAAAGTAATGGAGCTAGCTCAGACTCAAGTGTGATGATTATAGAACCAGAAAGGCTTGAGTATGGTGATGAGCTTGCTAGGGAAAAGTTGAGAGAAATGAAATTACAGGTTGACTTTGACATGCCAGAGGTGGTTCAAATGTATAATTCTTGTGAAGAAAGCTACATGGATAATCCAGACTTGACCGTTTCAGATCAAATATGGGGTTTGGAGCTTCTTCTTAGAGTTCAGAAGGATTGTAAGGTGATTTTGAAGCACAAGGCAAGCAATATTCTCTCAGAGTTGAAAAGGGATAGAAGGGAGCTCTACTTTATGTTGCTTAGATGTCATGGAGTTGGATGGACACATCAGAAGTTGAAGGCTTTGACATTTGATGAGTTGGAACATAGGGCTTATCCCATTTGGGTGAGAGTGCAGGAAGCAAACACTCTCAGACTTCTTTCAGATAAAAGAAAGGAGCAACTTGAAGAAGAAATGGAAATCAAGAAAGCTATGATGATTCCCAGGCCAGTGAAGAAGGGATTTAAATTTGAGTTTCCAAAAGATATGGATCCACTATATCCAAGTGAAGCAGTTATAAGAAAGAGCCTCAAGCTCTCTCCATTAGAAGCTTCAGATATGGTGCAAGTGTTACCATTAGATTCTAGGAATCCAATTGTGAGCTTTGAAGAAGATGAATGTAGATTCTGGAAGATTGGCAGATTTGGCAAGGAGGTACACACTTTTACCACTCTCATATCTTTATTTGCAAGTTGTGATTGAGAAGACTTGGTGGACCTTTGGAAGTTGCTGGAGACCAAGTATGAGGCTGAAGCACCAACTTCAGCTAATGGAATAAAACTTTGGACCACATTCAAAAGAATGTGTGGGACAAAAGAGGAAGATCCTGCAATATGGAAGGATCTTGAAGATGACCTCAGTGGTCTTCAATGGAGGTTATATTCAGCTGCTGGTGTATACCATTTGAGTTCTACAAAGTTTGTTGAGTATCTACTAGTGGATGCTCAATATTTCATATCCAAGGATATTTTGGAAAAGATGAAGGACACTCAGCTGGAGATAGATTATTCAAGTGACGTGGCAAAAGATTTGATAAGATTTATTCATTACCAATATGAGAAGGTTTGTCAGACTCCTCCAAGTCCTTAATGCTTATTCAGAAACTTGATTGTAAGAGTGGATATCAAGTTAAGGGGAGGATTGTTGGGAATAAATTAAGGCCATATCACTTGAGCGCTGACAAGAACAATTCAAGCGTTGACAAGAATAAAGCAAGCGCTAACAGCTCAAGCGTTGACAAGTTAAAGTCAAGCGTTGACACATTGAAGACAAGCACTGATGGAAGATATAATCTACACGTTTATCATATTCTAGAATACTTCTAGTAAGGATAGAAACGACAATGTATTTTCTATATTTATCTTTACCTAGAATAGTTGATAGGTAGCTTATTGTACAAGGCTTCTTGTATCTATAAAAGAAGGCCTTTAGGTTAAAGTTTATTATCAAGTTTCATATAAGTTTTCATTCGTAAACATCTTTCATTGTAAGCAAGTTCGATATTCATAATCAAAGTGAATGTTTTGTTTACATCTTGTGTTCTTGTTTAAGTGTTAAATTCTGCATACACTTAGATTCATAAAGCATATACAAAGGTTTCTCTACGTGTATTACTTGATCTAATCTTGTATACACAAAGCTAATCGATCTAAGTTTGGGATCAACACATGCCATTCTTGTGCTGCTCCACGCTATCAGTCACCATTTATCTGAGATATATGCTTAAAGTCAACACAAAGGTTCAGTGAATTCATAGGTTTGTAATAACAGTTTTGAATACAAGTATGTTGGAAATACGTTTTTCTAAAGAAAGTCTCGGTCATATCATTGTTAGCATAGATCACGAGCTATAGACTATTTAGGACATTGTAACTTGGAGTGACCTCCCTTACGGGGATTGTTGGAAATACGTTTTACGTATTTAGAAAGGATCGGTCACTCCAACGATATATACGAAGATTGGGCTCGTGATCTGGTTATGTAAGTATAACCCATAAAGCCCACATGTAGGGTGGGCTATATATACCCTTCCTAGCATGTTAGGAACGGTAGTTGTTTATTAACATTTCATTAATCTAATATCACTTTCTCTCTCTACCTCTCCTTTCTCTCTTCTCTCTCTCTCTAGTTAATCTCAAGATCTTTATCTCTTTCTCACTAAATAGATCAATCAAACATAAAGAATAAATCAAGGGTTTCGTGGATCTACAATTGGTATCAAGAGCTATGGTTTGATTGGTTTGTTCTTGTATTTGTTTTGATTGATTTTGGTGGGTTTTGATTTAAACAAGCTCAAATCTTGAAATTTTTTGCGTTTTTGTTGTTTAAATCTATAGCCAAATCGACTACATAGATGGGGTAGTGATTTGGGTTCATTGATTTGGTCGAAATCGCAAAATTTTTGATTATTTGAGTGATTTTCAGGGTATTTTTCGATCCACAATAGGTTAGACCTGAAAACAGGGTGTCGACTATTCTTTTTGTGTTTTATCCTAAAATCAGTCCATTATCCAAAAATCTATCTTCGGAACATGGTTTATATATTTATCCGAATGACCCAATTTCAATTTATCCGAAGGTTCATATATTTTATCCGAAGGTGTCACATTTATTCGAAGAATTCAAAAATTACTTTTATCCGAATTCTTCCACCAGTATATTATCTGAAGAAGTCCAAATGGCTATTATTCCGAGTATTGCTATTATTGCGAAGCTCATTTTATCCGAATTTGTTGCACTTACTCCGAAGAAGCCATTTATTCAGAACAAGTCATTTATTTAGAAGAAGACCATACTTATCTGAAAACTTTGTGTTATTCAGAAGAAGTGTTGTTTTTTGTGAGTTTTTTTATCCGAAAGAAATTTTATCCGGAGAAGTGTAGGTTTTTATCCGAAGAAGTGTAGGCTTTATCCGAAGAAGTGTAGGCTTTTGCATTTTTTGTGATTTAACCGAAGATCATCACATATTGCGAAATACCTGCCTCACAAACCGCCTCAACACACAAACTCGACTGACTCAATCATTCTTGACTCGAACCACAACAGACTCGACTAAAAATGTGACAATCCGTCAATTTATGATTGATATTTTATTCTCAATATTTATTCAAAAACATTATTTTAATATTATAATATGAACTCACTTATTTTTGGGAAGTAATTTGGATTTACGTCTTGAAGTAGCGTCGACTACGTCTAAACCGGAGGATTCAACGTTACGTGCTTACGTTTACTTACACCGTCTTTGGTGACAGTCCGACATTTCAGAAAATAAGTTTATCCGTGAATATTATTTTGGGATTTTAAATTTGTGTTGGTTCATAAACTCACATATTTACGAGAAGAGATTAGGACTTACAATTTAAATTTAACGTCCTTTACGACTAAACCGAAAACCTTAGGATTACGTATTTACGTTTTCGAACTCCGTTTTTGATGAGACAATTTTTATTAAATTCGTTTTGTGCCGTTGATTCATAATTTATAAAAACGTGTTTCGTAAAACGACCCGAGGGCACGCAAATCGAGGAAACTAGAATCGACGAGTACCCGTAAATAAATGGGGATGAGACAAGTGGGACACTTGTCCCACCCCCACTCAAAACCGACCTAACTAGCAACACCACCTCCATTATGTGTCAACTTTTTAACAAGTTAAACACACTTGTCACCTTAGCTTACAATGTAAGCCTTCCACCACACAAAACCATCTATCCTAAACAACTAGCTTCATTCACAACATGCAAAACAATCCATTTTCTCTCTTCCTCTCTCTAGCTTGCCGTCCCATCTCACCCATCAAGCACCATCATTGATCAAAATCAACCATGAAATCTAATGTTATTTACACACATGTTGAAGCCCTTTTGAAACCCTATTGATTGGTGGTGATTATAACATCCAAGGAGGAGTTTCCATAGAGTCTTGGGGCTGATTTTCCACAAGGTGATCATGAAGAATGGTGGTCTTGAAGATAGTCTTGGTTATTCAGAAGTTTCTCTATCAAAATCCATGTTTTGATCACAACCTACATCATCATGGTGGTATAAAGATTGTTCTCCTCATCCTCTTGTTATTTTTGATTATGTAATCTCGTATTTCTTTTACTTATATAAATGTATATGATGATGAATGATGATTAAAAATATTGTGTGGGGATTTGGTGTTGATAAACATGCTTAAAAAGATGAAAAACTATAAGAAACAAGGCTACAATCTTGTTTAGATTGTTGGCTGTATAAAACAGTAAATAACCACATGTTAGACTGATAAAATGGCAAAGTAGAAGCAATATACAGTAAGTAATATGTATTGTACACATGTGAGAGTTGGCCATGGAATGGAATCATTAGGATGAGTGAGATATGATCAAAACAAGTTTAGAGTACAAATCTGAGTTCACTGTTTTGGAGGATTTTTAGAAAATACTTAGAGGCTGATTCAACAGTAGCTATAGAAGAGTTAAATGGAGCACATATCATGTAGTTTATGGCATAATAATTTGAGCTTCTATCTCCATATATAACTCTAGATATGGCTGTTTTGGTGAACATGAAAGTAAAAATCAGATTTTGGGAAATTAAAGTATAATAGTATTATATAAGCACTCAAATAAAAATAGTATAAAATGTGAATTAAAACCCACTAACTTATATAATACATTTATATAAATATGTATAAGTATAAATAAATGGACATTTTATAAAAATGGTAGTTTGATATGTTTTATAAGTTATAAAACTATAAACATGATTTTTACGACTTTTTCGGCTATTACCGTAAATTAACGTTTTTCGCCAATAAAAACTTAGACGATCAAACCCGTCTAATGTAAAGTTTTTAAAACTCATATACTGATATATTAACATATATATAACAAGTAAAAACCGATAAAACCCGAACTATAAAACATACGGATATTAACGGGCTAAGTTAAGGTTATTGGACTAATAATACAACAAAAGGGCTAAAACACTTATAAACTTATTTATTGGGCTTAACCCATTTGGGCCCAACATGTAAAGTATAAATACTGATAATACAAGTATAAAATGGATTAATACAAGTTAAAGAACCTATAATAAGTTTATTGGACTTAAAATATGTAAATAGGTAAAACTAGTAAACTAGTATCAAAGTTATCAACACATAACACTAAAGTGAGTAAATGAGAATATGTAAACCCACTTGATCATAATATATATTTAATCATCATATGTATACATAATTGTTATTTTTATAAAGTCATTGGACAAGAGTCTAAGACGAGTATTATTTGTCTAGGTTTCCGTGATTGATGCACGTACCGTACATCCGAATTGCCGATAACCCGCTTTCCCACATCGATGTGAGTTCATAGCCTCACACTCTTTTAAATGTTTTTATGAAATGTTTTATAAACCCGCGAGGGAGCTAACATGTTAGTTTTTATAAAATAGGACACCATTTGTCCCGAATTTTTATTTATTGATTTGGACCCGAATGATTGTATGACCCGATTGTATGACCCGATAAATGATTAAATGACCCGATAGATGAAATTAAATGGATTATTAAAGTTAGGTTATGTCACTAAAAGTCCCATTAGCATGAATTGTGAACTACCGGGATTTGGTAGACGCTTATGCATATAATAGTACTATTTGGGGACGATCACCCCAGTTCGCGCCTTGACGGTTGATCCCCGTCGTGCCACATTGATTGGTATGCGAATTTATGTATGAGAAGATTTCCATAGCGTGACCTTTGTGACGACACGCTAATTTAGATGGGCAAATTGAGTTTCGGGCTAGCTACCCGTTGTTTGTTTTAGTAAGGTAACAATGTCATGCGGCTTATAATAATCCAATTAACGAAATACTGCTATACACACCGAATTACGATGTATTGCCTGACTAGCAATACAGGGTCATACTATTGATATTATGTTCATGTTTTGGTTTTACATAACCATATTCATATAACGGTTTTTATTTAATCTATACAACGTTGTAAAACGTTTTGTATGATGTTTTTACGACAATGGTTCGTATAATGATTTTTAAGGCAAATGCCTATATTATGATTTTTATAAGGATTTGTATAAAATGACTTTGGCTATTTTATGGCCTATTACAATGAATTGTACAAAATGATTTTCGGTAATAATTTTATACCGATGATATATTGATGGCTTATTAAACTCTATGAATTCACTCGGCGTTATCGCTGACCTTTTCTTTTAACATGTTTTATCTCAGGTACTTGAAGGTAATTCTCGGGAAGACAACAAGAATTCATGGCCCGTACTTAAATAATAATTTCCATTCAAATGCTTTGTAAAACCTGTATAAAATACAATGACTTGGGACCTATGTAACTTTGATATTTATGAATGGAAATGCTTTATTATTAAACGACGCGATTTTTATGCGTTGTCTATGATGTGAGTAATGTGCTATCCCGTAACACCAACGAGTCTTCCGATGTATTGAACTGTATAAATTTGGGGGTGTTACAGTTTGGTACCAGAGCTCTCGTTATTGAGAATGAAAGATTTTTAAAACCAAGGTTTTGAATAAAACATTTCAAAATCTTTTAACTATAAACATTTTTCTCAAAATGTCTAAAAATCTTTTGACTATAACGGTGCCGAAGAATTCCCGAGTTACCGACAAGGCCAGACTGAGAAGTGTTATTCTAATATATATATAACTTAGATTATATATATATATATATATATATATATATATATATATATATATATATATATATATATATATATATATATATATATATATATATATATATATATATATATATGATGTAATTTTATTACACGATTGTTTGATGATTACTTTGATATTTATATGAGGTATTTATACGACGTAGATTGTCACATGGAACCCTAAATCCCCTAGTAAATTAATCGAAGCTATTCTCGTAGGAATTCTAGCTATCCTAGATCTAAACCAAGTTGTGGATATTTATGATCCCAACAAATGGTTGATATTCGTAGAAATGTAGATATTAGTTGATTGTGATATTAAAAAAGAATTGGCGAGATTAAATCTGATATCGATGTCATGACGATCTTTCCTTATAGAGTGGAGTTTTACAAAACGTTACCACCTAGAAAGATGTCATCTGATTCGTTGTCATCCAATTCTTAAATTGAAATCGAAAGGGTGAATGTTGCACTTGAGGCGGTCATTGGAACCATTACCCAAAAGCCTCATGCCACTAATACCTTTCTGAGAAGTCTAATTGAATGTATGAGTCGTCTCATACTAGTGACTCATTTGATAACTATTGATGAAAGAGATATAGGATTTGAAATTAAGTGTTGTTCATATCGAACTTTTATAGCCATATTAAGGTCTAAGAATAAAGATTGAAAGTATTGGAGAATGAAGAAGGATATCGCATTGAGTATGATTTGGCTGAAACTTGAATAAAGTAAAAATTTAACCCGTATGGAATATGAGATTGTTAAGAGGAAGTCGTTAAGTCCTGTGATTGAATTATAAGGTTTTAAATGATTTTAGATTCGTGTTAAGGGTTGTTCCTAAGCCATTGTCCACTAACGAGGATGCCCAGTGTCCAAGAAATAAATTGAAGAAATCTTCTTCTGAATTGAGACCGATGGATCTTCGGGGACATGTGGAACACCTAATGACTCTTTTAGATTAGTATTCATTGTTGTATCTTTTAAAAATCCCTAACTTAACTGAGACATCAGTTGGTAGGATGAGTTTTTGGAATTGTATGACATAGTGACACGTAATGTGTTACGGTACAATTTAGACTTATTTGTGATTAATGAAAAGACTACCTTTGATTGCTAAATTCTACAGTATCGATGTTATCTATCTTTTATTGCTTCATCCTAATGTTCGCATTAGTGATGCAACCATTGAACAAGTAATCATCTCGATTTGAGTTACGTTGTGGATTAATCTTTTTGAGCGCCGTCAAGTTCATGAACCTCATGATTATTTGGCTAAGTTCATCTCCTATTATATTGAAGTTAGTTCTTGGTGAACAACTCTTCATCACTCTTTTGCAGATCACTGATTGTTTTTACAAGATAAAACAGTATCCCTTGATAAAAGATTGAATTTTCATCAGCGTAAGGATTATTTAAAGTATGATTTATAAGTGATTGTTATTGAAATAAAGTTTTTCATAAAACACCGTGGAAAACTTAATTGTTTTCATAACAAAGAAAATCTTTATAAATTTATTTTTGATTCTTATTTAAGAATTAAGCATGAAAATGTTTTTATTATAAACATGATGAAAATTTATTTTTTTGACGAACTGAGTATTGCATCGTTAATCTTGAAATTGTATATAGGTGCGCGCCTACATACAATTTGGAATGGACCATGCAAGGATGATTAGTAGTCACCATAAAACTGATTAATAAACACTAAATTTTCTTTGAAGATTGTGAAAGAGTAAAATATATGAGATCTGCAAGAAGTGAAAAATAAGGACATAGTGTTAGGGACACCTACATATGTGCCTGTAGCATCTATTCTTCTGAGTCAAATTTACTCATCTGTGGAACTTGTCTTATTTGACAATTGATATTCCCTTCTTGTCTAATTCTCCCGTAGTGAGATTCTTAGGAAAAGTATCTGATTACCGATTGTTGATACCCGACTGGATGTATCGACGTTCTTATCATTTCTTTTGATTTGGTTTCATTTGAATGACCTGGGTAACGATCCGAGGAGCTTTCGAATGCATACTCGAATTATGAAAACATGGGATATACTCATATTCGTTAATGTTTTCGCCTGTATCTGATTTGAAATTATCTCGCGTAGATTATGCGTTGACCTTACTCTTTTAATAGTAGTTGTGTCTCCATATATCCCTGAATTTGTGAAGGATCATGAGTTATTATTGTTCTTTTGAGAAGATCACATCTTATCGACGACAATAAAACTGAAAAGTTGATAGTGCGAGTAGAATGGATTGATTGATTATGACATGACGACATTGTCTTAATTGATTGGAACTCGAATAGAATTCCCCTAAATAATAAGATGTTGATTATTAAAAGTGATCTAAATAATTCTTGATGGATGACCATATCCTGCATTTAGACTTGAAATTATACCGTGAATGGTTGTGAATTAGTCATAGATATTATAATCTAGAAAAAACCTAATATGAATTTATTAAAAGATGTTCCTGCTATCTGAAATTTTAGGAAGTATTTGCTGGTGAATTACCTAGACTTTCGCCATTAAGGCAAGTTGAAATTGGTATTGATTATATTCTCGGTGCTGCACCTGTGGCATGTGCATTGTACGTCAGCACCATCTAAATTAAAGAAATTACCGTACAACTGAGAGAGTTGTTGGAGAAAGATTTTATTCTACCAAGCTCGTCATCATGAAGGGATATGGTGTTATCATGCCTTATATTTATAGATTACTGTGAACTGAGTAAATTGACAATCGAAAACGATATCCATAACTCGAAATGAAAGATTTGTTCGATCATTTACAAGGTTCTAGCGTATGTTTTAAAAGATTTGATCCATGGCATGGTTATCATCAATTTCGCGTCCGCGAAAAAGATTATCTATTCCAATCATTACATCCGAAACTTGAAATGAACATTATGAGTTTCACGTGATGTCGTTTGGACTGACTGATACACACGTAGCATTCATAAATTTGGTGAATCATGTGTGAAGGCTGTAATTTGATGAATTCATGCTTGTTGATGCAAAAGTTGGTTGATCCTTGCTAGACCCGAATTAGGCTTAATTCGGGTTGGCTGGGCTCCGGCTCCTGCACCAAGTGAATCGTTTGGTTGGGATCATGCACACTAAACAGCACGCGTTAGGCTTACCGTGGGAAGGTTTCCCACGATTAGACTCCTGCGTGAGAGTAAGTAATCGATTTAGGGTTTATGTGAGTTGAGAGTATAAGTCGTAATACGTTTGTGGAACCTTTGAGGGTTCCTTTTATAGGCAATGAAACCCTAATGGGCTTTCACTGATGCTTTGGCCCCAAGGAAGAGATAACTACCAAAATTAGAATGATTGTTATCTTCTAATTTTGGTAGTGAATATCCTCCTCCATTGGGATAAAGATATTCCTAGACAGAATATTATTCTGTCTAACCCTATGTCGGCCGTACCGGGCCGTGGGCCGCACACATGTGTGCGGTCACTGTTCATCCAAGCCCATAAGCCTGCATGACATTATTCCACCCATCTGTGATGGGCCGGATACGGTTAGTACCCGTGGGCCGGGTTCATGACCCGGCTAGGGACTATACGTCATCATGTCCCCCCAGTCTAGTTGTTACAACCAGAGGTGTAACCTCTAGACTACCAAGATGCTCCCCGGACGTACCAAGGAAACAATAGGGAAGGATAAGTTGTCAAAGAATTTGTATTGGCCGCACGTGGCAACCTGGCTGAAGAAGCTATTTCATCAATATCTCAGCCACATATAGCGACCGAGACAAATTAAATATAACATTAAATGTCAAGTCTTACGTAAGAGCCGCATAACCCGACATTAATAACTGGTCATCTGACTTGTTTGACTGACAAAAAGTGCAAACAGTCAGAACCTTGAGCAGTGCAAACGTTTGAGTCAGAAGTGACCCGTGGGTCCCGCCTGACGTTTCACATGCCACTTGCCCCCTAGCCACACGATTAAGAACAGTGGCAGACACGTGTCACACATCCAACAGGTCGTGACCCACGAGGCAACACTATAAATAAGCCACCCCCACGGCTGTGTGAAACACACAGTTATAACCTCCATTCCTGCCATTAAAGCTTTCCTCTTAGCTTGAACCAAATACGCACGGATCCCTTCACACGCAGGTTAGAACACCACGTCCTTACACTTTTATTTAGTAATGGCTCATAGAAACAACCCTACCATTGGATCCGTGCTGAATGTTATGACCCAAGACCAATTAAAACACTTTCGTACAAACTATTTCATCCCTACCAACCTACACCCCTCACTTCCTGGCACGGGAGACCTTATAACTGAGGCTCCAGCGGGTAAGATTGGCCTGTATACTCGCCTCTTTGATACGGCTAATTACCGCATCCCCTTCACCCATTTCCTTGTAGATCTGTTAGGATACTATGATGTACACATTAGTCAGCTCCACTGCATAGGTGCCTGTAAGAATAGTCAATTCGAGATCCTCTGCCGTGCTAGGAGAATCCCCCCAACCGTAGAATTATCCCGGCTCTTTTATGTTCCCAACATAGTAAACGGTTGGGTATCTTTTAAGAAACGATCCTCCAACAGTCCCCAATCACACAATAAACCAATGGATTCATTGAAGAACTGGTATGACCACTACTTTTTCATTGACGCAGTGGTATGGCCGGGCGATTACACCTTTAGAACTAGGATACCTCACGACCCCATGCCGCACACAAGTACATACAACCCCCGTCATTCCCAAGAGTTAGATCTGAATTGGACCGGGTTCCATAGAAGCCTTCCCGAGTCATTCCTATGTTTGCTAGGGATTAGCCGCAATTACTTTGGTCCATCCAATAGGTATCCCGTTTTTTGGAGAAGGCAGGGTGAAGGTAGGCTAGCATCCGTACGCAAAAAATGTATTCAATTATTTGATAAATAGCTAACATATGTTGTTTTGTGTTGGGCAGAAATGAACTTCTTTGGACTCTTGCGCCAAGGCGACCCGAAGCTTGTACCGGAGGGTTACCGTCCTCTCCGTGAGAATGAACGACCCCTTCTTGAGCATACCCGAAACGTGACGGTTGCTCTTGAAGCCGTGCCGGATCCCCACTCGGACGAGGAAGAGCATGGAGACAATGGTGGTGGTGATAACCAGATGAATGAAGGAGGAGCCGGGCCCTCCTCACCACATAGGGAACAGCAGGGGGATAATATTGACCTAACCACCTCCAGCATTCGCCGAATGATGGGTGATGATGAGGAAGAAGTACAACAAGTCAATCTGGAAGACGAAGAAGAAGTGGAAGAAGAAGTCGAGGAGGAGATCGACGAAGCAACGACTCAGCCCGTCGCCAGGCGTACCAGAAAAAGAAGCAACCGCGCGAGGAGAACTGCTTCAGTCGAGATTGGTGAACACAACGCTCCTGCCAAGAGACTTCGAGAAGACCACCCCTTGTATCAATCTGTCGGGAGTGCTACCCAGGGTTTCGAGGCTATCCGGGCCGCACATGTCGATCCCGTCACTCAGATTGCCCCAACCGCCTCCGAATTAGCAAGAAACGATATTTAAGACTCCATCCTAATATGTAAGAATGACAAATTTCCTTGTAAGCAATACTTAAGATATTTCCCAATACTTGTTGCACAGGGACGACCAGACCGGTGCCGCGCCTCCTTCTGACACCCAAATTGATAATTGGAAAGGAAAAGAAGTGGAAAGGAACCCCACGGCCCCCACAAAGTCTGGCCCTGTATTTGAAGAAGGTTCACCCACAGCCTCCCAAGACCTCCCAGCGTCCGGCCCCCCTCAACCGTTTAATCCTGTATGGAATATTACAACAGCATCACGAATGAGGGACGCCGAGGAGTGCCGGGAGTACCTCAACAATTGCATACCACCAGGCTTGGTGCGAGAGGTAAATGCACTAAGCCATGCAGACTTCGCGGATGAGTATAATGGTGCCTTGGTACACCAAATGGCGATGGGCACCTCGATGAGGGTAAGGTTTGAAGCCGCCCTTGGGCATGTTGAATCTCTCAAGAGGAAAGTTGGACGGAGGGAGAAGATGATCGTGGATAATGAAGCTCAGATTGCAGACCTCCAATCCCAACTGGCCAGCGCCGAGGCGACCATAAAAAAACAGTCAGCCCACGCGAATGAATACGACCAACAAGTGGCCAATCTTCAGTCACAAATAGATGCTGCAACCACCGAGGTACATATCCGTGCCGTACCACCCATATTCTAAAAGAAATATATTCTAACACTTTATTTCTTATAGGTAGCCACGGCGAAAGCTTCTGCCCAGTCGTACTCCAGCCAGGTAGACGTGCTTAACAAGAAACTAGAAGACGCGCACCTGGCCGTCCAAAGCATGGAGAAGGTACAAGGGGAACTTGCTGATGAGAGGGTTGTCACCCAAGAGCTGAAAGAGGCATTTGCCCAAAAAGAGTTGATGATAGATGCCCTCACCGCTGAGCGTGACAATGTGCTATGCCCCCAACTGCTAACAGCTATTGCCGGCTGTAGGTGGATGGTCGGGCATGAGGCACACCTGGCCGTCATGAAGGTCTTAGAGGCCCCGGAATTTGTGCAACAATTTGCAAGCCTTGTGTCCGATGGTATTGATCATGGACGTCACGAGGGAATGGTTGAGGCCGTTGATCTAATCAAGAAAGGGGAGAACGTTACTACTCATGCCTTCTTTAATCCTGAAGCTGCTAACAAGATGACTGCTTCTATGGCCGCGATGCGAGATCTGCACTATCCATTCTTGGATGAGCTGGAGGCCACGAAAGATGCATCAAATATGGAAATCATGGAAAGGCTAAGTCTTAGTGTGTTCTCCCGTGCTTCCTCACTCCATCCCCCAGCCACCTGATGCTCCCCATATACGAGGACGTAACCAGGATCGTGCTTGATGAAGAACCCTTAAGTGTGGTGCTGGAGAGGAATGCGGCTCAAGCCCAGAAGCGGAAAGAAAGTGATGAGTAGTTGTCGTGTCTGGTCGAAGAACAAGTGGAAATGTGTAAGTTTTTCCCCCCTATGTAGGATGCTCCTACTTTATGATCCCTTTCAGACACTTTGGTTTGTAACCTCTGAATATTTATTGTTTCTATTCGTCCGTGCATGTACACGGCTAACAACATTTGTATTTTGTATATAAGTCCGTGAGTGACCACGGCAATTTTGTTATCTATTTTGGAAACTTGTGTATTTTGACTGTGTTTAAATATTGTACCACAATACTACATGATATATCACGTCTTACACACAAAGAGAGAAAATACATACAAGTCTATAATTTACTAGACATGCGACGTGCGTCTTTACTATGCGGATCACAGTGTGACTACGGCATATGAAACTTACCCCAACGTCTTGTGAGTAAGGTGTCTAGTAAGGATACATGATCCGTGCGGCTGGGGTTGCATCCCTCTTACGCGGCAAGTTGAATTAGTAGGTTCACTTAATCCTCTTACCTCGCCTGGAGGCGTATAGTACATGTACAGTAATTATAAGAATGCATATGAATGAAACATGGCATATTATAATATAAGTAAAATTCATACGACTAACAAAAAATGTAAAAAATGATTTGCACGAAACAAGCCATAGGGCTAGCTAGGCACCACGGCATTTTAATAGAACGTTTACACGTTTGTTTGAACAATAATGACAAGTCCTAAAAAACAAGAAAGAAAACTAAACAAACATAAGAAAAACAAAACAGATAGACCGCATGTTCTTTATTGAGACCGCATATAGCAAAGTACCCATGCGGAAGCCGTAGCTTTTAGAGATAGCACCTTTTGAGATTGGAAATATTCCATGTGCGCTCTAAATCGCGGCCATCCATGTCACGTAACTTGTACGTGCCTCGTCCCAAGGCTTCAGTGACTTCATACGGTCCTTCCTATTTAGGGCCCAGCTTTCCTGTATTCTCCGCTCGACTTGCTTCGTTAGCACGATAGAAGTAGTCTCCCGGTCAAAAAGAAACACCCTTGACCTTGGCCTCATAATAAGCCTTCATCTTAGCCTTGGACTTAGCCTCATTGATGGCTGCTATTTCCCTTTTTTCTTCCAACAGATCCAGGTTGATTCGCAGCTGTTCATCGTTCGTGACGACATTAACCTCCGCCGTGCGGATGGTAGGCATTCCTATTTCTGCTGGTATAACAGCTTCAGTGCCGTAAGCCAATGCAAATAGAGTATCTCCGTTGGCTGTTTTGATCATAGTTCTATGCGCCCATAGCACATGTGATAACTCATCTACCCATTTGCCACTTCCTTCATCCAGACGCACCTTGATGCCATTCCCCAAGCTTCTATTTGCTCGTTTGACAAGGCCGTTTGTCTGCGGATGCTTAACAGATGCGAAGCACTGCTTGATGTTCAATGATGCACACCTATCTTTGAATGGGTTGTCCGTGAACTGCTTACCGTTGTCCGATATGATTTCTCCTGGTAGACCAAAACGGCACACAATATGTTCCCAAACAAACTTCTTAACTTGTTTGCTTGTGATAGACTTGACTGCCTTGGCTTCTATCCATCACGTGAAGTAGTCCATTGCAACAAACAAGAATTTAACTCCCCCCTCAGCTACAGGAAATGGTCCTGCAATGTCAATTCCCCACTTATAGAATGGCCATGGGGACGTGATAGGTGTAAGCTCCTATTGCGGGTGCCGCGGTACTGGCCTATGCACTTGGCAATCACTACACTTGCGGATCATGTCGCGCGCGTCTCTGTGCATGGTAGGCTAATAATACCCTGTCCGTAAGGCTCTAGCTACCACGGATCGTGGACCTGCATGCATGCCGCACAATCCTTCATGTATGTCACTGATTACGTATGCGGCCTGACGTGGTCCAACACATCGCAGCCACGACTGCAAGAAAGAGCGCTTGTAAAGGATGCCTTCTCGAAGTTCGAAATGCTGCGACTTCCTTTTGATGTGCCGTGCTGCTTTTTCCTCGTCTGGAAGGGTCTCACTAGTCAAATAGTTGATGATCGGGGTCATCCATGTAGGTCCATCCTCCTCAACTATAGCAGCAACCTCCCCTTCCGTTATAGATTTCTCCTTGAGTATTTCCACCAAGACTTGTTTAGACAAGTGAGCGAAGCTTGTGGATGCGATCTTGCTAAGAGCGTCCGCCTTCTTGTTCTCACCCCTTGGCACCTGCTTGATGGAAAACTTACTGAAAAACGTGATTAGCAACTTGACTTTTTCCAAGTACCTGACCATGTTGTCCTCCTTAGCCACATATCCACCTAGAATATGGTTCGCGACAAGCCGTGAGTCCACGTAGGCCTCAAGGTTGCGGACTCCCATTCTAGCGGCGATTTTCAAACCCGCAATTAATGCCTCGTATTCCGCTTCGTTGTTGGTGGCCGTGAACTCAAAACGGAGGGCATACGTGAATTCCATTCCTTCCAGATTTGTGAGAATGAGACCAGCTCCGGATCCGTCCGTACACGAGGATCCATCCGTGAACAACACCCATGGTTCTGTTGGAGTCTCGTCTTGCTTAACGATTGGCCCTTCCTCATCTGGCTTTTCGATTAAGAAATCAGCCAAGATCTGGCCTTTTACAGCCATCCTTGGCATGTAAGATATATTGTGCTCCCCCAATAAGATGCTCCATTTCTGTAGTCTCCCTGCCACGTCCGGTCTAGAAATAACCTGTTTGATCGGCTGATCCGTAATGACTACAATTGGGTGCGCCTGAAAGTACCGGCGCAGCCGCTTTGTAGCAAACACTAGTGCTACCACCAATTTTTCCATGGAGGAATAATTCAGCTCCGGCCCTTGTAGTGTTCTACTTATAAAGTAGACAGGAGTTTGCACTGTATCTCTATCCGTCATAAGTATCGCGCTTATTGCGCCATGAGTGGCTGAGAGATACATAATGAGTTCCTCCTTTGGCCGGGGAGCTACTAGCATAGGGAGGGATGCAAGATGCTGCTTGAGTTGGCCGAAGGCTTCTTCGGCTTCCTTGGTCCATCGGAAGTCTCCCTTTCTAATGCACTTCTTGAGCGTCTTAAATAGGGGTAATGACTTCTCTGCGGATTTAGATAGGAACCTATTCAGCCCGACTAGCTTCCCATTTAAGGATTGCACCTCCTTCCGTGTCTGAGGGGACGGCAGTTGTATCACTGCGTCCGTCTTCTCTGGGCAAGGTTTGATGCCGTTTGGATCAATCAAATATCCAAGGAACATTCCCTCCGTTGCCCCGAACGTACATTTCTTTGGATTTAACTTCATGTTAATCCTTCTCAGTGTGTCGAATGTCTCTTGGACATCCCGGAGGAGTGCCTCCTCCGTGTGACTTTTTATCACCAAGTCATCAACATAGACTTCCAAGTTGCGGCCAATCTGTGATTTAAAAGCTTTGTCCACCAACCGCTGATATGTAGCACCGGCGTTCTTAAGTCCAAACGGCATTTTCGTATAGCAATATACGCCCTGGCTTGTATGGAACGCCGTTTTTTCTCCATCCTCCTCCGCCATCTGGATTTGGTGGTACCCTTTATATGCGTCCAAGAAGCATTTAAAAGGATACCCACATAGGGACTCCACCTTCCAGTCGATTTCTGGTAACGGGTAACAGTCCTGTGGGCAGGCCTTGTTTAGATCCGTAAAATCCACACACATGCGCCAACTTCCGTCATGTTTCTTCACCATGACCGGATTGGACAACCACTCGTGGTAGTATACCTCGCGTATGATGCCTGCATCCACTAGTTTCCGTACTTCCTCCATGTAACACCCCATTTGGAAATGGAATCTTACGCATAATCATGGCGTGTCATCAAAGCATACAAGGATAAATGTCTAAGCATTATTTGACCATAAAAGGGAAATACCGGAATCAAACATCGGTAACCCCAAAGTAGAGCTCATCACACACAAACATAAATACTGTAAAAGGAAAGGACGAAACAATGTCCATAGCAAACTGTATTAAAGTAAAGGAAATGCATAAAGTAAAGAAAGATAGTAAAGCTTCCAGTCCATATGCACGTACGTTTGAGATCTACGAGCGTCCCTGAGTACCTGCCGTTTGGGAACATGAAAAGGAAAACGGCTGAGCAAGACGCTCAATGCACGAATGTATAATATAGCATGAAATAGGATAAGCATGTAACATATAACAGCGGAAGACTAAGTTCTGAGTAAACTGGTTAAGTATTAAGAAAAACTGGTTTTATAGTTTGAAAAAGCCTTATGTTTATCTTATGAAAACTGTTTTAACATAAATATACCATAGCCCATATAGGTCATGAAAAGGTCACGTGCATGAATACTTGGAGGGGTGACCTCATCATGCTGATTAGAGGGGATGCCTCTAATTAATATACTGGTTTGGGTAGGAGGGATCAACTCCTTGTGAAGGATGCAAGGCACACACCACATTCACCATGAAATACTGAATAAAACATGTAACTAGGATGCACCCATACGCCCCACATGATATAATAATATGGCCAAAACTGAAAGGGACGCCACGAGCAATCACTCTGCCGTGGGGAAGTCATAACATTGGTGCCTCCAATGTTATGGTTATGGTACCTCCATAACTAGGTGAAACTGGTCATGCTTGTATATGGCTATAGATTATGCTAATTAAACATAAGCAGTTCAAAACAATAAAACAAATACTGGGGAACACAGTTGGCTGCATACGGGAAATCCTAATAAGGAAAGAATGTCCATACTGAAAGGACGGGAATCCATACCTCAAGTCCAGGGAATGAACGGAAGAAAGACTCCTACTTCTGGATCACTAACGCTACATGAATACACACGTGTATAAGTATCGAATCACTGATTACGTACTGGGTTTTATGTCTCACCTTAGCTTACTTTGTATGTTTTAGGTCATGGTTTACTGTTTAAAGCCTTAAACTGTGTTTGTCTTGTATTATGATTAATCTGATTAAGTATTACTGGTATTTCATGTATTATTATACTTATTGTGTAATAATAAGTAACTTTCCAAAAATAGCAGGTTTCCAAAAATAGAAAGTTTCCAAAAAATAGAAAGTTTCCAAAAATAGAAAGTTTCCAAAAATAGAAAGTTACCAAAAATAAAAAGTTTCCAAAAATAGAAAGTTTCCAAAAATAGAAAGTTTCCAAAAATAGAAAGTTTCCTAAAATAGAATTTACTGCTAAAAATAGATTAGTTTCTAAAAATAGAAAGTTTCCAAAAATAGATCAGCTGCCTTAATTAAATAAGTTTCCATATATAGAAGGTTTCCATGATTAGATTAGCTGCCTGAAATAGATAGATTTCCATATATATAAGGTTTCCATTAATAGATTAGTTGCCTTATTTAATTAAGTTTCTATAAAATAGGAGTTTCCATAATTAGAATTAAGCTGGTTACATAAGCTAACATATAAGTCTAAGTGTTTATAAGCTTATTTCTTAAGTCATATGATATAGTGTATAGTTTAATTATTATTTCATGTATTTTAATTAAACTATAGGTTAAGCATTTTAATTAAAGTATAACATGTTTTAATTAAAATGGAATAAATTACTTAGGTTAAAATGTGTATTATTATTATTAATAACATAACCTAAGTCATGTCTAAATTAATTAATTATAGGCATGTTTTAAATAATTAATTAATTATAACTTATAACATAAAATACTTAGGTTAAATTAATATCATGCTAAATTAATAATTAAAATAACCTAAGTCATGATTTAATTAATATCTCATGTTATTAATTAATTTATATCCTAAGTTCATAATTCATAAATTTTAACATGTAGCATAAATCATGATTTAACCAACGAACCATGAATCGGGCATGAACTCGACACCGTACCCCGAGCCAAACTCGGGGTACTTGTGCCCCCTTGCTGCCGTGGGTCCCACATGCACCAACCAAGACCAAAAATTGTCTTGGTGGTGGCGGCTAAAAGCAAACCGAACCCCCCCCCCCCCCTATCGGGTTGGTTATACTAGGCGGCCAAAACAAACACCCCCTTATATCATCCTTTGATTTTAATTTACCCCAAAACATGTTAGATCAATGTTTTAATAAGAATATTAATGACATGTTCATGAAAATAATCAAAGATTAAAAAGAATTAAAAAGAAAGGTTTAGAATGATATACCAATACGTAGCTTGAAAGAGGATGAACAAACACGGTTTATAGCAATGATTTTCAAGATCAAAATCAATCAACAACCACCTATGGTGGTCCTTAAGGTGGCGGCACAAAGAGAGACAAGGGAGGAGAGGAAAACTTTTTTAGGTTAAATGTTTATTTCCTTGAAATATGAAAATGAAATGAAAAGTTACCATAACCCCCCTTTCATGTAAAAGTCAATGGGCTAAGCCCATTATGGTTAGTGTGCCGTGGGTATGGGGCCCCACATGGGGTACCCGTATCTATTCTCGTGTCCCGATGTTTCGTGTTCGTTCGTGGTTAAACGTGTTCGTGTTTAAAGTGTTTCTGTTTATTTTATCATGTAGTTTATCGTAATCTTAACGCTCGTAATTATATTATATGTATTTACGTAATTATTTTAGTTCGTATTTTAAATGGTGATCATGATTTAATTATGTTCACGTGACATATTTATTAACTATTTATCATGAGTTCGTACGTAATCGATACTTATCATGTCATACACGGATGCACTTGCTTGACTATTAACACATGAATGTGATCAATACTAAATAAGGTAAGTTTTAATCTAGGACGTACGATCTTAAGGGCAGTATTCATGGTAAAAGCATGCGGGTTTTACAATTCTTCCCCCCTAAAAAAAATAATTCGTCCCCGAATTATAGATAAAGCAAACTGGAAAGAAGTAACATACCCGAACTCAAAATATGAAGTGAGGGTAAGAAGCCCGGATAGACTCCTATGTTTCCCAAGTGTCCTCCCGCTCAGTATGGTCCCTCCAAAGAATTTTGACGAATGGAATCGTCTTCCTTCTCATGACTCGTTCTTGCCTGTCGAGCACTCGTTCGGGTTCCTCTATAAAAGTGAGATCTTCACGTATCTGTTCCAGTGGATACTGAACCATGTGAAGGGGATGATACTTGTACCCTCTGAGTAAGGACACATGGAACACGTTATGCACGTGTGAAAGCTGAGGAGGTAACGCCAATCGGTAAGATACTTCACCGATTCGTTCAATGATATCAAATGGTCCGATGAAACGAGGACTGAGTTTCCCTTTGATCCCGAAGCGTTTAACACCACGTGCCGGTGAAACCTTGAGGAAGACGTGGTCTCCCACATTAAAATGTATGTCCCTACTATGCTTATCGGCGTAACTCTTCTGACGTGACCGTGCTTCCTGCAGCTTCTGTTTAGCTACTTCGATCTTCTCATTGGTCATTTCTATAATCTCTGGTCCTTCGAGTGTTCGCTCTCCCACTTGATCCCAGCAGATTGGAGCGCGACACTTCCTGCCATACAAAATTTCGAAAGGAGAACATTTGATACTTGCGTGCCAGCTGTTGTTGTATGCAAACTCGACTAAACAGATGTACTCGTCCCAATCACCTGTCCATTCCAACGCACACGACCTTAACATATCTTCCAATGTCTGAATTGTTCGCTCCGACTATCCGTCCGTTTGAGGATGAAAGGCCGTACTCAGCTTAAGCTGTGTACCTCAAGCTTTTTTCAGACCTTTCCAGAATCACGACGTGAAACGAGGATCTCTGTCTGAGACGATGCTGGAGGGAGTACTGTGGAGTCTCATGATCTCCCTTCTGTAAGTATCTGCGAGTTTACTTACCGGATCTTCCTTGCGTATCGGTAAGAAATGAGCTGATTTGGTGAGTCGATCAACAATGACCCAAATAGCATCGTGCTTCTTCTTGGTAGGCGGAAGACCGGTAACAAAATCCATGGTGATTTTGTCCCACTTCCACACTGGAATATCCAACGGTTGAAGGAGACCGCCCGATCGCTGATGCTCAATCTTAACCTGCTGGCAGGTAAGACATTTAGAGACATAAGTGGCTACATCCTGTTTTATACCACTCCACCAAAAGTGCTGTCTGATGTCATGGTACATTTTTGTCGACCCAGGATGTATAGAAAATGGGGAGTTGTGAGCTTCAGCTAACAATGCTTCCCGGAGTTCTTGATTGTCAGGAACACAAAGTCTCGTGCCCTGCCAAACGATACCGTCTGCGTCCATTCTGAATTCTGTCTACTTCTCCAAATTCTGAATTATCGCCCAAATTTCTCCATCATCCTTCTGCTCTTCCTTGATCCTAGACAGTAACTCGGGTTCTACTCTAAGATTCGCCCAGTATCCGTGCTGCCCACGTACCATGATTTCGATGTCTAGCCGCTCCAAGTCTCTTATGTTTTGTTCCTTGATCTCAATGCCGTTGATCATTCCGGACTTTCTGCTGAGTGCATCTGCTACTACATTAGCCTTCTCGGGATGATACTGTAGGTTGATAATCCTTCAACAGTTCCAATCATCTCCTTTGTCTCATGTTCAATTCTCGTTGAGTGAAGATATACTTCAAGCTCTTGTGATCCGTGAAAATGTCGCATGATTCTCCGTATAAGTAGTGCCTTTATATTTTCAACGGGAACACAACTACAGCAAGTTCCAGGTCATGCGTAGGGTAGTTTTCTTCATAGGGCATAAGCTGCCGTGAAGCATACGCGATCACTTTCCCATGTTGCATGAGAACACAGCCCAGTCCCTTCCCCGATGCATCGCTATAGATCTGAAATCCACCTGTACCAGATGGGAGAGTAAGATTAGGTGCAGATACTAACTTCTGCTTTAGGTCTTCGAAGCTCTTCTCTCGTTCTTCCGTCCAGACGAATTTCTCTCCTTTTCGCATCAGATTGGTGAGAGGTAGTGCCAAGCGGGAAAAGTTCTCCACGAATCTGCGATAATATCCAGCTAAGCCTAAGAAACTGCGGACTTCAGTCGCTGACGTTGGTCTTGGCCATTTAGTGATAGCCTCAACCTTCGCTGGGTCCATAGTGATCCCTTCTGCTGATACAATGTGACCTAAGAATGCCACTTTGTTTAACCAGAACTCACACTTGGAGAATTTCGCATACAACTGCTTCTGACGAAGAATCTGTAGTACCGTACGGAGATGGTCTTCGTGTTCCTCCGTGGACTTTGAGAAAATCAGGATGTCATCGATGAATACAATGACAAACTTATCAAGGAATTCGTGGAAGATTCTGTTCAATCGATCCATGAATACTGCTGGAGCATTAGTCAGGCCGAATGGCATGACTACAAACTCATAATGGCCATAGCGGGTACGAAAAGCAGTCTTAGCAATATCCTGCTCTTTAACCCTTAGCTGATGGTAGCCTGACCTTAGATCGATCTTTGAGAAGTGTTTGGCTCCTTGAAGTTGGTCAAACAGATCATCTATACGTGGCAGTGGATATCTATTGCGGATGGTAATCTTATTAAGTTCACGGTAGTCTATGCAAAGTCGCATGCTGACGTCCTTCTTCTTAACGAACAAGACCGGTGTGCCCCATGGAGATGCGCTTGGTCTAATGAACCCTCGCTCAAGAAGTTCCTGCAGTTGGTCCTTCAGTTCTTTTAGCTCTATGGGAGCCATACGATACGGAGCCTTAGAGATTGGTTCAGCTCCTGGAACAAGGTCGATATTGAACTCCATTTCTCGTGCAGGTGGTATACCTGGAAGTTCAGCTGGAAAGACGTCTTGAAATTCCGAAACTACTGGTTGATCCTGAATCGATGGGGATTCAGCATCCATGTCGTGAACCGTAGCTAGATAACCCTCACAGCCATGTGACAGTAATGCACGTGCTTGCAAGGTAGATATGACTTGTACAGACCGTCCGGGTATGAACCCGTTATGAATGTACTCTGGTGCATTAATGTCGCCGAAGATCACCCGATATGAGTGGCAGTCTATGGTAGCATGGTGCTTGGATAGCCAGTCCATGCCGAGAATTATATCGAACTCAATCATGTCTAGGGGAAGTGCATCTACTGCACGAAATTTATCGTCAAACTCTAGAGGAAGACTCTTGTATACATGAGTTATTAATACAGAATCCCTCAAAGGCGTGGAAATGGTAAGTCTATTTTCTAATGGCAAGGGAAGTGTCCTGATGTTCTTGGCATAAGTAGTGGAAATAACTGAGTGAGTGGCACCCGTGTCGAAAAGAACACATGCAGCTTGGCCGTACATATACAAAATTCCAGTAATGGTACCTGTAGATTTGTTTGCCTGATCACGAGATGTCGTGTAGACACGCCCAGTGGTAGGAGGCGGCTTACTATCAGCATGACCCGAAGTACCCTCCATTTCACCCTTACGGCAGTCTCTCATACGATGGCCAGTGAGGCCGCACTTGTAGCACGCGTCGGAATCACGACGACATGGGCCAGGGTGTCTGCGATGGCAAGTACTGCAAAGAGGATGAGTGAATCCTCCAGTAGGAGTCCTTGCTTGCTGAGGGCCTGCTGATGACAAAATGTGTTAAAATAAAGTATATGCACGAGTATAAGACATATGCGTCATAAGATGTTCACCAGTGTTAGCTGAACGGTTAGGCTGCGAATCCCTGTGGTTCTGGTCCTTCCCGTTACCGTGGTTCCTGGTAGAGGTTAATATAGTGTCAGCATGAGAGATATAACATG
This sequence comes from Glebionis coronaria, assembly GCA_025667525.1. Taxonomy (NCBI): domain Eukaryota; kingdom Viridiplantae; phylum Streptophyta; class Magnoliopsida; order Asterales; family Asteraceae; genus Glebionis; species Glebionis coronaria. The sequence continues at coordinate 180,511,775 of CM046882.1, forward strand.
AAATCATAAGAAGATGCGTAAATAGTAGGACCTGTTGTTGTTGGAGTGTCCAGCGTTGTTACGGTAATTATCATTACCGCTACGCCTTTCCACAACAGAACGGTCGTTAGTGTGACCGTTTCCTTTGGGCTGATGAGGCTGCTGCTGAGTAGCCGGCTGAGACCGGTCCCCAGTTTTCTGCCTGGAAGATACAGTTTAAGAGATGATTATAGAACATATAATGATAGGATGCGGTTTGGTTATCGATAGAATACGAAATGTTTACCTCTTGTCGGGTCTTTCAGCTTCCCCGAACTCATCTCGTTCCTGCAACATCTCTAGCTTCCTTGCTGCGTCGGCCACTTGTGCTACTGTATTGAACGTAGCACACACCAGATTGTTCGTGACCGAGGTGCGAAGTGCCCACCTAAAGTGATGTGCCTGCTCCTCAGGAGTACCAGCTGCTGCTCCCAGGAAACCAGCTAAGCGAAGAAAGCGCTGCATGAATTCGTTGCTATTCTCGCCCGCTCTCTGACATATCCCATGGTACTCTCGCTTGAGCTTGTCCTGCTCTGCCTTGGGAAAGAACTGCTCCATCACTCTCTCCTTGAATCGGGCCCATGTCAAACCAGCGACCCAATCATCACCTCCTTCCGACTGCGTCAAGGCTAGCCACCAGTTGAGTACATCGCCTTCAAACCGGTAGCATGCCAATCTTTCCTTGAATGCGGGGTCACATCCCATAGCATTGAAAATCTTCTCGATATGAGTCAACCATCTTTCAGGATTGCTGGGGCTATCAGTCTTTTCAAAAGCTCTAGGACGGAGCTTGTTGAATCTTTCCAGCCACACTGCTAGTGTCACTGGGGGAGGAGGAGGAGGAGGAGGAGGTGCCTGATTCTGCTGCTGCTGATTGTTGGCAGCTTGGACTTCAGCACGGATGTCATTCCTCAGTTGAGGAAGCAAGGCTTGCATGGCAGCCTGAATTGCAGCATTGAGCTGCTCTTGCTCGCGTGTGAGAACCATCTGACAGTATAACATAAAACATATGATTAACAGTTCGAAGCATAAAATATAAATTATATATATACATGAAAAAAAATTTATACAAAAATTTCACGAGAAAAATTTTATCCAAGAAAATTTTTGTATGAATGCATGATGCAGTTTTATGAAAACTTTTGATGCTCGAGAGTGAACGCCTCTGGTCAGTTCACTCAAAACAAAAGACATATCGAGGGGACGCCTATGGGTCGGTCCCAAATCTAAAAGTTTCGATAAAACACATGCGACTAAATAGGGCCAGTCCTGTACCAACCATTACGTAGTCAAAAACCCTGTAACAATGACATGTATATGTATGCTTAAAAATGATGAATGCATGAAAACAACTGTCAGTTCTAGGAAGACCGTAGTGACTACCCACTAATCACAGGTCATATTTGAGAGCCTACAGGTCGAAACCTTGGCTCTGATACCATAATTGTAACACCCCATTTGGAAATGGAATCTTACGCATAATCATGGCGTGTCATCAAAGCATACAAGGATAAATGTCTAAGCATTATTTGACCATAAAAGGGAAATACCGGAATCAAACATCGGTAACCCCAAAGTAGAGCTCATCACACACAAACATAAATACTGTAAAAGGAAAGGACGAAACAATGTCCATAGCAAACTGTATGAAAGTAAAGGAAATGCATAAAGTAAAGAAAGACAGTAAAGCTTCCAGTCCATATGCACGTACGTTTGAGATCTACGAGCGTCCCTGAGTACCTGCCGTTTTGGGAACATGAAAAGGAAAACGGCTGAGCAAGACGCTCAGTGCACGGATGTACAATATAGCATGAAATAGGATAAGCATGTAACATATAACAGCGGAAGACTAAGTTCTGAGTAAACTGGTTAAGTATTAAGAAAAACTGGTTTTATAGTTTGAAAAGCCTTATGTTTATCTTATGAAAACTATTTTAACATAAATATACCATAGCCCATATAGGTCATGAAAAGGTCACGTGCATGAATACTTGGAGGGGTGACCTCATCATGCTGATTAGAGGGGATGCCTCTAATTAATATACTGGTTTGGGTAGGAGGGATCAAATCCTTGTGAAGGATGAAAGGCACACACCACATTCACCATGAAATACTGAATAAAACATGTAACTAGGATGCACCCATACGCCCCATATGATATAATAATATGGCCAAACCTGAAAGGGACGCCACGAGCAATCACTCCACCGTGGGGAAGTCATAACATTGGTGCCTCCAATGTTATGGTTATGGTACCTCCATAACTAGGTGAAACTGGTCATGCTTGTATATGGCTATAGATTATGCTAATTAAACATAAGCAGTTAAAAACAATAAAACAAATACTGGGGAAAATAGTTGGCTGCATACGGGAAATCCTAATAAGGAAAGAATGTCCATACTGAAAGGACGGGAATCCGTACCTCAAGTCCAGTGAATGAACGGAAGAAAGACTCCTACTTCTGGATCACTAACGCTACATGAATACACACGTGTATAAGTATCGAATCAGTGATTACGTACTGGGTTTTATGTCTCACCTTAGCTTACTTTGTATGTTTTAGGTCATGGTTTACTGTTTAAAGCCTTAAACTGTGTTTGTCTTGTATTCTGATTAATCTGATTAAGTATTACTGGTATTTCATGTATTATTATACTTACTGTGTAATAATAAGTAACTTTCCAAAAATAGCAGGTTTCCAAAAATAGAAAGTTTCCAAAAAATAGAAAGTTTCCAAAAATAGAAAGTTTCCAAAAATAGAAAGTTACCAAAAATAGAAAGTTTCCAAAAATAGAAAGTTTCCAAAAATAGAAAGTTTCCAAAAATAGAAAGTTTCCAAAAATAGAAAGTTTCCTAAAATAGAATTTACTGCTAAAAATAGATTAGTTTCTAAAAATAGAAAGTTTCCAAAAATAGATCAGCTGCCTTAATTAAATAAGTTTCCATATATAGAAGGTTTCCATGATTAGATTAGCTGCCTGAAATAGATAGATTTCCATATATAGAAGGTTTCCATTAATAGATTAGTTGCCTTATTTAATTAAGTTTCTATAAATAGGAGTTTCCATAATTAGAATTAAGCTGGTTACATAAGCTAACATATAAGTCTAAGTGTTTATAAGCTTATTTCTTAAGTCATATGATATAGTGTATAGTTTAATTATTATTTCATGTATTTTAATTAAACTATAGGTTAAGCATTTTAATTAAAGTATAACATGTTTTAATTAAAATGTAATAAATTACTTAGGTTAAAATGTGTATTATTATTATTAATAACATAACCTAAGTCATGTCTAAATTAATTAATTATAGGCATGTTTTAAATAATTAATTAATTATAACTTATAACATAAAATACTTAGGTTAAATTAATATCATGCTAAATTAATAATTAAAATAACCTAAGTCATGATTTAATTAATATCTCATGTTATTAATTAATTTATATCCTAAGTTCATAATTCATAAATTTTAACATGTAGCATAAATCATGATTTAACCAACGAACCATGAATCGGGCATGAACTCGACACCGTACCCCGAGCCAAACTCGGGGTACTTGTGCCCCCTTGCTGCCGTGGGTCCCACATGCACCAACCAAGACCAACAATGGTCTTGGTGGTGGCGGCTAAAAGCAAACCGAACCCCCCCTCGGGTTGGTTATACTAGGCGGCCAAAACAAACACCCCCTTATATCATCCTTTGATTTTAATTTACCCCAAAACATGTTAGATCAATGTTTAATTATCATGTTTTAATAAGAATATTAATGACATGTTCATGAAAATAATCAAAGATTAAAAAGAATTAAAAAGAAAGGTTTAGAATGATATACCAATACGTAGCTTGAAAGAGGATGAACAAACACGGTTTATAGCAATGATTTTCAAGATCAAAATCAATCAACAACCACCTATGGTGGTCCTTAAGGTGGTGGCACAAAGAGAGACCAAGGAGGAGAGGAAAACTTTTTTAGGTTAAATGTTTATTTCCTTGAAATGTGAAAATGAAATGAAAAGTTACCATAACCCCCCCTTTCATGTAAAAGTCAATGGGCTAAGCCCATTATGGTTAGTGTGCCGTGGGTATGGGGCCCCACATGGGGGTACCCGTACCTTTTCTCGTGTCCCGATGTTTCGTGTTCGTTCGTGGTTAAACGTGTTCGTGTTTAAAGTGTTTCTGTTTATTTTATCATGTAGTTTATCGTAATTTTAACGCTCGTAATTATATTATATGTATTTACGTAATTATTTTAGTTCGTATTTTAAATGGTGATCATGATTTAATTATATTCACGTGACATATTTATTAACTGTTTATCATGAGTTCATACGTAATCGATACTTATCATGTCATACACGTATGCACTTGCTTGACTATTAGCACATGAATGTGATCAATACTAAATAAGGTAAGTTTTAATCTAGGACGTACGATCTTAAGGGCACTATTCATGGTAAAAGCATGCGGGTTTTACACTCCAATATCACTTGGCTGCGTTCAGGAGCCTGGCCGCGCTTCTTTTGCTTGATGGGTTGGTACCCCTGGCGGATCTGGAGTTTATGCTCTGCTATCGCACGTGGCACGCCTGTCATATGCTTTGGCTCCCATGCGAATATATCTAGGTTTGCACTTAAAAGAGAGCACATGGCCCTTTTGCCGCTATCCGAGAGCGCCCCTCCTATGGATACCTCCTGTTCCGGATAGTCAGGGTGAATGGCTACCTTCCAATTGGGAGGTGGTGATCCATCCTTGGGTGGAACGGGTGGATCCAGTGTTGTCACAGTGTGACACTCGAATGCCGGTACGATTGTGTTGTAAATGGTAACAATTCCCCCCTCAACGGGGAATTTGATCATTCCGTGCGCCGTAGAGGGTACCGCCCGTATAGCCAAAATGTCTGGTCTGCCTATGATCCCATTGTACGGAGAGTGTGAGCATATCACCATGAAGTTCATCCACGTCGTAGTGGAATGTTCCTCATTCCCAATGGTTACAAGCAAACGTAATTGCCCTATCGGCCAGATAGTGTCTCCAGTAAAGCCAGTAAGCGGCGATGTGGCCGGTACTAATTGGCTTCTTATTTCTGGGCATAACTGCATGAAACAATGTTCATATAGTACCTCTGCCGACGATCCTCCATCCACATACATGCGATGAACGCTGTGTGTTCTAATGCTTATCTCAATAGTGAGAGGCGCATCGATCACATCGCTTGCTGTGATGAAAGGGAATGAGATTTCCCTGCCGCGTGAAAATTTTTGGCCAACTTTCTGCCTCGTGCGGTGCTGTCTGGATTGGATCATGTATATAGTCGAAGGTTTGTCCTTTTGGGGATCCTTCTTATCATACTTCTTGTTGTTGGCTTTTCCATCCTTCCAATCCTTAACTAGGTGCTTGAGTTACCTGATTTGATCAGTGACTCAATATGCTTCTTGAGCTGGATACACTTCTCCGTAGCGTGGCCTTTGTCATTATGGAACTCGCAGAAGCGATTTCCTTGCTGACGTTCCGGCGGAGTGGTCATTGGTGGAGACCTTGGAAAGTTCGCCCCTTCCGTCAGCAAGATCTCCCGGTAGGACATCTTTAGGGGGGTGAACTTATCGTCCGACCGTCCTCCTTTGCTTTGGCTCTTATAGTCTGAGCCCTTGTTATTGTTCTGATTACCTTGACCGCCCGACTGTCTCCGGGACTGGTCATTTGACCGATACCCATTTCCTCGGGATGGGTAGGCCGCGGCAACAGCTGTTTCTCTTTCTATGAAATTTCTGACCCTTTCCATGAGGTCATCATATCTCTCTAGACGCTTATCATTGAGGCCCCTGATCAACTCTCTGTCTGTTATGGCGTGCATGTAGTCAGAGATTTTCAGGAGCTCCGGCATTGTTCTTGTGCGTGTGCACTCATCATTGAAGCGTTCAGTGAAGGCTTCTGTGGACTCCCCCGGCCATTGTTTGACAGTTGCCAATGAGACCGGATCCCTATTATACTTCTTCCTCTGAGTATAATTGTTCTCAAACGCAGTGCGTAGCTCCATGAAACTATCAATGCTCCGTGGAGGGAGTGCCTCAAACCAGTCACGGGCATTTCTGATCAAGGTTTAATTGAACATTTGGCACCATATAGGCATGGGCCATCGCTCAATTTTAGCCTGTGTATCAAATATTTTAAGGTGATCCACCGGATCACCGGACCCATCATAGGTCTTGATACACGCCGGCATGCGACGTTTGGTGTCCTCAGAATAGTTCCGTATGCGGAGGGTGAACGGGTCTTCCCTGGGATCTGCCCATGGCCGGGTGAGCCTAGGGTCATCCCATGGTTCACACCATGGACGCGAAAGATCCTCCGCTTCTGCATCTCGATAGTAGGGGCCACCATAATACTCATCATTGTTTGGTGGTGGTGGTGGGGTGCGCCTAGGCTGGCGACGCTTAGGCGGATGGTCATCTGAGTCCTCCCCTGACGGGTCCGGGGACGGCGGTGGTGCCCCATCCTTTGGGTAGGGACCACTTTTTTGGGACGAACCAGGAGCCTTTTTCCCAGTGTTCATCCTGTCCCACACATTTGGGCGACGTGCGGTTCTGGCCAGCTCTCGATCTGGTCGCTCAGGTGAGCCATCCAACTTTTCTCCCTCTCGAGACTGCATTAGTTCCTGCATGAGGTGATCTCCTATGCGCTCAAACACATTCCGGGGTTGAGGGGTTTCCTCAAAGGTGCCCTGTTCCCGAGGCCGAGCTCTCCTCTTCCTCTGATTTTGGGAGGAGGTGATTGGTCCGGTTTCACCAAAGTTGAGTCTGGATTGGAGGTTCCTCCCCAGATTCAACCTTGATGCGATCCCCGGGACGATCCTATCGAAGTTCTGCGTGAGAACTCGAGTAAGATCCTCCTCGCTGAGTGGTAGGACTTCCACTTCTTCCTCCGTCGAGGGTCTGCGCGGTTCCTTGTTAGGAGGGTTTGGCGCACTCCCTGGGTCAGGGTTATCCAGGGTTGAAGTGGGTGGGGGTGTCATGGAGATCGTGCTCGTCACCCCCACGGACTGAAAACTGCCACGGTTACCAGGCCCGCCTGCGAGGCGGCTAGGTGATTGACTGGGGATGAGAATCCCTTCCCCTTGGGACTTCCGATTCCCGGGATTCGCATTCCTGGGGTTAGCTTGCGGATGCCCCTTCGTCATTGGAAATTCGAGATGAGGTTTTGTTCTAGCTTTGTGTAAGGGTCCCACGGATGGCGCCAACTTGTTGATGCAAAAGTTGGTTGATCCTTGCTAGACCCGAATTAGGCTTAATTCGGGTTGGCTGGGCTCCGGCTCCTGCACCAAGTGAATCGTTTGGTTGGGATCCTGCACACTAAACAGCACGCGTTACGATTAGACTCCAGCGTGAGAGTAAGTAATCGATTTAGGGTTTATGTGAGTTGAGAGTATAAGTCGTAATACCTTTGTGGAACCTTTGAGGTTTCCTTTTATAGGCAGTGAAACCCTAATGGGCTTTCACTGATGCTTTGGCCCCAAGGAAGAGATAACTACCAAAATTAGAATGATTGTTATCTTCTAATTTTGGTAGTGAATATCCTCCTCCATTGGGATAAAGATATTCCTAGACAAAATATTATTCTGTCTAACCCTATGTCGGCCGTACCGGGTCGTGGGCTTCACACACGTGTGCGGTCACTGTTCATCCAAGCCCATAAGCCTGCATGACATTATTCCACCCATCTGTGATGGACCGGATACGGGTAGTACCCGTGGGCTGGGTTCATGACCCGGCTAGGGACTATACGTCATCAATGCTTGTGATCATTAAAGACCATTTGTCTGTTTATAAGAATAAGAATGAGTTAATAATTAGTTATAGGCTGCCCTAAATTGGCCGAACAATAAAAACCTGTACCTTAAATATGTAACATGTGATTAAAGACTAAGTCCTTTATATTAATTGACCGTGTGAGTAATAGATAATGGAATCTATATTGACTCTTCAAAAATTCAGAGCCCTTTTAAGACTTTGAGTACTACTAAAAAGAAAAAGTGCAAAAAATGTTTTGATAAATGTTTTATCAAAAGAACTTTTGAGGGATTATTCGCTTATACCCAGAACATTTAACTAAACTCCTGTTTAGGGGTAAATGTTTGTGTGTCCTTTTAGACAACTTAAGAAGAATTTAGGAAACTATATAATTTATGACTTGACATTTGAAACGACACTTTTTACTTTTTAACTAAGAAAATTTTGACCAAAGTATAATCAAAGATTTTTTCAAACATTTACGAATCTTATTAATTATTTTCGATAAATCAGCAAAAATCTTGTTAATTAAATTCAAATTTATTTTGAACATTTTTATATAATATGTCGAACTATGAAATTAAATTTTTTTTTTTACGCTTGTCTTTCATAAAAATAAAATATTTATTATTTAGTTACATGTAATATTTATCGGCGCTATAAACGTCGGATCAAGCAAAACTGATAAAAATAATAGTTGAGATAGAACTAAAACATAGAAGATATGAAGAAAGAAATTTTGAATTAATACGGTCATGATAATTATTCCATCTAGGAAAGTGAACGTAATTACTGACACATTATGTATAAAAGATAAAGAACCAATTAGGACATGTTCCTTAGTAATGAAGGTGCAAAATAAATTGCCGAACAATTTAAAATATAGCCGATGCTTATAAAAAGGATAATATAGATAATAAAAGTTTTTCGCGGCTAATGTGAACCATTAGAATTGAGAAGCCGATAGCGTTAAATGTTTTAAAGAACACTTGTGATTGTCTAAATATGGAGGATTGTGAGATATAGTTATGTTGGAATCTGTAAGTATAAGTATTCTATTCTTGTCATTTCTGATTTAATGTATCATTATCAGAAGAAGTTGTACTGATGGCAAACTATGAAGGCATACATCGCCTCATACATTAGTAAACGTCTAACTATTGCAAAGGTCATCATCTGAATTTGATTTGATTTGGGTCATCGTCGACAGACTGACCAAATCTGCTAATATCATTCCCGCTAATGCTAGATTCTTGATGAAGAAATTGACTCTTTTGTATTTAAAGGAGTTGTATAAACATGGTGTGCCTGTATCGATCATCTCTATCAAGATCCTCGCTTCGCATCGAATTTCTAGAGATTTGCTCAGAAGTCATTGAGAACGAATCTTGATGAGAGTACTGTGTACCACCCCAATCGAAGGGACGAGGTAAAGTAACGATACAAAATACTATAAGTGCTGTTTTATGTTTGAATGATTGACCTTTGGTAATAAACCGTATAATCGCTTTCATATGGAGAGATTATCATTGATAATTATCGTATTAGGATCGAGATCGAATCTTGTTAGGATCTAAATATTAGAGCATCTGTAAGCAAGAGTTGAGATGAAGACACCCGACATACACCCATTGTGAGTTTGACGTGTTTTTTAGGTTTAAGGTTTCCTATGATGGCGAACCTATCCTTGCAAAATACTCGACCCGCGAGACCTGAAATGATTGTTGAAATTAGGATCTGATTATTGACTGCCGGTAGTGCGCAAGAGGTTATGTGAATATGAAATGTAGATCTGGAAGTGCCAGATGGGTAGCGAAGTATGCCAAAAATTTTAACCATGGAAAATGAATTGATGATCTAGAAGATCATGGGATATAAGTCCCCGTTGTATGGGACCATTGAGATGATGTAAAAGATTGATTTGAAAGGCATATAAGCTGGATCTACCCTAGGACTTCAAGAGCTGCGTAAATTATGTTTCGTATATCGAACTTGATAAAATGTATATCAAGTGAGAATCTGATAGTTTCTTACTAATGTTTAGATCGGCGAAAAGTTGCATTCATCAAAAACCCGTGAACATCATGGATAGAGAAAGTAAGTCAACATTAATCCTGATCTTATTCCCGTAGTTATGTTTGATGAAACTCGCGTATTGTAATAAATTACACTTGTGAGAAAAGATTGAATGTGGAGGAAATACCCACATGGCTTTAACTCTATAAGAAGTGAGTAGTAAGATGATCTTTGAGGACAAAGATCCTGTTTAGGGGTAAATGCTGTGACAATCCGTCATTTTATGGTTGATATTTTATTCTCAATATTTATTCAAAAACATTATTTTAATGTTATAATATGAACTCACTTATTTTTGGGAAGTAATTTGGATTTACGTCTTGAAGTAGCGTCGACTACGTCTAAACCGGAGGATTCAACGTTACGTGCTTACGTTTACTTACACCGTCTTTGGTGACAGTCCGACATTTCAGAAAATAAATTTATCCGTGAATATTATTTTAGGATTTTAAATTTGTGTTGGTTCATAAACTCACAAATTTACGAGAAGAGATTAGGACTTACGATTTTAATTTAATGTCCTTTACGACTAAACCGGAAACCATAGGATTACGTATTTACGTTTTCGAACTCTGTTTTTATGAGACAATTTTTATTAGATTCGTTTTGTGTCTTTGATTCATAATTTATAAAAACGTGTTTCGTAAAACGACCCGAGGGCACGCAAATCAAGGAAACTAGAATCAAGGAGTACCCGTAAATAAATAGGGATGAGATAAGTGGGACACTTGTCCCACCCCCACTCAAAACCGACCTAACTAGCAACACCACCTCCATTATGTGTCAACTTTTTAACAAGTTAAACACACTTGTCACCTTAGCTTACAATGTATGCCTTCCACCACACAAAACCATCTATCCTAAACAACTAGCTTCATTCACAACATGCAAAACAATCCATTTTCTCTCTTCCTCTCTCTAGCTTGCCGTCCCATCTCACCCATCAAACACCATCATTGATCAAAATCAACCATGAAATCTAATGTTACTTACACACATGTTGAAGCCCTTTTTAAACCCTATTGATTGGTGGTGATTATAACATCCAAGGAGGAGTTTCCATGGAGTCTTGGGGCTGATTTTCCACAAGGTGATCATGAAGAATGGTGGTCTTGAAGATGGTCTTGGTTATTCACAAGTTTCTCCATCAAAATCCATGTTTTGATCACAACCTACATCATCATGGTGGTATAAAGATTGTTCTCCTCATCCTCTTGTTATTTTTGATTATGTAATCTTGTATTTCTTTTACTTATGTATATGTATATGATGATTAATGATGATTAAAAATATTGTGTGGGGATTTGGTGTTGATAAACATGCTTAAAAAGATGAAAAACTATAAGAAACAATGCTACAATCTTGTTTAGATTGTTGGCTGTATAAAACAGTAAAGAACCACATGTTAGACTGCTAAAATGGAAAAGTAGAAGCAATATACAGTAAGTAATATGTCTTGTACACATGTGAGAGTTAGCCATGCAATGGAATCATTAGGATCAGTGAGATATGATCAAAACAAGTTTAGAGTATAAATCTGAGTTCACTGTTTTGGACGATTTTTAGAAAATACTTAGAGGCTGATTCAACAGTAGCTATAGAAGAGTTAAATGGAGCACATATCATTTAGTTTGTGTCATAAAAAGTTGAGGTTCTATATCCATATAGAACTCTAGATATGGCTGTTTTGGTGAACATGAAAGTAAAAATCAGATTTTGGGAAATTAAAGTATAATAGTATTATATAAGCACTCAAATAAAAATAGTATAAATGTGAATTAAAACCCACTAACTTATATAATACATTTATATAAATATTTATAAGGATAAATAAATGGACATTTTATAAAAATGGTAGTTTGATAAGTTTTATAAGTTATAAAACTATAAACATGATTTTTACGACTTTTTCGGCTATTACCGTAAAATTAACGTTTTTCGCCAATAAAAACTTAGACGATCAAACTCGTCTAATGTGAAGTTTTTAAAACTCATATACTGATATATAAACATATATAACAAGTAAAAACCGATAAAACCCGAACTATAAAACATACGGACATTAACGGGCTAAGTTAAGGTTATTGGACTAATAATACAACAAAATGGGCTAAAACACTTATAAACTTATTTATTGGGCTTAACACATTTGGGACAAACATGTAAAGTATAAATACTGATAATACAAGTATAAAATGGATTAATACAAGTTAAAGAACTTATAATAAGTTTATTGGACTTAAAATATGTAAATAGGTAAAACTAGTAAACTAGTATAAAAGTTATCAACACATAACACTAATGTGAGTAAATGAGAATATGTAAACCCACTTGATCATCATATATATATAATCATCATATGTATACATAATTGTTATTTTTATAAAGTCATTGAACAAGAGTCTAAGACGAGTATTATTTGTCTAGGTTTCCGTGATTGAAGCACGTATTGTACATCCGAATTACCGATAACCCGCTTTCCCACATCGATGTGAGTTCATAGCCTCGCACTCTTTTAAATGTTTTTATGAAATGTTTATAAACCCGCGAGGGAGATAACATGTTAGTTTTTATAAAATAGGACACCATTTGTCCCGATTGTTTGTTTATTGATTTGGACCCGAATGATTGTATGACCCGATTGTATGACCCGATAAATAATTAAATGACCCGATAGATGAAATTAAATGGATTATTAAAGTTAGGTTATGTCACTAAAAGTCCCATTAGCATGAATTGTGAACTACCGGGATTTGGTAGACGCTTATGCATATAATAGTACTATTTGGGGACGATCACCCCAGTTCGCACCTTGACGGTTGATCCTCGTCGTGCCACATTGATTGGTAAGCGAATTTATGTATGAGAACATTTCCATAGCGTGACCTTTGTGACGACACGCTAATTTAGATGGGAAAATTGAGTTTCGGGCTAGCTACCCGTTGTTTGTTGTAGTAAGGTAACAATGTCATGCGGCTTATAATAATCCAATTAACGAAATACTGCTATACGCACCGAATTACGATGTATTGCCTGACTAGCAATACAGGGTCATACTATTGATATTATGTTCGTGTTTTGGTTTTACATAACCATATTCATATAACGGTTTTTATTTAATCTATACAACGTTGTAAAACGTTTTGTATGATGTTTTTACGACAATGGTTCGTATAATGATTTTTAAGGCAAATGCCTATATTATGATTTTTATAAGGATATGTATAAAATGACTTTTTCTTTTAACATGTTTTATCGCTGACCTTTTCTTTTAACATGTTTTATCTCAGGTACTTGAAGGTAATTCTCGGGAAGACAACAAGAATTCATGGCCCGCACTTAAATAATAATTTCCATTCAAATGCTTTGTAAAACCTGTATAAAATACAATGACTTGGGACCTATGTAACTTTGATATTTATGAATTGAAATGTTTTATTATTAAACGACGCGATTTTTATGCGTTGTCTATGATGTGAGTAATGTGCTATCCCGTAACACCAACGAGTCTTCCGCAGTATTGAATTGTATAAATTTGGGGGTGTTACAAAAAACAAACAGGACACTTCAACCTCAACATTACCCACAACCTCAACATTACCCAAAACCTCAATAGACTCGATGCAAGAACCTCACTCGACACACACAACCCTAAAAAAAGACCCTCGCACACCACATATTACAACAAACAAATAGACTCTCAAATAAAAAACAAACAAACTCTCACTCTCAAGCTGACTCGACTTATACATATTAAACACAGACTCGATACAAGACTCAGACTCACCAAGACTGACTCTCGAACCCAACGCAAAAGACTGACACAAACACTCGACACATAAACAGCCTCAAACTCGAACTCTCATACTAGACACGCACAAAAACTCATTCTCGACCCATTCTCGACTCCAGCAAGTCTCGACCTAAACTCAAAGTCACAACTCGACTCGAACCCACACAGCAAACAAGATCTCAGTCACAAAAAATCTCATCGATCGACGACTCTAACCAAAAATACAACAAGAAAACAAAAACCTACTTGAGACCATTCAAGATCTTGAAGCATACTTCCTCTCGTTTAGACCGGTCATGTAACCAACATCATGGAAGATTAGTTCTCGTTTAGACTTGGTGATTCGTGATTCAGAAAATAGATATGATTTGAATAGAGTGTCTATGCGTAGATCATACATGGCAGAATGATGGTGTATTCGCGAGATTGGTGATTCGTTTCGACATGGCAGATTCAGATAGAATTTTATTTTCTAAGATATTGTGGATTTTGAGTTTTTGGTGTCTAAGCATTAGAGAAGGAAAAGAGACGGATATAGAGAGTGTCGTTTGGTTTGTTGGTCTGGTATAACAAGGTTAGTGAAAGAATTTTTTATATATATAGTCTCGTGGGCGGAGTTTCTTATGAGGGGATAAAGTCAAATGAGAAGAGTTATATAAGCTAAAAGAGTTATGAGGGGATAAGGTCAGTTGTGACTGCCACGTTTACTTTTGGGGGCGTAATAGACTGTGTGAGAATATAGTATTTGATTTATAACTAGCAAATTGGGGGAGAAATTGGGCCACGTAAACTAGCATTTCATCCACGTATCAATTGGGGTGAATATATTACGTAATAAATTGGATTGGTGGACCGTCAGTTATCTTTTAGTTTATCTTGTAAAATGTTGGGCCACGTTTAAATCACACGGATTGGGCCTATTTAGTTTCACACGGTGACCCTTGGATATCTACAAAGAATGGAAGGCAAGTTGTAATTTGCTAACAAAATTTAACTTTGCTTTCTCAAAAATATTGGTGGCCACGTTTTTCTTTTTGTGTGTGTTTATACAAAAAGTGAATTCACTTTGGTTATCACATATATTCGGATATATTAACTGTTTTATGACCCTCACAAAGATAATTGGGCCGAGTGTTTGGTATAAGTATGCCCATGTTTTGTGAAATTTGGTATTAAATATTCAAAAGTAGGTATTGGTATCCACGATTTGTTTTCGTCAAGGTATTTGTGGGGCTGAATTGGTTTACGAGTATTGTTATTGGATTGACTCGGGTATTTTTTTTATTTTTTGAATGAAAGTGCTTAAACGACAAAGATATTTTTCGGTCTAATAAGGAGCTGGACTTTAGACAAAATTCGAGGTTTTCAAGCACCGGTTTTATCAACTATACCAAACAAGGATCCAATATTTTTTTCTCGAACTACAATGGAGTCATTGAATTCGAAGTTTCAAGAGGGAGACTTACATCCAATGCAAGACAAAGCTAGAGAAAATGGCATCACTTCATTTCGACTACTTCAATCTCATCTTGTGAACATTTCATGGCTTCAAGGAGGGAGCGAATTTGTGACACTCTTTGGTCAAGATCGTTATATATTCATGGAATCGATGCTCATCATCTTGAACCAACTAAAAGAGAAACTCCACAATAAAGACTTTAATCACTCTACATCGGTACTTGCATATAAGGCTCTTGTGACACAACTCATGCCTTTCCTCCAATTCAATCTCGTCAAGTCCAAAAGTTCAGTGATTTGCCAGTCATTTCTTCGAGATACACATACCAAGCTTCGAGATTTCCGTGGTACAATATTGAAACTCATGACATCGGTCTCGTCTTCGACTTATGAAACATACCGACTTGAGCAAGCGTATGGTAATGGAGTACAAGAATCTACGTTGCAAGAGGAAAATAGTCATACGATTGACGAGTTTGAGCCGGATAAAGATTGCAAGGACATGGAATCAACAGTTAAGCATGACATCAGCAACACGTCAGGGAATGTTATAGAAATCTCTTATGACACCAAAGCCGTTTATGACGAAGAGCCTACAAATATGGTACAATGTAATGTTGTATATGATGTCTATGCCGATGAACTACCGCATGTTGAGCATTCCGAACCTATTTATGACAAACATGGGATGGAAAAGAGTGATAGTCTTACCACTTCAGATTCATCCGATTTGCGTCATAATGGGGGAGAGATTGTTCAGAACGCTATAATACATCCTGATAAATGCTTTATGACTGCTTCGTTAACTGATTCCGATTCCAAGATTAAAGAGCTCGAAACGATCGTAGCTCAGCAATCAAAAGATCTTGAGGATGCCAAACTTGATTTTTCTAAGAGAACTGACAAGTTTGAAACATATTTTGAAAAACTTGAAAAGTCATACGTTTTTCTTGAACAAAAATTGGATTAAAAATTTCTAGATTCTAAAGCTGAAAAGGATAATCTTTTAAAACAAATTAAGTTGCTAGAATCTAAATTGGCATCCCAAGAAAAATTGCTCAAAGAGAATGAGACTTTAAAGGCTCAAGTATAGGAAAAGGTCTTTGCTATAGCTTAGTTGAAAAACGAATTGAGGAAAACTAAAGGAACTAGTGTGGACACTAAGCTTGAAAAACCATCAATATTGGGGAAACCGCCTATAATTCAGTTCGTTAGACAACCGACAGCATTTATATCCAAGCAACCACAATCCTCGAGACCTCGGTTTGCCTCCCAAGTTGATATGGTTCATATTTGTAGAACAGTCACTCCACCAACTAGGCTAATGCGACTAAATAAGCTTCAGCAAGACCTAATCACATGATTGCCTCTAGTTTCTCTACGAATACAAAGAACACGTCTAGAACTAATTCAAATGATGTTCGCCATAAATTTAGTCTGAGGGAAGCTATTCGAAAGACACAAGTAAGAGATAGGAATTTCAAACCTAATCAGATTCCTTCTAGATTACCCAACACTACTAACCGTAGCATGTCATATACTAGGAGCATCAATCAATCATCTAGAAATTCTAGATCTTACTCAGGCATTAAATATGCTACTTGTAAAACATGTAGGAAATGTGTCTATAAGGCAAATCATGACTCTTGTGTCAAAAAAATTCCTTCATGAGGTGAAATCCCATGCTAGAAATATATCCCAGTGGCTAGCTAAAATCAAACCAATTGGTAAAATTTGGCGCCCCAATGCTAGAACTTTCACTCTTGTAGGAAACGAGTGCCCTTTAACTAGGATAGTATCCGATTCTACTATGACTACTAGAAAGGAAATTGAAAAGGATGATACATCACTTAAGCCTAAACTTAAGATTTTCTATAAAAGGAAACGTTTGCCAGTTTAGATAAGTAAATCATCTCCTTAGGTCACCTCTGGCACAAGAAAAGAAAACTGTGAATCCCCGTAGGGTTATAAGATAGATATCACTAACCCATATAAAAGCATAGAAACTTCAACTGAGAATGCAGGTATCAAAGTCAAGGAACAACAAAAACAAACCAGTCTGATCTTTGTACACCGTTCAACAAAGGACACTCTCAGAGTTTGGATACTCAAGAAGCTGATATAAGAGAAACAAGTGTCTCAGGGGATTTGCAGTTAAGCTCGTGTATATGGCTCCTCTTCAAATGACAGACGATGACACGAATTTCAAATAAAGGGAAGTTCATTTATGAAACGATAACTTACCCTCAAATTGAGAAATTAAATTTTCTCGGACACGAGCTTACATTTATAACTATTCAAAGGTTTTAAGCACGTGTACATGGCTCATCGTTAAATATCAGACGAAGACCTGATCTTCAAATAAATGAAAGTTTATCGCCGATGATAAACTTATCCTCACTAACGAGAAATTAACGTTTCTCGGACACGAGCTTACACTAAAACCATTCAAAGGTTTTTAAGCTCATGAACACGACTTCTAAGTAGATGTCAACTTAGGACTCGTTCTTCAGTTGAAAGGGAAGTTTATCGCCGATAATAAACTAATCCTCACAAACAAGAAATTAAATTTTCTCGGACACGAGCTTACATTAAAACTATTCAAAGGTTTCAGCACGTGTACATGGCGTATAATCACATTTCGAATTATGCCCTGGACTTCAAAGAAAGGAAAGTTTGTCGGCGATGATAAACTTATCCTTACAACGGGAAATTAATATTTCTCGGGCATGAGCTAATATTAAAAACATTTGAAGTTTTTAAGCTCATGCACAATGACTTACAGTTAAATATCAGACTGTAACTCGGACTTCATTTCAGGAAAGCTTATCTTTGATGATAACTTATCCTCACAACGGGAAATTAATTTTTCTCGGTCATGAGCTTGTATTAAAACATTCCAAGTTTTAAGCTCAGAAAGGAAAGTGTATCTTTTAAATAAGAGAACTTTTCCTCATAACGAGAAATTCATCTTTCTCGGTCATGAGCTTTACGTTAAAACATTCAAAAGTTTTTCAATCACATGAAAACGACTTCTATGTAAATGTCAACTGAGGACTCGTTCTTCAGTTAAAAGGAAAGTTTATCGCCGATGATAAACTTATCCTTAACAACGGGAAGTTTACACTTCTCGGACTTGAGCTCGTTTTACAAGATATTCAACATCTTAAGCTCAAGTAATTGGTTTTCAAAACTTTGAACACAATTTTTCAAGAATTTTTCAAAAGATTTTTTCTAAATCTTTCAAAATTGTTTGTTCAAAATGTTTTGATAAAAAGAGCATGTCTTCTGGAATCGATAATATTTACGAACCTAGAAATGTCATTTAATAATGACACGCGGTTGTAAACAAAGTTTGAGCAGAAGTTTAAAAGGTTTAAAACATGCTCCAAATGGTTTGCTGTTATTTCAGATAGTAACCCGCTTTTCATATTCAAGTCAAGCATTTCACCGGAAAGCTTTGACTCAACAACGGGAATTAATTTTCTCGGGCATGGTTTACTTTATAACCATGTAAGGGATTTTGTATACGTAATAACACAATCTAACACAATTATATGTACGTGTGAGTGTATTTATTTGTTTAAACAAAAGAAATCTTGTTTTTATGAAGTTATCATCTCCACAATCCGCAGCAATTTACAATTGATATCTACATACTCGACGATGCGACTAATCAAACGGCGACTACAGCTCTTTCAATAGAACATGGGTCAACAATTGAGGGGGAGCAATTGTACAGCATTCAGAATCTTTAATGCCGAAAGTACCTAGTTCACAAATTGGTGTCAAGACAACGATATCAATCGTACACATCGTGTCAAGAGATAACTTCAGACGTGACGAGGCGACCAACATTCATGAACAAGAACCATGTGATTCTATCATATGATGTTCTCCATCATTCAGGTCCAAACTTGTAAATTGCTAATCTTGTGAATACATTATCCTATATGATCGTTGCACATGATAAATACCTTACACTTGTGTTTAAAAGGTATTTAATTTACGTTTCAAGTACAACCTCATTAATTTAAGGGGGAGCTTTTGTAAATTATGAAGACAATTGGATTTGCATTTTTCTTCCCAAATTTTCTTAAAATGCTATTAAATCAATTGATATTGACAACATCGATTGGGTTAATATTTTTAATATGGGGGAGAAAATATGATTTAATATGGGAAATGATTAATCGCAAATAGTTTGACTTAACGTGATAGCTAACCCCAACATGTGCGAAATGTTTTTTAAAATTGTGGCATATGTTAAGGGGAGCAAAATGGATTTGTGATTGGAGTGTTTTTACCACACCTTTGAATTTAGGAAAAATCAAAAGAGCGTAAATAGCGGAAAGTATTAAATACGACGGTTTAGGAAAACCGTGTACTAATGACCAAAAGGTGAAAGTTCAAAGTTATTTTCCCAAGGAGGTATATGTGTGTGAATAATTCGTAACGATACTGGATTAATATAGAAGAAAGAAAATAAGGGAAATGGAAACGACGGATACGTTAGAATTATACTACGACGACAAAATTAAAAACCGTAAAAATTGACAAAATAAAAATTAATTCTAAAAATTCCCAAAAAATTACCAAAAATCAGTAAAAATAAACTAAGAGTTTACAAATGATCAAAACTTTTTCAAACCTTTTAATTAATTAAATATTAATTTTTAAATGCTAATTAAAGCCCTAAAAATTAAAATAATTATTAAAAAGCCCAAATAAAGATCTTTAACTTTGTAAAACTCAAAAATTACTTAATTAGACTAAAACCTATTTTTATGAAATTTTAAACTAATGAAAACTATTTTTAAATAATTAAAAACTATTAAAATATTAAAATAATTCTAAAAATTAATAAAATGATGAGAAAACTAATCTAAGAGTTTTAAAAATCCTAACTTAATGTATTTGACCTAAGAAAAATGTAAAAAGTGCAAAAATATTAAAAATGTAATTTAATAATAAAATAATAATAAAATAATATTAAAAATCCAAAAATTCTAAAAAATTCTATAAACTTGAAAACTAGTTTATTTTAACCTAAATAAACAGAAAATGAAAGTTAAATTACCAAAATACCCCTATTGGGCCTCCAAATGGGCTAAAAACAAAAACAGTCTAAGTGAAATGGGCTTTTTGGCCCAATAGTTTCAAATTTAACCAAATAAGCTGAAAATCACCAGTCTATCTTAAAATTCAATTCTAAACATAAAAACCTGAAGGCCCAAAAGCTGAATGTGAGCTTATCACAACTTAATTTAACAACAGCTTATTCTTAATGGGCTTTTTGGCCCATTAAGCTATAAGCCAATGCCATAAGCTCTAATCTGACACACAACCTTCTTTTGAGATGCCTAAGAGATATGCGAAAAGAAATTTGGAAAAGCACACTCAATAAGCCAGAAATAAGTAAAGTAAAAATTCACTAAAAGACAAAATAGTCGACTTAAAGATTTAGACCACCTCAGACCTTGATTCAAGTTGCAAAAGACTTTAAATGACTTAAATAAGACAAATCAATCAAGAAAGGTTCAATAAGCCAACACAAATAAGCAGTATAAGCTGATAAGCACTTATGTAAAAAGTCAATGGAGTTAGTTTTCTAGTCAAAGCTTAAAGTCAACCACCCAAATGCTCCAGTACGAACAAATGGGTCAAATGAGGAGCACCTATTACAAAATTAAAGTTTTTGCAGGTTAAAATAAGCTAGAACAGCTTATTGATAAGCTTAATGCAAAATAACACTAGCAGTGGCTAGCAGCAGGGGAAAGGAGTTCCCACTGCTTTGACTATTTGACCTTTGATTTCTGAGAGTTTTACTTGGATTCAATGGATAACAAGGGCACCCTTACAACCAGTGAGTTGTAAGGAGTCACAATCAAGCAATAAATCACAAATTGATCCAGCCAATTGATAGAGTTTAAGCAAACAATCACCAGATATGATACAGACTTGGGCAATTATGAACAAATAAGCAGTTTAAGCATGAATAAGCCAACCAAAATGAACCATATGCATTCAAAAGCTGTAATAAACTCCAATAAGCACAAATAAACTTGTTTCATACACTGAATCAAAGATTAGAGGCAGATTAAAGCACTAGCAGCTTACTGATGAACAAACTAAGAACACAAAACCTTTTTGCTGATCTAAATGACCACAAATCCAAATTCAAACCCTCAAATATTTTAACCTGGTTGTATTAACTAATATTTAGCACTTGTTAACCCTAGTCTACCCATAGATCTAGGTATCCCTAAAATTTTGGTAAAAAATAACTAGTTAAATAGATTTTTGCCTTTTTGTTGGATTTATATGATTAGAACCTCAAAACTTGCAGATAAGTATCCAATAACACAAGAATGACAAGAAAAAACATAAAGCACAAACCAACACCTACTCAAATCAATCCAAACTTAGCTTATGCAGTTAACCCAAAGACCCCTTTGATCACTGATTTAACAAAAAAATTTCAAAGGATTGTTAGATTTAATACACAAACCATGCTCAAATCAACTTAATAACAACAAACAACCTCAAATAAACAAGATTCAACCACAATATCACAGATTCATAGACAAAAACTTAGATTCATCAAAAATCTTGCAATATTCATAAAACTTAAAAGGGTTTAGAAATGATCACCTCCAAAACATACATCCATGCTTTGGGATGTGTGAACTTAGGTGCTAGCTAAACAAGCACCAACTTCCTTGTACCTGATAAGATTCAACAAACACAAGGATGAACTAAAAACAATGAAAACTGAATTTTTTTGAAAACAAGGGTTTTAAATTCAAAATCCTTTCCTCAAAACTCAATAACAGATTAATGGAACTCGGACTTTAGCTAATCTGTTGATCCCAAACTTAGATCGATTTAGCTTTATGTATACGAGATTAGATCAAGTAATACACTTAGAGAAACCTTTGTATATGAATATGACAATCTAAGTGTTATGCGGAATTAACACTTAAACAAGAACACACAAGATGTAAACAAACTTTCACTTTGATTAATTATATCAAACTTGCTTACAATGAAAGTGTTAACGTATGAAAACTTATGTTGAACATTAACCTAAAGGTCTTCTTTTATAGACATAAGAAGCCTTGTACAATAATCTACGTATCAACGATTCTAGGTAAAGATAAATATAGAAAATACATTGTTGTTCCTATCTTTACTAGAAGTAATCTAGAATACAATAAACGCGTAGAGTATATCCTTCCATCAGTGCTTGTCTTCAATGTATTAACGCTTGACTTCTTCTTGTCAACGCTTGATCTGTCAGCGTTTGTTTTACTCCTGTCAACGCTTGTTTTACTCTTGTCAGCGCTCAAGTAGACTGGCTATAATTTATTCCCAACAATCCTCCCCTAAACTTGATATCTACTCTAGTGATCAAGTTTCTGAATAAACATTAAGAACTAGGTGGAATCTTACAAACCTTCTCATATTGGTAATAAATAAATCTGATCAAGTCTTTAGCCACGTAACTTGAATAATCAATTTCCAGCTGTGTATTCTTCATCTTCTCCAAAACTTCCTTGGACATGAAATACTGACCATCTACAAGTAGATACTCAGCAAACTTTGTAGAACTCAAATAATAAACACCAGCAGCTGAATACAATCTCCATTGAAGACCACTGGGGTCATCTTCAAGATCCTTCCAAATAGCAGGATCTTCATCTCTTGGTCCACACATTCTCTTGAATGTTGACCACAGTTTTGTTCCATTGACTGAAGTTGGTGCTTCAGTATCATACTTGGCCTCTAACAACCTCCATAGGTCTACCAAGTCTTCTCTGTCAAAACTTGCAAACAAAGATATAAGGGTGGTAAAAGTGTGAACCTCTTTTCCATACCTGCCAGTCTTCAAAAACCCACATTCATCTTCTTTATAGCTTATAATAGGGTTTCTGGAATCAAGTGGTAACACTTGTACCATATCTGAAGCTTCTAATGGTGAGAGCTTGAGGCTCTTTCTTATAACAACTTCACTTGGATTTAATGGTTCCATATCTTTGGGAAACTCAAGAGGGACTCCCTTATTCACTGGTCTGGGGACAAACATTGCCTTCTTAAGCTTCATTTCCTCTGCAAGTTCTTCTTTTCTTTCATCAGAAAGAAGTCTTAGAGTGTTTTCTTCCTGCACTCTAACCCAAATAGGATAAGCTCTGCACTCCAACTCTTCAAATGTCAATCCAATCAATTTCTTATAGGTCCACCCTGTTCCATGACATCTGAGCAGCATGAAGTACAACTCCTTTCTATCCCTTTTCAAATTTGAGAGAACATTGCTTGCTTTGTGTTTCAGAATGACCTTGCAATCCTTTTGTACTCTCAGAAGAATCTCCAAACCCCATATCTGATCTGAAATGGTCAAATGTGGATTCTCTATACACCTATCTGTTAGCCTCAAAATATTGAGTCAAACAAGAATGCTCGGTCATAGGTTATTATTGTAACATTAGTTAGAACGTTGTAATAGATAGTTAATTAGTCGTGGTTTACGGGCTTGGATTTAAACAAATTAAAGTCCAAAAAGACAAGCCCGGCCCAATATATAGTCCATTAAAGCCCGCATGTGGGTGGACTATATATACTACCCTCCTAGCATGTTAGGAGGGTGGATGCTCATTTGTAACAAATTCTTTTCTCTAATCTAATATTCACCAAGTTAATCATCCTCTTCTCTACTTTTTCTCACTACTTTCTCTCTCTAGGAATTCATCTCTTCTTCATCTATTTTCTTTCTTTCTTCATTGCTTAATCAATCACAAATACAAGGGACAACATTTGGTATCAATCGCCATGGGGTTGTTTTGTGATTCGTTGTTCATTTTACTTGGTTCGTGTGATTTTCTCTTATAATCATCTCGAATTCAAGATTATTTTTGTGTTTTCTATGCTCTAAATCGTGATATAAATCTTCTACATAGCTGTGGTAGGGATTTGGTCGCATTTGGTTGGTTAAAATCGCGGATTTCTTGTCAAAAAATTTATCTTTTTACCTCAAAATCTCGTAACAGCACTATTATTCCGATTGGTGTAATCGGAAAAGGGATTATAGATTCCGATTGTGATTCCGATCAGTAACATCGGAAAAGGGTTTACACATTCCGACTAGCTTTCCGATCATCATTCCGACTGGATAAACATATTCCGATTTGCATTTCGATTTGCATTCCGATTTGCATTCCGATTTGCATTCCGATTTGCTTTCCGATTTTGATCTTCCGACAAGCTTATTGCGATTAGATCATTCCGACAAGGATTCCGATTAGTACATTCCGATAACATTCCGATTTGGTCATTCCGACAAGGGTATTCCGATTAGGGGACATTCCGATTAGGACATTCCGATCACATTCCGATTTGGTGATTCCGATAAGTGATTCCGATGATGTGTTTTGCTAAATTTTGTTTGAGTATTTTTTTGACTTAGGGCATTTAAGGCCATTTTTAGGGAATTTAAGCTTTAATTTCAAATTTTTGTGATGCGAAAAAATTTTCGACCAAAAATTCAAATTTTCGGACCAAAATTCAAATTTTTAGGCCATTTTTAGGTTTTATTTTCCGTTTAAATTTTCATTTTTCAAACTTACTAGTTATTGACTATTTCTAACTCGTTTTCAAATTTTGGTTATTCAAAATTTTCCGGTTTACCGTTTTAGTCGGACTGAGGAATTTATTGTCGGACTGAGAAAAATATCAAATTTTCGGAATTTAAACAACAACACAATCACACCATATCTACTTAAGATCCATAGTCAGTTCATCAACAGAGAGAGACGATCATCATGCCAACAAGTAATGCGGTTACTGAAAGTTCAGACGTGAAAGACCTCGAAATGGAACGACTACAACAACAGATATGTTTTTTGAGAAAAAACGCCATGGGCGGTTTTAGAGTACTTCAAGATTCTTTTCAGCGCCTTTCAAAAGTCTTGTTCGACTTACGTGAATCCACTGGCACATTCAGCAAAACATTCACTCATGCCATGGATAGACTTCAAACACAACTTATCAACGGAAGACTCATTGCTAGTGAATGCAAGATCACATTCACTGATCTCAAGACATCACTTGAAACGATGTTTACTTCTGACTTCATCAAGTCTTCGCTTACCAACGAGTGCTTCAAGCGATATCATGGAATGGATGCTTTATCATACAAAGATTGGATAACCCGCAACATCGACTTCATTGTAACCTAAGTGAATCACACAATACAGACGCAACAAACGATTGATGACAGACTTCATACCAGTTGTGGTATCGCATCAGATGTTGAGAATACAAACTGCAGATATGAGGCTCCAACGCATAGTTCAGGGAATGATGACAACAACTCTAGGAAAGACAACAGCAGCTCTGGCAAACAACACATCGACTCTGAGAGTGTCATCAGCAATACACCTTCCTATGATAATGGTCCTGTTTTCGATTCTGAGCCATTGGAAGAGGTACACTGTGATGAATATAATGTGTTTGGAAATGCTAATACGCATGAGCATAGTGATCAAACTCAAACCATTATTCCCACATGTATAACAGAAAAGGTTGATAGCAATACCATACATGTTCCATTAGACACGTGCAATAATTCGTCTGACAATGATCAACATGCAAATGAGTATGATGACGAGGAGCGTGTTGCGCTAGCCAATTTAATTGCTACTTTACAAAAAGATGTCAGAGAAAATAAAAAGAGTCAAAAGCAATTAAAGAAGGCAAACGCAACACTCACTCAAAATTTTGAAGAATGCAAAGCTGCTCTAATTAAGTCTAGTGAAACTATAGATAGCTATAGAGCGGAGCTTCTTCAGAAAACCAAAGACCTTGAGGGGTACAAGGGAAGTGCGTTAAAAAGTCAAAAGGACGATTTTGAAAACAAATATAATACAACTCTTGAGTTATTAGCTAAAGAGAAGTGTCAATATAATGTTTTCTTAATGGATGAACGTCAAAAAACGTACCTTGCCAATACCAAAGTTAATGAACTTGAACAAAAGCTCTCTATGACCACTACTGATACTGCTAAAATTCTAGAGGATAAGAAACAAGAGGTAGATGCGTTAAAACAAGACTTCAAAAGTAGATATGATAAAGAAACCGAAAAAGTTACGAAACTAGAAGCACAACCCGACTTTTTGAAGAACGTTGTTTATAAAACGCATGATTCTATTCAATCCGTAAGAATGCTAGCACCTCCATCGATGTTTAAGGGTCAAGCTAGCTTTGCAAGTCCTGAGTACCTTGCCAAAGCTCAAGCTGCGAACCCGTGTCTCTATCTTGATGAGACTGAAAGGACCGATCTTGATTGCATGCCGATAAGTGCCGATAGTGAAGAGACTGTCCTTTGGGACGATGATAGTCAACCACTTGTTAATAAGGAGTTTGTGAAACCATATAATTATGCTTATGAGAATAGTCTTTATGGCCTTTTCAATAAACAAACTCAGAAAACTCGTGAGGAAGTGTTCCTTGAATGCAAACAAAAGAGAATTCAATGGAAGAAAGCATTTGCCCCTAAGAAATCTAATGTTTACAAATACATAAACTACCTCCCTCTAGATGAATCTAAAAGCAAGAGTAGGAAAACATTAGGTATTCTTAAACACCACATAGATAATGTTAAATCTATTGTTGAAAGAGACTGGGCAAAACGTGAAAATGCTGAGTGGACACGTCCGATTCCTCACGATATTACCTTGCTTGTCAAAGAACTCTTAATTCCAAACACGGCGTTGATTAAAGAAACTGTTCTTCAACTTGAGGAGTTCATTCGACTGAAATGTTTGATGATTTAAAATATGTTGAATCTATTGAGAAACACATTGATGATCTTCAAATGGAGAAGTCTGATTTCTCAGATGAATATGATTTACTCTTGCAAGAATGCGTTTCTAAAGATGTTATGTGTGCTTATTTTACATCTTGTGCTGATATTGATGAATATTATGAAGTTGCATGCCAATATCTTGATAAGATCAAAGAATGTGAACGTCTTGAAATTGAGCTTTCGAAACGTAAAGAAAATGTTGACAAAAAGGCTTTTGAGTTACTTCAACACAAAACTGATTTCCTTCAAAAACATTGTCATTCACTTGAACTTGCTTTGCAAAAAGATGTTGGTCGTTTTCCACATGATAATAAATTGCAAGAAAAACTTTCCCAAACATTTCGAGAAATGAATGAACAGGATTGGATATTAAAGTGTTGAAAGCTCAGTTACAAGACAGGGACAGAGCGATAGCAGAGTTGCAGAAACTCGTTCCTAAAATGGGTGGGAAAATCGTGGAACATAGCATTAAGAAACCTGTTGTTTGACAACCCAATGCCTACAAGGATCCAAATCTGTCTATCTTAGGAAAACCGACTCCGTTCTCCAATTCTTCTCATATGAAGTCTAGGTTACCCCCTAAGACTGATGAGCAACCAAGTGTTCCAAAACCATCCATATCACCCTATGTTCCTCCATTTAGAAAGCACACTGCTGCTAAACCCAACCATGTGAATGCACCTAGCACTTCTAGGACTCCTCCAAAACGTGTGACATTCACGTCCACAAAGGAATCTGTAGGTTCAAATGACCTCGTTCATACCCACAACCTAGAGGATGCGAAACAAAAAAGGAAGATTCAGAAAGACAAACCAGTGTATGAAAAACCTAGTTCACCAAATCTTGCTAGAGTTCTACACACTCCTAATGGTAGTCAACCAAAACCTAGGATCCCTCTTCAGCAATCTAGGAATTGGAAACCATCCATGAATAGTCGTGTTTCAAACACTACGCCTGAACGATTTGGAAAACAAAGGAATACAAGTACTTTCGTGAATCCAAAATTCCCTGTATGTCCCACTTGCAAAAAGGGCATTCACAATGGAAATCATGACCATTGCATTTTGCAATACCTCTATGAGGTCAAATATCGTTCCTTTGAACGGAGATCGAATACAGAATCCCATAAGACAACAAGGAGATACAAACCCGTCGTAAAGAAAAGAAACCACACCAAATCTGAAACGTGGATTCAAAAAGGACATAGTTTCTCTCCAAAGAAGTCTTCCGCTGTGCAAGAGAAAGCTACTCCTAAATCTAGTCTTCAGTGGAAACCAACGGGTCGGATCTTCACAGAAGTTGGTTTTAAGTGGATTCCAATAGAGAAGAGTGATGACATCTGCACCAACACTAATGCTACTGTTCTACACGCTGAAAAGGAATTTGTTACTCCTAATTCTAGTATTTGTGCAAACTCGTCTTTTGTGATTGCAGGTACAACAGCGGATTCTGAACCCACTTCTCCTTCTTCAAAGGGTTCCAATTCTGTATATTCGATATCACCTTCTTCTGCTGTACAAAAGTCTATTTTGGATTATTTTCGAAAAACTTGAGAAAACAAAAAATATAATAAAACGTAAATATCCATAGAAAAACAAATTAAAAAATGGAAAAACTTTCAAAATACCAAAAATATTCTTCTCGACATGTCTTTCAGTATCGATAATATGGACGTACCTAGAAATGTCGCTCAATAACGACACGGGTGTGTACATAAAGCTCGAATGAAAGTTGTAAATATTTTTCAAAACATGTCATTTCTATCTTTTCAAAAGGAAATTGTCTATTTTTGGACAATATTTCCAACAACGGGTAGAGCAATCTATCTTGGGTTGAGCGTGTCACAAAACATTCAACGTTTTGAGCTCAACACAATGGCTTGTAATCACTTTTAGATTGCAACCCAGAATTATATTCATGGGGGAGTGTACGCTTTTGTACTCTTACCCTTAGCAAAAGAAGTTAAATCTTCTTACACTTGAGTGGATTCGACAAGACATTCAAAGTCTATGAACTCAAGTTTATGCTTTAGAAAAACCTTTTCGTCAAAAAGAATTGATTTTTCAAAAAGCGCTGAACACAATTTTTCAAGAATTTCTCAATGATATTCAAAATCTTTCAAAAATTGTGTGTTCAACAACTCCTATCCTCAAAAGTTTAATGTGGATCAAATCCTCGTAATGACAATTCCATTGGATCAATTTTTGAGGGGGAGCAATTCCACTTCATGCAAAAGATTAACACATCCTTCTCCCGAAGATTTTCAAGACTATTTTTCAAAATATATTTTAATCATATTTGGTATCTCTAATATCAAAAGATTTTATATATCAGAGATAGGGGAGAAAATATGATTAAAATGTGATCTTATATAAGACTCAAGCACTTTAACTCTCACCTACATGTGCGAAACACTTTCGATTATCGATGCACATGTGAAGGGGGAGCATTTCTGAAACGACAAAACTAGCAAGGTGTTAAATGTTTTTCAAACACTTTGTTACAATTTAAAGTGGTTTTCATGGTTACGCTCAAATACCCACAACATCTTTATTTCACGACGTTATTGGTGTAAAAAGGGTGGTTAGGTTTAAGTCCTATGATCCAACCAGAACCGGAGGGATCTTCCCAGGGACAATCCAATAGATTATTAGAAGTCCTTAGGAAAGATGGAGTAGAATGTGAACGTAGCTGAATGCTGACTAAGTACTGATGATAGCACTAGAACAATCACAACAAGGTGCTATTAATGATGTCTTGGTAAGCATTGAAGGGGTTGAAGAATGAAAAAGAAATGTAAGGATAAAGGGTGTAAAGAAAGAAGCCCTCCATACAACTTAGGCAGAAACCGGGTCAACACATCATGAAGACATCTCATCATGGACCCAATGATGTGAAGCACAACCCTTTCCTAGCTACTCAGGCTTCTCTTAAAAGAAGTTTGTTTTATTGTCACGGGGATCAACACGACTTCTGTTGACTTTCTCACTCCGAGATAGTTGATATTGAATAGGTGGCATCTGCTCCAGCCTCCGACCACTAAAAGTGCACAAATCGAGTCTAGAGCCAAGAGATCAATCAAATCTCGTTAGGACACACGGATAAAGATCAAGAGAGTCCTACGCTATATCCTTGCGATATTTCTAGAACACTCAGAGTGATACTACTTAGTATTCACAACGATGAGTGGAAATCCTTCCAGTGTTAACATCAAACAGCACTGTGGTAGGTCATATGCAAGATTCTTTATGAATAGAACATATGTAAAACTGAAAAGCAACAGTGGTTTGATTCTGAATTAATTCACACTCGTTTCAGGTTTCTACGCAATATCTTTATGGTCTTGCCAGAACATTCCGAGTGATATTCATTAATAATCAGAGTGACGAATGGAAATCCTTCTAGCGTCAACATCAAACAGCGCTACGGTAGGTGACTTGTGAGATTCTCATGAATCAAACTTGTGTCAACTGGAAAGCAACAATGGTAAGATTCTTAATGAATCAAACTTGTTCCAGGAATTTGAATTGACGACTTTAATCAAGCGGATATTTATCCAATTGATTCACTCTTTATGTTCGCAGTCTTGCTTTGAGACGGTCGAGTAAAGCGAACGGCTATTACAACCGCGAAACCCTGTCAAGGAGATTCTTAATTGAATCTACCTAATCACAGGTACGGTATTTAATATCGTATAACGGTCTTCACCGACCGGAGGTAAAACGCTACCGATTGAGGACGAATGTTAAAGCCATTCAGTCCGTGTCTATGTTTTGTCTCGAGAAGGTGGCGTCACGGTGTACTCAGCAAAGTCAAAGATTCACAACCACATATTCATGCCCAAAGACTTATCCAACAATTGATAGTGTGAGCATGTGGATAAAGACACAAGATCGCAAGATGGCAATGACAAGTCAAGGATGATTTGAAGATCTCAAGACTAAAAGACAAAGTCGAAAGACAACGACAAAGGCTCAAAGATCATAGCATGAAGGAACAAAACTATTGTTACACGTTCAAGGCTCATTTATGACGAGATTCGTAATCTCCATTGATCTTCAAACATCAAAAGGGTATGACCTCACATTGGGGGAGATTGTTAGCCTCAAAATATTGAGTCAAACAAGAATGCTCGGTCATAGGTTATTATTGTAACATTAGTTAGAACGTTGTAATAGATAGTTAATTAGTCGTGGTTTACGTGCTTGGATTTAAACTAATTAAAGTCCAAAAAGACAAGCCCGGCCCAATATATAGTCCATTAAAGCCCGTATGTGGGTGGACTATATATACTACCCTCCTAGCATGTTAGGAGGGTGGATGGTCATTTGTAACAAATTCTTTTCTCTAATCTAATATTCACCAAGTTAATCATCCTCCTCTCTACTTTTTCTCACTACTTTCTCTCTCTAGGAATTCATCTCTTCTTCATCTATTTTCTTTCTTTCTTCATTGCTTAATCAATCACAAATATATGGGACAACACTATCTTCCCAGGCATGGTACATCTGAACAACTTCTGGCATATCAAAATCAACCTGCAATTTCAGCTCATTCAACTTCTATTTTGCCAATTCATCACCATACTCAAGCCTTTTTGGTTGTTCTATGATCATAACACTTGAGTCTAAACTGGCTTCATCACTTCCTTCTTGCTCTTCTGAAGTGACAACAAAAGGTGATTCACCCACCTCCTTTCTTTCTTGTTCCACAATTTGTGCAGCCAACTTTCTATCAAACTCAATTTGTGTTGCATTCTTTGGAACAACTTCTTCTACCATAATACCCTTACCCTTATCTAATGGATCAACTGTTGGTAAGGTAGATGGTAATACCTGTGAAGAAACCTCTTTGATGATGGATGATGACTGGAATACATCAACCTCATTTGCAGGTCTGTCAAAGCCCAATTTTGCTTTGTCTGCGCCCAAGATACTCATGTCAGCGTTCAAATCTTTCTTGTCAACGCCCAACGTACCTGTCTCAGTGCCTCTTGCAATTTCCTCCAACATGGCTGTAAATGACAAATTTAAGTTTGTAGGAGAGACTAGAGACGTATCAAAACCTGTCTGTTTCTTCAACTCAGTAAGGGTTCAGCAACACCTAAAGATTCTTCATCATATGAACCTTTTCCATTCTCAACAAATGGTTTTGTAGCAGCTTCATGTGAGCCTTTATCACTTAAATTAACAGGCTCTATAGCAGCTTCCTCCCCTTTGTAAGAATCCTCCTCAGATAAAAGGACCCTTGTCTGCCTTCTCCTTGACTCAACTATTTTCAAAATAACAATCCTTTCCCTCAATTGCTTGAGTTCAAGGCCTTGTGTGCTGACAACTTGTACCAAGTCTGCATTTTGCTTTTGCAAGCTCATGTAGACAGCCGTCAATTCCATTAGGGTCATTGGTTCCAATCTGCCCTCTTCTAAAATGGGTATTTGACCTCCCAAGTGAGATTCATTGGGCATATATGAGGTCTTAATTATGGTAGGACTGCCTTGGCCAACTTCTAATCCAGAACCAATAGTCCCAGCCGCATCCATAGCACCAACCACACCAGTGGTGGTGGTTCTCTCTGCTACAACGCTAGGACCACTAGAGGAGAACACTCCAGTAGTCCTTTGGCGTTTTTGTAACCTATATTTTGTTGGGGGAGAAGAAGATGTGGATTGGGTGGACGTGGGTTGGTTAAGGGGTGTTTGGGTCTGTGAAGGAGTTGTGTCAACGTTTGAAATAGGCACATCAACGCCAACATTTAATGTGTTAGTGTCGAAGGGTTCTTGGTCAATTTGCATATGTTGTGGTAAAGGTAATGGTTCAGGTATTGGATCAATTTGGGGTTGGGGGTCTGGTTGGGGTTGTGTTGCTTCAATGATAGCAATCATAGCAGGGGTGAGGGGTAAGTCACGATGTGAGGGTGAGTTCATCATCACAAAAATTACTTTCTTTTGCACAGGGATCTTATAAAAATCATCATGATCCCTTGTGCAGTAACCTTGGACATCAAAAACCATTTGTAAAAATCTGGGATAAGCTAAAGTCATTTTGTTCCCTTTATTTTTACACATGCCCTCAAAAATCATTTTGGAATAATTAAACTTTTGCCCAGTAGCAATGCACACAATAGAACTTGAAATAGATCTATTGATCTCATTGTGTGCAGTGCACTTGGGACTCAAACATTGCAAGAGGACATGTATTAGGTACTTCCAGGCTGGGGAACTCCTGTTTATGATATTTATTTAAAGTTCCTTCAGCAGGAAAAGGATTACCCAAAGCCCTTATCCTTGTTCTATTTCACTAATGGGGAGGGTGGTTATACCATCTGCATCATCAAGATGCAAAGCTTGGCGAACCAGAGCTTCAGTAACAACCCATGTGCGCCCATGAACAATAGAAGATAATGTAGTCACTCTATTAACTGTTGAGGAACTGACATTGTTCCAAAACTGTTTAATATGTGTGACAGGAATGAGTGGTGCATGAGAAAGAGCATACCTAAAAGGGGATGCGTTCAAATATGCCACCATTTTTGTGTGTATTGGGGAAACAGAGTATCATCAGCTTCAAGATACGCGATCATGTTGTGTTGACTTCTGAATCCTAATTCCAAATCACTTGGTTTGAATTTTGGTGCCATTGTTGAAAGCTGTTATGAATGAATGAAAAAGATGAAGTTGATAGGAGAAAATTGTGTTAGACAAGAATAATAGGTACCCTGTTTAAAATAGGAGCCAAATATATAGGAGAAGAAAATGCATAGGATTGGCCCAAAAATAGGCAAGTATTTTCAAAATGCAATCATGAAAATATTGAAAAAGAATAAGTTTATCTCATGCATTAAATGAGAGTTATCTGCTCCCAAAATTACGGCCTAAAAATATGTCAAAAAGTAACAACTGGGTAGGTCCCATTGAGTGTCAACGGTCAAAAATAACCCATCAATGCCCAACGGCTATATTCTTGTCAACGTTTGCCTAAGCCATGTCAGCGTCTAAATTGGTCACAACAACGCTTGGAAAAATACTTGTCAGCGTCCAAAAATAAAAATTTATAAAAAATAAAAAATGACCTTAACAAAGTAATTTATCCTAGAGAAGATAACCAAAAAGTTGATAATTATTATAGTGCGGCAAGCACTGTCCAGTTATGCACACTTGCTTATGCAAGATAGACATAACAGTCCTCTAGTGTCCCTTGCTAACCAAAACTCTTAACAACTAAGTTACCTTATAAAATCCCTTGTTACTCCCAGGTAAAACCCATGATAAAATCATTCCCAAGTCTCCCAACAGACCACAACCAATTCTAGGCCAAAAATGTCTTGGCAGCATGCATAGTATATCAACTTTGCATGCTACAGTGCCTCATGATTTAGGAAAACTAACTTATACTCTCCTGTGGACACAATCTAGAATTATGATAAGAGTATCATATGGATACCCAAAAATTCCTAAAGGTTCCTAAAACCTCCCCTTCAACTGTGATACATATGTTGCTAAAAGTATGCATGAACATAAAAATTTATGTCAAGATAGGAATTAAAAATTCCAACCATCATCCATAAATAAAAACATGTCCAAATGCTTCTCCAATGATCCATAAGCAACTTTGTATCCAATGGTATACTGCTAACACCACCTGCACATTTAGATTGAAAACCACAAAACTAACATTGTTGCTGACAACGCCCCGATAACACTTGTCAGCGTTAAGAAAAGCTTTGTCAGCGTTAGACAAATATATTGCTGACAACGTCACAAAAACACTTATCAGCGTTCAAGCAACATTTGTAAGTGTTAGAAAAATATAGTGGAAAATCTAAATCCTCAAAAAGACCAATAACAATGCATTATCCTGTACATACTTTTACAAAAAGACTCCAAAACACATATTATGTGAGATTGATCATTCCAATACTTGTTACCAAGTATTGAAACCTTCCAGCATCAAAAGGTTTAGTTAGTAAATCTGACACATTTTCTTCTGTGTCAACCCTATCTGGTTGTATTAAACCTTTTTCAAAACAATCTCTTATAAAATAGTGTCTAATTTCTATGTGTTTAGTTTTAGAATGATGTACAAGATTCTTAATAATGCATAAAGTGCTGTTATTGTCAACAAATATCTTGGTATGCATGAAATTATACCCATAGTCCAACAGCTGGTTCTGAATCCACAAAACTTGTCCACAACAAGCAGCTGCAGCCACATACTCTGCTTCAGTTGTAGAATTAGCCACCACTGTTTGTTTCTTGCATTGCCAAGAGATTAACCTGCTACCAAGAAACTGACATCCACCAGTTGTGGATTTTCTATCAAACTTATCACCTCCATAGTCACTGTCTGAATATGCAATCAGCTCCAATGGTGAATCCTTTGGATACCACAAGCCAAGACTAGGATAACATCTTAGGTACTTAAAGATCCTCTTGACAGCATAAAGGTGACATTCTTTGGGAGTCACTTGATGGCGTGCACAAGCACACACAGCAAACATGATGTCAGGTCTAGAGGCTGTGAGATACATCAATGAACCAATCATTGATCTATAGTGCATGACATCAACATCCTTTCCATCTCCAATCTTTCCCCAAGGGTGTTCTCTATCCATAGGAGTAGTAGCCCTCTTTTCATGTGGAGAAAAGTCAAACTTCTTCAAGATCTCTGCTACATATATTATCCTAGGAGATGAAGAAACCATCTTCTTTCTGCTGAACTTGTAAACCAAGAAAGAAGTTCATCTCCCCCATAGCACTCATCTTGAATTTGTTTGTCATAAGCTTGGAGAAATCCTCACTCATCTTAGGATATGTGGATCCAAAAATGATGTCATCAACATAGGCCTGAACAAGCAACACATCCTTACCTTTCTTCTTTGTAAACAGTGTCTCATCTATGGTGCCCCTTTTGAATCCATTGTCCACCAGATAAGTAGACAAAGTACAATACCATGCTCTTGGGGCTTGATGAAGTCCATACATAGCCTTCTTGACTCTATACACCTTGTCTAGATTCTCTGGATCCTCAAAACCAGGAGGCTGCATCACATATACCTCCTCAACAATTGTTCCATAGAGGAAGGCACTCTTGACATCCATTTGATAGACAGTGAAGCCCATGTAGGATGCATAGGCTAGAAAGATCCTTATAGCTTCAATCCTTGCAACTGGTGCAAAGACCTCCTCATAGTCTATCCCCTCCTCTTGTGTATA
Organism: Glebionis coronaria; assembly: GCA_025667525.1. Classification (NCBI taxonomy): domain Eukaryota; kingdom Viridiplantae; phylum Streptophyta; class Magnoliopsida; order Asterales; family Asteraceae; genus Glebionis; species Glebionis coronaria. The sequence continues at coordinate 180,547,985 of CM046882.1, forward strand.
TCCCTGAGCCACTAATCTTGCCTTATTTCTGACCATAATACCTCTTTTATCTCTCTTGTTTCTTAGAAACCATCTTGTCCCAATAGGTCTGACATATCTGGGACAATCAACCAGCTCCCAAACATCCTGAATTGCAAATTGGTGAAGCTCATCCTGCATTGCTTCCACCCAACTTGTTTCTTTGAGAGCATCAAATATCTTCTTGGGTTCCTGTTGTGACAGAAAACAGGCAAACAAACATGCTTGCACAAGAGGGGTATCAACCTTCTTGTGAATATTGGCAATAAATCCACCAAGACCTTGATGAGATCTTCTAGTCTGAACAGGAGTCATAATATCACCAATGATTTGAGAAGTAGGGTGATTCTTCATAGTAGAAGTGAGAACTCCTCCTTCAAAAAGTCTAGTGTCTTCAATCTCATTATCCATGTTGCCAATATCTTCTTCTTCGGATTCTCTTTCATCAATATGAGGATGAACCTCTTCATATGAATTAGAAGGTTCACCCTGTTCAAAAGTAGAAGAGAAAAGATGTGCAAAATTGTTGTCAACGCCTGAACCTTGGTTGTCAGCGTGTGGGCTTACAACGCTTGAACTGTTGTTGTCAACGGTTGAGCCATCAATGTCTGAATTGGTCTTGTCAACGCTAGATTTGCCTTTGTCAGCGCCTGAAGGACCATGCATGTTGTTATCTGGTGGTACTTGGGGACCACCATTATCTTTTCCAGCAGCAGTAGCAGCGGCAAAAGCATCTGTCCATATGGGAATTGTGACATACTCTAGTATAGGAGATGACTTTTCTGCTTTTGATCCAACCTTTTCATGAACCTGTGTACCTAAAACATCAACAACTTGTTCTTCCACAACATTTGAAGTTACCTTCACAATGTCTGGATTAGTGACAGTCATATATATTAAAGTCCTAGATAAAGGTTCCAAGTCAAACAACCAATTTGGACCAATTTCAAGATCACTAGGTTTATTCTCTGAAAACCTAACATGTACTCTTTCAAGAATACGTTTTTCCTTTTTAAGATAAACCCTATATCCCTTGCTCTGCACTGAATACCCCATGAAATAGCCTTCATCACCTTTTGTACTAAATTTACCTAAGGCATCACTAGTATCAAGAACAACTACATGACAACCAAAAGGTCTGAGAAAACCAATATTAGGTTTTCTTCCCCAAAGTAACTCATAAGGTGGTTTGTTCTGTATTTTGTTGACCAATGCTCTATTTTGAACATAGCAAGCTGTATTAACAGCCTCAGCCCAAAAAGCAATGGGGAAATGAGCATCAGCCAACATGGTTCTGGCTGCTTCAATTAGGGTTCTATTTTTCCTTTCTGCAACCCCATTTTGGTGAGGGGTTCTGGCAACACTAAATTTCCTAGTAATTCCTTTCCTGGCACAAAAATCATCTAACACTTTATTCCTAAATTCACCACCATTATCACTCCTAAGCATTTTAACTTCATTACCAGTCTTCTTCTCAATCTGAGTGATAAAGTCAATTAAAGTGTCAGCTGTATCACTCTTCATAGCTAAAAAGAAATTCCAAGTAAACCTAGAAAAGTCATATGTGATGATAAAGCAATATGATTTACCATTCAAACTCTCTATATTGGTTGGACCAAATAGGTCCATATGAAGCAAGTGAAGAGGTCTAGTACTAGAGTGCACCTGTTTGGACTTGAATGAGATCTTGTGCTGCTTTCCTTTAAGACATGCAACACAAGAGTGGTCATTGTGGAAAGCCTTTTCAGGCAAGCCATCAACCAAGCTAAGTCTTACAAGCCTGTTTACATTCTTAAAATTTATGTGCCCTAGTCTCTTGTGCCATAGATTACTCTCATCTACTGAAGCTTTAGCATAAAAACATGACATATTGCTATTCATTCTAATCCCATTCAGATTCATGTTATATATGTCTTTATGTCTAGGTGTTCTATAGTCAATATATTTCTCATCAAGGATCTTATAATCCTTACTTAACACCAAACATTCAGTATCAGTAAACAAAACTTTATTTTTGTTACCACAAACTTGTGATACACTAAAAAGATTGTAATCAAGTTCCTTTACCAAAAATACGTTTTCAAAACGCAAGTTCTTGGTGAGAAATGTTTCTTTGCCTGTGATACTACCATATCCGCCTCCAATGTAAACCTTATCACCATCCTTAACGGGAGTGAAGTTAGTCAGATAATCTTCCTTCCCTGTCATGTGCCTTGACCATCCACTGTCCCAATATCCATAATCATTGACCTGTTTTTGAATGCCCTGCACATAAAGAAAACAAGTTAGTTTTCTTTGGGAACCCAAGCCTTAGCAGACTTGGATTCATCTGGTTGTTCAATAAGAACAGACTTAGTTCTCATAACAACCCCTTGTTCATCCCTCTTTGGATGAAATACCCAGTTAACCCCAATAGGTTTTGTAATGACCTTTAAAATGTAATTAAATCTGTCAGGCTTGAAGAAGCCTTTGATCCCTTACCCTGTGGTTGCAAATATTTAGGTTTGGTCACGTTTCTGTCAGCGTTGGATTTGGTCTTGTCAACGCTGAAATTACCCTTGTCAGCGTTGAACCTAGGGTTTGCTACAGAAACCCATTGCCTATTAGACCAAGTATTTGTCTTTTGAAATGGTCTTTGTCCATGAGTGTTAGACCCTCTAGTGAAGAATAGGGCAGGTCTAACAGCTTGTTGACTTTGCTGCACACAAGGTTTGGGTCTGACAATGTTTGACTTTCTAACAACGTTGACTTTGGAAGCGTTGACACACTTATATGCTAAATGTGAAAAGCTACCACAAGTGTAACAGGCTTTTCTAGACATAACCCTAGGTCTAGAAGAGAAGAAGCCTGTTCCATCATTGCTAACTTGGCTCTTAGGTGACCTAGTATTCCTATACATTTCTGCATACTTGACACTAGGTTTTCTAACAGTGTTTGAGCCAAGGTCAACAGCCTTACCAGTGATTGGGTTTGTAACCTTAATAGGGGTTGACTCATTAGGACTTTCACAAAATAAGCCACCCTTAACAAATAAGGTAGGATTGGCTTTCTTCCATTCATTCATGTCAGTCAACTTCTGTTGATACTCTTCAACTAGGGTAACAACTCTTGGTGGAGGAATGAATTCCTCCTCTTGGAGTTCTGGTAAACCAGTCCAAGATAGGTCCTTTTGTTGGACACCATAGAAGTCACCAGCTGGTGGTGGAACCACAGAGTAGTCTTTCATCCCAATCCCAGTCATGTACTTGGGATCCCTTTGTTTATTAACACATTCTCCTAGGGTTTGTGTGGCCCTATCAAATCTCTGAATTTTAAGGCCAACATTATCTTTATTCTTAATGGCCTCATCTAACTTAGCTTGTAGATCACTATTAACCCTTTCCATGATGTTCCTAACATCATTACTGTGGAAACCTTGGTTTCCGGATCTTTGAAGCTACTAGGAATGATCATTGTTCATATGATTAAACAATCAAAGCGGAATTAGAACAACAATCATTAACAAGGTGTTTAGGCACGAATAACAATAATTAAAACAAAATGGTTGCTCATTATATTAATAATAAACAACCACTAGACCTGTATACATTGAATCCCACGTCTAGTGCACACACGCTTTTAGGTTTACATTGTGAATGATTTAATGAATAAAACCTAAGACCCTTGGTTCCTTTTATAGTGTAAGGATTAGGGTTTACAAGAGATAAAAACAAATAAACAAGTAAATCTTCTATTTAGATAAACATATATAGAATATATCCTGCATATATATCCAAATAGAATCTTCTAAAAGCTTCTTGTCTACGTTTCTGTCAATGCTTGAATTGCATGTGATAATGCTTAGATTGTACATGACAACTCTTGAGCCAACAACGCTGGATGTGTTCTTGTCAACGCCTAAATTGCTCTTGACAACGCTTAGACAATATCTTCATGTTTTCTTCGTTTTTGAGTTTCTGCCACATCAACTTTTTGATCCAACAATCTTATCCTAGTTGATGGTGGCAAAACTCTATGTGTATCTCTTGTAAGTTGTACATGATCTTCAAATTGCTTCCCCTTAAGTGTAGCATGTATTTCTTCCCCTTTTTGTCACATCAACAAGGAAGTAAACAATGTATGCAATCTTTGAAGATTCTCCAAATGTAGCTCTATGCAATGATCTTGATGAAAAATAATTAAAGTATTCTTGATGTAGAAGTAGAATAACCCAATCTTATGTTCCATGTCTTGTACTATCCATGTGATGAAGAACTTATACCAAATTATGCAAAAAATATAAGTAGACCTCGATCCCATTGTCAAAATCCTCATCCTTTGTGAGACACTGAGCACGATAATGTAACTCCTTCAAGTGATAGCAATTTGACCTTTGCTAGATATGACAAGTCTTCATCACCAACCATGTAAAGCACGAACAAGTTACCTTTAAAGTCACAAGTGCATGACTTTAAGATATGATAGAACACAAACTCGCGAAAATCTTCTTCAATCATCAAACTTACCATAAGAATTCTTCCCCTTAAGCCAACACCTCTTCATGACGAATTTGAATGAAATAACATCTTCATACCATATGTAAAAGTGTTACATCGAATAACTCTTTCGCAAGGCTATCCCGATTACATAGTTTAAATATCCATCAAATTCCCACGAATAGTTGCTAACTCGCATTAAGATCAATAATCCCTCTTAAAAATATCCGAGCCATAAATATCAACATGATATTCTAAATTAAAACAGAGATTCCATGTACCTTCGTGTGTAATTTCCTCCTTTTTATGTGCTAAAAACGTACCAATTTTCTCAACAGCAGCAATCCCTGTGTTGTCGAACATCCTCCTTCATCCAAGATCTTAATCAGATGTATTGTCCGATATCGGACAATACCTATCAGCGTTTGAATGAACATATATCGGACGACACTGTCAACTCTATCAGCGTTGACTTATTCTGTCAGCGTCAAAATACTTCCTGTCAGCGTCACTCTATTTTTGCCAGCGTCTCTTTTTCTGCTGACGTCATCAACTGGCAACACTTCATTATAGAATCATGATATTTAAAGAAGTGCAAAACTCCCTAATAACTAGGTATTAAATATAAAAGAGACATGTATATCCCTAGAAATCAGCAAGCATGTATATCCCAACTGTTTTGACATTGCGATCATTCCACAAAATTAGGAGAGAATATATCTTACTTTCCATAGCTGTTACTTTCACTTTTTGGTGATCCACATGCACCATCCCACGTCTCAATCCAAACGTTTGAATGATACAGTATCTTGTCAACGTGGGTCTATATGGCCTTTAAACAAATTCAATCACACGTACAAATTGAATCCCATGTGAATTGACTTTCTGGTATCTCTTTGAAGCCCACGTTATCATTTAAAACCCATGCTGACTTCTCCTTTTCTCACGTCTTGTGAAAGTCAGACTTTAACCATGCTACGTCCAAATCACAAACAGTCATATCATGTCACAGCTGCGTTTATATTCAACAAAGAATATATGTAACTGGAATTCTTTTCGTTCACTGTTGTTGTCACTCTCACAATCTTCAATACCCACTTTCATAATGTTGCCCAACTGCGAACAATACTGGGTATCTCTTAACTGCAGATCTGTTGCCCTTGTCACTGTTGTACTTTCAAGATCAGCATATGGACCACATAACACTCCTGTTGTAGCAGCCAAAACATAATAATCATTGAAGTACACCTGCTGCATTTATATATATCTAGGGTTTGTGATAACCCTAAAATGATAAGCACCTCCGCAGCCACGAACATGAACAACGTCACACTAGGGTTCATCATGATTTGAAAGAAATCACTCACCAGGGCTAGTGTGATCGAACACAACACTTTTGGACCAGATTTTTGCTTTAAAAGTCGAACTAGGGTTTGAAGAAATCCCTAATTCATGATTTTATGTGAATACAAAAATCTAAAAATCACCACTGCTGCCCACTTTGACGCCTAATAACTTTTGCCTGGGGATAAAACTCGACAATCCCTCCAGTGGATGTTTAGATATATGTATGTAGAACACACATATAAAATTTCGTGACGATCCAACGGTTCAATCAAAAGTTATGACCTTCTAAATACTGCTGCGCACACAAAAACGTCCAAAAAACCCTAGACGGATTTTTCTTCTTTTCACCATACACGAACACCTTGTTGGTCCTAGCATCACGAGCCACGAGGCTCTGATATCAATTGTGGAAACCTTGGTTTCTGGATCTTTGAAGCTACTAGGAATGATCATTGTTCATATGATTAAACAATCAAAGCGGAATTAGAACTACAATCATTAACAAGATGTTTAGGCACGAATAACATGAATTAAAACAAAAGGGTTGCTCATTATATTAATAATAAACAACCACTAGACGTGTATACATTGAATCCCACGTCTAGTGCACACACGCTTTTAGGTTTACATTGTGAATGAATTAATGAATAAAACCTAAGACCCTTGGTTCCTTTTATAGTGTAAGGATTAGGGTTTACAAGAGATAAAAACAAATAAACAAGTAAATCTTCTATTTAGATAAACATATACAGAATATATACTGCATATATATACAAATAGAATCTTCTAAAAGCTTCTTGTCTACGTTTCTGTCAATGCTTGAATTGCATGTGACAATGCTTAGATTGTACATGACAACTCTTGAGCTAACAACGCTGGATTTGTTCTTGTCAACGCCAAAATTGCTCTTGACAACGCTTAGACAATATCTTCATGTTTTCTTCGTTTTTGAGTTTCTGCCACATCAACTTTTTGACCCAACAATTACTAGCATCTAATTTATGTTTTAAGATATTTATTTTATCTTTTAAATCAAATTCCATTTTCTTGTATTCAGAAACTGTTTTCTCAGTTTGAGTGAGAGCTAATTGATAGGTAGACAGTTTGCATCTCTCAGTACTCACATCATCTAACAACCTTACGAATTCTTTGTTAAGTTTCTCAGTATTTAACCTACAGCCCTTACTACAAAAAGCATTATCATATACCTCATTATCTGATGAAGAGGAGGAGTGTGCCATGAGAGCATATTGAACATGCTCTTCTTCTTCAATTTCAGCAACCAAAGCTTTATCCTCTTCCACATCCTTAGCCAAATAGCTCCAGTCCCATCCCATACCATCAATTCCTTGAACTGCAACCATGGCCTTAGGATCCTGAGCCTTAACAATTTGGCTTGAAGGTTTGCCAACATCAGATCTTTTAGGAGATCTACATTCCCTCGTGAAGTGCCCCATACGATGACAATTGTAGCATTCAACCTTGGATTTATCAAATCCAGCTATATCCTTTGAATTGAAGGTCATCTTCCATCTTCTTCTTAAACCTTCTATTCCACTTGTTTGCTCTTATACTAGCAAGAGCCATGTTCCACTTAATATCCATCTCTTCCAAGTGCTCATCACTTATCTGCTCAAGGTCCTCATATGTAATCATTAAACCATTGGGCAAAGAAGCAATATAAGCACATACAATATCCAGATCCAAATCAGCAGGTTTAACTCTTGGTGAGTCATTTTTGTATGTGTCAGCGTCTGAATAGGAGGCGTTGACAGGACATGTTCCAGCGTTGACACATGATGATCCAGTAACTGGTTGCATGTAAGAGTCCTTCTGATCAAATTGGCCTTCACTATGTGAGAAGAAAGCCATGTTACTATTAGTAGACTTACTTCCATGCTCCAAAAGGGTTTCATTCTCCAACAGCCTTAGTTTGTTGTAGATATCATCAAAAGTAGAACTTTTGTGATTGTTGTTGGCAAGTATAGATCTTGCCTCAATCTTCCATGCTTCACCAAGACTTTTAAGAAAAGTGGCATCAATGTCAACATCACCAAGTTGTGTCCCCATGAAGGACAATTTGCTTGTAATGTCAAGCAATCTGCTTCTCACACTGCTAAGCTTCTCATTGGTTTGAGCTTTGAAAACAGCATAATCATGCATGAGTTGTTTCTTCTTTTCTTCCCTAGTATCTTCATTGCCACCATATGCAACTTCAAGAGCTGCCCAAAGGTCTTTAGCAGAATCATAACCTCTGTATTTATGCTGGTTCTCTTGTCCCAAAGAGACTTTTAGAATATTTAGGGTTTTCATATCAACCCTTCTCTTTGCTATGTCTTCAGCAGACACAGCTCTACCATCACCAAGTTTTTCTTTCTTATCTGCTTCTGGACATCCAGCAACAACAGTTCTTATAGCAATAGCAGCAGCAACCTTTTCAGCTCTATTGAATGTGTTTCCATACTCAATGATCTCCCAGAGAGTGTAGTCATAGATCCCCAGATATTGCTCAAAGTTAAATTTCCACAATTCAAAGTTGGTTGCATCAAGCATGGAAATCTTGATGTTTGGCAAAGGTGAGGAGGAAGAGGTTGTTTCTGGATTTGACATGATGTTGTTTAGGGTTTTGAGAAAATTAGGGTTTTGGTGATTTTAGGGTTCTTGTGTTCTTTAAGATCAAAATTTCCTCAACAAGCTCTCATACCACTTGTTGATCCCAAACTTAGATCGATTTAGCTTTATGTATACGAGATTATATCAAGTAATACACTTAGAGAAACCTTTGTATATGAATATGACAATCTAAGTGTTATGCGGAATTAACACTTAAACAACAACACACAAGATGTAAACAAACTTTCACTTTGATTAATGATATCAAACTTGCTTACAATGAAAGTGTTAACGTATGAAAACTTATGTTGAACATTAACCTAAAGGTATTCTTTTATAGACATAAGAAGCCTTGTACAATAATCTACGTATCAACTATTCTAGGTAAAGATAAATATAGAAAATACATTGTTGTTCCTATCTTTACTAGAAGTAATCTAGAATACAATAAACGCGTAGAGTATATTCTTCCATTAGTGCTTGTCTTCAATGTATCAACCCTTGACTTATTCTTGTCAACGCTTGATCTGTCAGCGTTTGTTTTACTACTGTCAACGCTTGTTTTTCTCTTGTCAGCGCTCAAGTAGACTGGCTATAATTTATTCCCAACATAATCAAACACCAAATTTTTATAAAAACACAAAAGGAAATCACAATTTTCAGAAAATCCAACATTTATTTCATAAAAAGGAATTACAAGGATTTAGCTAAAATCTGGAACAAAGTGCTACTCACAGGTTGAGGCTCCTTTTATAGACTAACATAGACAAATTTAGATGGAAAGATACATGAGAAACCCTAGCTATGAAATCTCAAAAATGCCCTTGATCTTATAGACGCGTTTGTTGTTGATGAGTTTTCAAATTTGATCTTGGTCGTTCATTTTGTGCTTGGGGACCAAGTAGTAACCTTAAAACGTTGATCTTGCCACATAGGATTCCTTGGAGAGGAAGTTGGCATTTCATTGGCTAATAGTTTGAATGGTGGGGTCATTTGGGTAGTGGGATTTGGGATTTTTGGTGTGGGATGAGTTTGGGTGAGGTGAATCAAGCGTGGGTATGGTTAATTTCAATTTACCCTTTGTTTAAGTGGAAGGTAAAACTGGGTGGATGAATGGTGAACAGTAACTACTTTGATCCGAAATTAGGGGAAATAAGTGTTTGGTGCGTGTTTGTGGCTTTTTAAACATCGAGAATGGCAATAGTACCCCTCAGTCTTTGGCAAAGTTTGGATAATAAGAATTCCATCCCAAATAAACGACTTCCTTTGCAAATGAAGTTTCAGAATTTATAGTTTGGCCACAAAAAGTTTAGGAAAAGGGTTTTAAGGCTTTAATAACTTTGATGTAATTAGACAAATGGCCCTTTTGATGTTTAAATCATTTAAAGGACTAAATGTGTAATTTTCTTGAACTTCAAGGGTCTTCATTGGATCTTTGACTTCATGAGGGACCATTATTGACATTTTAGTTTTGTTGAGGGACTAATCTTGCCAATTCTTCAAAGATGAAGGACCTTTTTGTCATTTTGACAAACTTAAGGGACCAACCTTGTAATTATCAATACACAAGGGTATTAGGTGTCATTTCTTTATAAATGGGGGATCAATCTTGTACATTTTCAAGTCTTCAAGGTTTTTCTTTGATAAATCACAAACTAGGGCCTGGTTCATTGTGCGGCTTCGTTTCTCGTGTTCGTTTTTCCTTGTTTCTTGTGATCTTTAGTCTTTTTCACGATATCCATACCTAAAATACACAATTAAACAAACACAAGCATATATATGGAATTTTTATGACATTTTATGCATTTAAAGCCCGAAAAGAAAGATGAGATCATGTATAAATGCCATCTCATCACCCCATACTAAACCATTGCCGTGCCCTCACGCAATGCTAGAATAAAGTATCAAAGTGTAACACCCCCACAATTGTTATGCGCAGCGGAACTACAACAATGGGTGCTACACAGTATTCATTGCACACAAGATATATCAAACGACGCTAAAAAGACGTCAACTTAAAACTTGAAATTTAAAATTGTTAGATAATACATGTCCACAGTTTTTCCAACCCCAAATAGTGCACAGAGTTTAGCGTTTTCGGTCCCCATGGATCTCAACCCCAAAAACTTCAGTTTACAACCACATGACATTAAACATAAAAATTGTTTAAGTAGAAAAGGAGGGAAAAACAAGCGGACACCAAGCCGTACACACAACATCCATCCCATGCATGCTCCATCCTACACCTCAGCGGTTACCTGAAACACATGCCAAAAATTTGGTCAACGAAAACGTTGAGTGGAATTTATAGGTTTTACAATCCATTGGAACGTATATATAATAAAAACCATTCGTGATCATTTATAGTCTTGTCGATCAAACAAACTATAATCAGGATACTGACAATTGTGTTTAAGCTCATGACACTAATCCGTTAACTCAATCACCCGCGTAAATATACCGGCATGATTCAGATGAAATCAGTGCCCCTTCTAAAGGCATCAGTTGCAATTATACCTTATTTCTCATACAAAATAATCTACCGCAGAACTTACTATAAGTACAGCTTCTCGGCTAGCATTGGGTCGTTAACCCCGTAGTACTACAAATTGCATAAGCGGCTATTTCCCCCTACTCGAGGGCAGGACAATAGTTAATAGTTCATGATTTTAGGGACTTTTGCAACTTTGGTACTCAACACAATTTCTAAGGCAACTTTCGGGTCTAACAATCATTCATGATATACGTTCCTTTTAAAAACTAGCATGCATTTCCCTCGCGGGTAAAACAATTTGAAATAATATAAGCGAGGCTATAAATTCACACCTTATATCTTAAGTAGTCGGTAGTTCGAGGAGTGATCACTGACGATGTTACGGATGCCCGGGTAAATCAACACCTATCACAAATAACGCGTAATGAGTAATCTCATTTAAATACTTACGGTACTGTATAAAATACATATATACAAGTCACTTAGGACAAGTATAACTCACGCCAAAAACAAAAACAACAAGTATCATTCATTTTATTCCAATTGTTCTCAATACTTACGTTGTCCATTTTTACTCGTTCTCGCCGGTACTTGACTAAAGTACGGGCTGTTTACCTTATTAAACCATGCTTATAAAATTTGACAAAATTTCCAAAAATCCTATATGACCTGTAGATAACATGTTTTTAAGCCCAATAAAAGTTTTTACTTTTACGACCCGTTACGCAACTCATTTCCACGACTACATTTTACGGGCTGAAATTGCGCTTCGACCAATTTTGACCTCTTTGACCTATATGAAAAATACCTTTGACTTCCTTGACACCTAAGTCAAAATATAGACTCATTTACACAGGTTAGGGACCAAATTTTGACCCTTGACCATTTACCAATTTATACTTGTGATCCTCGGGATTTGACTAAAACTTTGCACAAATTCGGATTATGAAAGTCCTCGTCTCCCGGTACCCGATCTTTAAAATGTCATAACTTTTAGCTCGTTTTGAGTCACGGGCTCTACCTTATACCAAATTAAAGCTAGGAAAACCCTCTATCACTACATTTAGCTTTCAAGACCTGGAAACAAAATAATTTTTATAAAATGGACCAAATGTTTCTGCCTAAAAATGACCATACCAAAAACATGCTTAGACTCGATTCCAAGACTTCTAACCACCACTAAACATCATCCTAAGCCTTCCCAAACATATCCTAACATCAAACTTCAATCCTACCCCTATTGATCAACCAATATCATAATCAAGAATCAAAGAAAATGAACATGCAAGTAATAAAACCTATGTGAATCATCCTAAAACAACAAACCAAACACAATAATAACATGCAAAATCAACAACCACCATGGCTCCCCAAACACCCCCTTTGCCGTGGGGTTTGGGTGACCAAATCACCACAACCAAATTAATTTTGGTGGGTTTTCTTGGTGTTTATACTTCCATAACACTTAAAATCAACATGCATTAGCTCATTTGGCCTCAAAAACGAATTTGGATCATATGGAAAAATCTTGAAAAATTTTTGTTAGTGCATGTTGGATTTGAGCACATGAACATGTGGGGAATGACCAAACTAAGTGTGGTCTTACCTTAGATTTTTGAAAAATCAAGTGAAAAATGATTTTTGGTGAATTTTTGGTGGGTTTGGGGTGTCCGTCGGATAGAGAGACAAGGGAGAGAGTGGGTGTTTGATTTTTGTGAAATATTTTGTGTGTGTTTATGTTTATGTCCATTTTGGCCCTTTTGATGGGTTGGGAGGGACCTTTGTGCAATTTTTGGCTTCTTTTGTCCTTAAATGAAAAACGTCCTCAAAACTTTGCAGGTTCGACTCATTTGTCAATTTTGAAAATTTTACGGGAGTCGGAAATCTTCCCGAACACTCCAAAATATTTTTGGGATACTTTAAATGTACTTGGAAGGCTATAAAACTCACCCGACTCAACTTAACACGAACCGTAAATAAAATTCTCGAGAAATTACATTATCGATAAATCGTCAAAAATTACATGAAATTGGGCATCCCTCGGGATCGTAATCGTCATCGTCCTTCTCAAAACGTCAAACGTAAAAATTATAACCTCGAACATCGGCTTTAACCAAAATACTTATAATTATAGGAATTAAAATTTATTAAAAATTTCAAAAATTAGCGTAATTTAGGGTATCGTTAATGACCTCGATTCTAGGGTGTCACATCCACCCCTCCTTAAAGAGAGCGACGTCCCGGCGCTCGCCTCTTCTTGTACTCACATTTCGTCTTACTGGAACAGATGAGGATACCTTTCCTTGAAAAAGTCCTCACGTTCCCAGGTGTATTCCGGTCCACGCTTAGAATTCCATCGGACCTTCACAATGGGAATCCTACTACGCTTCAACCGCTTGACCTCCCGGTCCATAATTTCCACAGGTTCTTCCACAAAGTGCATTTTGTCGTCTAGTCGAATTTCGTCCAAAGGAATCACCAATTCCTTGTCCGCCAAACTCTTCTTCAGGTTCGATACGTGAAACGTGTCATGAATAGCACTAAGTTCGGTCGGCAATTCTAACTTGTACGCTACCGGTCCAATTCGTTCGACGATCTTAAACGGTCCAATATACCTCGGACTCAACTTTCCTTTCTTTCCAAAACGAATTACACCCTTCCATGGCGATACCTTGAGCATAACCATATCTCCAACTTCAAACTCCAAAGGTTTCCTTCGGTTATCGGCATAACTTTTCTGTCGGCTTCTCGCAGCAAGTAGTCGGTTCTTAATCTGCACGATCTTCTCTGTCGTTTCTAAAACCATTTCGGGTCCAGTCAATTGACTTTCCCCCACTTCACTCCAACACACCGGCGATCTACACTTCCTCCCATACAATGCTTCGAACGGTGCTGCCTTGATACTCGCGTGATAACTATTATTGTACGAAAATTCCACCAGAGGCAAGTGGCGTTCCCAACTTCCCCCAAAATCAATCACGCATGCCCGGAGCATGTCCTCCATCGTTTGAATCGTTCGTTCACTCTGGCCGTCAGTTTCCGGGTGATAAGCCGTGCTTAAACTCAGTTCAGTGCCCATCGCACGTTGAAGCGATTTCCAAAATTCCGACGTAAATCTACTGTCGCGATCCGAAATGATCGATAACGGCACTCCATGTCTACAGACGATCTCCTTCACGTACACGCTGGCGAGTCTTTCCATGCTGTCCGTCTTCTTCATAGGTAAGAAATGAGCAGATTTCGTCAACCTATCCACGATTACCCATATCATATCGCTTCCACTAGGAGTCCTAGGTAAACCCGTCACAAAATCCATTGCGATTTTCTCCCATTTCCATTCTGGGATTTCTGGTTGTACCAACAATCCAGATGGTTTCTTATGTTCTGCCTGAACCTTTGCGCAAGTCAAACACTTACTGACGTAACGAGCAATATCTGCCTTCATATTCGGCCACCAATAAACTTTCTTCAGGTCGTGGTACATCTTATCCGATCCAGGATGTATCGAATACTTCGACTTATGTGACTCATTCATAACTAACTCTCGAACTCCAGGCTTTCCTTCCTCAGATGAACACAGTGGCAACCAAATCCGATTATCAAAATATCTTAGTCCGTCAGACCTAATCACGAAAATAGGTTTCAACATCCGTCCCAAATTCTCGGCTTCAACATTCCCTTTCATCAATCCTCTCTCCTGAGCCTTCAGTATAGTTTCGGTTAAGTCAACGCTCTCACTCATCACTAAAGCTCTAACCCTCAAAGGTTTCTCCCGTTCCTTCCTACTCAATGCATCCGCTACAACATTCGCCTTCCCAGGGTGGTAGCGAATTTCGCAGTCATAATCACTTAGTAGTTCAACCCATCGTCTTTGTCGCATATTCAACTCTTTTTGATCTAAAATGTGCTGCAAACTCTTGTGATCAGTGAATACAACACACTTTGTCCCATACAGATAGTGTCTCCACAGCTTCAACGCAAAAACTACCGCTCCTAATTCCAAATCGTGCGTCGTGTAGTTCTCCTCGTTCTTCCTCAATTGCCTCGACGCGTAAGCTATCACCTTCTCACGTTGCATTAATACCGCTCCATAACCTTTACGAGACGCATCACAATACACCACGAAGTCTTCGGTTCCTTCAAGCAATGATAAAATCGGTGCGGAACATAACTTATCCTTGAGCGTTTCGAAAGCAAGCTCTTCCTCAATTCCCCATTCATACACCCTATTCTTTTCGGTAAGCCGCGTCAATGGTTTCGCAATCAACGAAAATCCTTCAATAAACCTTCGATAATACCCAGCTAAACCCAAAAATTGTCGAACTTCAGTCGGCGTCGTCGGTGCTGACCATTCCCTGATTGCTTCGATCTTAGCAGGATCTACACGAACTCCCTCACTATCAATCACATGACCTAGAAACTGCACTGATTCCAACCAAAACTCACACTTAGAGAATTTTGCATACAGTTTCTCCTTCCTTAACAACTCCAGAATCTTTCTTAGGTGCTTCTCGTGCTCCTCCTTACTCTTAGAGTAAATAAGTATATCATCGATGAAAACAATAACAAACTTATCTAGATACGGCTTGCACACGCGATTCATAAGATCCATGAATACATCAGGCGCGTTCGTCAACCCAAACGGCATCACTCGAAATTCAAAGTGTCCATACCGCGTACGAAAGGCGGTTACAGGAATATCCTCCTCTCTTACACGTAGTTGATGATACCCTGATCTTAGATCGATCTTAGAGTATACACTGGAACCTTGCAATTGATCGAACAAATCATCAATCCTCGGCAATGGGTACCGATTCTTAACCGTCAGCTTATTGAGTTCCTTATAGTCGATACACATCCTAAACGAACCATCCTTCTTCTTTACGAACAACACTGGCGCTCCCCAAGGTGATGAGCTCGGCCTAATAAATCCTTTGTCCATCAATTCCTTCAATTGATCCGCTAACTCCTTTAACTCAGATGGTGCTAAGCGATAAGGTGCACGTGCAACCGGCGCAGATCCTGGCACTAAATCAATTCGAAACTCGACCTCACGGTTAGGCGGTAAACCTGGCAACTCGTCTGGAAAAACGTCCGGATACTCGCAAATAACTGGTACCTCTTCAATCCTCGCCTCTACATCACCATCGCTCGAAACTTGTGCCAAGAACACATCGCATCCGCTCTCTACGTACTTCATCATCTTCAAACACGAAATCACCTTCAAACGAGAAGTGCATTCGTCTCCCTTTACCGTCAAAACCCTATTCCTCAGCGGAATCTGAACCAACCTCTCACCACAGACGATCGTAGCACTATGCGCCATTAACCAATCCATTCCCACAATCACGTCAAACGATCCTAGCTCTATAGGCATCAAGTCGATTTTGAAAGCGTAATTTCCTAACTTCAAGGTACACCCTTTCAGTATAGAATTCGTACTAACAATTTTTCCATCGGCTAATTCAACATTATAACTAGTCGTTAACAACACCGGTTCTCTATCGATATTACGACTAAATCTAACGTCTACAAAACTCTTGTCGGAGCCAGAATCAAATAAAATACTAGCATAACAAGCGTCTAGCAAAAACGTACCGGTAACCACATTGGGACCCTGTGGTTTATCAGCAGTTCCCACTTGATACACAGCTGCCGCATTATTACCTCCCTGCCTGTTTCCTGCCTTCGGGCAATTCGCTTGCACATGCCCTCTTTCTCCACAGCTATAACATCCTCTCATCCTGATAGCATTAGCCCCAGTGGCTACTCCTCCCGTTCAACAACTAGAAGTCCTATGACCTGCCTTTCCACACTTGCCGCATGCCGGCGGGCAATTTCCAACATGATACAAGTTGCACTTACCACAATGGGGATTTACTTTCACACCTCTAGGGTTCGTCACTGCCCTCATCCCTTCGTTCCTTCTCTGATTAAACTGCTGATTACGGTTCGGCCCATGGTTGTTTCGATTTCCACTTCGGTTCTGGCCTTGGGATTGATTACTTTGTGCTGCCTCCCATTTCCTTTTGTTGCCTTCAGCAATGTAGTTCTGCTTGTCCTGAAGCTTAACGTCCATCAAAGCGTGTGCCATTTGAACCGCTTCATCAAACGTTCCAGGTTTTGACGAAGTTGTTTCACCTTTGATGTTGCTAGATAAACCCTTTATATACTGCTTCATTTTCTTGGCATCATTGGCAAATATGTCCGGACACAAAAGACTTAACTCATTGAATCTCCTGGTGTAAGCAGCTATATAGTTGTTCTTTAAGGTCAAATGCCTCAATTCGTCCTCCAATTGCCCCAATTCCTCCTCTGGGCAAAACTTCTTTGTCAACAAAGCTTTGGTCGCATTCCACGTCCTTGCATTCGCTACAGCCAATCCAACCGTAGCTACCTGAGTATTCCACCAACTTAAGGCATCATCGAGAAACGTAGCCGCTGCAAACTTTACTTTATCTGCTTCTGCACAACCACTGATTTCAAACGTGCTTTCAACCTTTTCCAACCACCGTCTAAGTTCTAAAGCTCCACCCGTTCCACGGAACTGCGTGGGACCGCACTTCATAAAGCTAGAATAGGTACACACTCTCGGGGCTTGCTGTCTCCCCGCGTTCCTTCCTGGATCCTGATTTCTCCCAGCTCGGTCCGCTTCCAACGCATTTGCTATAGCTTCCTGAATCATGGTGTTAACACGATCGGCAGTCAGCTTTGGAGGCATTGTGTTATCGAATATCTCTTTCTGCAAGACAAGGAAAATAGAAAAACAATGTAAGTATTCATATCAAGTTTCCCAGACATAAAATACATACAACGACACATCACTACGGAGTTACTAATATTCATCAATTCACACCACAAAAGATCAAATTTAAGACATATCACAGATCATGAAAGGTAACATAGATTGTATTGATAATTAACCAAAATCGTGACAAGTATTGCCACTACAATCGTTCACCACAAAACATCAAATACTTGAGTTTCTCGTCATAATACCATCATACAAAGGTCTAAAATAGTTCAATTACAATGATCAAAGAAAATACAACACAAGTAACTAGGCATGTGGTGATCCACACGGCCTCTTGGATGGCGGCTCGTCGTCGTCTTCCTCGGTTTCCTCATCACTAATGTCCTCATCCACATCATCCACTTTTCCTTTTCCTTTCTCCTCTGGCCCACATTCTGTTTCCTTTCTCGTCCCTGATGTGGATCCACACTCAATTGCTACCTGACTTCCCACCGTAATACAAGTACCTCTAGTAGGCGGCTGAACCATGAAGTCATTCGCCTCCATCTCCACATCGTCCACGAATCTCCAATCCGGGGGCAATGAATCCCTCACACGATGCTCCCAACTCTGCATCCTCGACAACCTCATCTGATCTTCCCTCACACGGTCAAGACTAGCGCTTAGATTCGCAACCATTGATTTCAAACTGTTGATGGCACTTGTGTTCATCATCCCATCATACGCAATTCTTGAAGTCATTTCCAACAGTCTTTGGTGTTCCCTTTCAGTCTTATCAAACTTCTTAATCACCCTAGTCTCAACTACAAACCGCTCATACATCAACCTCTCCATCCTCCCCAAACGACCTGCGGGATCCCAGTAGTGTCTCGGTCTCGGAAAGTAGACCCTTGTAATGTTCTCATGAATCGATGGCGACTTGCTGGACTCTCCACTGCTCCCATCACTTACTCTAACCAATCCTGGCACGGTTCTCAAATAATCCTTACAATTGTCCATCGGGCGATCAAAGGGTTGCTGCTCATAACGACCGGTCGGTGGTACCTCATAACCCTTCGGCGAATTCGGGGACTGAAACAAATCGGGTTCGGTCTGGCCTACGGCATCCTCGGGAATGCCATCATCCAATAGCTTCTCGGGCTCTTCTTCGCAATCCTCATTGTCGTCACTACTCATGCTGAAATTATCCACCTCACTTTCGCCATTGTCGTTTTCTGGCCCTATTTCGTCTTCTGGAGCGATCCATCCATTATTATTGTCCGGCGGGTTCGGAGGAAACGGTCCCCCTTCGTGACCTACGACGTAATCGTTTCCGTTATCGTTGGGCGGTACCTCGGCCATTCCTGCAATAACAGCGAATTTCGGAGGGTACATAAGTAATTATACAATAATTATAAATATATGCATGCAAATGCAATGCAAAGGTGGTACATATGCCCAAAATGTAATAATATGATGCTCATGCATGATTAATACAAAAATTACGATGTCGGATATTTTAAGTAAAATTCAACGTCTACATATAGTAATTCCATACTTATATAATAATTACCCACATATATACTTTACTCAAAAGTATACGTCAAATGCCATAAATACAACAATAAATCTTACCGGAGCCATGCAGGATAGTTGTGTGTGCTTGGACCCTTTCTTACGACACCAAAAGTTATAGTTTAGGATTTTCAAAAACGACCTAGTTCTCTATAACTCGTGGCTCTGATTACCAATCTGTAACACCCCCACAATTGTTATGCGCAGCGGAACTACAACAATGGGTGCTACACAGTATTCATTGCACACAAGATATATCAAACGATGCTAAAAAGACGTCAACTTAAAACTTGAAATTTAAAATTGTTAGATAATACATGTCCACAGTTTTTCCAACCCCAAATAGTGCACAGAGTTTAGCGTTTTCGGTCCCCATGGATCTCAACCCCAAAAACTTCAGTTTACAACCACATGACATTAAACATAAAAATTGTTTAAGTAGAAAAGGAGGGAAAAACAAGCGGACACCAAGCCGTACACACAACATCCATCCCATGCATGCTCCATCCTACACCTCAGCGGTTACCTGAAACACATGCCAAAAATTTGGTCAACGAAAACGTTGAGTGGAATTTATAGGTTTTACAATCCATTTGAACGTATATATAATAAAAACCATTCGTGATCATTTATAGTCTTGTCGATCAAACAAACTATAATCAGGATACTGACAATTGTGTTTAAGCTCATGACACTAATCCGTTAACTCAATCACCCGCGTAAATATACCGGCATGATTCAGATGAAATCAGTGCCCCTTCTAAAGGCATCAGTTGCAATTATACCTTATTTCTCATACAAAATAATCTACCGCAGAACTTACTATAAGTACAGCTTCTCGGCTAGCATTGGGTCGTTAACCCCGTAGTACTACAAATTGCATAAGCGGCTATTTCCCCCTACTCGAGGGCAGGACAATAGTTAATAGTTCATGATTTTAGGGACTTTTGCAACTTTGGTACTCAACACAATTTCTAAGGCAACTTTCGGGTCTAACAATCATTCATGATATACGTTCCTTTTAAAAACTAGCATGCATTTCCCTCGCGGGTAAAACAATTTGAAATAATATAAGCGAGGCTATAAATTCACACCTTATATCTTAAGTAGTCAGTAGTTCGAGGAGTGATCACTGACGATGTTACGGATGCCCGGGTAAATCAACACCTATCACAAATAACGCGTAATGAGTAATCTCATTTAAATACTTACGGTACTGTATAAAATACATATATACAAGTCACTTAGGACAAGTATAACTCACGCCAAAAACAAAAACAACAAGTATCATTCATTTTATTCCAATTGTTCTCAATACTTACGTTGTCCATTTTTACTCGTTCTCGCCGGTACTTGACTAAAGTACGGGCTGTTTACCTTATTAAACCATGCTTATAAAATTTGACAAAATTTCCAAAAATCCTATATGACCTGTAGATAACATGTTTTTAAGCCCAATAAAAGTTTTTACTTTTACGACCCGTTACGCAACTCATTTCCACGACTACATTTTACGGGCTGAAATTGCGCTTCGACCAATTTTGACCTCTTTGACCTATATGAAAAATACCTTTGACTTCCTTGACACCTAAGTCAACATATAGACTCATTTACAAGGGTTAGGGACCAAATTTTGACCCTTGACCATTTACCAATTTATACTTGTGATCCTCGGGATTTGACTAAAACTTTGCACAAATTCGGATTATGAAAGTCCTCGTCTCCCGGTACCCGATCTTTAAAATGTCATAACTTTTAGCTCGTTTTGAGTCACGGGCTCTACCTTATACCAAATTAAAGCTAGGAAAACCCTCTATCACTACATTTAGCTTTCAAGACCTGGAAACAAAATAATTTTTATAAAATGGACCAAATGTTTCTGCCTAAAAATGACCACACCAAAAACATGCTTAGACTCGATTCCAAGACTTCTAACCACCACTAAAAATCATCCTAAGCCTTCCCAAACATATCCTAACATCAAACTTCAATCCTACCCCTATTGATCAACCAATCTCATAATCAAGAATCAAAGAAAATGAACATGCAAGTAATAAAACCTATGTGAATCATCCTAAAACAACAAACCAAACACAATAATAACATGCAAAATCAACAACCACCATGGCTCCCCAAACACCCCCTTTGCCGTGGGGTTTGGGTGACCAAATCACCACAACCAAATTAATTTTGGTGGGTTTTCTTGGTGTTTATACTTCCATAACACTTAAAATCAACATGCATTAGCTCATTTGGCCTCAAAAACGAATTTGGATCATATGGAAAAATCTTGAAAATTTTTTCTTAGTGCATGTTGGATTTGAGCACATGAACATGTGGGGAATGACCAAACTAAGTGTGGTCATACCTTAGATTTTTGAAAAATCAAGTGAAAAATGATTTTTGGTGAATTTTTGGTGGGTTTGGGGTGTCCGTCGGATAGAGAGACAAGGGAGAGAGTGGGTGTTTGATTTTTGTGAAATATTTTGTGTGTGTTTATGTTTATGTCCATTTTGGCCCTTTTGATGGGTTGGGAGGGACCTTTGTGCAATTTTTGGCTTCTTTTGTCCTTAAATGAAAAACGTCCTCAAAACTTTGCGGGTTCGACTCATTTGTCAATTTTGAAAATTTTACGGGAGTCGGAAATCTTCCCGAACACTCCAAAATATTTTTGGGATACTTTAAATGTACTTGGAAGGCTATAACACTCACCCGACTCAACTTAACACGAACCGTAAATAAAATTCTCGAGAAATTACATTATCGATAAATCGTCAAAAATTACATGAAATTGGGCATCCCTCGGGATCGTAATCGTCATCGTCCTTCTCAAAACGTCAAACGTAAAAATTATAACCTCGAACATCGGCTTTAACCAAAATACTTATAATTATAGGAATTAAAATTTATTAAAAATTTCAAAAATTAGCGTAATTTAGGGTATCGTTAATGACCTCGATTCTAGGGTGTCACACAAAGCATCTCCAAAATTCAATTTTATTACCCTTTATTGAAAAGTAAAACTTGCTACGATATTACGAAGATGTGTAAAGACATAATGTATGATTTTCATCACGAAAGTGACTTTTAGGGTCAACGAATAGAAACAAGTTAATGTCTCATAGAGTAAAGTTCGTCATCCTTGATTGTCATACATTCCATGCTAAGTGCAAAAACGAGATCATTGTTGGTACAAGTCACAATGCTAACACTACTCATACGTCCAAATTGTGTAATACTTTTATCTCCCTGCAATCCTAGTTATTAAGAAAAGAAAAGGTTTCCAGAATTTTTAACTATTTGTCATGGATCACAAGTGATTCATATTGACTTATTTGAGTATTTATTAGTCCGAAAATAAAGTAGCACGATTTAATTGATAGTTAGCTAAAGGACAAAATCTTTTAAAACGGTTTCTCGTGTATCTCCTTAAGTTCATATCTTGGCATAACTGGTTTCACGATTTGAGACCTTTCTAGGACCGATATTTGGCATGTACTTCATACTTCAAATCTTCGGAAGACGTTCTTGAAATTATGGTTTTCTCTTCATATTTTGGAATTTCTTCACTTGACGTTTTTTAGAGATTCTTCATAATTGGACCACGACTTCATTATTTTTCTTTAATCATTATTTTGGATTTTGATATACAACGATCTACCTCCTTTTAGGACTTGGATATATTCATCCTCATACCTTGTTAGGGTCTTTTTGGATAGACTTTCTCCATTATCTTTAGGGGAGTAATTGCTTTTCGTCGTGTGTCTCGATCCTTCATATTGATTTTGGAATAATGATACTTCACATCATCTTGGATCTTTAGCAACAAAATAGAGCTCCTCGTGCCTTGTTAGGGCCTTTTTGGATCTTCACCAATCTTCGCATCCCGCTTCAATAAGTTATGTCTTGGCTATGAACTCTATTCAACCCTGAGCAACTTTTAAACAATCTTGTGCTAGAAGCTAAGTAACCTTTTAAATCGTACGACCTTATTTATTGCAATTATTTTATTCCTAATGCATTGATCTTATGGGAGAAAAATACATAACTAAAAACATATGAGTTTTTGAAAGAACATTTTCATGTTCTACGTTTAGCATGATCACTTGTCTAACTCTATCACTTCTCGTTCTTCACTATTTAAAGACCACTAATTAAAGATAGTCGTGAATACTTAGCCATGCAAGTCAAAATTAAGCCAAATTTTGATTAGCTTTCATTAAGACTATTGTTGTCCCAAATAATATGATGATAGATTAAAGAAATGAGATGGAAAAGATATGAATTTTAGAGAGAGAAAGTAGTGAGAGAAAGTAGAGAGAAGGAGATGATTAACTTGTGAAATTAGATTAAGAAAAATGAGATCATCCACCCTCCTAACATGCTAGGAGGGTACTTATATAGTCCACCCACATGCGGGCTCTCTAATGGACTATATATATTTTGGGCCGGGCTTGAATAAATGCTTAGTACCTTGAAAGAGGCCTTTTAAGCTAACCATCAAGACCGTAATGTCACGACTATTTTAACTAACTATTACAACGTTCTAATAAATATTACAATATAAACCTATGACCGAACATTCTTGTTTGACTCAATATTTTGAGGCTAACAATATCCCCCAATGTAAGGTCATTCCTCTTCGATATTTGGAGTCCAATTGAGATTTATGAATTTCTTCATAAATGAGTCTTGAACGTGTAATAGTAGTCTGGTTCCTTCATGCTGTGACCTTTGAGCCTTTGTCGTTGTCTTTCGACTTTGTCTTTTATCTTGAGATCTTCAAATTATCCTTGACTTGTCTTTGCCATCTTGAGATCTTGTGTCTTTATCCACATGCTCATACTTCGCACCATCTTGAAAGTTTGCTAACAATCTCCTTTGAATAGAGGTCATTCCTCTACATTAATTGTTAAGGAAGATTTTGACTGTCAGAGTTGCGGAAGTCTTTAGCTTTCTGATTGTTGAATGTCTTTGGGCATGAGTATGTGGTTTTGAATCTCTGACTTTGTTGAGTACACCGTAACGTCACCTTCTTGAGAGAAAACATTGACACGGACTGAATGGCTTTGACATTCGTCCTAAATCGGTAGCGTTTTACCTCCGGTCGGTGAAGACCGTTACACGATATAAAATATCGTACCTGTGATTAGGTAGATTCAATTAAGAATCTCATTGACAGGGTTTCGCGGCTATACTAGCCGTTCTCTTTATTCGACCGTCTCAAAGCAAGACTGCGAACATAAAGAGTGAATCAATTGGATAAATATCCGCTTAATTAAAGTCATCAATTCAAATTCCTGGAACAAGTTTGATTCATTAAGAGTCTTACCATTGTTGCTTTCCAGTTGACACAAGCTTGATTCATAAGAATCTCGCAAGTTACCTACCGTAGCGCTGTTTGATGTTGACGCTAGAAGGATTTCCATTCATCACAATGAATAATAATAAATATCACTCTGAATGTTCTGTAAAGACCATAAAGATATTGCGTAGAAACCTGAAACGAGTATGAATCAATTTATAATCAAACCACTGTTGCTATTTAGTTTTACATATGTTCAATTCATAAAGAATCTTACACATGACCTACCGCAGTGCTGTTTGTTGTTAACACTGGAAGGATTTCCACTCATCATTGTAAATACTAAGTAGTATCACTCTGAGTGTTCTAGCAATATCACAAGGATATAGCATAGGACTCTCTTGATCTTCATCCGTGTGTCCTAACGAGATTTCATTAATCTCTTGGGTCTAGACTCGATTTGTGCACTTTTAGTAGTCGGAGGCTGGAGCAGATGCCACCTATTCAATATCAACTATCTCGGAGTGAGAAATTCAATATAAATCGTGTTGATCTCCGTGACAATAAAACAAACTTGTTTTAAGAGAAGCCTGAGTTAGCTGGGGAGGGGTTGTGCAATACATCACTGGGTCTATGATGCGTTGTCTTCATGATGTGTTGACCCGGTTTCTACCTAAGTTGTAAGGAGGGCTAATTTCTTTACACCTGTTATCCTTACATTTCTTTTTCATTCTTCAACCCCTTCAATGCTTACCAAGACATCATTACTAGCACCTTGTTGTGATAGTACCAGTGCTAGCATCAGTACTTAGTCGGCATTCAGCTTCGTTCACATTCTACTCCATCTTTCCTAAGGACTTCTAATAATCTATTAGACTGTTAATAAGTGTGAAAACACTTATCCTTTTACCACTTAATTATAATAATAACCAAGCCAAAACGTGTATTTTATGTCGTAAATGTTGGAATTATGTGTGGTTTGTGTTTTTGTTGTGATTTAGGATCAAAATGTGAAAAGGGAAGAAAATACGGGCTTTCACATGCTTTTATCAAAGAAAAAGACAAAAGACGAAGTCAAAAGATCAAGAGTGCAAAAAGAACGGAAGTCCAAGGCCTATTCTGAAGATTTATCGAATAAAAAGTCTAAAGACGGAAGTTTAATAAAGCCGAAGAACTCAAGTCAAATAAATTAAGAAATTATAAGACGAGTTTAATTAATCCCGAGACAAAGTCGAAAAAAGTCGAAGAATTTAGAAGACGAAAAGTCGAGATAGAAAGAAAGAAGGAAGCTTCCAACACATGCTTACCTTTAATCTCCTATAAATAGAGGCATTTCACCTCATTTAATCTTGTTGGCTAACTTGACAAACTAGTCTTCCACCTTTAATTACTTGCACTTTTCTTAATGTCATTTACTTAATTGTACCTTTAATTTCTTGTCTTGCACCTTAAATTTGTAAGCTTTTAATTCTTGTTTTTACTTTAATTGTTAAATCTTAATTTTAATCAAATTTTTAATTAATCTCTCATTCTACCTTTCTTGTTCTTGATTTAATCTTTATTCTTATGTGCTTATTGTCATGCTTATTTGATTAATTGTTATGTTTTTATGTTTATGATTGTGTTAGCTTATTGATTTGATAGCTTATTGTGTTTTTCTTAAATTTAATTAAGTGCTTATTAGTTAATTTTTATAAAAAGTTGATTTTAAATATTTTTATTATGTAGTGTTTTTAAAAGTTTTTAAATTTTGGCTTATTAGTTTTTTCTTAAATTTGATTTGGTAAAAGTTTTGGTTAATTGCTTGTTTGTTTTTAGCTTAATTAATAGTTTTAGCTTATTTGCATTTTTGTTATCCGGGTTTGCCTTAAAACCCCATTATTCCGTATATGCCTCAAGTCCAACTTTCCGAATAGTACTTCAAAAGTAAATTCCGGATAAGGGTTCAATCCCATATTCCAGATAAGTGACTCAAGTATTCCGGATAAGCTCAGCAAACTGGATTCCGAATAAGGGGAATTTGGGATTATTCCAGATAAAGATCCGGAAAACATTCCGGATAAGCCCTAGGAAAAAGTATTCCGGATAAGAGAAATGGGAACAGATTCCGGATAAATGATTTTTGGATCATTCCGGATGGCTAACTTGACCAGATTCCGGATAAGGCTTCGAAGGGGATTCCGGATAAAGCTGTTAACAGAGATTCCGGATAAAGGTTCGAAGTGGGTATTTAATGCAAGGCTTTTGGCTAAGTATAAAATATTTTATCGTCCGATTTCTTCAAATTGATTTCCAGTCTAAAGTGCGACTCAATTGTCTTTTGGTAAACAAGAGAATGGTTTGGTTTTGATTATCTAATTTTATACTAAATTGCAAAGAGAAAATTGAAATTGTCGTTGAGTAAAATGGAACTTTTAGAAAGTTACCCTAGAAAGTAATTTAGAAAAATTACTTAAAACATAAAACTTTGTAGCACTTTAAAACTTAGTCTATCGGAATGTTGCAAATCATCTCTATCGGAATGCACCAAAGTCTTAACCATCGGAATAAATATCAAAACAAACCATCAGAATGTTCAAGGTCAAATCTGTCGGAATGCGATGTGGTCGCAATATCCAGATCGGAATATTTTGGATCGAAATACAAACTCTATCGGAATGTTGAAAGCTATCGGAATGTTGTTGACGAAAAATGGGCAGAGTTTCGACTCAAAGTAACCTTATTACCCGTCGGAATGTGAAATCGCAATGAGCGATCGCAATCCAGATCGGAATAAGGGGGTAAAAACCGAATGATCGCAAAGTAAAACCCTTAAGGGTTATTGCGATCTAAACCAGCTATCCTTCGGAATGTCCAAAGCCCCAATATTGCGATGACAGCAACACTTAATCCGAAATTGGTGGTAAGCTTAAAACTCAATAAGCACATACAATAAGCTGCCTTATCCGAAACTTAAACAATTCAAAAAGCTTGAATTTGACAACTTTTTAAACATAAAAGATAATAAACTTTATGAAAAGAACTTTAAGATGACTAAAACTTTTAAGAAATCCGAAAACCAATAAGCTAAAACTTGAAATAAGCCCATAAGCATAAAGAGCTTATAGCTTATACGTGTAAGAGCTTATGTAGAAACAAGAAAGATTAACCTTTAATCACGAAAACATCAAATCAAACGAATGAAGTATGAATTTCGGATCTAAAGATAAAGTAAACCAAGAAATGTAGAAGGAGATTAAAGAACTTAAAACTTAACTTGAACTTGATTAATGGAATCCAAAATACAAAAAGCTTAAATTTGAAAGATTAAAAGAAAGAAAAGATGAAAGACTTAGTGAGAGAAAGTTAAGAACTTTCTCTCTCTAAAAACTAGAAAGGAAAAAATTAAAAGTGCAACTAGCTAACCACCCTCCTAATGTGATTAGGAGGGTATTTATAGGAAAAATGGGAAGTGCATGTGTGGTGTGCTTCTTTCTTTCTTTTCTTCTCGACTCGATTTAAATCTTTGTCTTTTCTCGACGTCGTCCCGGGATTTGAACTTGTCTTAATAATTTTCTTCTTTAATTTAGACTTGAGTTCTTCGACTTCATTAAACTTCCGTCTTTGGACTTTTTCTTCGATAAATCTTCAGAATAGGTCTTGGACATCCGTTCTTTAAGCACTGTTGATCTCTTGACTTCGTCTTTTCTCGTTTTCTTCGATAAAAGCCCGTGAAAGCCCGTGTTTTCTTCCTTTTTCATCTTTTGGTCCTAAAACACAATAAAAACACCAACCACGCATAATTCCGACTTTTACGACATAAAATACACGTTTTGGTCTTGTTATTATTGGAAATAAGTGGTAAAAAGATAAGTGTTTTCACACTTATTAAATCCCCTACACTTGACCATTGCAATGCCCTCATGCAATGCATTAATTTTAAAGCACGGTTTACATTTTCCATCATGAATAACTCACATTGGCCTTTATTAAATAAAAAGATAGAAACAAGTAAAGAAATCAAATACTTACATTGGGGTTTTGGCTGCCATGAACGTTTATCATCCTCAAGTTTCACGTTCCCCATACCAAGATTAAAAATGAGATCATAGTTATTATAAGTTAGTAGACTAACACGAAGTCATGTGGGCCAATTATTTTCTTAGACTCCCTTATTCCTAGGTGTATCTCTTATATTTTATTTTTGTCTTGAATGATCACGAGGATGCATTGTTGACTTATTTCGATAGTTATTTAGGCCGAAAATAAAGTGGGACGATTTAATCAATAGTTAGCTAAAGGACAAAATCTTTTAAAACTGCTTCTCGGGACCTCATAAAGTTCATATCTTGGCATAACTCGCTTCACGATTTGAGACCTTTCTCGGACCGATATTTGGTAGCGACTTCATACATCGAATCCTGAGAGACGTTCATGAAATAATGGTCTTCTCTTCATAATAGGAATTTCTTCACTTGAACTTTTTGAGAGATTCTTCATATTTGGACCACGACTTCTTCATTTTTCTCCAATCTTTATTTTGGACTTTGATATACAACGATCCACCTCCTTTTAGGACTTGGATCTATTTATTCTCATACCTTGCTAGGGTCTTTTCGGATAGACTTCTCCATGATATTTAGGGGAGTATTTGCTTTTCGTCGTGTGTCTTGATCCTTCATATTGATTTTCGACAAATGATTCTTCACATCACTTTTGGATCTTTAGCAACAAAATGTAGCCCTCGTGCCTTGTTAGGGCCTTTTCAGACTCACCAATCTTCGCATCCCGCTTCAATAAGTTATGCCTTGGCTATGAACTCTAATTAATACCGAGCAACTTTTAAACGATCTTGGGCTAGAAGCTAAGTAACTTTTCAAATCGTACAACCTTATTTATTGCAGATATATTTATTAACAAGCGTTGGGAGAATAGGCTTATAATCAACTCACATAAATTCACGAAAGAATACCAAACTTATAATTGACTCTATCATCTCTCGTTATCCACAATTTAAAATCTCAAAGAATGAGATTCGTGGATGCTTAGCCAATTAAATCAAAGTTTTGGGTTTTTGAGTCATCTATAGGATCTTGCAAACTCTTAGACTTTTTTCAAGTTTAGAATTCGCATTTTAAAGTTCCCTTGATAAATGACTCTCTAGGATCAATTATAGGAACTTGCGAAAAGTTCTTGTTCTTAACCCGTGAGAGTTAAGACTTTCGCATTTCAAAGTCCCCTATATAAAAGCCTAGCAAAACTTGACTTAAACACGTTAAGGATACTAGCTAGGGTAAACTTAGATAAGTAAACTCGGGTTGAGTCAAAATATTCACGACTTTGAAAAATTAAAACCACTTTATTAAATTTTATTTTTGCAAAGAAAGTAAGTAACGATAACAAGGGAAAACTACAAGGCAAAAATAGATTAAAAATTTTGAAAAATGTCGAAAAATCAAATTTTACGGTTAAAATGAGGACAAATTCATGGAAAAGACCACTTACTTCGATAGAAGTC
This sequence comes from Glebionis coronaria, assembly GCA_025667525.1. Classification (NCBI taxonomy): domain Eukaryota; kingdom Viridiplantae; phylum Streptophyta; class Magnoliopsida; order Asterales; family Asteraceae; genus Glebionis; species Glebionis coronaria. The sequence continues at coordinate 180,578,042 of CM046882.1, forward strand.
CCCCTACACTTGATATAAACATTATCCTCAATGTTTAAGCATCGGGGAGTAAACTCCCCTACACTTATGACATTGTGCACTTTGTTTAAATCTTGCTAAGGAAAGGACAACTATAGTGATTTCAATGTGAACATATAAGATATGAAATATTGAATCACGACAGTTTATAGGATAGAACCGGGAAGACGGGAAGACGGAATCACGGTTCGTCAAAAGTCATCGAGGTGCACTTTGAAGCTTGAATCCCTGCACAGAATAAGAAACAAGACAACAACACATACAGGGCTCCCCCTACACTTATTATGAAAGCTGTAAAGGATAGATCACGGGTTGCCTCCCGAGAAGCGCTTGTTTTTTATAACCGAGTCACGAGCCTGACTCGACCCAAAATTAGTTCATGGGAAACGTGGTGAGGGATGGAATCATATCATGAGAGATGTCCTCACCAAAGTACAACTTCAAACGCTGGCCATTCACCTTGAAATTAGGCCCATTTGGCTGAGAAAGCTCAATGGTGTCATAGGGAAAGACTTTGGCGACGGTGAATGGACCAGACCAGTGGCTCTTCAACTTGCCAGAGAAGATCTTCAACCGAGAGTTAAAGAGTAAGACTTGATCACCAACGTGGAACTCTCGGTTCTTAATCCTTGCGTCGTGGAGGATCTTGGTCTTCTCTTTGTAGATCAGTGGGTTCTCGTAAGCTTCATTCCTCATTTCATTAAGCTCGTTGAGTTGAATCTTCCGAAGATCACCGGCTTTGTTGATGTCGAAGTTAGCCCACTTCAAGGCCCAGTATGCCTTATGTTCCAGCTCGATTGGGAGGTGGCATGCTTTCCCGTACACAAGACGATAAGGTGTGCAACCAATCGGGGTCTTATATGCGGTACGGAAAGCCCACAGAGCATCATCTAACTTATCGGCCCACGCGGCACGATGCTCTCCCACAGTACGTTCCAGAATTCGCTTCAATCCACGGTTGAAAATCTCGGCTTGCCCATTGGTTTGGGGATGATAGGCGGTGGAAAGTTGATGATTAACACCATACTTAGCCATGACTCTTGCGAATTGATCATTGCAAAAATGAGTCCCGTGGTCACTGATGATAGTACGAGGAACACCGAATCGAGCAAAAAGCTAAAAGTTCACAACCACCCTCGCATCGTTCGTAGGGAGAGCCTTGGCTTCAACCCATTTGGATACGTAGTCAACGGCTACGAGGATGTACTTGCTCCCTTTAGAAGATGGAAATGGCCCCATAAAGTCGATACCCCATATGTCAAAGATTTCACATTCTTGTATGAAATTTTGAGTCATCTCATCTTTATGTGTGATCTTGCCTTGTCTTTGGCAAGCATCACAATGCTTAACCATTTCGTGAGCGTCACGATAAATGGTGGGCCAATAGAATCCTGAGTCAAACACTTTCTTAGCGGTGTAGTTGGGACCAAAGTGACCACCGGTGGGTCCTTTATGGCCAGCGTCAAGGATTTGCAAAGTTACCGGTCCATCAACACATCGAAGAATGATCAGATCAGCGCATTGTTTAAAGAGATAAGGGTCATCCAAGAAGTAAGTCTTAACATCTTTAAAGAACTTCTTCTTTTCTTGGGATGTTAACCCTTTGATGAGAATACCACCCGCTAAGTAGTTTGCAATGTCCGCAAACCACGGGGTGTCACCAAGATTGGAATTGATAGACATTAAGGTCTCAAGGGGAAAAGAGTCATTGATCTCTTTGTTCGGATGATCCCCTTTATAAGGATCCTCAAGTCTACTTAGATGATCCCCGGCTAGGTTTTCAGCTCCCTTCTTATCACGAATTTCAATGTTAAATTCTTGAAGGAGTAAAACCCAGCGAAGAACTCTTGGCTTAGAGTCGTGCTTAGTCATCAAGTACTTCAACGTGGAATGGTCCGTGTATACAATGGTGGTGGATAAAACAAGATAGGGGCGAAATTTTTCAAAAGCATAGACAACATCTAAAAGCTCTTTTTCGGTTGTCGTATAATGGAATTGAGCCCCCGACATAGTCTTGCTAGCATAATGGATTGGTTGGAAGTGTTTATTCACTCTTTGACCTAAAACCGCTCCAATAGCAAAGTCGCAAGCATCACACATCAACTCGAAAGGTAGCTCCCAATTAGGGGTAACCAAGACCGGTGCCTTAGTAAGCTTATCCTTAAGAAGATTGAAGGATTCAAGACACTCTTTGGAAAAGATGAATGGAGTGTCTTTTTCCAAGAGGTGGGTCATCGGGCGAGCAATGTTAGAGAAATCCTGAATGAATCGACGATAGAAGCCCGCATGACCCAGAAAACTTTTCACACCCTTCACGGTAGAAGGTGGAGGTAATTTGGCTATGACATCCACTTTAGCACAGTCCACTTCGAGAGCGGCTTTAGAGATTTTATGTCCCAGCACAATGCCTTCTTTTACCATAAAATGGCATTTTTCCCAATTTAGAACAAGGCGAGTGTCTTCGCACCGCTTAAGCATACTTTCTAAATTGGCAAGGCAAGAAGAGAATGAATCACCATAAACCGAGAAATCATCCATGAAGACTTCCATAGTTTCTTCAACCATGTCATGGAAGATAGCCATCGTACACCTTTGGAATGTCCCAGGAGCATTGCACAAGCCGAAAGGCGTTCTTTTGTAAGCAAATGTTCCATAAGGACAAGTGAATGTGGTTTTCTCTTGGTCTTGGGGATCGATGGGTATTTGAAAATAACCCGATAAACCGTCTAAGAAGCAGTAATAGTCATTACCCGCTAGACGTTCAAGCATTTGGTCCATGAAAGGAAGGGGAAAATGATCCTTTCTCGTAGCATCATTGAGTTTGCGATAGTCTATACAAACTCTCCACCCTGTAACGAGACGAGTAGGAATCAACTCGTTGTTTTCATTGGGAACAACGGTGATTCCGCCTTTCTTAGGCACACAATGGACTGGACTAACCCATGGTGAATTCGAGATAGGGTAAATCATGCCCGCATCAAGAAGTTTGATAACCTATTTTTTGATAACGTCATGAATCTTATGATTCACCCTTCTTTGGCTTTGAATAGTGGGTTTAAAGTCTTCCTCCATGAAAATTTTATGTGTGCAAAAGTGAGGATCAATTCCACGGATATCAGAGATTTTCCAAGCAATCGTTTTTTTATGATTCTTCAGCACGGCGATAAGTCGAGATTTTTCTTCTTCTTTCAGGTCCTTTGCGATGATTACCGGTAACTTCTTGTTGTCTTCAAGGAAAACGTACTCGAGACGAGACGGAAGATCCTTAAGCTCTAGATCCGGAGGATTTTCGATGGACGGCGTAGTCAACTTCGAATCATGGGTAGAGATAGCCTTAGGAGACTGTGGAGAAATATGGTCCTCAATGAGATGTTTCTCAATGGTACGAATGTCTTCATCCAAATTGGAGGGAGAATCGTCATATTGCAAATCCACATCTCCCAGAGTTGCTTCAAATTCTTTCAAGAGGAAATCACTTTCTCCAAATGGAGTTAGTGATGGAGCAATAGAGGCAGCGGTCTCAACAGTGGGTAGAGAAGAAGAACCACTTTTACAAGCGTCTTTGAAATGTTCTTCACAAGCCTCATCAAGAACGTCAATAGTATTAACACTCTCATAGGAATAAGGTTGCTTAGAAATCTTACCCATGTTGAAGACAATTTTATCGTCACCAACTCTCATGATTATTTCGCCCGCGGCTACATCAATGAGAGTGCGACCGGTCCTCAAGAAGGGACGTCCAACGATTAATGGAACACGAGGATCCATCTCGTAGTCAACGACAACAAAATCCGCCGGGAAGGTGAATTTGTCAACGCCAACAAAGACGTCTTCGGCTATCCCCACTGGATAAGCAACCGTACGGTTAGCTAATTCCAAAGTCATTTTGGTGGGGACTAGCTCGGGGAGAGATAATTGCTTCCAAACACTTAAAGGCATTAAGTTTATACTAGCACCTATATCGGCTAGGGCCATGCAATTCTCTACTCCCGGGAAGTTGCAAGGAATCAAGAAACGACCCAGATCACCAAGTTTGGTGGGCAATTTCCTTAAGAGAACCGCGGAGCAATTCTCATTAAGTTGGGTCTGAGCAATGTCAAGAAGCTTATCCTTGTCAATAAGAAGATCTTTAAACATCTTCGCATATTTAGGCATATGAGCGAGAGCCTCGGTAAAGGAGATGTTAAAATACAATTGTTTAAACATTTTGAGAAAGTTTGAAACTTGAATATCATCCTTGATCTTTTGCTTCTCTTACCTCAACCTTGAAGGATAAGGTATATCGGATGTAGAGGAAGGCTTTAGGGGAGTAGGATCACTCACAACCGCGGGTGGTGGGGAAATGGGGGTAGAAGGCAAAGGAGGTGTGGAAAGTTTCTCTTTCCTTGTTCACAATCACGGGTGGATTTGTAGGAAGCTTGGGTTCCGTATAACCTTTTCCACTGCGAGTGGTGATTGCTTTCATCTCCCCTCTTGGATTAGCAACGGTGTTACTCGGAAGAGTACCCGAAGAAGAGGGTTGATTACTTTGGAAAAGCGAACCGAGCATATCACGTATATTATCCGCTTGAGTGCTGAAAGAGTCTCTCATGTCGGCACGAATATCATTGCTTTGTTTCGCCATGTCATTCCTTAGCTCGGCTCGAATATCGCTCCCTTGTTTCACCATGTCTCCCTTCAAGTTGATGAATTGACTCTGAAGAATCGTTACCATCTCTCTATTAGTCGTCATGAACGTCTCGATGTCTTGATTCAACGCCGTTGGTTGATTGAGAGGTGGAGCTTGGTAAGCTTGAGAATTTCCTTGAGGTGGGTAGGGGTTTCTTTGGGTTTGATATTGATTGTTAGCACGAGGTTGGGTTTGGTTATTTCGGTTATAGCTTTGTTGTTAGTTTTGGTTTTGAGGAGTAAAACCGGGTGGTGCAAGATAGTTGGTGGAACGATAACTTAGCATGTTACGGTCTCCTTGAGGACGAGCTTGATAGCCTCCCGTGGGATAAGTACCGTATGCCGCGTTAACGTTTTCACAAAAATTGCCTTGAGTGGAAGGACAATCATTGTAAGAATGAGGACCACCACATGTGTCACAAGAAATAGCAACGACTTTAGCTTGTTGAGTGTGGTTATTAGCCAAAATTTGCATATTTTTTCTCATTTCGATAATGGCTCGTTCCATGGCGGACATGTCGGTGGTGGAAGCAGTAGATGAAACATTGACTCTCGGATTAGATCTTGAGGATGCGGATGAATCCCAATTCTTGTGGTGAGTAGTCATGTTTTCAATCAACTCTCTACACTCCTCCGGTCTCCTTTTCATAAAAGTACCACCAGCGGCGGCGTTGATCGTGTCACGATCACAAAAAGTGAGACCATTGTAGAAAGTATAAATGAGAGTGACGGGGAGCATGTTATTTGATATGAGCTTAAACTCATATCCTTTTATCAACAAATAACCCTAAAACATAAAGCAAAATACCCATTTATCTTGTAAAAAGCAGTATTATGTGGTATGTTTGTGTTTGTGTGATCTTATGTAGGTAAAAGGATACAATTTCAAGCAAACAAGGAAAAACCAAGCTCAAATGGATGAAAAAGATAAAAGAGGATCAAAAGTGACAAGACTTTGAAGTTAAAGGACCTATCTTGACAATTTGTGAAAGTTGAAGGACTTAAAGTGCAAATTATGGAAAGTCAAGATTAAAGTCAAATTTGGTCAACTACAAAGTCAACTCAAGTCAAAGGGCCATTTTGTTGAAGAATCAAAGTTGAAGGGTCAAAAATGTCAAAGGAATGAAGATATTAGCCCTAAATAGCAATCTGCCAAGTCAAGGGACTTAATTTGCCAAGTTTGGAAAGTATTGCATGTTTAATCCAAGTGAAAAGGGAAAGGACCAATGAGAAGAGAGGAAAGAGTTCACACGGATCAAACAATTAATGTCCACTCACAGCCGCCTCATTTATTGCCAAATCATAACAGTGCAATCCGCAACTCTCTCTCTCTACCAATCAAAGGCTGCCACGTGTCCTTCTCTTTCAACAAAAATATTTTCCAGGAACGGGATTTTGATAGAAGGCATTTCAAGTAAAGATCAAAACACCAAAATTGCTCAATTTTGGAAGACGAATCCAACGGTGCAATCCATTTAACATATTATCCATTGAATCAAAAACCCCCAATTCAAGTTCATCACCTTCAAAGAGGATTTGCAGAATTCCTCCACGTGTCAAGTGATGATTGGCCCAAACACGTCACAACTCCAACAGAATCTCCCTTTCTTGCCTATAAATACCCAGCTTGTACTTCATTTGTGATTGTAGCTTAATTTTGTAAACACCTAGTTCTTAAAATTTCCTTTTCCCTTTTTCCCTCCTTTTCACCTAACTACTCAAGAGTCTGACAAACTCTTGAGTCAGTTAGTTAGTTAGAAGCTTGTAACTACAATTTGTAACTGAATTCTTCAATAAAATTTCAAATCCAAGTTTTCCCGCCAAATTCTGTTCTTCATTTCCTGCTACTTACCTGCTGTTGTGTGATTCCATTGTTGCTTATTGATGTTAGTTATGATCATACATTGATCATAATTGATATTGGTGAAGAATTGTTGCTGTTTGATCAGAGTTTAAGTTCTTTCCATTGTTCTTGAAGAATCCATGGCAGAATGATGATTTGTAGCTGTTTTGATTGTTGATTTGAGTTGATAGCTAGTGATAGGTGGTGGTATCACTAGGGCAAGAGAGCTCAGCGCTCCTCTTCTTCCCAAAGGACCTCTACAATAGGTTCTAAGGCTCTTGTTTTATTTTCCTCTAAACAGTCTTTGCATGCTTAATTCCCTAGTGTAATGTTGATGGCTGCCTGATTCTATTTGTTAAGAAGTTGTTGATTGATTGATTCTAGTGTTTTACAGTTTGATCTTGTGCATTTGTGTTAAGCTTTCTAGTTTCTAGCTGATTTTCAGTAACATTTTAGTCCAATAGCTACTTTCAGTTCTAGCCTTTGTCATTGCTTGTTCTTAGCTTTTATTCACTTCATTTTGTCCATTGAATCAAGATTACTATAGCTTTTGTATCAGTTTAAATCATAACTCATAAAGTCTTTGAAAAAGTTTGATTAAAACCTTTTAAGGGGTGTTTGGGAGTAGTTATAAATCAGATTTCAAGTGTTAGAAATTGTTGTTTAGAAGTTCATTTCTACTCAATAGGAGTTAACAAGTAGTTTTGAGTCATTTGTAAGTCAATAAAATAGTCAATCAGGCAATTGGTAATCAAAAAGTTTGGGTCATACTAGTTTTAGCTTATATTTCAAAACTTGCCAATTTCAATTGATTGTTTCTCCTTCATTACTTGTTCAAATTTGCTCAAACCAGTTTCTAGTTATAGCTTACATCATAATCTTTAAGACTCTAAGAGGAAAATCTACAGTATCAAGAAATAAGCTAGAAAACAGCTTTTTAGCTCAAGCTTGAGCATTTTGCATTCTCTGATGTGAATAGCTTACTGTTTTGCTAGTTCTCATTATCCACTTCAGAAAAGTCTTGATTTTCTTTCACATTTCCATTTAGAAAGTATTGAATATGAGTTTTTGAGATTTTGAGCTTTTTCCAAAAATTGGTCAACGTTTGGTCAACATAAGCTCATTTTAGCTTATTTCTGATATCTGGCTTATTTCTGGATGAAATTTGTTCTAATTTGATTTCCCTTTCTTTAAATCAAGTGCTTGATCAGTTTTGATAATAAAATCAAGTTGTGGATGTTTGGATTAGGCTATAGCTTATTTTGAGCTTATTGAATAGCACTCAATTGCTTATTTTGGATCTTTAGCTTATTTCCTTGAACACACGTTTCTTAAATTGGATTTGAAGTTGTTTGCAAGTTGTTTCAGCTTATTTGGTTGAGAAATAAGCTCAAACGAGCTTATTCTTTCTTTGTGCCCGTTTTTATTTGAAAAGTTTGGAAAATTGCACTTTAGTCCCTGGTTTTCAATTAGTGTTAATTTTTGGCTAATCTTACTAGATTTTAGGGTTTGAAAAAGTTCAGTCCCTGGACTTTGTTAGTTGTTAAAATTCAGTTTATAAGTTTGTTAGTTTGTTAGGTTTTGGTTAGTTTGTTAAAATTTTTACAAGTTTAGTCCTTATAGTTAACTGTTTTACATTTTTAGTCCTTATAACTTTTAGAATTTACATTTCAAGCATTTTCATTTTATAGAAATTACATTTTCAGTCCTTATAGTTTTGAATTTTGCATTTTTTTTTTTTTATTTTACTTGAATAAAATTTGGAATTTGCAATTTGTTTTACGTATAAGTAGGTTTATATTTTTCATTTTACTTAGTGTTGTTTGAATTAGCAATAGATTACCAAGCAAGCTTGAACAACCAAAAACAATTATAAATTTGATATTGATTGGACTTTCTATTAGTTAAGAACTGAGAAAACGAACTTGCATTATACACATTTCAAATGGCGCCGCTGCCGGTTCTTTGACTACACGAGAGACTATCGATTGACGGTTTTCATTGGCTTTTGGGATCCGTTCACTTTGTGAACGTTATTTTTACGTATTATAAATCAAAAACAAATAAAAAATCAAAAATATAAATATATATATAAACTAAAAAATTAACAAAACAATTCTTTTCCTAAAGAATTGACCAAAAAAATTAAAAAAATCCAAAAAGCAATCTTTTTCCTAAGAGATTGCACCCAAAAATATATATTATTGGATTCTCTCGGTTTTTATGTACATATAGTATTTTCCTTTAAAAACTCATAAATACAAAAATATTTTCCATATATTATTATAAGTAAATACGTATACGTATAAGAACAATCAATCTACATATCTTCCATAAGTATTGCCGAGGCAATACACCGTGTTGAGGGGCGTTCCGGTCCTTGACACGCGTATCGATCAAACAAAATAAAGCAAGAATAGATAAATACTCTCAATAAGCAATAATTCGAAGAATACGAACATTTAAGTGAATAGAAAGGCGATGTGCTATAAAATGCCATCTAAGGGTCAATAGGTACTTAAGTGCTTCGCGCCACCTAACCCCCCGTTCACTTGGGAGTATTCTAAGAAGGAAAGCTTCATTGAGGCTCTTGCACCCAAAGTAGTATTACATATATTGTTACTTTCTTGTGGATATTTAATATTGAAACTCGAAGAGGATAATCTTATTCTTTTCAAAGTCACACGAGAGCTTCTCTCTCATTCCTCGTATTGAGTTGCATGCTCACTCGCGGTCGTGCACAAATACCGATTGGTGTACAACCTCTTCCTCCGAAAAGGAAGAAAAAGAGAAAGAGTAAGACCACCACCGTTCACCAAGCCGATCACGAGAATCGTGCTTTGTCACCACCACAAGGAGCCATGGCTGTTGATAACCGTACTTTGTATGAACGTATGCAATCCAACGTTCATGGATATGTTAGTGCCATTAAGATTCCCGACTATCCCGCTAACACCTTTGAGCTACATACATCTATGATCAATATGGTTGCTGCATCACCTTTCTATGGAAAACAAAATGAGGATCCCCATGCTCATCTTAAGAGATTCCTTTCACTTTGCAATACCATTAAGCATAATGGGGTTCCACCTGATGTCATTAGATTGTTGTTAGTGTCATTTTCACTAGATGGGAGTGCTAAGCATTGGTTAGACACCCAACCACCCGATAGTATCACCACATGGGATGATTTTACCACTAAGTTTTTGAACAAATTCTTTCCTCCACAAAAGACTATGGCTTTGAGGAATTTGATTATGGGCTTTACACAAAAACCTAGTCAATCCTTTGGTGATGCTTGGGAAGAGTATAGTGAGTTGTTGAGGCGATGCCCTAATCATGGAATGGATGATCTAACCCAAATCAATACCTTCTATAATGGCCTTAAACCTCACCACCAAGATTCACTAAATGCTTCCGCGGGAGGGAGTATTCATTTCAAGACATACCATGAGGCTTTGAGCATTATTGAGACTAAGGCAATGGTTCAAACAAACGATCCATTTGAAGAAAGAGTTCATGTTATCCAAAACACTTCTCAAACACCTTGTGATAACCAATTCCTTAAATATCACCAAGAGATCCTTCAACAAGTCAAACAAGGACAACAAGAAATGACTCAAGAGTTAGTTCAAGCCTTGAAGAACATGACATTGAACAATTCCTCAAACAATGTGAATGCCATCACCATTTCTTGTGTTACTTGTGGAGGTCCTCACTCTTATGAACAATGTGACAAGGTGCAAGGTTATCAAGGGGAATGCTATGCTTACCAAGAGGAACACCGTGAACACTTCAAGCCTAACATCAATCCAAATAACCTTTCTTACAAATCCCAAAATTACCTTACTCCACCCGGCTTTCCACCCCAACCACCCACCCAAATTCAACAAAATCCTCCTCAAATTTTAGCAAGGAATCAAGGGCAAAGACAACCATACCAAGGAAATAACTACAAGGCACCAAATCAATTTCAACCTCAAGCAAGTACCTTTTATCCACCAAATCAAGGATTTAACTCTCAACCTTTACCCTTCCAACCTCAAGGTTTTCAAGGTTATGTGCCACAAGAGTTAAACACAATGGATCTTTTGCAAAAGATGAATCAAGAGACTGAAAAGAAACTCCAAGCTATGGACAAGAAAATGAATGACCAATTCAATAAGCTTTTCATGGCATTAAATCAAAGACCACAAGGAGCTTTACCTTCCAACACACAAACAAATCCTAGGGCCAATGTCAATGCCATTACAACAAGAAGTGGTACAACAACAAAGGATCCTTCACCTCCTAAACCTACTATTGTTCAACCTACTTGTGCTCCTACTTGTGATAAGCCTTCTACTTCTACTCCACCTCCTCAAAGTGCTCCTATTCACTCAAACACACCTTCTCAACCACTTCATACTTCTCCTTTACCTTCCACACTTCCCAATGAAGAGGCTCACAAAGACAAATCTTCCACTACAACACCTATTCCACCTACACCCAAACCTACTCTTCCATACCCTTCAAGGTTGAAAAAGGACAAGTTAAAGAACAAAGATGACATACAAGTCTCCAATTTCTTAAGGATGTTCAAGCAACTCAATATGAACATATCCTTTGCGGAAGCTCTTGCTTATATGCCAAAGTTTGCTAAGATGTTCAAGGATTTGCTCTCAAACAAAGAGAAATTGGTTGATTTTCCCAACACATCACTTAATGAAAATTGTTCCGCGGTGTTACTTAAAACCTTACCAACCAAACTTGGAGATCCGGGGCGCTTCTTGATACCTTGTAATTTTCCCGGTGTTGAAAATTGCATGGCTTTGGCGGATTTAGGGGCAAGCATAAATCTCATGCCTTTATCGGTTTGGAAACAACTCTCTCTTCCCGAGCTCACCCCCACTAGGATGACTCTTGAACTAGCCAACCGAACCATAGCTCACCCCGTAGGTATAGCGGAAGATGTGTTTGTAGGTGTGGATAAGTTTACCTTTCCGGCCGACTTTGTAGTGGTCGATTATGACATGGATCCTAGAGTGCCTTTGATTGTTGGTAGACCGTTTTTGAGAACGGGTCGTACCTTGATAGATGTGGCGGAAGGAGAATTAATTATGAGAGTAGAGGATGAGAAAGTGGTGTTTAAGTTAGGGAAAGTTTGTGATAGGAAAGAGGTTAAGGAGTCTAGACCTTGTGAGACGATTAACATTGTGGATGTGTTAGATGAAGTGTGTAATGAACACTTTCATGATGCTTGTAAGAATGCTAGTGATGAGATTCCACATGTTGAAACCGTGGCCTCAATTGCTCCCTCTTTAACACCTTTTGGAGAGAGTGATTTCCTCTTGGAGGAATTTGAGTCCAACTTTCTTGGTGATGATGATTCTCCCATTAATTGGGAAGAAGATATTCTTACAATCCAAAAGTTGCTCAATGAGGACCCTATTCCTTCCCCTATTCCACAAGAGATTACCATTGAGGAACCTTCCATAGTAAAACCTTCCATAGAAAATCCACCTCCCATTGAACTTAAGGAACTTCCATCCCACTTAGAATATGCTTTCTTAGAAGGAAAAGACCAATTACCGGTGATTATTGCTAAGGAATTGAAAGAGGATGAGAAGGAGCAACTTATTGAAGTCCTTAAGAAACATAAGAAAGCTTTAGCATGGAAAATATCCGACATAAGGGGAATTGATCCACATTTTTGTACTCACAAAGAGCATCCTTTTCAAGGAGATTTCCCACATCAAGAAATCAATGAATCCTTTCCATTAGAGGAGCTCATGTCTATCTCTTCCCAAGAGGATGCCACACCTTGGTTTGCGGATATTGCAAACTATCTTGTGGGCAATGTGCTTATTGAGGGTCTTACTTACCAACAAAAGAAGAAATTTCTTAAGGAAGTTAAGTATTACTTTTGGGATGATCCATATCTTTTTAGGCAATGTGCGGACCAAATCATTAGACGGTGTGTAGATGGGCCCGAGGCATTTAAAATCTTAGAGGCATGTCATAAAGGACCTACGGGTGGACATTTTGGGCCTAACTACACCGCCAAGAAAGTCTTTGATTCGGGTTACTATTGGCCTTCCATTTACAAGGATGCTCAAGAGATGGTGAAATTTTGTGATGTTTGTCAAAGACAAGGAAAAATTACACAACGTGATGAGATGCCACAAAATTTTATCCAAGAGTGTGAGATATTTGATGTATGGGGAATAGATTTCATGGGACCTTTTCCATCCTCTAAGGGAAACAAGTATATACTTGTGGCGGTGGATTATGTGTCCAAGTGGGTGGAGGCTAAAGCCTTACCTACTAATGATGCTAGAGTGGTTGTAAAGTTCTTGAAACAATTGTTTGCTAGATTTGGTGTACCTCGGGCCATCATAAGTGATCGTGGTACGCACTTTTGTAATGATCAATTCACGAGAGTTATGAAGAAATATGGAGTGAATCATAGACTTTCTACCGCGTATCACCCTCAAACAAATGGTCAAACCGAGGTCACAAATCGTGGTTTAAAGAGAATTTTAGAGAGAACAGTGGGAGAGCATAGAGCTTCTTGGTCGGATAAGCTTGATGATGCTTTGTGGGCGTTTAGGACGGCTTTTAAGACACCAATTGGTTGTACTCCTTATAGGCTTGTCTATGGAAAAGCGTGTCACCTCCCATTCGAGTTAGAACATAAGGCATCTTGGGCTCTCAAGTGGGCTAACTTTGATTTAAACCAAGCCGGTTCACATAGGAAAGATCAAATCAATGAGATGGATGAGTTGAGAGCCAATGCCTATGAGAATTCTTTGCTATACAAGGAAAAGACTAAGAAATTGCATGATGCTAAGATCAAGAATCGTGAGTTCAAAGTTGGAGAGCCGGTTCTCCTCTTTAACTCAAGATTGAAGCTTTTTGCGGGCAAGCTTAAGTCAAGATGGTCCGGTCCATTCACTATTGCTCAAGTGTTTCCATATGGAACTCTTGAGTTGTCCCAACCCGATGGGCCAAATTTTAAAGTGAATGGTCACCGTGTTAAGCATTACTTTGGGGAGGACATTTCCGTTGAAATGGTCCAAGAGGTCCCCATTTTCCCCATGAATTAATTCATTGAGGGACGAGTCGAGCTAGAGACTCATTAACTCAAGCATCGTATAACTAGGTTTAGAGTGTTGTAGGTTAGAAATAAAGGCTTAGATTTGGAGATAAGTGTAGGGGAGACCTTCTTTTGTCTTCATGCTTGTTTGTAGGGTTGCTCACTCATCTCATGCTTTGGAGCTTATGGAGGAGGCCCTTGTATCCGGTTCACTTCGTTACTTTAGTGATTTTTCATTGACACCTTGTGCTTAAACATGATTTCACTAATAGTAGTCCTTTCCTTAACTTGGGTTAAGCAAAGTCTATTCATTGTCATAAGTGTAGGGGAAGTTTTTATACTTCCATGCTCTTAAACATTGAGGACAATGTTTAGCTTAAGTGTAGGGGGGTCTTCTATCGAAGTGACCTTACCTAGAACTTGTCATTGTCTTGCATGATAACATGGAAAATTGAATTTTTAACATTTTTCAAGTTTTTGATCTACTTTGGCCAACAAAAATATGCATTCATGATTTTTGCATCAATCATTTTTCATTTTGCATAACACATTTGCATTGTATATATATTTCTTCGTTTATTTTTCATCAAAATATATAAAAAGGAAAAATATAATAAAACATGGTTTTAACAAGTTTAGATTTCTTTGACATATTAGGCCCGCCATGGATATTTTGACTCAACCCGAGTTTGCTTATTTTGGCACTCTCTAGCTAGTATCCTTAACCATGTAGTCCTTCATTGGTCTATTAGGCTAAGCTTCCACCAATTTCATTCTTTGAAATTTTAAATTTGTGGATAATGGGAAATGATAGAGTTGAAGCAAGTGTAAAAGGGCTAGATAGACTTCATGGCAATTACTTATGGCTAAACCATTCTCTTCTTTACCTTTATTTTCTTCGCTTGTATATAATTGTTAATAAATAATCAAGTACGGTTTTAATTGGTTTGTAATCTCTTATGCATTTTTGGCTAATCATTCATGGTTGATATGAGTACGTCTTAAGATTCTAAGTTAGCACGTTTTATGTGTACTAGACTTATGTCATGCTCCATATTTAGCGGGTGTTTTTCCTTTTCTTCTTTGCAAATTTCTTGGTGAGGAATAAAGAAAAATAAGAGCGGCTTATGAAAAAAAATGAGTGGCTAGAAAAAAAAGAAAAAGAAAAAAAAATAATGCAAGACTCCCAAGAGGGGCAGTGTGGTGTTAATTATAGTGACTATTGAGTTCCAATATTACCTTGACGGGTTGCGGGGATTCAATAGATTGCTCCAATCCAATATTACCTTGACGGGTTGCGGGGTTGAAGATCCAAAATCTCAAAAAGATGCGGATGTAAATTATTGTGTGAGTTTTTATTTTTCTTTCCTTAGCGAGTGTGTAGTTACTTATGAAAGCATGACATGAGGATTTTACACATAAGGCGAATGACTTATTACTCTTAATACGGACTTGTATTAATTGTGAGCGGTTTTTCAAGTAATGGATGAGAAGATTACTTAGGATTAAAACCGTACTTCCTTATTTTTGGATTTTACACTTCTTATATTTCACGCTTGAATAATGACAAATTTGCCCACAAGCAATTTGCTCAAATAATAACCGGTTCCACATTTAATTGTCATGAATAAGTTGATGCACTTTTTACTTGTGAATGCAATGATCCCATTTACTAGCTTGGTATGGGGAAAGTGAAACTTGAGGGTGATAAGTGTCCATGGTACCCAAGCCCTAATCCAAGTCATTGAATTCTTTATGAGTTATTTCCATCCAAACCATTTCAAGAAAAATCAAAAAGAAATAGATAGAATTGTATTTTGATTCATTGCATTATTAAAAGTCAAAATCATGCATCATCTAGTTTAGAGTAGTGTAGATGCATCTCATATGGCCAAGGTGGATTAATTATGAGGGAAATGTAAATTTTTAAGCTTTGAAATATAATATTGCATGAGGACATGGCAATGCTCAAGTGTAGGGGAATTTGATATGAGCTTAAACTCATATCCTTTTATCAACAAATAACCCTAAAACATAAAGCAAAATACCCATTTATCTTGTAAAAAGCAGTATTATGTGGTATGTTTGTGTTTGTGTGATCTTATGTAGGTAAAAGGATACAATTTCAAGCAAACAAGGAAAAACCAAGCTCAAATGGATGAAAAAGATAAAAGAGGATCAAAAGTGACAAGACTTTGAAGTTAAAGGACCTATCTTGACAATTTGTGAAAGTTGAAGGACTTAAAGTGCAAATTATGGAAAGTCAAGATTAAAGTCAAATTTGGTCAACTACAAAGTCAACTCAAGTCAAAGGGCCATTTTGTTGAAGAATCAAAGTTGAAGGGTCAAAAATGTCAAAGGAATGAAGATATTAGCCCTAAATAGCAATCTGCCAAGTCAAGGGACTTAATTTGCCAAGTTTGGAAAGTATTGCATGTTTAATCCAAGTGAAAAGGGAAAGGACCAATGAGAAGAGAGGAAAGAGTTCACACGGATCAAACAATTAATGTCCACTCACAGCCGCCTCATTTATTGCCAAATCATAACAGTGCAATCCGCAACTCTCTCTCTCTACCAATCAAAGGCTGCCACGTGTCCTTCTCTTTCAACAAAAATATTTTCCAGGAACGGGATTTTGATAGAAGGCATTTCAAGTAAAGATCAAAACACCAAAATTGCTCAATTTTGGAAGACGAATCCAACGGTGCAATCCATTTAACATATTATCCATTGAATCAAAAACCCCCAATTCAAGTTCATCACCTTCAAAGAGGATTTGCAGAATTCCTCCACGTGTCAAGTGATGATTGGCCCAAACACGTCACAACTCCAACAGAATCTCCCTTTCTTGCCTATAAATACCCAGCTTGTACTTCATTTGTGATTGTAGCTTAATTTTGTAAACACCTAGTTCTTAAAATTTCCTTTTCCCTTTTTCCCTCCTTTTCACCTAACTACTCAAGAGTCTGACAAACTCTTGAGTCAGTTAGTTAGTTAGAAGCTTGTAACTACAATTTGTAACTGAATTCTTCAATAAAATTTCAAATCCAAGTTTTCTCGCCAAATTATGTTCTTCATTTCCTGCTACTTACCTGCTGTTGTGTGATTCCATTGTTGCTTATTGATGTTAGTTATGATCATACATTGATCATAATTGATATTGGTGAAGAATTGTTGCTGTTTGATCAGAGTTTAAGTTCTTTCCATTGTTCTTGAAGAATCCATGGCAGAATGATGATTTGTAGCTGTTTTGATTGTTGATTTGAGTTGATAGCTAGTGATAGGTGGTGGTATCACTAGGGCAAGAGAGCTCAGCGCTCCTCTTCTTCCCAAAGGACCTCTACAATAGGTTCTAAGGCTCTTGTTTTATTTTCCTCTAAACAGTCTTTGCATGCTTAATTCCCTAGTGTAATGTTGATGGCTGCCTGATTCTATTTGTTAAGAAGTTGTTGATTGATTGATTCTAGTGTTTTACAGTTTGATCTTGTGCATTTGTGTTAAGCTTTCTAGTTTCTAGCTGATTTTCAGTAACATTTTAGTCCAATAGCTACTTTCAGTTCTAGCCTTTGTCATTGCTTGTTCTTAGCTTTTATTCACTTCATTTTGTCCATTGAATCAAGATTACTATAGCTTTTGTATCAGTTTAAATCATAACTCATAAAGTCTTTGAAAAAGTTTGATTAAAACCTTTTAAGGGGTGTTTGGGAGTAGTTATAAATCAGATTTCAAGTGTTAGAAATTGTTGTTTAGAAGTTCATTTCTACTCAATAGGAGTTAACAAGTAGTTTTGAGTCATTTGTAAGTCAATAAAATAGTCAATCAGGCAATTGGTAATCAAAAAGTTTGGGTCATACTAGTTTTAGCTTATATTTCAAAACTTGCCAATTTCAATTGATTGTTTCTCCTTCATTACTTGTTCAAATTTGCTCAAACCAGTTTCTAGTTATAGCTTACATCATAATCTTTAAGACTCTAAGAGGAAAATCTACAGTATCAAGAAATAAGCTAGAAAACAGCTTTTTAGCTCAAGTTTGAGCATTTTGCATTCTCTGATGTGAATAGCTTACTGTTTTGCTAGTTCTCATTATCCACTTCAGAAAAGTCTTGATTTTCTTTCACATTTCCATTTAGAAAGTATTGAATATGAGTTTTTGAGATTTTGAGCTTTTTCCAAAAATTGGTCAACGTTTGGTCAACATAAGCTCATTTTAGCTTATTTCTGATATCTGGCTTATTTCTGGATGAAATTTGTTCTAATTTGATTTCCCTTTCTTTAAATCAAGTGCTTGATCAGTTTTGATAATAAAATCAAGTTGTGGATGTTTGGATTAGGCTATAGCTTATTTTGAGCTTATTGAATAGCACTCAATTGCTTATTTTGGATCTTTAGCTTATTTCCTTGAACACACGTTTCTTAAATTGGATTTGAAGTTGTTTGCAAGTTGTTTCAGCTTATTTGGTTGAGAAATAAGCTCAAACGAGCTTATTCTTTCTTTGTGCCCGTTTTTATTTGAAAAGTTTGGAAAATTGCACTTTAGTCCCTGGTTTTCAATTAGTGTTAATTTTTGGCTAATCTTACTAGATTTTAGGGTTTGCAAAAGTTCAGTCCCTGGACTTTGTTAGTTGTTAAAATTCAGTTTATAAGTTTGTTAGTTTGTTAGGTTTTGGTTAGTTTGTTAAAATTTTTACAAGTTTAGTCCTTATAGTTAACTGTTTTACATTTTTAGTCCTTATAACTTTTAGAATTTACATTTCAAGCATTTTCATTTTATAGAAATTACATTTTCAGTCCTTATAGTTTTGAATTTTGCATTTTTTTTTTTATATTTTACTTGAATAAAATTTGGAATTTGCAATTTGTTTTACGTATAAGTAGGTTTATATTTTTCATTTTACTTAGTGTTGTTTGAATTAGCAATAGATTACCAAGCAAGCTTGAACAACCAAAAACAATTATAAATTTGATATTGATTGGACTTTCTATTAGTTAAGAACTGAGAAAACGAACTTGCATTATACACATTTCATTATTGTTCGGACAACGGTCGATCAAATCATTGTAGCGTTCCCAAGCATCAAAGAGCGATTCATCATTGTCTTGCATGAATCCACTAATTTGGTTACGAAGGCTCGTGACCATGGATGGTGGAAAGTAGCGCGACAAAAATCGTTGAGTCATGTAGTCCCAAGTATGAATAGAATTCTTTGGGAGACGGTCAAATCATTTTTCGGCATGGTGAGAAAGCGTGTGGGGAAATAGTTGAAGTCGAAGTACATCCATAGAAACACCGGGCATCTTCATGCTTTGAGTCATGGTAATGAATTTGTCGAGGTGTTTGTTGGCATCATCATCAGGCAATCCACGAAATGGATTAGTTTGCACTTGTTGGATCATGTGATGCTTCAACGAAAACTCTTGAGCCGTGATTTGCATCGGCGCAATCGGTCCTCCGCGTCCGTTCATGATGGGTTGACACAATTCCTCCATTGTTCGTAAATTGGGTAGGGGAGCATTGTGGTTGTTGTTATTGTTATTCAAATTGGGTAGAGGTGGGTTATTATTGTTGTTATGAACACCAGCCATATCTAAATCTTCACGAGTCTCGGGCTCAGAATAATTTGAAGATCTAGTACGCATACACCTGCAGAAGAAAAATATACAGAGAGAATATCTATATAATCTTTTTGGTGCAAAACCTTTGGAAAAGAATTGCTTTTTATGATTTTTTCAATGTTTTTGTATTTTTGAAAAGTTATTAAATTTTTATGGGTTTTTGAAAATTTTTGTACTTGAAAATAACGTTCCTGAAAGAACAGGTCCCAAAATTCAATGCGTCTCTCACTAGAAACCGTTAATCTTAACGAAAAGAGCCGGCATCGGCGCCATTTAACACAAAGCTTTTGGCTAAGTATAGAATATTTTATCGTCCGATCTCTTCGAATTGATTTCCAGTCTAAAGTGCGACTCAATTGTCTTTTGGTAAACAAGAGAATGGTTTGGTTTTGATTATCTAATTTTAAACTAAATTGCAAAGAGAAATTGAAATTGTCGTTGAGTAAAATGGAATTTTTAGAAAGTTACACTAGAAATTATTTAGAAAAATTACTTAAAACATAAAACTTCGTAGCACTTTAAAACTTAGTCTATCGGAATGTTGCAAATCATCTCTATCGGAATGCACCAAGTCTTAACCATCAGAATAAATATCAAAAAAAACCATCAGAATATTCAAGGTCAAATCTGTCGGAATGCAATGTTGTCGCAATATCCAGATCGGAATATTTTAGATCGGAATACAAGCTCTATCGGAATGTTGAAAGCTATCTGAATGTTGCTGACGAAAAATGGGCAGAGTTTCGACTCAAAGTAACCTTATTATCCGTCGGAATGTGCGATCGCAATGAGCGATCGTAATCCAGATCAGAATAAGGGGGTAAAAATCGAATGATAGCAAAGTGAAACCCTTAAGGGTTATTGCGATATAAACCAGCTATCCGTCGGAATGTCCAAAGCCCCAATATTGCGATGACAGCAACACTTAATCCGAAAATGGTGGTAAGCTTAAAACTCAATAAGCACATACAATAATCTGCCTTATCTGAAACTTAAACAATTCAAAAAGCTTGAATTTGGCAACTTTTTAAACATAAAAGATAATAATCTTAATGAAAGGAACTTTAAGATGACTAAAACTTTTAAGAAATCTGAAAAGCAATAAGCTAAAACTTGAAATAAGCCCATAAGCATAAAGAGCTTATAGCTTATACGTGTAAGAGCTTATGTAGAAACAAGAAAGATTAACCTTTAATCACGAAAACATCAAATCAAACGAATGAAGTATGAATTTCGGATCTAAAGATAAAGTAAACCAAGAAATGTAGAAGGAGATTAAAGAACTTAAAACTTAACTTGAACTTGATTAATGGAATCCAAAATACAAAAAGCTTAAATTTGAAGGATTAAAAGAAAGAAAAGATGAAAGAATTAGTGAGAGAAAGTTTAGAACTTTCTCTCTCTAAAAACTAGAAAGGAAAAAATTAAAAGTGCAAATAGCTAACCACCCTCCTAATATGATTAGGAGGGTATTTATAGGAAAAATGGGAAGTGCATGTGTGGTGTGCTTCTTTATTTCTTTTCTTCTCGGCTCGATTTAAATCTTTGTCTTTTCTCGACGTCGTCCCGGGATTTGAACTTGTCTTAATAATTTTCTTCTTTAATTTAGACTTGAGTTCTTCGACTTCATTAAACTTCCGTCTTTAGACTTTTTCTTCGATAAATCTTCAGAATAGGTCTTGGACATCCGTTCTTTAAGCACTCTTGATCTCTTGACTTCGTCTTTTCTCGTTTTCTTCGATAAAAGCCCGTGAAAGCCCGTGTTTTCTTCCTTTTTCATCTTTTGGTCCTAAAACACAATAAAAACACAAACCACGCATAATTCCGACTTTTAAGACATAAAATACACGTTTTGGTCTTGTTATTATTGGAAATAAGTGGTAAAAAGATAAGTGTTTTCACACTTATTAGTATTCCGGATAACAAGCCGGAAGTTTATTCTGGATAAGGGTCCCAACTCGGATTCCGGATAGTGAACAGATTGTATTCCGGATAAGGAATTATGTGGTATTCCGAATAAGTTGTCTATCAGTTATTCCGGATAGTGAGGGTAGAACAAGATTCCGGATAAGCAACAGGTTGGTGATTCCGGATAAAAGTGACAGTTTTATTCCGGATAAGCAGGAGGTTTGTTATTCAGGATAAGAGTAAGATTAGATTCCGAATAGCGACAGTATTTTGGATCCCGGCTCAGGTTCTGTTTACTTCCTTTTTATTTTTAAGCATTTATTTTCCCGCATTTTTCTTTAAGTGTTATTTTAATTGTTTTGCTTTATTTTAAAATTTCAAGTTTACATTTTTATTACATTGTTTAATTAATTTTTCGTCAAGCTTAAATTTTTTGTCATTTAATTAATTTACTTTTTAAAGTTTTTAATATTGCACCATTTACGTTTAATTAGTGTTAGCTTTAATTAACCGTCATTTACTTTAAAGTTTTTTAATTTAATTTTACTACAAGGACAACTCTATTGTTTCCACCAAAAGACAGCTGAGCACCACTTAAACCAATAGTCAATTCGAAGAGACCGGATTCAACGAACTTTCATAACTAAGTAAAATCATGTTATTAAATGGCAAAAACCTTGTATCAAATAGTCAATTCGATTAGACACCGATTTCAACGAACTTTTTAACTGAGTAAAATCCAGTTATTAAATGGCGCCGCTGCCGACTCTTTTCATGAAGATTAACGGTTTTCTGTGAGAGAACCGTTGAATTTTGGGATCCGTTCACTCGTGAACGTTATTTTTCTTGCTCAAAAATTTTCAAAAATCTATAAAAATTAAAATTGTTAAAAATCCATAAAAATTAAATTTTCAAAAATCCAAAAAGAATTTTTTTTTTTTTACACGTACATATATTCTCTATTTCTTTGGTATCTTTTTCTTTTGCTTTTGTAGGTGTATGCGTACTAGATCTTCAACTTATCCAGAGCCCGAGACTCGTGAAGATTTAGATATGGCTGGTGTGAAAAACAACAATAACCCACCGCACCTCAACAATAATAATAACAACAATGTTCCCCCACCTGATCTTAGAACGATGGAGGAGCTGTGTCAACCTACGATGAATGGACGAGGAGGACCGATTGCACCGAGACAAATCACGGCTCTAGAGTTTTCGTTGAAGCATCACGTGATCTAACAAGTGCAAAACACTTGTCCATTTCGCTGATTGCCGGATGATGATGCCAACAAACACCTAGACAAGTTCATTACCGTTACTCAAAGCATGAAGTTGCCCGGGGTTACTATGGATTTTCTTCGCCTTCACCTATTTCCGCACACCTTATCCCACCATGCCGAAAAATGGTTTGATCGTCTTCCGGATAATTCAATTCATACTTGGGATGAGATGACTCAACGCTTTTTGTCGCGCTACTTTCCACTATCCATGGTCACGAGCCTTCGAAATCAAATTAGTGGATTTACTCAAGAACCCGATGAACCAATTTTTGATGCTTGGGAACGATATAATGTTTTGATCGATCGATGTCCAAACCACAACATGCTCCCCGTTACTTTGATTGATACTTTCTACAACGGTCTAACTTTTCGTGATCGTGATACGATTAATGCAGCCGCCGGTGGCACATTTATGAAAAGAAGACCTGAGGAGTGTAGAGAGCTTATCGAGAACATGACTACTCATCACAAAAATTAGGATTCATCCGCATCCTCAAGGAATAACCCGAGAGTCAATGTTTCTTCTACTTCTTCAAACCCTGATATCACCGAATTGACCCGCGCAATGGTCGAAATGAGCAAGAATATGCAACTTTTGGCTACAAATCAACAACAACAAGTTAAAGCTATAGCACTTTCTTGTGACATCTGCGGGGGTCCTCACTCATACACTGATTGTCCTTCTACTCATGACAATCTGGAAAATGTGTACGCGGCTTATGGTAACTATTCAACGGAAAGCTATCAAGTTCGACCTCAAGGTGATCGTAACTTGCTAAGTTACCGTTCTAACAACTTTCTTTCACCTGGTTTTTCTCCTCAAAACCACAACCCCAACAGCTACAATAGAAGTAACCAAAACCCACCTCGAGCTTCTAATCCTTATCACCCATCCGCTCAACAAGCCCCACCTATTAATCAAGATGTTGAAGCCTTCATGAGAACCCAAGGAGAGCAAATTAAGAATCTACAAAGCCAAATTATCAATTTGAAAGGGGATATGACTAAGCAAGGTAATGATATTAGATCCGAGCTTCGACATGATATACAAACTTCTTTTAACACTCAAACAAATGGTTTGAAGAATATGCTGGCTAGTTTCTTACCAACTACTCAACCCTCTACTTCGGGCTCTCTTCCTTCAAACACCGTCACCAACCTAAGAGCGAATGTGAGTGCTATTACTACACACAGTGGAGAAACTTTAGTAGGACCATCTACCCCTCCCGCAGTTACTCCATCTACACCTCCTCCACCACCATTTATCCCTCCTACTCCCACGCCTAGTATTAGTTCTCCATTACCGTCTCCACCCTATATTGAAGAAGTTCCCAAGAAGAACCCTTCACCAACCCCACCTTTCACCTTTAAAACTTCAACATCTCAACCTTTACCTGCTACACCTACACCAACTAAACCCAACATTCCTTATCCATCTCGCTTAGACAAGGCCAAACTGCAAACCAAGGATGACATTCAAGTGTCGAACTATTTGAAGAAGATTTCAGGACTGACCATCACCTTTAGCCTTGTTGAAGCTCTTGCACAAATGCCTAAATTTGTTAAGATGTTTAAGGAAATGCTTAATAAGAAGGAGAAGATGACCGAGTTTGTTAATACTCGATTGAATGAAAATTGTTCTTCCGTCCTTCTTAAAGAACTTCCAGAAAAACTTGGAGATCCCGGTCGTTTTGTGAAACCATGTACTTTTACGAAGAATATACTGCCTTAGCCAATCTCGGGGCAAGTATAAATTTGATGCCTTTAAGTGTTTGGAAAAAGTTATCATTACCTGATCTTACACCAACAAAGATGACTCTTGAGCTAGCAAATCGCACTCTCGCTTACCCCGTTGGTATTGTCGAAGATGTGTTCATTAAATTTGGCACCTTCACTTTTCCGGTCGACTTTGTTGTTGTTGATTATGAAATGGACCCTTGTATTCCTTTAATACTTGGTCGGCCATTCTTGAGAAATGAAAAAGCATTAGTAGATGTTGCCGAAGGTGAGCTCATCTTAAGGGTCGGGAATGATGCACAAGTATTTAAAATGGGGAAGATCACAACCAAATCAAATGGAAGAGAATCAGCGAATATGATTAATGTGCTTGATGATTTTGTCGTCTACAATAATCCTCTTTTCGATTCTTGCTATGATAATCCACTATTCAAAGATGATGTGGATGATTCTCTCTCCAATTTAGATCCCCCACCAATTCATGAATCTTCTCCGATTTATGATGACTATGATGATGATTCTAGTTCTGACATGGATGATTATGATGATTTTACTTCTGAGTATAAAGACATGCCAACATATGATGATTTTGAGGATGTCGATACTCTTTCGAGTGATTCTTCAAATGATTACCTTGCACCTACTTTTGATGAAGATCCTCCACCAACAATGCTTGATCCTACTTTGGATGACTACTCATTTGAGGAAGACTTTGCTACTTTTCTCAACACTTACTTTCCAAATGAGAGTAATTCCCCTCCTTTGGACTTTGATGATTATGGTCTTTATCCTCCTTTGTATATTGAGAAACCCGTCTCAAAGGAGAAGAAACCGGAAGACACCAATATCCGTAGTACTTATGTCTTGACACCTCTTTATCCACCTTCTGAGGATGAAATTGTGAGATTTATGAGCGGATCCTCTTCAAGTTCTACTGAGCCCGAGGGTTATTTTCCCCTAAAGGAAAAGGTGTTCGATCCCGGTATTGCAATTTTTAAGCCATCTCAGTATCCATCTGATGAAATAAAAGGAAAGATTTTTGGAACTTTTGGAGATGTGCTTGCACCTCATCACCCTTGCTACCACCGTGCTCAACAACTGCTTAAGGGAACCTTGCCTACTCTTCTTTGGCTTGCCTTGTACGCTTTAAGCTTGTGCTACTTGATGGACGAAAACTATGTATTTGATCCCGGTGGATGTTCTTCAAGGTTATTACCATGATAATCACGGTCGAGTCAGGCTCACGACTCGGTTAACAAAAACAATCGCTTCTCGGGAGGCAACCCGCAATATATATCCTTTTATTTTGTTTTTATAATAAGTGTAGGGGAGACCCTAGTATGTGTTTGTTGTTTTCTTTCTAATCATGTTCAGGGATTCGAGCTTTCAAAGATCCATTCTTGATGACTTTTGACGAACCGTCATCCCGTCTACCCGTCTTCCCGGTTCTATCCTAAACTCTTTTGATTCTCTGTTTTATATTCTTAAATATTTAAATAGGAATCACTTTAGTTGTCTCTTCCTTAGCAAGATTTAAACAAAGTGCACAATGTCCTAAGTTTAGGGGAGTTTACTTCCACATGCTTAAACATTGAGGACAATGTTTATATTAAGTGTAAGGGGGGACTTCTATCGAAGTTAAGTGTGCTTTTCCATCTATTTGTCCTCATTTTAACCGGAAAATTGATTTTTCGACATTCTTCAAAATTTTTGACTATTTTGGCCTAGTGTATTTACCTTTGTTATAGTTATTTTCTTTCTTTGCTAGAATAATTTTTAATAAATTTGTTTTAATTTTTCAACGTCATGAATCTTTCGACTCAACCCGAGTTTACTTATCCAAGTTTACTCTAGCTAGTATCCTTAACATGTTTAAGTCAAGTTTTGCTAGGCTTTTATATAGGGAACTATAAAACGCGAAATTCTTAACTCTCACGGGTTAAGAACAAGAACTTTTCGCAAGTTCCTATAATTGATCCTAGAAAGTCGTTTATCAAGGGAACTTTAAAATGCGAATTCTAAACTTGAAAAAGTCTAAGAGTTTGCAAGATCCTATAGACAACTTGAAAACCCAAAACTTTGATTTAATAGGCTAAGCATCCACAAGTCTCATTCCTTGAGATTTTAAATTGCGGAGAACGAGAGATGATAGAGTAAATTATAAGTTTGGTATTCTTTCATGAATTTATGTGAGTTGATTATGAGCTTTTTCTCCCATCGCTTGTTAATAAATTTAATTGCAATAAGTAAGGTTGTACGATTTGAAAAGTTACTTAGCTTCTAGCCCAAGATCGTTTAAAAGTTGCTCAGTATTAGAGTTCATAGCCAAGGCATAACTTATTGAAGCGGGATGCAAAGATTGGCGAGTCAAAAAAGGTCCTAACAATACATGAGGGCTACATTTTGTTGCTAAAGATCCAAAAGTGATGTGAATAATCATTTATCGAAAATCAATATGAAGGATCGAGACACACGACGAAAAGCAAATACTCCCCAAAAGATCATGGAGAAGTCTATCCGAAAAGAACCTGACAAGGTATGAGGATAAATAGATCCAAGTCCTAAAAGGAGGCGGATCGTTGTATATCAAAATCCCAAATAAAGATTGGAGAAAAATGAAGAAGTCGTGGTCCAAGTATGAAGAATCTCTCAAAAACTTCAAAGTGAAGAAATTCCTATTATGAAGAGAAGACCATTATTTCATGAACGTCTCTCAAGATTTGAAGTATGAAGTCGCTGCCAAATATCGGTCCGAGAAAGGTCTCAAATCGCGAAGCAAGTTATGCCAAGATATGAACTTTATGAGGTCCCGAGAAACAGTTTTAAAAGATTTTGTTCTTTAGCTAACTATTGATTAAATCGTCCTACTTTATTTTCAGCATAATAACTACCAAAATAAGTCAACAATGCATCCTCGTGATCATTCAAGACAACAATAAAATATAAGAGATACACCTAGGAATAAGGGAGTCTATGTAAATAATTCGCCCACATGAGTTTGTGATAGTTTGCTAACTTATAATAACAATGATCTCGTTTTTAAGCTTGGTATGGGGAACGTGAAACTTGAGGATGATAAACATTCATGACATTTCCAAAACCCTAAGGTAAGTTTTTGATCTTTTTACTTGTTTTCTTCCTTTGAATATTTTATAATTTTCTATCTCTTTAATAAAGGCCAATGTGGATTGATTGTGATGGAAAATGTAAAACCTGCTTTGTAATTATTGCATTGCATGAGGACATTGCAATGGTCAAGTGTAGGGGATTTAATAAGTGTGAAAACACTTATCCTTTTACCACTTAATTATAATAATAACCAAGCCAAAACGTGTATTTTATGTCGTAAATGTCGGAATTATGTGTGGTTTGTGTTTTTGTTCTGATTTAGGATCAAAATGTGAAAAGAGAAGAAAACACAGGCTTTCACGGGCTTTTATCGAAGAAAAAGACAAAAGACGAAGTCAAAAGATCAAGAGTGCAAAATGAACGGAAGTCCAAGGCCTATTATGAAGATTTATCGAAGAAAAAGTCTAAAGACGGAAGTTTAATAAAGCCGAAGAACTCAAGTCTAATAAATGAAGAATTTATAAGACGAGTTTAATTAATCCTGAGACAAAGTCGATAAAAGTCGAAGAATTTAGAAGACGAAAAGTCGAGAAATAAAGAAAGAAAGAAGGAAACTTGCAACACATGCTTACCTCCCTAATCTCCTATAAATAGAGGCATTTCACCTCATTTAATCTTGTTGGCTAACTTGAGAAACTAGTCTTCCACCTTTAATTACTTGCACTTTTCTTAATGTCATTTACTTAATTGCACCTTTAATTTCTTGTCTTGCACCTTAAATTTGTAATCTTTTAATTCTTGTTTTTACTTTAATTGTTGAATCTTAATTTTAATCAAGTTTTTAATTAATCACTCATTCTACCTTTCTTGTTCTTGATTTAATCTTTATTCTTATGTGCTTATTGTCATGCTTATTTGATTAATTGTTATGTTTTTATGTTTATGATTGTGTTAGCTTATTGATTTGATAGCTTATTGTGTTTTTCTTAAATTTAATTAAGTGCTTATTAGTTAATTTTTATTAAAAGTTGATTTTAAATATTTTTATTATTTAGTGTTTTTAAAAGTTTTTAAATTTTGGCTTATTAGCTTTTTCTTAAATTTGATTTGGTAAAAGTTTTGGTTAATTGCTTGTTTGTTTTTAGCTTAATTACTAGTTTTAGCTTATTTTCATTTTTGTTATCCGGGTTTGCCTTAAAACTCCATTATTCCGTATAAGCCTCAAGTCCAACTTTCCGAATAGTACTTCAAAAGTGAATTCCGGTTAAGGGTTCAATCCCATATTCCGGATAAGTGACTCAAGCATTCCGGATAAGCTCAGCAAACTGGATTCCGGATAAGGGGAATTTGGGATTATTCCGGATAAAGATCCAGAAAACATTCCAGATAAGCCCTAGGAGAAAGTATTTCGGATAAGAGAAAGGGGCACAGATTCCGGATAAAGGATTTTTGGATCATTCCGGATAGCTAACTTCACCAGATTCCGGATAAGGCTTCGAAGGGGATTCCGGATAAAGCTGTTAACAGAGATTCCGGATAAAGGTTTGAAGTGGGTATTCTGGATAACAAGCCAGAAGTTTATTCCGGATAAGGGTCCCAACTCGGATTCCGGATAGTGGTGAGATTGTATTCCGGATAAGGAATTCTATGGTATTCTGAATAAGCTGTCTATCAGTTATTCAGGATAGTGACGGTAGAACAAGATTCTGGATAAGCAACAGGTTGGTGATTCCAGATAAGTGTGACAGTTTTATTCCGGATAAGCAGCATGTTTGTTATTCAGGATAAGAGTAAGATTGGATTCCGAATAGTGACAGTATTTTTGGATCCCAGCTGAGGTTCTGTTTACTTCCTTTTTATTATTAAGGATTTATTTTCCCGCATTTTTCTTTAAGTGTTATTTTAATTGTTTTTCTTTATTTTAAATTTTCAAGTTTACATTTTCATTACATTGTCTAATTAATTTTTCGTCAAGCTTAAATTTTTTGTCATTTAATTAATTTACTTTTTAAAGTTTTTAATATTGCACCATTTACGTTTAATTAGGTTTAGTTTAAATTACCGTCATTTATTTTAACGTTTTGCATATTTATTTTACAACAACAAAAAAGATTCTCTTTTCACCAAAAGACGACTGAGTCGCACATAAACTGGTAGTCAATTCGAAAAGATCGGACGATAACTTTTAACCCTAGCAAAATCAAACTTTCAATTGTCCCTGGGAAGATCCCTCCGGTTCTGGTTGGATCATAGGACTTAAACCTAACCACCCTTTTGACACCAATAACGTCGTGAATTAAAGTTGTTGTGGGTATTTGATCGAAACCATGAGTGCTTGAGTCTTTAGATCATATTTTAATCACATTTTCTCCCCTATCTCAAATATATAAAATCGTTTGATATTAGAGATACCAAATTTGATTAAAATACATATTGTGTATGTAAAACCTGCATGCTTTTACCATGAATAGTACCCTTAAGATCGTACGTATATGATTAGAACTTTCCTTTTATAACATGTTTACGTTTCACGTATAAGAATTACGAGTATTACGTACGTGTTAGAACACGATAAGTATTTATTACGTATGAACACACGATAATTATTCCAATAATAATTATAAACACGAACATGCGATCATGAAATCATGAACGTAATTTAATCACGAGCTAATATTAATTACGTATATATATATATATATATATATATATATATATATATATATATATATATATATATATATATATATATATATATATATATATATATATATATATATATATATATATATATATATATATATATATATATATATATATATATATATATGTATATATATATATATATATATTTATCACGAACACGAATAAATATATTAAGTCACGATCAATAATTAATTAGAACACGTAAAACACGAACACGATAAAACACGGGAACACACTATAATATTTATACACGAAAAATGTTCGGGTTACCCCATGTGGGCCTCATAACAACAAAATTAGGAAGAAAAAAGGGCCTAGCCCATTATTTTTACTAAACATTGAAAAAGGAGGAAAACATGTTTCATATTTACAAAAAATAGAAAACAAAGAAAACCCTAGTTCTTCCTTTTGTCTTCCTTTTGGCCGCCACCTATAAACACCATAGAGGGGTGTTCGGGTTGATTTTGATCTTGGAAATCTTGCAAGGATTCGTGTGTGTTCATCCTTATTTGATCCACGTATTCGGTATAACTTTTAACCCTTTTCTTTTTATGTTTTGATTTTGATAATCACATAAAATCATGGTGTTATAATTAAACTAATTAAAAACAATTATTTTAAACATGTTAATGATCATGGGGTAAATCAAAGAAGGGTTTTAGGGGTATTTTGTTGTAGCCGACGCCTAACCGAGCCCCATAGGGGTCTCGGCTTGGCTTATTACCCACCACCGAGAGCATTTGGTCTCGGTATGGTGGTGTTGATGTCACGGCAGCAACAAGCAAGGGGGAATCCCCGACCTTGGTTCGGGGTATGGTTTTAGTCACGGGTCGGGTTCATAAATTATTTTTAAGTTTTATGATTTTACTAGTTATGTTTTAAAATTAAATTAATAAAACATGACATGATTAATTTAATGTACATGACTTAGGTTATAAATTTAATTATTAGTTCATGAATTTTAACCTAAGTATTTATACTTTATTAGACTTTATAATTAACTAATTATTTAAAACCATGACTATAATTAATTAATTAACATGACTTAGGTTATATTATTAATAATTAATAATACATGTTTTAACCTAAGTATTTTACCTTTATTTAATTAAAATCATGATATATTTAATTAAATACTTTTAACCTATAGTTTATTTAATTTACATGTAATAATTAATAAACTATACTTTATAACTATATGACTTAGAATAATAATCAGAAAACACATAAGCTTATTTAACCAGCTTATATCTATTTATGGAAACTTTCTATTTTTAGAAACTTATTTAATTAAGGCAGCTAAACTATTTATGGAAATTTTCTGTTTTTAGAAACTTATCTATTTTAAGCAGTAATTCTATTTTTGGAAACTTTCTATTTTTGATAACTTTCTATTTTTGGAAACTTTCTATTTTTGGAAACTTTCTATTTTTGGTAACTTTCTATTTTTGGAAACTTTCTATTTTTAGAAACCTGCTATTTTTAGAAAGTTACTTATTATTACACAACAAGTATAATAATACATGAAATACAAGTAATACTTAATCAGAATAGACAAAATATAAGATAAACACAGTATAAAGCTTAAAACAGTAAAACATGACATGAACATATAAAACAAGCTAAGACATGATATAAAACCAGTTACGTATTCAGATACTTATACACGTATGTATTTATGTAGCATTAGTGATATCGAAGTAGGACTCTCTTACGTTCGTCTTCTTCGTTCACTGGACATATGGTACGGATTCCTGTCCTTTCAGTATGGACATTCTTTCCTTATTAGGATTCCCCGTATGCCGTCAACTGTTTTCCCATAGTATAAGTTGTATGTTTGATTGCTTATGTTTAATTAGAATACCTATAGCCATATACATGCATGACCAGTTTCACCTAGTTATGGAGGTACCATAACCATAACACTAGAGGCACTGATGTTATGACTTCCCCACGGCAGAGTGATTGCTCGTGGCGTCCCTTCAGCTTTTGGCTATATTATTATATTTATCATGTGGGGCGTATGGGTGCATCCTAGTTACATGTTTTTCTGCAGATTACTCATTGTGAATGTGGTGTGTGCCTTGCATCCTTCACAAGGAGCTGAACCCTCCTACCCAAAAACCAGTATATTAAATTAGAGGCAGCCCCTCTAATTTGCATGATGAGGTCACCCCTCCAAGTATTCATGCACGGTGGATTTTCATGACCTATATTGGCTAATGGTAAAATATGTTAAACAGTTTTTACAAGATAAACATAAGGCTTTTCAAACTATAAATTCCAGATTTACTAAGACTTAACCGGGTTATCCAGGACTTAGTTTCTTCCGATGTTTCATGCTTATATGCTTATATTAATCATGCTTTACTTATACATCCGTGCACTGAGAGTTTTGCTCAGCCGTTACTTTCCTTTCCATGTCCCAAAACGGCAGGTACCCAAGGACAGACTCGAGCATTTGGAGGACGTGCATAGGAGGGAAGCTGCCATAGACTTCTTTTCCTTCTGCCTTCACATATTTATGCTTGTTTAAGTCTTTCATTCATTTCATTTACTTTATTATATTTTGGGCTTATGTTTGGGAACCGATGTTTGATTCCGGTTACCCTATGGTTATGTAATGTTTTAGACATTTATCCTTGCATGCTTTGATGACACGCCATAATTACGAGTGACATTCCATTTATCAAAATGGGGTGTTACAATTATGGTATCAGAGCCAGGTTTCGACCTGTAGGCTCTAAAACTTGACCTGTGACTAGTGGGTAGTCACCAGGAGCTTCCTAAGTCAACGTTTGTTATTCCACGTATTGATGTTTTTAGCGCATTGTTGTTTTAACCATGATGTTTTCAGCACCTTGAGGTTTTAACCTTGATGCTTTTCATCGATATTGTTTTACTAATATGGATGGACAACCGTCATTCATATTTAGTTATGTATCATGGTTTCATGCATGACGTTCCTCGTGAACTGTGACTATGTGGATTGAACCTCAGTAGTTCATAATTAGTCACATAAATTTTTTCTGATAAGTGTTGACAGATGAGTTTCATTTATTTATGTTTCATGTATCATTGTTGCAGGGATTATGACTATGTAATGGTTGGTACAGGACTGGCCCTATTTAGTCGCATGTGCTTTTATCGAAACTTTTAACTTTGGGACCGACCCATAGGTATCCCCTCGCCATGTCTTTTGTTTTGGGACCGACCCATAGGCGTCCCGTCGCACATATAAAATTTTTTATAAACCACATCATGCATTCATGCACTGTTTTCATGCATAAAATTTTTCTCATGATTTATTGGTATAAATTTTTTTTTTCATGTCCCCTCATAAATTATTATTTTTTATGTCAAGTATGTTTTCATGCTACCATGATTAACTTCATTTTCATGCTGATTATGTTCATACTCCTTCATGATTAATTTCATTCCAAGATTTTTATGTTGATTTCATATTCATGTTAAGTATGTCTTAAGTCTCCTTATGTTGATTATGTTCTCATCATGTCGATCATGCCCTCATGCTAGACATTGAAATATTCCAGTAAATCCTGCTTTCATGAAAGTCATGGTTAGTTTTCGTTGATCATGTTTTCAGGCAGATCATCTTGAATGTTGTGTAACCACACTTTAACGTTTCTCTATGCAACCAGAATGAGGTATATACTGGCATTGCCAGGTTATCATGATGGTTGTTTAACCGTTTAACCGATTATGGTTCCTTTAAAAACATGACAAATGATCGACCCCATACCGATCATTGTGTGTATTACTAATGGGCAAAAGTATAATTTTTCTAAACTGATTTTTGATGGCATGTGTAAAAACAAGGGTAACAAGATGACTCTGGCTTACCCAAGATTTTTACAAATGATTTTTGATGAATAAATGTATTGCACCAGGGATCATGATGATTTTTATACGATCCCTATGAAAAAGAAAGCTATTTTTAGTAAGATGAATTCACCCCCTCACAGAGACTTACCCCTTACCCAAGCCATGCTTGCTGTTATTGCAGCAGCACAACCTCAACCTGACCCACAACCACAACATGACCCATTACCAGAAACATCACCTTCACCTCAACATATGGAAATTGACCAAGATCCCTTCAACGCTGACACGTTAAATGTTGGCGTTGATACTTCAAATCCAAACGTTGACACCTTTCTACAACAGCCCCAAACACCCTTTAACCTTCAAACTACTACCCAATTGAGGAGACTGCTTTTATACATAGTCTCGTCGTCCAAAACGGGCTTTAAATGCATAAAATATCCTAAAAAATGCCAAATATATGATTGTGTTTGTTACTTGTGTATTTTAGGTACGGATATTGAGAAAATGACAAAAGATCACAAGAAACAAGCAAAAACGAACACGGGAAACGAATCCGCACAATGAACCGGACCCAAATGATGAATTTTGCAAAAAAGGCCCTTGAAGTTTAAAGATTATACAAGATTGGTCCCTCTACTTTGAAGATTTGACACTTTATACCCCTCTTCTATATCAAAAATACTTGGGGGTCTTTAAAGTATAATGACTTTTCAAAATCATCCCCTTATGCTTGAAGATGTTACACATTAACTCCTTTTGTTAACAAGAGGACTTGTGGTGAAAATGCAAAGGACTAACAAAGACATGCCATAAGGACCAACGGTGCAAACCTGATTAAAGAAGTGCAGTTAGGGGAAGGACTAAATGTGCCAAAACCTAAAACTACTTAACCATTAAACCCAACTACCCATTTATCCCACAAACCCAAAATCTACCAATCCCCACATGACATGTCACTTTACCCACCCATATTAAACCAACCAAACCCGATTTAATATTAAAGGTAGGCCAAACTTTATATTAACATCAGAATCATCTTTATTATCCCTAAAATGGATTTAAACATTAGTTGTTTATCCATAAGAACCCAAACCACCACCAGACTTAATCAAAGTTACATTAAAAGGGTTAAGCAAAACTAATATGGGCAAAATGAAGAACATAAGAAGAGGAACATGCCCATGTGAAAATTTTGTCCAGTACATTATCATGGGACCTACACCAAGCTGACAAGATCACGAGAATGGCATCTTGAAGACTAACTGAAGGCTGAGATTCAAGAACGTGCTCCCCACATCTTTTCTATGGCTAAGATCACTTCATCAATATCTGCTACATCACATGATCTTCAAAGTCGAATTCAAAATTGGAATATCCAACAAGAATATGTCAGGGTAGTTTCGGAATTCTATACATCTAGGGTTATTGTTTTATGTTCATCTTCTCATTGTATAAATAGTAGTATAGATAGCAGCTTATGTTTGTTCCAATGTTTCTTTTAAAAAAATTTGTAATCCTATTTTTTATGAATGAAAGATTGAGTTCCATTGTTCCAGACTTATTTTTAAAGTTAATGTAATTCCTTTTTAATGAATGAAAGTTGGTATTTTGTTGAAATATAATTCCTTTTCATCTTTTTAAAAGTTTGTATTTAATTTAAAGAAATCTGAGTTCCAAGACTTAATATTTAATTTTGAGTTGAAAAAAGGTGTTGTTTGATGTTACTGTTATCGCAAGACAAAAAAGACATTGTTATTTACTGTTCGGATTTAAAAAAAGGGGGTGTTCGTTTTTATTTGGCTACTATCGGTGTTGTGATTTTGGTGGAGTGAATGACAAATCTTTATTTTTAGAAGTGTTATCTGTTGGATAAACTTCCTTGTTCTTTTTCTTAAACTGTTCCAGAAAGAAAAAAAGTGATATTGTGTTTGTGTGGTTTATACTGTTCGAGCAAAAAAATAGTAAAAGTGAAAGATTTATGTTTCGGTACTGTGCAAAAAAAAGATAGTGAAGTTTGTTGTGAAGCTGCTGGGGCTTGTAGTTTGTAGCCGCTGGTCGGGTTAGAATAAATTTCAGAAATTCGTTGGTTGGTTGTTGGTTGGATATTGGGTAAATAAGCTGAGATAATAGCGATAGGGGCTTATAGTTCTTGATAATCTTGAAAGTCAGCGGTTGAAGTGCTTGTTTGAAGTGCGTTAGAAGCCTTATAGCTTTGGACCCCAAGTAAGTAATTTCCCCTCCTTAATTTTATCATTCTATGAATTGCGTAGGTTAGATCGATGTGCTCATTTGCTTTGTTTTATGCCGATTTGTCTTATTTCCTGCTTATTTTAATTACCTATTAACTTTCCATGTTGTTTGCTATATATGTTTTACTTTATTGTAGCTTATCATAGTGTTAAATTTCGATTTCTGTTTTTGAAATGGTGTTTGGATTCGTGCTTAGTTTAAGTTTCAGATGGATTTAAGGATTAAGCTTGGATTGCATCTTATTAGGAAGGTTAGTGATAGAGTAATTCTACTTTTATTTTGCTAAAATTATTGGAAAAAAAATATATGTGTCGCCTTAAGTTTCTGTTATTTAGATCAGTAGGTATTTGATTGACTTTGTTTAACGCTATTTGTGTTCTTGCTGTGTGAAATCTACTTGGTATATGTTATATATTGTTGTCGGGTAGGTCTGTGGAATTAGAATCCTCTTAGGCTTGATATGAGTTCATAAAGTGAACAATTTTTGGCCTATTCTGAGTGTAAAATACCAGCAGCCATAGCGCTTTTGATTTAAGGTGTCATGTTCTGAAAATTAGAATTCAAGTAGTCTAGGGATTAAGGTTAGTCTGTTTGAGGTGAAATCTAGGTTAGGCCCCTTTATAGATAGCTTATTTATAAGCCATATCTCACTGAAATACCACTAGTAGGCTTAAGTACTGTTCATCAGCATAGATTGTTGGATTCCTTGATTTTCTATGGTAATTGTGTTTTCTGTGGGTTAATTTGTGTTTATTTCTATTCTTTACGCCCTAATAAGCAACTGCTTATTAGGGTTGCTTATTGTTCCAAAAAGCTGTCAAGTAGCATAAAAAAAACGCACAAAAAAAGTGGCAGCAGATGGTATCGAACCCCAGACCCTGCACAACAGAATGACGCGGCAACCTACTGAGCACCATCTGATCTATTGAATTTTTTTGTTAAATGTTGCTTTCATTTCTCCTTTGTACAATTTTTAATCAGCTTATTGTAAGTTGATAATAAAAGAGAATAAAAAACAGAATGTTGTAGCTAAATGGTCTTGAACCCGTGACCTCATGGTCAAGAGCACAACACCCCAACCATCTGCTCTCTACAACCTTTTTGTTTTCTATTCCTTTTATTATTGTTTTAAAGGGGTTTTCATTTCGTCTTATTTTCATAGTATTAGCCTCATAGCTTATTTTCTAGCTTATTTGATAAGCTATTTTTGTTTTCATATTTTTCTTAGTTTGAATAAAGTTTTGGATTTTTTATAAAATCATTTAGTATTTTTTTAATCATTTATTTAGTTTAAATAGTTTTTAATTCATAATAAAAAAATATAAAAGTAAAAAAATACAATTCTTTTTTGTAAAATTTTCTTTTATCATATAGGACGTAGAAAAAATAATTTTGCTTTTGTAATGTTTAAATTTTATATTTTTATTTTTATTATTTATTTTCTAAGATTATTCTCATTTTAAAATTAAAAAAAAAGTTATAAAAAATTAAAGGTTTAGAAAATTTTAAAAAAAATACTTTTAGTTTTTAAATAGTATAAACTAGGTTTGCAAATAATAAACTTTGAATTTTGTCCTTTTCTTAGTTAATTTATTTTTTAGGATTTTTAATTAACTTTAAATATTAATATAAAATAATTTAAGCACTTTCAAATTTTTTAGTTTATATTTTATTTTTAATTAGAATTTTTAAGAATTTTTAGTAATTTTTAATTATTTTTTAGGTGAAATTTTTCGTTGGGTCGCGTTTTTACGTTCGTGCGTTTGAACGTTTTCGACCGTTTTTAACGTAACTCGTTTCCGTTTTCTTTTCGTTCTTTTTATCCAAAAACGTAACAACTTGATTAAATACGTCTATATCTTTTGGCTAAACACCATACCTCCACCGAGAACGAACTCGACGACGAGTATTCGTGTTTTTCACAAAACGTGATACTTAATACTTACCCGCTTTTGTCGCTTTGTTTTTCCTAAAATAAAGTGTACAAAAATACCGCGTCAAAAATGCCGCCGCTGCCGGGGAGGTGTGTTTAGCCATATTTATCTATCGTGTTTATTTGAGTGTTTACGTTTTTATCGTAAATACTTTTTTTTCTATATTATTAACTATAGAAAAAAATATGTGTTAAATAGAACTCTATTAACACAAAATCGTTTTCTCGTTTTAATTGTGCATAATATATTGTATTTACATAGAACAATTAACACACAATAATTATCCAAATACGCGAGAAATCGCACCTCAATAGTTTAGCGTTCCGGTCACTATTATTGTATGGAATTCAAACGAAAGTCAAAGGCAAAATAAATAAATACTCTTCATTGATTTAATATCCATAAATACAAACTATAAGGTGGGTATAAGGCGGTTGTATTTCACGACCTAAGGAAAAAAGGCTCTTAAGTGCTTCACGCCGCCTCGTTTTCTCCGCTCGCTTGTGCGTATTTTGAAAGTGACGATTAATTAGGGGTTTGCCACATCAAGTATTATTAATCTATTTTTGTGAGTTTTAATTATTGAACTTCGAAACGTTTTGGTGGTCCGCCAACGTTTCAAAGTCGACGAGGGTTTTTACTTCACGTAATTACCTTCATTCTTCTTGGATTCATTAATCGAGACCTTTGATTAGTGGATAATTTTTGTAGATTAATTTCTACGTAATACACAAAAATTCCAAAAAATTCGAAAAACCAAAAACACAAAAATAATCTTCTACTTTCCCTCTATTTCATAATTATTTTCTTTCACCCTCTATATCGTTTAATTCTCGAAACAACTTTCTCGTTGCATCATGTCGAATGACGAGGGTTATTACTCATGTCCATATTGTGGAGGCCCACCCGATGGGGCTAATTGTTTTAATTGTGAGGTTATTGGAGGTCGTGAGGGTTATGTCTATAACTCTCCTCCACGTGATTATGGTGACGAATTTCAATCTAATGACCAAGATCACCAACCGTATTCGTCTTATTCGTCATATGATCGTCTTTTAATAGTGATGAAAATCAAAATAATGAAATGAATCAAATGAAGATTTTTGTGATTATATGAGACGTAATAACAAACTTGTAGCATCAATTCAAGAACATGTGGTGGATCTCGATAAATTTACAAGGAAAAATTGGCAACCCAAAAGGAATCTTTCAATAAAATGGAAAACGATTATAATACCCTTTTTGAAGAGAAACAACGTTTGTATGACCAAAGTCAAGAGACGTTGATGTGATCGTGATAGTATAGTGATAATTAGATACGTTATAGGGTAAATTAGAAAATTACCTTTAGAAAAAAGTAATAGTCTAAAATTACCAAAGACGAATTCAATTAAACACGTGGATGAACCACGTTCGTTGTACACGAAGATCGAGTGAATTTGAGACGTTTTGTTTCGATTAGGACAATTGATTTGAATGGTTTTCGGTTTTTAAACTAAAATTAAATCTACCAATTTTAAACTTAATTTTAATCCTAAAGTGCATGAATCGTAAACCCCAAATTATTTTAATCTAATTACTTAAAAATTAAAACTATTTAAAAATTAAACTATTTTAAAATTTAAACTATAAAATCAAATAACAACTTATCTTATTGAGCAAATTTACTTTTTACACTAATTTTAAAAATCTATTAAATCTATTTTACTTCTAAAAATTAATTAAATCTAATTTATTTAAAAAATTAACTTTATTAAAATAAGAATATTTAAAAAAACTAATTAAATTTCTAAAATAAAACATTTTTTATATTTTGATTTATTTATTATCTAAAAACTTTATAAAAGAAATATTATAAAATGATTTAAAAATGTAAATTAAAGTAAATGAGAGTATTTAAGCTTAATAAGGTCTGGCAGCTAAATTATAAATAACTATATTAATCAATGAAATAGACTTTTAACAAAAGCAATAAGCTAGATGAGTTGGTTAACACCTTTGGCCCATGACCAGGAGGTCATTGGTTCGAATCCCATTGGTAACATTTTTTTGGTGAAATATTATTTTGGACAGTGAAATGAGATGGAGTCATAGGAGGTGACTTTATGTTGTGTATTTCGACTGATAAATCAGTCAAGAACCAGCAGCTTAAATTTATATCAGTAAGT
The DNA here is from genome assembly GCA_025667525.1 of Glebionis coronaria. NCBI lineage: Eukaryota > Viridiplantae > Streptophyta > Magnoliopsida > Asterales > Asteraceae > Glebionis > Glebionis coronaria. The sequence goes on from CM046882.1 coordinate 180,618,164, forward strand.
TATATAGCTAGCTAAATTAAAACTTGTAACAGCGAATTTAAATACAACACAATCCAACTAAACTAAAAATAAGAACATTCACTAAACAATACTAACTATCAATTCCACATCATGGTAAAATCAAAATACAACTATGCTTGAATCAAAAGCAACTATTTCAAAAGAAAATGAGACCACCTTAATTCTAACTATTCTTAACACTCCACAAGCATGAAAATCAGCAGAATAACAATCAACCCTAATACACGCTATGAATGACTAGCACAAATTATTCTCAATCCAAACATCCCCTAATACAAATCAGCAGACAGATAACCTAAGATCAGTTATATCATCAGTTAAGAAGGTCTAAAATCCTATCAGCTTATATGAGCACATCAGCCATTCTAAAATCAACTAGCAAGCTCGTAACAACAAAAATTTAAAAGAAGCAGCACCTTAGTCTAACATATTTAGCAACCATTCATAAATCAGATGGTTAAAATCTAAAAACGTATCAACTTCAAACATCCAGCAACCTCAATATGCAATTCTGAAAAACAGAAAATGGTGACAGATTAAGCTCTAACATAATCAGTAAACTAAATTCAGTTAGTTTAAACCAAATCTATTTTAGCACAGTCATATTCATCTGAATAGCCAAAGCTCTGTTTAATCATCGAACTAACCAAATTACTAAAAAAACCAGCAGCTAAACAGAAACATATAGATATCAAAAGCAAAAACATAACAAATTATCCCATTACTCGATTGACAAGCAGTTAATAACACAAGTTCATCAAACATAAAAGCAGATTTATAACTTGAAATGTAAAGGAAATAAAACCTCGTGAAGAAACCTTTGAGCAGAAGATTTTTGCTGAGCAATCTTTAAATAAACCAGCATCACCGTAATCGAACCATAAAAAATTCTTCATCGACAACGAACATCGAATCCAAATTCACAATCGAACCAGATTTGTAAACCTTCCAGTGGGGAAAATTTTTCTTCCAAATATTCACTCTTAATATCTAATCTAAGCTATTAATGAGCTTAAATTTAATATCATAAACATTATTGTTTATGAAACAGATTATAGAATTAACTTTTCAATTCAAGCAGTAAAATAAGACACAAATTTAATCGAATGTAAATAAACTTTTATTAAAAATCAAGAAAGATTACAAGACTTGATAAAGAAAATTACAAAATTAATTCTAACTCTATTTCTACATAATAACTTTAAAGTAAAAATTGGATGATTACAATGATAAAAATGAAGGGTATTTATAGCTAAACCAGGGGGTGGGTTGTTGAGGATAAATCATCCTGAGCCCTTCGATCTTCTATTCTTCTTTCTCTCTTTTTTCTGTTTTGATCCAAAGGTGGATATTCACACACTAGCACACGGATTGCCAATGTGGCAATCCCTTGTGCTAGTTGTGCTTCTTGAATGCTGATTTCGCCACTCTTCATCGGTAGATTGAGAATGAATTGCTGTCAAGGCCAATCAACCATTGCCACGTCAAAGATGCCATCACTTCTCACTTCCGATTTCCTTGGGGAATTAAAATCCACTCGTGTGAATCGCACGAGTAAACCAAAACCCCCAATTTATTTGAGTGTTTTATTAATTAGAGTTTTGTGGGAACAGTGTTTTATTTTTACAGATACATTGGGGAAGAAAAGGGTGAAAGAGAAGCATAGGGAATAACGATACTTTTATGTGGTGTGAGAAAAACGTTTATTTAAATCGTGAGTGGGTGAAGGTTTCATTTAATGTTGTTTGTGGTAAAAACGTGTGTGGGTAGGTTTGACTAAAGATAAAAGTTATATGCGTTTTATTCTTTACATTCGTTACTTTATTTTGCCTTCTTTGTTGATGGGCTTGGAGCCCACACGCCTCATATTTATTTAGTTATAATCGGCTTTTAGCCCATAGAACTTAATCCGCCCCATTTTAATCTAATTTGGGCTTATGGCTAAGAAGTAAATAACTTGTCTCATGAATGGGCTTTTGAGCCCATTAATCTGAATGCGGGACCCACAAGCCCGAATAACTCCATAAAGATAAAGTCCACTAAAAAAGGTTTTGAATTAGCCTTGTCGATCTTTTTCCTCAAACTCGTGTCGATCTTGTCGGTTTTCGCGAACTTGGTACCTACACACACGAAACAACAAAACAACATATATACAAGGCATTTTCATAATATTTATGCATTTTTTAGTTGTTTTAAGATACAAATGATATGAGTAAATTCACTCATATCAAACTCCCCCTTGCTAAGCAGTTGTCGTGTCCTCACGCAATGATAAAATTAAACATTAACTACACTTTTATTCATCTTTAGACACTTTATTTTGCAAAGACATAATGTAATGCTTTCATTATTTGAAAAATAACTTTTAGGATCATAAAACTTAAATAGATTCATCGTCCCCAACTTTTCACTTTTCCATGCCAAGTGCAAAAACAAGATCATTGTCAATCATAAGCCCCAAAATTAAACCAACTCATACATGTACTTTGTGTTAAACTCAATCTCCTATTATTCCTAATTGTATCTCTAGATTTTATTTGTCATTCACCCAACGACTCATTTGACTTATTTTGATATTTATTAGTCCAAATATGAAGGAAAGAACGGTGTAAACTCAACACTCAAAACCTAACCTCGACTTCAAAAACCGTTGTCACTAAAGAAAGCCCACATCGAGGATAACTTAACACGATTTGAGGGATAAATCCCGGACCCGAAATTTGGCTAATATGGCTACTTAAAAGCAAAAATAAAAACCACCAAAGTCAATTATGACCTTATTAATGGAGTTAGCAACAACTACATTATATAACCTTGTGGCTCTTTAAGACGTAATTGTGCTCCTTATTTTAAATCCACACCTGAAGGCTCCTTGGACAAAAATAAGGGAAATTGACATCACCATCCCACCTTACGGCTCATGATGATGAAGCAATTTTTATTCAACACGTCCCCTCTCCATACACCCTAAGGCTCTAATGACAAGGTTAGTGCTACATGACTCCCACCCGAAGGCTCCTAGAGAACATGTTTTTATTTATTCTTCTTTATTAATATGATATTTATAGTAAGCCAAATTTCCGCAATCCCATGATCAAAAGTCCATGACGCTGACACCCTTAATGTGTTCTCACTTTAATTACAAGGGAAGAAAAAGAAGGAGTTACGAGTTAAGATATCAAGCCTAAACCGCTAAAAACTTCATTTATTAAGCAATTATTATTCAAGCGTGGAAAGTAAATACGAGGAGATTAAATCATACACAAAAATACTTGCACAAAGAAGAATTAATTTTACAAACTTATGATTGAACTCTATCATCTCTTTTCTCCATATTGCAAAATTTCAAAAATGTGAAATCAATGGATACTTAGCCTATTAAATCAAAGTTTTGGGTTTTCAAGTCATCTATAGGATCTTGCATCTTCTTATACTTTTTCAAGTTTTAGAATTTGCGTTTTAAAGTTCCCTTGATAAACGACTTTCTAGGATCAATTATAGGAACTTGCGAAAAGTTCTTGTTCTTAACCCGTATGAGTTAAGACTTTCGCATTTTAAAGCTCCTTATATAAAAGCCTAGCAAAACTTAATTCAAATACGTTGAGGAAAAGCTAAGGTAAAAACCGAGTCGAGTCAAAAACTATTTTTATTTTCACCAACGGAAAGCCTACATTTGTGTCAGAAGCACTTATTTTATTTATTAAAACTTAAAAATAACACTAAAAAATTAAAATTTTTATGAAAAACGAGAAAAATTACGTTTAGATACGACAAAAGCAATAGCAAGCGATTATATCGATTGACTCCTCCATGCTAAAACCAAACATTTTCCTCAATGTTTCTTAGCTCAAGAGTAACACCCCCTTGCTAAAACACGAAGAGTCTAATGAAAAATCCTAACATGGAAAGAGCACGCAAATCTATAAGCCGTTTATTAATTATGCCTCAAGATAAAACGTTAGTCGATAAAAATCAAGGGATAAAGAGTGTGCCCCTTTTTGGCATTCAAAGAATGGAAGATCAAGTGGACCGACAAAAACCGAACACGAGAGTCTTCAATGATAAGGGTCATACCTAAGATTCACAACACAACAAAACACGAGCACGAGCTTGAAAGATCAAGCCTTATTAGTGTTAGAAAATAGAAAGAAGATAGAATGTATGGGACTCCCACACAAGGCACCTCGTTTTTGTTCACCGAGTCATGAGCTCGACTCGATCCCCGCATTCATTGGTCCTTAGGGAAAAAGGTGAAAACCGGCATAATGGAATAAAATCCATAGTAAAGCACGATGTCGGGGTCAAAGATTACATCCTCGTTGTCGGATGACAAACGAAATGATAAAACTCCAACACAAATCTCTAACAAGATATAGTAGTCACAAATCACGAAATGGATGTAGCATGCTCCCCGAGATAAACTCACACCAAGATGATCGAAAAGTCTTTCAATTGTTACATCGGTGAAAGGCCGAGATTTCCCTAAATCAACAATTCCGGGATAGAACACCTCGTCCTCGGGAGATAAAGGAATAGACAACACGGTGTCGTCCCCCCATGCTAATTCAAGATCATATAAAGTACATGGTAATGGCGGGATAAAAGTTTCATCCATAGTGGAATCAACATTCTTAGCTTTAACGTACCATTTCACCCTTAGGAATGTGATCAATTGGGTCATGGTACTCAAAATGAGACACATGAAAAACCCTCACATTAAGGTCAAAGTGGGTGGGAGGAGGACTTGGGACGAAATCATCATCAAGTAAATTCTCTAAAAAGAGAGCGTCCCCCTCCGGGTCGATTTCATCAACACCCGGTGGTATCGAATCATTAGAAGCAAGAAAAGTGTCAATCTCCTCCATAAACGGATCACTATCCTCAACGAGAATAGGAGATGGAGAGAAAGACTTTCTAATAGGCTTAGAATTCAAAGTCTCGATCTTAGAAATGAGAAGATAAACGTTTGATAACTTCTCACGAAGAATCACGTCTTCCACATCTAAATGAGTAAGTTCATCGGAGAACTTCTCAAGGATCAGAATAGTCAAATCAACCTCATTTCCCGGTGGAAATGGGTCTAAAGGAGCAAGTTCAAAAGTGAACCTCTCATAGACCGGATCACTATCATCCTCATTTCCCGGTGGAAATGGGTGAAGAAGGGTAGGTCCACCGGTAAACCCCTCAAAATCCGAGTCGTGAATATCATCTTTATAAGAAAGTTCATCGGAGAACTCCTCATTAGAAAATTCACTAGAAGTAGAATCATTCTCAAAATATTCATTTCCGTAACAATTTTCATCATTAGAATTGGAGAAAATATCAAAGTGAATGGAAGAAGTAGAGTCATCACAATGTGGCAAATCACACATCTCATTGGAAATACCGTCAAACTCTCTTGGGTTTTGGACAAGAATCTCAACACTAGACTTTATTACTTCGTCCGATTCCATGTCCGGAATAGTGCTAAAATGCTCGTCCCCCTTGCTTAGAGAATTTTCGAGTTCCACGGTGGAAGAATCAAGAATAGGAGTGGTGATGTCATGAGAGATTTCCTCATCATCTAGGAGGGGAGAATCCTCGGGCTCAATAGCTGGCAAGATACGAAAAGGAAGTACGATTGCACAAGACGAAGGTTGTAGATCAATAAGATCTCTCAAAGAAATAGCACTATCCTCGTCATCATCCAAAAGAAGAGAACGCTCGAGTTCACGATTAGCAAGATATTTTGCTTCCGCTTGAGCTCGTTCTTTCTCTCGAATTTCAATGCTTAAACCATTATAATCTTGCGAGAGTTGTCTAATCTTATGTTCACAACTCTTTTAAATCCCTCATCAATTATTTCTCCATGAAATCGTCGACTTCCCAATTCATTAGTTATATCATTAATCTCTTGATTGATTTGTCTCTTTTCAAGCAACATATCTTCAATGCTTTTTTCAACAACTTCAACATTTCTTTGATTCGTTATTTGTTGGAACATTGTTTCAAGTCGTTTAAAATTTTCATTCACGCGAGAAAAGGGCTGATAAAAATTGTTATCCCTCGGTTGACAATTAAAGCTCTCGTGAGGTCCTCCACAATACTCACAACAAGGATGTTGTTGTGATAAACTCGGTAAATCTTGTGGATAACAATTATCATTAAAGTTTTGATTGTAGCTCGGTTCTTGCTCGTAATTAAGCGAGAATCGATGCGAACAATCATCACCAAAATGAGAATCGTTTCCACAAAACTCACACGAGGGTGTCTTGTATGTACGGTGTAGAGGTGGGTAAAAATCGATAGAATTATTCGAAACATTCGGATTTCCACATGAAGTAATCTCATTACAAAAAGGACAAAATCCAACTCGTAAATCGTGACGTAAATCATTTCCACAATGCTCACACGTGCACCACCGACATGGTGGAAGACCATATAACGGTTCTCCACACCCTACACAATCGACAAAGTAATTCATGGAAGAATTAAAATTCAGAGGGTGAGGAGAAAAAGAATTAAACATGATAGAGGATTAAGAAGATTATTTTTTGTATTATTCATAAATCAATAAAAACTTTCCGAGGACGAAAAGGGTCTTCAAATCGACGATCAACAAATCTCTACGAAAACGAATCAAACACAAGATCCCCGGCAGCGGCGCCAAAATTTTTGATGTGATCGTGATAGTATAGTGATAATTAGATACGTTATAGGGTAAATTAGAAAATTACCTTTAGGAAAAAGTAATAGTCTAAAATTACCAAAGACGAATTCAATTAAACACGTGGATGAACCAAGTTCGTTGTACACGAAGATCGAGTGAATTTGAGACATTTCGTTTTGATTAGGACAATTGATTTGAATGGTTTTTCGGTTTTTAAACTAAAATTAAATCTACCAATTTTAAACTTAATTTTAATCCGAAAGTGCATGTGTGACAATCCGTCAATTTATGGTTGATATTTTATTCTCAAATATTATTTAAAAACATTATTTTAATGTTATAATATGAACTCACTTATTTTTGGAAAGAAATTTGGATTTACGTCTTGAAGTAGCATCAACTACGTCTAAACCGGAGGATTCTACGTTACGTGCTTACGTTTACATACACCGTTTTTGTCGACAGTCCGACATTCCAGAAAATAAATTTATCCGTGAATATTATTTTGGAATTTTAAATTTGTGTTGGTTTATAAACTCACAAATTTACGAGAAGAGATTAGGACTTACGATTATAATTTAACGTCCTTTACGACTAAACCGGAAACCTTAGGATTACGTATTTACGTTTTCGAACTCCGTTTTTGATGAAACAATTTTTATTAGATTAGTTTTGTACCGTTGATTCATAAATTATAAAAACATTTTTCGTAAAACGACCCGAGGGCACGCAAATCGAGGAAACTAGAATCGAGGAGTACCCGTAATTAAATGGGGATGAGACAAGTGGGACACTTGCCCCACCCCCACAAACCAATGGCTACACTAGACACCACATCACAAGATGTGGCAAACATATAGCTTAAAACTTACACATGTAAGTTAAGCTTACAAAGTAAGCTTTCACTACACCAAAAACTAGCACTTGACAAAACCACTCACACAAACCATTGTTCTCATTTTCCAACATGCAAACCACACAACTCTCCTCCCTCTCTCTCTAGAAATTCGTCCACTTCCACCCTAAACACCCTCATTTGATCAATTTAAACCACAAAATCATGTGTTATTCACACATATGTTGAAGCCCTTTTGAAGCTCTATGGATTGGTGGTGATTATAACATGTAAAGTGGAGTTTTCAAGGGAGTTTGGGGCTGATTTCTCAAGGAGTTTTCATGAACAACAAGGGCTGATTTTTGGAGGAATCTACAAATACTTGGTGATCCTAGAAGTGGTGTTGATATCTCATAAGATTGGTTACCCAAAACCATGTCTTGTTCATCCAAAAGCTCATCATTTCATCACTTTGGTGGTATAAAGATTGTCCTCCTCATCCTCTTGTTATTTTTGATTATGTAAACTTGTATTTATTTTACTTATGTATATGTATATGATGATGAATGATGATTAAAAATATTGTATGGGGATTTGGTGTTGATAAACATGCTTAAAAAGATGGACAAACTACATGTAAAATGGGTAAATCTTGTTTAAATGGTAGGCTGTATAAAAACAGTAAAGAACCACATGTTAGACTGATAAAATGATGAAGTAGAATCCATTTACAGTAAGCTATGGGTATTGTACACATGTGAGAGTTGGACATGAAATGGAATCATTGTAATGAGTGAGATATGATCAAAACAAGTTTAAAGTACAAATCTGAGTTCACTGTTTTTGAACGATTTTTAGAAAATACTTAGAGATGATTCAACAGTAGCTATAGAAGAGTTAAATGGAGCACATATCTTGTAGTTTATGTGATAAAAATTTGAGCTTCTATCTCCATATAGAACTGTAGATATGCCAGTTTTGGTGAAGAGGAAAATAAAATTCAGATTTTGGAAATTAAAGTATAATACTATTATATAAGCACTCAAAATTATATTGTATAAAATGTAAAACTAAAACCCACTAACTCATGAATTTTATATATATAAATATGTTAAAGGTTAAATAAATGGATAAATTATAAAAATGGTAGTGGAATAATATTTATAAGATATAAAAACTATAAATTTGATTTTACGACTTTTTCGGCTATTACCGTAAAATTAACGTTTTTGTTAAATAAAACTTAGACAGTTGGACCCGCCTAATGTGAACTTTATAAAACTCATATACTGATATATAAACATATACAACAAGTAAAAACCGATAAAACCCAAACTATATAACATACGGACATTAACGGGCTAAGTTAACGTTATTGGACTAATAATACAACAAAATGGGCTAAAACACTTATAAACTTATTTATTGGGCTTAACCCATTTAGGCCCAACTTGTAAGGTATAGATACTGATAATATAAGTATAACATGGATTAATACAAGTTAAAGAACTTATAATAAGTTTATTGGACCTAAAACACGTAAATAGGTAAAACTAGTAAACTAGTATAAAAGTTATCGACATATAACACTAAAATGAGTAGACGAGAATATGTAAACCCACTTGATCATCATATATATATAATCATCATATGTATACATAATTTTTATTTTTATAAAGTCATTGGACAAACGTCTAAGACCGATTATTATTTATATAGGTTTCCGTGATTGAAGCACGTGTCGTACGTCTGAATTGCCGATAACCCGCCTTCCCACATCAACGTGAGTTCATAGCCTCACACTCTTTTAAATTTTTTTATGAAATGTTTTATAAACCCGCGAGGGAGATAACATGTTAGTTTTTATTAAATAGGACACCATTTGTCCCGATTGTTTGTTTATTGATTGTGGACCCGAATGATTGAATGACCCGATTGTATGACCCGATAAATGATTAAAGGACCCGATAGATGAAATTAAATGGATTATTAAAGTTAGGTTATGTCACTAAAAGTCCCATTAGCATGAATTGTGAACTACCGGGATTTGGTAGACGCTTGTGCATATAATAGTACTATTTGGGGACGATCACCCCAGTTCGCGCCTTGACGGTTGATCCCCGTCGTGCCACATTGATTGGTAAGCGAATTTATGTATGAGAAGGTTTCCATAGCGTGACCTTTGTGACGACACACTACTTTAGATGGGCAAATTGAGTATCGGGTTAGCTACCTGTTGTTGGTTTAGTAAGGTAACAATGTCATGCGGCTTATAATAATCCAAACAAACGAAATACTACTAGACGCACGGAATTACGATGTATTGCCTGACTAGCAATACAGGGTCATACTATTGATATTATGTTCGTGTTTTGGTTTTTATAACCATATTCATATAACGGTTTTTATTTTCATACAACGTCATAAGACGTATTGTATGATGTTTTTACGACATTGGCTCGTATAATGATTTTTAAGGCAAACGCCTATATTATGATTTTGATGAAGATTTGTATTAAATGACTTTGGCTATTTTATGGCCTATTAAAATGATTTGTACAAAATGATTTTCAGTAATAATTTTATACTGATATTATATTGATGGATTTTACTAAACTCTATGAATTCACTCGGCGTTATCGCTGAACTTTTCTTTTAACATGTTTTATCTCAGGTACTTGAAGGTAATTCTCGGGAAGACGACAAGAATTCATGGCCCGCACTTAAACAATATTTTCCATTCAAATACTTTGTAAAACTTTGTATGAAATAATATGACTTGGGACCGATGTAACTTTGATATTTATGAATGGAAATGCTTTATTAATAAACGACGCGATTTTTATGCGTTGTCTATGATGTGAGTAATGTGCTATCCCGTAACACCAACGAGTCTTCCGCTGTATTGAGTTGTATAAACTTGGGGGTGTTACAGTTTGGTACCAGAGCTCTCGTTATAGAGAACGAAAGATTTTTAAAACCAAGGTTTTGAATAAAACATTTCAAAATCTTTTAACTATAAACATTTTTCACAAAATGTCTAAAAAAATCTTTTGACTATAACGGTGCCGAAGAATTCCCGAGTTACCGACAAGGCCAGACTGAGAAGTGTTATTTTAATATATATATAACTTGGATTATATATATGATGTAATTTGATTACATGATTGTTTGACGATTATTTTTGATATTTATACGAGTTATTTATACGACGTAGATTGTCACAAGGAACCCTAAATCCCCTAGTAAATTAATCGAAGCTATTCTCGTAGGAAATCTAGCTATCCTAGATCTAAACCAAGTTGTGGATATTTATGATCCCAACAAATGGTTGATATTCGTAGAAATGTAAATATTAGTTGATTGTGATATTGAAAAAGAATTGGCGAGATTAACTCTGATATCGATGTCATGACGATCTTTCCTTATAAGAGTGGAGTTTGACAAAACATTACCACCTAGAAAGATGTCATCTGATTCGTTGTCATCCAATTCTTAAATTGAAATCGAAAGGGTGAATGTTGCACTTGAGGCTGTCATTGGAACCATACCCAAAAGCCTCATGCCACTAATACCTTTCCGAGAAGTCTAATTGAATGTATGAGTCATCTCATACTAGTGACTCATTTGATAATTGTTGTTGTAAGAGATATAGGATTGGAATTAAGTGTTGTTCATATTGAGCTTTTATTGCCCTATTAAGGTCTAAGAATAAGATTGAAAATATTGGAAAATGAGGTAGGATATCAAATTGAGTATAAAAGTGGTTGAAATTTGAATAAAGTAAAATTTAACCCATATGGAATAAGAAATTGTTAAGAGGAAATCGTTAAGTTCTGTGATTAAATCATAAGGTTTTAAATGATTGTTAGTTTGTGTTAAGGGTTGTTCCTAGGCCATTGTCCACTTACGAGGATGCCCAGTGTCCAAGAAATAAATTGAAGAAATCTTCTTCTGAATTTGGACCGATGGATCTTCCGGGACAGGTGGGACACCTAATGACTCTTGTAAATTAGTATTCATTGTGGTATCTTTTAAAAATAATCCCTAACTTAACTGAGACATCAGTTGGTAGGATGAGTTCTGAGAATTGTATGACATAGTGACACGTATTGTGTTACGGTACGATTTTGACTTGTTTATGATTAATGAAAAAGACTACCTTTGATTGCTAAATCCTACATGTATCGATGTTATCTATCTTCTATTGCTTCATCCTAATGTTCGCATTAGTGATGCAATCATTGAACAAGTACTCGTCTCGATTTGAGTTGCGTTGTGGATTATTCTTTTTGAGCGCCATCGAGGTCATGAACCTCATGATTATTTGGCTAAAGCTCATTTCCTATCATATTGTAGTTAAGTTCTTGGTGAACAAGCCTTCATCACTCCTTTGCAGATCACTCATTGTTTTTATAAGATACAATGGTATCCCTTGAGAAAAATTGAATTTTCATAACTATAAGGATTATTCAAAGTAATATTTATAAGTGATTGTTGTCGAAATGAAGTTGTTTATAAAACACCTTGGAAAACCTAATTGTTTTCATAACAAAGAAAATCTTTGTAAATTTATTTTTGATTCTTATTTAAGAATTAAGCATAAAAATGATTTTACTATAAACATGGATGATAAAGCTTTGACGAACTGAGTATTGCATCGTTAATCTTAAAATTGTATATAGTTGCGCGCCTACATACAATTTGGAATGGACCATGCAAGGCTGATTAGTAGTCACCATAAAACTGATTAATATACACTACATTTTCTTTAAAGATTGTGAAAGATTAAATTTTATGAGATCTGTAAGAAGTGAAAAATAGGGACATAGTGTTAGGGACACCTACATATGTGCCTGTAGCATCCATTCTTCTGAGTCGAATTTACTCATCTGTGGAAATTGTCTTATTTGACAATTGATATTCCCTTCTTGTCCAATTCTCCCGTAGTGAGATTCCTAGAAAAAGCATATGATTACCGAGTGTTGATACCCGACTGGATGTATCGACGTTCCTATCATTTCTTTTGATTTGATTTCATTTGAATGACCTGGGTAACGATCCGAGGAGCTTTCGAATGCGTACTCAAATTATGAAAACATGGAATATATTCATATTCGTTAAATGTTTTCGTCTATATTTGATCTGAAATTCTCTCGCATAGATTTTGCATTGACCTTACTCTTTAGATGAAAGTTGTATCTCCATATATCCTTGAACTTGTGAAGGATTATGAATTATTAGTCTTTTGAGAAGTTCACATCTTATCGACGGCAATGCAACTGGACAGTTGATAGTGCCCATAGAATGGATTGATTGATTATGACATGACGACATTGTCTTAATTGATGGGAACTCGAGTAGAATTCCCCTAAAAAGATAAGATGTTGATTATCAAAAGTGATATGAATAATTCTTGATGGATGACCATATCCTGTATTTAGACTTGAAATTATATTGTGAATGATCGTGAATTAGTCATAGATATTATAATCTAGAAAGAACCTAATATGATTTATTAAAAGATGTTTATGTTATCTGAAACTTTAGGAAGTAATTGTTGGTAAATTACCTAGACTTTCGCCACTAAGGCAAGGTTGAATTTGGTATTGATTATATTTCCGGTGCTGCACTTGTGGCTTGTGCACTGTACGTCAGCACCATCTGAATTTAAGGAATTATCGTACAACTGAGAGAGTTGTCGGAGAATGATTTTATTCTACCAAGCCTGTCATCACGAAGAGCTATGGTGTTATCATTCCTTATATTTATAGATTACTGTTAAATGAGTAAATTGACAATCGAAAACGATATCCATAACTCGAAATGGAAGATTTGTTCGATCATTTACAAGGTTTTAGCGTATGTTTTAAAGATTTGATTCACGGCATGGTTATCATCAACGCCGCGTCCGCGAAAAAGATTATGTATTCCAATCACTACATCCGGTACTTGTAATGAACATTATGAGTTTCACGTGGTGACGTTTGGATTGACTAATACACATGTAGCATTCATAAATTTGGTAAATCACGTGTGTAGGCTATAATTTGATAAATCCATGCGTATGATCATTAAGAACTATTTGTTTATTTATAAGAATAGAAAGGAGTTAATAATTACTTATAGATTGCCCTAAATTGGCCGAACAATTAAAACCTAAACCTTGAATAATTGATATGTGATTAAAAACTTAAACCTTTACATTATTTGACTATGTGATTAATAGATAATTGAATATAAATTGACTCTTCAAAATTTAGAAGTCATTTAGAACTTTGAGTTATACTAAAAAGAAAGTACAAATATATTTTGACAAATGTTTTAACAAAGGAGTTTAAGGGATTATTCCCTTATACACAAACCATTTAACTAAACTTCTGTTTAGGGGTAAATGTTTGTGTATGCCTCAAGATAACCTAAAAATGGATTGAGGAAACCATTTGAACCATGACTTGAAATTTGAAACGATAATTTACGCTTTTCAACTATGAAAATTTTGACCAAAATATAACCTAAGATTTCTCGAACATTTTCGGATCTTATTAGTTATTTTCAATAAATCAACAAAAATCTTGTTAATTAAATTCAAATTTATTTTGAACATTTTTATAATTGGTTGAACTAAGAAAATTAAATTTTTACGTTAAGTTTCAAAAAAAAAATTAAATGTTTATTATTTAATTAGTTGTAATAATTATCGACGCTTTAGACATCAGATTGAGTAAAACAGATAAAAACAATAGTTGAGATAGAATTAAAACTTAGAAAATATGAAGAAAGGTGAACGTAATTACTGACATATTATATAGAAAGTATAAAGATTCAATTAAGATATATTTCTTAATAATGATTGTGCAAACTAAATTGCCGAACAATATAAAAATAAACGATGTTTTTAAAAAGGATAATATAGATAATAAATGGAGTTCGCGGCTAATATGAACCATTAGAATTGAGAAGCCGATAGCGTTAAATGTTTTAAAGGATACTTGTGGTTGCCTAAATAAGGAGATTTTGAGATATAGTTATGTTGGAATTTGTAAGTATAAGTATTCTATTTATGTCATTTATGACTAAAAGTATATTTGTCTGAAGAAGTTGTACTATGGCAATTATGAAGGCAAACATCGCCTCATACATTAGTAAACGTCTAACTATTGCAAAGGTCATCATCTGAATTTGATTGGATTTGGGTCATCGTCGACAGACTGACCAAATCTGCTAATATCATTCACGTTAATGATAAATTCTTGATGAAGAAATTGACTCTTTTGTATTTAAAAGAGTTATGTAAACATGGTGTGCCTGTATCGATCATCTTTAACAAGATCCTCGCTTCGCATTGAATTTCTAGAGATTTGCTCAGAAATCATTGAGAACGAACCTTGATGAGAGTACTATATACCACCCTAAATTGAAGGGACGAGGTAAAGTAACGATACAAAGTAATATAAGTGATGTTTTATGTTTGAATGATTGACCTTTAGTAATAAACCGTATAATCTTTTTCCTTTGGAGAGATTATCATTGATAATTATCGTATTAGGATCAAGATCGAATCTTGTTAGGATCTAAATATTAGAGCATCTGTAAGCAGGAGTTGAAATGAAGACATCCGAAATACACCCACTGTGAGTTGGACATGTCTTTTAGGTTTAAGGTTTCCTATGATGGCGAACCTAACCTTACAAAATACTCGACCCGCGAGACCTGAAATGATTGTTGAAATTAGGATCTGATTATTGACTGCCGATAGTGGACAGGAGGTTATGTGAATATGAAAAGTAGATCTTGAAGTGCCAAATGGGTAGCGAAGTTATGCAACAATTTTTAACCTTGGAAAAAAATGAATTCATGATCTGACAAATCATGGGATATAAGTCCCCGTTGTATGGGACCATTGAGATGATGTAAAAGATTTGGTTTGAAAGGCATATAAGCTGGATCTACCCAAGGACTTCAAGAGCTGCGTGAATTATGTTTCGTAAATCGAACTTGATGGAATATCTATCAAGTGAAAATCTGATTGTTCTTAGTAAAGCTTAGATCGGCGAAAAGTTGCATTCATCAGAAACCCGTGAACATCATGGATAGAGAAAGTAAGTCAACATTTAGCCCGATCTTATTCCCGTAGTTATGTTTGATGAAACTTGCATATTGTAATGGATTACACTTGTGAGAAAAGACCGAATGTGGAGGAAATACCCACATGGCTTTAACTCTATAAGAAGCGAGTAGTAAGATGATCTTTGAGGACAAAGATCCTGTTTAGGGGTAAATGCTGTGACAATCCGTCAATTTATGGTTGATATTTTATTCTCAAATATTATTTAAAAACATTATTTTAATGTTATAATATGAACTCACTTATTTTTGGGAAGAAATTTGGATTTACGTCTTGAAGTAGCATCAACTACGTCTAAACCGGAGGATTCTACGTTACGTGCTTACGTTTACATACACCGTTTTTGGTGACAGTCCGACATTCCAGAAAATAAATTTATCCGTGAATATTATTTTGGAATTTTAAATTTGTGTTGGTTTATAAACTCACAAATTTACGAGAAGAGATTAGGACTTACGATTATAATTTAACGTCCTTTACGACTAAACCGGAAACCTTAGGATTACGTATTTACGTTTTCGAACTCCGTTTTTGATGAAACAATTTTTATTAGATTCGTTTTGTGCCGTTGATTCATAAGTTATAAAAACATTTTTCGTAAAACGACCCGAGGGCACGCAAATCGAGGAAACTAGAATCGAGGAGTACCCGTAATTAAATGGGGATGAGACAAGTGGGACACTTGCCCCACCCCCACAAACCCATGGCTACACTAGACACCACATCACAAGATGTGGCAAACATATAGCTTAAAACTTACACATGTAAGTTAAGCTTACAAAGTAAGCTTTCACTACACCAAAAACTAGCACTTGACAAAACTACTCACACAAACCATTGTTCTCATTTTCCAACATGCAAACCACACAACTCTCCTCCCTCTCTCTCTAGAAATTCGTCCACTTCCACCCTAAACACCCTCATTTGATCAATTTAAACCACAAAATCATGTGTTATTCACACATATGTTGAAGCCCTTTTGAAGCTCTATGGATTGGTGGTGATTATAACATGTAAAGAGGAGTTTTCAAGGGAGTTTGGGGCTGATTTCTCAAGGAGTTTTCATGAACAACAAGGGCTGATTTTTGGAGGAATCTACAAATACTTGGTGATCCTAGAAGTGGTGTTGATATCTCATAAGATTGGTTACCCAAAACCATGTCTTGTTCATCCAAAAGCTCATCATTTCATCACTTTGGTGGTATAAAGATTGTCCTCCTCATCCTCTTGTTATTTTTGATTATGTAAACTTGTATTTATTTTACTTATGTATATGTATATGATGATGAATGATGATTAAAAATATTGTATGGGGATTTGGTGTTGATAAACATGCTTAAAAAGATGGACAAACTACATGTAAAATGGGTAAATCTTGTTTAAATGGTAGGCTGTATAAAAACAGTAAAGAACCACATTTTAGACTGATAAAATGATGAAGTAGAATCCATTTAAAGTAAGCTATGGGTATTATACACATGTGAGAGTTGGCCATGCAATGGAATCATTGTAATGAGTGAGATATGATCAAAACAAGTTTAAAGTACAAATCTGAGTTCACTGTTTTGGACGATTTTTAGAAAATACTTAGAGGATGATTCAACAGTAGCTATAGAAGAGTTAAATGGAGCACATATCTTGTAGTTTATGTGATAAAAATTTGAGCTTCTATCTACATATAGAACTGTATATATGGCAGTTTTGGTGAAGAGGAAAATAAAAATCAGATTTTGGAAATTAAAGTATAATACTATTATATAAGCACTCAAAATTATATTGTATAAAATGTAAAACTAAAACCCATTAACTCATGAATTTTATTTATATAAATATGTTAAAGGTTAAATAAATGGATAAATTATAAAAATGGTAGTGGAATAATATTTATAAGATATAAAAACTATAAACTTGATTTTACGACTTTTTCGGCTATTACCGTAAAATTAACGTTTTTGCTAAATAAAACTTAGACGGTTGGACCCGTCTAATGTGAACTTTATAAAACTCATATACTGATATATAAACATATACAACAAGTAAAAACCGATAAAACCCAAACTATATAACATACGGACATTAACGGGCTAAGTTAACGTTATTGGACTAATAATACAACAAAATGGGCTAAAACACGTATAAACTTATTTATTGGGCTTAACCCATTTAGGCCCAACTTATAAGGTATAGATACTGATAATATAAGTATAACATGGATTAATACAAGTTAAAGAACTTATAATAAGTTTATTGGACCTAAAACACGTAAATAGGTAAAACTAGTAAACTAGTATAAAAGTTATCGACATATAACACTAAAATGAGTAGACGAGAATATGTAAACCCACTTGATCATCATATATATATAATCATCATATGTATACATAATTGTTATTTTTATAAAGTCATTGGACAAACGTCTAAGACCGATTATTATTTATATAGGTTTCCGTGATTGAAGCACGTGCCGTACGTTTGAATTGCCGATAACCCGCCTTCCCACATCAACGTGAGTTCATAGCCTCGCACTCTTTTAAATGTTTTTATGAAATGTTTTATAAACCCGCGAGGGAGATAACATGTTAGTTTTTATTAAATAGGACATCATTTGTCCCGATTGTTTGTTTATTGATTTTGGACCCGAATGATTGAATGACCCGATTGTATGACCCGATAAATGATTAAAGGACCCGATAGATGAAATTAAATGGATTATTAAAGTTAGGTTATGTCACTAAAAGTACCATTAGCATGAATTGTGAACTACCGGGATTTGGTAGACGCTTGTGCATATAATAGTACTATTTGGGGACGATCACCCCAGTTCGCGCCTTGACGGTTGATCCCCGTCGTGCCACATTGATTGGTAAGCGAATTTATGTATGAGAAGGTTTCCATAGCGTGACCTTTGTGACGACACGCTACTTTAGATGGGCAAATTGAGTATCGGGTTAGCTACCCGTTGTTGGTTTAGTAAGGTAACAATGTCATGCGGCTTATAATAATCCAAACAAACGAAATACTACTAGACGCACCGAATTACGATGTATTGCCTGACTAGCAATACAGGGTCATACTATTGATATTATGTTCGTGTTTTGGTTTTTATAACCATATTCATATAACGGTTTTTATTTTCATACAACGTCATAAGACGTATTGTATGATGTTTTTACGACATTGGCTCGTATAATGATTTTTAAGGCAAACGCCTATATTATGATTTTGATGAAGATTTGTATTAAATGACTTTGGCTATTTTATGGCCTATTAAAATGATTTGTACAAAATGATTTTCAGTAATAATTTTATACTGATATTATATTGATGGATTTTACTAAACTCTATGAATTCACTCGGCGTTATCGCTGACCTTTTCTTTTAACATGTTTTATCTCAGGTACTTGAAGGTAATTCTCGGGAAGACGACAAGAATTCATGGCCCGCACTTAAACAATATTTTCCATTCAAATACTTTGTAAAACTTTGTATGAAATAATATGACTTGGGACCGATGTAACTTTGATATTTATGAATGGAAATGCTTTATTAATAAACGACGCGATTTTTATGCGTTGTCTATGATGTGAGTAATGTGCTATCCCGTAACACCAATGAGTCTTCCGCTGTATTGAGTTGTATAAATTTGGGGGTGTTACAGCATGAATCGTAAACCCCAAATTATTTTAATCTAATTACTTAAAAATTAAAACTATTTAAAAATTAAACTATTTTAAAATTTAAACTATAAAATCAAATAACAACTTATCTTATTGAGCAAATTTACTTTTTACACTAATTTTAAAAATCTATTAAATCTATTTTACTTCTAAAAATTAATTAAATCTAATTTATTTAAAAAAACTAACTTTATTAAAATAAGAATATTAAAAAAAAACTATTTAAATTTCTAAAATAAAACATTTTTTATATTTTGATTTATTTATTATCTAAAAACTTTATAAAAGAAATATTATAAAATGATTTAAAAATGTAAATTAAAGTAAATGAGGGTATTTAAGCTTAATAAGATCTGGCAGCTAAATTATAAATAACTATATTAATCAATGAAACAGACTTTTAACAAAATCAATAAGCTAGATGAGTTGGTTAAAACCTTTGGCCCATGACCAGGAGGTCATGGGTTCGAATCCCACTGGTAACATTTTTTTGGTGAAATATTATTTTGGACAGTGAAATGAGATGGAGTCACAGGAGGTGACTTTATATTGTGTATTTCGACTGATAAATCAGTCAAGAACCAGCAAAACAATAGGTTCTGCTAGCCTAAATTTATATCACTAAGTTATATAGCTAGCTAAATTAAAATTGTAACAGCGAATTCAAATACAACACAATCCAACTAAACTGAAAATAAGAACATTCACTAAACAACAGTAACTATCAATTCCACATCATGGTAAAATCAAAATAACTATGCTTGAATCAAAAGCAACTATTTCAAAAGAAAATGAGACCACCTTAATTCTAACTAATCTTAACACTCCACAGGCATGAAAATCAGCAGAATAACAATCAACCCTAATACACGCTATGAATGACTAGCACAAATTATTCAGAATATAAACAACCCATAATACAAGTCAGCAGACAGATAACCTAAGATCCGTTATATCATCAGTAAAGAAGGTCTAAAATCCTATCAGCTTATATCAGCACGTCAACCATTCTAAAATCAACTAGCAAGCTCGTAACAACAAAAATTTAAAAGCAGAAGCACCTTAGTCTAACATATTTAGCAAACATTCATAAATCAGATGGTTAAAATCTAAAAACAAACACCCCAACGTATCAACTTCAAACATCCAGCAACCTCAATATGCAATTCAGAAAAACAGAAAATGGTGACGGATTAAGCTCTAACATAATCAGTAAACTAAATTCAGTTAGTTTAAACCAAATCTATTTAGCACAGTCATATTCATCTGAATAGCCAAAGCTTTGTTTAATCATCGAACTACCCAAATTACTAAAAAAACCAGCAGCTAAACAGAAACATATAGATATCAAAAGCAAAAACATAACAGATTATCCCATTACTCTATTAACAAGCAGTTAATAACACAAGTTCATCGAACATAAAAGCAGATTTATAACTTGAAATGTAAAGGAAATAAAACCTCGTGAAGAAACCTTTGAGCAGAAGATTTGCACTGAGCAATCTTCTTAAAATAAACCAGCATCACCATAATTGAACCATCAAAAATTCATCATCGACAACGAACATCAAATCCAAATTCACAATCAAACCAGATTTATAAACCTTCCTGTGGGGAAAGTTTTTCTTCCAAATATTCACTCTTAATATCTATTCTAAGCTATTAATGAGCTTAAATTAAATATCATAAACATTATTATTTATGAAACATATTATAGAATTAACTTTTCAATTCAAGCAGTAAAATAAGACACAAATTTAATCGAATGTAAATAAAATTTTATTAAAAATCAAGAAAGATTACAAGACTTGATAAAGAAAATTACAAAATTAATTCTAACTCTATTTCTACATAATAACTTTAAAGTAAAAATTGGATGATTACAATGATAAAAATGAAGGGTATTTATAGCTAAACCAAGGGGTGGGTTGTTGAGGAGAAATCATCCTGATCCCTTCGATCTTCTATTCTTCTCTCTCTCTCTCTCTTTTCTGTTTTGATCCAAAGGTGGATATTCACACACTAGCACACGGATTGCCAACATGGCAATCCCTTGTGCTAGTTGTGCTTCTTGAATGCTGATTTGGCCACTCTTCATTGGTAGATTAAGAATGAATTGATGTCAAGGCCAATCAACCATTGCCACGTCAAAGATGCCATCACTTTTCACTTTCGATTTCCTTGGGGAATTAATATCCACTCGTGTGAATCGCACGAGTAAACCAAATCCCCCAATTTATTTGAGTGTTTTAATAATTAGGGTTTTGTGGGAACAGTGTTTTATTTTTACAGATACATTGGGGAAGAAAAGGGTGAAAGAGAAGCATAGGGAATAACGAGACTTTTGTGTGGTGTGATAAAAACGTTTATTTAAATCGTGAGTGGGTGAAGGTTTCATTTAATGTTGTGTGTGGTAAAAACGTGTGTGGGTAGGTTTGACTAAAGATAAAAGTTATACGTGTTTTATTCTTTACATCCGTTATTTTATTTTGCCTTCTTTGTTGATGGGCTTGGAGCCCACACGCCTCATATTTATTTAGTTATAATGGTCTTTTAGCCCATAGAACTTAATCCGCCCCATTTTAATCTAATTTGGGCTTATGGCTAAAAAGTAAATAACTTGTCTCATGAATGGGCTTTTGAGCCCATTAATCTGAATGCGGGACCCACAAGCCCGAATAACTCCATAAAGATAAAGTCCACTAAAAAAGGTTTTGAATTAGCCTTGCCGATCTTTTTCCTCAAACTCGTGTCGATCTTGCCGGATTTCGCGAACTTGGTACCTACACACACGAAACAACAAAACAACATATATACAAGGCATTTTCATAATATTTATGCATTTTTAGTTGTTTTAAGATACAAATGATATGAGTAAAATCACTCATATCAGACGTGGAGAGAATACGTAGATGAAATTAAGAAAGATCACGCTAATGAGAAAGATAAAATTCTTTTAATGGTCGAGGGCTTAATGGGAAAATTCAATTCTTCGTCAAATGACACCAATCCTAATTTCGAGGGAGAAGTTCAAGTTATTTTGACTCCTAAGACTCGTACATCTCGTATTGATCCCTATCTCTCGAATTTTAGAGTCGTGCTACCTTTGTCGTCTTACAAGAACGTAGAGGAAACGAAAACGTCATCTAACGAGGTTTTTAAGAACGTTGTTAAAAACAAACCACAAGAAAAACTCGTAGGATACTTAGGAACATTGAATGTTATACCTTTTGAACCTAATTTTTCTAATGAGGATAAAATTATTGAGGATTTTCTAAATCAATATACACTTAATTTTGACAAAGAAATTCCATTAAATGATTTTGAAAAAGAAAAATGTGACAAGGTTTTAAAAGAAATCGTTTAACCCTCGTTTTTACAAGATGAACGAAAATTAATTCCGAAGGGACGTGTTAGTAACTTTGCTAAAATGTTCGAGAACCCACGTTTGATCCCTTCGAAGGACAAAGTTGAAACCGTCAAGGCAAAATCGTCACAATACGAGCCTTTTACTCCTAATCCCACACCGTGTGAGATTTTGGATTTATCGTATGGGAAGTCCGCCGATGGTCTTGCTCACATCGATACGTTTTTCGATGTTGAGGTCGAAACAACAAAGGCAAAATCTTCAATCGAAGAGCCTTCCATTCCTAGTTTCAGGACGGTTGAAGCTAGCGACTCGACTATCGATAAATTGATTTCCAAACCTCTTCCACGAGGAAGAGAAGACGTTTTTGATCCTTACGGTGATTTTCTGAGATAAAACGTATTCTTGATAACCCGCCTTCAATTTTCGAGTTTGATGAGGACCGTTGCCATAGCCCGGAGGGGGATGTTTTATTAATCGATTCGCGTTTTGAAAATTCAAATCCTCCTCCCGCCTTCAAGATAAATGTGAAAATTTTAAGTGTGCCTAGAATTGTTTTAGAAACTCCTAATATTTTCAATTTAATCAACTTGGGTTTTCGTAACAAAGAGTTAAAAAATGAAAAAGGGAATGATTTTAGAATTGATTTGAAATTTTTTCCAAAGTTAACTCCGTCATCACCTCGTTTAATTGAACTTGCTACAAACGTGTCTACTCCTTTTGACGACGTTTTGTGTGGACCTAGTGTGGGGGAAGCCCCATTTGTTCCCTACCCTTTATCCACCGAGGACGAGATATTTGATACCGGAATTGCTTATAAAGGGAAATCTCGGTCTTCCGCTGATGCAATAAATGGAAAATCTTTCTATTTGATTGGTACGAGTCTACCTCGAGTAGCTCATGGTTTTTGTGACTTACCCATTGTCCCACCCTTCTATTTCATCTCATCTATTTCTTTAAACCCTTTGGGTTTGTGTTGGCACATGTTGAAGTGGCATTGATTTGTTTATCCAAAGAAAACGAGAACACCATCTTCGACCCCGGTATTTTGCACCATCAAAGGACTTAGTCCTTAATACCGGTTGCTTTTTGGGCCTTGTTTATCATGTAAGCCCCACCAAAAATTGACCATACCATGATTATCCCTAAATGATCATATTTATGGGGGATTTGAGTCGAGCTTTTGACTCGGTTATCAAAAACAAGGTGCCTCGTGGGGGAGACCCATGTTTATCCATGTACATATTAACGCTTTCTAATTAGTTAATGTGAGGGGATTTGTGCCCTTCCAACCTTTGTTGCGTGGTTGTTTGTGATATGTCGTTTTTAGATGATCATGATCTTCACGATTAGAGCCTCTCTTGTTCGTTTTATGGGAGCACTCGATCGTTTGCTTTGAAGAATTTCTCAATATCCATGATATATCCTTTGAGTTCTAACCTTAGGTTTATAGCACACTTCATAAAAGGCTTTAAATTTAACGGTTACACCCTTTCCATGCTAGATTAAGCATTCGACTACGTCTCTAGTATGGGGGTTTCAAACCCTTAGACTCGAAACAATGAGGACAATGTTTAACTTTAGTATGGGGGGGTGTGAATAGATACTTGCCTTGCCAAACCTTTACGCTATCCAATTTTCATCTTTTTGTTATCATTTTGTTGCAAAATAAGGCTAAAAATGGCCAAATTTAAAAATTTTTCGTATTTTTCATAAGTGTTTAAGGCACGAATGTAGATTTTCTGATGGCGAGAATAAGAGTAATTTTTGACTCGACCGTGCGTGTTGAGCACTTAGCTTCGATTCCTTAACTTTTTAGTCTAAGTCTCATAAATGAGGATGAGAAATGATAGAGTTATTTATAAGTCTCGTAATCTTTCACGATCTCATGTGTCGTAATTATTAGCTTATTCTCCCCACTCTTTTGATAATAAATTGTTATTAAATATTGATTTAGCGGTTTAGTCACTATTGTTGGTTTCTAATTTGTTTTAGTAGCTTCCATGTAATTAAATTGGGAAAACATTAAGGTATCGCCAGCGTTATGGTTTTGAAGTATTGGCAACCCGAATAATCAAAAGCTTCACCTAATAATAAGATTTCAAGTGCTCACCTAAATTAAGCAAAAATTTGAAGATCACAAGGCCGAAAAATCTATGCAAAATTGAAAGTGCATCAAGCATTAATCTTTGAAACTTTAAAGATCTAAAATTCGCTTTAGCGTGAGGATATACGTCTTTGGCCATAATAAAACCACCGATGATGGCGGATAATAAAAGACAAGGGCAAGACCAAAGTCATAATAAAAGCTTCATGGCGAAGTTGTATAAAAGATGGAGGTAAACCATGATAATAAAACCACCGATGATGGTGGATAATAAAAGTCATGGTAATAAGTCTCATGTTCAAAACCGTTCTAAAATCGTGTTTATCGATCCTTCTTGTTGACTTAATTTTTTGACATCGTTGTCTATTAGGGTGAACTATTAATTCGATGAATTTGGTTACACCGTTAAATGTCTATTTTTAGACCTAATCTCTATCCACGCATAAGTCGATGATGTATCCCCGTGATCATTAAGACAAAATAAAATGTAAGAGATACCAATTAGGAATAAGGGAGTCTAGGTATGTAATTAACACTCATGAGTAAAGATTGTGTTGCTAACTTATAATAACAATTATCTTGTTGCACGCTTAGCATGGAATTGGGGTGAAAATCGAGGACGACAAAATTATTTCTAATGAATCATTCACGTGTTCTTATTCTATGAACCTAAACGTCTCATTTTGCGATGAAAATCATACATTATGTCTAAAACGCAAGTAGAAGTAATAGTAGTAGTGTAGCTAGTTTATCATTCAATAAAAGTGAATAAAAATGAATTTTGGAGATGCTATGATTCTTAATTCTAGCATTGCGTGAGGGAACGACAATGGTTTAGTATGGGGGAGTGATGAGACTGCTTTTATACATAGTCTCATCGTCCAAAACGGGCTTTAAATGCATAAAATATCATAAAAAATGCCAAATATATGCTTGTGTTTGTTACTTGTGTATTTTAGGTACGGATATTGAGTAAATGACAAAAGATCACAAGAAACAAGCAAAAACGAACACGGGAAATGAAGCCGCACAATGAACCAGACCCAAATGATGAATTTTGCAAAAAAGGCCCTTGAAGTTTGAAGATTATACAAGATTGGTCCCTCTACTTTGAAGATTTGACACTTTATACCCCTCTTCTATCTCAAAAATACTTGGGGGTCCCTAAAGTATGATGACTTGTCAAAATCATCCCCTTATGCTTGAAGATGTTACACATTAACTCCTTTTGTTAACAAGAGGACTTGTGGTGAAAATGCAAAGGACTAACAAAGACATGCCATAAGGACCAACGGTGCATAACTGATTAAAGAAGTGTAGTTAGGGTAAGGACTAAATGTGCCAAAACCTAAAACTACTTAACCATTAAACCCAACTGCCCATTAAATGTTACACATTTACCCCACAAACCCAAAATCTACCAATCCTCACATGACATGTCACTTTACCCACCCATATTAAACCAACCAAACCCGGTTTAATATTAAAGGCAGGTCAAACATTATATTAACATCAGAATCATCTTTATTATCCCTAAATGGATTTAAACATCAGTTGTTTATCCATAAGAACCCTAACCACCACCAGACTCAATCAAAGTTACATTAAAAGGGTTAAGCAAAACTAATATGGGCAAAATGAAGAACATAAGAAGAGGAACATGCCCATGTGCAAATTTCGTCCAGTACATTATCATGGGACCTACACCAAGCTGACAAAGAACACGAGAATGGAATCTTGATGACTAATTGAAGGCTGAGATTCAAGAACGTGCTCCCCACATCTTTTCTATGGCTAAGATCACTTCATCAGTATCTGCTACATCACATGATCTTCAAAGTCAAATTCAAAATTGGAATATCCAACAAGAATATGTCAGGGTAGTTTCGGAATTATATAAATCTAGGGTTATTGTTTTATGTTCATCTTCTCATTGTATAAATAGTAGTATAGATAGCAGCTTATGTTTGTTCCAATTTTTCTTTAAAAAAAATTGTAATCCTATTTTTTATGAATGAAAGATTGAGTTCCATTGTTCCAGACTTATTTTTAAAGTTAACGTAATTCCTTTTTAATGAATGAAAGTTTGTATTTTGTTGAAATATAATTCCTTTTCATCTTTTTAAAAGTTGGTATTTAATTTAAAGAAATCTGAGTTCCAAGACTTAATATTTAGTTTTGAGTTGAAAAAAAGGTGTTGTTTGATGTTACAGTTATCGCAAGACAAAAAAGACATTGTTATTTACTGTTCGGATTTAGAAAAAAAGGGGGTGTTCGTTTTTATTTGGCTACTATCGGTGTTGTGATTTTGGTGGAGTGAATGACAAATCTTTATTTTTAGAAGTGTTATCTGTTGGATAAACTTCCTTGTTCTTTTTCTTAAACTGTTCCAGAAAGAAAAAAAGTGATATTGTGTTTGTGTGGCTTATACTGTTCGAGCAAAAAAAAATAGTAAAAGTGAAAGATTTATGTTTCGATACTGTGCAAAAAAAAGATAGTGAAGTTTTTTGTGAAGCTGCTGGGGCTTGTAGTTTGTAGCCGCTAGTCGGGTTAGAATAAATTTCAAAAGTTCGTTGGTTGGTTGTTGGTTGGATATTGGGTAAACAAGCTGAGATAATAGCGATAGGGGCTTATTGTTCTTGATAATCTTGAAAGTTAGCGGCTGAGGTGCTTGTTTGAAGTGCGTTAGAAGCCTTATAGCTTTGGACCCCAAGTAAGTAATTTCCCCTCCTTAATTTTATCATTCTATGAACTGCGTAGATTATATCGATGTGCTCATTTGCTTTGTTTTATGCCGATTTGTCTTATTTCCTGCTTATTTTAATTGCCTATTAACTTTCCATTATGTTTGCTTTATATGTTTTACTTTATTGTAGCTTATCATAGTGTTAAATTTCGATTTCTGTTTTTCAAATGGTGTTTGGATTCGTGCTTAGTTTAAGTTTCAGATGGATTTAAGGATTAAGCTTGGATTGCATCTTATTAGTAAGGTTAGTGATAGAGTAATTCTACTTTTATTTTGCTAAAATTATTTAAAAAAATATATTTGTGTCGCCTTAAGTTTCTGCTATTTAGATTAGTAGGTATTTGATTGACTTTGTTTAACGCTATTTGTGTTCTTGCTTTGTGAAATCTACTTGGTATATGTTATATATTGTTGTCGGGTAGGTCTGTGGGATTAGAGTCCTCTTAGGCTTGATATGAGTTCATAAAGTGAACAATTTTTGGCCTATTTTGAGTGTAAAATACCAGCAGCCATAGCGCTTTTGATTTAAGGTGTCATGTTCTGAAAATTAGAATTCAAGTAGTCTAAGGATTAAGGTTAGTCTTTTTGAGGTGAAATCTAGGTTAGGCCCCTTTATAGATAGCTTATTTATAAGCCATATCTCACTGAAATACCACTAGTAGGCTTAAGTACTATTCATCGGCATAGATTTTTGGATTCCTTGATTTTATGTGGTAATTGTGTTTTCTGTGGGTTAATTTGTGTTTATTTCTTTTCTTTACGCCCTAATAAGCAACTGCTTATTAGGGTTGCTTATTGTTCCAAAAAGCTGTCAAGCAGCATAAAAAAACGCACAAAAAAAGTGACAGCAGAGGGTATTGAACCCCAGACCCTGCACAACAGAAAGACGCAGCAACCTACTGAGCACCATCTGATCTATTGAATTTTTTTGTTAAATGTTGCTTTCATTTCTCCTTTATATAGTTTTTACTCAGCTTATTGTAAGTTGATAATAAAAGAGAATAAAAAAACAGAATGTTGTAGCTACATGGTCTTGAACGCGTGACCTCGTGCTCAAGAGCCCAACACCCCAACCATCTGCTCTCTACAACCTTTTTGTTTTCTATTCCTTTTATTATTGTTTTAAAGGGGTTTTCATTTCGTCTTATTTTCATAGTATTAGCCTCATAGCTTATTTTCCAGCTTATTTGATAAGCTATTTTTGTTTTCCTATTTTTCTTAGTTTGAATAAATTTTTGGATTTTTTATAAAATCATTTAGTATTTTTTAATTATTTATTTAGTTTAAATAGTTTTTAATTCATAATAAAAAATATAAAAGTAAAAAAATACAATTATTTTTTCTAAAATTTTCTTTTATCATATAGGACGTAGAAAAAATAATTTTGCTTTTGTAAAGTTTAAATTTTATATTTTTCTTTTTATTATTTATTTTCTAAGATTATTCTCATTTTAAAATTTAAAAAAAAAAGTTATAAAAAATAAAAAGTTTAGAAAAATAAAAAAAAATATTTTAGTTTTTAAATAGTATAAACTAGGTTTGCAAATAATAAACTTTGAATTTTGTCCTTTTCTTAGTTAATTAATTTTTTAGGATTTTTAATTAACTTTAAATATTAATATAAAATAATTTAAGCACTTTTAAATTTTTTAGTTTATATTTTATTTTTAATTAGATTTTTTAGGAATTTCTAGTAATTTTAATTATTTTTTAGGTGAAATTTTTCGTTGGGTCGCGTTTTTACGTTCGTACGTTTAAGCGTTTTCGACCGTTTTTAACGTAACTCGTTTCCGTTTTCTTTTCGTTCTTTTTATCCAAAACGTAACAACTTGATTAAATACGTCTATATCTTTTGGCTAAACACCATACCTCCACCGAGAACGAACTCGACGACGAGTATTCGTGTTTTTCACAAAATGTGATACTTAATACTTACCCGCTTTTGTCGCTTTGTTTTTCCTAAAATAAAGTGTACAAAAATACCGCATCACCAATCCACATCATCTTCTTCACCCCCAGACTTTAGGATGGAAAAACTACAAAGGACCATTGGAGTGTTCTCCTCTGGTGGTCCTAGCCATGTTGTAGAGAGAACCACCACCACAAGTGTGGTTGGTGACATGGGTGAGGCTAGGACTATTGGTGCTAGCTTAGATGCAGGCCAAGCTAGTCCTAACATCATTAAGACCTCATCCATTCCCCATGAATCTACTTTGGGAGGTTAAATACCCATTCTAGAGGAGGGCAGATTGGAACCATACACAATGTTGGAATTGACGGCTGTCTGCATTAGCTTGCAAAAGCAAAATGCAGACCTGGTGCATACTGTCAATACAGAAGGCCTTGAACTCAAGCAATTGAGGGAGAGGATTGTTGTTTTAGAAGGTGCTAACAATAGGCGTGGTATGGAGGATTCTTCCAAAGGGGAGGATGAGCAGATACATGTGAGTGACAAAGGCTCACATGATGGAGAATCTTTGGGTGTGGCTGAAGCTCTTATAGATTTGAAGAAGCAACCAAGTTTTGATGTCTCTTTGGTTACTCCTACAAATTTGAACTTATCATTTACAGCAATGATGGAGCAGTTCACAAGAAGCGCTGACAAGAGTAAGGTGAGCGTTGACAAGCACATTTTGGACGTTGACAAGTCAAGCGTTGACAAGAGTAAGTTGGGCGTTGACACACAGGATTTGGGCGTTGATAGACCTGTAGATACGGTTGATGTATTCCAGTCATCAGCTATCATCAAGAAAGTGTCTTCACAGGTACCATCATCATCTTTACCCATCATTGATGCATTAGATAAGGATAAAGGAATTATGGTAGAAACAGAGGTTCCCAAGGATGCAGCACAAGTAAAATTTGATTCAATGTTGGCTGCACAAATTATAGAACAAGAAAAGAAGAAGGCTGTTGAGTCACCATTTGTGGTTACTTCTGAGGAACCTGAAGAAGGTATTAATGAGAGCACATATTCAAGTGTTATGATAATTGAAGAACCAGAAAGACTTCAATATGGTGATGTGTTGGAAAGGGAGAAACTTGTAGAGTTAAAAATGCAGGTAGATTCTGATATGCCAGAAGTTGCCCAGATGTACTTTGCTTGGGAGAATAAGATCATGGAGAATCCAGATATGTCTTTATCAAATCAGATTTAAGGATTGGAGATTCTTCTCAGGATTCAAAAGGATTGCAAGGTAATCCTAAAGTATAAGGCCATCAATGTTTTCTCACAGTCTAAGAGAGAAAGAAGGGAGCTTTATTATATGTTGCTTAGATGTCATCAAGGAGGTTGGACTTTTCAGAAGTTGCAGGAACTATCCTTTGATGAATTGGAGTAGAAGGCTTATCCTATTTGGGCAAAAGTGCAATAGATGAACACTATCAGACTTCTTTCAGATGAAAGGAAAGAAGAACTTGCAGAGGAGATGGAGATTCAAAGGGCTATGATTGTACCAAGACCATTGAAGAAGGGAGTTCCAGTTGAGTTTCCTTCTAATTTGAATAGAGTGAATCCCAGTGAGGCTGTTATTAGAGAGAGTATTAAGCTCTCACCCATGGAAGCTTCGCATATAATGGAAGTATTACCTCATGATGCCAGGAACCCTATCATTAGTTATGAAGAAGATGCCAGTGGGTTTTGGATGGTTGGTAGATATGGGAAAGAGGTACATACTTTTACTACTCTTATGTCTTTGTTTGTAAGTTTGGATAGGGAAGACTTGGCAGACCTTTGGAGGTTAATGCAGGCCAAGTATGAGACTGAAGCACCTTCTTCAGTCAATGGAATAAAGATTTGGTCAACATTCAAGAGAATGTGTGCACCAGATGAAGAAGATCCAGTTTGGAAGGATCTTGAGGATGATATCAGTGGACTTCAATGGCGTCTATATTCAGTAGCTGGTTTGTATCATTTGAGTTCTACAAAGTTTTCTGAGTATCTTCTTGTGGATGCTTGATGAGACTGCTTTTATACATAGTCTCATCGTCCAAATTGGGCTTTAAATGCATAAAATATCATCAAAATACCCAAATATATGCTTGTGTTTGTTGCTTGTGTATTTTAGGTACGGATATTGAGAAAATGACAAAAGATCACAAGAATCATGCAAAAACGAACACGGGAAACGAAGCCGCACGATGAACCAAGCCCTAATGAAGAATTTTCCAAAGTCAACCCTTGAAGAATTGAAGAATTATGAAGATTGGTCCTCCAAGTTTGAAGAACTGACACTTTATACCCTTGTATCTTCATAATTACAAGTTTGGTCCCTAAAGTTTGTCAAAATTACAAAAGGACCCTTAACTTTGAAGAATTGGCAAATTTAGTCCCTCAACAAAACTAAATTATCAATATTGGTCCTCCAAGAAGTCAACAAACAAGTCAAGGCCTTGAAGTATGAAGACATGTCAAAAACAGCCCTTGAAGATTGCCAAAATTACACTTATAGTCCTTAAAACAAGTTTCAAAACTTGTTGTGCCAAAACTGCCAATGTTCAAAAGTTGATATGTGTTAAATGGGCGTTGATAGCCATTTAATACAACATGCACAAAGTTGAAAAGATAAGGGGGCATTCCTGCCAGACAACCTAAGACAAACCCTCCACTCACAAGATGACACCTCACCCACTCACACCCATTACCCAATCAAAACGCCCCTTTCTTCCATGTGACCTCTCCACTCACTTAAACTGATTTAATTAATCAGTTTAACCCTTCCCTCCAAACACAAAATTTAAATAATTAAACCCCCAAACTGGATTAAACCCGTCCCTAATCCACCCTTAAACCCTAATTTTTCCCACGAAGAACATCAATTAAATCAAAGGGTTTTTGGGTAATTATTTCCAGATCATTGATTAAACACCACTTAAACCCAAAACCACCCTTAAACTCCATCACCATCACCTCACATGCTTGTGCAACCCTCCCCTGCCCCACTATTCACTCTCAAACAAAAAACTTGGCAGCAAATCAACATCCCACAACAATTTCGTGTTCTCAAAGGCTAAATGGACGTCCAAGATCTCTTTTTCATCACTGGCATCTCAGCTACAAGCCAAAGATCTTCACATGGCTTATTTTTGACTGAAAATTCAAAAATCGTCCAAGGGCAAGATTGGAAGTTCAAGTGTTAGGGTTTTCAGCTTCTATTCAGTTCTAGACACATTGTAGCCTCTATATAAAGGCATTATAGGACTTAGCATAGTTCTTGTTCTTGATTTTTCTCCTTTTTCACAAGCTTTGTAAATCCAGTTTATTAAGGAATATAAATGGTTTAAGTGTTTGTTGATGAGAAAGATTGAGTTCCTTTTACATTTTATGTTGATTTAATTTCATGTTGAGTTTGGTTTAAGTTTCAGCAAAGGTTTTCAAAATTCCAAGTTTCTGTTTTCTTTTTAAGCTTTTTTCTCAAATCTTAAAAGTCATACAAATCTGATACAATGGTGATTGAGTGTGTTGGTGTGATGGTATTTGAGCTTGTGTATGCCCATAACACCATGGCTTGTTCTGGTGTAGTGGGTACCCAAGTTTAAAATAGCCATTGGTTTGGTCATTTCCTATTTTTATCTTATCATATCCTTACCCACAAGCTAAAGCTCTCTTCTAGCTTAATCTATAAGCTAGGAGCAAGCCTTAAGCTTTTTACACAGCTTTTCCCTTTTCTCTCTTAGCAGAAAAAAAGGAACCAATCCTATTCATTTTTTTTGTTAAGCAAACTTCATCAGAACCTCAACAAAGTTCAGCACAAGCCCGGGCTTGTTTGGAGGTGGTTTTTCAACCACTAAGGGTCCTGGATGTAGGACCCTTAAGGTGGCTCCTTGCTTCTTATTTCAATTTTTAGTTTTCTGAAAATATTATGTGTTTAAGTGATTATTGCATGAAAGTTGTTAAGTGATTGTTATTGTGCTTGTTATTGCTTCCTTGTTTGATTATATGCATGTTAGTTTGAGTTTGATTCAGTTTGATTGAGTTTTGATAAGATTTGCTTTGTTAATTTTTTCATTTTCATAGTTTAAAGGGGTGTTTGGATCAGTGTTTTAAATAGTTTAGATTGTTTAGAATCAGCTTGTAGACTTGTTATACACACTCTTTGGGTTGTCAATAGGTCTTAGGCTAGCTTGGTTTTTAATTTGAGTAGGTTTTAAACCATATGCATGCTTGAAAATTGGTTTAAGTGGTGAAAATCAGTTAAGTCTATTGTCTGCTTGTTTTGCCTGAATTTGTGCATCCATATCTTGTTGGCTGTTAGATTATAGGCTGTTTAAGGTTTGTGTGTTGCTTGTATGCTATTTTGTGTGAGTGTATGCAAGATCTTGGTGTTTAAAATCCATTTGTGTGCAAGAAAGTAAGGGTCATTTGTGTTCATCAGAAACATAAGCTATTCAGCAACTTGTCTTGACTTTGTGTGTTTGATTCTTGCTAAGTGATCCTTGATTTTGTGTTTGTGTTGACTCCTTGTACTCAACAGAGTACAAGGGTGCCCCATTGTCCATAAATCATCAACAATATACCAAGATCAAGCCCCTCTTGATCATCATTGCACTTGTGAAGATATCAAATGAACACACCCTTGTGTTCATCAGAAAGTTGAGCAAAACCTGGGCACGTTTTTGGATTTGTAGAGCTTAATTCTTGGTTAATTTGGATTGTGGTTGTGTTTCTAAGCTTAACAAGATTACTGGATTAAGTTAAAAAAAAAAAAAAGTTTGCAAAAAGCTCACCTTGCCTGGGCTCGAACACGCGTCCTTGCTTTCCAAGGACTAACGTGTTAACCAGTGATCTAGATGGCTTTTTTACGTTATAGCTTCATTTCATTAGATACTTAAGAAGTGTTTGTTTTATAGCTTATTTGGTTAACAGCTTTTAAATAAGCATTTCCTGGCTTATTTCTTTGAGGATTTAACTGTTTAGCATTTTCCCTAGGATTGTATTAGTGTTTTTGACTTTTCTGAGCAAAAAGTAGATTTTTCCCTTTATTAACTAATTTATTAGGATTATTTTAAGTTTTTATTTTAAAAAGTCATTAAAAAATAGAAAAAGGTATATTTGAAAAAATAGTTTTTAGGTTTTTTCATATTTTTGAGGTTTACAGCTTTTTAAGTTTTCAATTTAGCTTATTTTTGATTTTATAGGATTTTAGGGTTTTTAAGCAACTTTAAAATTCAATATAAAATTATTAAATAGGTTTCAGAAAATTTGGATTGCATTTTTGTTTTAGTTACATTATTTAGGATTTTTGGTAATTTTTTAGAATTTATTTACAAACTTTTTATTTTTTTTTGAATATTTTAATATTATTTTATTATTAAAAATTGAAGTTTGATTTTTTTAGTTTTTACATTTTTCCTAGGTTAAGGACACTTAATTAGGAGTTTTGTCACTTTCCAAATATTTTTTAGACTTTTCAATTAATTTCTAGAATTAATTTAAGATTTAATAGATTTTAATAGTTTTTAAGTGTTTAAAAATAGTTTAATTTGGTTTTAAAATTTTTAAAAATAATTTTTAGCTTAATTAGGATATTTTTGAGGTTTACAAACTATTAGATCTTGTTTAGGGCTTTATAATAATTAAAAGTGATTTTTAGGGCTTTAATTAGCATTAAAAAGTCATTATCTAATTAATTAAAAGGATTTAGCAAGTTTGGATTTTTTGTAAACCCTTAGAATATTATTGGGGATTTTTAGGAATTTTTAGGAATTTTTAGGTTAAAATTTTAATTTTGGCACTATTTACGGTTTTACGTGTTCGCCTTTTTCGTCGTAGTTTAATTCGTTTTAGTTACCGTCTTTCTCTCTTAATCCCATTTCTTTCTCAATCATATAATCACAAACATTAATCAACTCTTAACACAACGCACTTGCCTCCTCGAGAACGAACTCACTTAGGGTCATTCACACACGGTTTTCCTAAATCGTCGTGCTTACTTGCCCTATTTATTGCTCTTTTCCTAAAGAGTGGTAAAAACTCCAACATCATTTTGGCGCCGCTGTCGGGGAGGCGTGTTGTGTTTTGGTTGAACAATTGCTATTTTTATATATAGCCATAATAGCTAATTGTATTAGTAGCACTCTACTAATACGTATTATCGGTTTTTTGTTTTTTGTGTGAATACTATTACTATATTGTATACGTAGAACAATAAATTAACAAGTACTCCAAATACGTGAGAAATCACAACCTTGACTTGGGAGGTCATTACCCGATCATTGTATTCGAATCTCAAACCAAAGAAAAAGGCAAAAATAGATAAATACTTTCGAGAAGCTCGATTTTGATAAATACAAACTATAAGGTGGGTATAAGGCGGTTGTATTTCACGACCTAAAGGAAAAAGGCTCTTAAGTGCTTCGCGCCGCCTCGTTTCCTCCGCTTGCTTGTGTGTATTTTGATTTTGAGAGCTAATCGAGGGTTTTGCCGCCCAAAGTATTACTTAAGTATCATATATATTTTCTTGGTTTCTATTGATTAAACCCTCTTGAACGATTTGGTGTTCCACCATCGTTCTAAAGTCATCGAAGGAGTTCACTTCACGTGATCGTTTTCATTCCTTGAGGCTTCTTTAATCGAGAGATTTGATTAAGGAGGAGATTTGTAAATTTTGGTCTACTTAATACATTCCAAAAAATCCAAAAAAAGTAAAAACAATCAAAAACCACAAAAAAATTGAAAAAGTAAAAACACCAAAAAGAATCTTCTTTGCTCGCCTTCTCGTTGTACGTGACGTTTATGCAAACTCGCTCTAAAGCAAGACGTGCTCGTAAACGAAGAAACAAATCAATCACTCCTTCTAGTGAGGAGTCTCCTATTGACGAACCCATTGTAGTGAAAGAAGCACCCATGGCTAATCGAACTATGATGGAGTTGCTTCAAGCACCCACCGAGGGTTATGGAGAAGCGATTGTGATTCCCGCTATCCTTGCGGAGAATTTTGAGGTTAAGACGGGTTTATTGTCCATGATTCAAAACAACAAGTTTCGAGGTGACGAAAAGGACAACCCTCATAACCACATTCGCCAATTTAATCGTCTCACCGCCACATGCAAGTTTAAGGGCGTCTCAAACGACTCGATTAAGATGATGCTTTTTCCGTATTCCTTAGCGGGGCCCGCAAAAATTTGGTTAGAGAAAGAGCCACCCAATTCTATATTGACGTGGAAGGATCTCGTTTCAAAATTCGTGAACCAATTTTTTCCGCCCTCTAAGACTACGCACTTGAAAAACGAGATTTCAAAGTTTTCACAAGAGTATAATGAGAGTTTTTCAACGGCTTGGAATAGGTTTAAGGAAATGTTGCACGAATGTCCTCATCATGGTTTTTCCGACTTGCATCAAATTGACACGTTTTACAATGGCTTGAACGATCATGAGCGTGATTATCTTAATGCCGCCGCGGGTGGTAAATTTTTGTGTAACACGGTCGAGGAAGCATTGTTAATCATTGAGAATAGGTCTAAGGTGTATAGTCCTCGTAGCACGTCAAGTGTTCGTAAGACTTCGTCTTCGTCTTCGCCTTCATTGTCACACACCGTTGATGCTTGCCAAATCGAGGCTAATTTGGAGAACAAGATTTTTGATAAGTTGAAAGGATTGTTAATTGAGTTTAAAGTTGGTGAACAACCCGCTCCCGCTACGATTAAAGCGGTTGAGGTTTCTTGTATGTATGGAGCTCACGATTATTCCGAGTGCATTACCAACGGTGGTAACACTTCGAGTGCCTTCGCGGCCGCGGGAACTTATAACCAAAACGGTCAAGTTCCTCGCACTAATCAATTGACTCCACCGGGTTTTCCACCAAATCAAAATGCTAACAATTATCGAAACAATCAAGTTGGTTACCAAAGTAATCAAAGGAACAATTTTAAGGGTAATAACAACTATGGGAATCAAGGGAGTAGTAGTAGCCAATTGCAAAATCAAAATCAAAACCGTAATTTTCAAAACACGAGTCAAGGTCTTCAAAATGTTTACACTAAAGAACTTCCAATGGACTTTTTGAATTACGCCACGGAAAATGATAAGATTTTGGAAAACATACAAGAGCAATTGGCTAGTCAAGCTAGGGACACGGCTAAAAACACCAAAGAGTTGGCTAACTTTGTGAAAGAAAATCTTAACATGAGGAATGAATTGAAAAATGATTTTGCCAATCAAATTCGAGGTCAAAACAATAAGATTGAGCAAAGTCATGCTAGGCTTGAACAAAGAATTGACCAAAAAGCCGCTAGTCAAGATTTGAAGTTTAATAGTCAAGATGCTAAGCTCAATGCAATTTTAGAAGCCGTCATGGGGAACAAAGCCTCTACTTCGAGTGGTCTACCTAGTAACACCGTTTCAAACCCGAAGGGAGAGATGAAAGTGATTACCACACGAAGTGGTAAGACACTTAAAGAACCGACTCCTCATCCAATTACTCCAACGGTGGAGGAAATTGAGGAAGAACCCGAGGTGGTGGTCGAAAAGGAGCATATTTCAAGCCCACAAAGTACCGCTCATGCCACACCTACGGTCGACCCTTTACCAACATTGGAAACCGAGATTCCAAAGGCTAGGCCTATACCCCAACCCACACCACCCTTGCCTTACCCATCGAGACTTAGGAAGGAGAAACGACAAGAGCGCGACAACTACCTATTTGAGATTTTTATGAAAATGTTTCGTGAGTTGCACCTTAATGTGAGTTTCGCCGATGCTTTGGTCATGATGCCTCGATTTGCCGCTAACTTTAAGAGTATGTTGAACAACAAGGAGTAATTACACCAAATGTCTAGTTGTTCATCGGTATATCTTAATCGCATACCTCAAAAAGTCGGCGATCCCGGTAAATTTTTGATCCCTTGTGCAATTCAAGATAAGGAAGAATGATTGGCCGACCATTAACTTGATGCCACTTGCAATCTTCAAGTCGCTCAATCTTCCTAATCTTACTCCTTCACGAATGTCTATTGAGTTGGCCGACCATTCCACGATTCTCGCATGTGGTTTGGCGGAAGACGTTTTTGTGAATGTGGGGAAGTTCTACTATCCCGTAGACTTTATCGTTGTTGATATCCCCACGGATCCTCAAGTTCCTCTTATTTTAGGTCGTTCGTTTTTAGATACGTCTATGGCTTTGATTGATGTTCATGCTAGAAATATCACCTTACGTTTCAACGACGAGGAACTTGTTATAAACGCAACTCAAAATTCTCAACTTTCTCATGTTTATTCCGTTGCAACCATAAACCTCGTTGATATGATCGACGTGGTTTGCGAGGAATTTTCACAAGAAGTTTTAGGGTTTGGTGATGAAGAAACTAGTGGCAATCCCACTATGTTAGATCCAATTCTTGATAACTCGACACCAACCTTCACTCCTTTCGAAGGTGGTGGTTTTACGTTGGAAGAATTCGATGTTCCACGTACTTGTGACGAAGACCTCGACAACGATAAGGACTTCTCGATTATCAAGGATTTTCTCAACGATTTCCCATTTCCTCCACCCGAGGAGGTTATGAATATCGAGCCCAAATCTTCACTTGAGGAACCACCTATCCTCGAGTTGAAAGATTTACCTCCTCACCTCGAATATGTCTATTTGGAGGAGGACGACAAGTTGCCGGTTATTATTGCGAAGGATCTTTCGAATGATGAAAAAACCACACTTGTCGATGTTCTAAAGGACCACAAAGGGGCGATTGCGTGGAAGTTATCTGACATTAAGGGAATTGATCCCAAGTTTTATACCCACAAAATCTTATTGGAGGAGGATT
This sequence comes from Glebionis coronaria, assembly GCA_025667525.1. Classification (NCBI taxonomy): domain Eukaryota; kingdom Viridiplantae; phylum Streptophyta; class Magnoliopsida; order Asterales; family Asteraceae; genus Glebionis; species Glebionis coronaria. The sequence continues at coordinate 180,657,451 of CM046882.1, forward strand.
TGAAGCCAACAATCCAAAGTCAAAGGAGTGTGAACCCCAAAATTCACGATGTCATTAAAAAGGAGGTCCTTAAACTCCTTGACGCGGGAATGATTTACCCTATTTCCTATAGCCCTTGGGTGACTCCTATTCATTGTGTCCCTAAAAAGGGAGGGATGACCGTTGTGCCAAACGATGCCAACGAGTTAATTCCCACTAGACTCGTGACCGGATGGAGAGTGTGCATTGACTATCGAAAGTTGAATGAAGCCACTCGAAAAGACCATTTTCCCTTGCCCTTCATGGACCAAATGTTGGAGCGTCTTGCGGGAAACGATTTCTATTGCTTTTTAGATGGTTTTTCCGGTTACTTCCAAATTCCCATCGATCCTCGTGATCAAGAAAAAACTACGTTTACGTGTCCATATGGAACGTTTGCCTATCGTAGAATGCCATTCGGACTTTGCAATGCACCGGGAACTTTTCAACGATGCATGATGGCTATTTTTCATGATATGATCGAGAAGACGATGGAAGTCTTCATGGATGACTTTTCCGTGTTTGGTGATTCTTTCACTTCGTGTTTGTCGAACCTTGAGAGAATGTTGAAACGTTGTGAGGAAACCAACCTTGTGCTCAATTGGGAAAAGTGTCATTTTATAGTTAAGAGTGGAATCGTCTTAGGGCACAAGGTCTCGAAAGCGGGGATTGAGGTAGATCAAGCTAAGGTAGACGTCATCGCCAAATTACCTCATCCCAAAACCGTCAAGGGAGTTAGGAGTTTCCTAGGCCACGCGGGCTTTTATCGTCGATTCATCAAGGACTTTTCATAGATTTCTCGACCCATTACACATCTTCTTGAAAAAGAGGCACGTTTTGTCTTTGACGAAGATTGTGTACGAGCCTTTGAGATCCTTAAGAGGAAACTTACCGAAGCTCCCATTCTTGTTGCTCCCAATTGGAATCTCCCCTTTGAGCTTATGTGTGATGCTAGTGATTACGCTATAGTGGCCGTTTTGGGGCAACGTCATGATAAGCACTTCTTGCCTATTCACTATGCTAGCAAGACGATGACCGAGGCTCAACTTAAATACACTACAACGGAAAAGGAGTTCCTCGCCGTGGTGTATGCATTTGAGAAATTCCGACCATACCTCGTCTTGACAAAATGCATAGTGTATACGGACCATTCGGCTATTAAGTATCTCATGGCAAAGCAAGATGCTAAGCCGAGATTACTTCGTTGGATTCTCCTCCTTCAAGAATTTGATCACAAAATCGTTGACAAAAAAGGAGCTGAGAATCTAGCAGCCGATCATCTCTCTCGTTTGGAAGATCCTCACCAAAGTGTTTACGAGCCCAAGGAAATCACCGAAACATTTCCGCTCGAGACACTTGGTGTAGTGAATTCTAAGCTTGATTCTTCTACCCCATGGTTTACGGATTTTGCAAATTACCATGCGGGTAACTTCATCATTAAGGGTATGACGACTCAACAAAAACGGAAATTCTTTCGTGACGTCAAGTTCTACTTTTGGAACGACCCTTACTTGTTTTGAACTTGTGCGGATCAAATCATCCGACGTTGTGTATTTGGCACCGAAGCTTCTAACATCCTTAGAGCTTGCCATGAGGGACCCACGGGTGGTCACCACGGTGCTAATCTCACGGCTAAGAAGGTGTTTGATGCCGGCTTCTTTTGGCCTACTGTTTACCGAGATGCACAAGATCTTGTGAAGTCGTGTGATGCATGCCAACGACAAGGAAAAGCCTCACAAAAAGATGAAATGCCACAAAATATCATTCAAGTATGTGAGATCTTTGACGTTTGGGGCATAGACTTTATGGGGCCGTTCCCATCATCTCGTGGTAATAAGTACATTCTCGTTGCGGTTGACTACCTTTCTAAGTGGGTGGAGGCAAAGGCCTTGCCCACCAATGATGCTCGTGTGGTAGTCAAGTTTTTGAAGCAATTGTTTTCTCGGTTTGGAACCCCTCGTGCTATCATAAGCGATCGTGGAACCCATTTTTGTAATGACCAATTTGAAAGGGTTCTAAGGAAATATGGGGTTACACATCGTCTTTCTACGGCTTATCACCCACAAACGAGTGGGCAAGTCGAGGTTTCAAACTGAGCTTTGAAGAGGATCTTGGAGAGATCCGTTGGGGAAAACCGACAATCTTGGTCGGATAAGTTAGACGATGCTTTATGGGCCTTTAGGACCGCTCATAAGACGCCCATTGGGTGCACTCCCTATAAGCTTGTGTATGGAAAGAATTATCACTTTCCTATCGAATTAGAACACAAGGCTTATTGCGCCCTAAAGCATTGTAATGATGATATGGAGACCGCGGGAAAACACCGGAAAATGCAATTAAATGAATTGGATGAATTGAGGGATATTGCTTATGGAAATTCATTGATTTATAAAGAGAAAACTAAAAAGATGCATGATTCTAAAATTAAAATCCGGGTTTTTAACATTGGGGATCAAGTTTTGCTTTTTAATTCAAGATTGAAAATCTTTTCCGGTAAATTGAAATCCCGTTGGTCCGGTCCATTTACCGTGACTCAAGTATTTCCGTATGGGACCATCGAGCTAGCTCAAGATGATGGTCCTAACTTCAAGGTGAATGGACATAGGTTGAAGCACTACTTTGGCGGGGAAGTTCCATCCTTGAACTACCTCGACCAAGTCACCTTCCCCAATGATAATTAGTATTGAGGGGATCGAGTCGAGCTCATGACTCGGTAATCAAAAACAAGGTGCCTCGTGGGGGAGTCCCATGCTTATCCTATGTACATATTATCGCTTTCTAATGTAGCTTACGTGTGGGGATTTGTGCCCTTCAAACTTTTGTTCCGTGGTTGTTTGTGAATTGTGGTTTTTAGATCATGATCTTCACGATTGGAGCCTCTCGTGTTCGTTTTATGGGAGCACTCGATCGTTTGCTTTGGAGACATTTCTCAATATCCATGATATATCCTTTTGATGTTCTAACCTTAGGTTTTTAGCACACTTCATAAACGGCTATTAATTTATTGGTTACACCCTTTCCATGCTAGATTAGGCATTCGACTACGTCTCTTGTATGGGGGTGTTTGCACCCCTAGACTCGAAACATTGAGGACAATGTTTAACTTTAGTATGGGGGGTGAATAGATACTTGCCTTGCTAAACCTTCACGCTTTCCAAAGTTTATCGTTTTGTTTATCGTTTTGTTGCAAAATAAGGCTAAAAATGGCAAAATTTTAAAATTTTTCTCATGTTTTATAAGTGTTTGAAGACACGAATGTAGATTTTCCGATGGCGAGAATAAGAGTAATTTTTGACTCGACCGTGCGTGTTGAGCACTTAGCTTTGATTCCTTAACTACACATTAGGCTAAGTCTCTTAAATGAGGACGAGAAATGATAGAGTTAATTATAAGTTACTATGCTAAACGTAGAGTACTCGTATTCTTTCAAAAACTCATGTGTTCTCGTTGTTTGCTTATTCTCCCGTCGCATGTAAATACTTTTTGCTTAATAAATATTGACTTAGCGGATTAGTTAGGATTGTTGGGTTTCTAGTCTTTTCTAGTAGCTTCTGTGTAATTAAATTGGGAAGACATTAAGGTATCGCCAGCGTCACGGTTTTGAAGTATTGGCACCCTAATAATCGAAAGCTTCACCCAATAATAAGATTTCAAGTGCTCACCTAAATCTAGCAAACAATTTGAAGCCCCACAAGGCCTAAAATCTATGCAAAAATTGAAAGTGAATCAAGCCTTAATCTTCGAAGCTTTAAAGATCCAAAATTCGCTTTAGCGTGAGGATATACGTCTTTGGCTAATAAAACCACCGATGAGGCGGATAATAAAAGGCAATGCAAGACCGAAGTCATAATAAAAGCTTCATGGCGAAGTTGAATAAAAGATGGAGGTAAACCAAAGATAATAAGGCCCTTCCGTTAGGGGGCGTATAAAAGTCTTGGTAATAAGTCTCATGTTCAAAACCGTTATAAAACCGTGTTTATCGATTCTTCTTGTCAACTTAATTTTTTAACATCGTTGTCTATTAGGAGGGGTTATTGATTTGATGGTCTTATTTACACCGTTAGGACTCTATTTTTAGACCTAAATCTCTATTATCGCATAAGTCAAACAATGTATCCTCGTGAAACATTCAAGACAAAATAAAATATAAGAGATACAACTTAGGAATAATGGGAGGATAAGTACGTGATTAGGGCATATGAGTAGTGTTAGCATTACTAACTTATAATGACAATGATCTCGTTACACTCTTAGCATGGAATTAGAGTGAAAATCGAGGACGATGAAATTATTTCTAACGAAGCATTCACGTGTTCTTATTCTATGAACCTAAACGTCCCATTTTGCGATGAAAATCATACATTATGTCTATAACACAAGTAGTAGTAATAGTAGTAGTGTAGCTAGTTTATCGTTTGATAAAGTGAATAAAAGTGGATTTTGGAGATGCTACGATACTTTATTCTAGCATTGCGTGAGGGCACGGCAATGGTTTAGTATGGCGGAGTGATGAGACTGCTTTTATACATAGTCTCATCGTCCAAATTGGGCTTTAAATGCATAAAATATCATCAAAATACCCAAATATATGCTTGTGTTTGTTGCTTGTGTATTTTAGGTACGGATATTGAGAAAATGACAAAAGATCACAAGAATCATGCAAAAACGAACACGGGAAACAAAGCCGCACGATGAACCAAGCCCTAATGAAGAATTTTCCAAAGTCAACCCTTGAAGAATTGAAGAATTATGAAGATTGGTCCTCCAAGTTTGAAGAATTGACACTTTATACCCTTGTATCTTCATAATTATAAGTTTGGTCCCTAAAGTTTGTCAAAATTACAAAAAGGACCCTTAACTTTGAAGAACTGGCAAATTTAGTCCCTCAACAAAACTAAATTGTCAATATTGGTCCTCCAAGAAGTCAACAAACAAGTTAAGGCCTTGAAGTATGAAGACATGTCAAAAACAGCCCTTGAAGATTGCCAAAATCACACTTATAGTCCATAAAACAAGTTTCAAAACTTGTTGTGCCAAAACTGCCAATGTTCAAAAGTTGATATGTGTTAAATGGGCGTTGATATCCATTTAATACAACATGCACAAAGTTGAAAAGATAAGGGGGCATTCCTGCCAGACAACCTAAGACAAACCCTCCACTCACAAGCTGACACCTCACCCACTCACACCCATTACCCAATCAAAACGCCCCTTTCTTCCATGTCACCTCTCCACTCACTTAAACTGATTTAATTAATCAGTTTAACCCTTCCCTCCAAACACAAAATTTAAATAATTAAACCCCCAAACTGGATTAAACCCGTCCCTAATCCACCCTTAAACCCTAATTTTTCCCAGGAAGAACATCAATTAAATCAAAGGGTTTTTGGGTAATTATTTCCAGAGCATTGATTAAACACCACTTAAACCCAAAACCACCCTTAAACTCTCATCACCATCACCTCACATGCTTGTGTAACCCTCCCCTGCCCCACTATTCACTCTCAAACAAAAAACTTGGCAGCAAATCAACATCCCACAACAATTTCGTGTTCTCAAAGGCTAAATGGACGTCCAAGATCTCTTTTTCATCACTGGCATCTCAGCTACAAGCCAAAGATCTTCACATGGCTTATTTTTGACTAAAAATTCAAAAATCGTCCAAGGGCAAGATTGGAAGTTCAAGTGTTAGGGTTTTCAGCTTCTATTCAGTTCTAGAATCACATTGTAGCCTCTATATAAAGGCATTATAGGACTTAGCATATGTGACAATCCGTCAGTTTCAGGTCGTTATTTTAATCTCGACTATTAAATATTATATGTTTACTTTAATGAGAATTTTAAATTATCGATTAACCGAGAAGGTTATGGCTTGAAACTTAATATAAGAATGTCGTTTCGATGAAGACCGACAAGAAAAACATTAAGTATCGATAATATATTCTCAAATTTATCATATGAATGATTTTATTATATTTATTTTTATTTCTCGTATTTTGCGTTTTAACGAATGACGAGAACTACGAATGATCGCGATACTGACGGATGCCCAAAAATTTACGTTTTATTATCGATTGTCTCGATATTTAATATTTTCGACGTTTTCGATTTAATTACGTTTTAAGTCGTGTCGATGTAATATTATTATATTTAAGAAGCGTTTTAACTTTTAAAAAGTATTTTTACGAAACCCGAGTCCCGTAAATATTTTTAAAAATTTAATATTTACATTTTATACCCTTACAACTATTTAATCTCATTTTGGACCAAAACTATATCTTATTGGCAAAAACTACCCTCACCCCACTATATAAAAACTCCCCACTAACACAAAATCTCATTTTATTCATTTAAAATTTTTTTCATCCTCCCCTACTCTCTCTCTCTAACCCACGGCTCAAACAGCACCACCAAAACCCATTTGATTTTCAAAATCAAGCTTGGATCCAAGAAAACTAAAACAAGACCCACTTTGCAAATTCAACAAGGATCATTTTGGTATAATTTTTATCCACATGCATTAACTTTTCAAAAATTTTATTTTTCTTGATGAACTAGTAGTGTTTGATCCATTTTTATGTTGTATATTAGTGTTAATATTATTATATTTGAGTGGGTTGTTGTTGCATGTTTATTATTTTAAGTGGGTAAATTTTTGGATGATCATCCAAGAGTGTTAGAGGTTAGATGGCTTGATGTAGATGATTGAAAGATGATATTAGAAGTATAAAAATTGTTAAAATGGGTTGAAAAATTGTTTTAGTATGATTTTTAGAAAGGTATTTTAGACCAGTAGGTAAAACGTAATTTTTAAAATTCTTACTGTTTGAAAATGATGAAACTAATAGGATAGGCTTGTAGAGGATTCTTTTAGCTTCGATTTGCCGCTTGAATGAGCTTCTAACTCATTCCGAGCGAAAAGTTATGCTACTTTTAGTATTCGTGTACCGGGAGACGGGTATCGGCACAATCCGAAAATTGTTGTCGATATTTGGATCGAATCTCGGGGACTATAGAATGAGTTTTAAAAATGTTCAAGTACTGATGTAAGTTGCTAAACCTCAGGTCATGAGTCTATTTTCAAACCCGAGTGTCGGTTTTATAAACGGAATTGTTTAGATAAGTCGAAATGGTTTTACAATTCAAAGACGTAAAACTGTCCGGTTTTTATAACACGAAGATGTGTCGGGCAGAAGGTCTTAGAAGTAATATTTTTGAATGAAACTTTTACTGAGTCTTATTCATATTATGTGTGAGTTTGTCACCAAGTTTCGTCGAAATCGGACATGTCTAGATAGGTTAGATTGGTGTGTACATTTGGAGTGTACATGCTGATTGGTATTTTGGACACGTAGTTCAATAATTATGTGGCGTGAGTTGAGTATTCGCCATTGGACATGGTAATTTACTCAAGTGTTAAGTCATTATATAAATGACTTGCCTACTGGTCCGAGGGAAGTAAAATGATAAGTTGACTTGCGTTGACTTGGCGTCTTATGATGGGTCAATATCGGAAGTGCAAGTGTTCAAAAGAATAGTGTTGAATAAAAAGGGTATAGTAATAACACTTGTATTATTAAAATTTTCGGGATTGTCTTGGTTTTTAAAATTTTGATTTTTATATTATTTAAGTATGATTTATACTTAAGTCGATTATTAACGAACGCGCCTTATTCGGTAGGTCGCGGTTTTCGTGTTTTAACGGGCATCACTAATCGTCGGCGATCGTCTCATTACCACTAATGGCTAAGGTGAGTCTATAGCCTCGCTCTTAACATGTTTACTTGTTTTATAAAACTCGCGAGGGGGATAACATGCTTGTTTTACTAAAATAAAAGGGGGCAACGAGAAGTTGTGGAAACCCTATTTTACTTGAAAAGTTGTTTTATTGAAATTTAAGGGTACAACGATAAGTTGTGGAAACTCTACTTATTGGAAAAGTATGAGTGCAACGAGAAGTTGTGGAAACCCTTATTATTGGAAAAGTATTTATTATAAATGATGGGAGCAACGAGAAGTTGTGGTAAACCCTCTTTGTTTTAAAATTGAACACAAAGGAACTTGATTGTATGCTTAGATGAAAGTTGTTATATAAGTTTGTTTTAGCCTTAAAAGACCCATGAATCGTGAATTGTTAATCGAAGTAACGCTAATGCCATGGATAGATCTATCGGGGTGACGCCCAGTCCGGTCGCGATTAGCTCTCGCGTGGTGTTGTGATGCACTAGTAATGAAACATCGGATGCATTGTATAAGAGAAATATACGCACTTGGCTAGGTGTGTTGGGCTGAAATAATATATGTTAACGTTCAATGTCACGAGGCTTATGGAAATAACAACGATAATTATGTCCGTACAACATAATTGTCTTTTAATGAATTACTAACCATGGAAGGTTATTTTTCATACTTGTGTTCACTCTATTTAAATTAAACTCTATAGATTCACTCGGCAAATTTTGCTGACTTTTTAAGCATGTTTTATCTCAGGTCCATATTGAAGGCACTCGAGGAAGGCGGTTTCGTGAAGCTTGCATATTTGAAATGTTTTGGCCCACTTTTCTAAAACATAACCATTCAAATAACTTTTATCATTTATAATAATTTGTAAAACTTTTGAATCATCTGGGACCGTGTATGATATTTTATCTTGATTAAATGAAATTGAATGGATGTTTATTAAAACGTCTCGTTTTGAGCCGTTTTCTATGATTATGAGATTGAACCATGATAGTAACACCCAATGACCCTTCCGCTGTTATGACTGAAATTGGGGGTGTTACAGATTGGTATCAGAGCTCAAGTTATAGAGAACGAAAAGATTTTCCAAAAATGAATTTTTGAAATCTTTTAACTATAACTGTTGCAAGCGAAACCTCCGAGTTTCCAATGGACGAGAATGATAGTATATATATATATATGGGATTATATATATGTTGTAATCTTTATCGATTATTTGAACTTGTGAATTACAAGGTATGTTTTCATTTATTTAATTATAAATGATAATTTTATATTTATACAAGATATTTATACGACGTCGATTGTCACGAAGCCACTCTAGTCATTTTAATGCTAGCGCCGAAGCTATTCCTGAAATGAATCCTGTTATTCTCGAGATTAACTAAGTTGTGGATAGACATGATCCCAACGAAACGGTTAATATTCTTGCTGATATTCTTCTGATTACGAGGATTTTGATTTCCTTGGTTCTTATTCTTGATTTATCGATTCGTTCATTTCGTTTAGCAAATTTAATTTGCCTTTTCATTAATCTTCGACATTATACTGTTTTGATAAAAACAAGTTTGTCTAAGATGGTACTATTGATTGTTAGGAATTGAGATTGATTCGTATGGTATTCACATGCCAACCAGGATTCCATATCATATCACTGATCATTTTCTGTTAAATCAGTTTCTTGTTTGTTTCGATCCTGATCTTTTGCGTTGAGCTGGCGATGCTTAAATAAAGTGATTTATAATCGTTGAAATAAATTGGCCATTTATTTGAATAAGGAAATTATAAATTGTTGAACTACAAATTTCTGAATCTTATTTGGAAGGACTTGATCAATCCATGGAATAATGATTCATAGATGTGTAGGCTTAAGCATATAGCATCTGCGTGATTAAACTCTTATTGAATTGTAATTCGTTTGCTCGATTCATTCTTTGATTTTGTTTCTTTAATTCTTGGATCATGAAATGGTTGTATTGAGGTTGTTCCAAAAGCACCAATTGAGGAGGATATCAAGCGTCTCTGAAAGACCTTGAAGAAATCTTCTTCTTTTGGGACCGAGGAGCTTTCTTAGCCATGTGAAATAACTAGTAATTCTTAGTAGAGTAGTTTATCAATTGTAGTATCTTCTCATTATTCCCTAACTAAACTGTGACAACAGTTAGTAGGACTAGTCTTTTAAGTTGTATGGCATTAGACGATGATTATCTATAATGTTTGACAATACGACCTGTACTAGTTTGTGATCAATGGAATGACTATCTTTTGATTCCTAATTCTACATCGTTCTATTATTTACCTTCTTTGCTTTCTCTTGTAAATTCCTGAGGTATAACGCAATCATTGAATGAATACTCATTATGATTTGATTCGTGTTGCACAAGAATCGTGCAGTCAATGAAAGCTAAGACTGAAGCACGAATGCGTCAAGTTATTAGTGAATAAGTTGCTGTATCTTTAGTTAAATTCATGGCCAACATGAATGATGGATCTAGAACTGGAGCTGGCGCTGCTGGAGCTGACGCTACTGGAGCTGGCGCTACTGGAGCTGGCACTATTGGAGTTGGCGCTACTGGAACTGGTGATGCTGATAGACCAGTGATTCCTGAAAATAAGAAGTGCAATTATACCTCGTTCATGAAATGCAAACCTCCAACTTTTAAGGGTACTGAAGGCGCTGTTGGGTTAATGCAATGGTTTGAGAAATTGGAATCCGCGTTTCGATTTAGTGGAAGTGAGGAAGGAGATAAAGTGATGTTTGCCTCTACTACTCTTCAAGGGCGAGCATTAACCTGGTGGAATGGAAGAATGGCATCATTGGGTATGGATGCTGCTTATGCTACACCTTGGGTCGAAGTAAGAAGGTGGATGACTGAGGAATTCTGTCCAAGGAGTGTTATTCAGAGGTTAGAACAGGAATTATATCAGCTAAGACTGAAGGGTACTGACATCGATGGATACACCAACAGATTCCATGAGCTTGCTCTACTTTGTCCAAACAAAGTTATCCCAGAATACTTGAAGGTAGAGCAGTATATTCGAGGCTTACCGACCAACATCCGTGGGGATGTAACCTCATCTAAACCTGCCAATATTGATGAAGCTGTTCGTATGGCCTACCAACTAATGGGCCAAATCATCCAAGACAAGGCTGATGGTGTTTCTGAAGGCAACAAAAGAAGAGCTGAAAATGACAGTGATGATCGTGGTGATAACCGTCAATCTCACAACAGAAATCAAAACTGAAGGAGGGGTAATGCTAATGCGATGACTGAAGCTGCAACTGCTGATAAGGGAACCAGATGTCAACGCTGCAAGAAGTCTCATACTAGTGAATGTGCTAAGTGTGGAAAGTGCAACAAGTTAGGTCACAAGGCTGAAGACTGTTGGGGACCAGGAAAGAAGGGAGTGACGTGCTTTAACTGCCAAGGTAAAGGTCACCTGAGGAACCAATGTCCTCAACCTCCGAAGAATGTACGTGGTGGAGATAACCAGGGAAAAGCTTATCAGTTGGGTGAAGCCGAAGCGAAGCAAAACCCGAAAGTTGTCACTGGTACGTTTTTACTGAACAACCGTTATGCTACAGCTTTATTTGATTCTGGTGCGGACCAAAGCTTTGTGTCTACAAGTTTTAGTACCTTAATTGATAACAAACCGGTCGAATTAGGCACGAGTTATGAGGTAGAACTATCTGATTGATGTGTTATTCGACCGAGCTCGTCGTTTGTAGAACTCCCATTCTTTTCGTTAAGAAGAAAGATGATTCATTTCGTATGTGTATCGATTACCGAAAGCTGCATAGGCTAACGATCAAGAATCGTTACCCATTTCTTTTAGTTGATGATCTATTTGATCAACTTCGAAACTCTCGTGTTTTCTCATAGATTCTGGTGTTTTCTCCGAGATTGGTCTTTGTTTCACTTATCATTAACTTCGCATACGCGAGGAAGATATTCCTATTACGGCGTTTAGAACTTGTGATGATCATTATGAGTTTAGGGTTATGCCTTCTGGTTTAACCAATACATCTGTTGTATTCATTGACTTAATGAATTGTATGTGTAAGCCGTGACTTGATAAATTCGTAATCATTTTCATTGATGATATTCTAATCTGCTCTAAGAGCGAGGAAGAACATGCCGAACACTTAGGGATTATCTTGAACTTTCTAAAGAACGAAAAGATGTACCTAAAGATTTTAAAGTGTGATTTTTGGCTCTGTTCTGTGCAACTTCTCTGTCAGGTGATTGACAAAAGTGGCATACATGTTGATTCTGCGAAAATCGAAGCCATCGATGATTTGAATGTTCCAACTATTCCGACTGAAGTACGACAAATTCTAGGTTTGGCTGGTTATTACTGAAGGTTTATTAAAGGATTCTCTTTGATATCAAAACCATTAACTAAGCTAACTAAAAAGGAATGACCCGTATGTGTGTGGCATTGATGAAGAGAAAGCTTTTCAGACTATGAAAAGAAAACTCTGCGACACGCCGATCTTGTTGTTACTTGAAAGAAGTGAAGATTTTGTTGTTGATAGTGATATATCTCTTGAAGGATTTAGAGCTGTTTGATTTGTATATGCTTGTAGGAAGCCTAGGAAGAATGAGGAAACTGCACAACCCATGACTTGTAATTGGGTGCGGTGATTTTACTCTTCGTCTATTGAGACATTAATTGTATGGCACTAAGGTACGGTATCCACCGATAGTAGGAGCCTACAATGTATTCTGGATTAAAAGAGGTAAATAAGCCTTTAAGTGATTACGATTGTGTTATTCGTTATCATTCGTGAGGTAGGAGCAAATTACAATGGATTCATTGTTAAGCTCTTGAAAACTCAGTCTGAATATGACTCGATTTCTGTCAATGTTGATTGATTGACTCTGCTCATTTTATTCCGATAAATAAAATGATCGTGCGAACTAAGGATCGTTTGTGAACCACTCGTAGTAGACATAGAAGTTATGATAATGTGAAGCGAAAACCTTTGAAATTCGAGGTAGGTGGAAAAGTTATGCCAAGTTATCACCATGAAGAAGGTGTTATGTATTTTGGAAAACGTGGGAAGTTAAGTCCCCGTTAGTTTGGACCATTCGAGATGATATCGATGGAAGGTCCGATGGCATGAAAACTTAAATTACCTCGAGAGCCGCAAGGAATTCACGATACTTTTCATATGTCGAACCTAAAGAAATTTCTTCTCGACAAAGATCTTATTATCTCTCTTGATGAAGTATGAATCGACAGTAAGTTGCATTTCATCAAAGTACTTGTAGATATTATCGATAAGGAAGTTAGGCAACAGAAACGAAGTCGAATTTTTATTGTCATGTGTGATGGAACTCTAGACGAGGACCAAAATACGTTTAACTCTTTGATTTCAACGAGCGATCGAGGAAGAACGCAAGTTGATCTTCGGGACGAAGATCCCAATTTGGTGGGGATAATGTGACAATCCGTCAATTTCAGGTCGTTATTTTAATCTCGACTATTAAATATTATATGTTTACTTTAATGAGAATTTTAAATTATCGATTAACCGAGAAGGTTATGGCTTGAAACTTAATATAAGAATGTCGTTTCGATGAAGACCGACAAGAAAAACATTAAGTATCGATAATATATTCTCAAATTTATCATATGAATGATTTTATTATATTTATTTTTATTTCTCGTATTTTGCGTTTTAACGAATGACGAGAACTACGAATGATCGCGATACCGACGGATGCCCAAAAATTTACGTTTTATTATCGATTGTCTCGATATTTAATATTTTCGACGTTTTCGATTTAATTACGTTTTAAGTCGTGTCGATGTAATATTATTATATTTAAGAAGCGTTTTAACTTTTAAAAAGTATTTTTACGAAACCCGAGTCCCGTAAATATTTTTAAAAATTTAATATTTACATTTTATACCCTTACAACTATTTAATCTCATTTTGGACCAAAACTATATCTTATTGGCAAAAACTACCCTCACCCCACTATATAAAAACTCCCCACTAACACAAAATCTCATTTTATTCATTTAAAAATTTTTTCATCCTCCCCTACTCTCTCTCTCTCTAACCCACGGCTCAAACACCACCACCAAAACCCATTTGATTTTCAAAATCAAGCTTGGATCCAAGAAAACTAAAACAAGACCCACTTTGCAAATTCAACAAGGATCATTTTGGTATAATTTTTATCCACATGCATTAACTTTTCAAAAATTTTATTTTTCTTGATGAACTAGTAGTGTTTGATCCATTTTTATGTTGTATATTAGTGTTAATATTATTATATTTGAGTGGGTTGTTGTTGCATGTTTATTATTTTAATTGGGTAAATTTTTGGATGATCATCCAAGGGTGTTAGAGGTTAGATGGCTTGATGTAGATGATTGAAAGATGATATTAGAAGTATAAAAATTGTTAAAATGGGTTGAAAAATTGTTTTAGTATGATTTTTAGAAAGGTATTTTAGACCAGTAGGTAAAACGTAATTTTTGAAATTCTTACTGTTTGAAAATGATGAAACTAATAGGATAGGCTTGTAGAGGATTCTTTTATCTTCGATTTGCCGCTTGAATGAGCTTCTAACTCATTCCGAGCGAAAAGTTATGCTACTTTTAGTATTCGTGTACCGGGAGACGGGTATCGGCACAATCCGAAAATTGTTGTCGATATTTGGATCGAATCTCGGGGACTATAGAATGAGTTTTAAAAATGTTCAAGTACTGATGTAAGTTGCTAAACCTCAGGTCATGAGTCTATTTTCAAACCCGAGTGTCGGTTTTATAAACGGAATTGTTTAGATAAGTCGAAATGGTTTTACAATTCAAAGACGTAAAACTGTCCGGTTTTTATAACACGAAGATGTGTCGGGCAGAAGGTCTTAGAAGTAATATTTTTGAATGAAACTTTTACTGAGTCTTATTCATATTATGTGTGAGTTTGTCACCAAGTTTCGTCGAAATCCGACATGTCTAGATAGGTTAGATTGGTGTGTACATTTGGAGTGTACATGCTGATTGGTATTTTGGACACGTAGTTCAATAATTATGTGGCGTGAGTTGAGTATTCGCCATTGGACATGGTAATTTACTCAAGTGTTAAGTCATTATATAAATGACTTGGCTACTGTTCCGAGGGAAGTAAAATGATAATTTGACTTGCGTTGACTTGGCGTCTTATGACGGGTCAATATCGGAAGTGCAAGTGTTTAAAAGAATAGTGTTGAATAAAAAGGATATAGTAATAACACTTGTATTATTAAAATTTTCGGGATTGTCTTGGTTTTTAAAATTTTGATTTTTATATTATTTAAGTATGATTTATACTTAAGTCGATTATTAACGAACGCGTCTTATTCGGTAGGTCGCGGTTTTCGTGTTTTAACGGGCATCACTAATCGTCGGCGATCGTCTCATTACCACTAATGGCTAAGGTGAGTCTATAGCCTCGCTCTTAACATGTTTACTTGTTTTATAAAACCCGCGAGGGGGATAACATGCTTGTTTTACTAAAATAAAAGGGGGCAACGAGAAGTTGTGGAAACCCTATTTTACTTGAAAAGTTGTTTTATTGAAATTTAAGGGTACAACGATAAGTTGTGGAAACTCTACTTATTGGAAAAGTATGAGTGCAACGAGAAGTTGTGGAAACCCTTATTATTGGAAAAGTATTTATTATAAATGATGGGAGCAACGAGAAGTTGTGGTAAACCCTCTTTGTTTTAAAATTGAACACAAAGGAACTTGATTGTATGCTTAGATGAAAGTTGTTATATAAGTTTGTTTTAGCCTTAAAAGACCCATGAATCGTGAATTGTTAATCGAAGTAACGCTAATGCCATGGATAGATCTATCGGGGTGACGCCCAGTCCGGTCGCGATTAGCTCTCGCGTGGTGTTGTGATGCACTAGTAATGAAACATCGTATGCATTGTATAAGAGAAATATACGCACTTGGCTAGGTGTGTTGGGCTTAAATAATATATGTTAACGTTCAATGTCACGAGGCTTATGGAAATAACAACGATAATTATGTCCGTACAACATAATTGTCTTTTAATGAATTATTAACCATGGAAGGTTATTTTTCATACTTGTGTTCACTCTATTTAAATTAAACTCTATAGATTCACTCGGCAAATTTTGCTGACTTTTTAAGCATGTTTTATCTCAGGTCCATATTGAAGGCACTCGAGGAAGGCGGTTTCGTGAAGCTTGCATATTTGAAATGTTTTGGCCCACTTTTCTAAAACATAACCATTCAAATAACTTTTATCATTTATAATAATTTGTAAAACTTTTGAATCATCTGGGACCGTGTATGATATTTTATCTTGATTAAATGAAATTGAATGGATGTTTATTAAAACGTCTCGTTTTGAGCCGTTTTCTATGATTATGAGATTGAACCATGATAGTAACACCCAATGACCCTTCCGCTGTTATGACTGAAATTGGGGGTGTTACAGCATAGTTCTTGTTCTTGATTTTTCTCCTTTTTCACAAGCTTTGTAAATCCAGTTTATTAAGGAATATAAATGGTTTAAGTGTTTGTTGATGAGAAAGATTGAGTTCCTTTTACATTTTATGTTGATTTAATTTCATGTTGAGTTTGGTTTAAGTTTCAGCAAAGGTTTTCAAAATTCCAAGTTTCTGTTTTCTTTTTAAGCTTTTTTCTCAAATCTTAAAATTCATACAAATCTGATACAATGGTGATTGAGTGTGTTGGTGTGATGGTATTTGAGCTTGTGTATGTCCATAACACCATGGCTTGTTCTGGTGTAGTGGGTACCCAAGTTTAAAATAGCCATTGGTTTGGTCATTTCCTATTTTTAGCTTATCATATCCTTACCCACAAGCTAAAGCTCTCTTCTAGCTTAATCTATAAGCTAGGAGGAAGCCTTAAGCTTTTTACACAGCTTTTCCCTTTTCTCTCTTAGCAGAAAAAAAAAGGAACCAATCCTATTCATTTTTTTTGTTAAGCAAACTTCATCAGAACCTCAACAAAGTTCAGCACAAGCCCGGGCTTGTTTGGAGGTGGTTTTTCAAACACTAAGGGTCCTAGATGTAGGACCCTTAAGGTGGCTCCTTGCTTCTTATTTCAATTTTTAGTTTTCTGAAAATATTATGTGTTTAAGTGATTATTGCATGAAAGTTGTTAAGTGATTGTTATTGTGCTTGTTATTGCTTCCTTGTTTGATTATATGCATGTTAGTTTGAGTTTGATTCAGTTTGATTGAGTTTTGATAAGATTTGCTTTGTTAATTTTTTCATTTTCATAGTTTAAAGGGGTGTTTGGATCAGTGTTTTAAATAGTTTAGATTGTTTAGAATCTGCTTGTAGACTTGTTATACACACTCTTTGGGTTGTCAATAGGTCTTAGGCTAGCTTGGTTTTTAATTTGAGTAGGTTTTAAACCATATGCATGCTTGAAAATTGGTTTAAGTGGTGAAAATCAGTTAAGTCTATTGTCTGCTTGTTTTGCCTGAATTTGTGCATCCATATCTTGTTGGCTGTTAGATTATAGGCTGTTTAAGGTTTGTGTGTTGCTTGTATGCTATTTTGTGTGAGTGTATGCAAGATCTTGGTGTTTAAAATCCATTTGTGTGCAAGAAAGTAAGGGTCATTTGTGTTCATCAGAAACATAAGCTATTCAGCAACTTGTCTTGACTTTGTGCGTTTGATTCTTGCTAAGTGATCCTTGATTTTGTGTTTGTGTTGACTCCTTGTACTCAACAGAGTACAAGGGTGCCCCATTGTCCATAAATCATCAACAATATACCAAGATCAAGCCCCTCTTGATCATCATTGCACTTGTGAAGATATCAAATGAACACACCCTTGTGTTCATCAGAAAGTTGAACAAAACCTGGGCACGTTTTTGGATTTGTAGAGCTTAATTCTTGGTTAATTTGGATTGTGGTTGTGTTTCTAAGCTTAACAAGAGTACTGGATTAAGTTTTAAAAAAAAGAAAAAAGAAAAAGTTTGCAAAAAGCTCACCTTGCCTGGGCTCGAACACGCGACCTTGCTTTCCAAGGACTAACGTGTTAACCAGTGATCTAGATGGCTTTTTTACGTTATAGCTTCATTTCATTAGATAAGCATTTCCTGGCTTATTTCTTTGAGGATTTAACTGTTTAGCATTTTTCCTAGGATTGTATTAGTGTTTTTGACTTTTCTGAGCAAAAAGTAGATTTTTCCCTTTATTATCTAATTTATTAGGATTATTTTAAGTTTTTATTTTAAAAAGTCATTAAAAAATAGAAAATGGTATATTAAAAATCTGAAAAAATAGTTTTTAGGTTTTTTCATATTTTTGAGGTTTACAGCTTTTTAAGTTTTCAATTTAACTTATTTTTGATTTTATAGGATTTTAGGGTTTTTAAGCAACTTTAAAATTCAATATAAAATTATTAAACAGGTTTCAGAAAATTTGGATTGCATTTTTGTTTTAGTTAAATTATTTAGGATTTTTTGGTAATTTTTTAGAATTTATTTACAAACTTTTTATTTTTTTGAATATTTTAATATTATTTTATTATTAAAAATTGAAGTTTGATTTTTTTAGTTTTTACATTTTTCCTAGGTTAAGGACACTTAATTAGGAGTTTTGTCACTTTCCAAATATTTTTTAGACTTTTCAATTAATTTCTAGAATTAATTTAAGATTTAATAGATTTTAATAGTTTTTAAGTGTTTAAAAATAGTTTAATTTTGTTTTAAAATTTTTAAAAATAATTTTTAGCTTAATTAGGATATTTTTGAGGTTTACGAACTATTAGATCTTGTTTAGGGCTTTTTAATAATTAAAAGTGATTTTTAGGGCATTAATTAGCATTAAAAAGTCATTATCTAATTAATTAAAAGGATTTAGCAAGTTTGGATTTTTTGTAAACCCTTAGAATATTATTGGGGATTTTTAGAAATTTTTAGGAATTTTTAGGTTAAAATTTTAATTTTGGCACTATTTACGGTTTTACGTGTTCGCCTTTTTCGTCGTAGTTTAATTCGTTTTAGTAACCGTCTTTCTCTCTTAATCCCATTTCTTTCTCAATCATATAATCACAAACATTAATCAACTCTTAATACAACGCACTTGCCTCCTCGAGAACGAACTCACTTAGGGTCATTCACACACGGTTTTCCTAAATCGTCGTGCTTACTTGCCCTATTTATTGCTCTTTTCCTAAAGAGTGGTAAAAACTCCAACATCAATGCTGAATATCCCATGTCCAAAGAAGTTTTGAAGAAAATGATAACAACACAGCTAGAGATAGACTACTCAAGTGAAGTGGCCAAAGATTTTATTAGATTTGTTTATTTCCAATTTGATAAGATTTGTAAGAATCCTCCTAGTTCTTAGTTTTTATTCGGAAACTTGATCATTAGAGTAGATATCAAGTTTAGGGGAGGATTGTTGGGAATAAAATGTAGCCAATACACTTGAACGCTGACAAGAGCAATCTGGACGTTGTTAAGAAGAAATCAAGCGTTAACAGGAAAAAGTCAAGCGTTGATAAGAAGAAGTCAAGCATTGATAGAAGACTTAGTCTACACGTATTATGTTTCTAGTTTGTTTCTAGTAAAGATATGATCAACAATGTATTTCTTATGTATATCTTTACCTAAAATAGTTGATACGTAGACTCTTGTACAAGGATCCTTAATCTATAAAAGGAGGCCTTTAGGTTTTAGTTTAATATACGTTGTAACACTTTCATTGTACGCAAGTTTGATTTATCAATCAAAGTGAAAGTTTGGTTTATATTGTTTTTGTGTTCTTGTTTAAGTAATAATTCTGCATAATACTTGAATTGTTACATATACAACGAAGTTTCTCTAAGTGTTTAACTTGATTTAATCTCGTTTACACAAGCTAAATCGATCTAAGTTCGGGATCAACAGTCTTGGGTGTAGCATGCGGTTGACACGGCTTCGGCCCAACTTGTTGATGCAAAAGTTGGTTGATCCTTGCTAGACCCGAATTAGGCTTAATTCGGGTTGGCTGGGCTCCGGCTCCTGCACCAAGTGAATCGTTTGGTTGGGATCCTGCACACTAAACAGCACGCGTTAGGCTTACCGTGGGAATGTTTCCCACGATTAGACTCCGGCATGAGAGTAAGTAATCGATTTAGGGTTTATGTGAGTTTAGAGTATGAATCGTAATACCTTTGTGGAACCCTTGAGGGTTCCTTTTATAGGCAGTGAAACCCTAATGGGCTTTCACTGATGCTTCGGCTCCAAGGAAGAGATAACCACCAGAATTAGAATGATTGTTATCTTCTAATTCTGGCAGTGAATATCCTCTTCCATTGAGATAAAGATATACCTAGACAGAATATTATTCTGTCTAACCCTATGTCGGCCGCTCCGGGCCGTGGGGCGCACACATGTGCGGTTACTGTTCATCCAAGCCCATAAGCCTGAATGACATTATTCCACCCATCTGTGATAGGCCGGATACGGGTAGTACTGGTGGGCCGGGTTCATGACCCGGTTGGGGACTATACGTCATCATGTCCCCCCAGTCTAGTTGTTACAGTCGTAGGTGTAACGTCTAGACTATCAAGGTGCTCTCCGGACATACCAAGGAAAGACCTAGGAAATGAAACATTAAAATTTGTTATTCTGGCCGCACGTGGCGACCCGTCGTAGGAATAGTTGATGAATACTACCTCAGCCGCACGCAACGACCGAGATAACTTAAATGTAACATTAAATACGGTCTTACGTAATAGCCGCATAACCTGACACAAGAATAAAAAACATTAATGATAGTCAACTATCCAGTCGCATGCCTGTAAAAGTGCACCATTAATTCCCACCCTTGAGCCACGCAAAACTGCTAAGAAGTGACCCGTGGGTCCCCCTCTGATTTTGCAGAAATGTCAGAAATCCTATCCATTGGATAGGCTAGGTGGCTGACACGTGTCGAATATCCATGGTACCTCGGAAACCGAGGCAACCCTATATAAGAGCTGGCATGCGTGTTTGTTATACACACAACTCACCCCTTCTTCCGCCATTGTTAATCTCAAGCTTTTATCTCAAAAATTTTTGCCTTCTTTTCCACGGATTTTCGTCGCCGCGGGTTAGATCATCACGCCTTTAAAAACCTTTTTATAAAACATGGTAAAGGACAGCCCCCTTATCACGGATGTCCTTAACGTGATGTCTGCGGAAAAATACCTCGACTTTCTGTCGAAGTATTATGTACCCGAAAGCGTACACCCCACCTATCCAGGTGATGGTGAAGCGATTACGGACGCACCGGCGGGGAAAGTAGGCATATATACACGCCTGATTGACTCGGCCAACTACCGTATACCCTTGTCCAAGTTCTTGGTAGACCTGCTGTTATATTATGACTTTCATATAACCCAACTTCACTGCATAGGGGTGTGTAAAATCAACCAGTTTGAGATTACATGCCATACCTGCGGAGTAACCCCCACCGTGAACATTTTTAGGGCTTTCTACTTTCCTCAGTTAGTGAATGGGTGGTTGTCGTTCAAGAAACGACCCGGAAATGCCCCCATGACATATAGGAAACCTCTAGACTCCCTTAAGAAATGGTACGACCATTACTTCTTTGTAGATGAGAAGGTGTTCCCCACCCCCTTCGTACTTAAAACCCAAGCCCCCAAAGACAATCCGCCCAAATCCAAAGATTATAGCAGCCGAGAACTGAAAATACTAGATACCCATCACACAGACTTCCATAGAGGGTTGCCGGAACATTTTCTGTGCTTAGTAGGGATAAGCCGCCGTTACTTTGGGAGGGATGACTTATACCCGTGCTTCTTAACGGAACAGGGAGAGGGTAGGTCCAATATATATGTTGTAGATTTGATTTGTCACACATGTGTAGAACTTTTACTAACCCATATACTGGTAAAAAAATCTTGCAGAGATGAACCTTCACGGACTAATCCGCCAGGGCGACCCCATGAAGGTAGCGGAAGGATTCCGGCCGTTGAAGCCGAATGAGCTCCCCTTGCTAGAAGCACTAGCCAACCGTACGATACCGCTCGAAGAGACATCCGAGCCTAGATCGGACGAAGAAGAGCCCGTCATCGAGAAATCCCCATTGGATTTCCACAATGAAGATGGCGAAGACCCATTGCTAGAGGGGGGAACCACCAATCAAGAAGAAGATAATGACCCCAATGAAGACACCACTCAGGCTTCCGGGTCCACCCCGTGTACCTCTAGAAAGAGAAAGACAACCAGGCGGGTCGCGAAGAAAATGGGGGAGGAGGTCGGAGTCGCGAATGCTCCCCCCAAGAAGCTGAGGAAAGACCACCCGTAGTACCAAGAAGGAAGTGGCACCACGACTGCCCAGGCCGACCCCACCCCGAACATGGAAGGGCCAGTTTTGCGAGTCGCCCCTGTGAGCACCGTAGCTCCTACCGGCCCAGACCCTGTCATTGGCACCTCGTAAGTACCCCCCCCCCCCCCCCCCCGTGAGTATGATTCATATCTTTGTATGATGCATAGACTAATATTGTTAAATAACAGGGCTAATCAGGCAGCCGTAGCGCAGGGGGAAAAAGGGAGAAATCCATCCCCCGCACCAACCAATAAGCCCCCATCACCTGCCGCCCCACACGCCAAGGAGCCGCGCCCCGAGGGGCCAGAAGAAAACCTGCGCTTAGCATGGAATCTATCAAGTTTGACACGGCTGGAGGCAGAATCCGAGTGTTCAGAATTTATCGAACACATCACCCCGCCTGCCCTCGCCCAAGATCTAGATGAATTAGATCATGAGGCCCTTATCGAGCAGTTTGACGTATCATCCGCACACCAGGTGACGGTGGGTGCCGCGCTAAGACGCCGTCTAATCCAAGCCCTCACTAATGTGAATCGTGCAGACAAGAGGATAGCCCGCCGTGAGGCGATGGTCGTGAAGAACGAGAAGACGATCGCATCATTGCAGGCGGCATTATTGACAACCGAGGCAACGGTGAAGGAGCAGGCGCATCACGCCGACACCAGAGAAAAGCGTATTGCTGAGTTGGAAGCCCTCGTAACCGCATCAAGCGAGAAGGTAAGCTTTCGAAATGTTGTACATACACTCGTACTTTTTGTATGCATGTCACCCAAGAAAAATATATATCCTGGTAATAACTCCAAATTTCATATGTAGGTGTCTGCGGCTGAGGCTCCTACTAAGGCTGTGACCGTGCAATCCTTCAACATCGCCCAGGAGCGTGACGCGCTGAAGGAAGAATTGACGCGGACCCAAACAAACCTTGAAGAGCAGGTTGCCTCAGCTGATGAATAGCTAAGCAAGATGGTTGTAAGTTGCGCTGAGAGGGTATGTCCCCCCCTACTAACTGCTACAGCCGGTCGTAGGTGGATTATCGGGAAAGGACTGCGACTTGCTGTAAGTAGGGCATTGGACGCTCCACACCTACTGCAGGCGTTTGCCGGGGTCGTATCCGATGGAATCAACCGTGGTAGGCATGAAGGCCTGGTCAAAGCTGCAGAGATGATAGGGAAAAATGAAGATATCACACAGCATCCGTATCACAACCTTTCCGCAGCGGATAATATGACTGCGTCCATGAATGCTTTGGTAGAAATCCAACACCCTCTCCTAGATGAGCTTGAGGCAATGAAGGATGCTCCAAACGAGACGATAATGTCCCGGCTGAGCGCTGATCCCATTCCTTTGACATTGGCCACTTACGATTCTGCATCCAAAACAATGAAAGGCGAGAAGCTGCTTGTAGAAGCACTGGATGCTATTGCATTCAAAGCCCGAGATGGGAAGGACGCTCGTGGGGAGGTCCTTCGTGCTCTAATTGAGGAAGGGAAGAAGGACCTAGGGGAATTCCTACCCCCTTGTAACTTATCTGTTGTAAACACTTGTGATTTTATTCGTCCGTGTATGTACACGGCTAAGACATATTTGTAATAACTTGTCTTTTTATTTAGAAGTCCGTGACTACCACGGCTATTTTGTTTATTTTTACTTTTGAAACTTATGTATTTCGTTGTATTCCAATGCCGCATGATATGTCACGTCTTACACATGAAAAAGGAAAATACATACAAGTCTATAATTTACTAGACATGCGACGTGCGTCTTTATTATGCGGAGCACTGTGCGGCTACGACATATGAGACTTACCCCAACGTCTTGTGAGTAAGGTTTCTAGTAAGGATACATGATCCGTGCGGCTGGGGTTGCATCCCTCTTACGCGGCAAGTTGAATTAGTAGGTTCACTTAATCCTCTTACCCCGCCTGGAGGCGTATAGTACATGTACAGTAATTTGAAAGAAAGCATATGAATAAAACATAACATATTATAATATAAGTAAAATTCATACGACTAACAAAAAATCTAAAAAATGATTTGCACGAAACAGGCCGTGGAGCTAGCTAGGCACCACGGCATTTTATTAGAACGTTTACACTTTTGTTTGAACAATAATGACAAGCCCTAAAAAACAAGAAGAGAATCTAAACAAACATGAGAAAAACAAAATAGATAAAGCCGCATGGTTCTTTATTAAGACCGCATATAGCGAAGTACCCATGTGGAAGCCGTAGCTTTTCAAAGATAGCACCTTTTGAGATTGGAAATATTCCATGTGCGCTCTAGGTCGTGGCCATCCATGTCACGTAGCTTGTACGCGCCTCGTCCCAAGGCTTCAGTGACTTCATACGGTCCTTCCCACTTAGGGCCCAGCTTTCCTGTGTTCTCCGCTCGACTTGCTTCGTTAGCACGATAGACGTAGTCTCCCGGTCGAAAAGAAACACCTTTGACCTTGGCGTCATAATAAGCCTTCATCTTAGCCTTGGACTTAGCCTCATTGATGGTTGCTATTTCCCTTTTTTCTTCCAACAGATCTAGGTTGATTCGCAGCTGTTCATCGTTCGTGACGACAATAACCTCCGCCGTGCGGATGGTAGGCATTCCTATTTCTGCTGGTATAACAGCTTCAGTGTCGTAAGCCAATGCAAATGGAGTATCTCCGTTGGCTGTTTTGATCATAGTTCTATGCGCCCATAGCACATGTGATAACTCATCAACCCATTTACCACTTCGTTCATCCAGACGCGCCTTGATGTCATTCCCCAAGCTTCTATTAGCTCGTTCGACGAGGCCGTTTGTCTGCGGATGCCTAACAGATGCGAAGCGCCGCCTGATGTTTAGTGATGCACACCAATCTTTGAACGGGTTGTCTGTGAACTGCTTGCCGTTATCCGAGATGATTTCTCCTGGTAAACCAAAACGGCACACAATATGTTCCCAAACAAACTTCTTAACTTGTTTGCCTGTGATAGACTTGACTGCCTTGGCCTCTATCCATCGTGTGAAGTAGTCCATTGCAACAATCAAGAATTTAACTCCCCCCGCAGCTACAGGAAATGGTCCTGCAATGTCAATTCCCCACTTATAGAATGGCCATGGGGACGTGATAGGTGTAAGCTCCTGCTGCGGGTGTCGCGGTACTGGCCTATGCACTTGGCAATCACTACACTTGTGAATCATGTCGCGCGCGTCTCTATGCATGGTGGGCCAATAGTATCCTGTTCGTAAGGCTCTAGCTACCACGAATCGTGGACCTGCATGCATGCCGCACAACCCTTCGTGTATGTCACTGATTACGTAAGCGGCCTGACGTGGTCCAACACACCGCATCCACGGCTGCAAGAAAGAGCGTTTGTAAAGGATGCCTTCTCGAATTTCGAAATGCTGCGCTTTCCTTCTTATGCGCCGTGCTACTTTTTCCTCGTCTGGAAGGGTCTCACTAGTCAAATAGATGATAATTGGGGTCATCCATGTAGGTCCATCCTCTTCAACTATAGCAGCAACCTCCCCTTCCGTTATAGATTTCTCCTTGAGTATTTATACCAAGACTTGTTTAGACAAGTGAGCGAAGCTTGTGGATGCGATCTTGCTAAGAGCGTCCGCCTTCTTGTTCTCGCCCCTTGGCACCTGCTTGATGGAAAACTTACTGAAAGTCGCGATTAGCGACTTGACTTTTTCCAAGTACCTGACCATGTTGTCCTCCTTAGCCACATACCCACCTAGAATATGGTTCGCTACAAGCCGTGAGTCCACGTAGGCCTCAAGGTTGCGGACTCCCATTCTAGCGACGATTTTTAAACCCGCAATTAATGCTTCATATTCCGCTTCGTTGTTGGTGGCCGTGAACTCAAAACGGAGGGCGTACGTGAATTCCATTCCTTCTGGATTTGTGAGGATGAGACCTGCTCCGGACCCGTCCGTACACGAAGATCCGTCTGTGAATAACACCCATGGTTCTGTTGGGATCTCGTCTTGCTTGATGATTGGCCCTTCCTCATCCGGCTTCTCGATCAGGAAATCTGCCAGGATCTGGCCTTTCACGGCCGTCCTTGGCCTGTAAGATATATTGTGCTCCCCCAATAGGATGCTCCATTTCTGTAGCCTCCCTGCCACATCTGGTCTAGAAATAACCTGCTTGATTGGTTGATCCGTAATGACTACAATTGGGTGCGCCTAAAAGTACCAGCGCAACCGCTTTGTAGCAAACACTAATGCTAACACCAATTTTTCCATGGAGGAATAATTCAACTCCGGCCCTTGTAGTGTTCTACTTATAAAGTAGACCGGAGTTTGTACTGTATCTCTATCCGTCATAAGTACCGCGCTTATTGCGCCATGATTAGCTGAGAGATACATAATGAGTTCCTCCTTTGGCCGGGGAGCTACTAGCATAGGGAGAGATGCAAGATGCTGCTTGACTTGGCCGAAGGCTTCCTCGGCTTCCTTCGTCCACCGGAAGTCTCCCTTTCTAATGCACTTCTTGAGTGTCTTAAATAGGGGTAATGACTTCTCCGCGGACTTAGATAGGAACCTATTCAGCCCGGCTAACTTCCCATTCAAGGACTGCACCTCCTTCCGTGTCTGAGGGGACGGCAGTTGTATCACTGCGTCCGTCTTCTCTGGGCAAGGTTTAATGCCATTTGGATCGATCAAATATCCAAGGAACATTCCCTCCGTTGCTCCAAACGTACATTTCTTTGGATTTAACTTCATGTTAATCCTTCTCAGCGTGTCGAATGTCTCTTGGACATCCCGGAGAAGTGCCTCCTCCGTGTGACTTTTTATCACCAAGTCATCAACATAGACTTCCAAGTTGCGGCCTATCTGTGATTCAAAAGCTTTGTCCACCAACCGCTGATATGTAGCACCGGCGTTCTTCAGTCCAAACGGCATTTTCGTATAGCAATACACGCCCTGGCTCGTATGGAACGCCGTTTTTTCTGCATCCTCCTCCGCCATCTGGATTTGGTGATACCCTTTATATGCGTCCAAGAAGCATTTAAAAGGATACCCACATAGGGACTCCACCTTCTAGTCGATTTCCGGTAACGGGTAACAGTCCTGTGGGCAGGCCTTGTTTAGATCCGTAAAATCCACACACATGTGCCAACTTCCGTCATGTTTCTTGACCATGACCGGATTGGACAACCACTCGTGGTAATATACCTCGCGCATGATGCCTGCATCCACCAGTTTCCGTACTTCCTCCAATATCACTTGGCTGCGCTCAGGCGCTTGGCCGCGCTTCTTTTGCTTGATGGGTTGGTACCCTTGGCGGATCTGGAGCTTATGCTCTGCTATCGCACGTGGCATACCTGTCATATGCTTTGGCTCCCATGCGAATATATCTAGGTTTGCACTTAAAAGGGAGCACATGGCCCTTTTGCCGCTATCCGAGAGCGCCCCTCCTATGGATACTTCCTGTTCCGGATAGTCGGGGTGAATGGCCACCTTCCAATTGGGAGGTGGTGATCCATCTTTGGGCGGAACAGGTGGAGGCGGTGTTGTCACGGTGTGACACTCGGATGCCGGTACGATTGTGTTGTAAATGGTAACAATTCCCCCCTCCACGGGGAATTTGATCATCTCGTGCGCCGTAGAGGGTACCGCCCGTATAGCCAAAATGACTGGTCTGCCTATGATTCCATTGTACGGAGAGTGTGAGCGTATCACCATGAAGTTCATCCACGCCGTAGTGGAATGTTCCTTATTCCCAATGGTCACAAGCAAACGATTGCCCTATCAACCAAATAGTGTCTCCACTAAAGCCAGTAAGCGGCGACGTGGCCGGTACTAATTGGCTTCTTATTTCTGGGCATAACTGCACGAAACAGTGTTCATAAAGTACCTCTGCTGACGATCCTCCATCCACATACATGCGACGAACGTTGTGTGTTCCAATGCTTATCTCGATAGTGAGAGGCACATCGGTCACATAGCTTGCCGTGATGAGAGGGAGCGAGATTTCCCTGCCGCGTGAAAATTTTTGGCCAACTTTCTGCCTCGTGCGGCGCTGTCTGGATTGGATCATGTATATAGTCGAAGGTTTGTCCTTTTGGGGATCCTTCTTATAATACTTCTTGTTGTTGTCTTTTCCATCCTTCCAATCCTTAACTAGGTATTTGAGTTTGCCTGATTTGATTAGTGACTCAATATGCTTCTTGAGCTGGATACACTCCTCCGTACCGTGGCCTTTGTCATTATGGAACTCGCAGAAGCGACTTCCTTGCCGACGTTCCGGGGGAGTGGTCATTGGGGGAGGCCTTGGAAAGTTCGCCCCTTCTGTCAGCAAGATTTCCTGGTAGGACATCTTTAGGGGGTGAACTTATCGTCCGACCGTCCTCCTTTCCTTTGGCTCTTATAGTCTGAACCCTTGTTATTTTTCTGATTACCTTGACCGCCCGACTGTCTCCAGGACTGGTCATTTGACCGGTACCCATTTCCTCGGGATGGGTAGGCCGCGGCAACAGCTGTTTCTCCTTCTATGAAATTTCTGACCCTTTCCATGAGGTCATCATATCTCTCTGGACGCTTGTCATTGAGGCGCCGGATCAGTTCTCTGTCTGTTATGGCGTGCATGTAGTCAGAGATTTTCAGGAGCTCCGGCATAGTTCTTGTGCACGTGCACTCATCATTGAAGCGTTCAGTGAAGGCTTCTGTGGACTCCCCCGGTCGTTGCTTGACAGTTGCCAATGAGACCGGATCCCTATTATACTTCTTCCTTTGAGTATAATTATTCTCAAACGCAGTGCGTAGTTCCGTGAAACTATCAATGCTCCGTGGGGGAGTGCCTCAAACCAGTCACGGGCGTTTCCGATCAAGGTCGGATTGAACATTTGGCACCATATGGGCATGGGCCATCACTCAATTTTAGCCTGCGTATCAAATATTTTAAGGTGATCCACAGGATCACCGGACCCATCATAAGTCTTGATACATGCCGGCATGCGACACTTGGTGTCCTTAGAATAGTTACGTATGCGGAGGGTGAACGGGTCTTCCCTGGGATCCGCCCATGGCCGGGTGAGCCTAGGGTCATCCCATGGTTCACACCATGGACGCGAAAGATCTTCTGCTTCCGCATCTCGATAGTAAGGGCCACCATAATACTCATCATTGCTTGGTGGTGGAGGGGTGCGCCTAGGCTGGTGGCGCTTAGGCGGATGGTCATCTGAGTCCTCCCCAGATGGGTCTGGGGACGGCGGTGGTGCCCCATCCTTTGAGTAGGGACCACTTTTTTGGGATGAACCAGGAGCCTTTCTCCCAGTGTTCATTCTGTCCCACACACTCGGGCGACGTGCGGTTCTGGCCAGCTCTCGATCTGGTCGTTCGGGTGAGCCATCCGACTTTTCTCCCTCTCGTGCTTGCATTAGTTCCTGCACGAGGCGATCCCCTATGCGCTCAAACACATTCCGGGGTTGAGGAGTTTCCTCAAAGGTGCCCTGTTCCTGAGGACGAGCTCTCCTTTTTCTCTGATTTTAGGAGGAGGTGATTGGTCCGGTGTCACCAAAGTTGAGTCTGGACTGGAGGTTCCTTCCCAGATTCAACCTTGATGCGATCCCCGGGACGATCCTCTCGAAGTTCTACGTGAGAACTCGAGTAAGATCCTCCTTGCTGAGTGGTAGGACCTCTACCTCTTCCTCTACTGATGGTCTGCGCGGCTCCTTGTTAGGAGGGTTGGGCGCACTCCCTGGATCTGGATTGTCCAGGGTTGAGGTAGGTGGGGGTGTAGTGGAGATCGTGCTCGTCACCCCCAAGGGCTGGAAGCCACCACGGTTGCCAGGTCCGCCTGCAAGGCGGCTAGGTGATTGGCTGGGGATGAGTATCCCTTCCCTTTGGGACTTCTGGTTTCCAGGATTCATATTCCTGGGATTGGCTTGCTGATGCCCCTTCGTCATTGGAAATTCGAGATGAGGTCTTGTTCTAGCTTAGTGTTATGGGTCCCACGGATGGCGCCAGCTTGTTGATGTAAAAGTTGGTTGATCCTTGCTAGACCCGAATTAGGCTTAATTCGGGTTGGCTGGGCTCCGGCTCCTGCACCAAGTGAATCGTTTGGTTGGGATCCTTCACACTAAACATCACGCGTTAGGCTTACCGTGGGAATGTTTCCAACGATTAGACTCCGGCGTGAGAGTAAGTAATCGATTTAGGGTTTATGTGAGTTTAGAGTATGAATCGTAATACCTTTGTGGAACCCTTGAGGGTTCCTTTTATAGGCAGTGAAACCCTAATGGGCTTTCACTGATGCTTCGGCCCCAAGGAAGAGATAACCACCAGAATTAGAATGATTGTTATCTTCTAATTCTGGTAGTGAATATCCTCTTCCATTGAGATAAAGATATACCTAGACAGAATATTATTCTGTCTAATCCTATGTCGGCCGCTCCGGGCCGTGGGCCGCACACATGTGCGGTTACTGTTCATCCAAGCCCATAAGCCTGAATGACATTATTCCACCCATCTGTGATGGGCCGGATACGGATAGTACCTGTGGGCCGGGTTCATGACCCGGTTGGGGACTATACGTCATCACAACTAAAGTAAGGTTTCGTCTTTCAACAACGCCGTTTTGTTCGGGTGTTCGAGCAATAGATGTTTCATGTTCAATTCCTTCGGCTTCAAAATAGTTTCTCAGATTTGAATTAAAAAATTTTGTACCTCTGTCAGTACGAACCACTTTAACTTGAGCTTGAAGACAATGTTGTATCAGTTTAAGGAAGTTGATGAGAACTTCGGGTGTTTCCTCCTTGGACCTCAAGAAGTGAGTCCATGTGTACCTTGAGTAATCATCGACAATTACCATAATATATTTCTTCCCATTGATACTATGAACACGCATGGGACCACACAAATCTATATGAAGAAGATCTAACCGTCCTTTTGAGCTTGGTGTAGTTTTTGTCTTGAAACTACTTCGTTTAGCTTTACAAAGCTCACAAGAATAGCAAAGATGATTTTTGATGAATTTTAAGCTTGGAAGGCCTCTCACAATATCTTTCTTGGAAAGCAAGTTGATGGTATCAAAGTTGAGATGAGAAAGACGTTGATGCCATAACCATGCCTGAGTCGTTGAAGCTTTTGCCATGAAGCAAATTGGAGTTGTAGAAGTTGTGTCTTGAAGTGAAATAGTGTAGAGATCAGTACCCCGTGTACCGATAAGTAAGTCATTCCCATCATAATCACGAACAAAACATGTCTTCTTTCTAAAGGCAACCTCCAAATCCGCATCACAGAATTGACCAACCGAGAAAAGATTGTGATTGAGCCCTTCGACATAGTATACCCTTTTGATCGTTATATTCCCCTGAACCAACTCTCCATATCCTAGGATCGGTGCAAATTGATCATTTCCGAATCGGACCGTACCCAGGAACTTCTCCACAAAGTTAATTAGAAGCTTGAGATTCCCAGTCATGTGCTTCGTGCATCCGGAGTCCAGTATGAAGAGAATTATTTGTATCACATGCAAAAGAGTTAGAACACGATGGAGCATTTGCTAAATTGGATACCACAGTAGTTGTGATAGTAGAATCATTAGTGTCCTTAGCAATATTTAAAGGCATACTAACACTCGTTGTCACATTGTCTGTCCTAACTTTAGGCATCCATTTATATCCTGGAGGACATTGATTAGCAAACCACCATTTCCAAGACTTGCTAGAAGACTCATATAATTCCTTAATTCTGCTTCTAGGGTTCTTAGTGGTGGAGTCTAATGCATTACTTTTCTTAGTGGGGGTTGCACCAGAATGGTTCACATTGTGTTTGGGTTTACTAGAACTAATAGGCATCGCAACTTGCTTCTTAGTTCTAGTTTCTATGCCTTTGACATTATTCATAGCACACATAGAATTATTAGCATTAGCACACTTTCCACATTTAACACAAACAAATTTCACATTCATAGCATTTAAATAATTCAAATTATTCAAATCGTCATTACATGCGATTACAGACTTTTTATTCTTAAAAACACTCAAATTCCTAGGGTGTTCTTCTACTTCCTTCATCTTCCCTTGATTCTTATGTTTCCAGACCTTATCATTCACTTGAGTGCTCTTAAGCTGAGGCCGGCTAACACTAGCAGTGGAGACTACTCCTGTAGTAGAAGACACACGAATATTAGTGTTTCTAGAAGTCTGAGGTGAGTGACTAACTTTGTTTGTGGGTTTAGAGGTCATTCTATACATCCCTGGTTTAATCATATTATGTGCTTAACGCTTGGTGCTATAGCATTCCTTATGGGTTGATTATGTGGTAACCTTTCCTTTCCATCCATCTTGGGAGCAAACACAGGTTTTACAAATGAAGAATTTGAGAAAGCAGATGGTTTTCCCAAGATATAGGATCTATTCACTCTAGAGGCATTGGGTTGTCTAACAACAGGTTGCTTAATGCTAGGTTCCACAACTTTCCAACCCATCTTAGCAACGAGTTTCTTCAACTCTGCTATTGCTATGTTTTTTCTTATAACTGAGCTTTCAAATCCAAAATATCAAGACTTTTTTTGTTTAATAATCGACATGACTCAGATAATTTTACTTCTAAAGGTGTATCATTTGAAAAGCTGCCACCTTTCTTTTGCAAAGCAAGTTCAAGTGCGTGACAATGTTTTTGAAGATAATCATATCTATGTTGAAGTAACGAAAACTCTTTTTGGTCAACGTTATTCGAAATCTCAGTTTCAAGACGTTCACATTCTTTAACTTTATCAAGATATTTGCATGCAACATTAGAATATTCATCAATATCAGCACAAGATGTAACATAAGAACACATAATATCTTTTGAGAGACATTCATGTAAGAGTAGATCATATGCAGTAGAAAACTCGTCTCTTTCAGGTTGATGGTCGTTCACTTCTTGTTCAAGAGATTCCACATATTTCAAATCATCAAACATTTCTTGCTTTATTTGTGTTTCAAATTCTAAAATATGTTTTTACGTTCTTTCCGTAAGCGGAATCAAAATACTTTTCACAAGCACAATTATATCGTGAGGAATTTCTTTGTCTCCTTTCGAAAGTTCACGTTTTTTCCAGTTATCATCAACAACCTTTTTGAAATTTTCAATGTTACTTTTGAGAATACTTAGTGCTTGTTTACTCTTGCTTACAGAAGCTTTAAATGGAAAGTATTCAATAAATTCTGAAACATTAGTTTTCTTAGTGGCAAAAGGTTGTCTCCATTTAACTCTTATTTGTTCACATTCGAAACATATTTGCTCACGAGTTTTCTGTGTTTGCGGTGTGAAGAGACCATAAATACTGTTTTCATAAGCATAATTATATGGTTTAACGAGTTCTTTATTAACTTTGGTCTACTCTCTTCTTCCAAATCATTTGTCTCGTCACTATCGGGCCTAACAACAAGACAATCAAGATCGGTCCATTGGGACTCATCAAGATATAAGTGCTGATTCGCAGAGTGAGCTTGCTCAAGGTACTTAGGATTTGCAATACTAGGTCTATCCTTGAAGAACAAACGAGGTGCTAACATTCTCATGGTTTGAATTGATTGATTAGTTTTGTAAACAATTTTCTTGTAAAAATCAAGTTGATTTTCAAGTTCAACCATTTTGTCGATGTCATTCGCTTGTTTAGTTTTGAAATCCTTTTCCATTTTTTCAACCACTGCTTTCTTTTCATTAACAAGTTTAGTTTTATCCTCTTGAAGAAAACCATTTACTTGAGTTAGCTCATTGACTTTAGTGGTAGCAAGATACGTTTTGTGACGTTCAGTACTCAAAGATGTGTTATAATTACGTTTCTCTTGTTCAAGAAGCTTAAGAGTTTCGTTATATTTCTCCTGAAAATCGTCCTTTTTAACATTAATTAAACACCCTTTGTATCCCTTAACTTCATTGGTCTTTTGAAGAAGCTGAGCTCTATATCTATCAATGGTCTCACTAGATTTAATTAGAGCAGCTTTGCATTCTTTAAAATTTTGAGTGAGCGTAGCGTTTGCCTTCTTTAATTGCTTTTGACTCTTTCTAGTTTCTTTGACATCTTTTTGTAAAGAAGCATATAAGTTAGCAAGCGCAATACGCTCTTCGTCATCATCATACTCATTTGCATGTTGATCATCCTCAGACTCATTATTGCACATGTCTGATGAATCGGGTGTGGTATTGCTATCAACCGTTTCCATCATACATGTGTCATTAATGGCTTTGGGTAGCTCAGAATGCTCATGAATATTACCAAACACATTATATTCCTCTTCGGTGTGTACCTTATCGATTGGATCAGTGTCAAAGATAGGACCATTGCCATCTTCAGTGACGTTGAGAACTTCTTCAACATTTTCCATGTACGAGTAATGTGCTTCAAGTTCTTGATCGGAGGCTTCATCATCAGTATCATCAAGCATTGCTCCTTCCTCAACCGACAATTTAACCCCATCTTCCATCTTCTTGCATAGCAGCATCTTTTCCTTATGATAGCCAGAGTCCCTAACCCGTTTCGGCTTCATACATTCCTTTGCCATATGCCCATAGCCTTGGCAATTAAAGCATTGAATCCCACTTTGCTGAACCACTTGAGTACCAACAGTTTTTCTATTCCCAACAGCAGTAGCAATCCTCTGAGTATCATACTTAGCATTTTGTCGATCATACCTTGCAGAACCCTCAACATGTGTTGGATTACGTCGATCATACCTAGGAGGACTTTCATCACGTTGGCGTGTGTCATACCTTCGAGGACTCTCAACATATTGGTTCCTTGTATTTGATGATGTTCGAAGATTGTTGTTGGTGGGTTTGAAGATTTTCTTGTAGGTCTTCACAATGAAAGCAATTTGTTGCTTCATCTCCCTATCCTTCTGAGCAAGTTCTTCATCACTGTCCTCTTCAGATGATGGCTCAGGTGATGGTGATGGTACTCTTGGTTCTTTGTCTCGTGATCGTGTGGGAGCATAATACTTAGATGAAGTGGAGTATCTTGGTGAGGAGGATGTAGTGGAGTACCTTGGTGAAGATGATGTAGTGGAGTATGACTTTGGAGCACGAGAGCGATGATCTTGAACGTGTTGAATGGTAGACACCAAAGCAAGTGGATTAGGAGTCTTTGCTATCCTTTCATCTCGAAGTTCATTCGCCTCATTCTGAAATTGTTTCAAAATGTCAAAGAGCGTGTGATAGTTGACCTCGTCTAACTTACTATGTTGTTTCACCAAAGTTGCGAATCGTGTCCACTCTGGTTGAAGTTGCTGTAGAAATTGCACATTGACTTGCATGGTGGATACTTGCAAATTGTTTCTTGTCATGTCATTCATCATCTTGTAGAACCTTGAGTAATATGAATCAATTGATTCCCCATCCAATGAAGTAAACTTACCAAAGTTCCAGAACAAGTTAGTTTTGACGTCTTGCTTGTTAAGTGATTCACCTTGTTGCAAGAGTTGAATGGCAAACCACATCTCTTTAGTAGTAGAGCATGCATCAACCGTTGAGTAAATATCATCCCCAATCCCACTTAGAATCAAATAGATTGCTTCTTTTTCAACATCAATCCAAGAACGTTTCTCTTTCGAAGTGTTCTCATATGTTTCCTTAATTGTTTGCTCATCGAAACCAGTCGTCGAGTCGGTTGCTGGAATTGTAGGAATGGTGATTGTAGTGGGAGTATAAGGTCCTTCTCTGATGCAACGTCGAAGAACATCACCATTGGGTTTGGTGTCAAGATATCGAAGGAATTGTGATTGCCATTGTGCATATCGACCAGTCACAAGCATTGGTGGTCTCTCTTTATTGCCCGCCACCATGATGTTGTTATTAGTAACACGATATTCATTAGTAGAATCCATCTCAAGAATAAATTTAAGTAAAAAAGGATCTTAAGTAGATGATGTTGTGAGAAGATTGTGGTTGAAACTTCAAGAAATGGTGTGAAAACCCTAAACAATGTCTTCGTAAGAAACCAAAAAATCGTAGGCGAAAAATTACACGATGTAAAAAAATTTCAAAATCACGTTTTTTGAAACTTTTATAGCAAGTACCCTTATCCGGAATCCAAAAATTGTGCTTATCCGGAATGTGAAGTAATGTCTAATCCGGAATACACGTTATACTTCTTATCCGGAATAATCGTCCAAGATGTTATTCGGAATATGTGTTCGGCCAACTATCCAGAATGTGTCTTTTGGTTACTATCCGGAATATGTGAAGTTGACCTTATCCGGAAAACCTGTGAAACTTGTGACAATCTAACATTTTCAGGTAGTGAAATATTTTTTTGTATAATATTTTGAAACTTATTTTTGTGTTGGTTGACTAACTCACAATTTACGGATTTAAATTTGGGCTTACGTGCATAATTTGGCTTCTTTTACGACTAATCCGGAAACCTTAGGATTACGTATTTACGTTTTCGAACTCCGTTTTTGATGAGACAATTTTTATTGGATTCGTTTTGTGACGTTGATTCATAATTTATAAAAACGTTTTTCGTAAAACGACCCGAGGGCACGCAAATCGAGAAAACTAGAATCGAGATATACCCGTAAACTAGTGAGATGAGACAAAACACATTGTCCCACCCCACTAGCATGGTTTGGACGGCACAACTTGACACCACACACTAAGGTGGCATCAAGTTAGCTAACACATTCCATGTGTAAGCCATACTTACATTTTAAGCTTTCAACTTTCCACTAACTCTCAAAACTAGCTACTAGTTTTCTCATTCCACCATTGCATACATGCAAAATCCTCTCAAAACTCTCTCAAACCACTCCCCCTTGCCGTCCAAAATTAAGCAACAAACACCCTCTTTGATCTCTTCTAGCCATGAAACACATGTTTACTAGCTCTATTAAGGAGTTACCTTGAAGCCTTGATCATTTGGTGGCCATATTAACATCTTTGGAGGTGATTTTCTTGTGTCCTAGGGCTGATTTCCCAACATATTTTCTTGATATTTGATGGTCTTGGAGTTACTTATTGTGTTCATCAAGTTCTTGTCTTCCAAAAACAAGAAAAACACTTGGTTGGTAAAGAAGATCATCCTCTCCATTTTTCTCTTGTTATTTTGTAAAGAACAAATGTATTTTCTTTCATTTTGTATATGTATATGATGTATATATGATGATAAAAATGTTGTGTGGGGATCAAGTGTTGATAGATATGCTTAAAAATGTTAATAACTATAAGAAATGAAGCTAAAATCTTGATTATTTAGTTGGCTGTATAAAAACAGTAGATAACTAAAACAAGAACTGATAAAATTGCATGGTATGATCCATTTACAGTAATTACAAGATGTTATACACATGTGAGAGTTGGCCATGCAATGGAATCAAAATAATGAGTGAGATATGATCAAAACAAGTTAGGTGGTCTAATCTAAATAAGCAGTTTTGTAGGGACTGTTAAGGCAAGTTAAACTCAAAATGGGCAGTAGCTATAACTAACTTAAATGTAGCACATAATATGAAGAACATGTCACCCAAAAATGAGCTTCTAATTCATTATAGAACTCTAGATATGGTAAAAATGGTGAACATGAAGATAAAAATCAGATTTTTAAGAATTAATGTTTATTATTATTATATAAGCACTCACATTTTAATGTATAAAATGTAAAAAAATAAACCCACTAACTTATAAAACTTATTTATATAAATATATAAAAGGTTAATTAAATGGATAAATTATATAAATGGTAATAAAATAATATTTATAAGTAATAAAAACTATAAACTTGATTTTTACGACTTTTTCGGCTATTGCCGTAAAATTAACGTTTTTCGCCAAATAAAACTTAGACGACCAAACCCGTCTAATGTAAAGTTTATAAAAGTCATATACTGATGTATAGGTAACTAATACAAGTAAAAACCGATAAAACCCGAACTATAAGAAATACGGACATTTACGAGCTAACTAAACATATTGGACTAATAATTGGACTAAATAAGATAAATACTTGTAAAAAGAACTTATTGGGCTTAACCCATTTGGGCCCAACATGGAAAGTATATATACTGATAATATAGGTATAAAATGGATTAAAACAAGTTAAAGAACTTATACTAAGCTTAATGGACTCAAAATAGATGAATAGGTAAAACTAGCAAACTAGTAAAACGTTACTAAAACGTAAACACTAAAATGAGTAAACAAGGATGTATAAACCCACCTGATCATCATCATATGTACAAAATCATCATATGTATATTGTTATTTGATAAAAGTCATTGGACAAAGTCTAAGACCGATTATTATTTATATAGGTTTCCGTGACCGAAGCACGCCCGTAGCCGATAATCCGCCTTTCATTAACAACGTGAGTTCATAGCCTCGCACTCTTTTAATTGTTTTATAAAATGATTTGTAAACCCGCGAGGGAGATAACATGCTAGATTTTATAAAAATAGAACACAAGTAGTCCCGATTGTATGCTTAATGATATGGACCCGAATGATGCTATGACCCTATAAACGAGACTAAAAGGATTATTAGTAGTTAGGTTATGTCACTTAAAGTCCAATTAGCATGAATTGTGAACTACCGGGATTTGGTAGACGCTTATGCATTTGATAGTACCATTTGGGGACCATCACCCCAGTTCGCGCCTTGACGGTTGATCCCCGTTGTACCACATTGATTGGTAAGCGAATTTATGTATGAGAAGATTTCATAGCGTGATTTTTATGATGACACGCTAACTTAGATGGGAAAATTGTTTGTCGGGTTCGCGGCCCGCTGTTTTCATTGTAAGGTAACAATGTCATGCGGCTAATAATAATCCTATACAACCTATAAAACCTAAATACAAAACGATAACGACGCTATTAACGATGAATATATTACCTATCATGGTAATATAGAGACTACGGTCTCATGGACGGTTTAAGATGTATGCTTGATTTATATATTGCCTGACTAGCAATATGAGGACTTACTTCCGATATTATACTTGTGTTCTGATTTTAAATGATTGTTTTATATAACGGTTTTCATTAAACTCTATGAATTCACTCGGCATTCGCTGATATGATTTTTGCACGTTTTTATCTCAGGTGCTTGAAGGTAATCCGGATGGAGATCGACTCTGATGGCCCACATGTTATTAAAAATGTTCATTCGATCTATGTTTTGTAAACTTAATGACCTGTATAATTTGGGACCTGTTGTACGCTTTTAAAACTTTTATCGAATGAATGTATGTTAAACCTTGAACAACAATTTTTATGTGTTGTCTATAATTGGAGTTATTGTGCTATCCTGTAACACTCTAAAAGACCCTTCCGCTGTACCGATACGAAAAATGAGAGTGTTACAGTTTGGTACCAGAGCTCTCGTTATAGAGAACAAAATATTTTAAAAACCAAGGTTTTGAACAAAACTTTTCAAAATCTTTTCAAAATCTTTTGACAATGAACATTTAAGAAAATATTTGAAAATCTTTTGACTATAACGGTGCCAGAGATCTCCGACGTTACCAACAAGCCCTATTGAGAAGATATATATTTTGATATATATAATTTAATTTATATATATATGTATATATCGTGATTTCATTATGTAATTGTTTAACTAGTATGTTATCCTAATACGAGATATATATATAAATGCAGATTGTCATGGCTGACCCTAATATTCCTGTAGAAAACCATGCTATTCCCGAACCTAATGTAGATGATGATCCTTATTTAGACTTAGTAGATTATGATATCGATGATGAGGTGGAACCATTTGAGGATCCCGAGCCCGAGTTAGGACTAGGAGATCAGATTGCCCCTCAGTTTGACTTGTTAGAGAATGAGATTGAGAATGTTGATAATGAGAATGATGATGAGATTGGGTTAGATAATTTAGATGATGAGATTGACGACGAGGATGTAGGTATAGATGTTGAGGTTGATGATGATGAGGAAGCTGAGCTTATTTATCCTAATGATGTTCCAGAGGGCGAGCCTTTGCCCCCACCAGTTTATTTGTCTGATTCTGAGGTTGAGTTACCTAGGGATGAAATGTCTGAATCGTCTGAACCTGATTCTGAATCAGAGGAGGATGAGGATGATGATGCACCTGACGGTACGGATGGTATTGCTACTCGTAGATGTGAGATAGGAGAGTCGTCTAGTGCTCGAGAGGCTACTCATATTGATGGTCTCGCACCATGAGCCTTGAGACGTGATCTAGATACTTCCCGTGTTAAGAGTTGTGTGACAGAGGTTGGATTAGGTGTTGTTCAGACTCAAGTTGCTTATTTGGAGTCGAAGACTAAGGTTGGCGAGAAAGAGCGGGAATTGCTTAGTTTGGATTTGAGTGATGTTGAGCGTGGTTTGAATGAGGCTTTTAGGAGTTTATCGGTGTTGGAAAGTGGTGAGTTTGTTGAAATGAAGAAAAAGGTGAATTCTATGGAGATTCAGTTGAGTGTGGCTCGTGCGATGCATGAGAAAGCTGAGAAGGAGTTGAATATATCTGTGGGATGGAAGATTTTATGCTGACATGGTTGAAAGAGGAGTAATCCGTAAGCGCCCAGCTGAAGATGTGTCTAGTGATCGTCCGACGAAGATTCAGAAGACGATGGATGATGGACCATCTAGCGGTTCTCAGTAGACCAGTCTGTATTTAGTAGTGACCTTTGTATATTTTGTGCTTTTGTAGCTTTGACTGAACCGACTTGTTAGTAGTAGACTTGGCACGAATTTTAAGTGTATATAGTGCTAGAACTTTGATATGGGATGTACTAAGACAATACTTTTGTTTCAAATCGAATGAAATATGTATCTTGTCTTGAATTCCATATTGTGCCTTATTTGTATCTTGATTATGAATTCGATCCATATTATATGAATCCTTTGTTGGATGAATGCTTAATACTTTGAAATTGTGAAATTATAGAACTATGCCGCCCAAGAAGGCTGTGACTGAGGATGATGTACGTAGGATTATTACGGAGCAAGTTACCGCATCTATGACTGAATTTATGGCAAATGCTAGAAATGAAGCTGGCGGTAGTGGAGCTGGCGGTAGTGGAGCTGGCGGTAGTGGAGCTGGCGGTAGTGGAGCTGGCGGTAGTGGAGCTGGCGGTAGTGGAATTGGCGGTACTAATGTGAATGTGAATGCTAATAATGTGAATGCTAATGCTGGAGGAAATGTAGGAGGACTTGTAACTAATGCACCTGAAGTTGGTGGCTGTACTTATGTGACGTTCATGAAGTGTGAACCTCTACCTTTTAATGGAACTGAAGGTGCTGTAGGACTAAGCCAGTGGATTGAGAAGATTGAGTCGGTGTTTCGGATTAGTAAGTGTAAGGAGGAAGATAAGGTGACTTTTGCTATGGCTACTCTTAAAGGTCGTGCGTTGACTTGGTGGAACGGGAGAATTGCTTTCATGGGTCTTGATGCTGCTAATGCTACTCATTGGGCTGAAATCAAGAAGTGGATGACTTTGGAGTTTTGTCCTCGTAGTGTGATCATTAGGTTAGAACAAGAGTTGATTCATCTGAGAATGAAAGGTGTGGACATTGATAGTTACACGAACTGATTCCATGAGTTGGCCTTGCTATGTCCTCGATTGGTTGAACCCGAAGAGATCCGAATTGAGCAATATGTTAAAGGGTTGACCAGGAATATCCGGGGGGACGTGACATCATCTAAACCACTGACCATTGATGATGTTGTTCGAATGGCCTACCAACTCATTGGACATATAATTCAGGATAAGGAAGATGAAGCCCGTGTTGGTGAGAAAAGAAAGGGAGACGGTGATCGTGTAGATAGAGGTGATAATAGGAAGAATTTCAATCGCCGTCAGAACAAGAGAAAGGGGAATGCAAATGCTCTTACCAATAATACACCGCGCAACGATGATAGATGTCCTAAGTGTGGCAACAAGAGGCATGCTGGCGACTGCTGGAAGTGCCGAAATTACGGAAAGCTTGGACACAAGGTTGAAAGGTGTAAGAAGGGAACCATTTGCTTCAACTGTAATGAAGAAGGTCATAGGAAATCGGAATGCCCCAAGTTGAAAGCGATTGTTCCTGGAAGAAACCCCCAGGGTGGTATCTACCAACTTGGAACAATTGAGGTGAAGAAAGAGGATCCAAATGTCGTTACCGGTACTTTTTTACTCAACAATCATTATGCTGTTGCTTTATTCGATTTGGGTGCCGATAGGAGCTTTGTATCCACTAAATTTAGTGCCCTTATTGATATCGAACCTGTTGAGATAAGTACCAGTTACGAGGTGGAATTGGCTAATGGTAAATTAGTGAAAACTAATAAGCTATTAGAAGGATGCTCTCTAAATCTCTTAAACCATTCCTTTCCGATTGATTTGATGTTGATAGAATTAGGTAGTTTTGATATTATTATTGGTATGGATTGGTTGTCGTTGAATAATGCTAGTATTTTATATGGAGAGAAGAAGGTTAAGATTTCTATTAGGAATAGGACGTTATTAATTGATGGTAGTCGAAGTGAATCCCGTTTGAAAATCGTTTCATGTATTAAAGTCCAGAAGTATATCAGGAACGGTTGTGAGTTATTCTTAGCTCAAGTGACCGGGAATGAGTCTAGGGAGAAACGATTGGAAGATGTACCTATTATTTGTGAATTTCCTGAGGTATTTCCTAAAGATTTACCCGGACTTCCACCGATAAGGCAAGTAGAGTTTCGAATCAATTTAATTCCTGGTGCTGTACCGGTGGCACGTGCGCCTTACCGATTAGCCCCTTCTGAATTAAAGGAGTTATCTGAGCAACTTAAGGAGTTGTCTGATAAAGGTTTTATTCGACCGAGCTCGTCGCCTTGGGGAGCTTCAGTCTTGTTCGTTAAGAAGAAGGATGGATCTTTCCGTATGTGCATTGATTATAGGGAACTAAATAAATTGACAATTAAAAATCGATATCCTTTACCTAGGATTGATGACTTGTTTGATCAACTACAAGGATCTAGTGTGTATTCTAAGATAGATTTGCGGTCAGGATATCACCAACTTCGCGTCCGTAAAGAAGATATTCATATAACTACATTTTGAACTCGTTATGGACACTATGAATTTCAAGTAATGCCATTTGGGTTAACTAACGCACTTGCAGTTTTCATGGATTTAATGAATCGAGTGTGCAAGCCCTACTTGGATAAATTTGTGACTGTGTTTATTGACGATATTCTGATCTATTCTAAGAATGAAGATGAACAAAGAGAACATTAAGGATTGTTTTGAAATTGTTGAAGGATGAAAGGTTGTATGCTAAGTTTTCGAAGTGCGATTTCTGGTTAGATTCTGTGCAATTTCTTGGTCATGTGATTAACATAGATGGAATTAATCTTGGTCCTGCAAAGGTTGAAGCTATTAAGAATTGGTCTGCACCGACAACGCCAACGGAAGTGCGACAGTTCTTAGGATTGACTGGCTATTATAGGCGATTCATTAAAGAATTCTCTTTGATAGCTAAACCCTTGACTAAGCTTACCCAGAAGAATAAACTTTTCGTTTGGGGAAGTGATGAAGATGGAGCATTTCAGACATTGAAGAAAAAATTATGTAGTGCGCCAATCTTATCAGTACCCGGCGGGAGTGAAGATTTTGTAGTGTATTGTGATGCATCTCTTAGAGGTTATGGAGCTGTTTTGATGCAGAGAGAGAAAGTGATAGCTTATGCTTCTAGGAAATTAAGGAAGAGTGAGGAGAATTATACTACTCATGATCTTGAGTTAGGAGCTGTAGTTTTTGCTCTTAGGTTGTGGAGACATTATCTGTATGGCACCAAGTGTACGGTATTCACCGATCACAAAAGCCTACAGTATATTCTCGACCAGAAGGAATTGAACATGAGGCAACGAAGATGGATAGAGTTGTTAAGTGACTATGATTGTGATATAAAATATCACCCAGGAAAAGCCAATGTTGTTGCCGATGTGTTAAGTAGGAAAGATAGAGAGCCTATCAGGGGGCGTTCTCTAGTCTTGACCGTGCACACTAATTTGCCTGAGCAAATTAGAAATGCGCAAATAGAAGCTTGTAAGAAGGAGAATTTTGTTAATGAAGGGTTCCGAGGAGAAGGAGATCCTTTA
This sequence comes from Glebionis coronaria, assembly GCA_025667525.1. Classification (NCBI taxonomy): domain Eukaryota; kingdom Viridiplantae; phylum Streptophyta; class Magnoliopsida; order Asterales; family Asteraceae; genus Glebionis; species Glebionis coronaria. The sequence goes on from CM046882.1 coordinate 180,701,578, forward strand.
GAGGTTAGAGCTGATGGAGTGAAATGCTTAAGAGGTCGTATGTGGATACCTAAGTTTGGAGGCTTAAGAGACTTGATTATGTAAGAATCCCATAAATCTAAGTATTCCATTCATCCGGGATCTGATAAGATGTACCATGATTTGAAGAAGTTGTACTGGTGGCCGAATATGAAAGCTAACATAGCTATGTATGTACTTCAATGCTTAACTTGTGCTAGAGTTAAAGCCGAACATCAAAAGCCATCAGGACTACTTCAACAACCAAAGATTCCTGAATGGAAGTGGGAGCGAATTACGATGGATTTTATCACCAAGCTTCCTAGAACATCATCTGGAAACAACTCGATTTGGGTTATTGTCGACAGACTGACCAAATCAGCACACTTCATTCCGGTTAAAGAGCAGTTCTCACTGGAGAAGCTGACTCGTATATACCTGGATAATGTTGTATGCAAGTATGGAGTGCCTGTATCGATCATTTCAGATCGAGATCCTAGATTCGCATCGAATTTTTGGAAATCTCTCCAAAGATCTTTGGGAACGAATCTCGACATGAGCACTGCTTATCACCCCCAGACTGATGGGCAGAGTGAAAGGACGATACAAACACTTGAAGATATGTTGAGAGCTTGTGTGTTAGATTTTGGTAAGAATTGGGATAAACATTTGCCGTTAGCAGAGTTTTCGTATAACAATAGTTACCATTCTAGTATTAAGGCTGCACCGTTTGAAGCTTTGTATGGTAGGAAGTGTAGATCTCCTGTATGTTGGAGTGAAGTTGGGGATACCCAGCTCACGGGACCGGAATTGATCCGGGAGACTACGGAGATGGTAGTTCGGATTAAGAATAGGTTATTGACTGCCCGTAGTAGACAGAAAAGTTACGCGGATGTGTGGCGGAAGCCAATGGAGTTTAAAGTGGGTGACCGAGTAATGTTGAAAGTATCGCCATGGAAAGGCGTTATAAGATTTGGAAAGCGAGGAAAATTGAATCCCTGTTATATTGGACCCTTTAAGATTCTATCTAGAGTAGGTCCGGTGGCTTACAAACTAGAGTTACCCCCAGAAATTCATGGTGTTCACAACACATTCCATGTATCTAATCTGAAGAAATGTCTAGCAGTGAGTGATGCGAAAATTCCGTTAGGCAAGGTTCGAATAGATGGGAAGTTTCATTTTATCGAAGAGCCCGTAGAAGTTATGGACCGTGAGGTAAAGCAACTGAAACAAAGTCGGATACCTATTGTCAAGATCCGATGGAATTCAAAGCATGGGCCGGAGTATACTTGGGAACGAGAGGATGAAATGTGGAAGAAATATCCGCACCTCTTTGATTTCAATAAGAAACGGACATCCAAATGAAATGGATCACGAGGACGTTGATCCCTTTTAGGAGGAAAAGCTGTGACAATCTAACATTTTCAGGTAGTGAAATATTTTCTCGTATAATATTTTGAAACTTATTTTTGTGTTGGTTGACGAACTCACAATTTACGGATTTAAATTTGGGCTTACGTGCATAATTTGGCGTCTTTTACGACTAAACCGGAAACCTTAGGATTACGTATTTACGTTTTCGAACTCCGTTTTTGATGAGACAATTTTTATTGGATTCGTTTTGTGACGTTGATTCATAATTTATAAAAACGTTTTTCGTAAAACGACCCGATGGCACGCAAATCGAGAAAACTAGAATCGAGAAATACCCGTAAACTAGTGAGATTGGACAAAACACATTGTCCCACCCCACTAGCATGGTTTGGACGGCACAACTTGACACCACACACTAAGGTGGCATCAAGTTAGCTAACACATTCCATGTGTAAGCCATGCTTACATTTTAAGCTTTCAACTTTCCACTAACTCTCAAAACTAGCTACTAGTTTTCTCATTCCACCATTTCATACATGCAAAATCCTCTCAAAACTCTCTCAAACCACTCCCCCTTGCCGTCCAAAATTATGCAACAAACACCCTCTTTGATCTCTTCTAGCCATGAAACACATGTTTACTAGCTCTATTAAGGAGTTACCTTGAAGCCTTGATCATTTGGTGGCCATATTAACATCTTTGGAGGTGATTTTCTTGTGTCCTAGGGCTGATTTCCCAACATATGTTCTTGATATTTGATGGTCTTGGAGTTACTTATTATGTTCATCAAGTTCTTGTCTTCCAAAAACAAGAAAAACACTTGGTTGGAAAGAAGATCATCCTCTCCATTTTTCTCTTGTTATTTTGTAAAGAACAAATGTATTTTCTTTCATTTTGTATATGTATATGATGTATATATGATGATAAAAATGTTGTGTGGGGATCAAGTGTTGATAGATATGCTTAAAAATGTTAATAACTATAAGAAATGAAGCTAAAATCTTGATTATTTAGTTGGCTGTATAAAAACAGTAGATAACTAAAACAAGAACTGTTAAAATTGCATGGTATGATCCATTTACAGTAAGTACAAGATGTTATACACATGTGAGAGTTTGCCATGCAATAGAATCAAAATAATAAGTGAGATATGATCAAAACAAGTTAGGTGGTCTAATTTGAATAAGCCGTTTTATAGGGACTGTTAAGGCAAGTTAAACTCAAAATGGGCAGTAGCTATAACTAAGTTAAATGTAGCACATAATATGAAGAACATGTCACCCAAAAAGGAGCTTCTAATTCATTATAGAACTCTAGATATGGTAAAAATGGTGAACATGAAGATAAAAATCAGATTTTTAAGAATTAATGTTTATTATCATTATATAAGCACTCACATTTTAATGTATAAAATGTAAAAATATAAACCCACTAACTTATAAAACATATTTATATAAATATATAAAAGGTTAATTAAATAGATAAATTATATAAATGGTAATGAAATAATATTTATAAGTAATAAAAACTATAAACTTGATTTTTACGACTTTTTTGGTTATTGCCGTAAAATTAACGTTTTTCGCCAAATAAAACTTAGACGACCAAACCCGTCTAATGTAAAGTTTATAAATGTAATATACTGATGTATAGGTAACTAATACAAGTAAAAACCGATAAAACCCGAACTATAAGAAATACGGACATTTACGAGCTAACTAAACATATTGGACTAATAATTGGACTAAATAAGATAAATACTTGTAAAAAGAACTTATTGGGCTTAACCCATTTGGGCCCAACATGGAAAGTATATATACTGATAATATAGGTATAAAATGGATTAAAACAAGTTAAAGAACTTATACTAAGCTTAATGGACTCAAAATAGATGAATAGGTAAAACTAGCAAACTAGTAAAACGTTACTAAAATGTAAACACTAAAATGAGTAAACAAGGATGTATAAACCCACTTGATCATCATCATATGTACAAAATCATCATATGTATATTGTTATTTGATAAAAGTCATTGGACAAAGTCTAAGACCGATTATTATTTATATAGGTTTCCGTGACCGAAGCACGCCCGTAGCCGATAATCCGCCTTTCATTAACAACGTGAGTTCATAGCCTCGCACTCTTTTAATTGTTTTATAAAATGATTTGTAAACCCGCGAGGGAGATAACATGCTAGATTTAATAAAAACAAAACACAAGTAGTCCCGATTGTATGCTTAATGATATGGACCCGAATGATGCTATGACCCTATAAACGAGACTAAAAGGATTATTAGTAGTTAGGTTATGTCACTTAAAGTCCCATTAGCATGAATTATGAACTACCGGGATTTGGTAGACGTTTATGCATTTGATAGTACTATTTGGGGATGATCACCCCAGTTCGCGCCTTGACGGTTGATCCCCGTCGTACCACATTGATTTGTAAGCGAATTTATGTATGAGAAGATTTCATAGCGTGATTTTTGTGACGACACGCTAACTTAGATGGGCAAATTGTTTGTCGGGTTCGCGGCCCGCTGTTTTCATAGTAAGGTAACAATGTCATGCGGCTAATAATAATCCTATACAACCTATAAAACCTAAATACAAAACGATTACAACGCTATTAACGATGAATATATTACCTATCATGGTAATATAGAGACTACGGTCTCATGGACGGTTTAAGATGTATGCTTGATTTATATATTGCCTGACTAGCAATATGAGGACTTACTTTCGATATTATACTTGTGTTCTGATTTTAAATGATTGTTTTATATAACGGTTTTCATTAAACTCTATGAATTCACTTGGCATTCGCTGATATGATTTTTGCATGTTTTTATCTCAGGTGCTTGAAGGTAATCCGGATGGAGATCGACTCTGATGGCCCACATGTTATTAAAAATGTTCATTCGATCTATGTTTTGTAAACTTAATGACCTGTATAATTTGGGACCTGTTGTACGCTTTTAAAACTTTTATTGAATGAATGTATGTTAAACCTTGAACAACCATTTTTATGTGTTGTCTATGATTGGAGTTATTGTGCTATCCCGTAACACTCTAAAAGACCCTTCCGCTGTATCGATAAGAAAAATGAGAGTGTTACAAAACTTCTTATCCGGAATACACCCTCCTATGTCTTATCCGGAATAAGTTTGCGACCTCTTATCCGGAAAACGTGTGAAACTTCTTATCCGTAATACAACTTTTTGCGCTTATCTGGAATGTGGAATGGTGCTTATCCGGAATCCTTGGGTTGTTATCCGGAATCTATGTTTTGGATACTAACCGGAATCGAAGTTTATCTTCTTTTCCGGAATACGTGTGAGAACCCTTATCCAGAATGTATACTTTAGACTCCTTATCCGGAATATTACAAAAGCTTCTTATCCGGAATCTATATATCCTCTTATCCGGAATATTAAACTAACTTGATACTATCCGGAATCACTCAAAACCCTTATAACCCGGATAGTTAAACCCTTATAACCTGGATAACAAAAATTTCGTACCTTGTAAATTTCCCAATAATCAAACTAAAATTACCAACTTTTCATGAAAATCATGAAAATGACAAACACAAATTCCTACCACAACTTTGTAGGCAATTTGTACATAATTTTGAGCTCGAAAACACAAAACTTTTGAGACGAGATGATTTGAAGAAGAAAATCACACGAATCAAAAAATGATAACCACAAACTAAACAGGAAACTACCCCATGGCGATTGATACCAATTGTTGTCCCAAATAATATGATGATAGATTAAAGAAATGAGATGGAAAAGATATGAATTTTAGAGAGAGAAAGTAGTGAGACAAAGTAGAGAGAAGGATATGATTAACTTGTGAAATTAGATTAATAAAAATGAGATCATCCACCCTCCTAACATGCTAGGAGGGTACTTATATAGTCCACCCACATGCGGGCTCTCTAATGGACTATATATGTTTTGGGTCGGGCTTGAATAAATGCTTAGTACCTTGAAAGAGGCCTTTTAAGCTAACCATCAAGCCCGTAATGTCACGACTATTTTAACTAACTATTACAACGTTCTAATAAATATTACAATATAAACCTATGACCGAACATTCTTGTTTGACTCAATATTTTGAGGCTAACAACTATATCACATCGAAGTTTTGGGTTTTCAAGCCACCTATAGGATCTTGCACTTTCTTGGACTTTTTCAAGTTTAGAGAATGCATTTTAAAGTTCCCTTGATAAGTGACTTTCTAATATCAATTATAGGAACTTGCGAAAAGTTCTTGTACTTAACCCGTATGAGCTAAGACTTTCGCGTTTTAAAGTTCCCAATATAAAAGTCTAGCAAAAATTGATTCAAGCGGGTTAAGGAATGTAAAGGGCTCCAAATGCCCATCAAGTCAAAAATTAGATCTTATTCTACCCAACGGAAAATATACATTCGTGTCTTAAAAACACTTATGAAAACTAAGAAAATTTTTTAAACTTGGCCATTTTTAGCCTTTTTAGCAACAAAACAAAACAAAGCGTTGAAAGTTGGAAAACATGAGGGCGTATCAAAGCAAGTATCTATTCACCCCCCATACTGAAATTAAACATTGTCCTCAATGTTTCGACTCTAAAGGTGGAGCACCCCCATACTGAGACGAAGAGTCGAATGCTTAGGATCTAGCATGGAAAGGGTGATCAACAATATATCTAAAGTCGTTTATGAATTATGCTAAAAGATAATTGTTAGAACAATAAAGGATATGTCATGGATCCGTGGAAAACTATTCAAGCAAACGATCGAGGCTCACGTAAACGAACACGAGAGTCTTCAATCGTAGCGATGATGATGATCTAGATAACACATTCATAAACAACCACGAGACAACGAGTTGGAAGGGCACAAATCCCCTCTCATTAACTACATTAGAAAGCATAATATGTACAATGGATAAGCATGGGATCTCCCCCACGAGGCACCTCGGTTTTGATTACCGAGTCATGAGCTCGACTCAATCCCCTCAATGCTAATTATCATTGGGGAAGGTGACTTGGTCTAGGTCGTCCAACGAAGGGACTTCCCCACCGAAGTAGTGCTTAAGCCTATGTCCATTCACCTTGAAGTTAGGACCATCATTTTGAGCTAGCTCGATGGTCCCATAAGGAAACACTTGTGTTATGGTGAAAGGACCCAACCAACGAGATTTCAATTTCCTGAAAAATATCTTCAAACGAGATTTAAAATGTAACACTTGATCACCAACATTAAAAACCCGTTTTTTAGTCTTTGAATCATGAAACTTTTTAGTCTTTTCTTTAAAAATCAATGAATTTTCATAAGCATTATCTCTTAATTCATCCAGTTCATTTAATTGTATTTTCCGGTGATCTCCCGCGGTCTTCAAATCATAATTTGCATGCTTAAGGGCCCAATATGCCTTATGCTCCAATTCAATGGGCAAATGACAATTCTTTCCATAGACCAACTTATAAGGAGTACAACCGATAGGTTTATTATAAGCGATTAGAAAGGCCCATAAAGCGTCATCGAGTTTGTCGGACCATGAAGCACGGTTTTCTCCAATCGGCCTTTCCAAAATCCTCTTCAAAGCTCGGTTTGAAACCTCGACTTGCCCACTCGTTTGCGGGTGATAAGCCGTAGAAAGACGATGAGTAACTCAATATTTCTTTAAAACCTTTTCAAATTGGTCATTACAAAAATGGGTTCCACGATCGCTTATAATAGCACGAGGGGTTCCAAACCGAGAGAATAGTTGCTTAAAAAACTTCACTACCACACGAGCATCATTAGTAGGTAAAGCCTTAGCTTCCACTCACTTTGATATGTAGTCGACGGCGACGAGGATATACTTATTTCCATGAGACGATGGGAACGGCCCCATAAAGTCAATGCCCCAAATGTCAAAAATCTCACACACTTGAATTATGTTTTGTGGCATTTAATCACGTTGAGACGATTTCCCTTGAAGTTGGCAAGAATCACGCGACTTCACAAGTGCGTGTGCATCACAATAGATCGTAGGCCAAAAGAAGTCAGCATCGAACACTTTCTTAGCCGTGAGATTAGCACCGCGGTGACCACCCGTGGGTCCCTCGTGACAAGCTCTAAGGATGTTAGAAGCTTCAGTACCAAAGACACAACGTCGAACGAGTTGATCCGCATAAACCCGAAAGAGATAAGGGTCGTCCCAAAAATAGAACTTGACGTCACGAAAGAATTTTCTCTTTTGTTGTGTCGTCGTACCCTTGATTATGAAGTTCCTCGCATGGTAATTTGCAATGTCGGCAAACCATGGGGTGGTGTCATTAGAATTCACTACACCGAGAGTCTCGAGATGATCGGCCGCATGGTAATTTCCTTGTTCTCAAAAACATCTTTGTGAGGATCTTCTAGACGAGAGAGATGATCGGCGGCTAGATTCTCGGCTCCTTTTTTGTCAAGCATGGTGACATCAAATTCTTGGAGGAGGAGCATCCAACGAAGCAATCTCGGCTTAGCATCTTGCTTAGCTAAGAGATACTTGATAGCCGAATGGTCCGTATACACGATGCTTTTAGTCAAGAAGAGTTATGGTCGGAATTTCTCAAAAGCATAAACCACGGCAAGGAATTACTTTTCCGTTGTGGTGTACTTTAGTTGAGCCTCGGTCATCGTCTTACTAGCATAATGAATAGGACGGAAGTGCTTTCCATAAAGTTGCCCTAAGACGGCCCCTATAGCATAATCACTTGCATCGCACATAATTTCAATGGGTAATCCCAATTAGGAGCAACAAGAATGGGAGCTTAGGTAAGTTTCATTTTAAGAGTTTCGAAAGCTCTAACACAATCCTCATTGAAGTTAAAAGGAGCATCCTTCTCGAGAAGGTGTGTTTGGTTGGGAGATTTTCGAAAAGTATTTGATGAAACGACGATAAAAGCCCGCGTGGCCTAGGAAACTCCAAACTCCCTTGACGGTTTTGGGATGAGGTAACTTGGTGATGACGTCTATTTTAGCTTTATCGACTTCAATCCCCGCTTTCGCGACCTTGTGCCTAAGACGATTCCTTGTTTACACATAAAATGACATTTTCCCAATTAAGCACAAGGTCGGTTTCTTCACAACATTTTAACATTTGCTCAAGATTAGATAAACACGACGTGAACGAATTGCCAAACACCGAAAAGTCATTCATGAATACTTCCATCGACTTCTCGATCATATCATGAAAAATAGCCATCATACACCGTTGAAACGTACCCAGTGCATTACAAAGTCCGAATGGCATTCTACGATAAGCAAACGTTCCATAAGGACACGTAAACGTAGTTTTCTCTTGATCACGAGGGTCAATAGGGATTTGAAAGTAACCGGAAAAAACCATCTAAAAAGCAATAGAATTCATTTCCCGCGAGTCGCTCCAACATTTGATCCATGAAGGGCAAGGGAAAGTGGTCTTTACGAGTGGCGTCATTTAACTTTCGGTAGTCAGTACACACCCTCTAACCGGTCACAACACGAGTGGGAATTAACTCGTTGTTTTCATTGGGGACAACGGTCATCCCTCCCTTTTTAGGGACACAATGGATTGGACTCACCCATGGGCTATCGGAGATAGGATAAATCATTCCCGCGTCAAGAAGTTTTAAGACTCCCTTTTTGATGACATCGTGAATTTTTGGATTTACCCTTCTTTGACTTTGAATTGCGGGTTTGTAGTCCTCCTCCATTAAAATCTTGTGAGTATAAAATTTTTGGTCAATACCCTTAATGTCGGAAATTTTCCACGCAATTGCCCCTTTATGAGCTTTAAGAACTTTCAAAAGTGCGGTTTTTTCATCGTTAGCAAGATTTTTTGCAATAATAACCGGCAACTTGTCATCACCTTCCAAGAATGCGTATTCAAGGTGAGATGGAAGATCTTTCAATTCAAGGATAAGCGGTTCCTGGATCGAAGATTTTTGTTCAACACTCATAACTTCCATCGGGGGAAGAAATAGTGGAATAAGAGTATCATTACCAATAATCACCTCATCTTTATTGTCGATTTTATTTGAAGTAAAATCGCCTCCTTGGAATGGAGTGAGATTTGGTGTAGAATTAGCAAGAATAGGATCCAAAATAGTAGGATTGCCACTTGACGAGCTATCAGAAAAACCTAACACTTCTTGTGAAAACTCATCGCAAACCACATCAACTAAGTCAATGTGATTGATGGTAGCGATTGCATAAACATGAGAAGGTGTCGAGTTTTGAGTAGCGTTTACAACAAGTTCCTCTTCGTTGAATCTCAAAGTAATAGTTCTTGCATAAACGTCGATAAGCGATCTCGAGGTGTCTAAAAATGGACGACCTAAAATTAGAGGAACTTGAAGATCCGCGGGGATGTCAACTAATATAAAATCAACGGGATAGTAAAACTTCCCCACTTTCACGAAAACATCCTCGGCTACTCCACATGCTAAAATGGTAGAATGATCGGCTATCTTGATAGACATGTTCGAAGGAGTAAGAGCCAGAAGCAAAAGCGATTTCCAAATGGAAAATGGCATCAAATTAATGCTCGCACCAAGATCGGCCAAGGCGAGGCATTCTTTCGTATCTTGTATGACACAAGGAATGAGAAACTTCCCAGGGTCACCAACTTTTTCCGGTATTCGGTTAAGATAAACCGAAGAACAATTAGATAGCTTTGAAAGCTTCTACTTATCGTTCATCATACTTTTAAAAATGGAAGCCAAACGAGGCATGTATAACAACGTGTTGGCCAAACTTACATCAAAATGAACTTGTTGAAACATTTTTATAAAAAGCTTGATTTTTTGTTTGTTACGTTCTTTCATTTTCTCTTTGTTTCGTCTCGATGGGTAAGGTAAGGGTGGTGTGGGTTGGGGCATAGGCATCAGCCTTGGAATCTCGAGTTCCATAATTGGTATTGGTTCAACCGTAGGTGTGGTATGAGCTGTAATTCATGGGCTTGTGATATGCTCCTTTTCAACCATCACCTCGGGCTCTTTCTCGATTTCCTTCTCCGTAGAAGTACTAGGATGAGAGATTGGTTCCTTGAATGTTTTACCACTACGAGTAGTAATAACCTTCATTTCTCCTTTCGGGTTTGCAATGGTATCACTAGGAAGACCACCAGAAGAAGAGGGTTTACACATGATTGCTTCAAACATTTTAGCCATTCGATCTTCAAATTTTGATTGCCTTAAATCCTCTTTTAACAACTCTTGCTTAATCTTATGTTGACCTTGTTCCATCTTTTGTTGATTTTGTTGAAGACGTTGAACGTTTCCTTCCATTTTATTAGCATGAGTTTTCAATTCATTAGCAAGTTCGTTTTTAAGCTCGTTTTTCAACTCGGATCTTAAGCTAATCATCTCACGATGCATGTTATCAAACTTAGCATCGTTTGCTTTTGCATAATGCAAAAATTCTCCATTAAGATTTTTAGTGTGAGCATTTTGAAAACTTTATGTCGTGTTTTGAAAATCATGGTTTTGGTTTTGATTTTGAACTTGCCCATTCCCACTTTGGTAATTCCCTTTGTTGTAGTTACGTGAATTGCCTTGATAACCACCATTTTGATTGTTGTTTCGATAGTTTTTAGCATTTTGATTTTGGGGAGCTTGATTTGGGCGGGAACCTTGGCCGTTTTGGTTATAAGTTCCCCTTGTTATGTAAGCACTCGAAGTGTTACTACCGGCGGTAATGCACTCGGAAAGATCATGAGCTCCACCACAAGATAAACAACTCTTTTCAACCGCTTTAACCGATGCGGAATTCAAAGCATCTTGTGCTTTCCAATGAGTCATAAGAGTCGAAAACCTATCGAAAAACCGATTTTCCTCATTAGCTTCAGCATGTAGGGCATTAATGTTACGCGATGATGACGATGACGAGGAACCCATATTGGCAACACTCGGTGTGTTACGAGGGTTATAAACCTTAGATCTATTCTCGATAATCTTTAAAGCTTCATCGGTCGTTTTGCACAAAAAATTACCACCCGCGGCGGATTCAAATAATATCGTTCATGATCATTTAACCCATCATAAAAAGTATCTATTTGATGCAATTACGAAAAATAATGGTGCGGACATTCATGTAACATTTCTTTAAATCGTTCCCATGCCATTGAAAAACTATCATTATTACGTTGTGTAAACCTTGAAATCTCATTTTTCAAATGTGTTTTCTTAGATGGTGGAAAAAAATGGTTCACAAACTTAGAAACGAGATCACCCCATGTCAAAATCGAATTTGGCGGTTCTTTCTCGAGCCAATTTTTTTGCGGGTCCATCCAACGAGTATGGAAACAACATCATCTTAATGGTGTTATGCGGAACATCCTTAAACTTGCTTGTTGCGGTGAGACGATTGAAATTCCGTATGTGATAATGCGGGTTGTCTTTTTCATGACCTTGAAGCTTGTTTGCTTGTAACATCGACATTAAACCCGTCTTAATATAGAAATTCTTTGCAAGGATGGCGGGAATCACAATAGCTTCTCCAAAACCCTCGGTGGGTGCTTGAAGCAACTCCATCATAGTACGATTAACCATGGTGACTACTAGTTCTACACCGGGTTCGACAATTGGAGTTTCTTTTTCAATCAAATTGCCTTGGTTTTGACGACGTTTGCAAGCTGGTTTTGCTTGACTACGAGTTAGCATAAACTTGACGTATAATGTGGAGGTGAGCAAAGAAGATTCTTTTGGGTGTTTTTGTAAATTTTCAATTTTTTTGTGTTTTTGATTGTTTTTAATTTTTTTTGGATTTTATGTGTATTCGTAGACAACTATCTACCTAATCTTTCCTCGAATCAAACTCTTGATTAAAGAATCCTCAAAAGAATGAAAACGATCACGTGGACTGAACGCCTTCGATTGACTTTAGAATTTTGGTGAAAACCAAATTGTTCAAGAGGATTTAATCACAAAGAAACCAAGCAAATATATATGATACGTAATAATACTTTGGGCGGCAAAACCCTCGATTAGCCTTCAATCTCAAAATACCCACAAGCAAGCGGAGAAACGAGGCGGCGCAAAGCACTTAAGAGCCTTTTACTTTAGGGTGTATTTTATAACACCCGCCTTATACCCACCTTATAGTTTGTATTTTTCAAAATCGACACGAAAGTATTTATCTATTTTTTCCTTTTTTATTTTTGTTTGAGATTCGAATAAAATAACTAGGAGATCAAATCCCAAAGGTTGTGTTTTCACACTTTTGGAGATATTTTGCCTTATACCCACCTTATAGTTTGTATTTTTCAAAATCGAGCTTCACGAAAGTATTTATCTATTTTTGCTTTTTTTTTCTTTTTGTTTGAGATTCGAATACAATAATTAGGAGATCAAATCCCAATTAAGGTTGTGTTTTCACACTTTTGGAGATATTTTGAATTTGTTGTGATACATATACAATATAGTAATAATATTTCACAAGAAAAACGAAAAAACCTATAATACGTATTAGTAGAGTTCTACTAATACAAATACTATTTATGGTTAGATATTAAAAACAAAATGAAAAAATTAATCATGACACACCTCTCCGGCAGCGGCGCCAAAATGATTGTAATGTTTTACCACACCTTTGACTTTAGGAAAAATCAAAAGAGCGTAAATAGCGGAAAGTATTAAATACGATGGTTTAGGAAAACCGTGTACTAATGACCAAAAGGTGAAAGTACAAAGTTCGTTTCCCACGGAGGTATATGTGTGTGAATAATTCTTAATGAATTTGGATTAATATAGAAGAAAGAAAAGAAGGGAAATGGAAATGACGGATACGTTAGAATTATACTACGACGACAAAATTAAAAACCGTAAAAAGTGACAAAATAAAAATTAATTCTTAAAATTCCCAAAAAATTACCAAAAATCAATAAAATAAACTAAGAGTTTACAAATTATCAAAACTTTTTCAAACCTTTTAATTATTTAAATATTAATTTTTAAATGCTAATTAAAGCCCTAAAAATCAAAATAATTATTAAATAGCCCAAATAAAGATTTTTCACTTTGTAAAACTCAAAAATAAATTAATTAGACTAAAAACATTTTTTATGAAATTTTAAACTAATGAAAACATTTTTTAAATGATTAAAAACTATTAAAATATTAAAATAATTCTAAAAGTTAATAAAATGATGAGAAAATTAATCTAAGAGTTTTAAAAATCCTAACATAATGTATTTGACCTAAGAAAAATGTAAAAAGTGTAAAAATATTAAAAATGAAATTTAATAATAAAATAATATTAAAATAATATTAAAAATCCAAAAATTATAAAAAATTCTAAAAACTTGCAAACTAGTTTATTTTAACCTAAATAAACAGAAAATGAAAGTTAAATTACCAAAATACCCCTATTGGGCCCCCAAATGGGCTAAAACAAAAACAGTCTAAGTGAAATGGGCTTTTTGGCCCAATAAGTTCAAATTTAACCAAATAAGCTGAAAATCAACAGTCTAGCTTAAAATTAAGTTCTAAACACAAAAGTCTGAAGGCTCAAAAGCTGAATGTGAGCTTATCACGGCTTAATTTAACAGCAACTTATTCTTAATGGTCTTTTTGGCCCATTAAGCTATAAGTCAATGCCATAAGCTCTAATTTGACACACAACCTTCTTTGGAGATGCTTAAGAGATCTGTGAAAAGAAATTTTGAAAAAGCATACTTAATAAGCCAAAAATAAGCAAAGTAAAAATTCACTAAAAGACAAAATAGTTAACTTAGAGAATTAGACCACCTCAGACCTTGATTCAAGATGCAAAAGACTCTAAATGACTTAAATAAGAAAAATCAATCAAGAAAAGTTCAATAAGCCAAGCCAAATAAGCAGAATAAGCTGATAAGCACTTATGTAAAAGTCAAAGGAGTTGGTTTTCTAGTCAAAGCTTAAAGTCAACAACCCAAATGCTCCAGTATGAACAAATGGGTCAAATTAGGAGACCCTATTACAAAATTAATGTTGTTGCAGGTTAAAATAAGCTAGAACAGCTTATTGATAAGCTTAATGCAAAATAACACTAGCAGTGGCTAGCAGCAGGGGAAAGGAGTTCCCACTACTTTGACTATTTGAACTTGGATTTCCGAGAGTTTTACTTGGATTCAATTGATAACAAGGGCACCCTTACAACCAGTGAGTTGTAAGAAGTCACAATCAATCAATGAATCATAAATTGATCCAGCCAATTGATACAATTTAAGCAAACAATCACCAGATATGATACAAACTTGGAAATTAAGCAGTTATGAACAAATAAGTAGTTTAAGCATGAATAAGCCAACCAAAATGAACCATATGCATTCACAAGCTATAATAAACTCCAATAAGCACAAATAAACTTTTTTCATACACTGAATCAAAGATTAGAGGCAGATTAAAGCACTAGCAGCTTACTGATGAACAAACTAAGAACACAAAACCTTTTTGCTAATCTAAATGACCACAAATCAAAATTCAAACCCTCAAATATTTTACCATGGTTGTATTAACTAATATTTAGCACTTGTTAACCCTAGTCTACCCTTAGATCTAGGTGTCCCTAAAATTTCAGTCAAAAACAACTAGTTAAACAGATTTTATGGCCTTTTGTAAGATTTATGTGATTAGAACCTCAAAACTTGTAGATAAGTATCCAATAACACAAGAATAACAAGAACAAACACAAAGTACAAACCAAAACCTACTCAAATAAACCCAAAATTAGCTTATGTAGTTAACCCAAACACCCCTTTGATCACAAATTTAACTATTTTTTTTCAAAGGATTGTTAGATTTAATACACAAACCAGGCTCAAATCAACTTAATAACAACAAACAACATTAAATAAACAAGATTCAACTACAATATCACAGATTCACAGACAAAAACTTAGATTCATCAAAAATCATGCAATATTCAGAAAACTTAAAAGGGTTTAGAAATGAGCACCTCCAAAACATACATCCATGCTTTGGGATGTGTGAGCTTAGGTGCTAGCTAAACAAGCAGCAGCTTCTTTGTACCTGTTAAGATTCAACAAACACAAGGATGAACTAAAAACAATGAAAACTGAATTTTTTTGAAAACAAAGGTTTTAAACTCAAAATCCTTTCCTTAAAACTCAATAACAGATTATAGGAACTCAAACTTTAGCTAATCAAACACAAAAATTTTATAAAAACACAAAAGGAAATCACAATTTTCAGAAAATCCAACTTTTATTTCATAAAAAGGAATTACAAGGATTTAGCTAAAATCTTGAACAAAGGACTACTCACAGGTTCAGGCTCCTTTTATAGACTAACATAGACAATTCTAGATGCAACGATACATGAGAAACCCTAGCTATGAAATCTCAGAAATGCCCTTGGTCTTCTAGACGCGTTTGTTGTTGATGAGTTGTCAAATTTGATCTTGGTCGTTCATTTTGTGCTTGGGGACCAAGTAGTAACCTTAAAACGTTGATCTTGCCACATAGGATTCCTTGGAGAGGAAGTTGGAATTTCATTGGCTAACGGGTTGAATGGTGGGGTCATTTGGGTAGTGGGATTTAGGATTTTTGGTGTGGGATGAGTTTGGGGTGAGGTGAATCAAACGTTGGTATGGTTAGTTTCAATTATCCTTTGTTTAAGTGGAAGGTAAAACTAGGTGGATGAATGGTGAACAATAACTATTTTGATCCGAAATTAGGGGAAAGAAGTGTTCGGCGCGTGTTTATGGCTTTTTAAACTTTCAGAATGGCAATAGTACCCCTCAGTCTTTGGAAAAGTTTGCATAATAAGATTCCAGCCTAAATAAACGACTTCCTTTGCAAATGAAGTTTCAGAATTTATAGTTTGGCCACAAAAAGTTTAGGAAAAGGGTTTTAGGGCTTTAATAACTTTGATGTAATTACAAAAATGGCCCTTTTGATATTTAATTAATTTTTAAAGGACTAAATGTGTAATATTCTTGAACTTCAAGGGTCTTCAATAGATCTTTGACTTCATGAGGGACCATTATTGATAATTTAGTTTTGTTGAGGGACTAATCTTACTAATTCTTTGAAGATGAAGGACCTTTTTGTCATTTTGACAAACTTAAGGGACCAAACTTGTAATTATCAATATGCAAGGGTATTAAGTGTCATTTCTTCATAAATGAGGGATAAATCTTGTACATCTTCAAGTCTTCAAGGGTTTTTCTTTGATAAATCACAAACTAGGGCCTCGTTCATTGTGCGGCTTCGTTTCTCGTGTTCGTTTTTCCGTGTTTCTTGTGATCTTTTGTCTTTTTTCACGATATCCATACCTAAAATACACAAGTAAACAAACACAAGCATATATATGGTATTTTTATGACATTTTATGCATTTAATGCCCGAAAAGAACGATGAGATCATGTATAAATGCCATCTCATCAATTTGCTATATCTAAAATGGAATTCATTGTGATTTATACTTACCCACAACCCATTTATTTCACGACGATGAAGATTGTGGTGACATAAGGATGGTAGCATAGGATAAGTCCAATGATTCTTCCATAACCGGAGGAATCTTCCCAAGGAAATATCATAGCTAGAAATAGTAGTCCTTAGGAAAGATGGAGAAAGATTGTGAACGTAGCTGAATGTCAACCAAGTACTTAAGCTAGCACTGGAACAATCACAACAAGGTGTTAGTTATGACGTATTGATAAGAATTGAAGGGGTTGAAGAATGAAAAATAATTGTAAAGATAAAGGTCTAAAGAAAGAAGCCCTCCTTACAACCTTATGCAGAAATCGGGTCAATACATATGCTATTGAGATCATTTTTAATGATTCTTGATATTGAAGATAGACATCATGGAACCAGTGATGCAATGCACAACCCATCCCAGCTAACTCAGATATCTCTCAAAAGATATTTGTTTTAATCACACGGAGACAACACATTATCTATTGATTTATTCACTCCGAATAAATTGGTATTGAAATGATGGCACTCCTCTCGAGCCTCTGATCACTAAAATCCAATATGCACGATCGAGTCTAGAGCCATTTGAGATCAACAAATATCTCATTAGGACACACTTTCATAATTCCTTGCTTCTTCACACACTGTGAAAAGTAAGAAAGTTAAGAGTCCTACGCAAATCTTCATGACCTTGCCTGAACATCCGAGTAATACGAAAGTATTTGCAATGAATATGGAAATCCTTCTTGAGAGAATATCAAAAATATTATGGTGGGTGACTTGTGTGATTCTTTATGAATCAAGCTAGTAATAACTGGAAAGCAACAGTGGTTTAATTCTTAACTGAATTTAAACACGTTCCAGGCCACTACGCAACATATTATTGATATTGCCAGAGCACTCATAGTGACACCCTATAGTGTTCACAGTGATGAGTGAAAATCCTTCTAGTATTAACATCAAACAACACTTGGTAGGTAACTTTCAAGATTCTATACGAATCAAGCTCGTGACAACTAGAAAGCAACGATTGTGGGATTCTTTAATGAATCAAACTTGTTCCAGGAATCGGTATTGACGACTTCAATCATGCGGATAATCTTATCCAAATGATTCACTCTTTACATTCACAGTCAGCTTTAGATGGTCTAGTAAAGAGAACGGGTTTGCCCGCGAAATCTTGTCAAGGAGGTTCTTAATTGAAATTATCTACCACAAGTACGATATTTTATATCTTCCAACGGTCTTAACCGATCGGAGGTAAAATGATACCGAATTAGAATGAAATGTTCAAGGCCATTTCATCCGTGTATATGTTTTGTTGCTAACTATCTTATGCAGCATAACAAGAAGGTGGCATTGCGGTGTACAATCAAGAAGAAGTCGCCAACACATGCTTATATTCTACGTTGGAAATTCACTTTATGTGACGACATTTAAGAATTCTCATTAGTTATCATAGTCACACACGCATAGACTAGATTAGGAAACTATGTATAGTTTAGGTGGTGTGTGTCTATATATACCCCTCCAAGGCTTCCAAGGATGGTTTATTGTTTTGTGTTTTCATTTTAACTTTATAAACATTTTCCTTTCTTTTACACACACAACCTCTCTATCTCCATCCATGGCTACCACCACCATTTACCACCCTACGAGACCACCGGATCCATAAATGGCAAACCCACAATTGGCATCAGAGCTACGGTTCAATCCTTTGATCGTTGTGTTTTTTGTCTATTGATTCGATGGTTAAAAAAAATTTGTGGTCCGATTCTATCATAATTTTTTGTCTCTGTGGTTATGTTTATTTTCAATACTCATAACTTTTTGTCATGTTATGTTTACTTTGTCCATCAAAACAGTTACATCTGGTGATATGGTTATTATTAGTGACATGGTTTCATATTACCCACTGGTCAAAAGTTGTTCTTTTATGGTCAAAAGTCAAACGTAACATGTTTTTTCTGGAATCTGCTATTACTTTCGTGACTGGGTTTGAGTGTTGTTACCATTTTCTGGGATTTTTTCTGGTGTTTTTTATTTATGAAGATGAAGATGTTACCTAGAAAAAGCAAGATCCTGAATATACGGAAAAAGTACGACATATGGATAAGATTTCAGATGGTCACATTGTAACACCCCATCTTGATAATGGAATGTCACGCGTAATTATGGCGTGTCATCAAAGCATACAAGGAAAAATGTCTAAACATTACATGACCATAAAAGGAAAATACCGGAATCAAACATTGGTAGTCCAAAAGTAAAGCTCATCACACACAAACATAAGTACTGTAAGGGAAAGGACTAAACAGTGTCATAGCAGAGTATCAAAGTAAAGATAATGCATAAAGTAAAGAAAGGCTAGAAAGCTTCCAGTCCATATGCACGTACGCTTAAAGTCTACGAGTGTCCCTGAGTACCTGCCGTTTTGGGAACATAGAAAAGGAAAACGGCTGAGCAATATGCTCAGTGCACGGATGTACAATAAAGCATGAATAGGATAAGCATATAACATATAACAGCGGAAGAAACTAAGTCTCGTATAACTTGGTTAAGTCTTGATAAAACTGGTTTTATAGTTTGAAAAGCCTTATGTTTATCTAATAAAAACTGTTTAATATGTTCTACCATTAGCCAATATAGGTCATGAAAAATCCACCGTGCATGAATACTTAGAGGGGTGACCCCATCATGCAAATTAGAGGGGCTGCCTCTAATTTAATATACTGGTTTGGGTAGGAGGGATCAGCTCCTTGTGAAGGATGCAAGGCACACACCACATTCACACTGAGTAATCTACTGAAAACATGTAACTAGGATGCACCCATACGCCCCACATGATAAATATAATAAAATGGCCAAAAGCTGAAGGGACGCCACGAGCAATCACTCCGCCGTTGTGAAGTCATAACATCAGTGCCTCTAATGTTATGGTTATGGTACCTCCATAACTAGGTGAGACTGGTCATGCATGTATATGGCTATAGGTATTCTAAATTAAACATAAGCAAGTCAAACATATAAACTTATACTACGATAAAACATTTGGCTGCATATGGGGAATCCTAATAAGGAAAGAATGTCCATACTGAAAGGACGGGAATCCGTACCTTATGTCCAGTGAACGAAGAAGATGAACTGAGGAGAATCCTACTTCGGTATCACTAATGCTACATAATACATACATGAATAAGTATCTGCTTACTAAATACGTAACTGGTTTTATGTCATGTCTTAGCTTATTTTATATGTTCATATCATGTTTTACTGTTTAAAACCTTAAACTGTGTTTATCTTATATTCTGTCTATTCTGATTAAGTATTTCTGGCATTTCATGTATTATTATATTTACTGTGTAATAATAAGTAACTTTCCAAAAATAGCAGGTTTCCAAAAATAGAAAGTTTCCAAAAATAGAAAGTTATCAAAAATAGAAAGTTTCCAAAAATAGAAAGTTTCCAAAAATAGAAAGTTTCCAAAAATAGAATTACTGCTTAAAAAAGATAAGTTTCTAAAAATAGAACGTTTCCATAAATAGATCAGCTTCCTTAATTAAATAAGTTTCCATAAATAGATTAGCTGCCTGAATTAAATAAGTTTCTAAAAATAGAAAGTTTCCATAAATAGATTAGCTGCCTTAATTAAATAAGTTTCTAAAAATAGAAAGTTACCATAATTAGATATAAGCTGGTTAAATAAGCTAAGTATATAAGCCTAAGTGTTTTTTGATTATAATGTATAGTTTATTAATTATATCATGTAATTCAAATAAACTATAGGTTAAAAGTATTTAATTAAAATATATCATGTTTTTAATTAAATAAAGTTAAATACTTAGGTTAATACATGTATTATTATTAATTAATAATATAACCTAAGTCATGTTAATTAATTAATTATAACCATGGTTTTTAAATAATTAATTAATTAATTATAAGTCTAGAAAATATAAAATACTTAGGTTAATAATTTCATGATCTAATAATTAAATATAACTAAGTCATGTTTATTAAATTAATCATGTCATATCTATTATTTTAATTTTAACATATGATTATAAAAAAATAATCTTAACATAAACCGTGAACCGGATCTTGACTAGAAACCATGAACCGGACATGAAATCGACACCATACCCCGAACCACTTCGGGGTTCCCTTTGTTTTGCTGCTGCCGTGGGACCCACACCACCCACCCGGGACCATATGATCTCGGTGGTGGTTTATTAGCCAAACCGAGACCCCCTTGGGGTTCGGTTTAGGCGCCGGCCAAACAAACACCCCTAAAAACATCCTTTTTGATTTACCCAAAAACTATTTACATGTTTTATCTATGTTTTTAATTAGGTTTTAAAAACATCATGTTCTTATTTATTTTATTAGAACAAATCAAAAGAAAAAGGATAAAAAGAATATATCGAATGCGTGGATCTGACGAGGATGAACACACACGAACACACGTACAATATTCAAGATCAGAATCAACTAAACACCCCCCTTTTTGGTGTGTTAGATGCGGCGGCCATAAGAGAGGAAGAAGGAAAAGGAGAAAAATCTTTTAGGTTTTTGTTTAAGTTTACTGTAATGTGAAAATGACTAGCAAAATTTACCATAACCCCTTCTTAGTAAATTTTGAGATGGGCTTGGCCCATCTCCTTAATGTTGCCGCGGGTAGGGGGCCCCACATGGGGTACCCGTACCGTTTTCCGTGTCTCGTTGTATAAGTGTTCGTTCGTGTTTAATTGTGTTCGTGTTTAGTGTGTTCTCGTTAAATATTTACCGTGACCTAATATATTTATTCACGCTTGTAATAAATATATATACGTAATTAACATTAGTTCGTGATTTAATTACGTTCATGATTTCATGATCGCATGTTCGTGATTAATTATTGTTAAATAATTATTGCGTGTTCGTGCGTAATAAATACTTATCGTGTTCTAACACGTACGTAATACGTAAAATCCTAACACGTAATCGTAATCATGCTATAATAGGAAAGTTTTAATCTAGTACGCACGATCTTAAGGGTAATATTCATGGTAAAAGCATGCGGGTTTTACAACTCTTCCCCCCTAAAAAGAATAATTCGTCCCCGAATTATAGATAAAGTAAACTGAAAAGAAGAACATACCTGAATTGAAAATATGAAGTGAGGGTAAGAAGCCCGGATAGACTCCTCTGTTTCCCCGGTGGCTTCCCGCTCGGTATGATCCCTCCATAGGATTTTGACGAATGGAATCGTCTTCCTTCTCATGAGTCGTTCTTTTCTGTCAAGAACTCGTTCGGGTTCTTCTATAAAAGTGAGATCTTCACGTATCTGTTCCAGTGGATACTGAACCATGTGAAGGGGATGATACTGGTACCCTCTGAGTAAGGACACATGAAACACATTGTGCACATGCGAAATCTGCGGAGGTAACGCCAACCGGTAAGATACTTCACCGACTCGTTCAATGATATCAAACGGTCCGATGAAACGAGGACTGAGCTTCCATTTAATCCTGAAGCGTCTAACACCACGTGCCGGTGAAACCTTAAGGAAGACGTGATCTCCTACGTTAAAATGTATGTCCCTACGATGCTTATCGGCGTAACTCTTCTGACGTGACCGTGCTTCCTGAAGTTTCTGCTTAGCTACTGCGATCTTTTCATTGGTCATCTCTATGATTTCTGGTCCTTCAAGTGTTCGCTCGCCAACCTGATCCAAGCAGATTGGGGCGCGACACTTTCTGCCATACAACATCTCGAAAGGAGCACACTTCATACTTGCGTGCCAACTGTTGTTGTATGCAAACTCCACCAAACAGATGTAATCATCCCAATCACCCGTCCATTCCAACACACATGACTTCAACATGTCTTCCAAGGTTTGAATCGTTCGCTCCAACTGTTCGTCTGTTTGAGGATGAAAAGCCGTGCTGAGCTTAAGTTGTGTACCCCAAGAATTCTGCAGACTCTTCCAAAATCGCGAAGTGAAACGAGGATCTCTATCTGAGACGATGCTGGATCGAGCACCGTGGAGTCTCATGATCTCTCTTCTATACGTATCGGCAAGTTTACATACCGGATCTTCCTTGCGGATCGGTAAGAAATGAGCTTGTTGGGTCAAAAAGTTGATGTGGCAGAAACTCAAAAACGAAGAAAACATGAAGATATTGTCTAAGCTTTGTCAAGAGCAATCCAAGCGTTGACAAGAGCAAACTAAGCGTTGATGGCTCAAGCATTGTCATGTGCAATCGAAGCATTGTCACATGCAATCCAAGCATTGACAGAAACATAGACAAAGAAGCCTATGGAAGCTTCTATTTAGATAAACATGCGGGATATATTCTGTATAAGTTTATTTGAATAGAAGATTTACATGTTTATTTGATTTTATCTCTTGTAAAACCCTAATCCTTACACTATAAAAGGAACCAAGGGTCTTAGGTTTTATATATATCTTTCATTCACAATGTAAACCTAAAGCGTGTGTCGACTAGACGTGGGATTCAATGTATACACGTGTAGTGATTGTTTGTTATTAACATAATGAACAATCCATTTGTTTTAATTCATGTTCTTTGTGTCCAAACACCTTGTTAACGTGTTTCATTCTATTCCGCCTTGATTCAATCAAGTGAATGAGATTCGTTCCTAGTAGCTAAAAGTTGAGGAAACCAAGGTTTACACAATTGGTATCAGAGCCTCGTGGCTCGTGATTCTAGGACCAACAAGGTGTTCGTGTATCGTGAAGAAGAAGAAAAATCCATCTAGGGTTTTTTTGGACGTTTTTGTGTGCGCATCAGTATTCAGAAGGTCATAACCTTTTATTGGACCGTTGGATCGTCACGAAATTTCTTGTGTGTGTTCTATACACATATATCTAGACATCCACCGGAGGGATTGTCGAGTTTTATCCCCAAGAAAAAGTTATTAGGCGTCAAAGTCAGCAGTGAGTATATGCAGTTTTCTGTGGACAACCATGTTCAAAACACGTTTTCTCCTTCGTTAACCGTTGGATCTTCGTGATTTTTGAACTGTAGATTCTTGGAACTTGTGTCTAGAATCTCACTGAAGGGATTTTCGATCTGAGTCCTAATGATGAAGATATTCAGCATCAAAGTTCACTGTTTAAGGTATTAATGTGTTGCTCTTTTTCACATAAAATCATGAACTAGGGTTCCTCAAACCCTAGATCGACATAAGAAGCAGAATGTTATGTTGTTCGTGGCTGTTAAAACGTGTGAAGACACACGATCTAAGGTTAATTTTTAAACCCTAAGTTAGGGTTTCGATGACTAAAGCTATAAACCCTAGATCGAGTTTAAAACAGAAAAGGCTGGTGTGATCGAAGCAACATGTAATTGAATGTTCACGTGGGGAAAGTCAAAAGCAAAGAACAGATGTGAACTCATGGTCACAAGATACAAATTAAAGTACTTTGTTATTTTTTCTTAGAAGTGCAATAACGATTCAAGTTTAAGATGGTGTTATAACTGCATGTTGTGTATTGGCATGTTGTGGTCCCAAAGAAGTAGCAGCAAAACTTATAAATCAGGAAGTGACAAAGTTTCATTATGAATGTTATTATTGGTTGTAGATCACCATTGGTGCGTGGGATACAAACAATGGAAAAGCATTCATTCTACCAGCTACTATGGATTGTATCACGGGAATATTAAAAGGGCTGATGTGGACGTATAATCTATTGTCCATAAAGTACTAAAATACTTTTGGTATAAATATGGTTTTTCATGTAATGAAGCTTTGTTCGTTTGATCAAAAAGGATATGGGGTCACACGAGATCGAGACGCTGACAAAGTTATGATTCGACGCTGACAGGAATAAGTTAAGCACTTTTGGGAAGCGCTGACACTTGTTGTCCGATATATACATTTTCAAACGCTGACAAGTGTTGTCTGATATTGGACAACACACAGTGTTGATATCTTGGACAGTGAAGGATATTGGACAACAAAAGGAATAGTTGCTGTTTGAGAAAATTGGTACGTTTTTAGCACACAAAAAGGAGGAATTTACACACGAAGGTACATGGAATCTCCGTTTTTATTCAGAATATCAAGTTGATATTTATGGCTCAGATATTTTTAAAATGGATTAATGATTTTAATGCGAGTTAGCAACAATTTGTGAAGAACTTTATTGGATTTGATTATGTAATCGAGGTAGCCTTGTAAAAGAGTTATCCTTTTTTCTACTTTTACATATGATATGAAGATTGAGAGTCGTCATGAAGAAGTGTTGCCTTAAGGGGAAGAGTTCTTATGGTAAGTTTGATGTTTGAAGAAGATTTTCGCGAGTTTGTGTTCTATCATATCTTTAAAGATGGTGCCTAGTTAACATTATTCTTTAAAGGTAACTTGTTCGTGCTTTACATGGGTGGTGACGAAGACTTGTCATAACACTTGAAGGAGTTACATTATCGTGCTCAGTGTCTCACAAAGTATGCGAATATTGACAAGGGATTGAGGTCTGCTTATACTTTAACGTTTTCATATAAGTTTGACGTCACACGGATAGTACAAGACATGGAACACAAGGTTGGGTTATTCTACTTCTACATCAAGATTACTTTATTTATTTTTCTTCAAGATCATTACTTAGAGATACATTTGGAGAATCTTCAAGATTGCATACATTGTTTACTTCCCTGTTGATGTGACAAAAAGGGGAAGACATACATGCTACACTTGAGGGGAAGCAATTTGAAGATCATGAACAATTTGCAAGAGATACACATAGAGTTTTGCCGACATCAACTAGGGAAAGGTTGTTGGGTGAAAAAATTGATGTGGCAGAAACTCAAAAACGAAGAAAACATGAAGATATTGTCTAAGCGTTGTCAAGAGCAATCCAAGCGTTGACAAGAGCAAACTAAGCGTTGATGGCTCAAGCATTGTCATGTGCAATCTAAGCATTGTCACATGCAATCCAAGCATTGACAGAAACGTAGACAAAGAAGCCTATGGAAGCTTCTATTTAGATAAATATGCAGGATATATTCTGGATAAGTTTATTTGAATAGAAGATTTACATGTTTATTTGATTTTATCTCTTGTAAAACCCTAATCCTTACACTATAAAAGGAACCAAGGGTCTTAGGTTTTATATATATCTTTCATTCACAATGTAAACCTAACGCGTGTGTCGACTAGACGTGGGATTCAATGTATACACGTCTAGTGATTGTTTGTTATTATTATAATGAACAATCCATTTGTTTTAATTCATGTTCTTTGTGTCCAAACACCTTGTTAACGTGTTTCATTCTATTCCGCCTTGATTCAATCAAGTGAATGAGATTCGTTCCTAGTAGCTAAAAGATCGAGGAAACCAAAGTTTCCACAAGCTGATTTGGTAAGTCGATCTACGATAACCCAAATTGCATCGTGCTTCCTCTTGGTAGGCGGAAGACCAGTAACAAAATCCATGGTGATTTTGTCCCACTTCCACTCTGGAATATCTAACGATTGAAGGAGACCGCCAGATCGCTGATGCTCGATCTTAACCTGTTGGCAGGTAAGACATTTGGAGACGTAAGTGGCCACATCCTGTTTCATACCACTCCACCAAAAGTATTGCTTGATGTCATGGTACATCTTAGTCGAACCAGGATGTATAGAGAATGGTGAGCTATGAGCTTCAACTAACAAGGCTTCCCGGAGTTCTTGGTCATCAGGAACACAAAGTCTCGTGCCCTGCCATACGATACCATCTGCATCTACTCTGAATTCCGTCTGTTTCCCCGAATTCTGTACTATCGCCCAGATTTCTCCATCATCTTTCTGAGCTTCCTTGATCTTAGAGAGTAACTCGAGTTCTACTCTAAGATTAGCCCAGTAACCGTGCTGTCCACGTACTATGATCTTGATGTCTAGTCGCTCCAAGTCTCTTATGATTTCCTCCTCAATTTTAATGTCGTTGATTGTAAGACCCGTGAAAGTGCCGTAAGATGCTAAGTTATTGTCTCAAGAGCTGTTCAGTATGAGCATCTCTCTTAAGTTGTGGCTCACTTGTGGATGTGAGATCCCGAGCCCAACGTCATTTATTTAATCCTATTTTACGTATATTTTTGAAATTTTTAAGAAATTTCGTTTGCTATATATTTGACGGTTTAAGTTGAAACCAACGTTTACGGTCGTAATTTTAACATTTGACGATTTAAGAAGAACCGATGACGACTACGATACCGACGGATGCCCAAAACTTATCTTTTATTATCGATTGATCGATATTTGAGTTTTTTGAGATTTTATTTTTATTACGTGTTAAGTCGAGTCGGAACCATGTGTATATTCGTTTTGTGTGCGTTTAAACCATTTAAAAGCATTTTGAGGTAGCCGGGGCGAAACCCGACTGCCGTAAATTTTCAAAACAACTAGTGAGTCATTCCCGCAAACATTTGAGGTCGTTTTCAAACTAGGCCAAAAGATTAGCCAA
Organism: Glebionis coronaria; assembly: GCA_025667525.1. Taxonomy (NCBI): domain Eukaryota; kingdom Viridiplantae; phylum Streptophyta; class Magnoliopsida; order Asterales; family Asteraceae; genus Glebionis; species Glebionis coronaria. The sequence continues at coordinate 180,728,831 of CM046882.1, forward strand.
ATTGCACCAAAGGCCCCTCTAATTTTTACAAAATGGAAGGAGGAAAAACACACATCACAAAAACACATTAAAAATTTTCTCCTCCTCCTCCCACTCTCTCTAGGCCGTCGGCCACCCACCACCATACCACCACCATAATTTTTTCTACTTTGATTTGATTAAATCCAAGTTTAGACCACCTTCTCTTTATCCATTGTAAGTGTTCTTACATACTTTAATCCGACATGCAACATCTTTAAATTTTCAAGAATCAAAGATTTTTCAAAAATGTATTTTGATGTAATTAAATCATTAATTCGTTTAATTGGTGATTGGTTAATGTTAGATAATTAATTAAACATAATGGGATTTATGTTCTTGGTCTTCCACAGCCCCAAAAAGCCACGAAATGTGGGGGGGTGTTGGGTGTGTTCAAGGTGTTTGATGAAATGTGTCATGGGTTTGTGTCTAGATTGATGTTTTGGGTGTGTTTGAATGGTTTAAACATATTGCATGCTTGAATTTGTGTTTGGGTTTTATGTTGATTTTGATTATTAGGGTGTTAGGACTGATTATAGTGTTTGAGTATGATTAGGAGTGCTTAGGTTGATTCCTAGTGTCGATAAATGGGTTTGAAAACGAGCATTGGGATGATTTTGGTATGGGTGATTTTAGGCAGAAAGTTTGAGGTGTTTTCGTAAAACTTATTTTGTAAACAGGTCTTGTGGTTAGGATGTAGTTGTAGAGCTTTGTCTTAGCTTCGTTTCGGTATAAGGTAGAGCTTACGACTCCAAACGAGTCAAAAGTTATGTTACTTTGAAAATACGTGTACCGGGAGATGAGAACCAACACAATAGGTTTAGTTTGGTAAATGGTCAAAGGTTGATTTTTGGTCTCAAACCTGCATATTTGAGTCTATTATAAGACTTAGGTGTCAAATGGGTCAATGGTACATTTTAAATGGGTCAAACAAGTTCAACTTGGTCAATGTACAAAATCAGTCCGAAAAACGTAGGTTTAGTAATGTGTTGAGTAACGGGTCGTAAAAGCGAAAACTTTTAATGGGATTAAAAATGGGTTTTCTACAGGTCTTAAGGTATTTTTGAGAATTTTCCCAAATTTTATAAAAGGGTATAAGTCTAGGAAAACAGCCCATACTTTTGGTAAGTATCGGCGAAACCGTAAAATGGATAGTAACTTTAATAACATTGATAAATGGTATAAGTCTAGTAACAACTACTTGTTTGGTTTTGGCGTGAGTTTTCATAAGCATTAAGTGTTTCAATTTGCGTGTGTTTAGTACCATTATGTACGCGGTGTATTGATTTGGTTTTCGTACTTTGACTTTTAGGTCAAGTGTTTGATTATCCCGGACATCCACATCGTCGGTGACATTTCTCGTTACGTCTTCGCTAGAACCACTACTACTACGCAAGGTGAGTCTATAGCCTCGCTCTTTACTTATTTCAAATGTTTTTACCCGCGAGGGGGATACATGCTATTTAAATGAAAATGAACATAATTCATGAATGATTATTGGACCCGAATGTTGCCTTGAAATTGTGTTGAGTACCTAGTTACAAAAGGCCCTAATTTCATGAACTATTAACTATTGTCTTGCCCTTGTGAAGGGGGAAATAGCCGCTTATACAAAGTGATAGTACTATGGGGTTTACTACCCTATCCGAGACGAGGGCTAGTACGTTGATACCCCCTGCGGACGGATAATTTGTGATAAGAGATAAGGTATAATTGCAACTAATGCCTTTAGTACGGGCACTGGTTTCATCTGAATCACGCCGGTAATTATTACGCAGTTGATTGAGTTAACGGATTAGTGTCATGAGCTTAAACACAATTGTCATATCCTTGAATAATAGATTGTTTGCGCGACAATGCTATTGAATGATCATGATTGGTTTTTAATACTTATGTTCAACTTATGATTTGATAAACCTATAGATTCGCTCAACCTTTGTGTTGACAGTTTTAAGCATGTGTTTCAGGTAACCAAGATTGATAGCAGCGGAGCATGCGAGGATGGAAGTTGTTGTGGCTTGGCGGTCTACTTATTTTTCCACCCTATTTAACTTAAAACTCTTTTATTATTCTGTCATGTGAGAAAAAATGTACTTTTGGGTTGAGATTTAGTGGGGACCTAACGCAAACTCTGTTTAGTATTATCTTGGGATTTGGAAAACTGTAGACTTGTATGATTTTAATAAAGTTTAAATTTATGTTTAAACTTTTACGTCTCTTTGAGTCGTTTAATATAGCTTATGTGTGATGATAACTAAGTAGCACCCAAATGTTGTAGTTCCGCTGCGCATAGCATTTGTTGGGGGTGTTATAGATTGGTAATCAGAGCCATGAGTTATAGAGAACTAGGTCATTTTGAAAAATCCTAAACTATAACTTTTGGTGTCGTAAGAAATTGTCCAAGCACACAACTATCCTGCATGGCTCTGGTAAGATTTCTTTAGCATTGCTTTATATTTTAGATGTATCCCTCAAACTGACATGAATTCTCTAGTATTTAGTAAGTAAATACTTTGATATATATTGAGATATATTGTTGTGTACGTTGAGTACTTATCATCGTAATTTGCAAGTTCTTGTAAAGATTATCGTATATGTTGCATGTAATTGGCATAACGTGCTACATTGCATTACATGGCAACACCGCGTTGTAATCCTACGTGTATGTAGGAATGGTTGTATGTATAAGTATGTATATATTATGGTATTTAAAGGCATTGCACGTGAAGCAATGGTCCTTGGGTAATTATCGTACATTAAAATGCGGTTTTATTGAGAATTCGGCCTTACCGCTAATTATCAATCTTGATAATTAATTTATTGTTGGGATAACCGAATATGAACCTCGTTTGATACTCTAGATACGTAAATAACGCTTCGTAACATATTGTATATTGACTAGATTGATTTCGATTGTCGTTATCGCACCGTGATGTGTCATTTTGGACATTTTCTTTTGAAACGTAATTTACTTACGTATTACTTTATTTCCTTTATTCCTTATGGGTTTGATATGTTAGTTGGCGTAACTATAATATAGACGAAGTATAATCAACGACGCGTACATCGTAGCGACGAATCACATGTATGTGTTATAAAACGTGGTTGAGGCGTGTCGCCATTTAATCATTGTTTACTATTCTACTTGAATTTTAAGATGTGTTTTAAAATAGACTGGCGTTGTGATCAATCGCGATGCCTTGGAATTGGGTTGGTTTTTGTGTTAATTTTGTGGAGTACGATTTCGAGACTCATCCGAGGCTGATAACAACATTTAGTTGACATACGTATTCTCGTTCCATTTATTTCATTTTGTTTTGTTGTTTCATTATTTTGAAGTTAATATTTTACATGACGAGGTCCGGCATTTGTGCGAGTTAAGTAAGCATCGAATTTTGTTGATTGAATGATTTAAACATAAAGTGTTTTACATATTAAATAAATGGTGAATGAAACTTTTGGACAAAAATGAATTATGATGTGTCTTGTAAAAAGTAAAACTCTTATAGAGAGTAAAGTGACAAAGTGAATTGTTTTTCCTTCAACCTTGGTTGGTATATCATAATAAGTAATTTATACTACTCGTAAAATCCCTGTTTTTATATATTAATAATTTGATACTAGAAGCTAGTGATGGATTTGTTAAGAATTTATTTAATATAATTTGAAAAAGGAGTTTATAATAAAATTTACGATATGACTGTTGAGTATATGTAACTTGGATTTAGTATGAATTAATTTTCGGGTCAATGTAGCAAACTTTTGGCGTATCTTGTAATATAAAACATGAGTAGAAGAATTGGTCATGTATTTTGGAGATAAAAACTTTGTAAAATTTGTTTTGTTTTAAACATAAGGTTATGTTATGTATGCATTGGTATAAACTAGAACATGTTACTTGTTCTAGCGAATAAACTGGGATAAAAATCGGAATATACACTATAAGTGAGAAATTCTAACGCTTGAAATAAATTTTTAAATATTGATGGAACGTCATTGGGAATCATTTGTTTATTTAATTGTCGTTATAGAGAATCACTATGCATAATTCGATGATGCTTGTTTAAAATCGTTTGAAAAATCTTTTGTTTTATTCCGCTGCGAGATGTGTTAATGTTAAAAACCGTTTGATAATGGGCTAAGGATTAAAAGTTGAATTTTCTAAAATTTAGAATTATTGAAATAAGCATTTTTAACAAATTATTATATTATTATATTATTATTATTTTTGAGATTCAAGTCTCGATAAAATCAGTAATTTATCCGAGATAATACTACGTGAAACGTCTTTGACGCCTGACTCAAGTCGCGTGAATAAAACATAGCATACAAATTTTAAGGAAGACATGTGTATAATAAATAGTCAAAGATTGATTTTTAAGAGTTAATTGGACTAGTTTGAGTCATGATGGATACTTGTATATACGTAATGAGCTAAGTTGTAATAATAAAAACGTAAAACATGGAAAATTCTTACTGTATACGTTTTGGTACTTAAGATATGAACATTAACGAGATTTTGACACAAGTATGGAGATTCTCAAACCTAATGATTTGTCAATTATGATAACCGAGTCACCGCATCTACTAATGTTAATAATTTCCGAGAGATTGAAATTTTTTCCAGAAATGAAAACGTTGTAAAGATTGGAAAATGAAAGGTATAAATTCTTTAATGGTGTAACACAAATTAAAAATATGTAAATGTTCGGTTTTACAATGTACAAGGTAACACTAATTATTATACGCAACTGGATTATACAACACACGCCTACTTGTATATTATTTAATAAAGATGTATATATAATGTTTTGAGTCACGATGGTTCGATCGTACGACATCTCTTCTTTGACTTTGCGAGTCTATATCTGAGCTTGAGTAGTCATGTAATTGTTTATTTTAATATTGTCTATGGTATGAAACCGTTATTTATTTTTAAAATACTACTTCGCTATAACTTGAAAATATGGGTATGTCACCCGGTATATTTTGTCATGTTCATGGACGTTGTGACTTTTCTTCTTACGGTTAATAGAACCTAAAATTCTGTATTTACTTGAACGATGCTATAAATCTTCATTAAATTGGCTATTTAATTATATTGAACAAAAGCGAGGAGGCGAAGCCGCTTTACCGAATTGTAGAGGTGAAAGAACTCGATCTTCCTGGTGAAATTGTTTCTATTTAACCAAGTGATTATTCTTCTCTGCCCGTATACCCTTGGTGGAATGTGTGTATAACTCGAGACGATGGGAATTATGATCGTTGTTTTATTTTTGACACTTGTGTTGATATTCAATTTTTACTCCATGTATTCGTAGATCGCTGTTGTTATCCCGAGACTTTTGTCATATGTTTGAAATATTTTCATTCTGATGTAGTTAATTTCAGTTGGCAATTATATTGCTCGTTTACCTCGTTCGATCTTATTGATTCTTGATTTTGTTACTTGTTGTGCTTGCAATGATCTTTAATCTTGAACCACCCTACCATTGATTGGTGAGTAATCTATTTTGAAAATATGTATGAGTGTGAAATGTTTCGTTTAACCAAATGTAAGTGATGTCGATTTATTTACTTATTTATTTATTCATTTTTCTCATAAATAGGAAAAGTAATGTATGTTTCCAAAGTAGACGAAAAATGTTTGATGTGTTTCTTAAAACGATGGTAACAATATTTTCCCATTTCAAATTCCATTTCAGATGGTTTAATTAATTTGAAGATTAGGTCGAAAACTTTCGTAGTCATATTTGGTATGTAATAATAATGTTTGTGTCGTCACTCGATCCTCAATTATGCACAGCTTAGCTAACTATGCATAATTCGGGAAGAGTCCTGTTTTGTTAATTGTCGTTGCTTGACCCTTAAGTATGCATGATCTAGCTAATTATGCATAGTTTAGGAAGGGCACTATCGTGTCAAACAAATTGGTCATCTTGAAACTTGTAGTGTTTTGATAAATGTTTGGATGAGAACGTTTTTAAAATGATGGATCCTTAGGCAAGTAATCGTATTCTCCTTGATTCCTAAAGAAAATTTTTAAATTTTCTTGTGTTCCTTGAAATCTTTTCTTTTTGTTTGGCGTTGACTTGGTAAGTCACCTTGACCGAGTAATTTTGGAAAATGTTTTTATGTGTTGAATGTAACATGCGAATTTCATCGGAATCACGAGGGTGTTGATGAAATACCAAAGGGACTCGTACCGACACTGAGAAGGAATTTTAAACAAAAATAGAAGACTGCCAAAGTAGAGGAAATCAGAGTTCGAGTGACTCTGAGGGAAATGACGAAGACTTCTCCTACATCGAATGTATCGTACTTTATTTGCTTCTTTTCTTGTTCTTTTGATATGTTTTATGACACGCGATAAACTGTTGAAGTTTACCAACTGTGCATCGGTAGTTGGAAGACAATTCCATTGTCGTCTTCGTTTATTTAAGTGAGGAATCCTCTTTGCTTGACTCAACCATCCTTGATTATCGATGGTTAAACGATAGATAGCCATAGTTGATGTTTTTTTTTGTGGTGAACCCTTGTCTTTTATGTGTTTATGCGGTAAGTGATCTATTCGAGTGATCGTAAGTTGTGGGAACTTGAGATGACATTGTCCAATGAATTCCGATCATGGAGAACACGTGCCATGTAATATTTTTTTTTACTGTGAACGATGATGCTTATTGAGATTTTGACCATGTTTGGGACGAAAGTAAGATGGTGTTCTTGTAGTATATATATATATATATATTTTGGGTATGGATCCGTGTGTGAGCACTCTGCGATGGCATATGTTTGTATTTTATTTCTTTTGGATATGCATCCATAGCTGGCAAGCTGTGAACCTTCTTAAACTTGCAATTTTCTTTTGACTGGACTCATCCGAGAATCATGTCAAATATTCTTATTTTATCATGGCTTGGCTGATTAGCAAGCATGAGTTAACTTGGTTGAACTTATTTACTTGGCATGGTTTGGCTATTTCGCAAACATGTCGTGATACGGCTTTATGTGATTCATAATGGCTTTTGTGTTTGATTGGTTTGTGATGTTTTCGAGAGAGTTATGTATACGTCGAATGACTAGCGTATCGATGAATTCGTTTTTGACGAACTAGGGTTGTATGTACGTAATATTGCGATAAGGTGACTTTGTACGACTAGTAATAATTACTTCATCTTGTATATTCTGAACGTTTTCGATGGGGTTAGTGTGACCCGTGCGATTTTATTGTGTGATAGTTGTTTTTATGAGACGATGAAACTAAGTGAAAGGACGATTCGAAAGTTGGAAGACATGCTCCGAACGTGTGTGATTGATTTTGATAATTGTTGAGGTCGACACTTGCCGTTGGTAGTATCTTTGTACTACGACATTTACCCTGTTAACAATGAAGCTACATCATTTGAAGAAAATGTTGATGAAAATGTAGATCGCCAGTTGGATAGAATGAAGTAGGAAAACGTCAGTTGAATGGACTTGAGATGATTCGAGAGACTACGAAAGGGATGGCGTAGATTAAGAATCACTTGCTAACCGCGAGAAGCTTTGAAAAGAGACGTGTTGATAACCGTAGGAAGAATTTGGGAAATTGAAGTGGAGATCATGGATCGAGATGTTAAGAGATTTAAGAAAGGTATAACACTCATTGTGAAGGTGTGATGGAACCCGAGACGTGAACCGAAGTCCATATTGGAACGTAAATACCTCTATAGTAAGAAGTACCCCCATCTTTCTAGTAGTATGAAATGCGAGTATAAGAACCGGAGAGCGCCGGGACGTCGCTCCTTTAAGGAGGGGAGGATGTAAGACCCGTGAAAGTGCCGTAAGATGCTAAGTTATTGTCTCAAGAGATGTTCAGTATGAGCATCTCTCTTAAGTTGTGGCTCACTTATGGATGTGAGATCCCGAGCCCAACGTCATTTATTTAATCCTATTTTACGTATATTTTTGAAATTTTTAAGAAATTTCGTTTGCTATATATTTGACGGTTTAAGTTGAAACCAACGTTTACGGTCGTAATTTTAAAATTTGACGATTTAAGAAGAACCGATGACGACTACGATACCGACGGATGCCCAAAACTTATCTTTTATTATCGATTGATCGATATTTGAGTTTTTTGAGATTTTATTTTTATTACGTGTTAAGTCGAGTCGGAACCATGTGTATATTCCTTTTGTGTGCGTTTAAACCATTTAAAAGCATTTTGAGGTAGCCGGGGCGAAACCCGACTGCCGTAAATTTTCAAAACAACTAGTGAGTCATTCCCGCAAACATTTGAGGTCGTTTTCAAACTAGGCCAAAAGATTAGCCAAATTTCACCAAAGGCCCCTCTAGTTTTTACAAAATGGAAGGAGGAAAAACACACATCACAAAAACACATTAAAAATTTTCTCCTCCTCCTCCCACTCTCTCTAGGTCGTCGGCCACCCACCACCATACCACCACCATAATTTTTTTCTACTTTGATTTGATTAAATCCAAGTTTAGACCACCTTCTCTTTATCCATTGTAAGTGTTATTACATACTTTAATCTGACATGCAACATCTTTAAATTTTCAAGAATCAAAGATTTTTCAAAAATGTATTTTGATGTAATTAAATCATTAATTCGTTTAATTGGTGATTGGGTAATGTTAGATAATTAATTAAACATAATGGGATTTATGTTATTGGTCTTCCACAGCCCCAAAAAGCAACGAAATGTGGGGGGGTGTTGGGTGTGTTCAAGGTGTTTGATGAAATGTGTCATGGGTTTGTGTCTAGATTGATGTTTTGGGTGTGTTTGAATGGTTTAAACATATTGCATGCTTGAATTTGTGTTTGGGTTTTATGATGATTTTGATTATTAGGGTGTTAGGACTGATTAGAGTGTTTGAGTATGATTAGGAGTGCTTAGGTTGATGCCTAGTGTCGATAAATGAGTTTGAAAACGAGCATTGGGATGATTTTGGTATGGGTGATTTTAGGCAGAAAGTTAGAGGTGTTTTCGTAAAAATTATTTTGTAAACAGGTCTTCTGGTTAGGATTTAGTTGTAGAGCTTTGTCTTAGCTTCGTTTCGGTATAAGGTAGAGCTTATGACTCCAAACGAGTCAAAAGTTATGTTACTTTGAAAATACGTGTACCGGGAGATGAGAACCAACACAATCCGAATTTGTGTTTGGTTTTGGGTCAAATCCCGGGGACCATAGGTTTAGTTTGGTAAATGGTCAAAGGTTGATTTTTGGTCTCAAACCTGCATATTTGAGTCTATTATAAGACTTAGGTGTCAAATGGGTCAATGGTACATTTTAAATGGGTCAAACAAGTCCAACTTGGTCAATGTGCAAAATCAGTCTGAAAAACGTAGGTTTAGTAATGTGTTGAGTAACGGGTCGTAAAAGCGAAAACTTTTAATGGGATTAAAAATGGGTTTTCTACAGGTCTTAAGGTATTTTTGAGAATTTTCCCATATTTTATAAAACGGTATAAGTCTAGGAAAACAGCCCATAGTTTTGGTAAGTATCGGCGAAACCGTAAAATGGATAGTAACTTTAATAACATTGATAAATGGTATAAGTCTAGTAACAACTACTTGTTTGGTTTTGGCTTGAGTTTTCATAAGCATTAAGTGTTTCGATTTGCGTGTGTTTAGTACCATTATGTACGCGGTGTATTGATTTGGTTTTCGTACTTTGACTTTTAGGTCAAGTTTGATTATCCCGGACATCCACATCGTCGGTGACATTTCTCGTTACGTCTTCGCCAGAACCACTACTACTACGCAAGGTGAGTCTATAGCCTCGCTCTTTACTTATTTCAAATGTTTTTACCCGCGAGGGGGATACATGCTATTTAAATGAAAATGAACATAAGTCATGAATGATTGTTGGACCCGAATGTTGCCTTGAAATTGTGTTGAGTACCTAGTTGCAAAAGGCCCTAATTTCATGAACTATTAACTATTGTCTTGCCCTTGCGAAGGGGGAAATAGCCGCTTATACAAAGTGATAGTACTATGGGGTTTACTACCCTATCCGAGACGAGGGCTAGTACGTTGATACCCCCTGCGGACGAATAATTTGTGATAAGAGATAAGGTATAATTACAACTAATGCCTTTAGTAGGGGCACTGGTTTCATCTGAATCACGCCGGTAATTATTACGCGGGTGATTGAGTTAACGGATTAGTGTCATGAGCTTAAACACAATTGTCATATCCTTGAATAATAGATTGTTTGCGCGACAATGATATTGAATGATCATGATTGGTTTTTAATACTTATGTTCAACTTATGATTTGATAAACCTATAGATTCGCTCAACCTTTGTGTTGACAGCTTTAAGCATGTGTTTCAGGTAACCAAGATTGATAGCAGCGGAGCATGCGAGGATGGAAGTTGTTGTGGCTTGGCGGTCTACTTATTTTTCCACCCTTATTTAACATAAAACTCTTTTATTATTCTGTCATGTGAGCAAAAATGTACTTTTGGGTTGAGATTCAGTGGGGACCTAACGCAAACTCTGTTTAGTATTATCTTGGGATTTGGAATACTGTAGACTTGTATGATTTTAATAAAGTTTAAATTTATGTTTAAACTTTTACGTCTCTTTGAGTCGTTTAATATAGCTTATGTGTGATGATAACTAAGTAGCACCCAAATGTTGTAGTTCCGTTGCGCATAGCATTTGTTGGGGGTGTTATATTGATCATTCCGGACTTCCTGCTAAGAGCATCTGCTACTACATTTGCCTTTCCGGGATGATACTGTAGATTAATTTCATAATCCTTCAACAGCTCTAACCATCACCTCTGCCTCATGTTCAATTCACGTTGAGTGAAGATATACTTCAAGCTCTTGTGGTCCGTGAAAATGTCACATGATTCTCCATATAAGTAGTGCCTCCATATCTTCAATGCAAACACGACTGCAGCAAGTTCCAAGTCATGTGTGGGGTAATTTTCTTCATAAGGCTTAAGCTGCCGTGAAGCGTACGCGATCACTTTCCCATGTTGAATGAGAACACAGCCAAGTCCCTTCCCCGATGCATCACTGTAGATTTGAAATCCACCCGTACCAGATGGGAGAGTAAGAATAGGTGCAGATACTAGCTTCTGCTTTAGGTCTTCAAAGCTCTTCTCTCGTTCTTCAGTCCAGACGAATTTCTCCCCTTTCTGCATCAGTTTGGTCAATGGTAGTGCTAAGCGAGAAAAGTTCTCCACGAACCTACGGTAATAGCCAGCTAAGCCTAAGAAACTGCGGACTTCGGTCGCTGATGTCGGCCTTTGCCACTTAGTAATGGCCTCAACCTTCGCTAGATCCATAGTGATTCCTTCTGCTGATACAATGTGACCTAAGAATGCCACCTTGTCTAACCAGAAGTCACACTTGGAGAATTTAGCATACAGCTATTTCTGGCGAAGAATCTGTAGTACTGTACGAAGATGGTCTTCGTGTTCCTCCTTGGACTTTGAGAAAATCATGATTTCATCGATGAAGACAATGACGAACTTGTCCAGAAATTCATGGAAGATTCTGTTCATCAAGTCCATGAACATTGCTGGAGCATTTGTCAGGCCAAATGGCATAACTACAAACTCGCAGTGGCCATAGTCTTGGCGATATCCTGCTCCTTAACCCGTAGCTGATGGTAGACTGACCTAAGATCAATCTTGGAGAAGTGTTTGGCCCCTTGGAGTTGGTCAAACAGATCGTCTATACGTGGCAGTGGATACCTATTCCGGATAGTAATCTTGTTGAGCTCGCAATAGTCTATGCAAAGACGCATACTACCGTCCTTCTTCTTAACAAACAAGACCGGTGCGCCCCATGGAGATGCGCTCGGTCGAATGAAACCTCGTTCAAGAAGTTCTTGCAGTTCATCCTTCAGCTCCTTCAGCTCCTTCAGCTCTATGGGAGCCATGCGATAAGGAGCCTTGGAGATTGGTTCAGCTCCTGGAATAAGCTCGATACTGAATTTCACTTCTCGTGCAGGTGGTATGCCCGGAAGTTCTGCTGGAAATATATCTTGAAATTACGACACTATAGATTGATCCTGAATTGATGGAGATTCAGCATCCATGTCGTGAACCGTAGCTAGATAACCCTCGCAGCCATGTGACAGTAGTGCACGCGCTTGTAGGGTAGATATGATTTATGCAGACCGTCCGGGTATGAACCCGTTATGAATGTACTCTGGTGCATTAACATCACCGAAGATAACTCGATATGAATGGCAGTCTATGGTATCATGATGCTTGGATAGCCAATCCATGCCCAAAATCATGTCGAAGTCATTCATGTCCAGCGGAAGTCCGTCAACAGGTCGAACCTTATCGTCGAATTCTAGGGGAAGACTCTTGTATACATGGGTGATTAATACAGATTCCCTCAAAGGCGTGGAAATAGTAAGCCTATTCTCTAGTGGCATAGGGATCATCCTAATGTTCTTAGCATAAGCAGTAGAAATAACCGAGTGAGTAGCACCCGTATCAAAAAGAACACATACAGCTTGACCATACATATACAAGATTCCAGTGATGGTACCTGTAGACTTGTTGGCCTGGTCTCGAGATGTCGTGTAGACACGCCCGGTGGTAGGAGGCGGCTTGGAATCAACATGTCTAGATGTACCCTCCATCTTGCCCTTACGGCAATCCTTCATGATATGGCAAGGAAGACCACACTTGAAGCATGCGTCAATGTTACGACGACATGGCCCTGGGTGCCTACGGTGGCAAGTAGAGCAAAGAGGATGGGTAAATCCTCCAGCAGGTGATCTGGCTGGTTGGGAACCTGATAAAACATTTTACATAAGACATGATAATAGGGTAAAAAGGACAATGCGGATAATCGTAAGATTGAATACCAGTGATAGCTGGACGGCAAGGCTGTGAACCTCTCTGGTTCTGGTCCCTACCGTTTCCATGGTTCCTGGTAGAAGTTTTGCTAAAGTGTCAGAATATGAGTTATAACATGAAATCATAAGAAAATTCGTAAGTATTAGGACCTGCTGGTGGTGGAGTGTCCAGCGTTGTTACGGTAATTATCATTACTGCCACGCCTATCCGTAGCAGAACGGTTGTTAGTCTGATCGTTTCCCTTGGGCTGATGAGGCTGCTGCTGAGTAGCCGGCTGAGACCGGTCCCCAGTTTTCTGCATGGAAGATACATTTAAAGAGATGAATAATTGACATATATGGAAATAATACCGATAGATCACCACTTAAATACGAATGTTTACCTCTTGTCGGGTCTCTCAGCTTCCCCGAACTCATCTCTCTCCTGCAGCATCTCCAGCTTACGCGCTGCATCAGCCACTTGTGCTACAGTGTTGAACGTAGCACATACCAGATTGTTTGCGACCGATATGCGAAGAGCCCAACTAAAGTGGTGTGCCTGCTCCTCAGGAGTACCTGCTGCCGCACCAAGGAAACCAGCTAAGCGAAGAAAGCGCTGCATAAACTCGTTGCTATTCTCCCCAGCTCTATGTCAGATCCCATGGTACTCTCTCTTGAGCTTGTCTTGCTCAGCCTTGGGAAAGAACTGCTCCATCACCCTGTCCTTGAACTGAGCCCAAGTCAAACCAACAACCCACTCGTCACCACCCTCAGACTGCATCAACGCTAACCACCAATTTAGCACATCGCCTTCGAACCGATAGCATGTCAACCTCGCCTTGTATGCGGGATCACAACCCATAGAATTGAAAATCTTCTCGATGTCAGCCAACCAGCTTTCAGCATCACTAGGGCTATCTGTTTTCTCAAAAGCTCGAGGACGGAGCTTGTTGAATCTCTCCAGCCATACTGCTAATGTCACTGAAGGAGGAGGAGGAGGTACCTGATTATGCTGCTGATTGTTGGCAGCTTGAACCTCAGCCCTGATGTCGTTCCTCAGTTGAGGAAGCAAAGCTTGCATTGAAGCTTGGATTGCAGCATTGAGCTGTTCTTGTTCACGTGTGAGAACCATCTGACAGTATAACATAAAACATATGATTAAACAGATCAAAACATAAAATATATATACATGAAAAAAATTTATACCAAAATTTCAAGAGAAAGAATTTTATGCAACAAAATTTTATGTATGAATGCATGATGCAGTTTTATGAACACTTTTGTGTGCTCGAGAGTGAACGCCTATGGTCAGTTCACCCAAAATAAAAGACATGGCGAGGGGACGCCTATGGGTCGGTCCCAAATTTAAAAGTTTCGATAAAACACATGCGACTTAATAGGGCCAGTTCTGTACCAACCATTACTTAGTCATAAACCTGTAACAATGACATATATATGTATGCATAAAAATGATGAATGCATGAAACGACTGTCAGTTCTAGGAAGATCATAGTGACTACCCACTAATCACAGGTCATATTTTGAGAGCCTACAGGTCGAAGCCTTGGCTCTGATACCATAATTATAACACCCTATCTTGATAATGGAATGTCACGCGTAATTATGGCGTGTCATCAAAGCATACAAGGAAAAATGTCTAAACATTACATGACCATAAAAGCAAAATACCGGAATCAAACATCGGTAGTCCAAAAGTAAAGCTCATCACACACAAACATAAGTACTGTAAAGGAAAGGACTAAGCAGTGTCCATAGCAGAGTATCAAAGTAAAGATAATGCATAGAGTAAAGAAAGGCTAGAAAGCTTCCAGTCCATATGCACGTACGCTTAAAGTCTACGAGCGTCCCTAAGTACCTGTCGTTTTGGGAACATAGAAAAGGAAAATGGCTGAGCAATACGCTCAGTGCACGGATGTACAATAAAGCATGAATAGGATAAGCATATAACATATAACAGCGGAAGAAACTAAGTCCCGTATAACTTGGTTAAGTCTTGATAAAACTGGTTTTATAGTTTGAAAAGCCTTATGTTTATCTTATAAAAACTGTTTAACATGTTCTACCATTAGCCAATATAGGTCATGAAAAATCCACCGTGCATGAATACTTGGAGGGGTGACCTCATCATGCAAATTAGAGGGGCTGCCTCTAATTTAATATACTGGTTTGGGTAGGAGGGATCAGCTCCTTGTGAAGGATGCAAGGCACACACCACATTCACACTGAGTAATCTGCTGAAAACATGTAACTAGGATGCACCCATACGCCCCACATGATAAATATAATAATATGGCCAAAAGCTGAAGGGACGCCACGAGCAATCACTCCGCCGTGGTGAAGTCATAACATCAGTGCCTCTAATGTTATGGTTATGGTACCTCCATAACTAGGTGAAACTGGTCATGCATGTATATGGCCATAGGTATTCTAAATTAAACATAAGCAAGTCAAACATATAAACTTATACTACGGGAAAACATTTGGCTGCATACGGGGAATCCTAATAAGGAAAGAATGTCCATACTGAAAGGACGGGAATCCGTACCTTATGTCCAGTGAACGAAGAAGATGAACTGAGGAGAATCCTACTTCGGTATCACTAATGCTACATAAATACATACATGAATAAGTATCTGCTTACTAAATACGTAACTGGTTTTATGTCATGTCTTAGCTTATTTTATATGTTCATATCATGTTTTACTGTTTAAAACCTTAAACTGTGTTTATCTTATATCCTGTCTATTCTGATTAAGTATTTCTGGTATTTCATGTATAATTATACTTACTGTATAATAATAAGTAACTTTCCAAAAATAGCATGTTTCCAAAAATAGAAAGTTTCCAAAAAGAGAAAGTTACCAAAAATAGAAAGTTTCCAAAAATTGAAAGTTTCCAAAAATTGAAAGTTTCCAAAAATAGAAAGTTCCCAAAAATAGAAA
The DNA here is from genome assembly GCA_025667525.1 of Glebionis coronaria. Classification (NCBI taxonomy): domain Eukaryota; kingdom Viridiplantae; phylum Streptophyta; class Magnoliopsida; order Asterales; family Asteraceae; genus Glebionis; species Glebionis coronaria. Next base: position 180,744,633 of record CM046882.1, read on the forward strand.
GTTTCTAAAAATAGAATTACTACTTAAAATAGATAAGTTTCTAAAAATAGAAAGTTTCTATAAATAGATCAGCTTCCTTAATTAAATAAGTTTCCATAAATAGATTAGCTGCCTGGATTAAATAAGTTTTTAAAAATAGAAAGTTTCCATAAATAGATTAGCTGCCTTAATTAAATAAGTTTCTAAAAATAGAAAGTTTCCATAATTAGATATAAGCTGGTTAAATAAGCTAAGTATATAAGCCTAAGTGTTTTTCTGATTATAATGTATATGTTATTAATTATTTCATGTAATTCAAATAAACTATAGGTTAAAAGTATTTAATTAAAATATATCATGTTTTTAATTAAATAAAGTTAAATACATAGGTTAAAACAGGTATTATTATTTATTAATAATATAACCTAAGTCATGTTAATTAATTAATTATAACCATGGTTTTTAAATAATTAATTAATTATAAGTCTAGAAAATATAAAATACTTAGGTTAATAATTTCATGATCTAATAATTAAATATAACCTAATTCATGTTTATTAAATTAATCATGTCATATCTATTAATTTAATTTTAACATATTATTATAAAAAATATAATCTTAACATAAACCGTGAACCGGATCTTGACTAGAAACCATGAACCGGACATGAAATCGAAACCATACCCCGAACCACTTCGGGGTTCCCTTTGTTTTGCTGCTTCCGTTCGACCCACACCACCCAACCGGGACCATATGGTCTCGGTGGTGGTTTATTAGCCAAACCGAGACCCCCTTGGGGTTCGGTTTAGGAGCCGGCCAAACAAACACCCCTAAAAACATCCTTTTTTTATTTACCAAAAAACCATTTACATGTTTGATCTAGGTTTTTAATTAGGTTTTAAAAACATCATTTTCTTAATTATTTTATTAGATCAAATCAAAAGAAAAAGGATAAAAAGAATATACCGAATGCGTGGATCTAACAAGGATGAACACACACGAACACACGTACAATATTCAAGATCAAAATCAACTAAACAACCCCTTTTGGTGTGTTAGATGCGGCGGCCACAAGAGAGGAAGAAGGGAGAAGGAGAAAAATCTTTTAGGTTTTTGTTTAAGTTTACTGTAATGTGAAAATGACTAGCAAAATTTACCATAAACCCTTCTTAGTAAATTTTGAGATGGTCTTGGCCCATCTCCTTAATGTTGCCGCGGGTAGGGGGCCCCACATGGGGTACCCGTACAGTTTTTCGTGTCTCGTTGTTTAAGTGTTCGTTCGTGTTTAATCGTGTTCGTGTTTAGTGTGTTCTCGTTAAATATTTACCGTGACCTAATATATTTATTCATGCTCGTAATAAATATATATACGTAATTAACATTAGTTCGTGATTTAATTACGTTCATGATTTCATGATCGCATGTTCGTGATTAATTATTGTTAAATAATTATTGCGTGTTCGTGCGTAATAAATACTTATCGTGTTCTAACACGTACGTAATACGTAAAATCCTAACACTTAATCGTAATCATGCTATAATAGGAAAGTTTTAATCTAGTACGCACGATCATAAGGGTACTATTCATGGTAAAAGCATGCGGGTTTTACACACATTCCGATCGGAATATTGCGATCGCATAAACCAGGGGTTTCTACTTGCGATCGAATATTCTGATAGCCCACGTTGCGATGGCACGTTGCGATGGAACCATTGCAATGCAACCATTACGAAGGAACCATTGCGATGGAACCATTGTGATGGAACAATTGCGATGGAACCATGGCGATGGAACCATTACGATGGAACCATTGCGATGGAACGATTGCGATGGAACCATTGCGATGAAACCATTGTGATGGTGTACATCATGTTGTGATGGGACTGCGATGGCTTTATTTTTTAATATTGTGATGCAGAACTTAGTGACCAGTTTAATTAAAACGAGACATTGTTGTATCAAACACTGACCGAGACCCATGACAAAATCTCTACAGCCTACATACTCAATTAAATCCAACAAACCCCAACTCGTTCTATAACATAATCCCTTCATCTGATATCTTACCTCAAAAACAAGACCAAACAAATCTCAGATACATTTTTTTCATGCTCGAACATGAAGCCAAGATCTATTAAGATCATGTACACGAAAATAATTATTGATGAGAATGCTTTTATACATAGTCTCATCATCCAAAATGGGCTTAAAATGCATAAAATATCATGAAATATGACAAATATATGCTTGTGTTTGTTACATGTGTATTTTAGGTACGGATATTGAGAAAATGACAAAAGATCACAAGAAACAAGCAAAAACGAACACGGGAAACGAAGTCGCACAATGAACCAAGCCCTAATGGTGATTTTCCAAGAATAACCCTTGAAGATTTGAAGATTGTACAAGAAGGGTCCTCCAATATTGAAGAATTGACACTTTAAACCCTTCTTTATTCATAATTACAAGTTTGGTCCTTAAAGTTTGTCAATTTACAAAAAGGGCCCTCCACTTTGAAGAATTGGCAAGAATGGTCCCTCAAAAATGAAGACTTGTCAATATTAGTCCTCCAAGAAGTCAATTATACAAGTCAAGACCATAAAGTTTCAAGAAAATGACAAAACAGCCCTTCAAGTATCAAGAAATGGTAAGAAATACCCTTGAAATACTTTTGCAAAACTATTTGGGGAAAAAGTGTGAAAACTAAAACTTCATTATAAAGGGAAATCTGATTTTGTGCATTTAAAATGGAAATGAAAAGGAGTATAGAATATGAGGGAGTAAACTGCCAAGACATGGAACTTACCTAGACCACTCAGCAACTGCCACGTGCCCCACTCTCTTTCTCCATCAATCAAAACCCACCAATTTGCCACCTCAAATCCCACTCAAACCGGTTACAACTAATTTTTATTAGTTAATTCAATTGGCGCTTAACAAGTTTTTAAAACCCAAACCGGATTAAACTCAAAACTATTCACCAAGAACACGAATTAGGGGTATGTTTAATCCTTTGAATTAAACTATAATTCTCTCCAGATTGATGATTAACATATCCCTAAACATATCCCAAACCTTAAACACTTGCCACCTCACTCCCACAACTCACATGATAAACCCTTGTTTCACCTTTTGGAGAAGATGCCAAAACAGTACCAAAAATCCAACGCCCCACATTGAAGCTTACAAACTAAGCTTATTTGAGGCCTTTGATCAAATTCCAGCCTTTACAACTCACACAAGCGGCCAAGAAAACATCACATGTTCAAGCAGAATTCAAAAGTTCAAAGGAAATTTTGGGACTTTACCAGCATTATGGTTTACGTTTTTATGCTTTCTAGTTCTTCCATGTAGCCTATATAATGCATAGGACCTCATACATTTAGCTTTTTCTCTTTGTTTTCCTTTGGTCAACATTTCTGTAAATCATTGTTCAAGATTAATGAAAAGTGTTTGAAATTGTGTGATGAATTCCATGTGCCAAATTATTACTTGCTTGTTTCTGTTTCATGTTTATGATTTTGGAATCCTAAAACCTGTTTTTAAATCTTGTGCAAGAAATTGCTAAGTTTTCTCAAAAGATATTTTGCTAAGTCTTTGGTGCATCTTTGGAATTTTTGGATTACAAGTGATCTAAACACCCTGATAAGAAGATTATCAAGGTTTTGGGAGCTTGTGGTTTAGGGATAATCAAAGAGTGGGTACAAAGGTTGCATTAATCAAGCCTTTTCCACTTTTTTGTTTTATATATTTGTGTTCTAACCTTGTTGAATCTTAGCAGCTTTGTCGTGGAAGCTTGTGCCTTGTTTTTCTAGGCACATAAGCTCAAAAATTTGTGAGTGTGGATGTACATTGATGAGGTTTGAGCCCTTTTACCCAAAATCTGATAGAAGTCTTGATTTTTGGTGATTTTGTGTTCTACTGTTTTTCTTGTTGTTATTGTGGCTTAAAATTGCTTTATACTACATGATAATGATGTTATTGTGTTAGATTGGGCTTGGGATAAACTGAATCACACACTTTCTTTGTTAATCTTGGATTGAAAAAAGTTAAGGGGTGTTTGGGTTAACCTGTTTGAGCTTGCAATTTGCTTTTGAGTTATTGGAAAGTGTTGTTTATTGTTGGTATCTGATAAACACTTGGTTGAGTGCTATTTGCTGCAAGTCCTTGGCTTTTAAACATCAAAATATTGATTGTGCTATAAGAGTTGGAAATCTGCTTGTTTTGACCTAAGATTTTGGAAACACTTAGTTTTTATACATGCTTAGGGATAACAAGTGATTAAATATAGTTATTATAACCTGTTAAGAAGATTTGAGGGATTGAATCTGGTCTTGTGGTCAAGTATATCAGCAAAGTGTCTAAACTGCTTGTTCTTGTTCATTAGTAATATTTAAGTGCTTGAATCTTGATCTAAACTTTGAATCATTGCATGAAACCTGTTTATTTATGTTCATTTGAATTATTTATTTCGTGTGTATGCATTTGGTGAAGTTTGGCTGGCTTATTCTTGCTTAAATTGCTTATTGGTTGAAAACTGCTTATTGTTCATGTCTAGTGTATGTCTGTGGATCTATTGATTAATCTGTGCTAATTGGCTTGTTGTAATTGTGATATTATTGTTGTTATTGACTCCTTGTGATTCACTGATCACTTGGGTGCCTTTGCTTAACTTGAATCCAACAAAAAGTCACATAAGACAAAAAGTTAAAGAAGTCAAGAAGTGGGGACTCCTTTCCCCTGTTGCTAGCCACTGCTAGTGTAATTTATCAAACAGTTATTGATAAACCATTTTGTCTTATCCGAACTTTCAACAACTTATTTTTTGTAATAGATCTTCCTTATTTGACCCATTGAACTTAACTGGAGCTTATTAGGGTTTGACTTTTAAGTTTGACTAGATAACCAAACAGTTTGACTTTTACATAAGTGCTTATATGCTTATTCTAGCTTATTCAGTGTGTTTATTGGAAAACTTTTTGATTATATTGCTTACTTAAGTCATTTAAAACCTTTTGCAACTTGAATCAGCACTTGAGGTAGCCTAGAACTCAAAAACGACTATTTTGTCGTTTTGTGTAGAGAGCTTTTGCTTATTTCAGGCTTATTTCTTGAGCTTTTTCAAAATTTCTTTTCACAGATCCCTTTGGTAACTCAAAAGAAGCTTGTGTGTCAAATTAGAGCTTATGGCATTAGCTTATGGCTTAATGGGCCCAAAAGCCCATTAAGAATAAGCTGTTGACTTATTAAGCTGTGATAAGCACATTTTCAGCTTTTGGGCCTTCGGAGTTTTGTTCTTAAAATCAAATTTTGAGTCAGATAGGAAGTTCTGGGCTTAATTGGTCAATGTTTTCCTTATTGGGCCAAAAAGCCCAATATATTGTACTCTTTTTTATTTAAGCCCATTTTAAGGCCCAATAGGGGTATATAGGTAATTTCAAGTTCATTTCTGTGTTATTTAGGTTAAAATTAACTAGTTTGCAACTTTTTAGAATTTTTTATAAATTTTGGATTTCTATCAATATTTTATTAGTATTCTATTATTAAAAATTAAAATTTAGATTTTTGCAAGTTTTTTATTTTTCCTAGTTTAAATACATTATGTTAGGAATTTTAAAATTTTTAGATTAATTTTATTGTCATTAGATTAATTTTTAGTATTATTTTAAGTTTTAATAGTTTTTAATTGTTTTTAAATAGTTTTAATCAATTTTAAAATTTTCAAAAATAGTTTTTAATTTAGTTAAGTCATTTTAGAGGTTTACAAGTTAAAAAATCTCATTTTGGGATTTTTGTTAATTAAATTGATTTTTGGCTTTAATTAGCATTAAAAAATTAATATTTAATTAAATAAAAGGTTTGACTGATTTTTGATTTTTTGTAAACTCTAATTACATTTTTTAGGATTTACTGCAATTATCTAGGAATTTTTAGGGTAATTTTTAAATTTAGTCACTTTATACGGTTTTACGTGCACGACTTCGTCTTAGTGTAATTCTTAATCGTAACCGTCATTCTTTTCTAATCTTTTTTCTATTTTTCTTTTTTCATCAATATAATCACAAACACTAAATCAATTCTTAACACAACACACTAGCCTCCTTGAGAACGATCCCCACTTTGGGTCATTTACTTGTGGTTTTCCTAAATCACTTGTTAACGCTTGCCCTAATTACCTTATTTTCCTAAACAAGTGTAAAATTACAATTATCATTTTGGCGCCGCTGCCGGGGAGGCGTGTTGTGTTTTGATTTTAACAATTGTTATTTTTATACTAGCCATAATAGCTAATTGTATTAGTAGCACTCTACTAATACGTATTATCGGTTTTCGTTTTTTGTGTGAATATTACTATATTGTATACGTAGAACAATAAATTCACAAGTACTCCAAAAGTGTGAAAAGACAACCTTGATTGGGAGGTCATTACTCAATCATTGTATTCGAATCTCAAACAAGGAAAAATAAGGCAAAATAGATAATTACTTTCGTGAAGCTTAATTTTGACAAACACAAACTATAAGGCGGGTATAAAGCGGGTATTATAAAATATACCCTAAGGAAAAAGGCTCTTAAGTGCTTCGCGCCGCCTCGTTTCCCCGCTTGCTTATGCGTGTTTAGATAAAAAGGGCTAATCGAGGGTTTGCCAACCAAAGTATTATCTAAGTATCATATATATTTTCTTGGTTACATTTGATTAAACCATCTTGAACGTTTTGGTGTTCCACCAATGTTCTAACGTCATCGAAGGCATTCACTTCATGTGATCGTTTTCATTCCTTGAGGCTCCTTTAATCAAGAGATTTGAATTAAAGGAGAGATTTGTAGATTTTTGTCTACTTAATACATTTACAAAATCCAAAAATAGTAAAAACAATCAAAAACCACAAAAAAATTGGAAAAATTAAAAACACCAAAAAGAATCTTCTTTGCTCATCCCCACGTTGTACGTGACGTTTATGCTTACTCGTAATCAATCAAGACGTGCACGTAAACGAAAAAACCGAAAGGAGACCACACCTACCATTTCTAGTGAGGAGTCTCCTATTGACGAACCTATCGTAGTAGAAGAACCAACCATGGTGAATCGAACTATGATGGAGTTACTTCAAGCACCCACCGAGGGTTATGGAGAGGCTATTGTGATTCCCGCCATCCTTGCGGAGAATTTTGAAGTGAAAAAAGGTTTGTTGTCGATGATCCAAAACAACAAATTATGTAGTGATGAAAAGGACAACCCGAACAACCATATCCGCCAATTCAATCGTCTTCCCGCCACTTGCAAATTTAAGGATGTTGCTAATGATTCGATTAAGATGATGTTTTTTCCGTATTCCTTAGCGGGGCCCGCTAAAATTTGGTTAGAGAAAGAGCCACCCAATTCTATATGACGTGGAAGGATCTCGTTTCAAAATTTTTGAACCAATTTTTCCCGCCCTCTAAGACTACGCATTTGAAAAACAAGATTTCAAAATTTTCACAAAAATTTAATGAGAGTTTTTCTACGGCTTGGAATCGATTTAAGGAAATGTTACATGAGTATCCTCATCACGGTTTTTCCGACTTGCATCAAATTAACACATTTTACAATGGATTGAATGATCATGAGAGAGATTATCTTAATGCCGCCGCGGGTGGTAATTTTTGTGTAAAACGGTTGAGGAAGCATTGTTGATTATTGAGAATACGTCTAAAGTCTATAGTCCTCGTAACACATCGAGTGTTCGTAAGGCTTCGTCTTCGGCTTCACATTCATTGTCTAATACCATCCATGCTTGCCAAATTGAGGCGAATTTGGGAAACAAAATCTTTGATAAGTTTAAAGGTCTTTTTCATTGAGTTCAAAGTTGGTGAACGAAGTGCTCCCGCTACAGCTAAAACGGTTGAGGTTTCTTGCATGTATTGTGGTGGAGGTCATGATTTCCCCGAGTGCATTACCAACAGTGGTAACACTTCGAGTGCCTACGCGTCCTCGGGAACTTACAACCAAAACGGTCAAGTTACCCGCTCTAATCAAATGACTCCACCGGGTTTTGCTCCCAATCAAAATGCTAACAACAACTATCGAAACAATCAAGTTGGTTTCAAAAAAAGCTACAAAGGGAACAACTATGGGAATCAAGGGGCTAATAACAATCAAGTTTCAAACAAAAATCAAAACAATGATTTTCAAAACAACAACAAGGGTTTGTAAACTTTGAATGATCTTCCAAATGAATTTGTTGAATACGCAAATGTAAACGATGATAGATTTGATAATATTTAAAGAGAGATCATTATCCTAAGATCCGAGTTTAAGAATGACTTGAAAAAGGAGTTGAAAAACGAGTTAGCAAATGAGCTTAAGATCCATACAAACAAAATGGAGGGAAATGTAACTAGGTTACAACAAAACCAACAAAAAATGGAACATGGGCAACATGAAATAAAACAAGAGATGCTTAAGGCCGATAAGAGGCAATCTATGTTTGAGGATAAAATTTCATCCATGTTTGAGGCTATAATGTGCAAACCGTCTTCGAGTAGTCTTCCTAGTAACACCATATAGAACCATAAGGGAGAGATGAAAGTGATTACCACACGAAGTGGTAAGACACTTAAGGAACCGACTCCTTAACTAATTACTCCAACGGTGGAGGAAATTGAGGAAGAACCCGAGGTGTTGGTCGAAAAGGAGCATGTCCCAAACCCACGAAGTACCGCTCATGCCACACCTACGGTTGATCCATTACCACAATTGGAACCAGAGATTCCAAAGGCTATGCCTATCCCTCAACCCACACCACCTTTGCCCTATCCATCGAGACTTAGAAAAGAGAAAGGTCAAGAGCGCGACAATTACCAATTTGAGCTTTTTATGAAAATGTTTCGTGACGTGAATTTCAATGTGAGTTTTGCCGATGCTTTGGTCATGATGCCTCGATTTGCCGCTAACTTTAAGAGTGTGTTAAATAACAATGAGAAATTGCAACAATTGTCTAGTTGTTCATCGGTTTATCTTAACCGCATACCTCAAAAATTCGGTGATCCCGGTAAATTCTTGATTCCATTTGTAATCCAAGATATGGAAGAATGCTATGCCTTGGCCGATCTTAGTGCTAGTATTAACTTGATGCCACTTGCAATCTTTAAGTCTCTCAATCTTCCTAATCTTACTCCATCACTAATGTCTATCGGATTGGCCGATCATTCCACGATTCCCGCATGTGGATTGGCCGAAGATGTTTTTGTGAAAGTGGGAAAGTTCTATTATCCAGTAGACTTTATCGTTTTCGATATTCCCACGGATTCTCAAGTTCCTCTTATTTTGGGTCGTTCGTTTTTAGATACGTCTATGGCTTTGATTGATGTGCATGCTAGAAAGATCACCTTACGTTTCAACGACGAGGAACTTGTTATAAACGCAACTCAAAATTCTCCAATTTCTCATGTTTATTCCGTAGCGACCATAAACCTCGTTGATATGATCGACGTTGTTTGCGAGGAATTTTCAAAAGAAGTTTTAGGTTTTGGTGACGATGAAAATAGTGGCAATACCACTATGCTTGATCCCATTCTTGATAATTCGACACCAACCTTTACTTCATTTGAAGGTGGTGGTTTTACGTTAGAAGAATTTGATGTTCCACGTACTTGTGACGAAGACCTCGACAACATCAAGGATTTCCTTAACGATTTCCCATTTCCTCCACCCGAGGAGGTTATGAGTATCGAGCCCAAATCTTCAATTGAGGAACTACCAATCCTCGAGTTGAAAGATTTACCTCCTTATCTTGAATATGTATTTTTGGAGGAGGACAACAAGTTGCCGGTTATTATTGCGAAAGATCTTTCGAATGATGAAAAAACCGCACTTGTCGATGTTCTAAAGGATCACAAAGGGGAGATTGCGTGGAAATTATCTGACTTTTAGGGGATCGGTCCCAAAATTTATACCCAAAAAATCTTAATGGAGGAGGAATACAAACCCGCAATCCAATGCCAAAGGAGGGTGAACCCCAAAATTCACGACGTCATCAAAAAGGAAGTCCTAAAACTCCTTGACGCGGGAATGATTTACCCTATTTCCGATAGCCCTTGGGTGAGTCCTATTCATTGTGTCCCTAAGAAGGGAAGAATGACCGTTGTGCCAAACGATGCCAACGAGTTAATTCCAACTCGACTCGTGACCGGTTGGAGGGTGTGTGTCGACTATCGTAAGTTGAATGACGCCACTCGTAGAGACCATTTTCCCTTGCCCTTCATGGACCAAATGTTGGAGTGTCTTGCGGGAAACGATTTCTATTTCTTTTTAGACGTTTTTTCCGGTTACTTCCAAATCCCCATCGATCCTCGTGATCAAGAAAAAACTACGTTTACGTGTCCATGTGGAACGTTTGCCTAACATAGAATGCCATTCGAACTTTGCAATGCACCAGGAACCTTTCAAAGGTGCATGATGGCTATTTTTCATGACATGATCGAGAAGACGATGGAAGTCATTATGGATGATTTTTCCGTGTTTGGTTGTTCGTTCACTTCGTGTTTGTCGAATCTTGAGAGAATGTTAAAACGTTGTGAGGAAACAAACCTTGTGCTCAATTGAGAAAAATGTCATTTTATGGTTAAGGAAGGAATCATCTTAGGGCACAAGGTTTCGAAAGCGGGGATTGAGGTATATAAAGCTAAGGTAGACGTCATCGCCAAATTACCTCATCCCAAAACCGTTACGGGAGTTAGGAGTTTCCTAGGCCACGCGGGCTTTTATCGTCGATTCATCAAGGATTTTTCAAATATTTCTCGACCTATTACACATCTCCTCAAAAAAGATGCTCCTTTTATCTTTAACGAAGATTGTGTAGGAGCCTTTGAAATCCTTAAGAGGAAACTTACCGAAGCTCCCATTCTTGTTGCTCCCAATTGGAACCTCCCCATTGAGCTCATGTGTTATGCTAGTGACTACGCTATTGGGGTCGTATTGGGGCAACGTCATGGAATGAACTTCTTTCCTATTCACTATGCTAGCAAGACAATGACCGAGGCTCAACTAATATACACTACAACGGAAAAGGAATTCCTTGCCGTGGTGTATGGTTTTGAGAAATTCCAACCTTACCTCGTCTTGACTCGATGCATAGTGTATACCGATCATTCAGCTATTAAGTATCTCATGGCTAAAAAACATGCAAAGCCGAGATTACTTCGTTGGATTCTCCTCCTACAAGAATTTCATGTCGAAATACTTGACAAAAAAGGAGCCGAGAATCTAGCAGCCGATCATCTTTCTCGTTTGGAAGATCCTCACCAAAGTATTTACGAGCCAAAGGAAATTACCGAAACATTTCCTCTCAAAACACTTGGTGTAGTGAATTCTAAGCTTGATTCATCCACCCCATGGTTTGCAGACATCGCAAATTTCCATGCGGGGAACTTCATTATTAAGGGTATAACGACTCAACAAAAACGAAAATTCTTTAGTGACGTCAAGTTCTACTTTTGGAACCACCCTTATCTATTTCGGACATGTGTGGATCAAATTATTCGACGTTGTGTATTTGTCACCGAAGCTTCTAATATCCTTAGAGCTTGCCATGAGGGACCCACAGGTGGTCACCATGGTGCTAATCTCACGGCTAAGAAGGTTTTTGATGCCGGATTCTTTTGGCCTACTATTTACCGAGATGAACATGCACTTGTGAAGTCATGTGACTCATTCTAACGACAAGGAAGAGCCTCACAAAATGATGAAATGCCACAAAACATCATCAAAGTGTGTGAGATCTTTGACGTTTGGGGAATTGATTTTATGGGGTCGTTCCCATCATCTCGTAGTAATAAGTATATCATTCGCCGTTGACTACCTATCTAAGTGGGTGGAAGTAAGGCTTTGCCCACGAACGATGCTCGTGTGGTAGTCAAGTTTTTGAAAAGCTTGTTTTCTCGGTTTGGAACCCCTCGTGCGATCATAAGCGATCGTGGAACCCATTTTTGTAACGACCAATTCGAAAGGGTCCTAAGGAAATATGGGGTTACACATCGGCTTTCTACGGCTTATCACCCACAAACGAGTGGGCAAGTCGAGGTTTCAAACCGAGCGTTGAAGAGGATCTTGGAGAGATCGATTAAAGAAAACCGACAATCTTGGTCGAATAAGTTGGACGATGCTTTATGGGCATTTCGGACCGCTCATAAGACGCCCATTGGGTGCACTCCTTATAAGCTTATGTATGGGAAGAATTGTCACTTGCCAATTGAACTCAAACACAAAGCTTATTGGGCCCTTAAGCATTGTAATGATGATATTGAGACAGCGTGGAAACACCAGAAAATGCAATTGAATGAATTAGATGTATTGAGAGACATTGCTTATGAAAATTCATTGATTTACAAGGAAAAAACTAAAAAGTTTCATGACTCAAAAATTAAAAACCGGGTTTTTAACATTGGAGATCAAGTGTTGCTTTTTAACGCACGTTTGAAAATATTTTCCAGCAAGTTGAAATCCTGTTGGTCCGGTCCATTCACCGTTACCCAAGTTGTTCCTTATGGGACCATCGAGCTAGCTCAAATGATGGCCCCAATTTCAAGGTGAATGGACATAGGTTGAAGCACTACTTTGGCGGGGAAGTTCCATCCTTGAACTACCTCGACCAAATCACCTTCCCCAATGATAATTAGTGTTGAGGGGATTGAGTTGAGCTCATGAATCGGTAATAAAAAACGAGGTGCCTCGTGGGGGAGTCCCATGCTTATCCTATGTACATATTATCGCTTTCTAATGTAGTAACGTGAGGGGATTTGTGCCCTTCCAACCTATATTCCGTGGTTGTTTGTGATATGTGGTTTTTAGATGATCATGATCTTCACGATTGTAGCCTCTCGTGTTCGTTTTAAGGGAGCACTCGATCGTTTGCTTTGAAGAATTTCTCAATATCCATGATATATCCTTATATGTTCTAACCTTAGGTTTTTATCACACTTCATAAGCGGCTTTAAATTTAACGGCTACACCTTTTCCATGCTAGATTATGCATGCGACTACGTCTCTAGTATGGGGGTTTCCAACCCTTAGACTCGAAACATTAAGGACAATGTTTAACTTTAGTATGGGGGTGAATAGATACTTGCCTTGCCAAACCTTCACGCTTTCTAAAGTTTATCTTTTTGTTTATCGTTTTGTTGCAAAATAAGGCTGAAAATGGCCAAATTTTAAATTTTTCTCATGTTTTATAAGTGTTTGTAAACACGAATGTAGGTTTTCCGATGGCGAGAATAAGAGTAATTTTTTACTCGACCGTGCGTGTTGAGCACTTAGCTTCGATTCCTTAACTTTATATTAGGATAAGTCTCTTAAATGAGGAAGAGAAATGATATAGTTAAATATAAGTTACTATGCTAAACGTAGAGTATTCGTATTCTTTCAAAAACTCATGTGTTCTTGTTGTTTGATTATTCTCCATTCGCTTGTAAATATATTTTGCTTAATAAGTATTGACTTAGTGGTTTAGTCTTGATTGTTGGTTTCTAGTCTTTTCTAGTAGCTTCCATGTAATTAAATTGGGAAGACATTAAGGTATCGCCAGCGTTACGGTTTTGAAGTATTGGAAACCCGAATAATCGAAAGCTTCACCTAATAATAAGATTTCAAGTGCTCACCTAAATCAAGCAAACAATTTGAAGCTCACAACGCCGAAAAATCTATGCAAAATTTAAAGTGAATCAAGCCTTAATCTTTGAAGCTTTAAAGATCAAAAATTCACATTTAGCGTGAGGATATACTTCTTTGGCCATAATAAACACCTCATTGCGAGGTTAAATAAAAGGCAGGGCAAGACCGAAGTCATAATAAAAGCTTCATGGCGAAGTTGAATAAAAGATGGAGGCAAACCTATGATAATAAAGCCCATCCGTTAGGGGGCGTATAAAGGTCTTGGTAATAAGTCTCATGTTCAAAACCATTATAAAACCGTGTTTATCGATCCTTCTTGTTGACTTAATTTTTTGACATCATTGTCTATTAGGGGGGGTTATTAATTCGATGGTCTTGGTTACACCGTTATGACTCTGTTTTTATACCTATATCTCTATCATCGCATAACTCAAACAATGTATCCTCGTGAACATTCAAGACAAAAATAAAATATAAGAGATACAACTTAGGAAAATAGGAGGATAAGTACGTGACTAGAGCATATGAGTAGTGTTAGCATTACTAACTTATAATGACAATGATCTCGTTGCACGCTTAGCATAGAATTGGGGTGAAAATCGAGGACGATGAAATTATTTCTAACGAAGCATTCACGTGTTCTTGTTCTATGAACCTAAACGTCCCATTTTGCGATGAAAATCATACATTATGTCTAAAACGCAATTAGTAGTATTATTAGTAGTGTAGCTAGTTTATCATTTCAATAAAAGTGCATAAAAATGAATTTTGGAGGTACTACGATACTTAATTCTAGCATTGTGTGAGGGCACGGCAATGGTTTAGTATGGGGGAGTGATGAGTCTGCTTTTATACATAGTCTCATCATCCAAAATGGGCTTAAAATGCATAAAATATCATGAAATATGCCAAATATATGCTTGTGTTTGTTACATGTGTATTTTAGGTACGGATATTGAGAAAATGACAAAAGATCACAAGAAACAAGCAAAAACGAACACGGGAAATGAAGCCGCACAATGAACTAAGCCCTAATGGTGATTTTCCAAGAATAAACCTTGAAGATTTGAAGATTGTACAAGAAGGGTCCTCTAATATTGAATAATTGACACTTTAAACCCTTGTTTATTCATAATTACAAGTTTGGTCCTTAAAGTTTGTCAATTTAAAAAAAGGGCCCTCCACTTTAAAGAATTGGCAAGAATGGTCCCTCAAAAATGAGGACTTGTGAATATTAGTCCTCCAAGAAGTCAATTATACAAGTCAAGACCATAAAGTTTGAAGAAAATAACAATACAGCCCTTCAAGTATCAAGAAATGGTAAGAAATACCCTTGAAATACTTTTGCAAAACTATTTGGGGCAAAAGTGTGAAAACTAAAACTTCATTATAAAGGGAAATCTGATTTTGTGCATTTAAAATGGAAATGAAAGGAGTATAGAAGATGAGGGGAGTAAACTGCCAAGACATGGAACTTACCTCGACCACTCAGCAACTGCCACGTGCCCCACTCAGTTTCTCCACCAATCAAAACCCACCAATTTTCCACCTCAAATCCCACTCAAAACCGGTTATAACTAATTTTTATTAGTTAATTAAATTGGCGCTTAACAAGTTTTTAAAACCCAAACCGGATTAAACTCATAACTATTCACCAAGAACAAGAATTAGGGGTTTGTTTAATTTTTTGCATTAAACCCTAATTCTCTCCCGATTGATGATTAACATATCCCTAAACATATCTCAAACCTTTAACACTTGCCACCTCACTCCCACAACTCACATGATAAACTCTAGTCTCACTTTTGGAGAAGATGCCAAAATAGTACCAAAAATCCAACGCCCCACATTGAAGCTTACAAACTAAGCTTATTTGAGGCCTTTGATCAAATTCCAGCCTTTACAACTCACACAAGATGCCAAGACAACATCATATGTTTAAGCATAATTCAAAATTTCAAGGGAAATTTTGGGACTTCACCAGCATTAGGGTTTACGTTTGTATGCTTTCTCGTTCTTCCATGTAGCCTATATAAGGCATAGGACCTCATACATTTAGCTTTAGCTCTTGGTTTTCCTTTGGTCAACATTTCTGTAAATCCTTGTTCAAGATTAATGAAAAGTGTTTGAAATTGTGTGACGAATTCCATGTGCCAATTTATTACTTGCTTGTTTATGTTTCATGTAATTTTGAATCCTAAAACCTGTTTTTAAATCTTGTGCAAGAAATTGCCAAGTTTTCTCAAAAACTTGATATTTTGCTAAGTCTTTGGTGCATCTTTGGAATTTATGTATTACAAGTGATCTAAACACCCTGATAAGAAGATTATCAAGGTGTTGGGATCTTGTGGTTTGGGGATAATCAAAGAGTGGGTACAAAGGTTACATTAATCAAGCTTTTTCCACTTTTCTGTTTTATATATTTGTGTTCTAACCTTGTTGAGTCTTAGCATCTTTGTTGTGGAAGCTTGTGCCTTGTTTTGCTAGGAACATAAGCTCAAAAATTCTTGAGTGTGGATGTACATTCATGAGGTTTGAGCCCTTTTACCCAAAATTTGATAAAAGTCTTGATTTTTGGTGATTTTGTGTTTTGTTGATGTTCTTGTTGTTATTGTGGCTTAAAAATGCTTGATACTGCATGATAATGATGTTATTGTGTTAGATTGGGCTTGGGATAAACTAAATCACACACTTTCTTTGTTAATCTTGGATTGAAAAAAGTTAAGGGGTGTTTGGGTTAACCTGTTTGAGCTTGCAATTTGCTTTTGAGTTATTGGAAAGTGTAGTTTATTGTTGGTATCTGATAAAAACTTGGTTGAGTGCTATTTGTTGCAAGTCCTTGGCTTTTAAACATCAAAATCTTGATTGTGCTATAAAAGTTGGAAATCTGCTTGTTTTGACCTAAGATTTTGGAAACACTTAGTTTGTATTCATGCTTAGGGATAACAAGCGATTAAACATAGTTATTATAACATGTTAAGAATATTTGATGGTTTGAATCTGGTCTTGTGGTCAAGTATATCAGCAAAGTGTGTAAACTGCTTGTTCGTATTCATTAGTAACATTTAAGTGCTTGAATCTTGATCTAAACTTTGAATCATTGCTGAAACCTGTTTATTGATGTTCATTTGAATTATTTATAGCTTGTGTATGCATTTGGTGAAGTTTGGCTGGCTTATTCTTGCTTAAATTGCTTATTGGTTGAAAACTGCTTATTGTTCATGTCTGTGGATCTTTTGATTAATCTGTGCTAATTGGCTTGTTGTAATTGTGATATTATTGTTGTTATTGACTCCTTGTGATTCACTGATCACTTGGGTTCCTTTGCTTAACTTGAATCCAACAAAAAGTCACATAAGACAAAAATTCAAAGAAGTCAAGCAATGGGAACTCCTTTCCCCTGTTGCTAGCCACTGCTAGTGTAATTTATCAAACAGCTTATTGATAAGCCATTTTGGCTTATCCAGACTTGCAACAACTTAATTTTGTAATAGATATTCCTTATTTGACCCATTGAACTTAACTGAAGCTTATTAGGGTTTGGATAGAAAACCAAACAGTTTGACTTTTACATAAGTGCTTATTTGCTTATTCTAGCTTATTTAGTGTGCTTATCGGAAAACTTTTTGATTATTTTGCTTAATTAAGTCATTTAAAACCTTTTGCAACTTGAATCAGCACTTGAGGTAGCCTAGAACTCAAAAACGACTATTTTGTCGTTTTGTGAAGAGAGCTTTGGCTTATTTCAGGCTTATTTCTTGGGCTTTTTCAAAATTTCTTTTAATAGATCTCTTTGGTAACTCAAAAGAAGCTTGTGTGTCAAATTAGAGCTTATGGCATTAGCTTATGGCTTAATGGGCCCAAACCCATTAAGAAAAAGTTGTTGACTTATTAAGTTGTGATAAGCACATTTTCAGATTTTGGGCCTTCATAGTTTTGTTCTAAAAATCAAATTTTGAGTCAGATAGGAAGTTTTGGGCTTAATTGGTCAATTGTTTTGCTTATTGGGCCAAAATGCCCAATATAGTGGACTGTTTTTTATTTATGCCCATTTTAAGGCCCAATAGGGGTATTTAGGTAATTTCAACTTCATTTCTGTGTTATTTAGGTTAAAATAAACTAGTTTGCAACTTTTTAGAATTTTTATAAATTTTGGATTTTTATTAATATTTTATTATTATTTTATTATTAAAAATTAAAATTTAAATTTTTGAAAGTTTTTCATTTTTCCTAGTTTAAATACATTAAGTTAGGAAGTTTAAAATTTTTAGATTAATTTTATTGGCATTAGATTAATTTTTAGAATTATTTTAAGTTTTAATAGTTTTAAATTGTTTTTAAATAGTTTTAATTAATTTTAAAATTTTCATAAATAGTTTTTAATTTAGTTAAGTCATTTTAGAGGTTTACAAGTTCAAAAATCTCATTTTGGGCTTTTTGTTAATTCAATTGATTTTTTGGGTTTTAATAAGGATTAAAAATTAATATTTAATTAAATAAAAGGTTTGAGTGATTTTTGATTTTTGTAAACTCTAATTACATTTTTTAGGATGTACTGCAATTTTCTAGGAATTTTTAGGGTGATTTTTAAATTTAGTCACTTTTTACGGTTTTACGTGCACGACTTCGTCTTAGTGTAATTTTTAATCGTAACCGTCATTCTTTTCTAATCTTTTTTCTATTTTCTTTTCTCATCAATATAATCACAAACGCTTAATCAATTCTTAACACAACACACTAGCCTCCTTGAGAACGATCTCCACTTTGGGTCATTTACTTGTGGTTTTCCTAAATCACTTGTTAACGCTTGCCCTAATTACCTTGTTTTCCTGAACAAGTGTAAAATTACAATATCTTATTATGTATGGTATTCACCATATTTTATTTTCGAAATTAAAGTACGGTCTATAACAATTATGTCATAACCTTACTTTGATCTGATTCTCACTATATCAACAACATGCAATTAAAATCAATACACCAACCCGAGACCTTGTGGCAAGATCTTGAAGATGATAAATCAGATTCGATTCTTGACTCCATGTACGAGATTCGATTTTTACAAATCGAGCTATAAAATGGTGTCAACTTATTTGTGTGATTTGATTGAGATAGATGATTGTGAGTGCCGAAGATGGATTTGTATTTTGTTGACTGCGTTTAGCTTGAGATGAAGTTTGGGAGGCGGAGGAAAATATGTTATAAGATTAGGTTAAGAATGCTTAGGGTTGGTTATTTATATAACAAAATTCTGGTTTGGTGCATTTCTTTTGTAAACCGGGTTGGGGATTGGACCGAGTGTCAAGGCGGGCTGGACAGAGATATCATGGACTGTGTAAACTTGGGCTGCTGTGATGAGTTTATAGGTGTTTTGATGGGTCGTGTGATTGAAAGCGCTCTATACATGAATTTATTCAAAATTATTTATTTTGAATAAAATTTGGGTATTAAGATATACTTTGTTTATAATCAGGACGTGACAAAGTGACAAAATGACGAGAAAAAGTGACGAGATTTATTACACGAGACCAAGAAAAAAAATGGCACTATTTTTAGTGGCTACGGATTTTTTGATCGGGTATTCTTATTTGAAGTTGAAGACGGATTTTTTTCAAAGGCGTGCACTTATTTTATCTTTGAAGATAACTTGCTCGTGCTTAATCTTAGAATGAAGACTTGTTTATCTAGTTTCCAGGTTCGGGGTGGTTGGTTGATGACTCGGATAACTATCACTTTAATGAGCTATATTATTGTACTCCGTGTCACGCGCATAGTCGATGTGGATAATTTCAAGATGTGTTGTGCTTATATACTTCTTCAGTAATGTATTGGGTACTTAGAGATTTCTCCACCGTTCTTCATTCAACAATAGTGCAAGCTTAAGTCACAATGTCGAGGAATTTTTATTCAGTTTCATGTTTGATATATCTTGTTCATTCCGTCAGTGGTCACTTCAAATTGCCTACATGGGGGTTGGTAAAGATAGCCATGGAGAGTTTATGAGTAGAGATTTTCGATCAGCAGCTGATTCTCACAAAATATATAATTCATCTTATTTATTATTCTCACGAGATTTCAGGTACATGTGCGTAAGATTTATTGCTGGTTCCGAGTTTCGAAACCATCAAGGGAAGAAGAAGACATATTAAACGCACAACGAGTACACTTGATGAACTTCATACCTTCTTTTGATTTGAATACATTCCGGGAAGACATTTTTCATAACCACAGAGAAAATCAGTGTTTAACTCGTGGCGTTATCAATCTCTAAACGTTAAACTATTATTTGATGTTTAATTGTTTTGAGGTTGTAATTAATCATCATCATTATCCCATATGGAGAGATATACACTTCCGGCACTTAATTGACTCTGGTGCATCTCCGGAAGAAGATATGTGCATTTCCGGGACTTAATTGACTCTTGTGTTATGATGTCAACTTCATGAATGGGATAAAGTGTCTACTTCAGTATTTGAGCTTCATACATGGGATTGGTTTCCTTTCTTCACTTACGTGGGGGAAGAAATGTCTTGATTCTTTCTAGTATGCATAACGTGAACTCTCAGGAGGGAGAAAAATTCAGAAGAATTATTCAAGCGTGAGAAGAGACGTTGTTGATCTACTTGGTGTGCCCCAAACTTTCAATCACTCATAGAAACATTATCATTTCATATGATGGGGTTTGCTTGTTAAATTCCGCTGTGTGCTTAATCATTCAAAGGTTTATTCAAAGCTTTTGAACTGCTTATGAGGATTGTTGGTTTAGGGGAAGCTATTAAAAGCTTCTACATCAAGATTATGTGGAATGAATTAGGGGGAAGTTAATTCATAAGCTTATCCTTAACTAGAAGTATATGGATTACTTAGCTTGTGCCGTTACAGTATTTCTACTACTAGTTACTACGAAGAAGAGTCACTCTGAAGTTAAGACTTGAAGTCAAAGGCCTCAGGAGACTTCATCATCATTGGACGCTTCATGGAAGCTTTTCTTCTTAATCATCATGTACTTGTTAGGAAAATATTTTAAGGAATTCTACACGTCGTCCCATGGGGGAAGATTGTTGGAAATTCACTTTATGTGATGACATTTAAGAATTCTCATTAGTTATCATAGTCATACACGCATAGACTAGACTAGGAAACGATGTATAGTTTAGGCGGTGTGTGACTATATATACCCCTCCAAGGCTTCCAATGAGGGGTTGTTGTTTGTGTTTTCATTTTCACTTTATAAATATTTTCCTTTCTTTTACACACACAACCTCTCCATCTTCATCCATGGCTACCACCACCATATACCACCCTACTAGACCACCAGATCTATAAATAGCAAACCCACATTGTATGCACTTAATACAGCAACAAATTCAAGAAAGTCTAAAAGTCAAGTCTTCTGTTGTATCAAACTCTGAAGTTTTCAAGAATTTAAAAACGTATAAGTATGGGGAACATGAAGTCACGAGGAGGCAAATTTCACAAGTGATGAATGCACAAGGTCAAGGCAAGGAAATATGCTCAAGACTAAAGTCAAAGATCTCATTTGCATATTCACAAGAACAAGATGGAAGACTCAAGCATAGTATGCTAGGTTTAAGATTTTGTAAAATGGTGTGACCTCCCTTAGGGTGAGATTGTTGGAAATACGTTTTTCTAAAGAAAGTCTTGGTCACATCATTGTTAGCATAGATCACGAGCTATAGAATATTTACAACATTGTAACTTGAAGTGACCTCCCTTAGGGGGAGATTGTTGGAAATATGTTTTTACGTATTTAGAAAGCATCGGTCACACCAACGATATATACGAAGATTAGGCTCGTGATCTAGTTATGTAAGTATAACCCATAAAGCCCACATGTAGGGTGGGTTATATATACCCTTCCTAGCATGTTAGGAAGGTTAGTTGTTCATTCACATTTCATTAATCTAATATCACTTTTTCTCTATACCTCTCCTTTCTCTATTCTTTCTTCTCTCTCTCTCTCTAGTTCATCTCAAGATCTTCATCTCCTTTTCACTAATTAGATCAATCAAACATAAAGAATAAATCAAGGATTTCGTGGATCTACAAAGTATATTCTCCGGGCTACGTTTTTATACACCCAGATAAAATAGTCATCATACTGCACTATGCTCATGCACCGCTACTTGACATACAGAAACCAGAGTATTGCCTTTATGCAGGTAGTTCGCCAAACTCTTGAGTTAAGCAAAATAAAGTGTATCTGTTTAGCCTAGGTAGGAACCTTCAGTTGCTAGCAAGCGCGACTTGCCCAGATATATGATGTCAACCCCCAGATAGTAGTATTCACAATATTAGCGCTCATTTTCAACAAATGATTAGCGGTTCATGATTAAAAAGGAACTTAATGGCAGTAATAAACATAGTGTCAATAATCATACCATATAGTTTTAAAAGCACTTGTATTCCAGTTTTAGCATATATCCCCTCACGGGTTTTGAAATCATTTAGAAAGCGTTTAAAAATGAGGCTATGAACTCACCTTATGTCCATTGAATCCGAGCTATAATCAGATATATTTCATTCACATATAAACAACTTGATCATACAAACCACAACTTAGTCTCATAGACAACAACTTGATCTCACACAAACTTGGATTAATACATTGTGTATAGTATCAGGTCTTTGATTTTTAGTTCAATGTTGTTAAGTATTGGTTTTTATATTTTATTTAATGATTACTTGGGGGTAATTCTAGCACCAGTGTTCGGGCCATCATACTCAGAACCAATTCTATAAACGTTTGAGGAGCGAGGACACTTTAAATCGTTAACCCAACCACTCAATCAGAACGTAATATCAAGATGGAACATCTTTGTATAAAGATCCCTACTAACATGATACTTTCATTACTTCCTCTTATTCGTGATTAATCTTCTTTAGTTTCAAAATAGGCAAAATTAGTCCTTTTGGTTTACATTTTGGTATAATTACACTTTTAACCCCTTAAGTGTATAGTTTTAGTATTTGCATTTTAAACCTTCAATATTTAACCTTAGGAACTCAAAATTTATAACATTTATTCTTATAGATATTACTTTCATGAAATGACACTTTTTCCCCAAAATGATGAACAGTCTCAGAAATGACAGTTTTAGTCCCTATACTTGGAAAAATCACATAACAACCTCAAAAATGGACCAAATGATCTAGGATTTTAAAAAAAAGTTTCTAAACATGTTTATAATCATAATAACAACATTTCTTCATAATTATTGCTTTTGAAACGGGTTTTTCTTATTATTTCATGTAAATTACAAAACTAGGGTTTTAAGACATCTTTAACTTATAACTTCCATTTAAAATGATGAAATGACTTAGTTTCTTTTAGATTATCATTCTAACATACTATTAGCAGTATAACAACTCTAAGAAACTATTATAACAATATCAAAGTGTAGTTAACAAAATGATTAACTATGATGCTCCAAAATGGCTCCTAATGAGGTATATGGACTATCTCTTCCTCATAACTCTTCAAGAACTCCTAGAACTTCTTCAAAAGATTTATACTGATCTTAGGGACTCCTTAGGACTTCAATGGTGGTGGTAGAACAGAATGTATGTTTGTTTAGGTAAGAAATGGAAGGATGATTCTAAAATGAAGCTAAAGGCTCCTATTTATACTATTTCTAAGCCTTAGCCTCCAAGTTTTGATATGAAACGTGTAAGAACCAGGGATTAGTGACTAAGGAAGCCTAGGAAAGATCTATGCAAGTATAAGAATGAGTCATGAGGTCTAGGATCAAAAATATCTATGTATGTGGTACATATTAAGTCACAACATCATTTAGATAGGAACAAGGATGTGGAAACTTCAAATAGCTTAATAACCAACTTATAAATATCCCAATATATCCATTAGTACTGATCCTAAGTTTATATTTAGGAGGAAAATGGTTTTGAATCATTTTTGGAGGGAAAAAGTAACATCGGGTCCTAAATTAGGGCTTATAACTTGTAACTTTGTAAATTTGGTGATTAAGGCTTTAGGAATGTGATTAGTGATGGATTAGGGTTTAATTAGGCTATATACATTGTAATTAAGAATTTTGGGTCTTTGGTTTGAAGTTTAACAAAGGTTTGGTGTGAAAATGGGAAGTATAGATTTGTAGATTAGGGTTTTCTAATGATCTAGTTTGTAAATGTGATTATCCTCTTCTTAGCTACTGATGTAAAATTAATTTAGGTCCTAGACATTGTGTCTTAAGTATCCAATTAGTTCTCACACTTGGTTTAAGGGTTTAGTGTAGGTAAACATGTCTAAAGAGTGAAAATACCTATTTTGACCTAATTTACAAGTCATGCATTAAAATCTTGTACCTTGTGCATTAGGGTACTTGTACATTGTCTTAATATAATCTTATAACCTTAATGAAGTCCTGTAAGTATTTGTAGACTTGTCCAAAAATAACTATGTGATGATTCCATGTAGATTTCTTAATATTAGGATTTTTAGGTCATTAATCCTATTGATTTTCTAACTTGGGTAATTAGGGTTTATATCTTAATGTACACTTATTCTAAGTCTTATATAGTATTTTTATGACTTCTATGGGTTCTACATTCTTAGTTTCAGGGTTTATATAAGTTGAGCATATTCTAGGGTTATTCAAATAATATTAAGGTCCTATGCTTTGAAAACTTATACTTTATACTTTAATAATTTGTAACTTGGTTCAAGATAAATGTATGATCATATTATGATACTTAGTTGAGTTTTATGTTTTGTGGCAAAATATTAGAGTCTAATTCATTATAGGTTGGATTTTATATGCTAATCTTGGTTTTAGGTCATTTTCTTGTAATTAGCTTTGGATTAGTGAATATTAGCATTTTGTGATCAATTAACTTTCCTTTTTTTGATAGATTGTAATTAGTATATTGTTTTTGATAATAGTACATGGATTTTATGTAGTTACATTGCTTGAAATATTGTTCATCAAGGGTTTCTAGGTGTTGATCTAGACTATTATGTACAATTACTTGTACTTAGCTTTGTATGGTTTGTTATGGTCGTTCTTAGGTATTATTATGTCTTCAAATTATAGTTTACAACTTGTTCATATTCTATAATGACTTATTCATATGTGTTTTCCATTCATAGCTTACCAGTCTTCAATTTATAACTCATTTATAGGGATGCTAGGGTTTCTAAGGGAATTTAGGGCAGCATGGTTACATTTGAGATGTTGCTATTGATATTGAACTTATTAGATAATTTTTAGATTATAGACTTGATATATATATTGTATTGACAACATATAGGAATATGTTGTAATGGTAGTTAAGGTTGTGAGAAGCAGTTCATCTTACCAAGTAAGGTACAAAAAGGAAAAATTTCTAGCCAATTTCATATTGAGACAGTCATAGC
This sequence comes from Glebionis coronaria, assembly GCA_025667525.1. NCBI lineage: Eukaryota > Viridiplantae > Streptophyta > Magnoliopsida > Asterales > Asteraceae > Glebionis > Glebionis coronaria. The sequence goes on from CM046882.1 coordinate 180,769,661, forward strand.
TTATAGCATAGATGTGAATTTTGAGGATTGTCACACAACAAGGTTCTCAGAATACTTGTTGGTGGATAGAATTTATCCACTGACACAAGACACATTGAAGAAGATGGTGAGCACAAAGCTGAAGGTTGATTATTCTAGTGGCGTGGGTGTTGATCTTATGAGTTTCTTCACTCTCAAATTAAAGAATAGGTTTATTTGTAAGAATCTTCTAAGTATTTTGTTTTTATTCAGAAACTTGATGATTAGGGTAAATATCAAGTTTAGGGAGGATTGTTGGGAATAAAATAATCTAAGTCAGTAGCCGCTGACAAAGGATTCAAGACGCTGACAAAAGTAATCAAGCCGCTGACAATCAAGATGCTAACAAGAGAAGATCAAGCCACTATCAACGATCATTAGCTGCTAAGTCAACACGTTTTATATAAGTTAGGAAGATATATTCGAATATTGTATTTTCATACGTTTATCAGTTTAATATCTTCCTAGAATAGATGATACTTAGCTTTATGTTCAAGGCTCATTGGATCTATAAAAGGAGGCCTTAGGGTTTATTCTTTGATAACACTTTCAATACCATTGTACATCGTGATTATTGTTAATCAAAGTTGAAAGTTTGGTATTTGGTTGTTTTTTGTTCTAAGTATTAATTCCACATAATACTTAGATTGTTTTAAATACAAAGTTTCTCTATGTATTATACTTTATCTAATCTCGTTAATACAAAGCTAAAACGATCTATGTTTGGGATCAATATTTCATTGCATATAGGATCAACATCTCTAGGTTTACAAATATTACAACATCTTGTATACCTCGTCATGTTTATTAACACTCTTAGGTTTGAAACTTTGTGAGCTTGTCAAAAATCTGTTGATAATGGTCATCTTACTCGATCATCGTGTTATTAGTTCAATTAGATTAATGTCTCACCATAAAACATGAAACGCCCTTTGAAAATCTTAGCTATTTTCTCTTAAAGGTGTGTTTGTGGTAATCAAGAAAGATTTTGAATATATATCAATTGTTGTCCCTAATTATATGATGATAGATTAAAGAAATGAGATGAAAAAGATATGAATTTTAGATAGAGAAAATATTGAGAGAAAGTAGAGAGAGAGTGATTAACAAGGTAAAATTCGATTAAGAATAACGAGAACTTCCACCCTCCTAACATGCAAGGAGGGTGCTTATATAGTCCACCCACATGCAGGCTTCTTAATGGACTATATATGTTTTGGACTTGGCTTGAATAAATGTTTAGTACCTTGAAAGAGGCCTTTGAAGCTAACCATCAAGCCCGTAATCTCACTACTACTTTTTTTAACTAACTATTACAACGTTATAATAAATATTAAAATATAAAACTATGACCGAACATTCTTGTTTGACTCAATATTTTGAGGCTAAGAATCTCCCCCAATGTGAGGTCATTCCTCTTTGATATTTGGAGATCAATGGAGATTACGAATTTTGTCATAAATGAGTCTTGAACGTGTAATAGTTGTCTGGTTCATTCATGTTGTGATCTTTGAGCCTTTGTCATTGTCTTTCGACTTTGTCTTTTATCTTGAGATCTTTAAATTATCCTTGACTTGTCTTTTCCATTTTGCGATCTTGTATCTTTATCCACATGCTCATACTTTGCAGTATCTTGAAAGCTTAACTATCTCCTTTGAATAGAGGTCATTCCTCTACATTAATTGTTAAGGAAGATCTTGATCATCAGAGTTGTGGAAGTCTTTAGCTTTCTTGATTGTTGAATGTCTTTGGGCATGAGTATTTAGTTGTGAATCTTTGACTTTGCTGAGTACACCGTAACGTCACCTTCTCGATACAAAACATAGATACAGACTGAATGGCTTTGACATTCGTCCTAAATTGGTACCGTTTTACCTCCGGTCGGGAAGACCGTTACACGATATTAAATATCGTACCTGTGATTAGGTATATTCAATTAAGAGTCTCCTTGATAGGGTCTCGCGGCAGTACTAGACGTTCTCTTTATTCGACCGTCTCAAAGCAAGACTGTGTACATAAAGAGTGAATCAATTGGATAAATATCCGCTTGATTAAAGTCGTCAATTCAAATTCCTGGAACAAGTTTGATTCTTTAAGAATCTTACCATTGTTGCTTTCCAGTTGACACAAGCTTGATTCATAAGAATCTCGCAAGTTACCCACCGTAGCGCTGTTTAATGTTGACGCTAGAAGGATTTCCATTCGTCATTGTGAATATTAACAAATATCACTCTGACTGTTCTAGCAAGACCATAAAGATATTGCGTAGAAACCTGAAACGAGTTTGAATCGATAAAGAAACAAACCATTGTTGCTTTTCAGTTTTACATATGTTCAATTCATAAAGAATCTTACACATGACCTACCGCAGTGCTGTTTGATGTTAACACTGGAAGGATTTCCACTCATCATTGTGAATACTAGGCAGTATCACTCTGAGTGTTCTAGCAATATCGCAAGGATATAGCGTAAGACTCTATTGATCTTCATCTGTGTATCCTAACAAGATTTGACTGATCTCTTGGATCTAGACTCGATTTATGCACTTTTAGTGGTCGAAGGCTGGAGCAGATTCCACCTATTCAATATCAACTATCTCGGAATGAGAAAGTTAATAGAAGTCGTGTTGATCTCCGTGACAATAAAACAAACTTCTTTTAAGAGAAGCCTGAGTCAGCTGGGGAGGGGTTGTGCATTACATCACTGGGTCTATGATGCGTTCTCTTCATGATGTGTTGACCCAGTTTCTGCCTAAGTTGTATGGAGGGCTTCTTTCTTTAGACCCTTTATCCTTACATTTCTTTTTCATTCTTCAACCCCTTCAATGCTTACCAAGACATCATTACTAGCACCTTGTTGTGATTGTTCCAGTGCTAGCATCAGTACTTATTTGGCATTCAGCTACGTTCACATTCTACTCCATATTTCCTAAGGACTTCTAATAATCTATTGGATTGTCCATGGGAAGATCCCTCCGGTACTGGTTGGATCATAGGACTTAAACCTAGCACCCTTTTTACTCCAATAACGTCGTAGATTAAAGATGTTGTGGGTATTTGATCGTAACCATGATTGCTTGAGTCTATAGATCACATTTTAATCACATCTTCTCCCCTATCTCTAATATATAAAATCATTTGAGATTAGAGATACCAAATTTGATTAAAATATGTCATGAAAAGTAGTCTTGAAAACTTTCGGGAGAAAAATGTGTCAAACTTAGCATGAATTTGGAACGCTCCCCCTCAAAAATTGATCTAATTGAATTGTCATTGTGAGGATGTGATCCACATTTCACTTTTTGAGGATAGGAGTTGTTGAACACACAATTATTGAAAGATTTTGAATAATCATTGAGAAATTCTTGAAAAAAATTGTGTTCAACGCTTTCTGAAAACCTCTATTTCTTTTTGGTGAAAAAGTTTTTCTAAAGCATAAATTTGAGTTCATAGACTTTGAATGTCTTGACAAATCCACTCAAGTGTAAGAAGATTTATCTTCTTTTGCTGAGGGTAAGGGCACTAAAGCGTACACTCCCTCGTGAATATAGATCCGGGTTGCAATCTGAAAGTGATTACAAGCCATTGTGTTGAGCTCAAACGTTGAATGTTTTGTGACAAGCTCAACCCAAGATAGATTGCTCTACCCGTTGTAGGAAAAATTATCGAAAATAGACAATCTCCTTTATAAAAGATAAAAATGACATGTTTTGAAAAATATTTACATATTTCATTCGAGCTCTATGTACACACCCGTGTCGTTATTGAGCGATATTTCTAGGTACGTCCATATTATCGATACTGAAAGACACGTCGAGAAGAATATTTTTAGATTTTCAAAGATATTTAATTTTGTATTTTGCTTTTTCATTCATATATACAAGTAGATGTTTGATAGATGCATCAAACAGGCTTCTTTGCCAGAATCTCCAGTTCTGTTGGAGTCAAACATCTCATACCAATTTGCCTAACTAGATACGCAAACCTCTCTTTCGAAAGAGCTTTTGTAAACAAGTCAGCAAATTGGTAATCAGTTCCAACAAAGTATAATTCAACAATACCCTTTTCAACTTGTTCCTTAATGAAGTGATATATGACATCAATGTGCTTCGTGCGGAAATGTTGTATCGGATTGAAGGAGATGGCTATAGCGGACTTTGAGTCACAGTCCATAGGTACTTTATCAAAGTGGAAGCCATAATCCGTGAGTTGTGTTCTCATCCAAAGAACTTGAGCACAACACGCAGATAGAGACACATACTCCGCTTCGGCTGAGGATAGTGACGTGCAATCCTGCTTCTTGGAAAACCATCCCACAAGCTTATCTTGGCCTATAAATTATTCACCACCTGAAGTACTTTTTCATGTATCAAGACACCCTGCATGATCCGAATCTGAATAGGCCTTTAGAAAGAAACCGGTTACCCTCGGATACAAGAGTCCCATGTGAATGGAATTCTTAAGGTATCTAAAAATCCGTTTAACCTCCTTGAGGTGCTTTTCAGTGGGTCGTGCTTAATATCGTGCACAATAACACGTAGCATGTGATATATCTGGTCGGCTTGCTGTTAAGTACATGAGGAAGCCGATCATGGAATGATATCTCGTTTGATCTATGGAATCTCCCTCTAAATCAGCATCTAGGGAAGTGGTTGATAAAGGTGTCCCAACGGGATCACATGAGGTCATACCATGCTTTTTGATTATCTCTTGACAATACTTAGCTTGGTTGATAAAGATAGCACTTGGGGATTGGTGAACTTGAATTCCTAGAAAGTATTTTATTTCGCCCATCATAGACATTTCCAATTTGCTGTGCATTACTTTTTCAAACCATTTTGAAAGTTTTGGGCTTGTAGACCCGAAAATAATGTCATCAACATAAATCTGCACAAGCGAAATGTCATCCCCATATTTATAAGTGAAGAAAGTTAGATCAATGGAACCTTTTGAGAAACCTTTGGATAGCAGAAATTTTGAGAGCTCATCGTACCACGCCCTTGGAGCTTGCTTGAGCCCATAAAGTGCTTTGTGGAGACGATACACCTTGTCAGGATAATGAGGATTGACGAATCCTTCCGGCTGTGTGACATAAACTTCTTCCTTCAAATGACCGTTAAGAAACGCCGTCTTTACGTCCATTTGATAAACGATGAATCCCTTATGTGTAGCATATGCAAGGAAAATCCTGACCGCTTTCATACGAGCAACTGGTGCAAATGATTCTTCAGAATCAATACCCTCTTTCTGTCCATACCCTTTAGCCACTAGCAAAGATTTATTCTTGATGATCGTGTTCTCTTCATCCATCTTGTTTTTCCAAATCCATCGAAGATTTAATGGTGTTAAATCATATGATCTGTCAACAAATTCCCAGACTTTAAGTCTTTCAAGTTTTTGAAGTTCATCCATCATCGATTCAATCCAAGCGTGATCTGCCAAGGCTTCTTTGATATTTGTTGGTTTAGTTGTACTCATGGCGAGTGTGAACATACAAACATCACCATCGGTTTCAAGTTGTCGTCTTGTACGAACAGGCTGTGAAGGGTTTCCAATTACTTGTACCAAAGGATGATCTCGGGTCCAATGATGTGTTGAAGGATGTCATTGATAGAACGTATACATATTTGACGGATCAACATGGTGAGTAGAAGACTCTTCAGTTTCGTGTACCGGTGTACCGAATGGGTTGACAAATTCGTCTTCGTCAGATAATGCATTGATTGCTTGATTTGTGTTCTCTGGAGCAATGACAGTAGTTGTGGACGTTGTAGGAGCGGGTGTTGATGTGATATTTTGAGAAGGTAAATCTGCAGCAACCCATGTTGAAGTAGATGAAGTTGTATCCTTTTGTTGACGATGATCGGTATCATCATTCTTATCATGAGTGACAGCGGAAGACTTCGATACAACATGTTTCTCCCACGTAAAATATTCATCATATATTGGTCCATATAACATTTCCAACTCTTCAATTGTCGTGTTGACTGTCATATCTGCTCTTGGAACATTTCCTTGAACCAGCTTTGAACTTGAAGGTTCATTGTTGTGGTCTTGAGTTCCGGGTTCCGTGCGGTTGTGAACGGAATTCGTTTTTTGTTGTGGATCGGGACTTAAACTGTTTTGTTCAAGTGCCATTTCTTGTAATTCATTAATTCGGATATGAATAGTCTCAACTATCAAATTTTTTCTCTTGTTGTAAACTCTATATACCTTAGACTGAGTTGCATATCCCACTAGAATACATGCATCACCTTTCTCTTTCATTTTATCCAAATTTTTATCATCTCGTATAATGTAACAAGTACATCCAAAAACGGGAAGCTGTTTGAGTGAAGGTTTTGGATCATGAATTATGTGATATGGTGTCTTTTCGTGTCTTGGGATAATTAAGGATCGGTTTTGTGTGTAGCATGCGGTAAACACGGCTTCGGCCCAAAAATATAATGGTAGTTTTGAAGCGGATAATAATCTTGGAGCAGCCTCAACCAAAGTACGGTTTCGTCTTTCAACAACGCCGTTTTGTTCGGGTGTTCGAGCAATAGATGTTTCATGTTTAATTCCTTCAGCTTCAAAATAGTTTCTCAGAGATGAATTCAAAAATTATGTGCCTTTGTCAGTACGAATCACTTTTATTTGAGCTTAAAGACCACGTTGTATCAGTTTTAGGAAGTTGATGAGAACATCGGGTGTTTCATCCTTGGACCTCAAGAAGTGAGTCCATGTGTACCTTGAGTAATCATCGACAATTACCATAACATTTTTCTTCCCATTGATACTATGAACACGCATGGGACCACACAAATCTATATGAAGAAGATCTAACCGTCCTTTAGAGCTTGGTGTAGTATGTCTTAAAACTACTTCGTTTAGCTTTGCAAAGCTCACAAGAAGAACAAAGACGATCTTTGATGAATTTCAAGCTTGGAAGGCCTCTCACAATATCTTTCTTGGAAAGCAAGTTGATGGTATCAAAGTTGAGGTGAGATAGACGTTAATGCCATAACCATGCCTGAGTCGTTGAAGCTTTAGTCATGAAGCAAATTGAAGTCATGGAAGTTTTGTCTTGAAGTGAAATAGTGTAGAGATTAGTACCCGTGTACCGGTAAGTAAGTCATCCCCATCATAATCACGAACTAAACATGTCTTCTTCCTGAAAGCAACCTCCAAATCCGCATCACAAAATTGACCAACCGAGAAAAGATTGTGATTGAGCCCTTCGACGTAGTATACCTGATGAGACTACTTTTATACATAGTCTCATCATCCAAAAAGGGCTTAAAATGCATTAAATATCATGAAAATACCCAAGTATATGCTTGTGGTTGTTGCTTGTGTATTTTAGGTACGGATATTGAGAAAATGACAAAAGATCACAAGAATCATGCAAAAACGAACACCGGAAACAAAGCCGCACATTGAATCAAACCCTAATGAAGACTTTCCCAAGAAAAACCCTTGAAGATTTGAAGATTTATGAAGAAGGGTCCTCCAATATTGAAGAATTGACACTTTATACCCTTGTATCTTCATAATAACAAGATTGGTCCCTAAAGTTTGTCAATATTGCAAAAAGGGCCCTCCACTTTGAAGAATTGGCAATTTTAGTCCCTTAACAAAACTAAAATGTCAATATTTATCCTCCTTAAAGTCAAACATACCAAGAAGGACTCCAAGTTACAAGAATTACAAATTTGGTCCTTTGAAAATATCAAAATTACCAAAAGGACCCTTGACTTTGAAGACTTGGCAAAAATGGTCCCTCATTAATCATGAATTGGCAATTTCAGTCCTCCAAAAGGTCAATCATACAAGTCAAGACCATTATCAATTAAGAAAATACCAAATCAGTCCTTCAAGAATCTCAAAATGGCAAGAAATACCCCTAAAAATACTTTGGAATTTGGGGCAAAAGTGTGAAAAATGAAACTTCATTTACAAAAGAAAATCGGATTTCGGCTGTTTATTTACTAAGTGAAAAGAGTTGAATAGTTAGGGGGTTAAAGTTGGTAGACAAGGATTGTTACCTAGACCAACCAAGGGAGGACACGTGTCCCACTCAACCCTTTCCACCAATCACAACACACCATCACTCCATGTCACCCTTCCACTAATCCGGTTTATTTAGTAAATAAACCTTGGCGCCTAAACAAGGATTTAAATCCTAATCACCCCTAAACTAGATCAAACACACTAACTATTCACCAAGAACACAAATTGGGCATTTCATATTTACCAAGAATGAAGCCCTAATATTATCCAGATTTATGATTAAGCATGCCTAATCATAACCCAACTCTCAAATAGCTTGCCACATCACCCATCAACCCCACATGAGATTCCTCTACTACACTTTTGTGCATACTGCCAAAATTTGGACAGCAATCCAATGTTTGAGATTGAAGCTTACTTTTTAAGCTTGTTATAAGCCTTTGGATGCAAACACACCATGCCAGCTCCACAAACAAACAAGAAAATGTCACATGATCTTCAAAGTTCAAAACCCTAAAAAGGGCATTTCTGGGACTTCACAGCAATTAGGGTTACGATTTTTAGCTTTTAACTAGTTCATTGTAGCCTATATAAGGCATAGGACTCATTTCATTTCAGTTTGCTCTTGAATTTTCCTTTGTTCAAAATTCTGTAAATCCATATTCAGTTTAATGAAATGTTTTTAAATCTTTGAAGAAAACTCAAGTGCTATTGTTGTTTACTGCTTATTATTGTTCTTAGTTTGATAATCTTGAATCTCAAAACCTGTTTTTAAGGAGTGTGCAAAAGTTTGCACATTTTCCTTCAAGCTTGATATTTTGCTAAGTTTCTTGGTTCATCTTGGAATTCTTGGGCTATAAAGCTGATCATAGCATCCTGATATTGAGTTATCAAGGTGTGGTGAAGCCTATAACTTGGGGATAATCAAGTGTGGAGTACAAGAGTTGCATTAATCTAGGCTTTTGAACCTTACTGTTTTTTATATTTTCCTGCTAACCTTGTTGAATCTTAGCAGGCTTTTTTGTGGAAGCTTGTACTTGTTCTTGCTAGTACATAAGCTTAAATTTCGTGGGTGTGGATGTACATCCATGAGGTTTGAATACTCAATCCCAAAATATGTTAAAATCTTGATTTTTGGTGATATTTCTGTGTGACTTGTTTTCTTGCTGATTTTGTGGCTTAATCTTGTTCTAATATGTTTATCTCAGTTGTTGTTGTGTTGATTTGGGTTAGGTAACCTTGGAATGCACTTTTGATTTGAAAATCTTTATTTGAAAAGTTAAAAGGGTGTTTGGGATTACCTGTTTGAGATCATAAGTTGTTAATGAGTGGTTTGAAGTTTGTGTTTATGCTTGTTATCTGTTCTTGACTTGGTTGAGTGCTATTTGCTGCAAGTTTTTGGGCTTAAGCCTTGAAATCAAAGATTGTGCCATAACTAACTGAGTTTGACTATTTTTGACCTAAAATTTTGGGAATACTTAGAGTATATGCATGTTTAGGGATATAAGCTGTTAAATCATTGTTATCATAACATATCTTAGAAATTTGGGTGTTTGAATCTGGCTTGTTGGTCAATGTCATCAGCAAAGTAAAATCTGCTTGTGTTAAGTGTTCATTAGTAACTTTAAGTGCTTGAATCTTGCTCAATACTTTGAATCAGTGCATGAAACCTATTTAGACTTGCTTATTTAAGTTTAGTTTTGCTTGTGTATGCATTTGGTTAAGTTTGGTTGGCTAAATTGTGCTAAAAGTGCTTATTGAACCTCAACTGCTTATGTGTTCATGTCTGTGAGTGATCTGGTGCTTAATTGATTAAACTATACAAATTGGCTGTTATTAATTGTGATTTCTTTGTTGTTATTGACTCCTTACGATCCACTGATCATTTGGGTGCCTTTGTGTAACTTGAATCTCCAAAAAAGTCGCTAAAGACAAAAAAGTCAAGAAGTCAAGCAGTGGAAAAAGTTTCCACTGCTCAACACCCAAAACTAGCCCCTGCTAGTGCAATTTTTCAGTTAGCTTATCAATAAGCCATTTTGGCTTATCCAGACCTGCAAAAACTTATTTTTTGTGATAGATCTTCATTATTTGACCCATTTGATTGAACTGGAGCTTATTAGACTTTGACTTTGACTTTTTGCTAGAAAACCAACTCATTTGACTTTTTAATAAGTGCTTATTTGCTTATTCCAGCTTATTGAGTGAACTTATTTTAAAACTTTTTGTTGATTAAGCTTAGTTAAGTCATTTAAAAGCTTTAGAAACTTGAATCAGCTTTTGGGATAGCCTAGAACTCAGAAACAACTATTTTGTCGTTTTCTGTAGATTGCTTTTTACATTTTCAGGCTTATTCCTTTGGCTTATTTCAAATTTCTTTTTACAGAAGTCTTGAGCAACTCAAAAGAAGATTGTGTGTCTAATTTGAGCTTATGGCATCAACTTATAGCTTAATGGGCCAAAAAGCCTATTAAGAATAAGCTGTTTGGTATAAGTCGGCTTATTTCACATTTCAGCTTTTGGGCATTTGAAAAGTTGTGTTTAAAATCAAATTTTGAGTCAGATAGGAGTTTTTGGGCTTAATTGGACAACATTTTTCTTATTGGGCTTATTTTGGCCCATTAAGGTGACTGTTTGGACTTTTGCCCATTTGGAGGCCCATTAGGGGTATTTTTGTAATTTCAATTTCTGTTTATTATGTTAAATTAAGCTAGTTTGCTAGTTTTTAGAATTTTTTATAAATATTGGATTTTTAATATTATTTTATTATTATTTTATTATTAAAAATTAAAATTTAGATTTTTCAAGTTTTATATTTTTCTTAGGTTAAATACATAAAGTTAGGAATTTTACAACTTTTAGAATATTTTTATTGTCCTTAGATTAATTTTTATATTTATTTTAAGTTTTAAGAGTTTTTAATTGTTTTTAAATAGTTTTAATTACTTTTAGAATTTTCAAAAATAGTTTTAAATTAAGTTAGGGTATTTTAGAGGTTTACAAAGTGATAAAACTCATTTTGGGCTTTTTGTTAATTAAACTGATTTTTAGGGCTTTAATTAGCATTAAAAAATCATTATTTAATTAAACAAAAGGTTTGGGTGATTTTTGATTTTTTTGTAAACTCTTAATACATTATTTAGGATTTATTGCAATTTTTTAGGAATTTTTAGGGTAATACTTTTAATTTTGGTGCTTTTACGGTTTTACGTGTACGACCCTTCGTCTTAGTTTAAATCGTCATCGTAACCGTCATTCTCTTATTACCTAATTTCTATTTTCTTTCTCATAATCATATAATCACAAAGTTAATCATCTCATTACACAACACACTAGCCTCCTTGGGAAACGAACTTCTCATTGGTCATTAGTGCTCGGTTTTCCTAAACCGACACTTAATACTTTCCACTATTTTGCCTCCTTTTCCTAAAGGTGTGTAAAAAGGCTACATCAATTTTGGCGCTGCTGCCGGGGAGGCGTGTTGTGTTTTGATTTGGGAATTGTTGTTTTTATATATAGCCATAATATCTATTTGTATTAGTAGCACTCTACTAATACGTATTATCGGTTTTTCGTTTTTTGTGTGAATATTATTAATATATTGTATACGTAGAACAATAATTCACAAGTACTCCAAAAGTGTGAAAACACAACCTTGACTTGGTAGGTCATTACCCAATCATTGTATTCGAATCTCAAACAAGAAAGAAAAGGAAAAATAGATAAATACTTTCGTGAAGCTCGATTTTGAAAAATACAAACTATAAGGTGGGTATAAGGCGAAAATTATAAAATATAACCTAAGGAAAAAGGCTCTTAAGTGCTTCGCGCCGCCTCGTTTCCCCGCTTTCTTGTGAGTATTTGATTTTGATAGCTAATCGAGGGTTTTGCCGCCCAAAGTATTATTAAGTATCATATATACTTTCTTGGTTTCATTTGATTAAACCCTCTTGAACGTTTTGGTGTTCCACCAACGTTCTAAAGTCATCGAAGGCGTTCACTTCACGTGATCGTTTTCTTTGCTTGAGGCTTCTTTAATCAAGAGATTTGATTAAGGAGGAGATTTGTAGATTTTGGTCTACCTAATACAATCACAAAAATCCAAAAAAAGTAAAAACAATCAAAAACCACAAAAAAATTGAAAAAATACAAAACACCAAAAAGAATCTTGTTTGCTCACCCCCACGTTGTACGTGATGTTTATGCTTACTCGTAATCAAGCAAGACGTGCACGTAAACGAAAAAACCGAAAGGAGTCAACACCTACTCCTAATCTTTCTAGTGAGGAGTCTCCTATTGACGAACCCATTGTAAGAGAAGAACCAACCATGGCGAATCGAACTATGATGGAGTTACTTCAAGAACCCACCGAGGGTTATGGAGAGGCTATTGTGATTCCCGCTATCCTTGCGGAGAATTTTGAAGTGAAAAAGGGTTTGTTGTCGATGATCCAAAACAACAAATTCCGGGGTGATGATAAGGACAACCCGCACAACCATATCCGCCAATTCAATCGTCTTACCGCCACTTGCAAATTTAAGGATGTTGCTAATGACTCGATTAAGATGATGCTTTTTCCGTATTCCTTAGCGGGGCCCGCTAAAATTTTGTTAGAGAAAGAGCCACCCAATTCTATATTGACGTGGAAGGATCCCGTTTCAAAATTTATGAACCAATTTTTTCCGCCCTCTAAGACTACGCATTTGAAAAACGAGATTTCAAAATTTTCACAAGAATTTAATGAAAGTTTTTCAACGGCTTGGAATAGGTTTAAGGAAATGTTACATGAGTGTCCTCATCACGGTTTTTCCGATTTGCATCAAATTGACACGTTTTACAATGGACTTAATGAGCATGAAAGGGATTATCTTAATGCCGCCGCGGGTGGTAATCTTTTGTGTAAAACGGTTGAGGAAGCTTTGGTGATAATTGAGAATAGATCTAAGGTGTATAGTCCTCGTAGCACGTCTAGTGTTCGTAAGGCTTCGTCTTTGGCTTCACCTTCTTTGTCTACTACCATCGATGCTTGCCAAATTAAGGTGAACTTGGAAAACAAAATCTTTGATAAGCTTAAAGGTCTTTGGATTGAGTTCAAAGTTGGAGAACCAAGTGCTCCCGCTACGGCTAAAGCGGTTGAGGTTTCATGCATGTATTGTGGTGGAGATCATGATTTCCCCGAGTGCATTACCAACGGTGGTAACACTTTGAGTGCCTACGCGGCCACAGGAACTTACAACCAAAACGGTCAAGTTACCCGCTCTAATCAATTGAATCCACCGGGTTTTGGTTCAAATCAAAATGCAAACAACAACTATCGCAACAATCAAGTTGGTTTCAAAAACAATTACAACAAGGGAAATTATGGTAATCAAGGGGCAAATAATCAAGTTTCAAACAAAAATCAAAATGATTTTCAAAACAACAACAAGAGTTTGCAAACTTTGAAAGATCTTCCAAATGAATTTGTTGAATACGCTAATGGGAACGATGCTAGGTTTGACAACATTCAAAGAGAAATCATTAGCCTAAGATCCGAGTTTAAGAACCACTTGAAGAAAGAGTTGAAAAATGAGTTAGCAAATGAGCTTAAAATCCATACAAACAAAATGGAAAGAAATGTAACTAGGTTACAACAAAACCAACAAAAAATGGAACAAGGGCAACTTGAAATTAAGCAAGAGATGATTAAGGCCGAGAAGAGGCAATCCATGTTTGAGGACAAAATTTCATCTATGTTTGAGGCAATTATGTGTAAACGTCTTCGAGTAGTCTTCCTAGCAACACCATATCAAACCCTAAGGGTGAGATGAAAGTGATTACCACACGTAGTGGTAAGACACTTAAGGAACCGACTACTTAACCAATTGCTCCTCCGGAGGAAGCAATTGAGGAAGAACCCGAGGTGGTGGTCGAAAAGGAGCATGTCCCAATCCCACGAAGTACCGCATGCCACACCTACGGTTGACCCATTACCAACATTGGAACCCGAGATTCCAAAGGCTATGCCTATGCCTCAACCCACACCACCTTTGCCCTATCCATCGAGACTTAGAAAGGAGAAACGTCAAGAGCGCGATAATTACCAATTTGAACTTTTTATGAAAATGTTTTATGATTTGCACTTTAATGTGAGTTTCGCCGATGCTTTGGTCATGATGCCTCGATTTGCCGCTAACATTAAGAGTATGTTGAACAACAAGGAGAAATTGCACCAATTGTCTAGTTGTTCATCGGTTTATCTTAATCGCATACCTCAAAAAGTCGGTGATCCCGGTAAATTTTTGATCCCTTGTGCAATCCAAGATATGGAAGAATGTTATGCCTTGGCCGATCTTGGTGTTAGCATTAACTTGATGCCACTTGCAATCTTCAAGTCGCTCAATCTTCCTAATCTTACTCCTTCACTAATGTCTATCGAGCTGGCCGACCATTCCACGATTCCCACATGTGGATTGGCGGAAGACGTTTCTGTGAAAGTGGGAAAGTTCTATTATCCGGTAGACTTTATCGTTGTCGATATTCCCACGGATCCTCAAGTTCCTCTCATTTTAGGTCGTTCGTTTTTAGATACGTCTATGGCTTTGATCAATGTTCATGCTAGAAAGATCACTTTACGTTTCAACGACGAGGAACTTGTTATAAACGCAACTCAAAACTCTCAAATTTCTCATGTTTTTTCCGTTGCTACCAGAAACCTCGCTGATATGATCGACGTGGTTTGCGAGGAATTTTAACAAGAAGTTCTAGGTTTTGGTGATGATGAAAATAGTGGTAATCCCACTATGTTAGATCCCATTCTTGATAACTCGACACCAACCTTCACTCCATTTGAAGGTGGTGGTTTTACGTTGGAAGAATTCAATGTTCCACGTACTTGTAACGAAGACCTCGACAATGATGAGGACTTCTCGATTATCAAGGATTTTCTTAACGATTTCCCATTTCCTCCACCCGAGGAGGTTATGTCTAACACCCCCAAATTTATACAACTCAATACAGCGGAAGACTAGTTGGTGTTACGGGATAGCACATTACTCACATCATAGACAACGCATAAAAATCGCGTCGTTTATTAATAAAGCATTTCCATTCATAAATATCAAAGTTACATCGGTCCCAAGTCATTACATTTCATACAAAGTTTTACAAAGTATTTGAATGGAAAATATTGTTTAAGTGCGGGCCATGAATTCTTGTTGTCTTCCCGAGAATTACCTTCAAGTACCTGAGATAAAACATGTTAAAAGAAAAGGTCAGCGATAACGCCGAGTAAATTCATAGAGTTTAATAAATTCCATCAATATAACTTTGGTATAAAATTAGTACCAAAAATCAATTCGTACAAATCATTGTAATAGGCCGTAAAATAGCCAAAATCATTTTATACAAATTCTTATCGAAAATCATAATATAGGCATTTGCCTTAAAAATCATTATACGAGCCAATGTCGTAAAAATATCATACAATACGTCTTATGACGTTGTATAAAAATAAAAACCGTTATATGAATATGGTTATGCAAACCAAAACACAAACAAAATATCAATAGTATGACCCAGTATTGCTAGTCAGGCAATACATCGTAATTCGGAGCGTCTATTAGTATTTCGGTAATTTGGATTATTATAAGCCGCATGACATTGTTACCTTACTAAACCAACAACGGGTAGCTAACCCGATACCAATTTTGCCCATCTAATGTAGCGTGTCGTCACAAAGGTCACGCTATGGAAATCTTCTCATACATAAATTCGCTTACCAATCAATGTGGCACGACGGGGATCAACCGTCAAGGCGCGAACTGGGGTGATCGTCCCCAAATAGTACTATTAAATGCATAAGCGTCTACCAAATCCCGGTAGTTCACAATTCATGCTAATGGGACTTTTAGTGACATAACCTAACTTTAATAATCCATTTGATTTCATCTATCGGGTCCTTTAATCATTTATCGGGTCATACAATCGGGTCATTCAATCATTCGGGTCCAAAATCAATAAACAAACAATCGGGACAAATGGTGTCCTATTTAATAAAAACTAACATGTTATCTCCCTCGCGGGTTTATAAAACATTTATAAAAACATTTAAAAGAGTGCGAGGCTATGAACTCACGTTGATGTGGGAAGGCGGGTTGTCGGCAATTCGGACGTACGGTACGTGCTTCAATCACAGAAACCTAGAGAAATAATATTCGTCTTAGACTCATGTCCAGTGACTTTATAAAAATAACAATTATGTATACATATGATGATTATATATATATGATGATCAAGTTGGTTTACATATTCTCGTTTACTCATTTTTAGTGTTATATGTCGATAACCTTTATACTAGCTTACTAGTTTTACCCATTTACGTGTTTTAAGTCCAATAAACTTATTATAAGTTCTTTAACTTGTTTTAATCCATTTTATACTTATATTATCAGTATCTATAATTTACAAGTTGGGCCTAAATGGGTTAAGCCCGATAATAAGTTCATAAGTATTTTAGTCCATTTTTGTTGTATTATTAGTCCAATAACGTTAATTTAGTCCGTTAACGTCCGTATGTCCTATAGTTCGGGTTTTATCGGTTTTTACTTGTTATACATGTTTATATATCAGTACATGAGTTTATAAAAGTTTACATTAGACGGGTCCAACCGTATAAGTTTTATTTAACAAAAACGTTAATTTTACGGCGATAGCCGAAAAAGTCGTAAAAATCAAGTTTATAGTTTTATAACTTATAAGTGTTATTCCACTACCATTTTTATAATTTATATACTTATTCCACCTTTTACATATTTATATAAATAGAATCCAAGAGTTAGTGGGTTTTAACTTTACATTTTATACAATATAATTTTGAGTGCTCATATAATAGTATTATACTTTATTTTCCAAAATCTGATTTTTATCTTCACTTTCACCAAAACTGCCATATGTTGAGTTCTATATGGATATAGAAGCTCAAATTTTTATCACATAAACTACATGATATGTGCTACATTTAACTATTCTATAGCTACTGTTGAATCATCTTCTAAGTATTTTTCTAAAAATCTTCCAAAACAGTAACCTCAGATTTATACCCTAAACTTGTTTTGATCATATCTCACTCATTACAATGATTCCATTGCATGGACAACTCTCACATGTGTACAAGACCCATAGCTTACTGTAAATCCATTCTACTTCATCATTTTATCAGTTCATGACATGTTTCTTTACTGTTTTATACAGCCAACATTTTTAAGCAAGATTTTAGCCTTGTTCTTTATAGTTTTTCACCTTTTTAATCATGTTTATCAACACCAAATCCCCACACAACACTTTTAATCATCATTCATCATCATATACATATACATAAGTAAAATAAATACAAGATTACATAATCAAAAATAACAAGAGGATGAGTAGGACAATCTTTATACCACCATGATGATGTAGGTTATGATTTGGACATGGTTTTTGATGGAGAAACTTATGGATAACCATGACCATCTTTAAGACCACCATTCTTCATAGACTCCTTGTGGAAAATCAGCCCTAACACTTCATGGAAACTCCTCCTTGGATGTTATAACTTGCACCAATCAATAGGGCTTCAAAAAGGCATCAACATGTATATGAATAACATGAGATTTGTGGTTGATTTTGATCAAATGAGGGTGTTGTTTGATGATGATGGACGGCACAAAATGGGGTAGAAGAGAGAAAGGAGTGGTTTTGCATGTGAGAATAATGAGGGAAATGGTTTTGGTTTATGGTTTTGTGTAAGTGTAATGCTTACAAAGTAAGCTTGGTAAGACATGTGTAAACCTTAAGCTACCATTTTGACACATAAAGTGTTGTGGTGGCAATGCTTAAACCGTCCCATATTGCTAGTGGGGTGGGACAATGTATTTTGTCCCATCTCACTAGTTTACGGGTATTCCTTGATTCTAGTTTTCTCGATTTGCGTGCCCTCGGGTCGTTTTACGAAAAACGTTTTTATAAATTATGTAACATCCCGTACTTAACGTCATCATTTTACCCTAACTATGTAACGTATTTTGAGTTTCTAAGTAATGGTGAGTATTGTAATGTTTGATGGTTTACGTTGAAACCGATAATGGGTACATACATTTAATTGTTGTGTCGATTGAAAAGTACTACTAGTAATCGTGATGCCGATGGATGCCCAAATTTTATATTTTAGTATCGACTATCTCGATATTGGAGATTTTGAAATTTTTATTTCATTTACGTTTTAAGTCGAGTCGAACTTTATTATTTTGTTTTGTGTGCGTTTAATTATTAAAACGATCGATTTAACAAACGAGATTTATATTTTTATGAAACCCGACTCTCGTAAATATTTTTAAAATTGACTAATAGTCATTTCCCGCTTTTTAATTAATATTTACATTTTGGTCCACAAGAATGCATAAATTGCAAGTTTTACCCTCACCCACTATATAAAAGGAATTTTTAATAATAAAAACACACACACAACTTACCTCACCAAAAATTTTCTTCTCTCCCCTCTTTTTCTTCTCCTTGCCGTGACCACCATAGCACCAAAACACCACCACCATTTTTGATTGAGCTTGATTCAAGAAAAACTAAACAAAGTCCCATGTTGGAAATTAAAAGGAGATCATTTTGGTGTAAAAATATTCCACATGCAAGAACATTGATTTTTTTAAAATCATTTTGGTGATGAACATGAGGTTTGATCCATTTTATTGTTGAAAGAAAGTGTTATTATTATTATATATTAAATTTTTGGTTATTGCATGTATGATTTGTGTAGTGGGTTTTGAATGTATCAATCATGCAAGTGACTTAGGAATGAGATGAGATGTTAGGAATGATTAATATAGCATATTTGAGGTATTGATGATGTTTAAAATGGGTCAAAATGGTTGTATATGTGATTTTTAAAAAGGTGTTTTACATCAGTAGGTTTAGGCCCGATTTTCGTACAGTAGATGTTGGATAAGTGTTGGTATTATTGGATATTGTTGTAGTAGTCGCCGAGACGCTCGTTTCGGTATAAGGTAGAGCTTCTAACTCATAACGAGTCAAAAGTTACATAGGTTTGAATATTCGTGTACCGGGAGGCGAGTATCGACGCAATCCGAAATTGTTGTCGATATTGGGTCAAATCTCGGGGACTATAACTTGAGTTTCAAAAACGGTCAAGGGCTGTTCTCAGGCCCTAAACTTATCATTTTGAGTCTATTTTCATAATCAAGAGTCGGATTTGTAAATGGTTTTGGTTAAGGAGGTCAAAACGGTTTTACGATACAAGTGTGCAAAACTGTCCGGTTTTTAATGTCTAAAGATATGTCGAGCAGGTGGGTCTAAAATGTGAATCATTTGATGAAATTTTAACTGAGTCTTCTACAGATATTGAGTGAGTTTGTCACCAAGTTTCGTCAAAAGCGGAGTTGTTTAGGTATGGTAAAACAGCGTGTACTTTTGGTAAGTACCGGCTGAGTATTTTTGGGAGGTACTTAACCTCGCGTCATAGTTTGAGGCGAGAGGCTAATCTATTAGCTTCTCAAAGTTTTAAAAGGATATAAGTCTTATGTAAGAGTGTATATTCTGAGATTGGAGACCCATTTAGGGTACTTGAGCCGTGTTGATTTGGCATCTTGAGATGGATCAACATCGAAGGTGCTAGTCTTGGAAAGCTAGTACTTGTCGTGGAGTTAGAAGGAATTCACTTGCATTGATTGGTCATGTCTATGTACATGCTATTTTGAGTCATTGATTTTATTATACTAAGTATGTTTTGAGGTACTTGAGTATGTTGTTAAGCGCGCACCTTATTTGTTAGGTGGCGGCTTTTGACGTGTATATTTGGGAGGCATCTTCACTTCGGCGATCACTACTACTACTAGCTTCGTGTATCATCTAAGGTGAGTCTATAGCCTCGCTTTTATACTGGTTTTAAATGATTTTAACCCGCGAGGGGGAATACATGCTATTTGAAACAAATAGAACACAAGTCTTTTGAATGATTGCTTAAACTTAAATGTTGTTTTGATTGTAACAAGTACGTTGAGTACAATGGAATTGGTACGTTGAGTACAATGGATTGGTACGTTGAGTACAATGAAATGGTGTGGACTCGTATACCAACGTAGGGTCACACAAGGGAATTGTGATTGAAATGGAATTGGTATGTTGAGTACAATGGATTGGTACGTTGAGTACAATGGATTGGTACGTTGAGTACAACGGATTGGTACGTTGAGTACAATGAATTGGTGTGGACTCGTATACCAACGTAGGGTCACACAAAGGAACCATAAATGAAATTTCTTTTTATATACTTGTGTTCAAATGATGATTTGCAAAACCTATAGATTCGCTCAACCTTTGTGTTGATCCTTTTAAGCATGTATTTCAGGTAATCAAGATGGATAGCAGCGGAGCATGCAAGGAGAGAGTTGGTGCTTACTTGTCTAAATTTTGTTTATTTTTCATCCTTTTTAAATTAACCATTTCATTCAAGTATTTTGAGGGACATGTTATGTTGGTAACGGTTTTTGGGACTAAAACGCTACTCTGATGGTATCTTTTAGGATGGAAAATATTTTAGACAATGTTATATTTATACATTTTAACGTCTCTTTTGGGATTGTTTTCTATGATTGTGTGTGATGTGCTATGAGTAACACGCAATGTGGACATTCCGCTGCGTGGTAATTTGGGGGTGTTACAGATTGGTATCAGAGCCACAAGTTATAGAGAACTAGGTCGATTTTTTTTTTTGAAAATGTCCTAAACTATAACTTTTGGTGTGTCGTAAAAGTTTTAAGCACGCAACTACTCCGCATGGCTCCGGTAAGGCTATTCTTGTATTACTTTATATTTGACTATGATTATGTGAACCTATGTGTATATAGGAATGGTAGTATGTATATGTATGAATATACTATGATATTTAAAGGCATTGTACGCGAAGCAATGTTTCCTTGAATGATTGTTGTACATTTTATAATTCGGTTTTGAATAGGATTCAGCCTCATCGCCAATCACCGATCTTGATAATTATGTATTATGAATACGAGTGTGAAACTCGTTTGATACTTTGGGTACGTGTATATTGTTTCGTAATCTATCGCATATCGACTTGTTTAAGTTCGGTCGTTGTCGTCACATCGTGATGTGCTATTTTAGGACATCTCATATTGAAACGTAATTGATTAACGTGATATTTTTATTTCCGTTACTCCTTATGATTTTGAAGAATCATTTATCCAAGGCGACATCTTCTACGTAATGCGACGTGTGATTTGGTTTTATATGACTACGTTTTACTGGCGAAAAGGAGGATGCCAATGTTGGGCTTAAGATATATATATCCTAATCAAATATATATAGTTTGGGTACAACAGAGATATGCTCGTAGTAGTCATTCGGTTGAGTGGCTTAATGCCTTGTATCTAAATGGAATGGGACATTTAGATATAGAGATTTTAACTCGCTCAACTATGAGTTGTTTAAGGGTATCTTATTGAAATGGATTGGGACATTTGAATAAGAAGGTTTTAAACCACTGGACCTTAGATCGTTATGATCTCCTTATTCAAATGGAATGGGACATTTGAATACGGAAATCATGATGTAAGTTTATTTGACACCTTATATTTACTATGGTATTTTGATGTGATATCGTGTTGAGAGATAGTAATACTTGAGTAGGATGACTTATAATCGTCTTGTTGAAATGGATTGGGACGCCTTTTCATTTGAACAAGAAAGTTATAAGTTTCCGAACCGTAAATTTATAAACTCTTGTATACATGGAGGGGGACGCCTTTTGATGTAGACAAGGAGTTATAAATGAGTGGGCCCGAGTATGTCTGGCTCGATTTGTGGATGTTTGGTGTGAGTACGTCTTCCTTCGACTCGTATTTCGTTGGTAAGAATCGTTCGGTGCTGTCGTCATTATGATGATCATCGATTATCATCTATGTACAAGTAACTTGTTGGAATTCTCTCGAGTTATGATTTATTCCGATGGACCATTTCTAATGTGTCTCGAGTCTCGATGATCGCGAGCTTTATAAACAGATTGTTAAGAACCGTTGACCGTTCCGAGAATTGGCGACTCGCTTAAGCGTCACCATGATTTATGTGTGTACTTGCGGATTGACTGAGGATCAAGTTATCGACGACAACTTATCGTGGATGTAAAGATTTTGTAATTTTACTTGCTACTATCAAAGGGACACTGAAGACTTTTCTTGATGACGAAACTCTTGGGGCTAGTATGACGAATAAAAAAAAAAAACGAGGAATATGATGCATCACCTTGAGCACTGAAGTTGAAATTATTGGAACGCCCTTGTACGATGAACGTTGAAACAAAAGTAAGTGGGACGCTTTTGTACGTTGAACACTGAAGCAGAACTTAATGGTATGCCCTATATGTTGTGAACCTTCCCAACGGATTGAATTTCTTAATGACTGGAATTAATAAATTTGTTATCACCTTGAGGAGTATGTTGCAGACGACACCGCAAATGGAAAAACTTTGAAGATCGAGTTGTATTATCAAGGGCTAGTCCAAGGTTTTATCGATGATCAACGACGAAGATTTACATTTGATGTTTATGTTTGACCTTTGTTTTTAGGTACTTATGTGGTATGCGATCTAGTTGAGTGAGCGTAAGTTGTGAGAACTTGAGGCGTCATTGTCCAATGACGTCCGATCACGGAGAACGTGTACCATATAATATTTTTTTTTTCTCTTTTTTTCGACTTTCAACGACGATGCTTATTGAGACTTTGAATGCGCGTGGGCGGAAGTGAGATGGTGTCTTTGTATTATCTTTTTGGTATGGATCCGCGTGTGAGCACCCTCTGATGACGAAATATTTTCTTGTTATTTCCTTTGATGTGCGTCCATGGCTATCCGGCCAGTGGATGTCCTTTTGCTTGCAATTTTCATTACTTCCCACTGGGCGAGAAGTGCACCTAACCCACCTACCCACTCCTCAATCACGGTGCTCAGCCAACTTGAACTGATAGACCCCTATTGTATTGAAATTAGGCGCCCATCTTTTGACTGTTGTCAACTAATCTCTTCAATGTCATTTCTATTAGCTTATGGCCTTCCTTTACAATCACATTGGTGGCAACAAAGACAACTATCCTTAAACTCAAGCTAACTGCACATCTATTATCCAAACCTGCTTGACAGATACCAACCCTAGCACCTGAACCAATTGACTGGACTTGCCCGAAGGTCTTGTCAATTGATCTTATTTATCATGGCTTGGCTATTTAGCAAGCATGAGTTAACCTGATTGAATTTATTTACGTGACATGGTTTGGCTTTTGACAAACATGTCGTGACTTGATTTTGCGTTCATGGTGTTGTCTTTTGTGTTTGAATTAGATCGTAATGCGTCCGATAGCGCAATGTATACGCTGAAGGGTTTCCGTATCGACGAACTCGCGTTTGACGAAGTAGGTTGGCATGTTCGAGAATACGCAATAAGGTGATTTTGTCCGACTACTACTAATTACCTCGTCTCAATTCTTTTCTAGAATGTTTTCGATGGAGTTTTATGCGACCCATGCGACTATCTTTCGTGAGTGGTTGTTTTTGTGAGGATCATGAACGGTGGTTTAGATCGCCAGATTGTTGGAATAAAGTAGATGAAGGACAAATTGGAACTGAGACTATTTGGGAGACTACGAAAAGATCGTACGGATTGATAATTACTTGTAAACCTGAGGAGTCGTCAGAAGAACTGTGCCAATAACCGTAGGGAGCCGTTGGAACTCTGAAGTTGGATACATGGCAATTATTAAGGTATCACCTTGGGAAGGTGTAATCCGTTTTGGAAATGGAGAAAAGTTAATTCCAAGGTGCGTTGGACCGTTTAAGATCACCCAGCGGATGGGACCGGTTGTTTATAAGTTAAAATCGTTGGATGAGCTCTTGTCGGATAAGGACTCATTCATCCCCTTTTGGTGAGATACAACTTGGCGACGAGTTGCATTTTGTAGAAGAACCAGTAGAGATCTTTGATCGATAGGTTAAGCGTTTGAGACCGAGTAAGATTCTCGTTACGAAGGTGTGATGTATTTCGAGACGTGGAACGAGATTCACGTGGGAACGTGAGGATTTCTTTATAGGAAGTGCCCTCGTTTTTCCTAGGAGAGCGCGATATGAGTATGAGGCGAGGCGAGCGCCGGGACGTCGCTTCTTTAAGGAGGTGAGAATGTAACATCCCGTACTTAACGTCATCATTTTACCCTAACTATGTAACGTATTTTGAGTTTCTAAGTAATGGTGAGTATGGTAATGTTTGATGGTTTACGTTGAAACCGATAATGGGTACATACATTTAATTGTTGTGTCGATTGAAAAGTACTACTAGTAATCGTGATGCCGATGGATGCCCAAATTTTATATTTTAGTATCGACTATCTCGATATTGGAGATTTTGAAATTTTTATTTCATTTACGTTTTAAGTCGAGTCAAACTTTATTATTTCGTTTTGTGTGCGTCTAATTACTAAAACGATCGATTTAACAAACGAGATTTATATTTTTATGAAACCCGACTCTCGTAAATATTTTTAAAATTGACTAATAGTCATTTCCCGCTTTTTAATTAATATTTACATTTTGGTCCACAAGAATGCATAAATTGCAAGTTTTACCCTCACCCACTATATAAAAGGAATTTTTAATAATAAAAACACACACACAACTTACCTCACCAAAAATTTTCTTCTCTCCCCTCTTTTTCTTCTCCTTGCCGTGACCACCATAGCACCAAAACACCACCACCATTTTTGATTGAGCTTGATTCAAGAAAAACTAAACAAAGTCCCATGTTGGAAATTAAAAGGAGATCAATTTGGTGTAAAAATATTCCACATGCAAGAACATTGATTTTTTTAAAATCATTTTGGTGATGAACATGAGGTTTGATCCATTTTATTGTTGAAAGAAAGTGTTATTATTATTATATATTAAATTTTTGGTTATTGCATGTATGATTTGTGTAGTGGGTTTTGAATGTATCAATCATGCAAGTGACTTAGGAATGAGATGAGATGTTAGGAATGATTAATAAAGCATATTTGAGGTATTGATGATGTTTAAAATGGGTCAAAATGGTTGTATATGTGATTTTTAAAAGGTGTTTTACATCAGTAGGTTTAGGCCCGATTTTCGTACAGTAGATGTTGGATAAGTGTTGGTATTATTGGATATTGTTGTAGTAGTCGCCGAGACGCTCGTTTCGGTATAAGGTAGAGCTTCTAACTCATAACGAGTCAAAAGTTACATAGGTTTGAATATTCGTGTACCGGGAGGCGAGTATGGACGCAATCCGAAATTGTTGTCGATATTGGGTCAAATCTCGGGGACTATAACTTGAGTTTCAAAAACGGTCAAGGGCTGTTCTCAGCCCCTAAACTTAGCATTTTGAGTCTATTTTCATAATCAAGAGTCGGATTTGTAAATGGTTTTGGTTAAGGAGGTCAAAACGGTTTTACGATACAAGTGTGCAAAACTGTTCGGTTTTTAATGTCTAAAGATATGTCGAGCAGGTGGGTCTAAAATGTGAATCATTTGATGAAATTTTAACTGAGTCTTCTACAGATATTGAGTGAGTTTGTCACCAAGTTTCGTCAAAAGCGGAGTTGTTTAGGTATGGTAAAACAGCGTGTACTTTTGGTAAGTACCGGCTGAGTATTTTTGGGAGGTACTTAACCTCGCGTCATAGTTTGAGGCGAGAGGCTAATCTATTAGCTTCTCAAAGTTTTAAAAGGATATAAGTCTTATGTAAGAGTGTATATTCTGAGATTGGAGACCCATTTAGGGTACTTGAGCCGTGTTGATTTGGCATCTTGAGATGGATCAACATCGAAGGTGCTAGTCTTGGAAAGCTAGTACTTGTCGTGGAGTTAGAAGGAATTCACTTGCATTGATTGGTCATGTCTATGTACATGCTATTTTGAGTCATTGATTTTATTATACTAAGTATGTTTTGAGGTACTTGAGTATGTTGTTAAGCGCGCACCTTATTTGTTAGGTGGCGGCTTTTGACGTGTATATTTGGGAGGCATCTTCACTTCGGCGATCACTACTACTACTAGCTTCGTGTATCATCTAAGGTGAGTCTATAGCCTCGCTTTTATACTGGTTTTAAATGATTTTAACCCGCGAGGGGGAATACATGCTATTTGAAACAAATAGAACACAAGTCTTTTGAATGATTGCTTAAACTTAAATGTTGTTTTGATTGTAACAAGTACGTTGAGTACAATGGAATTGGTACGTTGAGTACAATGGATTGGTACGTTGAGTACAATGAAATGGTGTGGACTCGTATACCAACGTAGGGTCACACAAGGGAATTGTGATTGAAATGGAATTGGTATGTTGAGTACAATGGATTGGTACGTTGAGTACAATGGATTGGTACGTTGAGTACAACGGATTGGTACGTTGAGTACAATGAATTGGTGTGGACTCATATACCAACGTAGGGTCACACAAAGGAACCATAAATGAAATTGCTTTTTATATACTTGTGTTCAAATGATGATTTGCAAAACCTATAGATTCGCTCAACCTTTGTGTTGATCCTTTTAAGCATGTATTTCAGGTAATCAAGATGGATAGCAGCGGAGCATGCAAGGAGAGAGTTGGTGCTTACTTGTCTAAATTTTGTTTATTTTTCATCCTTTTTAAATTAACCATTTCATTCAAGTATTTTGAGGGACATGTTATGTTGGTAACGGTTTTTGGGACTAAAACGCTACTCTGATGGTATCTTTTAGGATGGAAAATATTTTAGACAATGTTATATTTATACATTTTAACGTCTCTTTTGGGATTGTTTTCTATGATTGTGTGTGATGTGCTATGAGTAACACCCAATGTGGACATTCCGCTGCGTGGTAATTTGGGGGTGTTACAAATTATGAATCAATGGCACAAAACGAATCTAATAAAAATTGCCTCATCAAAAACGGAGTTCAAAAACGTAAATACGTAATCCTAAGGTTTCCGGTTTAGTCGTAAAAGACGTTAAAATAAAATCGTAAGTCCTAATCTCTTCTCGTAAATTTGTGAGTTTATGAACCAACATAAATTTAAAACTCCAAAATAATATTCATGGACAAATTTATTTTCTGAAATGTCGGACTGCCTCCAAAGACGGTGTATGTAAACGTAAGCACGTAACGTTGAATCTTCCGGTTTAGACGTAGTCGACGCTACTTCAAGACGTAAATCCAAATTTCTTCCCAAAAATAAGTGAGCTCATAATATAACATTAAAATAATGTTTTTAAATAATATCTGAGAATAAAATATCAACCATAAATTGACGGATTGTCACAGCATTTACCCCTAAACAGGATCTTTGTCCTCAAAGATCATCTTACTACTCGCTTCTTATAGAGTTAAAGCCATGTGGGTATTTCCTCCACATTCGGTCTTTTCTCACAAGTGCAATTCATTACAATACGCGAGTTTCATCAAACATAACTACGGGAATAAGATCAGGCTTAATGTTGACTTACTTTCTCTATCCATGATGTTCACGGGTTTTTGATGAATGCAACTTTTCGCCGATCTAAGCTTTACTAAGAACAATCAGATTTTCACTTGATAGATATTCCATCAAGTTCGATTTACGAAACATAATTTACGCAGTTCTTGAATTCCTAGGGTAGATCCAGCTTATATGCCTTTCAATCCCAACTTTTACATCATCTCAATGGTCCCATACAACGGGGACTTATATCCCATGATTTGTCAGATCATGAATTCATTTTTCCAAGGTTAAAAATTGTGGCATAACTTCGCTACCCATTCGGTACTTCAAGATCTACATTTCACATTCACATAGCCTCTTGCGCACTACCGGCTGTCAATAATCAGATCCTAATTTCAACAATCATTTCAGATCTCGCGGGTCGGGTATTTTGCAAGGTTAGGTTCGCCATCATAGGAAACCTTAAACCTAAAAGACATGTCCAACTCACAATGGATGTATGTCGGGTGTCTTTATCTCAACTCTTGCTTACAGATGCTCTAATATTTAGATCCTAACAAGATTCGATCTCAATCCTAATACGATGATTATCAATGATAATCTCTCCAAAAGAAAACGATTATACGGTCTATTACCAAAGGTCAATCATTAAAACATAAAACAGCACTTATATTGCTTTGTATCGTTACTTTACCTCGTCCCTTCGATTGGGGTGGTACATAGTACTCTCATCAAGGTTCGTTCTCAATGATTTCTGAGCAAATCTCTAGAAATTCGATGCGAAGCGAGGATCTTGATAAAGATGTTTGATACAGGCACACTATGTTTACATAACTCTTTTGCATTTATCATTAACGGGAATGATATTAGCAGATTTGGCCAGTCTGTCGACGATGACCCAAATCGAATCAAATTCAGATGATGACCTTTGAAATAGCTAGACGTTTACTAATGTATGAGGCGATGTCTGCCTTCTTAATTGCCATCAGTGCAACTTCTTCAGACAAAGATACTTTTAGTCATAAATGACATAAATAGAATACTTAATATAGAGATTTTTACTATGTTGAAAGTTCGTTTTCTCGGTATCTTCTCGAATTGATTTCCGGTTAATTGTGTGAGATTAGTTGTTCTTAGTGAAACAAATATGTTTTGTTTTGGAAAATAAATGAGCAAGACTTAATAAAAAATGACGAGAAATTAAAACAAGTTAAAATGTAAATGGTGCGATATTTCAAAACTTTAAAAGTAAATGACGAAAAATGAAAGAACGTAAAATTTAAACTTAACATAAAATAAATGATGCAAATAAAAACTTAAAACTAAAAGTGAAGCAATTAAAAATTCAAATAAAGAAAAAGGCGGGAAGAATAAAACTTGAAATTAAAAGAAGAAAACTTAAAAATAAAAATAGAAAGAACCTTGATTCGGAAGTTTAAAACTTCCGAATGAATGCAATTGGGTCGGAACATCAAAAGTTCCGAATGAAAGACCTTGGTTCGGAACATCAAAAGTTCCGAATGAAAGACCTTGGTTCGGAACATCAAAAGTTCCGAATGAAAGACCTTGGTTCGGAACATCAAAAGTTCCGAATGAAAGACCTTCAAAACTTCCGAATGAAGGTTCCTTGACTCGGAACTTCAGACTTCCGAATGAAGGCTTGATCCGGAACTCTTAAAGTTCCGAATGAACAAATTTCTTCTCTTTGGACCTGGGAAAATCAGAAACAGATGCAACGAACCCGAAGAACATGGGATATTCAGTAATAACAATTTATCCTTAAATTAATCAAAATCAAATAAACGATTAAACCAAAACGACCAATAAACATCAACTAACAATAATTAATCAAAACAAATCAACAAAACTAACAAACAAAGCCAAATCAATCAAAACCCACTTGATCAAAAGCATAAAAATTTAAGAACATGAACAATGAAGATAAAGAACAAATCAAACAAGAAAGGAAGAAGATGATGAATTAAAAGTTTGATTAAAAAGTAAAGATCCAATAACAAAAACTTAAACACAAATTAATCTAGAGAGAGAAAGTATAGATCTAGAGAGAGAAACTACCTACTCCTAGTCTAATCCTAAAACTAACCCACCCTCTCACATGTTGTGAGGGTGGTATTTATAGGAGAGGGGAGTGGTTGGTGACTTCCTCTTTCTTTCTATCTTGGTCCTCAGTCTTTTAGTCTTTCAGTCTTCTCAAATTCTTCGACTTCTAAGACTTTGTCTCGGGATTTCTTTGAACTCGTCTTGTAATTTCTTCATAATTTAAACCTGAGTTCTTCGGCTTTTTAGTAAACTTCCGTCTTTTGACTTTTTCTTCGATAAATCTTCAGAATTGGTCTTGGACTTCCGTTCTTTTTCCACTCTTGATCTTTCAACTTCGTCTTTTGTCTTTTTCTTTAATAAAAGCCCGTGAAAGCCGTGTTTTCTCCACTTTTCACCTTCTCGACCCTGAAACACAATAAAAACACAAACCAAGCATAATTCCGCCATTGACGACATAAAATATACGTTTAGGTCCCGTTTTAATGTAATTAAGTGGTAGAAAAGATGGGTGTATTCACACCTATCAAATCCCCTACACTTAACCATTGCAATGCCCTCATGCAATGCTTAGTGATAAAGCAAGGTTTACACTTTCCATCATAATCAACCTACCTTGGCCTTTATTAACAACTAAGGAAAATCAAAAAGATAGAAATTAACAAGATACAACAAGGAAGAAACTTGTAAAGAAATCTAAGACTTACATTAGGGCTTGTATGTCATGAATGTTTATCACCCTCAAGTTTCACGTTCCCCATGTCAAGCTTAAAAACAAGATCATTGTTAGTACAAGTTAGCATAACAAACATTTACTCATGCGGTTCAATTAATCACTTAAACTCCCTTATTCCTATGGGTATCTCTTATATTTTATTTTTGTCTTAGAATGATCATGAAGATGCATTGTTGGACTTATTTCGATAGTTTATTAAGGTTGAAAGCAAAGTAGGACGATTTGATCAATAGTTAGCTAAAGGACAAAATCTCTTAAAACTGCTTCTCGGGATATCAAAAAGTTCATATCTTGGCATAACTTGGTTCACGATTTGAGACCTTTCTCGGGCCGATATTTGGCATGTACTTCATACTTCATATATTGAGAGACGTGCATGAGATAATGGTCTTCTCATCGTTCATAGAGTTTCTTCATTTGGAGACTTTTGAGAGGTACTCCAACTTTGTTGACCACGACTTCATGATTATTTCTTCAATCTCTAATTGGGATTTTGAGATACAACGATCCGCCTCCTTTTTGGACTTGGATCTATTTATCCTCATACCTTGTTAGGGTCTTTTCGGATAGACTTCTCCATCATCTTTATGGGAGTTGATTGCTTTTCGTCGTGAGTCTTGATCCTTCATATTGACTTTGGGAATAATGCTTTTCACATCACTTTGGATCTTTAGCAATAAAATGGAATCCTCATGCCTTGTTAGGGCCTTTTCGGACTCGCCAATCTTCGCGCCCCGCTTCATAAGTTATGCCTTGGCTATGAACTCTTATCATTACCGAGCAACTTTTAAACGATCTTGGGCTAGAAGCTAAGTAACTTTTCAAATCGTACGACCTTACTTATTGCAGATAATTTATTAGCAAGTGATGGGAGAAAAAGATCATAATTAACTCACATAAGTTAATGAGAGAATACCAAACTTGTAACCAACTCTATCATTTCTCGTCCTTCACAATTTAAAATCTCAAGTAATGAGACTCGTGGATACTTAGCCTAATAAACCAATTAAGGTCTACATGGTTAAGGATACTAGCTAGAGTGAACTTGGATAAGTAAACTCGGGTTGAGTCAAAATATTCACAACGGTCCTAATATATCTAAGATATCTAAACTTGCTAAAACCATTTTATTAAAATGCTAGAAAGTAACAAAAATAAAGGAGACTACTACTAGGCCAAAATAGATTAAAAATTTTGAAAAATGTCGAAAAATTGATTTTCCGGTTAAAATGAGGGCAAATACAAGAAAAAGACCACTTAACTTCGATAGAAGTCCCCCCTACACTTAATATAAACATTGTCCTCAATGTTTAAGCATGTGGGAGTAAACTCCCCTACACTTAGGACATTGTGCACGTTGTTTAAATCTTGCTAAGGAAGAGACAACTAAAGAGATTCCTATTTTAATATTGAGAAATATAAAATAGTGAATCAAAAAGAGTTTAGGATAGAACCGAGAAGAAGGGAACACGGAATCACGGTTCGTCAAAAGTCATCAAGAGTGTGTCTTTGAAGCTCTAATCCCTGCATAAGATAAGAAAGAGAACAAGAAAC
Source organism: Glebionis coronaria (assembly GCA_025667525.1). Lineage (NCBI taxonomy): Eukaryota > Viridiplantae > Streptophyta > Magnoliopsida > Asterales > Asteraceae > Glebionis > Glebionis coronaria. The sequence continues at coordinate 180,801,540 of CM046882.1, forward strand.
ACCAACGGGGCTCCCCCTACACTTATGGGGAAAATAGATAGATAATTGGGTTGCCTCCCAAAAAGCGCTTGTTTTTGTTGATCGAGTCACGAGCTTGAATCGTCCCCGAACTAAATGGTCCATGGGGAAGCCTTGAATGTGATACCTGGATCAAAGACCTTGTCCTCGTTCCCGGTTGACATCAACAAAGGAGAGGCGGGGGGATAAGTCTTGAATGGGAGAAAAACCCTTTCGACATACGAGAAGTATGTGAATTCAAGATCCACGGAAGGTGGGGTGGGTAAAGTAAGCACATTGTCATCCCCCAAAGACAATGGATGTTGAGCACTCGGCAAAGCCGTGAGGGTATCAATTATAGAATTGTCATTGTCACCTCCCGGGTCAAAGCACTCATCCTCATTTCCCTGTATGAAACGAGGAGAGAAAAAGTGATACATCACCCGCTTGGGTGTGCACGTGGTAGGATGAGGTGGCAATGTAATATGAGAAGTATGAGAACAATTACCTTCTACATGCGTCTCTTTTTCAGTAGATTCACGTCTTTCCACCTCTGGGATAGAAGGAGGTGTGGCTAACAAAGTATGCTCATTAATAGCAAGAGAAGCAGCGCTATCAATGTCCTCAATCCCTTCGTCGAAGAGCGGATTCACCTCACTAGATATGTAGGCGTCATCAAAATCAAATAAAGGGTTCGAATAAATCTTGAAAGTTTCATGCAGAACGTCTTCATCGGATAGTGACTCGTCATCACTAGAAGTAAAGTCATCATCTTGATCGAAAAGAGGATTAGAGAAAGCCAAAGAATCATTTCCCAAAGTGTTGGTGGAAGGAACATCATCATTAAGAGCGACCTCATCCGTAAGCTCCTCAAAAGTTAGCACATCACAAACCTCATGAAAGAATTTATCAAGACCGAAATCACTAATCTCACTCGAAGTATCACAATCCTTAGAGGCGTTGGGGAAATTAAGAGGAGGGATGACAATAGCACTAGGACATTGAGCAGTAAGATCATTCCAAGAAATAGTAGGCTCATCGTCATCATCATCGTAATAGTATTGATGCACATGAGGAGGGGTATAATCACTAAGATTAGATACTTGCTCTTGTTGCAGTCGCTTTTCCTCGTCCCTAAGTTCTTTAAGCAAAACAACGGCTTCTTGAAGTTGCAAAACGATGGAGTGTGTTTCTTCATTCAAGGTAGTGAGTTCTGGGTCAAGATTAATTTGTTGAGAGGATTGATGATTGAGGGTGTGATGTGGGGGCTCAAAGTGTTGAAAACCTGAATTATAGTAAGGTTGTGGCTCATAGTTGTTCATCGGTTGAGAAGAATTAGAAACCTGGTTTGGTTCATAATAATTCATAGGTGAAGAAAACTGAGGACACGGATTTTGCTCATAATAATTCATTTGTTGACAATAATAGGTATCGTGAGGACCCCCACAGTTGTTGCAAACCGGGTATGGAGAAAAATCAGGTGCGTCTTGTGGATAGCTATTATCATTGTCATAATTGTACCCCGGTTCTTGCCCGTGACCATACGGGTATCGAACCGGGCACGAAACATGCCAATGAGAATCGCTTCCACAATAGATGCACGGGGGAACAGGAGGTGGGTTCAAAAAGAATGAATTAGTCGAGTTGCACAAGGGACAAAATCCGAATTGTGTGTAGTCGATATCGTTTCCGCACCGCTCACATGTACACCATTGACAAGAGTTGTTCCCAGATAATTGTTTCCCACACCGGACGCAATGGACATATAAATCCATGAAGAAAGATAGATAAGCAAGAAGAATATTTTTGGTGCAAAACTTTGAAAAAGAAATGCTCTTTATGATTTTTCAAATGTTTTTGGATTTTTGAAAATTTTTGGACACGAAAAATAACGTTCACAAGTGAACGGATCCCAAAATCCAACGCTTCACTCACAAAAAACTTTTGATCTTAACGAGAAGAGCCGGCAGCGGCGCCATTTTAATATAGAGATTTTTACTATGTTGAAAGTTCGTTTTCTCGGTATCTTCTCGAATTGATTTCCGGTTAATTGTGTGAGATTAGTTGTTCTTAGTGAAACAAATATGTTTTGTTTTGGAAAATAAATGAGCAAGACTTAATAAAAAATGACGAGAAATTAAAACAAGTTAAAATGTAAATGGTGCGATATTTCAAAACTTTAAAAGTAAATGACGAAAAATGAAAGAACGTAAAATTTAAACTTAACATAAAATAAATGATGCAAATAAAAACTTAAAACTAAAAGTGAAGCAATTAAAAATTCAAATAAAGAAAAAGGCGGGAAGAATAAAACTTGAAATTAAAAGAAGAAAACTTAAAAATAAAAATAGAAAGAACCTTGATTCGGAAGTTTAAAACTTCCGAATGAATGCAATTGGGTCGGAACATCAAAAGTTCCGAATGAAAGACCTTGGTTCGGAACATCAAAAGTTCCGAATGAAAGACCTTGGTTCGGAACATCAAAAGTTCCGAATGAAAGACCTTGGTTCGGAACATCAAAAGTTCCGAATGAAAGACCTTCAAAACTTCCGAATGAAGGTTCCTTGACTCGGAACTTCAGACTTCCGAATGAAGGCTTGATCCGGAACTCTTAAAGTTCCGAATGAACAAATTTCTTCTCTTTGGACCTGGGAAAATCAGAAACAGATGCAACGAACCCGAAGAACATGGGATATTCAGTAATAACAATTTATCCTTAAATTAATCAAAATCAAATAAACGATTAAACCAAAACGACCAATAAACATCAACTAACAATAATTAATCAAAACAAATCAACAAAACTAACAAACAAAGCCAAATCAATCAAAACCCACTTGATCAAAAGCATAAAAATTTAAGAACATGAACAATGAAGATAAAGAACAAATCAAACAAGAAAGGAAGAAGATGATGAATTAAAAGTTTGATTAAAAAGTAAAGATCCAATAACAAAAACTTAAACACAAATTAATCTAGAGAGAGAAAGTATAGATCTAGAGAGAGAAACTACCTACTCCTAGTCTAATCCTAAAACTAACCCACCCTCTCACATGTTGTGAGGGTGGTATTTATAGGAGAGGGGAGTGGTTGGTGACTTCCTCTTTCTTTCTATCTTGGTCCTCAGTCTTTTAGTCTTTCAGTCTTCTCAAATTCTTCGACTTCTAAGACTTTGTCTCGGGATTTCTTTGAACTCGTCTTGTAATTTCTTCATAATTTAAACCTGAGTTCTTCGGCTTTTTAGTAAACTTCCGTCTTTTGACTTTTTCTTCGATAAATCTTCAGAATTGGTCTTGGACTTCCGTTCTTTTTCCACTCTTGATCTTTCAACTTCGTCTTTTGTCTTTTTCTTTAATAAAAGCCCGTGAAAGCCGTGTTTTCTCCACTTTTCACCTTCTCGACCCTGAAACACAATAAAAACACAAACCACGCATAATTCCGCCATTGACGACATAAAATATACGTTTAGGTCCCGTTTTAATGTAATTAAGTGGTAGAAAAGATGGGTGTATTCACACCTATCAATACTTATACTTACAAATTCCAACATAACTATATCTCACAATCTTCTATATTTAGATAATCACAAGTGGCCACTAAAATATTTAACGCTATTGGCTTCTCTATTTTAATGGTTCACATTAGCCGCGAACCCCTTTTATTATCTATATTATCCTTCTTACAAGCATTGGTTATTTTTATATTGTTCGGAAGTTTATTTTGCACCTTCATTATTAAGGAACATGTCCTAACTGGTTCTTTATCTTTTCTACATAATGCGTCGGTATCTATATTCACTTCTCATGATGATATAATTATCATGTCCATAATTCACTCCGATATTCTTTCTATATTATGCGTCAGTAATTACGTTTACCTTTCTTCATATCTTCTATGTTTTAGTTTCGTCTTTACTATCATTGTTATCCGTTTTACTCAATCCGTCGTCTAAAGCGTCGATAATAATTATTATAATTAATTAAATAATTATTAGTTAATTTTTATGAAGCGTAAAAGTTTTAAATTTCTTAGTTCGACCAATTATATAAAATGTTCGAAATAAATTTGAATTTAATTCACAAGATTTTTGTTGATTTATCGAAAATATTTAATAAGATTTCGTAAATGTTCGAAAAACCTTTGTTTATACTTTGGTCAAAGTTTTCTTAGTTGAAAAGTAAAAATTGTTGTTTCAATTTTTAAGTCATGGTTTAAATGGTTTTCTCAATCCTTCTTAGGTTGTCTAGAAGTATACACAAACATTTACCCCTAAACAGAAGTTTAGTTAAATGGTTTGTGTATAAGGGGATAATCCCTTAAAATCCTTTGTTAAAACATTTGTCAAAACACACTTGCACTTTCTTTTTAGCAAAATCCAAAGTCTTAAAAGGGCTCTTAATTTTTGAAGAGTCTATATGCATACATCTTACCATTATTAATCCAACGGTCATTTTATGTAAAGGATTAAGTTTTTAATCCCTAAGCGTTAATGGTTCTAATCTTTGAAAAGTCAATATAGCTTCCATTATCTATTAATCACACGGTTAAATCATATAAAGTATTAAGTCTTAAGTCCTATGTTAAATATTCAAGGTACAATTTTTAATTGTTCGGCCAATTCAGGGCAATCTATAATTAATTATTAACTTCATTCTTATTCTTATAAACAAACAGATGGTTCTTAATGATCACAAGCATGAATTTATCAAATTACAGCCTACACACGTGATTCACCAAATTTATGAATGCTACATGTGCATTGGTCAATCCAAACGACATCACGTGAAACTCATAACGTTCATTACAAGTACCGGATGTAGTGATTGGAATACATAATCTTCTTCGCAGATGCGAAGTTGATAACAACCATGCCTTGGATCAAATCTTTAAAACATACGCTAGAACCTTGTAAATGATCGAACAAATCTTCCATTTCGAGTTATGGATATCGTTTTCGATTGTCAATTTACTCAATTCACAGTAATCTATAAATATAAGGAAGGATAACACCATAGTTCTTCAGGATGACAGGCTTGGTATAATAGAATCTTTCTCCGACAACTTTCTCAGTTGTACGGTAATTCTTTAAATTCAGATGGTGCTGACATACAGTGCCCAAGCCACAGGTGCAGCACCGGGAATAAAGTCAAATACCAAATTCAACTTGCCTTAATGGCGAAAGTCTAGGTAATTCATCAACGAATACTTCCTAAAGTTTCATATAACAGAAACATCTTTTAATAAATTCATATTAGGTTCTTCTAGATTACAATATCTATAACTAATTCACAACCATTCACGGTAAAACTTTAAGTCTAAATGCAGGATATGGTCATCCATCAAGAATTATTTAGATCACTTTTGATAATCAACATCTTATCATTTAGGGGAATTCTACTCGAGTTCCCATCAATTAAGACAATGTCGTCATGTCATAATCAATCAATCTATTCTACGGGCACTATCAACTTTCCAGTTTCATTGCCGTTGATAAGATGTGAACTTCTCAAAATACTAATAATAATTCATAATCCTTCGCAAATTCAGGGATATTAGAATACACAACTTCAATTAAAAGAGTAAGGTCAACGCATGATTTACGCGATAGAATTTCAAATCAGATACAGACGAAAACATTTAATGAATATGAATATATCCCATGTTTTCATAATTTGAGTACGCATTCGAAAGCTCCTCAGATCGTTACCCAGGTCATTCAAATGAAATCAAATCAAAAGAAATGATAGGAACGTCGATACATCCAGTCGGGTATCAACACTCGGTAATCAAATACTTTTCCTAAGAATCTCACTACTGGAGAATTAGACAAGAAAGAATTGTCAATTGTCAAATAAGACAATTTCCACATATGAGTGAATTCGACTCAGAAGAATAGGTGTTACAGGCACATATGTAGGTGTCCCTAACATTATGTCCTTATTTTCACTTCTTGCAGATCTCATAAATTTAAATCTTTCACAATCTTCAAAGAAAATTTAGTGCTTATTCATTAGTTTTACGGTGACTACTAATCTGTCTTGCATAGTCCATTCCAAATTGTATGTAGGCGCGCAACTATATACAATTTCAAGATTAACGATGCAATACTCAGTTCGTCAAGATTTTATCATCATATTTATAAAAACATTTTCATGCTTAATTCTTAAATAAGAATCAAGAATAAATTTACAAAGATTTTCCTTGTTATGAAAACAATCAAATTTTCCAAGGTGTTTTATAAACAACTTCATTTTGATAACAATCACTTATAAATCTTACTTTGAATAATCCTTATAGTGATGAAAATTCAATTTCCTCAAATGATATTGTTTTATCTTATAGAAACAATGAGTGATCTGCAAAAGAGTGATGAAAGCTTGTTCACCAAGAATTAACTACGATATATAGGAAATGAGCTTAGCCAAATAATCATGAGGTTCATGACTTCGATGGCACTCAGGAATACAAAGAGAATAATCCACAACGTAACTCAATTCGAGATGAGTACTTGTTCAATGGTTGTATCACTAATGCGAACATTAGGATGAAGCAATAAAAGATAGATAACATCGATACATGTAGGATTTAGCAATCAAAGGTAGTCTTTCTCATTAATCACAAACAAGTCAAAATTGTACCGTAACACATTACGTGTCACTATGTCATACAATTCTCAGAACTCATCCTACCAACTGATGTCACAGTTAAGTTAGGGATTATTTTTAAAAGATACCACAATGAATACTAATCTACAAGAGTCATTAGGTGTTCCACATGTCCCGAAAGATCCATCGGTCTCAATTCAGAAGAAGATTTCTTCAATTTATTTCTTGGACACTGGGCATCCTCGTCAGTGGACAATGGCCTAGGAACAACCCTTAACACGAATCAACAATCAATTAAAACCTTATAATTCAATCACAGAACTTGATGACTTATATTAACAATCTCATATTCCATACAAGTTAAATTTTTACTTTATTCAAGTTTCAACCAATTTTATATTCAATTCGATATCCTACTTCATTATCCAATACTTCAACCTTATTCTTCGGCCTTGTAAAGGCAATAAAAGCTCGATATGATCAACACTTAACTTCCAATCCTATAACTCTTACAACAACAATTATCAAATGAGTCACTAGCATGAGATGACTCACACATTTAATTAGACTTCTCGGAAAGGTATTAGTGGCATGAGGCTTTTGGGTACTGGTTCCAATGACAGCCTCAAGTGTAACATTCACCCTTTCGATTTCAGTTTAAGAATTGGATGACAACGAGTCAGATGACATCTTTCTAGGTGGTAATGTTTTGTCAAACTCCACTCTATAAGAAAAGATCGTCATGACATCGATATCAGATCTAATCTTGGCAATCCTTTTTCAATATCGCAATCAACTAATATCTACCTTTCTACGGATATCAACCATTTGTTGGGATCATAAATATCCACAACTTGGTTTAGATCTAGGATATCTAGAATTCCTACGATAATAGCTTCGATTGATTTACTAGGGGAGTTAGGGTTTCTTGTGACAATCTACGTCGTATAAATATCTTCTATAAATATCAAAATAATCATCAAACAATCATGTAATAAAATTACATCATATATATATATATATATATATATATATATATATATATATATATATATATATATATATATATATATATAATCCAATTTATATATATTAAAATAACACTTCTCAGTCTGGCCTTGTCGGTAACTCGGGAATTCTTCGGCACCGTTATAGTCAAAATATTTTTAGACATTTTTAGAAAAATTTTTTTAGTAAAAAGATTTTGAAATGTTTTATTCAAAACCTTGGTTTTAAAAATCTTTCGTTCTCTATAACGAGAGCTCTGGTACCAAACTGTAACACCCCCAAATTTATACAACTCAATACAGCGGAAGACTAGTTGGTGTTACGGGATAGCACATTACTCACATCATAGACAACGTATAAAAATCGCGTCGTTTATTAATAAAGCATTTCCATTCATAAATATCAAAGTTACTTCGGTCCCAAGTCATTACATTTCATACAAAGTTTTACAAAGTATTTGAATGGAAAATATTGTTTAAGTGCGGGCCATGAATTCTTGTTGTCTTCCCGAGAATTACCTTCAAGTACCTGAGATAAAACATGTTAAAAGAAAAGGTCAGCGATAACGCCGAGTGAATTCATAGAGTTTAATAAATTCCATCAATATAACTTTGGTATAAAATTAGTACCAAAAATCAATTCGTACAAATCATTGTAATAGGCCGTAAAATAGCCAAAATCATTTTATACAAATTCTTATCGAAAATCATAATATAGGCATTTGCCTTAAAAATCATTATACGAGCCAATGTCGTAAAATATCATACAATACGTCTTATGAGGTTGTATAAAAATAAAAACCGTTATATGAATATGGTTATGCAAACCAAAACACAAACAAAATATCAATAGTATGACCCAGTATTGCTAGTCAGGCAATACATCGTAATTCGGAGCGTCTATTAGTATTTCGGTAATTTGGATTATTATAAGCCGCATGACATTGTTACCTTACTAAACCAACAACGGGTAGCTAACCCGATACCAATTTTGCCCATCTAAAGTAGCGTGTCGTCACAAAGGTCACGCTATGGAAATCTTCTCATACATAAATTCGCTTACCAATCAATGTGGCACGACGGGGATCAACCGTCAAGGCGCGAACTGGGGTGATCGTCCCCAAATAGTACTATTAAATGCATAAGCGTCTACCAAATCCCGGTAGTTCACAATTCATGCTAATGGGACTTTTAATGACATAACCTAACTTTAATAATCCATTTGATTTCATCTATCGGGTCCTTTAATCATTTATCGGGTCATACAATCGGGTCATTCAATCATTCGGGTCCAAAATCAATAAACAAACAATCGGGACAAATGGTGTCCTATTTAATAAAAACTAACATGTTATCTCCCTCGCGGGTTTATAAAACATTTATAAAAACATTTAAAAGAGTGCGAGGCTATGAACTCACGTTGATGTGGGAAGGCGGGTTGTCGGCAATTCGGACGTACGGTACGTGCTTCAATCACAGAAACCTAGAGAAATAATATTCGTCTTAGACTCATGTCCAATGACTTTATAAAAATAACAATTATGTATACATATGATGATTATATATATATGATGATCAAGTGGGTTTACATATTCTCGTTTACTTATTTTTAGTGTTATATGTCAATAACCTTTATACTAGCTTACTAGTTTTACCCATTTACGTGTTTTAAGTCCAATAAACTTATTATAAGTTCTTTAACTTGTTCTAATCCATGTTATACTTATATTATCATTATCTATAATTTACAAGTTGGGCCTAAATGGGTTAAGCCCAATAATAAGTTCATAAGTATTTTAGTCCATTTTTGTTGTATTATTAGTCCAATAACGTTAATTTAGTCCGTTAACGTCCGTATGTCCTATAGTTCGGGTTTTATCGGTTTTTACTTGTTATACATGTCTATATATCAGTACATGAGTTTATAAAAGTTTACATTAGACGTGTCCAACCGTCTAAGTTTTATTTAACAAAAACGTTAATTTTACGGCGATAGCCGAAAAAGTCGTAAAAATCAAGTTTATAGTTTTATAACTTATAAGTGTTATTCCACTACCATTTTTATAATTTATATACTTATTCCACCTTTTAAATATTTATATAAATAGAATCCAAGAGTTAGTGGGTTTTAACTTTACATTTTATACAATATAATTTTGAGTGCTCATATAATAGTATTATACTTTATTTTCCAAAATCTGATTTTTATCTTCACTTTCACCAAAACTGCCATATCTTGAGTTCTATATGGAGATAGAAGCTCAACTTTTTATCACATAAACTAAATGATATGTGCTACATTTAACTCTCCTATAGCTACTGTTGAATCATCTTCTAAGTATTTTTCTAAAAATCGTCCAAAACAGTAACCTCAGATTTATACCCTAAACTTGTTTTGATCATATCTCACTCATTACAATGATTCCATTGCATGGCCAACTCTCACATGTGTACAAGACCCATAGCTTACTGTAAATACATTCTACTTCATCATTTTATCAGTTCATGACATGTTTCTTTACTGTTTTATACAGCCAACATTTTTAAGCAAGATTTTAGCCTTGTTCTTTATAGTTTTTCACCTTTTTAATCATGTTTATCAACACCAAATCCCCACACAACACTTTTAATCATCATTCATCATCATATACATATACATAAGTAAAATAAATACAAGATTACATAATCAAAAATAACAAGAGGATGAGGAGGACAATCTTTATACCACCATGATGATGTAGGTTATGATTTGGACATGGTTTTTGATGGAGAAACTTGTGGATAACCATGACCATCTTCAAGACCACCATTCTTAATAGACTCCTTGTGGAAAATCAGCCCTAACACTTTATGGAAACTCCTCCTTGGATGTTATAACTTGCACCAATCAATAGGGCTTCAAAAGGGCATCAACATGTATATGAATAACATGAGATTTGTGGTTGATTTTGATCAAATGAGGGTGTTGTTTGATGATGATGGACGGCACAAAATGGGGTAGAAGAGAGAAAGGAGTGGTTTTTCATGTGAGAATAATGAGGGAAATGGTTTTGGTTTATGGTTTTGTGTAAGTGTAATGCTTACAAAGTAAGCTTGGTAAGACATGTGTAAACCTTAAGCTACCATTTTGACACATAAAGTGTTGTGGTGGCAATGCTTAAACCGTCCCATATTGCTAGTGGGGTGGGACAATGTATTTTGTCCCATCTCACTAGTTTACGGGTATTCCTCGATTCTAGTTTTCTCGATTTGCGTGCCCTCGGGTCGTTTTACGAAAAACGTTTTTATAAATTATGAATCAATGGCACAAAACGAATCTAATAAAAATTGTCTCATCAAAAACGGAGTTCAAAAACGTAAATACGTAATCCTAAGGTTTCCGGTTTAGTCGTAAAAGACGTTAAAATAAAATCGTAAGTCCTAATCTCTTCTCGTAAATTTGTGAGTTTATGAACCAACACAAATTTAAAAACTCCAAAATAATATTCATGGACAAATTTATTTTCTGAAATGTCGGACTGCCACCAAAGACGGTGTATGTAAACGTAAGCACGTAACGTTGAATCTTCCGGTTTAGACGTAGTCGACGCTACTTCAAGACGTAAATCCAAATTTCTTCCCAAAAATAAGTGAGCTCATAATATAACATTAAAATAATGTTTTTAAATAATATCTTAGAATAAAATATCAACCATAAATTGACGGATTGTCACATTATGAGTATCGAGCCCAAATCTTCAATTGAGGAACCACCTATCCTCGAGTTGAAAGATTTACCTCCTCATCTCGAATATGTCTATTTGGAGGAGGGCGACAAGTTGTCGGTTATTATTGCGAAGGAACTTTCGGATGATGAAAAAACCGCACTTGTCGATGTTCTAAAGGATCACAAAGGGGAAATTGCGTGGAAGTTATCCGACATTAAGGGGATCGATCCCAGATTTTGTACCCACAAAATCTTAATGGAGGAGGATTACAAGCCCGCAATCCAATGTCAAAGGAGGGTGAACCCCAAAATTCACAACGTCATTAAAAAGGAAGTCCTTAAACTCCTTGACGCGGGAATGATTTACCCTATTTCCGATAGCCCTTGGGTGAGTCCTATTCATTGTGTCCCTACGAAGGGAGGAATCACCGTTGTGCCAAACGATGCCAACGAGTTAATTCCCACTAGACTCGTGACCGGATGGAGAGTGTGTATTGACTATCGTAAGTTGAATGAAGCCACTCGTAAAGACCATTTTCCCTTGCCCTTCATGGACCAAATGTTGGAGCGTCTTGCGGGAAACGATTTCTATTGCTTTTTAGATGGCTTTTCCGGTTACTTCCAAATCCCCATCGATCCTCGTGATCAAGAAAAAACTACGTTTACGTGTCTATATGGAACGTTTGCCTATCGTAGAATGCCATTCGGACTTTGCAATGCACCGGGAACCTTTCAAAGGTGCATGATGGCTATTTTTCATGATATGATCGAGAAGACGATGGAAGTCATCATGGATGACTTTTCCGTGTTTGGTTGTTCGTTCACTTCGTGTTTGTCGAATCTTGAGAGAATGTTGAAGCGTTGTGAGGAAACCAACCTTGTGCTCAATTGGGAAAAATGTCATTTTATGGTTAAAAGTGGAATCGTCTTAGGGCACAAGGTCTCGAAAGCGGGGATTGAGGTAGATCAAGCTAAGGTAGACGTCATCGCCAAATTACCTCATCCCAAAACCGTTAAGGGAGTTAGGAGTTTCCTAGGCCACGCGGGCTTTTATCGTCGATTCATCAAGGATTTTTCAAAGATTTCTCGACCTATTACACATCTTCTTGAAAAAGAGGCACGTTTTGTCTTTGACGAAGATTGTGTACGAGCCTTTGAAATCCTTAAGAGGAAACTTACCGAAGCTCCCATTCTTGTTGCTCCCAATTGGAATCTCCCCTCTGAGATCATGTGTGATGCTAGTGACTACGTTATTGGGGCCTTATTGGGGCAACGTCATGAAAATCACTTCTTGCCTATTCACTAAGCTAGCAAGACGATGACCGAGGCTCAACTTAAATACACTACAACGGAGAAGGAGTTCCTTGCACTGGTGTATGCATTTGAGAAATTTTGACCTTATCTCGTCTTGACGAAATGCATAGTGTATACGGATCATTCAGCTATCAAGTATCTTATGGCTAAACAAGATGCAAAGCCAAGATTACTTCGTTGGATTCTCCTCCTTCAAGAATTTGATCACAAAATCGTTGACAAAGAAGGAGCCGAGAATCTAGCGACTGATCATCTTTCTCGTTTGGAAGATCCTCAACAAAGTGTTTACGAGCCCAAGGAAATCACCGAAACATTTCCGCATCGAGACACTTGATGTAGTGAATTCTAAGCTTGATTCTTCCACCCCCTGGTTTGTGGACATTGCAAATTACCATGCGGGCAACTTCATCATCAAGGGTATGACGACTTAAGAAAAACGAAAATTCTTTCGTGACGTCAAGTTTTATTTTTGGAACGACCCTTACTTGTTTCGAACTTGTGCGGATCAAATTATTCGACGTTGTGTCTTTGGTATCGAAGCTTCTAATATCCTTAGAGCTTGTTACGAGGGACCCACGGGTGGTCACAATGGTGCTAATCTCACTGATAAGAAGTTCTTGATGCCGACTTCTTTTGGCCTACTATTTACCGAGATGCACATGAGCTTGTAAAGTCGTGTGACTCATGCCAACGACAAGGAAAAGCCTCACAAAAAGATGAAATGCCACAAAATATCATCCAAGTGTGTGAGATCTTTGACTTTGGGGCATTGACTTTATGGGGCCGTTCCCATCATCTCGTGGTAATAAGTACATCCTCATCGCGATTGACTACCTATCTAAGTAGGTGGAGGCTAAGGCCTTTCCCACCAATGATGCTCGTGTGGTAGTCAAGTTTTTGAAAAGCTTGTTTTCTCGGTTTGGAACCCCTCGTGAGATCATAAGCGATCGTGGAACCCATTTTTGTAACGACCAATTCGAAAGGGTCCTAAGGAAATATGGGGTTACACATCGGCTTTCTACGGCTTATCACCCACAAACGAGTGGGCAAGTCGAGGTTTCAAATCGAGCGTTGAAGAGGATCTTGGAGAGATCCGTTGGGGAAAACCGACAATCTTGGTTGGATAAGTTGGACGATGCTTTATGGGCCTTTAGGACCGCTCATAAGACGCCCATTAGGTGCACTCCTTATAAGATTGTGTATGGGAAAAATTGTCATTTGCCAGTCGAATTGGAACACAAGGCTTATTGGGACCTAAAGCATTGTAATGATGACATGGAGACCACGGGAAAACATCGAAAAATGCAATTAAATGAATTTGATGAATTAAAGGAAATTGCTTATGAAAATTCATTGATTTATAAAGAAAAGACTAAAAAGTTGCATGATTCTAAAATTAAAAACCGGGTTTTTAACATTGGGGATCAAGTTTTGCTTTTTAATTCTCGTTTGAAAATATTTTCCGGTAAGTTGAAATCCCGTTGGTCCGGTACATTCGTCGTGACTCAAGGTTTTCCATATAGGACCATCGAGCTAGCTCAAAATGATGGCCCCAACTTCAAGGTGAATGGACATAGGTTGAAGAACTACTTTGGCGGGGAAGTTCCATCCTTGAACTACCTCGACCAAATCACCTTCCCCAATGATAATTAGTATTGAGGGGATCGAGTCGAGCTCATGACTCGATAATCAAAAACGAGGTGCCTCGTGGGGGAGTCCCATGCTTATCCTATGTACATATTATCGCTTTCTAATGTAGTAACGTGTGGGGATTTGTGCCTTTCCGACCTTTGTTCCGTGGTTTTTAGATGATCATGATCTTCACGATTGGAGCCTCTCGTGTTCGTTTTATGGGAGCACTCAATCGTTTGCTTTGAAGACTTTCTCAATATCCATGATATATCCTTTGATGTTCTAACCTTAGGTTTATAGCACACTTCATAAACGGCTTTAAATTTAACGGTTACACCCTTTCCATGCTAGATTAGGCATTCGACTACGTCTCTAGTATAGGGGTGTTTGCACCCCTATACTCGAAACATTGAGGACAATGTTTAACTTTAGTATGGGGGGTGAATAGATACTTGCCTTGCCAAACCTTCACGCTTTCCAAAGTTTATCTTTTTGTTTATCGTTTTGTTGCAAAATAAGGCTAAAAATGGCCAATTTTTAAAAAATTCTCATATTTTATAAGTGTTTGAAGACACGAATGTAGGTTTTCCGATGGCGAGAATAAGAGTAATTTTTGACTCGACCGTGCGTGTTGAGCACTTAGCTTTGATTCCTTAACTTCACATTAGGCTAAGTCTCTTAAATAAGGACGAGAAATGATAGGGTTAATTATAAGTTACTATGCTAAACGTAGAGTACTCTTATTCTTTCAAAAGCTCATGTGTTCTCGTTGTTTGCTTATTCTCCCTTCGCTTGTAAATTTTTTTTCTTAATAAATATTGACTTAGCGGTTTAGTCTTGATTGTTGGGTTTCTAGTCTTTTCTAGTAGATTCCGTGTAATTAAACTGGGAAGACATTAAGGTATCGCCAGCCTCACGGTTTTGAAGTATTGGCACCTGAATAACCAAAAGCTTCACCCAATAATAAGCTTTCAAGTGCTCACCTAAATCAAGCAAACAATTTGAAGCCCCACAAGGCCGAAAAATCTATGCAAAAATTGAAAGTGAATCAAGCCTTAGTCTTTGAAGCTTTAAAGATCCAAAATTCGCCTTAGCGTGAGGATATACGTCTTTGGCTAATCAAACTACCGATGAAGTGGATAATAAAAGGCAAGGCAAGACCGAAGTCATAATAAAAGCTCCATGGCGGAGTTGAATAAAAGATGGAGGTAAACCAAAGATAATAAGGCCCTTCCGTTAGGGGCATATAAAAGTCTTGGTAATAAGTCTCATGTTCAAAACCGTTATAAAATCGTGTTTATTGATCCTTCTTGTTGACTTAATTTTTTGACACCGTTGTCTATTAGGAGGGGTTATTGATTTGATGGTCTTGATTACACCGTTAGGACTCTATTTTTAGACCTAAATATCTATTATCGCATAAGTCAAACAATGTATCCTCGTGAAACATTCAAGACATAATAAAATATAAGCGATACAACTTAGGAAAATGGGAGGATAAGTACGTGATTATGGCATATGAGTAGTGTTAGCATTACTAACTTATAATGACAATGATCTCGTTGCACGCTTGGCATGAATTGGGGTAAAAATCGAGGGCGACGATATTATTTCTAACAAAGCATTCATGTGTTCTTATTCTATGAACCTAAACGTCCCATTTTGCGATGAAAATCATACATTATGTCTAAAACGCAAGTAATGGCAATAGTAGTAGTGTAGCTCGTTTATCATTCAATAGAGTGAATAAAAATGAATTTTGGAGATGCTACGATACTTTATTCTAGAATTGCGTGAGGGCACGGCAATGGTTTAGTATGGAGGAGTGATGAGACTGCTTTTATACATAGTCTCATCGTCCAAAAAGGGCTTAAAATGCATTAAATATCATGAAAATACCCAAATATATGCTTGTGTTTGTTGCTTGTGTATTTTAGGTACGGATATTGAGAAAATGACAAAAGATCACAAGAATCATGCAAAAACGAACACGGGAAACAAAGCCGCACATTGAACCAAGCCCTAATGAAGACTTTCTGAAGAAAAACCCTTGAAGATTTGAAGATTTATGAAGAAGGGTCCTCCAATATTGAAGAATTGACACTTTATACCCTTGTATCTTCATAATTACAATATTGGTCCTTAAAGTTTGTCAATATTGCAAAAAGGGCCCTCCACTTTGAAGAATTGGAAATTTTAGTCCCTCAACAAAACTAAAATGTCAATATTTATCCTCCTCAAAGTCAAACATACCAAGAAGGACTCCAAGTTCCAAGAATTACAAATTTGGTTCTTTGAAAATATCAAAATTACCAAAAGGACCCTTGACTTTGAAGACTTGGCATAAATGTTGCCTCATTAATCATGACTTGGCAATTTCAGTCCTCCTAAAGGTCAATCATACAAGTCAAGACCATTATCAATCAAGAAAATACGAAATCAGTCCTTCAAGAATCATAAAATGGCAAGAAATACCCCTGAAAATACTTTGGAAAAATATTTGGGGCAAAAGTGTGAAAAAATGAAACTTCATTTACAAAGGAAATCGGATTTGGACTGTTTATTTACTAAGTGAAAAGAGTTAAAGAGTTAAGGGGTTAAAGCTGGCAGACAAGGATTGTTACCTAGACCAACCAAGGGAGGACACGTGTCCCACTCAACCCTTTCCACCAATCACAACACACCATCACTCCATGTCACCCTTCCACTAATCCGGTTTATTTAGTAAATAAACCTTGGCGCCTAAACAAGGATTTAAATCCTAATCACCCCTAAACTGGATCAAACACACTAACTATTCACCAAGAACACAAATTGGGCATTTCATATTTACCAAGAATTAAGCCCCAATATTATCCATATTTATGATTAAGCATGCCTTAATCATAACCCAACTCTCAAATAGCTTGCCACATCACCCATCAACCCCACATGAAATTCCCCTGCTACACTTTTGTGCATACTACCAAAATTTGGACAGCAATCCAACGTTTGAGATTGAAGCTTACTTTTTAAGCTTGTTATAAGCCTTTGGATGCAAACACACCATGCCAGCTCCACAAACAAACAAGAAAATGTCACATGATCTTCAAAGTTCAAAACCCTACAAGGGGCATTTCTGGGACTTTACAACAATTAGGGTTACGATTTTTAGCTTTTAACTAGTTCATTGTGTTGTCCCATATATTTGAGATGATTAAGCAAGGAAGAAAGAAAGAAAATAGATGAAGAAGAGATGGATTCCTAGAGAGAGAAAGTAGTGAGAGAAAGTAGAGAGGAGGTGTTTAACTTGGTGAATATTAGATTAGAAGAAGATTAGAGTTATAAATGACCATCCACCCTCCTAACATGCTAGGAGGATAGTATATATAGTCCACCCACATGCGGGCTTTAATGGGCTATATATTGGGCCAGGCTTGTCTTTTGGACTTTAATCAGTTTAAATCCAAGCCCGTAATCCACGACTAATTAACTACCTATTACAACGTTCTAATAAATATTATAATAGAAACCTATGACCGAACATTCTTGTTTGACTTAATATTTTGAGGCTAACAATCTCCCCCAATGTGAGGTCATTCCTCTTCGAAATTTGGAGTCCAATGGAGATTTATGAATTTCGTCATAAATGAGTCTTGAACGTGTAACATTAGTTTTGTTCCTTCATGCTGTGATCTTTGAGCCTTTGCCATTGTCTTTCGACTTAGTCTTTTATCTTGAGATCTTCAAATAATTCTTGACTTGTCTTTGCCATCTTGCGATCTTGTGTCTTTATCCACATGCTCACACTATTAATTGTTGAATAAGTCTTTGGGCATGAACATGTGGTTTGGAATCTTTGACTTTGTTGAGTACACCGTGACGCCACCTTCTCGAGACAAAACATAGACACAGACTGAATGGCTTTGACATTCGTCCTAAATTGGTAGCGTTTTACCTCCGGTCGGTGAAGACCGTTATACGATATTAAATGCCGTACCTGTGATTAGGTAGATTCAATTAAGAATCTCCTTGACAGGGTTTCCCGGCAATACTAGCCGTTCTCTTTACTCGACCGTCTCAAAGCAAGACTGCGAACATAAAGAGTGAATCAATTGGATAAATATCCGCTTGATTAAAGTCGTCAATTCAAATTCCTAGAACAAGTTTGATTCATTAAGAATCTTACCATTGTTCCTTTTCAGTTGACACAAGTTTGATTCATAAGAATTTCACAAGTTACCTACCGTAGCGCTGTTTGATGTTGACGCTAGAAGGATTTCCATTCGTCACTGTGAATATAAATAAATATCACTCTGAATGTTCTGGCAAGACCATAAAGATATTGCGTAGAAACCTAAAACAAGTTTGAATCAATTCAGAATCAAACCACTGTTGCTTTTCAGTTTTACCTATGTTCAATTCATAAAGAATCTTG
The DNA here is from genome assembly GCA_025667525.1 of Glebionis coronaria. Taxonomy (NCBI): domain Eukaryota; kingdom Viridiplantae; phylum Streptophyta; class Magnoliopsida; order Asterales; family Asteraceae; genus Glebionis; species Glebionis coronaria. The sequence continues at coordinate 180,820,218 of CM046882.1, forward strand.
CATATGACCTACCGCAGTGCTGTTTGATGTTAACACTGTAAGGATTTCCACTCATCATTGTGAATACTAAGTAGTATCACTCGGAGTGTTCTAGCAATATCACAAGGATATAGCGTAGGACTCTCTTGATCTTCATCCGTGTGTCCTAATAAGATTTGATTGATCTCTTGGCTCTAGACTCGATTTGTGCACTTTTAGTGGTCGGAGGCTGGAGCAGATGCCACCTATTCAATATCGACTATCTCGAAGTGAGAAAGTCAATAGAAGTCATGTTGTTCTCCGTGACAATAAAACAAAATTCTTTTGAGAGAAGCCTGAGAAGCTAGGAAAGGGTTGTGCATACATCACTAGGTCCATGATGAGTTGGTCTTCATGATGAGTTGACCCGGTTTCTGCCTAAGTTGTATGGAGGGCTTCTTTCTTTAGACCCTTTATCCTTACATTTATTTTTCATTCTTCAACCCCTTCAATGCTTACCAAGACATCATTAATAGCACCTTATTGTGATTGTTCCAGTGCTATCATCAGTACTTAGTCGGCATTCAGCTACGTTCACATTCTACTCCATCTTTCCTAAGGACTTCTAATAATCTATTGGATTGTCCCTGGGAAGATCCCTCTAGTTCTGGTTGGATCATAGGACTTAAACCTAACCACCCTTTTGACACCAATAGCGTCGTGAATTAAAGATGTTGTGGGTATTTGATCGTAACCATGAAAACCACTTCAAATGTCTAACAAGATGTTTGAAAAACATTTAACACCTTGAAAGTTTTGTCGTTTCAGAAATGCTCCCCCTTCACATGTGCATCGATAATCGAAAGTGTTTCGCACATGTAGGTAAGAGTTAAAGTGCTTGAGTCTTATATAAGATCACATTTTAATCACATTTTCTCCCCTATCTCTAATATATAAAATCTTTTGATATTAGAGATACCAAATTCGATTAAAATATATATTGAAAAATAGTCTTGAAAATCTCTGGGAGAAAGATGTGTTAATCTTTTGCATGAAGTTAAAATGCTCCCCCTCAAAAATTGATCCAATTGAATTGTCATTGTGAGGATATGATCCACATTTCGCTTTTTGAGGATAGGAGTTGTTGAACACACAATTTTTGAAAGATTTTGAATAATCATTGGGAAATTCTTGAAAAAATTATGTTCAACGCTTTTCGAAAAATCCTATTTCTTTTTGTCAAAGAGGTTTTTCTAAAGCATTAACTTGAGTTCATAGAATTTGAATGTCTTGACGAATCCACTCAAGTGTAAGAAGATTTAACTTCTTTTGCTAAGGGTAAGAGTACAAAAGCGTACACTCCCCAGTGAATTTAGATCCGGGTTGCAATCTGAAAGTGATTACAAGACATAGTGTTGAGCTCAAAACGTTGAATGTTTTGTGACAAGCTCAACCCGAGATAGATTGCTCTACCCGTTGTTTGGAAATATTGTCCAAAATAGACAATTTCCTTTATTAAAAAAAGAAATGACATGTTTCGAAAAATATTTACATCTTTCATTCGAGCTTTATGTACACACCCGTGTCTTTATTGAGCGACATTTCTAGGTACGTCCATATTATCGGTACTGAAAGACATGTCGAGAAGAATATTTTTGGATTATCAAAGATTTTTTAATTTTCAATTTTGCTTTTTCATTAGTATTTACAGGTAGATGTTTGATAGATGAATCAAGCAGGCTTCTTTGCCAGAACCTCCAGTTCTGCTGGAGTCAAACATCTCATACCAATTTGCCTAACTAGATACGCAAACCTCTCTTTCGAAAGAGCTTTTGTAAACAAGACAACTAATTGGGAATCAGTTCCAACAAAGTATAATTCAACAATAACTCTTTCAACTTGTTCCTTAATGAAGTGATATCGGACATCAATGTGCTTCGTGCGGGAATGCTATACCGGATTGCAGGAGATGGCTATGACAGACTTTGAATCACAGTACATAGGTACTTTATCAAAGTGGAAGCCATAATTCGTGAGTTGTGTTCTCATCCAAAGAACTTGAGCACAACACGCAGATAGAGACACATACTCCGCTTCGGCTGATGAAAGTGATGTGCAATCCTGCTTCTTGGAAGACCATCCCACAAGCTTATCTTGACCTAGAAATTGTGCACCACCAGAAGTACTTTTTCGTGTATCAAGACACCTTGCATGATCAAAATCTGAATAGGCCATTAGAAAGAAACCGGTTTCCCTCGGATACCAGAGTCCCATGTGAATGGTATTCTTAAGGTACCGAAAGATCAGTTAAACCTCCTTGAGGTGCTTTTCAGTGGGTCGTGCTTGATATCGTGCACAATAACACGTAGCATGATGAATATCAGGTCTGCTTGCTGTCAAGTACATGAGGGACCCGATCATGGAACGATATCTCGTTTGATGTATGGGTAATCCCTCCAAATCAGCATCTAGGGATGTGGTTGATAATGGTGTCCCTACGGGGTCACATGATGTCATACCATGCTTTTTGATTATCTCTTGACAATACTTAGCTTGATTAATGAAGATACCACTTGTGGATTGGTGAACATGAATTCCTAGAAAGAATTTTAGTTTACGCATCATAGACATTTCAAATCTGTTGTGCATTACTTTTTCAAACCATTTTGAAAGTTTTGAGTTTGTAGACCCAAAAATAATGTCATCAACATAAATTTGCACAAGCAAAATGTCATCCCCATATTTGTAAGATAACAAAGTTAGATCAATGGAACCTTTTGAGAAACCTTTGGAGACCAGAAATTTCGAGAGCTCGTCGTACCACGCCCTTGGAGCTTGCTTGAGTCCATAAAGTGCTTTGTGGAGACGATACACCTTGTCAGGATAATAAGGATTGACGAATCCTTCCGGCTGTGTGACATAGACTTCTTCCTTCAAATGACCGTTAAGAAACACTGTCTTTACGTCCATTTGATAGACAATGAATCCCTTATGTGCAGCATAAGCAAGAAAAATCCTGACCGCTTCCATTCGAGCTACTGGTGCAAATGATTATTCGAAATCAATACCCTCTTTCTGTCCATACCCTTTAGCCACTAGCCTAGATTTATTCTAGATGATCGTGTTTTCTTCATCCATCTTGTTTTTCCAGATCCATCGAAGATTTAATGGTGTTACATCGTATGGTCTGTCAACAAGTTCCCAGACTTTAAGTCTTTCAAATTGTTGAAGTTCATCCGTCATCGATTCAATCCAAGCATGATCAGCCATGGCTTCTTTGATGTTTTTTGGTTCAGTTGAACTCACGGCGAGTGCGAACAGACAAACATCACCATTAGTGGCTAGTTGGCGTCTTGTATGAACGGGCTGTGAAGGGTTTCCAATTACGTGAACCAAAGGATGATCTCGGGTCCAATGATGTGTTGAAGGATGTCGTTGGTAGAATGTATGCATATTTGACGGATCAACATGGCGAGTAGAAGACTCTCCAGTTTCATGTACCGGTGTACCAAATGGGTTGATAAATTCATTTTCGTCAGATAATGCATTGTCTACTTGATTTGTGTTCTCTGGAGCAATGACAGTAGTTGTGGATGTTGTAAGATCGATTGTTGAAGTGATATTCTGAGGAAGTAACTCTGGAGCAACCGGTGTTGAAGTAGATGAAGTTGTATCCTTTTGTTGACGATGATCAGTATCATCATTCTTATCATGAGTGACAGCGGAAGACTTCGATACAACTTGTTTCTCCCACGTGAAATATTCATCATACATTGGTCCATATAACATTTCCAACTCTTTAATTGTCGGGTCGACTGTCATATCAGCTCTAGGAACATGTTCTGGAACCAGCGTTGAACTTGACGGTTCATTGATGTGGTCTTGAGTTTCGAGTTCCGTGCGGTTGTGAACGGAAGTCTTTTTTCGTTGTGTATCGGGACTTAAACTGTTTTGTTCAAGTGCCATTTCTTGTAATTCATCAAATCGGATGTGAATAGTCTCGACAATCAATTTTGTTCTCTAGTTGAATACTCTATATCCCTTTGACTGAGTTGCATATCCCACAAGAATACATGCATCACCTTTCTCTTTCATCTTATCCAAATTTTCACCATCTCGAATAATGTAGCAAGTACATCCACAAACACGGAGGTGTTTGAGTGAAGGTTTTAGATCATGAATTATGCGATATGGTGTCTTTTCATGTCTTGGGTTAATTAAGGAACGGTTTTGTGTGTAGCATGCGGTTGACACGGCTTCGGCCCAAAAGTATAGTGGAAGTTTTGAAGCGGATAATAATGTTCGAGCAGCTTCAACCAAAGTGCGGTTTTGTCTTTCAACAATGCCGTTTTGTTCGGGTGTTCGAGCAATAGATGTTTCATGTTCAATCCATTCGGCTTCAAAATACGTTCTCATATTTAAATTTAAAAATTATGTACCTCTATCAGTACGAACCACTTTAACTTGAGCTTGAAGACCACGTTGTATCAGTTTAAGAAAGCTGATGAGAACTTCGGGTGTTTCATCCTTGGACCTCAAGAAGTGAGTCCATGTGTACCTTGAGTAATCATCGACAATTACCAGAATATATTTCTTTCCATTGATACTCTGAACACGCATGGGACCACACAAATCCATATGAAGAAGATCTAACCGTCCTTTTGAGCTTGGTGTGGTTTTTGTTTTGAAGCTACTTCGTTTAGCTTTACAAAGCTCACAAGAAGAACAAAGATGATCTTTGATGAATTTCAAACTTGGAAGGCCTCTCACAATATCCTTCTTGGAAAGCAAGTTAATGGTATCAAAGTTGAGATGAGAAAGTCGTTGATGCCATAACCATGCCTGAGTCATTGAAGCTTTAGCCATGAAGCAAATGGGAGTAGATGAAGTTGTGTCTTGAAGTGAAATTGTGTAAAGATCAGTACCCCGTGTACTGGTAAGTAAGTCATTCCCATCATAATCACGAACAAAACATGTCTTCTTTCTGAAAGCAACCTCCAAATCCGCATCACAGAATTGACCAACCGAGAAAAGATTGTGATTGAGCCCTTCGACGTAATATACCCTTTTAATCGTGATATTCCCCTGAACCAAATCTCCATATCCTAGGATCGGTGCAAATTGATCATTTCCGAATCGGACCGTACCCAGGAACTTCTCCACGAAGTTAATTAGAAGCTTGAGATTCCCCGTCATGTGCTTCGTGCATCTGGAGTCCAGTATAAAGAGAATTATTTGTATCACCTGCAGAAGAGTTAGAACACGATGGAGCATTTGCTAATTTGGATACCACAGTATTTGGGATTATAGAATCATTAGTGTCCTTTGAAACATTTTAAGGCATACTAACACTCGTAGTCACATTTTCTGTCCTAATTTTAGGCATCCATTTATCTTCAGGAGGACATTGATTAGCAAACCACCATTTCCAAGACTTACTAGCAGACTCATATAATTCCTTAATTTTGCTTCTAGGGTTCTTAGTGGTGGAGTCTGATGCATTACTTTTCTTAGTGGGGGTGGCACCAGAATGGTTCATCTTGCGTTTGGGTTGACTTGCTGTAATAGGCATTTCAACTTGCTTCTTAGTTCTAGTATCTACGTCTTTGACTTTATTCCTAGCACACATGGAATGATTAGCATTAGCACACTTTCCACATTTGACACAAACAAATTTCACATTCATAGCATTCAAATCATTCACATCATTCAAATTGTCATTACATGCGATAACAGACTTTTTATTCTTAAAAACATTCAAATTCCTAGGGTGTTCTTCTACTTGCTTCATCTTCCCTTGATTCTTGTGTTTCCAGACCTTATCATTCACTTGAGTGCTCTTAAGCTGAGGTCGGCTAACACTAGTAGTGGAGACTATTCCTGTAGTAGAAGACACACGAATATTAGTGTTTCTAGGAGTCTGAGGCGAGTGAGTATCTGTGTTTGTGGGCTTAGTGCACATTCTATACATCCCTGGTTTAATCACATTATTGTGCTTAATGCTTGGTGCTATAGGATTCCTTATGGGTTGATTTTGTGGTAACCTTTCCTTTCCATCCATCTTGGGGGCAAACACAGGTTTTGTAAACGAGGAATTTGATAAAGTAGATGGTTTTCCCAAGATAGAGGATCTATTTACTTTAGAGGCCTTGGGTTGTCTAACAACAGGTTTCTTAATGCTAGGTTCCACGATTTTCCCACCCATTTTAGCAACGAGTTTCTGCAACTCTGTTATCGCTCTGTCCCTGTCTTGCAATTGAGCTTTCAACCCTTTAATTTCCAAATTCTGTTCATTCATTTCTCGAAATGTTTGGGAAAGTTTTTCTAGCAATTTATTATCATGTGTAAAACGACCAACGTCTTTTTGCCAAGCAAGTTCAAGTGAATGACAATGTTTTTGAAGGAAATCAGATTTGTGTTGAAGTAACTCAAAAGCCTTTTTGTCAACATTTTCTTTACGTTTCGAAAGCTCATTTTCAAGACGTTCACATTCTTTGATCTTATCAAGATATTGGCATGCAACTTCAGAATATTCATCGATATCAGCACAAGATGTAAAATAAGCACACATAACATCTTTAGAAACGCATTCTTGCAAGAGTAAATCATATTCATCTGCGAAATCAGACTTCTCCATTTGAAGATCATCAATGTGTTTCTCAAGAGATTCAACATATTTTAAATCATCATACATTTCAGTCCGAATGAACTCCTCAAGTTGAAGAACAGTTTCTCTAATCAACGTCGTGTTTGGAATTAAGAGTTCTTTGACAAGCAAGGTAATATCTTGAGCAATCGGACGTGTCCACTCAGCATTTTCACGTTTTGCCCAGTCTCTTTCAACAATAGATTTAACATTATCTATGTGATGTTTAAGAATACCTAATGTTTTCCTACTCTTGCTTTTAGATTCATCTAGAGGGAGGTAGTTTATGTATTTGTAAACATTAGATTTCTTAGGGGCAAATGCTTTTTTCCATTGAATTCTCTTTTGTTTGCATTCTAGAAACACTTCCTCACGAGTTTTCTGAGTTTGTTTGTTGAAAAGACCATAGAGACTATTCTCATAAGCATAATTATATGGTTTTACAAACTCCTTACTAACAAGAGGTTGACTATCATCATCCCAAAGGGCAGTCTCTTCACTATCGGCACTAACATGCATGCAATCAAGATCGGTCCTTTCAGTCTCATCAAGATAAAGACACGGGTTCGCAGCTTGAGCTTTGGCAAGGTACTCAGGACTTGCAAAGCTAGCTTGACCCTTAAACATGGAAGGGGGTGCCAGCATTCTTACGTATTGAATAGAATCATGCGTTTTATAAACAACTTTCTTAAAAAATTCGAGTTGAGCTTCTAGTTTCGTTACTTTTTCAGTTTCTTTATCATATCTACTTTTGAAGTCTTGTTTTAACGCATCTACCTCTTGTTTCTTATCCTCAAGAATTTTAACAGAATTAGTAGTGGTCATAGAGAGCTTTTGTTCAAGTTCATTAAATTTGGTGTTGGCAAGGTACGTTTTTTGGCGTTCATCCATTAAGAAAACATTATATTGACGCTTCTCTTTTGCTAATAACTCAAGAGTTGTATTATATTTGTTTTCAAAATCGTCCTTTTAACTTTTTAACGCACTTCCCTTGTACCCCTCAAGCTCTTTGGTTTTCTGAAAGAGCTCATCTCTATAGCTTTCAGTCATCTCATTAGATTTGATAAGAGCAGCTTTGCATTCTTCAAAACTTTGAGTGAGCGTAGCGTTTGCCTTCTTTAATTGCTTTTGACTCTTTTTATTTTTCAGTGGCATCTTTTTGTAAAGTAACAATTAAATTAGCAAGCGCGATACGTTCCTCTTCATCATATTCATTTGCATGTTGATCATCCTCAGACTCATTATTGCACATGTCTGATGAATCGGGTGTGGTATTGCTATCAACCGTTTCCATCATACACGTGTCATTAATGGCATTGGGTAGATCACTATGCTCAAGATTATCACCAAACACATTATATTCATCAGTAGTGTGTACCTTATCGATTGGCTCAGTGTCAAAGATAGGGCCATTGTCATCTTCAGTGACTTTGAGAACTTCTTCAACCTTTGCCATGTACGAGTAAGTGCATCGAGCTATTGATCAGAATCTTCATCATCAGTATCATCAAGCATTGCTCCTTCCTCAGCTGACAATTTAACCCCTGCTTCCATTTTCTTGCATAGCAGCATCTTTTCCTTGTGATAGCAGGAGTCTCTAACCCTTTTCGGCTTCCTGCATTCCTTTGCCATATGCCCATAACCTTGGCAATTAAAACATTGAATCCTAGTCTGCTGAACCACTTGACTTCCAACAGTTTCCCTATTCCGAGTAGCAACAGCAATCCTCTGAGTATCATACTTGGAAATACGTTCAGCTTGAATCTCATTTGCTTCATTCTGAAATTGCTTCAAGATATCAAAGAGTCGATGATATGAGACCTCGTTTAACTTTTCTTGTTGTTTCACCAAAGTGACGAACCGTGTCCACTCGGGTTGAAGTTGTTGAAGAAATTGAACATTGACTTGCATGGTGGAGACTTGCAGATTATTTCTTGGCATGTCATTCATCATCTTATAAAACCTGGAGTTGTAAGAGTCAATTGATTCTCCATCCCTTGAAGTAAACTTGCCAAAATTCCAAAACAAGTTTGTTTTGAAATCTTGTTTGTTGAGTGATTCTCCTTGTTGCAAGCGTTCAATAGCAGTCCACATTTCATGTGCTGTAGGGCATGCATCAACCGTTGAATAAATGTCATCTCCAATCCCACTTAGAACCATATAGATGGCTTCCTTCTCCGCATCATGCCAAGCATAATTTTCAGGTGTGAGATCGGCTCTTGTTTCATCACGTTCACTTGTAGGTATTGGATCAGTAGTATCTGTGGCTGCTTTTGGAGGAATTGAGATCTTCTTAAATATATATGGTCCATGAGTAATAGATTTCCTCAAGGCATCACCATTAGGTTTTGTATCAAGGTATCGTATGAACCGTGATTGCCATTGAGCATACCGACCAGATACAAACATTGGTGGTCTCTCTTTGTTACCCGCCACCATGATGTTGTTGTTCGTCACACGATATTCGGCAGTAGAATCCATCTCAATATTCTCTGAAATGATGAAGTGAATATGGATCTTAAGTATAATTGTTGTTGTGGTTTAAATTCCGAAAATTGCAATTTTTCTCAAGTCCGACAATAAATTCTCCAGTCCGACAAAAACGGTAGACCAAAAAATTTTGTATCGCCAAATTTTGAAATTGAGCTAGAAATGTCCTAAAACTAGTATGGAAAAAATTTGAATTTACTTGACGGAAAAATTTTAACTCTTTTTTTTTTATCTTCGTGTAAACGATATTTCGAAACTAGTCTAGATGGTGGCTAAGTCTAAAAAATACTCAAACAAAATTTAGCAAAACACATCATCGGAATGTCGTCGGAATTACTTATCGGAATACAATCGGAATCCCTTCGTCGGAATGATGTCAGAATGTCCTAATCGGAATGCAATCGGAATCCCTTGTCGGAATGATGTCGGAATGACCTAATCGGAATGCAATCGGAATACCTTGTCGGAATGATGTCGGAAAGACCTTGTCGGAATACCAAATCGGAATGCAATCGGAATATTTTAAGTCCAGTTGGAATGATGATCGGAAAAGCTGGTCGGAATGTTTAAACCCTTTTCCGATGCGACTGATCGGAATCTCTAATCCTTTTTCCGATGACACTGATCGGAATAATAGTACTGTTTCGAGAATTTTTGATAAAAAGATGAGATTTTCGACAAGAAATCCGTGATTTGAACCAACCAAATGCGACCAAATACCTATCACAACTATGTAGAAGATTTATATCAAGATTTAGAGCATGGAAAACACAAAAAAATCTTGAATTCGAGATGATTATAGGAGAAAATCACACGAACCAAGTAAAAATCAACAACGAATCACAAAACTACCCCATGGCGATTGATACCAAATGTTGTCCCATATATTTGAGATGATTAAGCAAGGAAGAAAGAAAGAAAACAGATGAAGAAGAGATGGATTCCTAGAGAGAGAAAGTAGTGAGAGAAAGTAGAGAGGAGGTGTTTAACTTGGTGAATATTAGATTAGAAGAAGATTAGAGTTACAAATGACCATCCACCCTCCTAACATGCTTTAATGGGCTATATATTGGGCCGGGCTTGTCTTTTGGACTTTAATTAGTTTAAATCCAAGCCCGTAATCCACGACGAATTAACTACCTATTACAACGTTCTAATAAATATTACAATAGAAACCTATGACCGAACATTCTTGTTTGACTTAGTATTTTGAGGCTAACACATTGTAGCCTATATAAGGCATAGGACTCATTTCATTTCCTTTTGCTCTTGAATTTTCCTTTGTTCAAAATTCTGTAAATCCATATTCAGTTTAATGAAATGTGTTTGAATCTTTGAAGAAAACTCAAGTGCCATTGTTGTTTACTGCTTATTATTGTTCTTTGTTTGATAATCTTCAATCTCAAAACCTGTTTTTAAGGAGTGTGCAAAAGTTTGCACATTTTCCTTCAAGCTTGATATTTTGCTAAGTTTCTTGGTTCATCTTGGAATTCTTGGGCTATAAAGCTGATCATAGCATCCTGATATTGAGTTATCAAGGTGTGGTAAAGCCTATAACTTGGGGATAATCAAGTGTGGAGTACAAGAGTTGCATTAATCAAGGCTTTTGAACCTTACTGTTTTTGATATTTTGCTTCTAACCTTGTTGAATCTTAGCAGGCTATGTTGTGGAAGCTTGTACTTGTTCTTGCTAGTACATAAGCTCAAAATTCGTGGGTGTGGATGTACATCCATGAGGTTTGCATACTTAATCCCAAAATCTGTTAAAATCTTGATTTTTTGTGATATTTGTGTGTGACTTGTGTTCTTGCTGATTTTGTGGCTTAATCTTGTTCTAATCTGTTTATCTCAGTTGTTGTGTTGATTTGGGCTTGGGAAAACTTGGAATGCACTTTTGATTTGAAAATCTTGATTTGAAAAGTTAAAAGGGTGTTTGGGATTACCTGTTTGAGATCATAAGTTGTTATTGAGTGGTTAGAAGTTTGTGTTTATGCTTCTTATATGTTCTTGACTTGGTTGAGTGCTATTTGTTGCAAGTTTTTGGGCTTAAGCCTTGAAATCAAAGATTGTGCCATAACTAATTGAGTTTGACTGTTTTTGACCTAAAATTTTGGGAATACTTAGAGTATATGCATGTTTAGGGATATAAGCTGTTAAATCATTGTTATCATAACATATTTTAGAAATTTGGGTGTTTGAATCTGGCTTGTTGGTCAATTGCATCAGCAAAGTAAAATCTGCTTGTGTTAAGTGTTCATCAGTAACTTTAAGTGCTTGAATCTTGCTCAATACTTTGAATCAGTGCATGAAACCTGTTTAGACTTGCTTATTTAAGCTTAATATTGCTTGTGTATGCATTTGGTTAAGTTTGGTTGGCTGAATTGTGCTAAAAGTGCTTATTGAACCTCAACTACTTATGTGTTCATGTCTGTGAGTGATCTGGTGCTTAATTGATTAAACTGTACAAATTGGTTGTTGTTGATTGTGATTTCTTTGTTGTTATTGACTCCTTATGATACACTGATCATTTGGGTGCCTTTGTGTAACTTGAATCTCCAAAAAAATCACTAAAGATAAAAAAGTCAAGAAGTCAAGCAGTGGAAAAAGTTTCCACTGCTCAACACGCAAAACTAGCCCCAGCTAGTGCAATTTTTCAGTTAGCTTATCAATAAGCCATTTTGGCTTATCCAGACCTGCAACAACTTATTTTTTGTGATAGATCTTCATTATTTGACCCATTTAATTGAACTGGAGCTTATTAGACTTTGACTTTGACTTTTTGCTAGAAAACCAACTCATTTGACTTTTTCATAAGTGCTTATTTGCTTATTCCAGCTTATTGAGTGAACTTATTTGAAAACTTTTTGTTGATTAAGCTTAGTTAAGTCATTTAAAAGCTTTAAAAACTTGAATCATCTCTTGGGATAGCCTAGAACTCAAAAACGACTATTTTGTCATTTTTTGTAGATTACTTTTAGCATTTTCAGGCTTATTCCTTTGGCTTATTTCAAATTTCTTTTTAAAGAAGTCTTAAGCAACTCAAAAGAAGCTTGTGTGTCTAATTTGAGCTTATGGCATCAGCTTATAGCTTAATGGGCCAAAAAGCCCATTAAGAATAAGTTGTTTGGTATAAGTCAGCTTATTTCACATTTTCAGCTTTTGGGCCTTTGAAAAGTTGTGTTTAAAATCAAATTTTGAGTCAGATAGAAGTTTTTGGGCTTAATTGGACAACATTTTTCTTATTGGGCTTATTTTGGCCTATTAAGGTGACTGTTTGGACTTTAGGCCCATTTGGAGGCCCATTAGGGGTATTTTTGTAATTTCAACTTCATTTTCTGTTTATTTAGGTTAAATTAAGCTAGTTTGCAAGTTTTTAGAATTTTTTATAAATTTTGGATTTTTAATATTATTTTATTATTATTTTATTATAAAAATTAAAATTTAGATTTTCAAAGTTTTTATATTTTTCTTAGATTAAATACATAAAGTTAGGAATTTTACAAATTTTAGAATATTTTTATTATCCTTAGATTAATTTTTATAATTATTTTAAGTTTTAAGAGTTTTTAATTGTTTTTAAATAGTTTTAATTAATTTTAAAATTTTCATAAATAGTTTTAAATTAAATTAGGGTATTTTAGAGGTTTACAAAGTGATAAAACTCAAGACTTTTTGTTAATTAAATTGATTTTTAGGGCTTTAATTAGCATTAAAAAATCATTATTTAATTAAATAAAAGGTTTGGGTGATTTTTGATTTTTTGTAAACTCTTAATACAGTATTTAGGATTTATTGCAATTTTTTAGGAATTTTTAGGGTAATATTTTTAATTTTGGTGCTTTTACGGTTTTACGTGTACGACCCTTTCGTCTTAGTTTAAATCGTCATCGTAACCGTCATTCTCTTCTTACCTCATTTCTATTTTCTTTCTCATAATCATATAATCACAAAGTTAATCATCTCATTACACAACACACTAGCCTCCTTGGGAAACGAACTTCTCATTGGTCATTAGTGCTCGGTTTTTCTAAACCGACACTTAATACTTTCCACTATTTTGCCTCCTTTTCCAAAAGGTGTGTAAAAAGGATACATCAATACCCTTTTTATCGTGATATTCCCTTGAACCAAATCTCTATATCCTAGGATCGGTGCAAATTGATCATTTCTGAATCGCACCGTACCCAGGAACTTCTCCACGAAGTTAATTAGAAGCTTGAGATTCCCCGTCATGTGCTTCGTGCATCCGGAGTCCAGTATGAAGAGAATTATTTGTATCACCTGCAGAAGAGTTAGAACACGATGGAGCATTTGGTAAATTGGATACCACAGTAGTTGTGATTCTGGATACATTAGTGTCCTTAGCAACATTTAAAGGCATACTAACACTCGTTGTCACATTTTCTATCCTAACTTTAGGCATCCATTTATATCCCGGAGGACATTGATTAGCAAACCACCATTTCCAAGACTTGCTAGCAGACCCATATAATTCCCAAATTCTGCTTTTAGGGTTCTTAGTGGTGGAGTCTGATGCAATACTTTGCTTAGTCGGGGTTGCACAAGAATGGTTCATTTTGCGTTTGGGTTTACTAGCACTAATAGGCACCACAACTTGCTTCTTAGTTCTAGTATCTACACCTTTGTCATTATTCATAGCACATAGAGAATGATTAGCATTAGCATATTTTCCACATTTGACACAAACAAATTTCACATTCATAGCATTCAAATCATTCACATCGTCATTACACACGATTACAGATATTTTATTCTTAAAAACATTCAAATTCCTAGGGTGTTCTTCTACTTCCTTATCTTCCCTTGACTCTTGTGTTTCCAAACCTTATCATTCACTTGAGTGCTCTTAAGCTGAGGCCGGCTAACACTAGCTGTGGAGACTACTCCTGTAGTAAAAGACACACGAATATTAGTGTTTCTAGATGTCTGAGGCGATTGACTAACTTTGTTTGTGGGTTTAGTGGTCATTCTATACATCCCATGTTTAATCACATTATTGTGCTTAACGCTTGGTGCTACAGTATTCCTTATGGGTTGAGTATGTGGTAACCTTTCCTTTCTATCCATCTTGGGGGCAAACACAGGTTTTTGCAAACGAGGAATTTGAGAAAGCAGATGGTTTTCCCAAGATAGAGGATCTATTCACTTTAGAGGCATTGGGTTGTCTAACAACAGGTTTCTTAACGCTAGGTTCCAAAACTTTCCCACCTATCTTAGCAACGAGTTTCTTCAAATCTGCTATTGCTATGTCTTTTTCTTGTAACTGAGCTTTCAAATCTGAAATATCAAGACTTTTTTCGTTTAGTAATCGACATGACTCAGATAATTTTACTTACAAAGGTGTATCATTTGAAAAGCTGCCAACTTACTTTTGCAAAGCAAGTTCAAGTGAGTGACAATGTTTTTGAAGATAATCATATCTATGTTGAAGTAACGAAAACTCTTTTTGGTTTATTCGAAAGCTTAGTTTCAAGACATTCACATTCTTTAACTTGATCAAGATATTTGCATGCAACATCAGAATATTCATCAATATCAGCACAAGATGTAACATAAACACACATAATATATTTTGAGAGACATTCGTGTAAGAGTAGATCATATGTTGTAAAAAATTCATCTCTTTCAGGTTGATGGTCGTTCACTTCTTGTTCAAGAGATTTCACATATTTCAAATCATCAAACATTTCTTGCTTAATTAATATTTCAAATTCCAAAATATGTTTTTGCGTTCTTTCCACAAGCGGAATTAAAATACTTTTCACAAGCAAAGTTATATCGTGAGGAATTTCTTTGTCTCCTTTCGAAAGTTCACGTTTTTTCCAATCATCATCAACAACCTTTTTGATATTTTCAGTGTTACTCTTGAGAATACTAAGTGCTTGCTTACTCTTTCTTACAGAAGCTTTAAATGGCAAGTATTCAATAAATTTTGAAACATTAGTTTTCTTAGTGGCAAAAGCTTGTCTCCATTTAATTCTTATTTGTTCACATTCGAAAAATATTTGCTCACGAGTTTTCTGTGTTTGTGGTTTGAAAAGACCATAAAGACTGTTTTCATAAGCATAATTATATGGATTAACAAATTCTTTATTAACTTTAGGTCTACTCTCTTCTTCCAAATCGTTTGTCTCTTCACTATCGGGCCTAACAACAAGGCAATCAAGATCAGTTCATTGGGACTCATCAACATATAAGTGTTGATTCTCAGATTGAGCTTGCTCAAGGTACTTAGGATTTGCAAAACTAGGTCTATCTTTGAAAAACGAACGAGGTTCCAACATTATCATGGTTTGAATTGATTGATTTGTTCTGTAAACAATTTTCTTGTAAAAATCAATTTGAGTTTCAAGTTCCACCATTTTGTCGATGTCATTCGCTTGTTTAGTTTTGAAATACTTTTCCATCTTTTCAACCACAGCTTTCTTTTCATTAACAAGTTTAGTTTTATCCTCTTGAAGAAAACCATTTACTTGAGTTAGCTCATTGACTTTAGTGGTAGCAAGATACGTTTTGTGACGTTCAGTACTCAAAGAGGTGTTATAATTACGTTTCTCTTGTTCTAGAAGCTTAATTGGCGGATATTTGCACGAAGGCTTTAGATCACGCTCAAATTGAATTTTTGGCCGACAAGTTAGGATTGAGAACCTTCTCGCCTGAGACTCTAAAGGAATTGGCAGATAAAGCGAAAGAATAGTGGTGGTAAACTATTCTCCGTATCCTTGGTGATCATCTGTATATATTGTTTATATTTTATCCATAAAAGCAAATTACAAAAATATAAAACCATATAAAAACCATAAAAATTGAAAACTTCAGAAAAATCCAAAAATATTTTTACTTTATTTTTCAAAGGAATGTCTTTTGGTACGATAATATTTACGGCCTTAGAAATGTTGACTAATATTGACACGGCGCCATAAATAGAGTTCGTACAAAAGTTAAATATTTCATAAAACATGCCTACATGGCTTGTAGTTATTTCAGACTGCAACCCGCTTTTCATATTAAAGTCAAGTATTTCTTATGAAAGCTTTGGCTCGACAACGGGAATTAATTTTCTCGGGCATGGTTTACTTTATAACCATGTAAGGGATTGTGTTTACGTTATAACACAATCTAACACGGATATATGTACGCATCAGTGCATTTATTTGTTAAAACAAGAGAAATCTTGTTTTATGAAGTTATCATCTCTACAATCATAGCAATTTACAATTGGTATCTACATATTCGACGATGCGACTACTCAAACAACGACTACAGCTCTTTCAATAGAACACGGGTCAACAATTGAGGGGGAGCAATTGTCCAGCATTCAGAATCTTCGATGTCGAAAGTGCCAAGTTTACTAATTAGTGTCAAGACAAAATACCAATCGTACATGTGGTGTCAAGAGATGACTTCAGACGTGACGAGGCGACCAACATTTGACAACAAGAACCATTTGATCTTATCATATGATGTTCTCATCAATCAGGTCCAACCTTGTCAATTCATTCTTATATGGTGAATATGTGATCATATTACAAATCGATATCATATCTCACAAATTGGTCTCATGAAGATTAAATGGACTTGCATGTTTCTTCCAAAAACCTTTGTTAAAACTTCATTAAATCAATTGATATTAATAACATCGATTGGGTTAATATTTTTAATATGAGGGAGAAAATATGATTTAATATTTGAAATTATCACATATG
Source organism: Glebionis coronaria (assembly GCA_025667525.1). Lineage (NCBI taxonomy): Eukaryota > Viridiplantae > Streptophyta > Magnoliopsida > Asterales > Asteraceae > Glebionis > Glebionis coronaria. The sequence continues at coordinate 180,837,039 of CM046882.1, forward strand.
GTTTGACTTAACGTGATGCTCATCCCGACATATGCGAAATGTTTTCGAATATCGTGGCATATGTTAAGCGGGAGTAAAATGATTCTTCCAAAACCGGAGGAATCTTCCCAAGGACATTCCATAGCTAGAAATAGTAGTCCTTAGGAAAGATGGGGAAAGATTGTGAACGTAGCTGAATGTCGACCAAGTACTTAAGTTAGCACTAGAACAATCACAACAAGGTGCTAGTTATGACGTATTGGTAAGCATTGAAGGGGTTAAAGAATGAAAAAGAATTGTAAAGATAAAGGGTCTAAAGAAAGAAGCCCTCCTTACAACCTTAGGTAGAAACCGGGTTAACACATATGCTATTGAGATCATTTTAATGATGCTCGATATTGAAGATAGGCATCATGGACCCAGTGATGCATTGCACAACCCATCCCAGCTAACTCAGATATCTCTTAAAAGGTATTTTTTATTCACATTGAGACAACACATTATCTATCGATTTATTCACTCTAAGTAAATTGCTATTGAAATAATGGCACTCCTCTCCAGCCCCTGATCACTAAAAATCCAAAATGCACGATCGAGTCTAGAGCCATTTGAGATCATCAAATATCTTATTGGGACACATTTCCATATTTCCTTGCTTCTTCACACACTGTGAAAAGTAAGAAATATATTAAGAGTCCTACGCAAAATATTCATGATCTTGCCTGAACATCCGAGTAATACGAAAGTATTTACAATGAAGATGGAAATCCTTCTTGAGCGAATATCAAAAAGCTCATGGTAGGTGACTTGTGTGATTCTTTATGAATCAAGCTTGTGATAACTGGAAAGCAACAGTGGTTTAATTCTTAACTGAACTTAAACACGTTCCAGGCCTCAACGCAATATCTTAGTGATCTTACCAGAACACTCAGAGTGACACTCTATAGTGTTCACAGTGATGAGTGGAAATCCTTCTAGTGTTAACCTCAAACAGCACTTAGTAGGTAACTTGCAAGATTCAATATGAATCGAGCTCGTGACAACTAGAAAGCAACGACGGTGCGATTCTTTAATGAATCAAACTTGTTCCAGGAATCGGAATTGACGGCTTCAATCATACGGATAACTTTATCCAAATGATTCACTATTTACGTTCGTAGTCAGCTTTGGACGGTCGAGTAAAGAGAACGGGTTTACCCACGAAATCTTGTCAAGGAGATATTTAATTAAATCTACCTGCCACAAGTACGATATTTTATATCGTCCAACGGTCTTCACCGACCGGAGGTAAAATGCTACCGAATTAGAATGAAATGTTCAAAGCCATTTCGTTCGTGTCTACTTATGTTACGGTATTTGAAGACGGCGGCGTTGCGGAATCCGAGAAAAAGTCGTCCCCGCATGCTTATACTTTATACACTTAATACTTCATCTAATTCTAGAAAGCCTAAAAGATAAGTCTTTCGCTGTATGGAACTCTGAAGCTTTCAAGAATTACGAAGGTATAAGTATGTGGGACATGAAGTCACGAGGAGGCGGATATCACAAGTGATGGATGCACAAGATCAAGGCAAGAGACTAATGCTAAAGATTGATATCGAAGATCACATCAACATGTTCACCAGAAAAGAAAAAGAAAAGAAAGACGAAGACTACGAGCTCAAGACAAGCATAGTATGCTAGGTTTATTTTATTATTGTAACTTGGGTAACGCCCTTGTTTGGAGTGACCTCCCTTTGGGGGAGATTGTTGGAAATACGTTTTGCGTATTTAGGAAGATTCAGTCACTCCGACAATATATTAAGTAGTAGCTCGTAGTTTAGTTATTTTACATTAAGTAAACATGGAAAGGCCTAGTCCATGGAATGTATGTAATAATTCGTTTTTAAGTTCGTTTTCTCTCGGTCTAATCGAATTGATATAATTATCCAAGCTTGACTTTATTGTTTTTGTTTGTAAAAATTGAATGGTATTTATTTCTACTTGGCACAAAGCATGTAAAAAAAATGTAAAATAATATCTCTATACTTATACATACTAAACTAAAAACATTGAGAAAAAATCAACATTTATCTCACTAAAAACAAAATTTAACATAAAATATAAAATGTAAACAAATTAAGGCAAACTAATATAAAGATAATATTCAAAAGTATTAATAGACATTACAACAAAAATAAAACGTTCCTACACTATAACAGACTTTATGAAAGCAACATCTTTAGCAAATTAGATTTATCCTAAAGTTGGCCCAATAGCTAACAGTCCATTAACTGTTAACTTGTCTAACAACTTACGACTATTGACACACTAATTGTTCTAATAAGGACTGTAAGTTACAAAATAAAGGAACAATCATGTAGTTACTCTAAACTCGAATTTACACCTTATAATACCATCTAAATAATAACGCTTTCAAACAGATCATGCTACTAGTTAGCAATTAAACATCTATTTTTTACTCCTTATTTATTTAGTACTACTTGGAAGTACTTATCCTAGCTGCTTATTGATATGCTACCTCTAACCGCTTGTGTAGGAAATTCATTAGCAACACAACCTATCTGTGATATTTTTGGCTTATCATTTTTTAACTAATCTATAAGCCATACTTTTTAAGCTCTACGGTAATGAATCAAAATCATATTACAGTTGCCTATCATTGAACACGATTTAACTGACAACATACCCTAAACTTCCTGAATGGCCTAATTATCTTACACTAGTCCTTAATCATCTTTATACCACCTATTGTATCACACTACTACTTATCAAACAATAACAGTACATTCTGAGCTCGATTCAACCTAAGGTTGCTAATCCAAAACACAAGTAAAGGCATCAATATCAAAAACTTATGCAAAGCTAAATCAAATGAGACTAAATCCTAGGCTATCAAAGACTAAGAACATGTAAACAACTAACTATTCGATCAGAATTCATAAGAATTATACTACAATGGATCAAAAGCACACTAAACTATCATAATTTCACCAATACAAATAGAATGAAACAGAAATCAACCTAAGAACATATAACAAACATGAACCAAATAAGTTGATCAAGCATTTAGACAGATCAAGTAAATCGCAACAGATAAACACTATTATTTATACTACAATCTTTAACAAGCAGATTAAACTAGGAATGAAGAAAATTAACATTGAACTTGACCAATACTTCCGAAGTAAGTCCGTTGAGTCGAAGCGCGGCGCTGAGCCGGCTTGAAACCAAACACCACCACACTTTTGATCTACTGATATCGACAGATTAAGTTTTCTGAAATGAATCTTTGATGCGCCAATATGCTTATCCTGATATCCTACAAAATCAAACCAAAACGAACGAAGAAAAACAAAACAGGACTCTCGAATCAAATCCTGCAAATACTGATCTATATCGAGCCAACTGACAACTTTTCTTTAACTAACTAAAAAACTTGAATTATTAAAAGCTTTTCATAAGATTTTTGAAGCTTATGAGCTTTTTACTAATATGTCTGAGAATCAGTTTTATAAAAAAAACTTTCAGAGACAAGAAATCAAAACCAATCTTTTAACAGAATCATAAGCTAAAACATCATAATACTTTCACAATATCAAACGGTTATCTCTACTTAGAGGGGAGGGTACGGTGGGCTGGTGGGAAACTGGCCACCACGGCGCGAGGCCACGGCGGCGCCAACCACACCGTGGCTCGCACCGTCGGTTTTGGGCTGGTACCTACCAGCCGACGCCGTGGTGACGGCGCGAGGCCACGGCGGCGCCAACCACACCGTGGCTCGCGCCGTCGGGTTTTATAAATTTTTTTATTTTTTATTTTTTTATTTTTTGAAAATTTGAAAAAATAGCCGTTGGGAAACGGATTTTTTTTTTGCCCGTTTTTTTGACCGTTGGAGGTTAAAAAAAACCCCCTTTTTTCATCTTTTTTTCCTATAAATTCTACCCCAAATTACCCACAACTCACACCTTCTTCTACATCTAATTTCTCTAATTTTTCTATCCACCATGAGTCAAAATCCTAACCCAAACCAATACCCGAATCAATGGTTAAACAATTACTTTTCCGATCCTCAAAATCAAATTCCCTCAACTCAACTACCGAATTCGTCTTCTTCGTCTAACCCGAATACTCCCTCATCCGCAACTTCGGGCACTTCACGAACATTCGCCAACTATAATCAACTCCCAAATCCATTCACTACCTTCCCACAATCACAACAAAACCCATTTCTTAATTGTACACCCGAGCAATTTAATATGTGGTTCCAACAATCCCAACAATCACAAATCTTCCAACAATCACAACAATTCCAAACCTTTCCTCAACACTCTTCACAAGAACCCGAAGAACCCGAACAAAACAATGCACCCGAAGAACCCGAAGAACCCGAAGAACAAGTCGATGCACAAGCGAAGAAATGTTCGAGGAAGAAAAGTATTGCTAAAAAAACCCAAAAAACAAAGGCGTGGCCGCGGCTACACAACCACCTCCGAAGTCGGACCGTTCTTTTTGGAGCCAACGTGAGGAAGAAGTTTTGGCCGAGTGTTGGATTGAAGTATCCGAAGACCCGAAGGTCGGGATCGATCAACCACACGATACGTTTTGGTACCAAATTATGGATTTGTATAACGATCGGCTTAAGGATGAGGGTTTTAAAACTCGAAACAAAAATATGTTGACCGGGAAGTGGACGAATTTGAACCGCGAGGTTCATAGGTTTAATTCGTTTTATGAAAGCGCCAAACTTTTAAGTGGCGAAAATCAAGACGATTTGATGACTCGTGTGATGAGTTTGTATCGAGATGAAAACGGGAACAAGGAGTTTCCACACAAAAGTGCTTGGCTTGTTTTGAAAGACAAGTATAAATGGAAAAATCCCGATTCAACTCGAACACGCCGGGCACGAGGGAAGATAGCCGATCAAGATCCGGATCTTTTCAATGACGATGACATCCCTCGTCCATCCGGTGCTCCAAGAAAGGCCAAGGTTCAACGCTCGACAAGCTCATCCGCCACTTCGGGGTCTCAAAAAGAACAATTGGTGGATATGCTACAACAACAAATGTTATCCGATCGTGAAACTAAAAAGGAGCGATTGGACCGAGAGGTGGCGGCTAGACTAGAAGTGGTGGCACTTCAAAAAAGGAACGAGGATTTGCAAATCCTTCGATTCGAAACTACCGGATTAAGTCCACAAGACGCGGCGAGGATCGAGAAGCTCAAAGACGAGGCGCGTGCCAAATATTTTAATTTTTAAGTTTATTTTCGTATTTGTGTTTTTTTTTTCGGTAATTTTTTTTTTTCGTGTTGTTTTTTTTTTCTATTAGTAATTGTATTTTTTTTTTATTAATGAAAATTTAAGTTTATGTTAATAAATTGTTGAAAAAAAAAAAAAAAAAGTTGGGTGACGACGACACGAGAATTCTCGTGTTAACCAGGGAGGGGGGTTGAGCCATCGTGGGGTGTTTTGGTGTCGTGGGAGTAAAAAGTGACGTGGCATCACTTTTTGCACACGACACGAGCACGACGGCTCAACTGTACCGCGTGCTCTTAAAACAGTTAAAAAACTGAAATAGAAAGCATAGAAGAAAAACTCATTAGAAGTTCTTATAAACTCAAAAATCTGATAAGCTTTTAACTGCTTAAATACTACCGAAAATCTACACGATAAGTTCTTTAAAAACTCAACACAAATCACATTATAAGATTAATCAGATCAAACTCATTAGAGCTTATGAACAACAAGAACGATGTTAAGAAGATTCAAAATAGAAAAAGATGAAAGCTTTTTAGATGAAAAAGAAAGATTTCATTAATGGAAGAATAAGAACATTCGGTTACAACTACTTTAACTGAAAAGAAACAGAATTTGTTACAAGATTAAAAAACTAATTATCTATCTAATCCTACACCTACAACTATGTGAAAACTAACACCTAAGCTAACCGTCAAAAATGAAGGTCTTGATCTTCTATTTATAGCCGTCTGAAGAGTGGAGGTGAGGTGCTGATGACGCGTCTTGCCCAATCTCTTGATGCCACGGGGAAAATACGATGATCTATCTGGTTCTTCATTCTTCATCATTTTGGGGGTTTCTTCATCCCTTCATCTTGATCCAATTAAGTCATATCATAATGTAGAGGAAATGATAAGGATCGTTTTTCCTTCTTTGAGTTTCTCTTGAATCCTTCTTGATTGTACATGAAGATGATTTGCAGGTTTATGGTGATAAAAGATAAAAAACGATTGTGATACTCGTTTCTTTCTCTCTCTTGGTTAAGAAGACAGTGTGTGTTTTTATGACTGAGTCAGTGAAGCTTTTGACCGAATATTTGTAAAAGTTAAATAACTTTTTACATTGTTTCTATTTTTGGTCCTTTATTTTTCTTACAAATGTATTAAAGCTTTAAGCCATTTTTGTTTTTCATCCTTTGTTTATATAGAAATTGCAACTTAAGCCCTCCATCTTAGTAATATTGGCAAGTAAAGTCTTTGTAAGCTTCTTTCGTCCTTTTCTTCGTCTTTTCATCAAATAAATCCTTGAAAACTCGTGTTTGTTCCAAAATGCATCTTTTTACCTGAAAACACGTGAAACACAAATACCCACGTAATTATGATATTTTTCAGTTAAATATAATGTATTTGACTGTGTTTTGAATGGTTTTTGGATCATTATTGATGAGTGTTTTCACACTTATCAGTATGGACGGCCCAATATGTAAGCCGAAGCCCTCATAAGGCTTGGGTATATAAACCCTCTCCTTAGATGGAGAGGGTGTGGTTTCATTCATAAAAACACATAGTTTCTCACTTTCTCTCTCTAGAAGCGTTTGTGAAATTCACCATCTTTCTATTTCTTTCTCTCTCTAGAATATACATAGATTTACAATATCTCTTTCTATCTCTTTCTACCTCTTCAAATCCTCGACAACAAGCCACTGTTCAAGATGGTCAAGGGACGGTGCAACCTATTCAGGGAAGGCAAAATTCATATGGATCCACTACAAGGACCGTGAATGCTCAAGTTGTGAAATCTCAAGCTAGTGGAAATGGAAGCACTATTGGTCCTCAAAAGGTTGTGACTTGCTACAATTGTCGAGGACAAGGTCATATGGCTAGGGAATGCACTCATCTGAAAAGGAGAAGGGATGCAACGTGGTTTCGTGAGAAGATGTATTTGGTCGATGCTCAATCTAAAGGAAAGATCTTGGATTCAGAGGAGTTAGCATTTCTTGCAGACCCAGGGGCAGCAGATAATGAAGGCATTGCAGTCGTCTCTACTTCAAATGCAGCATATTAAGTAGATGATCTTGACGCATATGATTCAGATTGTGATGACATTCACTCTGCCCAAGCTGCTCTCGTTGCTAATCTCTCTCACTACGGTTCTGATGTCGTTAGTATGGTACCAACCACATCTAATAATATTCATGATAATCCTCATCAAGTTGACCATGAAAATGACAACCTCGAACAGCATTCGGGAACTAGTAACTAAAATGATGTGGTATCCAATTCAACACATTTGAGTGAACCTCAACCAAATGCTACGACGGATATGGAATCCTATGATCAACGTGATTTGGTAATGGTGCCTAAACATATTATTGATAACATGAATGTGGTTGTTCGACAAACCATAGATATGAATGCCAACCTAACCGCTGAGCTTGCGCTGTATAAGGAAAAGGTCAAAACTTTTGAAATGGTCCCTCAATCAGAGAAAATAACTTATTCTTAATTTGACCAATTTCGTTTTGAAAAGATTGAACACTTAAAAGAAATAGAATCATTAAATCTAATCTTTCCAATGAATTAAAATAAAAAGAGTCGGTTGTAAATGATTTTCAGAAACTCAAAACAGATTTCGAAACTCTCGAGTCTAAAAAGTTTAAATCAGAAATTAATGCTACCAAACTTCTTAAATTCAAGGAACAACATCTTTTAAAACAATACGCTTCCACAGAAAAGGTTCATCTTTTAACTTAATCATTTAAAGAACTCGAACTTAAGCGTCTTCATGATTTACCACCTAATCCCGGTTATGCAAAAAAAGCTCAGGAATATATTCCTTGTCTTTATGATGTGACCCTAATTGGTAAATCGAAAGGAGCACCTTATGTTCGTAGTACTGAGGAGACACAGTCACTTGCGGAAGAAACTCGATCTAAAATGCTTTCAAAATTGCATAAGATTGATTATGATAAGCATAATAAAGATCAATTTTCTAAAAAGACCCGTATTCGCCTACAAAAGGAATTAGCTCAATTGTCAGCTTTTGTGCTCCAAAGTTTGTCAACAGAACACCTTCCTAGTACGTCTCCTACACTTGTCAAAAAGGATTTAACTAAGTTAATTCCACCGGTAAGTAAGGTGTCAGATAGCTTAAATGCGGTGCACCAACACTTTGCCGATTTTGACAAAGTCATTACGGAACGTATGACGGCTACGGCCATAACGGAAGGTGAATGGAATTTTGAGCACACTAGAGCTGCAGTTCGAGACGAAATTGTTCTGTTTGTAAACAATGTTAAAACTTGTCTTAGCAATATTGATCAAGATTTGCTTTTGGAAATAGAAGAAGTTAGACGTGTTTTCAATGAAATGGATGATGCTTATGAAAACAGTTTACTTGAAATAGAACGAGTTTCACGCCAAAATGAGCAGCTTCTGATGCAAGTGATGTCTCATGATATTGTTTCCGTCTGTGTGAATAAAAGTGTTGATAATGATTCTATTGTGCATAATGTTGAATCGGTGGACAATGTGGTAGATAGTACTTGTCACAAATCTGATCTTAATTTTTAAAACTTCAAGATTCGTATTCTTCGCTTTTAAATGCAAGCAACAATTTATTCAAGAAATCTTTGAAATGTCATTCGAAAGTGTTAATATCGATGATGCAAATTTTCAAAAGAATTTTCGATTGAATTTACAATCAAAACAGCGTCAGCCAAGTGACAAGGTTGCTAAATCATTGCCGATAGATATAGAGAAATCTAAGAAGATTAACTGTGTGAACGTACTTGAGGCCCTGAGAATTTTTAACTTGATATAGATAATCGAATTTCCAAGATTTTTTCCAAAGTTGATAACTTAAAAAAGAAAAATAAACAACTCTTCGATTCAGTAAAGACCGCATGTGCTAATACCACTGTATAGAATCAATCATTGACTGAATAATTGAATCGAAAGTCGGTGGAAATATCTGATTTGAGGGAACAAATTTGTGATAAAAATCTGTCTTTGGCTGAGTTAAAGGAAATACTTCGTACCCTAAAAGGTAAGAATGTTGTGGATAACACAGCCACTGTCTCAGCATCGTCCTCTAGTGCAATCAAAACGAACCTCATCGCTATCACACCACTTAACAAGGACCCTAGGACTAAACCATCTCACACATTGGTCACTAAAGATAAGGCAAAATCAAAACCAGCTTCTAATATTCTCGTGTTGCCTTCTACAGGAGTAAGCACCACTAATAAGGCTCAAAGATCTAAGCTTAAAAGAAACAAGAAGAATGATAGGATCTTGCCCCCATCTAGTAGTCAAGTGAAGAAGAAAGTAGAAGCCCATCCTAGGAATGTTATTTCTGTTTTGAATAAAAAGAATCATGTAGCTAAACCTAAAGGCTCTGCGGTTGTGTAGTGTTCTAAGCCTACTGTGAATTCTAATTTGAAATGTTGGAATTGCAATGAATGTATGTTTTCTAGTTGTCGTGATTCTTGCCTTATTGACCATGTAAATGAGATGAATGCCCGGAAAAATGGTTTAGAATGGAAACCGACTGGGAAAGTGTTAACCCAAGTTGGTTGGATGTGGCGCCCCACTGGTAGAACTTTCACTATAGTAGGAAATGCCTGCCCTTTAACTAGGATCACTCCCACTCAAGTGAAGAAAGCGTGCCCTTTAACTAGGAGTACCAAGGCTACCAAAACACAAGCGTGACCTTTAACTAGAAACACCAACACTACTGTAGGAAACAAGTGCCCTTTAAATAGGTCTACTCCCACTGTAGTGCCGCTGATTATCCAAAACCTCAGAAAGTTGGAACAATAAAACCTGTTAGTAGAAAACTCACATTGGAAAATGTAGGAAATCTAAGGGTCACACAAATGTTAGCAATTCTGATAATATTATATCTGTATCTGCTAACACTCCGGAACCAATAGTTTCCAATGCATTGTCTACTGTTGTTGTTGAAAATAGGTGGTCCAAATTGTTCTCTGGTATTTGGACTCTGGTTGCTCTAAACATATGACCGGAGATCACTCTCAGCTCAGAAATTTCGTCAGCAAGTTTCTTGGTACGGTTTGATTTGGAAATGATCATATTGCAAAGATAATGGGTTACGGTTAATATCATATTGGGAATGTTATAATTTCAAGATTGTATTATGTGGAAGGTCTCGGTCACAACTTATTTTCTGTGGACAATTTTGTGATGCAAACCTAGAAGTTGCTTTTCGAGAGCATACCTGCTTCATTCGTAATTTGGAAGGGGTTGAATTATTGAAAGGTACTCGAGGAAATAATTTGTACACTTTGTCTCTACAATATATGATGGTCGCTTCTCTCGTATGTCTTCTCTCCAAAGCATCAAAGACTAAGTCATGGTTATGGCATCGACAGTTATCTCATCTTAACTTTGATGCTATTAATCATTTGACGAAAAACGAACTTGTTTGTGGTCTTCCTAAACTTACATTTCACAAGGATCATTTGTGTTCCGCGTGTACAATGGGGAAAAGCACTAAGAAATCATACAAACCCAAGACTGAAGACACCAACCAAGAGAAACTTTATTTGTTGCATATGGATCTTTGTGGGCCAATGCGTGTTGAAAGTCTTGGATCATTGTGGGCCAATGCGTTTTAATCAGGTCCAACCTTGTCAATTCATTCTTATATGCTGAATATATGATCATATTACAAATCGTATCATATCTCACAAATTGGTCTCATGAAGATTAAACGGACTTACATGTTTCTTCCCAAAACCTTTGTTAAAACTTCATTAAATCAATTGACATTAAAAAAATCGATTGGGTTAATATTTTTAATATGGGGGAGAAAATGTGATCTAATATGGGAAATTATCACAAATGGTTTGACTTAACGTGATGGCTCATCCAGACAATGCGAAATGTTTTCGAATATCGTGGCATATGTTAAGCGGGAGCAAAATGGATTTGCTATATCAAAATGGATTTCATGGTGACATATACTTACCCTAAACCCATTTATTTCACGACGATGAAGATTGTGGTGACATAAGGATGGTAGGATAGGTTAAGTCCAATGATTCTTCCAAAACCAGAGGAATCTTCCCAAGGACATTCCATAGCTAGAAATAGTAGTCCTTAGGAAAGATGGGGAAAGATTGTGAACGTAGCTGAATGCCGACCAAGTACTTAAGTTAGCACTGGAACAATAACAACAAGGTTCTAGTTATGATGTATTGGTAAGCATTGAAGGGGTTGAAGAATGAAAAAGAATTGTAAAGATAAAGGGTCTAAAGAAAGAAGCTCTCCTTATAACCTTAGGTAGAAACCAGGTCAACACATATGCTATTGAGATCATTTTAATGATGCAAGATATTGAACATAGACATCATGGACCCAGTGATGCATTGGACAACCCATCCCAGCTAACTCAGATATCTCATAAAAGGTATTTGTTTTATTCACACGGAGACAACGCATTATCTATCGATTTATTCACTCCGAGTAAATTGGTATTGAAATGGTGGCACTCCTCTCTAGCCTCCGATCAATAAAAATCCAAAATGCACGATCGAGTCTAGAGCCATTTGGGATCATCAAATATCTCATTAGGACACATTTCCATATTTCCTTGCTTCTTCACACACTGTGAAAAGTAAGAAAGATATTAAGAGTCCTACGCAAAATCTTCATGATCTTTCCTGAACATCCGAGTAATACGAAAGTATTTACAATGAAGATGGAAATCCTCCTTGAGTGAATATCAAAAAGCTCATGGTAGGTGACTTGTGCGATTCTTTATGAATCAAGCTTGTGATAACTGGAAAGCAACAGTGGTTTAATTCTTAACTGAACTTAAACACGTTCCAGGCCTCTACGCAATATCTTACTGATCTTGCCGGAACACTCAGAGTGACACTCTATGGTGTTCACAGTGATGAGTGGAAATCCTTCTAGTGTTAACCTCAAACAGCACTTGGTAGGTAACTTGCAAGATTCAATATGAATCGAGCTCGTGACAACTAGAAAGCAACGATGGTGCAATTCTTTAATGAATCAAACTTGTTCCAGGAATCGGAATTGACGGCTTCAATGATACGGATAATTTTATCCAAATGATTCACTCTTTGCATTCGCAGTCAGCTTTGGACGATCGAGTAAAGAGAACAGGTTTACCCGCGAAATCTTGTCAAGGAGATTTTTAATTAAATCTACCTGCCACAAGTATGATATTTTATATCGTCCAACGGTCTTCACCGACCGGAGGTAAAATGATACCGAATTAGAATGAAATGTTCAAAGCCGTTTCGTTTGTGTCTACTTATGTTGCGGCATTTGAAGACGGTGGCGTTGCGGAATCCGAGAAGAATTCGTCCCCGCATGCTTATACTTTATGCACTTAATACTTCATCTAATTCTAGAAAGCCTAAAAGACAAGTCTTCCGCTGTATCAAACTCTGAAGCTTTCAACAATTACGAAGGTATAAGTATGTGGGACATGAAGTCACGAGGAGGCGGATATCACAAGTGACAGATGCACAAGATTAAGGCAAGAGTCTAATGCTTAAGATTGATATCAAGGATCACATCAACATGTTCACCAGAAAAGAAAAAGAAAAGAAAGACGAAGACTACGAGCTCAAGACAAGCATTGTATGCTAGGTTTATTTTATTATTGTAACTTGGGTAACGCCCTTATTTGGAGTGACCTCCCTTAGGGGGAGATTATTGGAAATACGTTTTTCGTATTTAGGAAGATTCGGTCACTCAAAAAATATATTAAGTAGTAGCTCGTAGTTTAGTTATTTTACATTAAGTAAACATGAAAAGGCCTAGTCCATGGAATGTATGGACGGCCCAATATGTAAGCCCAAGGCCATCATAAGGCTTGGGTATATAATCCCTCTCCTTAGATGGAGAGGGTGTGGTTTCATTCATAAAAACACATAGTTTCTCACTTTCTCTCTCTAGAAGTGTTTGTGAAATTCACCATCTTTCTATCTCTTTCTCTCTCTAGAATATACATAGATTTACAATATCTTACAGAATCTATTGCACTAGAAATTCAATTTGACCTAATGGTTAAATTTCTTCCATGTGGGAAGTTTCATTATTGTATAACTCGTAAAAATGGTCGTGCTTAGCCTTAATTGAGCACCTCTAATGATAGTCTCATACTCAATCTCTAAATTGATTAAATGGATCTTCCTAAATATGAATAATGATAGTTTACACTGATGAACTTTGTATGTCATTAGGATTATTTTTAATTTGTACTCATTAGGTTTTTCTTAGCTTTCTTCCGATGTGATATTGAACATATGTGTTTTACCTTTGTGTGTGTTCTAGTTTTTATTGCTCTTTAGCATAACTTTATGATAAGTTAGACTAGAACATTAGGATTTGCTGAATTGGAAAAATTCCCTTATCCTCCAAAATACACCCTCTGTGGGCAGTTCCTTATCTCTCCAGCGGCTCAATGTTTATATTGAACCGCGGGTAGAATTATTGAACCTCGGGAAGAAGCAGTCAAAAATGTGTTAATAGAAACTTCAAAATTGTTCCAACATTTTTTGAAATCCTTGTTTCAAACCATTGACCACTCCTAAAATATCGTGTGCTTTTTCTACTTAACCATAAGCATTTTTGCATCTCTTTCACACCAAAGCAAAATGTCTTATTCACCAAATGAAAGCCTTGATTTTCCACCAAAGAACACACAAAATGAAATCTCTTCTCCTTTTAAGGAAATTGATCTTAGAAACTATCCTTTTCCACCACTTCCCTTTAATGTTCTTCCTCCATTACATGATAATATCATGCATCATGGAACAAATTATCATTATTGTCAATATCAACATCTTGTCATGCCTCATATCTATGATGAGTTGAATTATAAGATTATCACCAAGCTTTTTTCCACCAAATTACGCTACTTCTTTGTCTTCTAATTAAGCATGTGTGTTAATTATTAATAAGACACCCAATTTAAGCAATTCTTAGAATTCTAGTGTAACTAGGATTAGAATTATTGATAGTTGGGTATTTAGTGTACTTAGTTTTAGGAAAAACAAAGCAACTAAAAATATAGTGGTAAGCACGACGATTTAGGAAAACCGTGTGTGAATGACCCTAAAAGTGAGTTCGTTCTCTCGAGGAGGCACGTGTGTTGTGTAATGAATTGGTTTGATTGATTTGTTTTTGATTATTAACAAGAAGAAAAGAGAAGAAAATGACGAAGACGAAAAAAATAAAAAATTAACAAAAACACTAATAGAAAGTTAAGACGTAGAAACGTAAAAACGACAAAAATTTAAAATTTTAACCTAAAAATTCCTAAAAATTACTAAAAATCCACAATAAAATTCTAAGAGTTTACAAAAAATCCAAACTTGCTAAAACCTTTTAATTAATTTAATAATGACTTTTTAGTGCTAATTAAAGCCCTAAAAATCACTTTTAAATATTAAAAAGCCCTAAACAAGATTTTATAGTTTGTAAACCTCAAAAATGACCTAACTAAGCTAAAAACTATTTTTAAAAATTTTAAAACCAATTTAAACTATTTTTAAACTCCTAAAAACTATTAAAATCTATTAAATATTAAATTAATTCTAGAAAATAATTGAAAAGCCTAAAAATTAATTGGAAAGTGAAAAAGTTCCTATCTTAATGTCTATAACCTAGAAAAAATGAAAAAAAGTTAAAAATAAAACTTTGAATTTTTGTGAATAAAATAATATTAAAATATTATAAAAATAAAAAAAGTATTTAAATAAATTCTAAAAAATTCTCAAAAATCCTAAATAATCTAACTAAGAGAAAAATGCAAATAAAACTTCCTAAAACCTTTTTTATAATTTTATATTAAATTTTAAAGTTTAATAAAAAACCTAAAATAAAATAAAATTAAAAATAAGAGTTTTTGAAAAGTTAACTAAATGTAAACCTCAAAATACTTAAATAAAACTTAAAAATAATTTTTCCTAAAATTAAAAACTCTTTTTACTATTTTTTATCTATTTAATAAAAACCGGCTAAATAAAAATTAATAAAAAAGAAATAAATAATGGGAAAAATCCAAACCAATGCTAGATAAATCCTATTGACTAAGACAAACCTAAGAAAAATCAATGGGTGCAAAATAGCTTATAGAATAAGCTGGAAATGACAAAAAAAGCTACGGCTTTCTTATTAAAAAGCCCAAACAAAACAGGTTAAGTAACTTACACTTGCACCCTTGGTCAGTAAAAGACCCAAGGGCGCAGTGGTATGTAATGTGTGTTGTGAGTGTGAAGACAGGGGTTCGAGGTTGGATGAACCCTTTTTGTTCTTTTTTATTTTTTTTTCTTTTTAAACTTTTAACACTCAAACCTGTGACACCTTTATGCTCAAAAACATAAACTCAAACCATTTTGCACAAGATTAAGCTAGATTCAATAGAAAAAATGTGACCAGTTGAGATTTTTTTTTTGAAAACACAAGCAGGTGGTTTCTTCACTTGTGAATTATCAATCCAAGAGGGCTTGGATTTGCTTGTTTGTGGTGTTTGTTGATGGACAAAGGAACCCCTACACTCTTTGGAGTGTAGGGAGTCAAATAACAAAGAAAACAAGCAGATTCTAGCACAATCAAGCCAAAAATTCACAAAAACGGGCACACAAGGGCAAATCAATGTTGCGGTAGTACTTTTAGGGGTCTGGTGGGGTTTGATGCTCCCTGCAAGCTCAAAACTGAGTTTCAATCTCCCAAATTTTGCATACAATTCCTCTACCTAGCATACAATCAATCTTCCATCCTTTGAAAACCTAACTCTAACAGGTTTACAAGCTTGGAAGGCAAGATTCATAAAAAACAAGCAAAGAAAATGAGACTTGGCAGATTTTTCTATATTTTCAACTTTTTATTCATGCAAATGCTCAAAACTTGTCCCAATCTAAACTAAATCTAACATGCAACCTAACACAACCCTATTGAATGTATTTAAACAAGTTTTAAGCAATATTGATGACAATCAACCCTGCTTAATCCCTTATCCAAACACTCCTTTTAAAATCTGTTTTTACTTTTTTCAAACAAATCCTATCCTATTGTTATCCAAACTGACTCATTAGGCTCTAAACATGCATGATTAAACCTAAGAGCTCAAATCAAATAGCTTTACACACTGTTTAACACTTAACTTGCAATTCATATAAAACACATAAAACTCCAATAAACTGAGAATGAAAAGGGTAAAAACTTTTTACCTCAGGGACTTACATCCAAGTCCCTTGTGGTTGAAAAACCACCTCCCATATACTCGGGTATATGCAGGCCTTAATCAACAACAAATCTCCACAACCTGTTTAAGAAAAATAAACAGAAAACAAGCAAATATCTCTATTCTGCTTTCTTTTTCTTTCTTAAAATCTTTTTTCACAAACTTTCAAACCTTTAAAAACAAGTTTTAAAAACTCTCTCAATCTCAGAAAATCAAAAACAAAATCCACTTTCACTTTTTTTGATTCAAACTTTCTGAAATTAAAAATCTTTTTAAAACTCTTTTGAAAACTGAATATATCAAACACACAATATGTTTCACACTAGAAATTTGGAACTCAGCCTTAGCATTTTCACCACACACAAACTTTTCAAAACTAATAAAAGGAATTACACTTGCTTATTTTAACAAACACCAACTTCATTAATTTAAAAAAGGAATTACAAGATGCAAAATGCTAAAACTGGAACAAGTGAATAGAGACACATGCGTCTTCTATTTATACAATGAAAAGAATAATCTAGAATGCTCAAAACCCTAAACATTGAATTGCCTAAAGAGCCCTTGAAGTCTTTGACGAATTTTGGGTCAAAAATGATCCCATGTGATTGACAGCTTGGAATCTTGATCAGGAGCGTTGGATTGAACTTGGGGACCAAGTAGAAACATCCTAGACGTTAATGTGGTCGGGTTTGGGGTTTTGGGCGAAAGTGATGTTGCAGGGGAGGTACGGGGTGGGTCCCAGAGGGCATGTGATTGTGTTTTGTAAGGTGGGAAAAGGTGAGAGTGAGGGTAATTAAAGATCTGCACAAGATTAGCCAATAACCCTTTGTGGTTCTCTTGATTGTGACTGGGGGAGATTAGGGTTTATGGGTTGATTAGTGAGTTTTAATCCAAAAAGGGGAAAAAACGATTTTAAAAAATTGTTATGGTGGGAAATAGGTTTGACTTGGGGGTTTGACCAGGGATTAAGTAATAAAACCGGGTTTTATTAATTTAGGGGATTGGGCTAAAGGGGTGTGTTGGGCTAAGGGGTATCAATTTCATTACCCATCCAAATTTGTTAACAGCCGTCAGTTTCAATTGCATAGCCAGTCCACAAAGTTAATTCCTTTTCACCACAAGTCCAAAACCAAATTCCATTGTTAGTCCTTTTGTAACATTAGGCTAACTTTGCACTTTTGATCAATTTCCAAGGGCATATCTTGACATGTCTTCAAACGTTAGGGACCATACTTGTACAATTGACATTTGGAGGGTCAAATGTGACAATTTCTTCAAAGATGAGGGGCCATTTTTGCCAATTCTTCAAAATTGAGGGGTCTTTTTGCAAATTTCCAATTTTGAGCTTGGTTCATTGTGCGTCTTCGTTTCCCGTGTTCGTTTTTGAATGACTCTTGTGATCTTTTGCCATTTCCTCAATATCCGTACCTAAAAATACACAAGTAACAAACACGAGCATATATTTGGTAGTTTTGATGATATTTAATTGATTTTAAGCCCGATTTGGACGATGAGACCATGTATAAAAGCAGTCTCATCACTCCCCCATACTAAACCATTGCCGTGCCCTCACGCAATGCTAGAATAAAGTGTCATAGCATCTCCAAAATTCAATTTTATTCACTTTTATTGAAAACTAACTACACTACACTATTACTACTACTTGCGTTTTAGACATAATGTATGATTTTCATCGCAAAATGGGACGTTTAGGTTCATAGAATAAGAACACGTGAATGCTTCGTTAGAAATAATTTCGTCGTCCTCGATTTTCACTTCAATTCCATGCCAAGCGTGCAACGAGATCATTGTCATTATAAGTTAGTAATGCTAACACTACTCATATGCCCTAATCACGTACTTATTCTCCCATTATTCCTAAGTTGTATCTCTTATATTTTATTATGTCTTGAATGATCACAAGGATACATCATTTGACTTATGCGATAATAGAGATTTAGGTCTAAAAATAGAGTCCTAACGGTGTAACTAATACCATCAAATCAATAACCCCTCCTAATAGACAACGATGTCAAAAAATTAAGTTGACAAGAAGAATCGATAAACACGGTTTTATAACGGTTTTGAACATGAGACTTATTACCAAGACTTTTATACGCCCCCTAACGGAAGGACCTTATTATCTTTGGTTTACCTCCATCTTTTATTCAACTTCGCCATGAAGCTTTTATTATGACTTCGGTCTTGCCTTGCCTTTTATTATCCGCCTCATCGGTGGTTTTATTAGCCAAAGACGTATATCCTCACGCTAAAGCGAATTTTGGATCTTTAAAGCTTCGAAGATTAAGGCTTGATTCACTTTCAATTTTGCATAGATTTTAGGCCTTGTGGGGCTTCAAATTGTTTGCTAGATTTAGGTGAGCACTTGAAATCTTATTATTGGGTGAAGCTTTCGATTATTAGGGTGCCAATACTTCAAAACCGTGACGCTGGCGATACCTTAATGTCTTCCCAATTTAATTACACGGAAGCTACTAGAAAAGACTAGAAACCCAACAATCAAAGCTAAACCGCTAAGTCAATATTTATTAAGCAAAAAATATTTACAAGCGAAGGGAGAATAAGCAAACAACGAGAACACATGAGTTTTTGAAAGAATACGAGTACCCTACGTTTAGCATAGTAACTTATAATTAACTCTATCATTTCTCGTCCTCATTTAAGAGACTTAGCCTAATGTGTAGTTAAGGAATCAAAGCTAAGTGCTCAACACGCACGGTCGAGTCAAAAATTACTCTTATTCTCGCCATCGGAAAATCTACATTCGTGTCTTCAAACACTTATAAAACATGAGAAAAATTTTAAAATTTGGCCATTTTTAGCCTTATTTTGCAATAAAATGATAACAAAACGATAAACTTTGGAAAGCGTGAAGGTTTGGCAAGGCAAGTATCTATTCACCCCCCCATACTAAAGTTAAACATTGTCCTCAATGTTTCGAGTCTAGGGGTGCAAACACCCCCATACTAGAGACGTAGTCGAATGCCTAATCTAGCATGGAAAGGGTGTAACCAATAAATTAATAGCCGTTTATGAAGTGTGCTATAAACCTAAGGTTAGAACATAAAAGGATATATCATATGGATATTGGGAAAGGCCTCCAAAGCAAACGATCGAGTACTCCCATGAAACGAACACGAGAGGCTCCAATCTTGAAGATCATGATCTAAAAACCACAATGCACAAACAACCACGGAACAAAGGTTGGAAGGGCACAAATCCCCTCACATTACACTAATTAGAAAGCAATAATATGTACATGGATAAGCATGGGTCTCCCCCACGAGGCACCTTGTTTTTGATAACCGAGTCAAAAGATCGACTCGAATCCCCATAAATGTGATCATTTAGGGATAATCATTGTGTGGTCAATTTTTGGTGGGGCTTACATGATTAACAAGGCCCAAAAGTACATGGAGTACTTTAAAAACCCGATAAACGTATACCGGGGTCAAAGATAGCGTCTTCGTTTTCGGATGAAAGACGAAACAACGCCACTCCAACACAAACCCCAATGGGGTAGAAGAAAATAGGAGAGAAGAAATAGAAGGGTGGGACAATGGGTAAGTCTCTAAAAACATGAGCTACTCGAGGTAGACTCGCACCAATCAAATGAAAAGATTTTCCATTTATTGCATCGGTGGAAGACCGAGATTTCCCTATATAAGCAATTCCAGGATCAAATATCTCGTCCTCGGTGGAGAAAGGGGAGGGAACATAAGGGGCTTCCCCCACACTAAGTCCACACAAATCATCGTCAAAAGGGGAAGACGAGCTTGTAGTACTCAATAAACGCGGTGATGACGGAGTTAGAATTGTAGAAAAATCTTTTAAATTAAATTCAAAATCTTTTCCTTTTTCATCTTTAACACTCTCCTTGTGAAAACCCGATTTAATTATGTCAAAAATATTTGGTGTATCTAAAGCAATGTTAGTCACACTAAAAATTCTCACATTTTGAAATCTTTTTGGTTTAGGTGGTGGCAAGTTTTCAAATCTTTTGTCAACAAAGAAAACCTCCCCATCGGGATCAACGTATTCATCATCCGAAGATTCACTCGAGATTGGAATCATAGGCTTAACACTCTTAACCTCCACCGGCGGAGGGGACGGAACTTCATTTTTATCAACAACTCCTAAAACTCTATTGGAAATCTTTTTGCAAATGCTTTTGATAGGATTGACATTGTACAAAGATGTGATAGAATACACATGAGAAAGAGTGGAGTTTTGAGTTGCATTAATGACGAGTTCTTCCTCATTGAAACGAAGAGTGATTTTTCTTGCATGCACATCGATAAGTTCTCTCGAGGTATCCAAAAAAGATCGACCTAAAATTAACGGAACTTTAGGATCGATGGGAATATCAACAACAATAAAGTCTACAGGATAGTAGAACTTCCCAACTTTCACAAAGACGTCCTCGGCAACTCCACAAGCTAGAATCGTAGAATGATCAGCCATTTCGATTGACATTCTTGAAGGAGTGAGATTTGGAAGATTGAGCGATTTAAAAATCTCAAGAGGCATCAAATTAATACTAGCACCAAGATCGGCCAAGGCGTAGCATTCTTCCATGTCTTGGATAGCACATGGGATTAAAAACTTCCCAGGATCATCGACTTTTTGAGGTATGCGGCTTAGAAAAACCGATGGACAACTAGACGATTTTTGAAATTTCTCTTTGTTATTCAACATACTTTTGAAGTTCGCGGCAAATCGAGGCATCATGACTAAGGCGTCGGCAAAACTTATATTAAAATGCAAGTCACGAGACATTTTCATAAAAAGTTCAAATTGATAATTATTTCGTTCTTGTGCCTTTTCCTTGTCTCGTCTTGAAGGGTAGGGTAAAGGTGGTGTGGGTTGGGGCAAAGTAGGCATAGGCAACGGCCTTGGAATCTCGGGTTCCATGATTGGTGTAGGTTCAACCGTAGGTGTGGTTTGAGCGGTACTTCGTGGGCTTGTAATTTGCTCCTTTTCAACCACAACCTCAGGTTCTTTCTCTTTTTCCTTTTCCATAGAAGTACTTGGAAGAGAAATGGGTTCTTTGAAAGTTTTACCAATTCGAGTAGTAATAACCTTCAATTCTCCTTTCGGGTTCACGATGGTATCACTAGGAAGACCACCCGAAGAAGAGGGCTTACACATGATAGCTTCAAACATTTTAGCCATACAGTCTTCAAACTTAGATTGCCTAGCATCCGCTTTTAACAAATCTTGCTTAATCTCATGTTGTCCTTGCTCCATTTTTTGTTGATTTTGTTGGAGACGTGTGACATTTCCTTCCATTTTATTAGCATGAGTTTTAAGTTCATTAGCAAGTTCGTTTTTTAGCTCGTTTTTCAACTCGGATCTTAAGCTAACCATTTCACGTTGCATATTGTCAAACTTAGCATCATTAGACTTTGCATAATTCAAAAATTCTCCTTGAAGATTTTTGGTGTGATCGTTTTGAAAACCTTGGGCATTGTTTTGAAAATCACGGTTTTGGTTTTGGTTTGAAATTTGCCCATTTCCACTTTGGTAATTACCCTTGTTATAATTTCTTTGATTTCCTTGGTAATTTCCACCTTGGTTGTTGTTGCGATAATTATTAGCATTTTGATTTGGTGGAGCTTGATTTGAACGAGAACCTTGACCGATTTGGTTGTAAGTTCCCGTGGCTACAAAAGCATTCGAAGTGTTACCATCCGCGGTAATACACTCGGAAAGATCATGAGCTCCCCCACACGACAAACAACTTTTAGAAACCGCTTTAACCGAAGCGGAATTGGAAGCTTCTTGAGCCTTCCAATGGGACATAAGAGTCGAAAACCTATCGAAAAACCGATTTTCTTCATTAGCCTCATCTTGCAAAGCATTGATACTACGAGACGATGATGATCCCATTTTGGCAACACTCGGTGTGTGACGAGGGCTATAAACTTTAGACCTATTCTCAATTATGACCAAAGCTTCTTCAACCGTTTTACACAAAAAATTACCGCCCGCGGCGGCATTTAAATAATCTCTTTCATGATCGTTAAGTCCATTGTAAAACGTGTCGATTTGGTGTAAGTCGGAAAAACCGTGATGAGGACATTCATGTAACATCTCTTTAAACCTATTCCAAGCCGTAGAAAAACTTTCATTTGATTCTTGTGAAAATTTAGAAATTTCATTCTTCAAATGCGTAGTCTTAGAGGGCGGAAAAAATTGGTTCACGAACTTCGAAACGAGATCCTTCCACGTCAATATAGAATTGGGTGGCTCTTTCTCTAACCAAATTTTAGCGGGCCCCGCTAAGGAATACGGAAAAAGCATCATCTTAATCGAGTCATTCGAGACATCCTTAAATTTGCACGTGGCGGTAAGACGATTAAATTGGCGGATATGGTTGTGGGGATTGTCCTTCTCATCACCACGGAATTTGTTGTTTTGGATCATCGACAACAAACCCGTTTTCACCTCAAAATTCTCCGCAAGGATTGCGGGAATCACAATAGCTTCTCCATAACCCTCGGTGGGTGCTTGAAGTAACTCCATCATAGTTCGATTCGCCATGGTTGGTGCTTCTCGTACAATGGGTTCGTCAATAGGAGACTCCTCACTAGAATGAGTTGGAGTGGGAGTTTTGTTCTTGCGTCTACGTGCACGTTTTGCTTGATTACGAGTGAGAATAAACGTCACGTACAACGTGGAGACGAGCAAAGAAGATTCTTTTTGGTATTTTGTGTTCTTCAATTTTTTTTTTTTTGTGGTTTTTGATTGTATTAACTTTTTGGAATTTGGTGAAATGTATTAAGTAGACAAAAAGTCCACAAATCTCCTCCTCAATCAAATCTCTTGATTAAAAAGGCCTCAAGGAATGAAAACGATCACGTGGAGTGAACGCCTTCGATGACTTTAGAACGATGGTGGAACACCAAATCGTTCAAGAGGGTTTAATCAATAGAAACCAAGAAAATATATATGATATGTAATAATACTTTGGGCGGAAAAACCCTCGATTCACTCTCAAAATCAAATACGCATAAGCAAGCGGAGGAAACAAGGCGGGGCGAAGCACTTAAGAGCCTTTTTCCTTTAGGTCGTGAAATACAACCGCCTTATACCCACCTTATAGTTTGTATTATCAAGATTAAGCTTCACGAAAGTATTTATCTATTTTTGCCTTTTTCTTTGGTTTGAGATTCGGATACAATGATCGAGTGATGAAATCCCGAATCAAGGTTGTGATTTCTCACGTATTTGGAGTACTTGTGAATTTATTGTTCTACGTATACAATATAGTAATAATATTCACACAAAAACCGAAAAACGATAATACGTATTAGTAGAGTGCTACTAATACAATTACTATTATGGCTAATATAGAAAACAACAATTGTTCAATCAAAACACAACACGCCTCCCCGGCAGCGGCGCCAAAATGATAGTTGGGTATTTAGTGTACTTAGTTTTAGGAAAAACAAAGCAACTAAAAATATAGTGGTAAGCACGACGATTTAGGAAAACCGTGTGTGAATGACCCTAAAAGTGAGTTCGTTCTCTCGAGGAGGCACGTGTGTTGTGTAATGAATTGATTTGATTGATTTGTTTTTGATTATTAACAAGAAGAAAAGAGAAGAAAATGACGAAGACGAAAAAAATAAAAAATTAACAAAAACACTACTAGAAAGTTAAGACGTAGAAACGTAAAAACGACAAAAATTTAAAATTTTAACCTAAAAATTCCTAAAAATTACTAAAAATCCATAATAAAATTCTAAGAGTTTACAAAAAATCCAAACTTGCTAAAACATTTTAATTAATTTAATAATGACTTTTTAATGCTAATTAAAGCCCTAAAAATCACTTTTAAATATTAAAAAGCCCTAAACAAGATTTTATAGTTTGTAAACCTCAAAAATGACCTAACTAAGCTAAAAACTATTTTTAAAAATTTTAAAACCAAATTAAACTATTTTTAAACTCCTAAAAACTATTAAAATCTATTAAATCTTAAATTAATTCTAGAAAATAACTGAAAAGCCTAAAAATTAATTGGAAAGTGAAAAAGTTCCTATCTTAATGTCTATAACCTAGAAAAAATGAAAAAAAGTTAAAAATAAAACTTTGAATTTTTGTGAATAAAATAATATTAAAATATTATAAAAATAAAAAAAGTATTTAAATAAATTCTAAAAAATTCTCAAAAATCCTAAATAATCTAACTAAGAGAAAAATGCAAATAAAACTTCCTAAAACCTTTTTTATAATTTTATATTAAATTTTAAAGTTTAATAAAAAACCTAAAATAAAATAAAATTAAAAATAAGAGTTTTTGAAAAGTTAACTAAATGTAAACCTCAAAATACTTAAATAAAACTTAAAAATAATTTTTCCTAAAATTAAAAACTCTTTTTACTATTTTTTATCTATTTAATAAAAACCGGCTAAATAAAAATTAATAAAAAAGAAATAAATAATGGGAAAAATCCAAACCAATGCTAGATAAATCCTATTGACTAAGACAAACCTAAGAAAAATCAATGGGTGCAAAATAGCTTATAGAATAAGCTGGAAATGACAAAAAAAGCTACGGCTTTCTTATTAAAAAGCCCAAACAAAACAGGTTAAGTAACTTACACTTGCACCCTTGGTCAGTAAAAGACCCAAGGGCGAAGTGGTATGTAATGTGTGTTGTGAGTGTGAAGACAGGGGTTCGAGGTTGGATGAACCCTTTTTGTTCTTTTTTATTTTTTTTTTCTTTTTAAACTTTTAACACTCAAACCTGTGACACCTTTATGCTCAAAAACATAAACTCAAACCAATTTGCACAAGATTAAGCTAGATTCAATAGAAAAAATGTGACCAGTTGAGATTTTTTTTTTTGAAAACACAAGCAGGTGGTTTCTTCACTTGTGAATTATCAATCCAAGAGGGCTTGGATTTGCTTGTTTGTGGTGTTTGTTGATGGACAAAGGCACCCCTACACTCTTTGGAGTGTAGGGAGTCAAATAACACAGAAAACAAGCAGATTCTAGCACAATCAAGCCAAAAATTCACAAAAACGGGCACACAAGGGCAAATCAATGTTGCTGTAGTACTTTTAGGGGTCTGGTGGGGTTTGATGCTTCCTGCAAGCTCAAAACTGAGTTTGAATCTCCCAAATTTTGCATACAATTCCTCTACCTAGCATACAATCAATCTTCCATCCTTTTAAAACCTAACTCTAACAGGTTTACAAGCTTGGAAGGCAAGATTCACAAAAAACAAGCAAAGAAAATGAGACTTGGCAGATTTTTCTATATTTTCAACTTTTTATTCATGCAAATGCTCAAAACTTGTCCCAATCTAAACTAAATCTAACATGCAACCTAACACAACCCTATTGAATGTATTTAAACAAGTTTTAAACAATATTGATGACAATCAACCCTGCTTAATCCCTTATCCAAACACTCCTTTAAAAATCTGTTTTTACTTTTTTCAAACAAATCCTATCCTATTGTTATCCAAACTGACTCATTAGGCTCTAAACATGCATGATTAAACCTAAGAGCTCAAATCAAATAGCTTTACACACTGTTTAACACATAACTTGCAATTCATATAAAACACATAAAACTCCAATAGACTGAGAATGAAAAGGGTAAAAACTTTTTACCTCAGGGACTTACATCCAAGTCCCTTGTGGTTGAAAAACCACCTCCCATATACTCGGGTATATGCAGGCCTTAATCAACAACAAATCTCCACAACCTGTTTAAGAAAAATAAACAGAAAACAAGCAAATATCTCTATTTTGCTTTCTTTTTCTTTCTTAAAATCTTTTTTCACAAACTTTCAAACCTTTAAAAACACGTTTTAAAAACTCTCTCAATCTCAGAAAATCAAAAACAAAATCCACTTTCACTTTTTTTGATTCAAACTTTCTGAAATTAAAAATCTTTTTAAAACTCTTTTGAAAACTGAATATATCAAACACACAATATGTTTCACACTAGAAATTTGGAACTCAGCCTTAGCATTTTCACCACACACAAACTTTTTGAATCTAATACAAGGAATTACACTTGCTTATTTTAACAAACACCAACTTCATTAATTTAAAAAAGGAATTACAAGATGCAAAATGCTAAAACTGGAACAAGTGAATAGAGACACAGGCGTCTTCTATTTATACAATGAAAAGAATAATCTAGAATGCTCAAAACCCTAAACATTGAATTGCCTAAAGAGCCCTTGAAGTCTTTGACGAATTTTGGGTCAAAAATGATCCCATGTGATTGACAGCTTGGAATCTTGATCAGGAGCGTTGGATTGAACTTGGGGACCAAGTAGAAACATCCTAGACGTTAATGTGGTCAGGTTTGGGGTTTTGGGCGAAAGTGATGTTGCAGGGGAGGTACGGGGTGGGTCCCATAGGGCATGTGATTATGTTTTGTAAGGCTGGAAAAGGTGAGAGTGAGGGTAATTAAAGATCTGCACAAGATTAGCCAATAACCCTTTGTGGTTCTCTTGATTGTGACTGGGGGGAGATTAGGGTTTATGGGTTGATTAGTGAGTTTTAATCCAAAAAGGGGAAAGAACGATTTTAAAAAATTGTTATGGTGGGAAATAGGTTTGACTTGGGGGTTTGACCAGGGATTAAGTAATAAAACCGGGTTTTATTAATTCAGGGGATTGGGCTAAAGGGGTGTGTTGGGCTAAGGGGTATCAATTTCATTACCCATCCAAATTTGTTAACAGCCGCCAGTTTCAATTGCATAGCCAGTCCACACAGTTAATTCCTTTTCACCACAAGTCCAAAACCAAATTCCATTGTTAGTCCTTTTGTAACATTAGGCTAACTTTGCACTTTTGATCAATTTCCAAGGGCATATCTTGACATGTCTTCAAACTTTAGGGACCATACTTGTACAATTGACATTTGGAGGGTCAAATGTGACAAGTTCTTCAAAGATGAGGGGCAATTTTGCCAATTCTTCAAACTTGAGGGGTCTTTTTGCAAATTTCCAATTTTGAGCTTGGTTCATTGTGCGTCTTTGTTTCCCGTGTTCGTTTTTGAATGATTCTTGTGATCTTTTGCCATTTCCTCAATATCCGTACCTAAAAATACACAAGTAACAAACATGAGCATATATTTGGTAGTTTTGATGATATTTAATTGATTTTAAGCCCGATTTGGACGATGAGACCATGTATAAAAGCAGTCTCATCACTTATGCTTAAGCTTTAGGCTTGTGTTTCATACATCTTTGTATGATCTTTATTTTCTTGTATTTCTCTTCATGTTTTTCAACATGATTTTTCTATGGATCTTGTAGTTCTTATGTTCTTTCTTTTCTCTTATTTTGAGTCTTCTTTTATAGACTAGTAAGAATTAGGATTCTTCTTGGAGATTTACACTAGGTGTTTCTTGATATGTGATATCTAGATAGATAACTTGTTGTATGTTACATGCTTATATATCTTTTTATTTATGCATATGGTATTTGCTTAAATGCTTAGTTAATGAATGCATGGTTATTAAAAAGGTTTTATCTTTGTCAAGCAGTTCTGATATAATCTCTCTTAGATGTGTCTAACTCATGCATGCCCTTAAATGCTAAGTGCTAACATGTTTTACTTAGTCTTCTCATTTCAAGAAATCATGTTTCTTGCGTGTCATATGTGTTAATTGTGCACGTTCTCTACATTGGTTTATTGTAGACTTTATTAGGCTTATCTTTCTAGATAAGTCTCTAGATTATATTTAGCCTTGCGCATTAATCTATATGTTTATTGTTTTATTTCTTGTTTAGTTGTTCCTACATGCTCAAACCTATGTGTATTACATGTTTATGCTTACATGCTTATGCTTACTTGCGTATGCTTACATGCTTAATTCTATATGCTTAAACCTACTTGTGTTTAGGTCTAGGAGTGATGGAACTTTTTCCTTGATTGTACATGCTTATTTGAGATAGGTTTTACTTTGTTGAATGTTAAGTAAACCGCCATCTCCTTTTTGTTGAATATAGGCACTAACTACGATCTTTTCTTAACGTCAATCCTTATTCTATGATTACATTAAGCATTGCATGAATTTTCCTATGTGCTTACTTGATTATGTGTTAGATTTTATGCTAACTCTATCATGTCTTTTTAAACTTCTTTGAGTTTCTAATCTCGTTTTCTTTCAAGATTTCACTATCACCTACTAGGGTATAATATTCTTGAATTGTCTTGTGAAGTTATCTTTAATTCTTTGTTGAGAGTTGATTGTGGCTAAAATTTACAATTGATATGGTTGATTCCAACAATTCTAGATTTTTAACCCTTTGACATATTATCATTAGAATTGGTATGGATGTTTCTTTTCTATCTTTATTCCACCAATTATGGATTGAGCTTGTCAAAATCATCTCCTTGTACATTTTGTTTGGATTGATAGCATCGCGTGCACACTTCTTTCTTCATTGCTTGTCATTGTTTGTGCAAACGACTTGTTTATCGTCCTTGTTTTATTTTTCCTTCATAGTCATTCTTTCTCTCTTTTCGACTATGTGGAATTATTTTATTGTCCATGTCATACTCTCTTTAGTTTGGTATTCTTGCCAAGATATTAAATGGATATGTCCCCTCGACAATATTTTATTTTTTATAAATCGAACATCTCTTTTCTCTCTTAATCCTTTTTATATATTTTGGTGTCACCAAAATAAGTTGGGTTCTCTTTTCTATCTAATAGCCCACTTATTTTTCTTAACTTGTCAAACTTTGGAAACTTATAAAAAGTTAATATTATTTTTGCTTCATCTTGAGTCCCTTTCTCTGTACTCGAGTTGTTTAAGCTAATTTCTCTTGGGTGACTTTTTCTATATATGCTCTTGTCTATTAACTTTGTATTGTAGGACATCTAACCCTTCTTTGTAGCTTAGCAATATTCTTGCTTTGTTGGTGCCTCAAGCAAGGGGAAGCTCATATCAAGGGGAGAATTTTCAAGAGTTCAACTCATTACATTTGTGATCGTTCACTCACTTAAATTGCATTCATTGAACATCTTGCAAGTAATGAACTATGGGATCTCGAAGATTAGAATATTATTATGCATGGAGTTCGTTAACCTATGGTGATTGAAGACTTTACTAGGATGACGCAAGCTCAATATCTTTGGATAATGGGTCTACGGTTTAGATTCTCGTCTCTCAACCAACGACTACAAGGGACGACTAGCTTTTTGGATGCAAGCTCTCTCGAAGTTGATCCTCCTCTACTAGAAATGAAGACTACCTTTCGAATGCAAGCTCTCTTGATGTCAATTCTTCTCTTCCTATAATGAGGAGCAATCGGTATAATCTCCTCGTGTTTTGTTGATGCCAAACTTATGTATACTTCTCTTGACACCTCCAAGATCGCATTACGTAAAATGTTAAGGTACTCGTAATCACTCAAGAATACATTTGTATACTTCTCTTGACACCTCCAAGATCGCATTCGGCATGAATTACTCAAGGTATAAAAAAAACAAGTCATTAACGTTACTAAGTAATCAAGGATTAATATTTTCTTAAACTCACTTTTAAAGTGACAAAGTATTGTTTAAATAACTTTATTTTTAAGAAAATGTTTTATTAAAAAAATGGAAATTTGAATTTGGCATATTCCAAAGAATATTCCCTAAGGCATATTCTAAAGAATATTCTTAAATTTGAATTTAGGTTATTCCAAATGGTCTAAGAATATACCCTTGAGGTATAAACTTCAATAGATGACATTTCCCCACTAAAGGACAAAAATGCATGGACTCCAAGCCTGAGGTTCCTTAAAGGCACTCGAGGTTCGTTATTGATAAAGAACCGCGGGGACAATTAAGGAACCGCGGGTATTTATAGTCGTTGCTCTCTTGCCCTATAAATAGTGGATCATTTCTAGCTTTTCTTTTAAACCTTTTTGCATAGTTTCTTTTAAAACATCTTAAATCCTTGATTAGTTAGTTTAGCTTAATCTTGCTTAAGATGTGATTCTCTTCTCCAAACCTCTCATCCTCTCAAGTGCAAAGAGAAGAACACTTTCGTCACTATGAAGTGTTGGGTTCACAACATGATGAAGATCTCTCCTTCTAGATCAAGTCATGCCAATGGTTTTCCTACTTTTATATGTGAAAGATCCAAATTGTGGGTAAACTTAGATATGTTGTAAGGGTGGTAGATCCAAGTGATCGGTATCCGTGGATTAGGAGCTACAAGTGTAGATCGAAGTTGTGTATTACTTGGATATAGTGTTAGATTCATAGATCTAAGTTATGTGTATACTTAGATATATATGGTTTATGTGTTTAGGTCACAAAACACAAGGTTTGTTATGTTGGAACATTAAACATAACTAGTGCGAAGATTGGTGTAGATTGGTTCTACCTAAGATTAGAACTCGACATCTAGCCTTGTGTCGGAAAATGGTAAAGTAGGCAACGTGTGTAGATTGGTCCTACCTAAGATTTGGACTCGACATCTAGCTTAGTGTCAGAAATGTTGTAAGCAACGTGTATAGTTTTCTTCGCCTTGAAAGGAGCCGTGTTGACTAGTGAAGTAACTCTCGAGTTGAGTACACGAGGAGTGGAGTAGGGCGAAGAGGAGCTTCGTGACCGAACCACTATAAATCATCATTTCGGTACATACCTTTTACATTTATGTCCTTACTTCTATTGATGCATTTATATGTTGTATGTTGTGTGCATCTCATAATCTAAACATCTAAGTTGCGGAAAAGCTAAGGCTTAGTACGTGTGTGCTTAATGCTTAGATTCTGGCCAAGTGTGCATCCTTAGTCTAGACATCTTAGTTGTGGAAAAGCAAAGGCTTAGTACGTGGGTGCTTAGTGTTTAGACTATTTCTTGATATACTCTTGATTTGATGTGTTTGTGTGTTTATTTATTTTTAGACTTTATCTTTCAACAAACACCCTATCATATTAAGTCAAGCTTAATAATCAATTTGATACAAAGGACTATTAAGGTTTCAAATTAACAATCTTTCTACGTCCACTGTTGGCGGTTCTCTAAATGAACCCGCGGTTCTTTATTGATAAAGAACCGCGGTCACAATTAATGAACCGCGGTAAGTGATTAAACGAAAATATTTTGAAAATTAATAAAAAAACAATTCAACCCCCCCCCCCCCCCCCCCCCCCTTATAGTTTCTACAGGGTTGATGTAGTTGACCCGATTATTTAAGTGGGCCAAGTTCGAGTTGGGGTTTTCTTACCCATCAACCTGAACTAGGAATGGCAACAACACCCGAAGCCGATGGGAAAAACCAAAACCCGAACCGATTGGGTCGAGTTCAAAGTCAGGTTGACGGGTTTAGATGCGGGTTCGGGTTGGGATACGGGTTTGGGTTTGGGTTCGGGTTTCTGGCTTAAAGATTAATCATTATAAATCTAATCTTGTTGGAGTTAGAGTTCCGTGTGAAGAGGTTACTCGATTGTCTCAGCTAACTGGAGGCAATTCTATTCAACATTCCTTCCTTTATTTAGGAATCCCGGTGAGGCGCAACATGGCGGTTACAAAGAGTTGGGATCCCATTCTTGATAAGTTTTCCAAATGAGTATCAAAATGGAAGTTCTCTGTTCTTTCTATTGGCGGCAGAACTACCCTTGTGTCTTCGGTTTTGGGAGCTTTAGGAACAATACTATTTCTTTCTTTCTCCGATGCCGGCGCAATAGTACACAATAAACTGGAATCTCTTCGATCAAATTTTTTTTGGGGAAGTGACTCTAAAGGTAAAAAGATTCCGTGGATCTCTTGGAAATCAGTTCTTGCTCCGAAAACAAAAGGTGGGCTTGGTATTGGTAGTCTTTACTCCTTGAATAAGGCTCCCATCTAAACATGGCGTTGGCGTTTTTCAACAACCTGCATGCTCTATAGGTCCTCGTGATTAAAGCTATTCATGGTGATTGTGGAGAGGCTTCTTCCTGTTATAACCATGTGCGCAATCAAGGGGTTTGGGGGAGGATTATGAGAGCTATTAATATCTTGGACGAGAAAGGGATCACCCTTCACTCTTTTATTCAAAAAAAGGTTTGCAATGGCGCCTCTACTAAATTCTGGCATGATATCTAGTAAGGCGATATCCCTTTCAAAACTTTATTCCCTCGGCTCTTTCAGGTTGCTTTGAACAAAGATTTTATGATTAGCGACTGCTGGAACAATGGTTGGGACCTCTCCTGGTCTCGAACAATTACGAACGGATCGAATGCCCGTCGCCTTAATACTCTCCATAACCTACTGAAGACTCGCTCATTTTCTGAATATAAATACTCATGGACGTGGTCTCTAGGTATGCCATCCTTTTTAGTCAAAGGCACTCGGGTTCACATCGACAATTACACTCTTCCGGATGGGGGGTTGGTAACTAGATGGAATCGTTATCTCCCCAAGAAGATCAATATTTTCACTTGGAGATCTTTACGTAGATCGTCTTCCTTCTACATGTAATCTCAGTCATAAAGGGATCGAGTTGGACTCGCTCTTGTCCTATTTGTGACTCTAGCATCGAAACAACAAACCACTCCCTTTGATCATGTTCCCTTGCTACGTCTCTTTGGCACAAGATTTCTGTTTGGCTGGACATTACACGCCCTAGTCC
Organism: Glebionis coronaria; assembly: GCA_025667525.1. Classification (NCBI taxonomy): domain Eukaryota; kingdom Viridiplantae; phylum Streptophyta; class Magnoliopsida; order Asterales; family Asteraceae; genus Glebionis; species Glebionis coronaria. The sequence continues at coordinate 180,870,129 of CM046882.1, forward strand.
TACTAACATACATGATGTTTTTTCTTGGATTGACGACATGCATCTTTCATCAACTCAGAAATCCATAATGGACGCTATACGTGTAGTTGTTTTTTGGTCCTTGTGGCGTTTCCATAATGAAACGATCTTTGGCTCTTCTTCGCCTAAGCGTTGCATTTTATTTGATTCGGTAGTTGATTGTTCGTTTAGATGTTTTCCACTACAAACAAATCATGTAATGTATCTTAGAACAATTGGATCAAAACCCTCTTAGGGTTTCCATCTTGTAAATTTCTAGCTCCTTGCTAGATTAATAAAATTTACTGTTAAAAAAAACTTGTTAGAGCAATAGCAAATGCGTTATCTCGTTTAACCCGAGTCATCTCCAATTTCCCTTTTTCCAATTGGATCTTTCTCCTTCAAAAACACCAAGCCAAGATATCACAACGCCGAATCTACAAATCCTACCAAATCTCCACATTTGAAGATCATGTCCGTCTTTTTGTTTTAACTAGCTTCGTGAACACGTTCACAATTGCATCCAATGGAGCTTCAAATCCTTATAAATATAAATAATTTGCGAGTGTGATGTTATCAGCGTTCAAAACATCCATAGTTTTTTTGGGTATCCAGGATTTTCGACCTCGTTGTCGACTAATACTTGTAAACACCCTGTGCAAGCGGGGACAGTTGCACAGGGCCCCAAATCTATAAAGCCTCTGGTTTATACATTATCTTCCTTAACTTACATGTTTTCGCTGATGATTTTGTTAAATATATTATAGTATATATAACTGAGGCTCATATTACCAAATTAAAAGAAGATGTCAAAAGTCGCTCAATAAAACAAAAAAGAAGACAAAACTTAGTTCACTACACAAAAAGAGAAGCTGAACAAAATCTGTTGAAGGCCTTTTTTTATCAAACACAATGGTGCTTCCGCATGTAATTTAAGCCGTGGAAACCATATAGCAATGTTGCGTGATCACATAAAAAAGCAAGATAAATAAGACAATCTAATGGCAATCGCAAGTTTGAGAATGAAACATTTATCATTCTTTGTTTGTCCGTGAAAACTTGGTCGCATTGTTTGATATAAACAGTTGTGTTCGTGTTGTATGGGGCCTCCTTTAAGGGTGTTGTACAGGGCCTCCGAAATCAATGGGACGGCCTACAACTAATCCACTTGGTTTTAACCCATCGACACATAAATTCAAACAATGTATCGCCCTCTATTTTAAGGAAGTCAGTGTGACCACTTTAAGGTTATTTACGAAACACATTTTATTAACCATATAAAATCCATCCAAATATAAAAATATACTTAAATGGATATATGAATGCACAAAACACATTTCATTAACCATATTTTGCTCAAAATCATCGAGAATACGTGTTCATAAGTGCTATTCATAGGAGAACGGAAAATTGCACTATAATGTGCCGAACTATACAAGAATTCTATTGTATGTATTGAGCTTTAGTGGGTGTTTGGATGTGCTTATTGAAAACAAATTATTCATTTTGAAAACTCCATTTTGAAAAATAATCATTTTGAAAACTCCATTTTAAAAAATACTGTTTGGATTTGATATTCCAGTTTGAAATCCCAATAATCAAATAATCAATTTTTTGAGTGTATTTAAGGTTAGGTTTAAGATTGTAGTTCATGCCAAATTTTGGAGTTGAGCTATTTCATAAGAAATAATTATGGGCTTGAATTTTAAGATTTTAAATTGTTGTTACACAAGATCCAGAGATTGGCATCTACTTGGGCTAGTATTTGAATTGTATTTGGGCTGTGAGTAAGGATGTTCATTGTTTTGGGTAATAGTTGAATAAATTAAAAGTCATAATTAAACTAAATCTAAAATATTTTATTTTTTTGGTAAAAGGGTTTTAGAATGGCTCTGTAAAATAAAAAATCTAAAATAATTGAAATGTAGTTGTTACCAAACTTATTATACTTTAATATATATTAAAAATATAAACTATATATACAATCATAAAAAACAAACATTATTACATTATTTAGATTCAAATTTTATGATCATTTCTTTTAATAGCAGTCAGATTCAGACTTAAAACATATTAATGAAACAAACACCACCTTAGACATTTTTAAATATTAAGAGTTTAATTATATTGAAGTTATTTTGATCTTATTCGAATGACATTACAATATAAAAGACATTTATTTACTAAAATTTTGCATACTAATAACATAAACAAATATTTAAATTATTATAATTTTTCTTTATTAAAACATATTAAATATAAAAGTAGGCAAAAGAAATACATTAGCTTTTGCTTACTAAATAAAAAACATTAAAGTTTTACTTTTTTACTTACTAAACATTAAGTAGTAATATATTTTTAGTGATCCTTTTTATCACTTACTCTTTTTAGTAAAAATTGATAAAATAATTTTTAGTTACTTTTTTAGTAGAAATTGATAAGTATATAATTTTAATGATTCTTTTATTATTTTTTATTTTTTATTAAATTTAGTTAGCAAATGTTGTATTGTAAACTAAATATTGTAAAATTTGAACATTCCACAGACGTTAAATTAAGATTGTATTTGTTAATTCTTGTCATTGCTAAATAAGTTGAAACCAAAAGCAAATGCCTTGAAGCATTTAATAGTTTGTGCCTACACTTGTATGTTAACAAAATGCTTGCACAAGTTTTTTAGCTAGCATTTTGATGTCCATTTTGTGCAATTCTATTTGTTAGGGAGTTAAGATCAATGTAGACTAATAATCCAATGTTTTAAACTCGGGTTTTGAATCGATCCGGTCAAGTCACCGGGTCATAGAGTCACCGGTTCAATCGGTTGGACTGTCGGGTCGACTCGGTTTTCAATTAAAAAACTTTATTTATATATTCTCAATATTAATATTAATATATATATATATATATATATATATATATATATATATATATATATATATATATATATATATATATATATATATATATATATATATATATATATATATATATATATATATATATATATATATATATCTATATATATATATGTATATATATATATATATATATATATATATATATATATATATATATATATATATATATATATATATATATATATATATATATATATATATATATATATATATATATATATATATATATATATATATATATATATATATATAAATCATGAATATTTCATATATTCAGCCTAAACACCATTTACTAACAAATATAACACGAAAAAACAAAGTTATGTTACAAATAAGTATAATTATATCACGAAAAAACGAAAAACAAAAAAAAAACAAAAAAATCGAAAAAAATCAAAACCCGGTCGGGTCGCCATGAATCGGGTCAACCCAGGTCGCTTCAAACCCGGCGGGTCACACCGGATTTCCAAAATGTAAGACCCGGGTCGATTTGACCCATTTTTTCGGCCAGAACCGGTCCAACCGGCCGGGTCGACCCCGGTTTCAAAACATTGTAATAATCTATTATACACCAAATTAATTAATCATGTTCATCTATTAAAAAAAAGATTGAGATGTCTAAAATGTATGTTTAATTTTGTACCTAATCTATGTGTAATAAGCTTATCGGATTATGAAGATATAGGCCCAATTGATGCAACCAATGATTTTTTGCCACACATTTTTAGGCATAGAGTTAGGCATGATTTTTAGGCATGCCAATCATTTCTCTTTTAAAAAGTCTGTTGTCCCATATATTTAGATGATATAACACGAATTTAAGAAAGAAAATAGATGAAGAAGATGAATTCTAGAGAGAGAAATTAAAGAGAGAAAAGAGAGAGAAATGGTTAAAACTAGGTGATATTAGATTAAGAGAAGTGAGAATCAAATGAACCAACACCTTTCCTAACATGCTAGGAAGGCTATATATAGTTCACCCACATGCGGGCTTCTTTATGGACTATATTGTTTGGGCCGGGCTTTCCTTTTGGGCTTTAGTTACTTATAAATGAACTTTAGCCTAAACTTAAGCCCGTATAACACGACTAATATACTACCTTTTACAACGTTCTAAAATACGATACATAATAAACATATGACCGATCATTCTTGTTTGACTAGATATTTTGAGGCTAACAATCTCCCCCAATGAGAGGTCATAAACCTTGGTCATTTAGGAAATTTGTAGAGATTACTAATCTCGCCATAAATGAGTCTTGAACGTGTAATCGTAGTCTTGTTCCTTAATGTTGTGATCTTTGAGCCTTTGTCGTTGTCTTTCGACTTTGTCTTTAAGTTTGAGATCTTCAAATCATCCTTGACTTGTCTTTGTCATCTTCCGATCTTGTGTCTTCATCCACATGCTCACACTATTAATTGTCAAATATGTCTTTAGGCATGAGAATGTGGTTTTGAATCTTTGACTTTGCTGAGTACATCGTGACACCACCTTCTTGAGACAAAACATAGACACGTAATGAATGGCTTTGACATTCTTCCTAAATAGGTAGCGTTTTACCTCCGGTCGGTGAAGACCGTTATACGATATTAAATACCGTACCTGTGATAGGTAGATTTAGTTAAGAATCTCATTGACAGGTTTTTGCGGCTGTACTAGCCGTTCTCTTTACTCGACCGTCTCAAAGCAAGACTGCGAACATAAAGAGTGAATCAATTGGATAGATATCCGCTTGACCAAAGTCGTCAATTCAAATTCCTGGAACAAGTGTGATTCGTAAAGAATCTTACCATTGTTGCTTTCTAGTTGACACAAGCTTGATTCTTAAGAATCTCACAAGTCACCTACCGTAGCGCTCTTTGATGTTGACGCTAGAAGGATTTCCATTCGTCAATGTGAATATTAATGAATATCACTATGAATGTTCTGGCAAGACCATAAAGATATTACGTAGAAACCTGAAACGAGTTTGAATCAATTTAGAATCAAACCACTGTTGCTTTTTAGTTTTACACATGTTCAATTCATAAAGAATCTTGCATATGACCTACCGCAGTGTTGTTTGATGTTAACACTAGAAGGATTTCCACTCATCATTTTGAATACTAAGTAGTATTACTCTGAGTGTTCTAGCAATATCGCAAGGATATAGCGTAGGACTCTCTTGATCTTCATCCGTGTGTCCTAACGAGATTTGATTGATCTCTTAGCTCTAGACTCGATTTGTGCACTTTTAGTGGTCGGAGGCTGGAGAAGATGCCACCTATTCAATATCAACTGTCTCGAAGTGAGAAAGTAAATATAAGTCATGTTGTTCTCTGTGACAATAAAACAAACTTCTTTTGAGAGAAGCCTGAGTAGCTAGGAAAGGGTTGTGCATACATCACTGGGTCCATGATGAGTTTGTCTTCATGATGAGTTGACCCGGTTTCTGCCTAAGTTGTATGGAGGGCTTCTTTCTTTACACCCTTTATCCTTACATTTCTTTTTCATTCTTCAACCCATTCAATGCTTACCAAGACATTCTTCAACCCATTCAATGTATGATCCAACTAGCACCTTGTTGTGATTGTTCCAGTGCTTGCATCAGTACTTGGTCGGCATTCAGTTACGTTCTCATTCTACTCCATCTTTCCTAAGGACTTCTAATAATCTATTGGGTTGTCCCTGGGAAGATCCCTCCGGTTCTGGTTGGATCATAGGACTTAAACCTAACCACCCTTTTGACACCAATAATGTCGTGGATTAAAGATGTTGTGGATATTTGATCGTAACCATAAAAACCACTTTAAATTCTAACAAAGTGTTTGAAAAATCATTTAACACCTTGCTAGTTTTGTCGTTTCAGAAAATCTCCCCCTTCACATGTGCATTGATAATCGTAAGTGTTTCGCACATGTAGGTAAGAGTTAAAGTGCAAGAGACTTGCAAAATAGATCATATTTTAATCACATTTCTCCCCTATCTCTAATATATAAAATCTTTTGATATTAGAGATACCAAATTTGATTAAAATATATTTTGAAAAATAGTCTTGAAATATTCAGGAGAAAGATGTGTTAATCTTTTGCATGAAGTTGAATTGCTCCCCCTCAAAAATTGATCCAATTGAATTGTCATTGTGAGGATATGATCCACATTTCGCTTTTTGAGGATAGGAGTTGTTAAACACACAATTTTTGAAAGATTTTAAATAATCATTGAAAAACTCTTGAAAAAATTGTGTTCAACGCTTTTTGAAAAAATCCTATTTCTTTTTGTTGAAGAGGTTTTTCTAAAGCATAACCTTGAGTTCATAGACTTTGAATGTCTTAACAAATCCACTCAAGTGTAAGAAGATTTCTCTTCTTTTGCTAACGGTAAGAGTACGAAATTGTACACTCCCCCGTGAATATAGATCCGGGTTGCAATCTGAAAGTGATCACAAGCCATTGTGTTGAGTTCAAAACGTTGAATGTTTTGTGACTAGCTCAACCCATAATAGATTGCTCTACCCGTTGTTTGGAAATATTGTCCAAAATAGACAATTTCCTTTATTAAAAGAAGAAATGACATGTTTTGAAAAATATTTACAACTTTCATTCGAGCTTTATGTACACACCCGTGTCGTTATTGAGCGACATTTCTAGGCACGTCTATATTATCGATACTGAAAGACATGTCGAGAAGAATATTTTTGTATTTTGAAAGATTTTTAATTTTGTGTTTTGTTTTTATATGTTTTATATTTTTATATTTTGCTTTTTCAAAGATATTTACAGGTTGATGTTTGATAGATAAATCAAGCAGGCACCTTTGCCAGTATCTCCAGGTCCGCTGGAGTCAAACATCTCATACCAATTTTCCTAACAAGGTACTCAAACCTATCTTTCGACAGAGCTTTCGTAAACAATTCGGCTAATTGGTAATCCGTGCCAACAAAGTATAGTTCAACGATACCTCTTTCAACTTGTTCCTTTATGAAGTGGTATCTGACATCAATGTGCTTCGTGCGAGAATGCTGTACCAGATTGCAGGAGATGGCTATGGCTGACTTTGAGTCACAGTACATATGTACTTTATCAAAGTGGAAACCATAATCCGTGAGTTGTGTTCTCATCCAAAGAACTTGAGCATAACACGCAGATAGAGACACATACACCGCTTCGGTTGATGAAAGTGACGTGCAATCCTGCTTCTTGGAAGACCATCCCACAAGCTTATCTTGACCTAGAAATTGTGCATCACCAGAAGGACATTTTCGAGTATTAAGACACCCTGCATGATCAGAATCTGAATAGGCCGTTAGAAAGAAACCGGTTTCCCTCGGGTACCAGAGTCCCAAATGAATGGTATTCTTAAGGTACCAAAAGATCCATTTAACCTCCTTGAGGTGCTTTTCAGTGGTTCGTGCTTGATATCGTGCACAATAACACGTAACATGTGAAATATCAGGTCTGCTTGCTGTCAAGTACATGAGGGAACCAATCATGGAACAATATCTCGTTTGATCGATGGCATTTCCCTCCAAGTCAGCATCTAGCGATGTGGTTGATAATGGTGTCCCAACGGGGTCACATGAAGTCATACCATGCTTTTTGATTATCTTTTGACAATACTTAGCTTGGTTTATAAAGATACCACTTGGGGATTGGTGAACTTGAATTCCAAGAAAGAATTTTAGTTCGCCCATCATTGACATTTCAAATTTGTTGTGCATTACTTTTTCAAACCATTTTGAACGTTTTGGGTTTGTAGACCCGAAAATAATGTCATCAACATAAATCTGCACAAGCAAAATGTCATCCCCATATTTATAAGTGAACAAAGTTAGATCAATGGAACCTTTTGAGAAACCTTTAGATACCAGAAATTTCGAGAGATCATCGTACCACGCCCTGGGAGCTTGCTTGAGTCCATAAAGTGATTTGTGGAGACGATACACCTTGTCAAGATAATGAGGATTAACGAATCCTTCCGGCTGCGTGACATAGACTTCTTCCATCAAAGGACCGTTAAGAAATGCCGTCTTTACGTCTATTTGATAGACAGTGAATCCCTTATGTGCAGCATATGCAAGGAAAATCCTGACCGCTTCCATACGAGCAACTGGTGCAAATGATTCGTCAAAATCAATCCCTCTTTCTGGCCATACCCCTTAGCCACTAGCCTAGATTTGTTCTTGATGATCGTATTTTCTTCATCCATATTGTTTTTACAGATCCAACGAAGATTTAAAGGAATCACATCGTATGGTCTGTCAACAAGTTCCCAGACTTTAAGTCTTTCAAATTGTTGAAGTTCATCCGTCATCGATTCGATCCAAGCATGATCAGCCATGGCTTCTCTGATGTTTTTCGGTTCAGCATTACTCACGGCGAGTGTGAACATACAAACATCGCCATCGGTGGCTAGTTGTCGTCTTGTATAAACAGGCTGTGAAGGGTTTCCAATTACCTGAACCAAAGGATGTTCTCGGGTCCAATGATGTGTTGAAGGATGTCGTTGGTAGAACGTATGCATATTTGACGGATCAACATGACGAGTAGAAGATTCTCCAGTTTCATGTACCGGTGTACCGAATGGGTTGTGAAAATCGTCATCGTCAGATAATGCACCGTCTGCTTGATTTGTGTTCTCTGGAGCAATGACAGTAGTTGTGGATGTTGTAGGATCGATTGTTGAAGTGATATTCTGAGGAGGTAAATCTGCAGCAACCCGTGATGAAGTAGATGAAGTTGTATCCTTTTGTTGATGATTATCGGTATCATCATTCGTATCATGAGTGACAGCGGAAGAATTTGATACAACATGTTTCTCCCCCGTGAAATGTTCATCAAACATTGGTCCATATAACATTTCCAACTCTTCAAGTGTCGTGTCCACTATCATATCTGCTCTAGGAACATGTTCAAGAACCAGCTTTGAACTTGACGGTTCATTGTTGTGGTCCTGAGTTTCGAGTTCCGTGCGGTTGTGAACGGAAGTCGTTTGTCGTTGTGGATCGGGACTTAAACTGCTTTGTTCTGGTGCCATTTCTTGCAATTCATCAAATCTGATATGAATAGTCTCGACTATCAATTTTGTTCTCTTGTTGTACACTCTGTATCCCTTAGACTGAGTTGCATATCCCACTAAAATGCATGCATCACCTTTCTCTTTCATCTTGTCAAGATTTTCACCATCTCGAATTATGTAACACGTACATCCAAAAACATGAAGGTGTTTGAGAGAAGGTTTGCGATCATTAATTTTGTGATATGGTGTCTTTTCGTGTCTAGGAATAATTAAGGATCGGTTTTGTGTGTAGCATGCGGTTGATACGGCTTCGGCCCAAAATAATATTGGTAGTTTTGAAGCAGATAATAATGTTCGAGCAGCCTCAACTAAAGTACGGTTTCGTCTTTCAACAACACCGTTTTGTTCAGGTGTTCTAGCAATAGATGTTTCGTGTTCAATTCCTTCGGCTTCAAAATAATTATTCAGAGTTGAATTCAAGAATTATGTGCCTCTGTCAGTACGTACCACTTTTACTTGAGCTTGAAGACCACGTTGTATCAGCTTAAGGAAGTTAATGAGAATCTCAGGTGTTTCATCCTTGGACCGTAAGAAGAGGGTCCACGTGTACCTTGAGTAGTCATCGACAATTACCATAACATATTTCTTCCCATTGATGGTTTGAACACGCATTAGGCCACACAGATATATATGAAGAAGATCTAACCGTCCTTTAGAGCTTGGTGTAGTCTTTGTCTTAAAACTACTCTGCTTAGCTTTACAAAGCTCACAAGAGGAACAAAGATGCTCTTTGATGAATTTCAAGTTAGGAAGGCCTCTCACAATATCTTTCTTGGAAAGCAAGTTGGTATCAAAGTTAAGATGAGATAAACGTTGATGCCATAACCAAGCTTGGGTCGTTGAAGCTTTAGCCATGAAACAGATTCGAGTTGAAGATGTGGAGTCTTGTAGTGAAATAGTGTAGAGATCAGTACCCCGTGTTCCGGTAAATAAGTCATTCCCATCATAATCACGAACAAAACATGTCTTCTTTCTAAAAGTAACCTCCAAATCCGCATCACAGAATTGACCAAACGAGAAAAGATTATGATTGAGCCCTTCGACGTAGTAAACCCTTTTGATTGTGATATTCCCCTGAACCAAGTCTCCATATCCTAGGATCGGTGCAAATTGATCATTTCCGAATCGGACCGTACCCAGGAACTTCTCCACGAAGTTAATTAGAAGCTTGAGATTCCCCGTCATGTGCTTCGTGCATCCGGAGTCCAGTATGAAGAGAATTATTTCGATCACCTGCATAAGAATTAGAACACGATGGAGCATTTGCTAAATTAGAATCCATGTTAGTTGTGATTTCCGATTCATTAGTTTCCCTAGTTTCATCACTTAGAGGCACACTAACGCACGTAGTCACATTTTCTGTCCTAACCTTAGGCATCCATTTATATCCTGGAGGACATTGATTAGCAAACCACCATTTCCAAGACTTGCTAGCAGACTCATATAATTCCCTAATTCTGCTTCTAGGGTTCTTAGTGGTGGATTCTGATGCAATACTTTTCTCAGGGGGCTTGCACCAGAATGGTTCACTTTGCGTTTGGGTTTTCTAGCACTAATAGGCATCGCAGTTTGCTTCTTAGTTCTAGTATCTACGCCCTTGACATTATTCGAAACACACATAGCATGATTAGCATTGGCACACTTTCCACATTTCACACAAACAAACTTAACATTCAAAGCATTCAAAGGCGAATCATTCAAATCGTCATTACACGCGAATACAGATGTTTTATTCTTTGAAAAATTGAAAATCCTAGGGTGGTCTTCTACTTCCTTCATCTTCCCTTGACTTTTGTTTTGCCAAACCTTTTCATTCATGTGAGTTCTCTTAAGCTGGGTCCGGCTAACACTAGCAGTGGGGACTACTCCTGTAGTAAAAGACACACGTCTATTAGTGTTTCTAGAAGTCTGAGGTGATTGACTTTCTTTGTTTTGTGTGGGTTTAGTGGCCAATCTATACATCCCTGGTTTAATAACATTATTTTTCTTAGTACTTTGTGATCGAATATGTGTTTTGGAAGTGTTTGTGGTAACATATCCTTCCCATCCGTCTTGGGGGCAAACGCAGGTTTTACAAATGCAGAATTAGAGAAAACAGATGGTTTTCCCAAGACAGAGGTCTAGTCACTTTTTGCGCATTGGGTTGTCTTACAACAGGTTTCTTAACACTAGGTTCCACAATTTTCCCACCCATCTTAGCAACGAGTTTCTTCAACTCAGCTATCGCTAGTTCCCTATCTTGTAACTGAGCTTTCAACCCTTTAATTTCCAAATTCTGTTCATTCATTTCTCGAAACGTTTTGGAAAGTTTTTCTTGCAAGTTATTATCATGTGGAAAACTACCAACGTCTTTTTGCAAAGCAAGTTCAAGAGAATGACAATGTTTTTGAAGGAAATCAGTTTTGTGTTGAAGTAACTCAAAATCCTTTTTATCAACATTTTCTTTATGTTTCGAAAGCTCAAGTTCAAGACGCTCACATTCTTTGATTTTATCAAGATATTTGCATGAAACATCAGAATATTCATCGATATCACCCCAAGATTGAAGAGTAACACACAAAATATCTTTCGAGAGACATTCTTCTAAGAGTAGATCATATTCGTTTGAAAAATCTGATTTGTCATTTTGAAGTTCATCAATTTCTTTTTCAAGAGACTTAACATATTTCAAATCATCAAACATTTCAGACCGAATCAAGTTTTCAATCTCAAGAACATGTTCTTTTATTATCTTCGTATTTGGTATTTGAAGTTCTTTCACAAGCACAGTTATGTCGTGAGGAATCTTGGTTTTCCACTTATCCTTTTGACGTTTTTCCCAATCGCTTTCGACAATGGATTGAACATTTTCAATATGTGTTTAAGAAAACTAAGTGTTTTTCTACTTTTGCTTTTAGAAGCATCTAGAGGCAAATAGTTAATATATTTAAAAACATTAGTTTTCCTCTTAGCGGCAAACACTTTCTTCCATTGAATTCTTCGTTGTTTGCATTCTAAAAAAAATTCCTCACGAGACTTCTGTTTTTGTGGAGTGAAGAGACCATAAAGACTGTTTCGATAAGCATAGTTATATGGTTTCACGAAATCATTATTGACCGGTGATCTACTCTCCTCTTCCCAAAGGGACTTCTCTTCACTACCGAGGTTAGCTACTGGGCAGTCATTATCAGTCCATTCGGACTCCTCAAGATATAAGTGAGGGTTAGCAGCTTGAGCTTTTTCGAGATACTTGGGGGTGGCAAAGCTAGGTTGACCCTTGAAAAATGACGGAGGTGCTATCATTCTAACAGTTTGAATAGAGTCATGCGTTTTATAAACAACTTTTTTCAAAAAATTGACTTGTTCTTCGAGATCCTTTACTTTTTCAGTATCTTTGCTTTGTCTATTTTTGATATCTTGTTTTATTGTTTCAACCTCTTGTTTCTTTTCGTCGAGAATTTTAGCAGAATCGTTGGTATTCATAGAAAGCCTCTGTTCAAGTTCATTAATTTTTGTTGTGGCAAGGTACGTTTTTTGACGTTCATCACTTAATAAGACATTAAATTGACGTTTTTCTTTAGTTAACAAAGCAAGAGCTTCGTTGTATTTATTTTCAAACTCGTCCTTTTTAACGTTGATGACACGACTTTTGTATCCCTCAAGCTCAGTTTTGAAGAAGCTCAGCCCTATAACTATCAATAGTCTCACTAGATTTTATAAGAGCGCTGCGTTTGCCTTCTTTAATTGCTTTTTACTCATTCTATTTTCATTGACATCTTTTTGTAAACTAGCAATTAAATTAGCAAGCACGACATGCTCCTCGTCATCATACTCTTTTGCATGTTGATCATCCTCAAACTCATTATTGCACATGTCTGATGAATCGGGTGTGGTATTGCTATCAACAGTTTCCATCATACACGTGTCAGTAATTGTTGTTGGAAGATCACTATGCTCATGTGTATCACCAAACACATTATATTCATCATCATGTTGTACCTTATCAATTGGATCGGTATCAAAGATAGGACCATTGTCATCTTCAGTGACGTTAAGGATCTCATGAATCTTTGCCATGTATGAATAATGTGCCTCGAGTTCTTGGTCGGAGAGTTCATCGTCTGTGTCGTCAAGCATTTCTCCTTCCTCAGCTGATAACTTGATTCTAGCTTCCATTTTCTTGCACAGCAGCATCTTTTCCTTATGATAACCATAATCTTTAACCCTCTTTGGCTGCCTGCATTCCCTAGCCAAATGCCCAAAACCTCTGTAGTTAAAACACTGAATCCCACTTTGTTGCACAACTTGAGTACCAACAGTTTCCCTATTTCCAACAATAGTAGCCACCCTCTGATTATCATACTTAGGTTGTCGATCATACTTTGGAGGACTCTCAGCACGTCTTCGTGTGTCATACCTTGGAGGACTCTGTGCATGGGTGTTCCTCGGGTTTGAAGATGTTCGAAGGTTGTTGTTGGTGGGTTTGTAGATTTTCTTATATTGCTTCATAATAAAAAACATTTGTTGCTTGAATTCCCTATCCTTTTGAGCTACTTCTTCATCACTGTCTTCTTCGGATGATTGGTCATGTGTGAATGATGGTGCTCTTGCAACTTATTTGCCTCGGGATCGTGTTGGAGTATGTGACTTGGAAACAGTGGATGATCGTGGTGATGATGATTGAGTAGAGTAGGTCTTTGAAGTACGAGGGTGATAATTTGGGTAATGTTGAGTGGTAGACACCAAAGCAAGTGGATTGGAAACCTTTGCAACACGTTCAGCTCGAAGTTCATTTGCCTCATTTTGAAATTGTTTCAAAATGTCAAAAAGCTTGTGATATGACACTTCGTCTAACATTTTTTGTTGTTTCACCAAGGTGACAAACCGTGTCCACTCTGGTTGAAGTTGCTGTAGAAATTGGACATTGACTTGCATGGTGGAAACTTGCAAGTTGTTTCGGGTCATATCATTCATCATCTTGTAGAATCGGGAGTAATAAGAATCAGTTGATTCCCCATCCTTTGATGTAAACTTGCCAAAGTTCCAAAACATCTTAGTTTTCACATCTTGTTTGTTAAGTGATTCACCTTGTTGCAATCTTTCAATACCCGTCCACATTTCTTGAGCAGTAGGGCATGCATCAACCGTGGAATAAATATCATCTCCAATTCCACTGAGAATTAAGTAGATTGATTCCTTCTCTGCATCAAACCAAGCACGGTTCTCTGGTGTGAGGTCGTTCCTCTTTTCATCACGTTCATAAGCCGGTTGTTCTTTAGTAGTGTCTGTGGCTGGTACTCTAGGAACTTGAATCCTTGAGATATTATAGGGTCCTTCCAAAATACATGGCCTTAAAGCATCATCGTTAGGTTTTGTGTCAAGATAACGTAGAAACGGGATTGCCATTGATCATATCGATCCGACACAAGCATTGGTGGTCTTTCTTTGTTACCCGCCACCATTATGTTGTTGTTCGTCACACGATATTCGGTAGTAGAATCCATCTCAATATTCTCTGAAATGATGAAGTGAATATGGATCTTAAGTAGATTTGTTGTGATTGTTGTTGTGGTTAAAATTCCGAAAATTGCAATTTTTCTTCAGTCCGACAATAAATTCCCCAGTCCGACAAAACGGTAGACCAAAAAATTTTGTAATCGCCAAATTTTGAAATCCAGCTAGAAATGTCCTAAAACAAGTATGGAAAAAATTTGAATTTACTTGACGGAAATGATGTTCCGAAACTAGTCTAGATGGTGGCTAAGTCTAAAAATTACTCGAACAAAATTTAGCTAAACATGTCATCGGAATGTCCATCGGAATGTCCATCGGAATGTGCCATCGGAATGTTGTTGGATTGTTGTCGGAATGTAGGCTGTCGGAATATTGTATCGGAATGCTATCGGAATGATCTGTCGGAATACCTATCGAAATACAATCTGTCGGAATATGACCTGTCGCAATAACCTTTCTATCGCAATGATCCTTGTCGCAATGACCCTTCTATCGCAATGTTCCTGTCGCAATGACCTTTCTATCGCAATGTTCTATCGGAATATCTATCTGAATGTTCACTCTATCGCAATATGGCAAATGAAATTTTGACAGAGTAACGTTTCAATGTGCCTTAATTACGTCACAATCCACGATCGCAATGTACGATCGCAATGTACGTCAGAATAATGGGTATCACAATAACTGATCGCAAAGTAAGACCCTAGGGTTATTGCGATCAAACAGTCCTTTCTTGTACTTTCCGATGGAAACTCTTTGGCAATGGAGGAATAAATTTCACAACTTTGAGCAAGAAATTCGTGTTGTTAACCAAACCAAAATACCCAAATCACTACTACAACTATAGAGAAGATTTGTAGCAAGATTTAGAACACGAAAAGCACAAAAAATCTTGAATTCGTAGATGAAATAAGGATTAAATCAACGAATCAAATGAAAACACAACAACCAATCACAAAACTACCCCATGACGATTGATAACAATTTTTGTCCCATATATTTAGATGATATAACACGAATTTAAGAAAGAAAATAGATGAAGGAGATGAATTTAGAGAGAGATATTAGAGAGAGAAAAGAGAGAAAAATGGTTGGAACTAGGCGATATTAGATTAAGAGAAGTGAGAATCAAATGAACCAACACCCTTCCTAACATGCTAGGAAGGATATATATAGTCCACCCACATGCGTGCTTCTTTATGGACTATATTGTTTGAACGGGCTTTCCTTTTGGGCTTTAGTTACTTATGAATGAACTTTAGCCTAAAGTTAAGCCCGTATAACACGACTAATATACTACCTATTACAACGTTCTAAAATACGATACATAATAAAAATATGACCGATAATTCTTGTTTGACTCAATATTTTGAGGCTAACAAAGTCCACTTTTCACCCTTTAAAAAAAATTTATAAACGCAATAAAAAATACACTATTAGAATAATAATTAAATCATTTTTAATGCGGGGCAGATGTATATACTTTCGACGAACTTTTTTTTGTATGGAAAAATCATATATGATTCGTATCACGGATCATATATGATTTCCCAGAATTATATATGATTTCAAAAAATCATATAATTCGTGATACGAATATATGATTTTCTCAGCAAAAAAAAATAGTTCGTCAGAGGTATACACATGTGCCCCTCGTTAAGAAGATTATTTAATTCTTGTCGCGATGATATGTTTCGTGTTGAGTAACAATTAACGTTTATAAAATATTTAATTTTTTAAAAATAATAAAAATAGATAAGATAAAGAAAATGGAAGAATGAGATTGCATGATTACTTTTTCTTGTACGAGCATAATATACTCCGTATATCATTGCCTTTTTAGTTATCAAGTATAGAAAAGAGCTATTGTAACCCTACTCGATTAGTTATTTAATATTTTTTCTGTTTTATTTAAAGGTTTTGCTAATGATAGCCTTAAGGGCTGTCGTTAAGAGAATAAATTTTATTACAAAGTTATATATGAATCACTATGATTTGATTTCAATTCCGAAAAACATAGATACAATTCCTAAAAATCATTTTTTTATAAAAATTATTAACATGGATAAAAAAAATTAATTAACTTAGACGTTTTATTCTACGAAATTAAACAATGTTTTAAAACAAATTAAAATAATAATGAAGATAATAAAAGTAAAACGTAGGAAGTAATAATTTTTTAGCAAGTGCGTCGGCCAATATACTAGGCTACTTCGTGAAAAACAAACAAACAAATGATATGTTGCAGATATACATCTTGGACTTTGATATATTTTGATACATGTAAAACCTCAACTAACATGATTCTATCTTCCCACCCTTTCAAGAAGACATTTCCCTCAATTTTTTAGTTTGACCTATAACGACATGTGGCCTTTCAAGGCATCATTGGGTCAAAAATAGCACAAGTCTTTTTCCTTAAAGATTCTAAAGTTGTCATAAACCTACGTGGAACCGATAACATCGAGATATGAAAACAGTCGTCTTATATATAATTCCATCAAAGAATATGTTAAAATGATGAATATTATAGTTTTGTTAACGTGACTCTCCATGGGTTTTCAATTAAGATTCAAGAGAGGCAAAAGAAAAAGTGCATTTTTGGTTTTGAGCCATCTTAAGATGGGTATCATCGACCACAAGCTGGTAACAGATATGCATCTTTTAATGTTACAAGTCTTGCTGCTTATTTTAATATTTAACCATAAAACTTCAGAGTTTAGAGCAACTCTAATGGTAACTTGAGCAACACTTAGCACAATTTTAATTCATTACTCAAATAATAAATTATTGCAAATCATGGTGGAAGACTTTTAGTAAAATAACTTGTAGTTTTGATGGATTAATTGAAGATGATTTTACTACAACTTTTAACAAATAATTTGATCACGACTATAAATATTTGTTTCATATTTAATGTGTGTACATGCCTTACAAGTGTCGATGGCAAAATTTGAATATTGTTATTATCAACATCCTTGATCGGGAATGATCGGGCAAGGTGTTTTGCCGCATAATATATAATTAGCAATATTCTAATTATAAAATGACAATTCATTTGACTTCCTCAATATTCTTGCTTGCAGGCTGATTATATTTATTTTTCTTATAATACCTATCATATATAAATGAAATCATTATAATATGTGATATAGGACGAATTGCGAAAGATATACATGCAGAACACCCAATTATAATCGATATTTCTTTTCTTTTCCCAATATAATATGTGACTTAGGACGAATTGCGATAGATATACATGCAAAACACCACATTATATTCTACTGGACATTTCTTTTTTCCAATATAATACTCGTATCTGATTTAGGAAAAATTGTGATAAATTCATGCAAAACACCACATCATACTCGATTTTTCAATGTTAAAATTTAGTGTGAATAGTTACATAGGTTTGTCGATTTTACCATACTGCAAATAAAAGTAACGTAATTATGTTTAAGTATCTTGCAGGCGTATGTTCTTGAAAAAGATCCTGATAGTTAACATGTGATCGTAAAACCTCGAACCATGCACAAAGTAAAGATACTACCAATTCATAGATCAAGTTTATAGAATTAAAAACACAAAAGGTTACAATATTTCATAATTTTAGTTTAGACCTGTATTTTGTTGTGTTATGTTTAGTCTTTATCTTTTGCGTATGTCGTGTCTAGGAAATTAAGAGTCGGGTAGCCTAGTTTCCTAATAACTAAGAATAAAGGTCGGTTGGCAATGTCTAAGCCCAACCCGACCCGTATGACTTGTAATAGTCGGTTCCCCCTCATCTCTACAAAAGGAGGTGAGGGGAACGAACCAATTCACGCATTCTTTCAATAAACTAATCAAGTAACGATTAGGGATTTACCTTGTGGGCGTCGATTTACTTTTCTGTCGATTCATTCTGCTTGTGTGTGTTCTTCGATCGTTATTCCGCATCTAGTAATCAGGGTTGTAGGGACTAAACCCTACAAGTGGTATCAGAGCTTCTGGTTTGAAGATATGATGGTTGCTAGGATCGATCGCTAGAGGTAACTTGGTGTTTCGGTTCTTGAGCATCAAGGGTAGCAGCAGGACAATCGATTTTAAAGGGTTCTTTTTCCTTCAAATCGCCAAGTTCAGTGGTAGTTTTATTTTTGGTGGTGGTTTCCATCGCAGGGAATTTAAAGAAGAAGAAGAAGATATTGTTGATTTTTGGTTTATCTAAAAGTCAAACAAAAGGAGTAATATAATACAGAACTCCTTGTTGGGCTTATATTGTGCTGGTTAATTAAACTAGTCTAGTTTGATTATATATATATATATTGGGCCAAGGATGAATTTATGATTACTTTGTAGTATTACACAAGGGGACTTCGTAATTCGTGATTGTGAGGTTTAACGTATCACAAGGTTTAGCGAGTTACCGAAGGGATTTTGTCGGTTTGTGATTGTGAGTTTTTTCACAAGATTAGCAAATCAAGAAAAGGATAAAGAATGACGAGAGCCAAGTTTAACATCGAGAAATTCGACGGAACTGGTGATTTCGGGTTATGGAGAATCAAGATGCGTGATTTGTTAATCCTGAACGGATGTGAAGCAGCTCTGGAGGTTTTACCCGCGAATATGGAAGCTGGAGAGAAATCTAAGCTTGACAAGAAAGCTCACAGTGCCATGATTTTGTGTTTAGGTAACAAGGTCCTGAGAGAGGTTACCGGGGAGACGACTGCAGCGGGGTTTTGGTCAAAGCTCGAGTCTTTGTACATGACAAAGTCATTGGCCAACAAGTTGTACCTGAAGAAGAAGTTGTATACATTCTACATGCCGACTGGACGAAAGATTTCTGAGCATATAGATGAATTTAACAAAATCGTTCTTGATTTAGCAAATATTGAGGTAAAAATTCGAGGATGAAGATCTTGCTTTATTGTTACTCATTTCTTTACCAGCATCATACGAACCCTTTGTGGATACCTTGCTTTATGGACGGGAAGATTTGACTTTGGAGGACGTGATGGCCACACTAAATTCAAAGGAAATCAAAGAAAGATCCAAGGAGAAGGGGGATGATGGTGAAGGGTTATACGTGAGGGGAAGAACTGATCGCCGGAATTCGCATCAGTCAAAGAGAAAGTCAAGATCGAAGTCTCGAGGTAGAAGAATCAAATGCTTTATTTGCCAATCTAAGGAGCACTTGAGAAGAGACTGTCTGAAGAATAATAGCAATAAGTTAAAAGGTTACGTTAAGAAAGATGATCAACCAAGCTCCAGTGGTTCAATTTACGACGATTCTGAGGTGATGATGGTGATGAGTGCAGAAAGACTGCAAGATTGGATCATGGACTCAGGAGGTTTATATCACATGTCACCCAGGTTAGATGTATTTTTTTGATTTTCTGGAATGCGATGGGGGCAGCATACTATTGGGAAACAACAGAGAGTGCAAGATCAGGGGTATTGGAAAGATAAAGGTACAACTGAAAGATGGGTCATGTTTTGTGTTACACAATGCCAGGTTTATTCCTGAATTGAAAAGAAACTTGATATCACTGGGAACTCTTGAAAAAGAGGGATATACCGTAAAATTTAGTCAGGGAAAATCAAGGTGATTAATGGTTCTAGGGTTATTATATCTGGAACCCAAAGGGAGAACTGCGTGTACTCTTTGGATGGCCATGCATTGGCCGATGAGCTTAATGCTAGTATTGAAGAAAAATACAGTTTTATGCAGGTTTGGCATAAAAGACTGGGACATATCAGTGAGGTGGGACTACACCTGCTGGAAAAGCAGGGTTTTTTTGGCAAGAAGAGTCTAGGTAAGCTCGATTTTTGTGAGAATTGTGTTATGGGAAAGTTACATCGAGTCCGTTTCGGTGTAGGAAGGAACACTACTCAAGGAGTGATAGACTATGTTCATTCAGACTTATGGGGTCCGTCTCAGGTGGAATCATTGGGAGGTAAGAGGTATTTCTTATCTATAGTTGATGATTGTTCCAGGAGGGTATGGGTTTATGTTCTTAGATTCAAACACGAAGCATTTAAGAACTTCAAAGAGTGGAAGCAGTTAGTAGAGAATCAGACTGAGAGGACGGTTATGAAGCTTAGGACGGATAATGGTCTTGAGTTTTGTAACCGGGAGTTTAATCAGCTATGCACTGAGAGTGGGATTGCTAGACATTTGACAGTTGCCGGGACGCTGCAGCAAAATGGGTTAGCAGAACGGATGAACAGAACTCTCATGGACAAGGTACGCTGTTTATTAATACAATCTGGATTTCCCAAGACCTTCTGGGTGGAAGCAACATGTACAGCTGCATATCTTATAAATAGGTCACCATCGACAACGATTGAGAAGAAGATACCTATGGAGATGTGGTCGGGACATCCTAGTGATCATGGGATGTTGAGGGTTTTTGGCTGTGTCGCGTATTCACACGTTAAACAAGATAAGCTCGATCCGAGAGCGGTAAAATGCGTTCTTTTGGGGTATCCTGAAGGTGTGAAGGGATATAGACTATATAGGCTTGATAATGAATCACCTAAAATAGTCACAAGTAGGAACGTGGTCTTCAATGAAAGTGTCATGTATAAAGACACGTTGAAGGATACTCGTGCAGGTCATGATAAGTCTGTTGGGGAATTACATGTTGACGTGGAACTCCAAAGGTTAAATAATCATACTCCTGAGGAAGATCAAACACGTCAGGAAGATCAGATAGATCAGAAAGACCAGACAGATCAGAATGATGGCTATGATGAAGATGCAGGGGTTCAAGAAATTGATCATCCACCGGATCTCACAGATTATCAATTGGTTCGGGATAGAGAACCAAGGACAAGAACAAAGCCGACGAGATTTCAGGATGAGAGTAATATGGTTGCTTACGCATTTGTTGCAGCAGAGGAAGAAGATACTAATGAACCATTGACATACCAGGAAGTAGTTGCTTGTGAAGACAGTTCTAAGTGGAAAGCTGCTATGAAAGAAGAGCTGGATTCTCTGAGGAAGAACAAGACCTGGGTGTTAGTAGATCATCCAGCTGGGCAAAAGCTGGTGAGTTGCAAATGGCTGTTCAAAATAAAGGAAGGGATTGAAGGTGTTTAAAAGCCTAGGTATAAGGCAAGGTTGGTGGCTCGTGGATTCACATAAAGGGCAGGTATTGATTACAATAAAGTATTTCCGCCGGTAGTTTGACACACATCTATTCAGGTTATACTTGCATTGACTATGTGTAAAGATTATGAGCTGGAGAAGCTTGATGTAAAGACAACGTTTTTACATGGAAATCTTGAAGAAGTGATCTACATGACGCAGCCACCGGGATTTGAACAAGGTAACAAGGTATGTTTGTTAAAGAAATCTCTTTATGGTTTGAAGCAGTCGCCTAGGCAACGGTATAAGATGTTCGATGAGTATATGCTGGACAACGGGGTTAAGCGTAGCAGTTACGACAGCTGCGTATATTAAAGGAGTTATGCACCAGGGGCGTATATGTATCTACTGTTAGGTCTACCAAGTCTTTGCTTAAAAGGGAGTTCGATATGAAAGAGATTAGGGAAGCAAAGAAGATTCTTGGTATGGAAATCTTCAGGGATTGGAGTCGCAAGATTCTGAGGGTGTCATAGTTCGGGTACGTTTCTAAAGTTTTAAACAGGTTTAGAATGGACAATGGGGAGTCGGTTCAGACACCATTGGATGGGAAATTCAAGTTGTCGTTGAAAGATTTCCTGGTTAGGGATTGTGATGTTGAAAGAATGAGCATGGTGTCATATTTAAATGCGGTTGGGAGCTTGATGTACTTGGTTGTGTGCACGAGGCCAAACATAGCGTATGCTGTAAGTGTAGTTAGCAGATATTTGACGAATCCGGGTAAACTCCATTGGGAAGCAGTGAAGTGGATTATGAAATATTTGCAAGGCACTGTAAACATGGGTTTGGTGTATGGGATAAATCGTAGCAACCATGTGGACGTAACAGGTTTTGTTGATTCAGACTACACTAAGGATCCGGATAAAGGTAGGTCTCTCACTGGTAACGCATTTTAAGTACAGGGATGTGTTGTAAGCTGGAAAGCAACGCTACAACACGTGGTGGCTCTTTCAACTACAGAGGCGGGGTATATGGCCCTTACGGAGGCCGTGAAGGAAGCTATTTGGCTAAGGGGACTCTTGGAAAAGTTCGGCGTGAAGCTCAACACCGTTGCAGTTAATTGTGATACTCAGGGCACGATTCACTTATCGCAGAATCATGTTTTTCATGAAAGAACTAAACACATCAATGTGCGCTATCACTTTATTAGAGAAGTCTTGGAAGCAAAGACGGTCGAAGTTCTGAAGGTGGGGTACGGAACACAATGCTGCGGATGCCTTGACGAAGGTGGTACCCGGACGCAAGTTACAACACTGCTTGGAGTTGCTGAGTGTTGGGATAGGCTAGTATAAAGTCTAAGGTGGAAATTGTTATGTTTAGTCTTTATCTTTTGCCTATGTCGTGTCTAGGAAATTAAGAGTAGAGTAGCCTAGTTTCCTAATAACTAAGAATAAAGGTCGGTTGGCAATGTCTAAGCCCAACCCGACCCGTAGGACTTGTAATAATCACGATTAAGGATTTACCTTGTGGGCGGCGATTTACTTTTCGGTCGATTCATTCTTGTAGAAACTAGAAGGGGGGGGGGGGGGGGGGGGGTTGAATAGTTTCTCCTCTATTAGTCACCTAATTTAAATTACTTTGAATTAAGTGTGTATCAAAACTATCTTTTACTTAAAGCTAAGTTACATAATTATTAGGTTCAATTCAAATGCATTAGCAATGGTAATAGGTAAGTATAATGATAATGAAATAAGTAAAGAGTAAGGAATGAGACAACCTAGTGACAAGACACCAAGATTTATAGTGGTTCGACAACGAGGATCTATCCTCGTTTCTACTCCACTCCTCGAGTACACCTACTCGAGATTTCCACTATATCCACAAGCTCCCTTCTTGGCGGAGAAAGCCTTACATCGTCGCTTACATTATTTCCCGACACTAAGCTAAATGTCGAGACCTAATCATTAGCTAGGACCAATCTACACAACGTTGCCTACTTCACAATTTAACGACACAAGGCTAGATGTCGAGTTCTAATCTCAAGGTAGAACCAATCTTCACGACATTACCTACTTCACCATTTAACGACCCAAGGCTAGATGTCGAGTTCTAATCCAAAGCTAGAACCAATCTTCATGACTTTTCACTTTGGAGCTAAGTGAGAACTTCACACAAGACAACTACTAATCACTTTCAAGTTTAGTGAGAACTCACAAGACACAACCACATCACTTTATAGTTTAGTGAGAACTACTACACAAATCTATTACAACTCAACTAGACATATCTAAGTACACACATGTAGTTTGGATCTACATAACACAAATCCAAGCAAACACATATGCAATGGATGTACACAACAAATCCAAGTAATCACAAATAACTTGGATGAACACAACTAGTCCAAGTATTTCATAAATCCAAATGGATCAACAAAAATAAAAAGGCTAACATGATGAACATGACTAATTCATGGATTCATCTTTATCACAACACTAGTGAGTGAGTGATCTTCTCATTGGACTAGGTAAAGGTGGGGATCAAGAGGATAATCATATGTAAACATCCTTAACACTTTAAGTAATTATTTACTAATGATTATGATATAGAAAAGAGAAAGGGGGCTGAGAAAAACATCCAAGAGGCTTATTGGAAAATGAGATTTGATCCACTATTTATAGAATACAAAGTCTAACGGCTAGCTGGGCGCGGATCCTTATCTAGCCAGCGGTACCTTATCAATAAGGAACCGCCTAGCTATTTAAGGTACCGCCCAGTAGAGTCCGCTCCCTTTTTTGTCTATTAGTGGGGTAGGAATATCTGAGGTGTTTTAAACCTTCAAAGGATATTCTTATGGCATATGGAATATGCCATTTCAAATTTACATTTTCCATTTTAATAAAACATTTTCTTAAAAAGAAAGTTTATTAAAAAATCTTTTGTCCTATTAACAAAAGTGAGTTTTAAGGATAATCACTTTGATGATCACTAAGTATGATTAAGAAAAGTTAGTGATATGATTATTACCTTGATGATAGTGTTAGTTAAATAATTCGTTTTGTGTATTACACTAAATGTGTTGTATAGTTTGTTGTGATCAAAACTAAGAAAGATTAGTTAACACTAATAATGTTTTTAGGCATCACTTGCATTAACAATCTCCCCCTTTTTTATTACGACAGACTATAAACTCATTTACTTAGAAACACAAAATATCGAATTATTAACGAGTTTATCACTATCATTTCTCCCCCTTTGTCGTAGCAAAAAGGTAAGCACAAGTCTTTGAAGATATCCGGACTTTGCTAGTAGCTCCCCCTTGGTGGTTGCTCCCCCTTGCTTGGGGCACCAAGTGTATGAGCTAAGGTGACATGCTACACAAAGGTTAATAGAAAGGAAAGAAACACCAATGTATATATGATCACTACCTACTAAGTAACTTGAGAGGGAGAAGGAGAAGAAATCTCAAATTAGAAGCAAGTATTTGCTAAGTATGTCCAAAAAGGTAAATGACAAAATCAAGGTTCAATTGGTGGAATGGAGGTAGAAAGGAAACATCCAACCAATGAAGATGATAAATTTGTCAAAGGGTTAAAATTTTGAATTGATGGAATCACTC
Organism: Glebionis coronaria; assembly: GCA_025667525.1. NCBI lineage: Eukaryota > Viridiplantae > Streptophyta > Magnoliopsida > Asterales > Asteraceae > Glebionis > Glebionis coronaria. Next base: position 180,895,280 of record CM046882.1, read on the forward strand.
ATAAACAATTGTAGATATTAACCACGATCAACTCAAAAATAAAGAGAGAATGATCAAATAAAGAAAACAAACATAAAGATTTCATATTACATAAATATGAAAAAAGACAAACAAAGTAGATAGTCATACACACAATATGAGTATCTAAAGCAAAAGAAATGGAAAATAAACCACAAAGCATAAGCTAGTCTAGTAGTGATAATTTTCCAAGATTGCTAAAAAAATGACTCTAAAAACAACTAAAGTTTTATTGACTCCAATGGAGCCCTTTAGTTGGAAAAATAAGACGACGATGCATCATTCGAAGTTTTGTCCACGGGAACGAAAATATTGAGAGGAGGTCGAGTGAGGAGGAATTCAATAAAATTTAAATTCTCATACACATTAGCAAGTTCAATTTGTTGAAATCTACAACAAGCACACGAGGATCCATGATGCAACACAAATTCGGTTGATGGGGGAAGGCCATCCCACCTAGGGTTTGGTGGTGGTGAGGAGAGTGGGTAGGTAATGTTTTCACAATGCCTTGTGAGGTTTGGGAAGGTTGAAAGATCATTGAGTTGAGGGGTGTCAAAGGGTTTTGGTGGTTGGGGGATATTATCCTTTTCTCCGGTGATTGGGTTAATGGAGTAGGTCTCATTCTAATACTTGATTGGAGAGAAGGTGGGGTTCTTGGGTGGTTTGGATGAAGAGGGTTCATTTTTCTTGATCCAAATAGGTTTAACCGAGATTTTCGGTTTCTTTGAAAGCTTGGAAGAGGAAGCTTTGGGTGAGGAGGTTTGTGACAAAGAAATGTCAAGGTTATGAAAGGGAGAGTTAGGCATTGTTGAGGTGTGAGAATGAAATCTCAAGGTTGGGGTATAAGAAGAAAGTATACAAGACAAAGGTTTGAAAATCAAATGTAAAGTGTCAAGGAATGTTTAGTCAAATTGAGTAAACATGGAATCTTGACTGGGAATAGGGTGATGAATAAAGATAAAAAACGAGCCATAAAGTGGCTTTCTGTCCGCGGTACCTTATAGGGACCGACTGTTCCTTATCACTTAAGGAACCGCGCTTTTTTAAGGAACCGCGTGCAGTGGACTTGAAACCTAGATTTTCCAGGGTTTTGAGAAAAACTAAGACTTTTTCAAAAAAATTGCAAAACTTGGAATTTTACCTCTATTAGCACTAAATTTTGCGAGGGTTGCATAAAAGCAACACATTCACCAAGAATGTCTTGACAAAGGGTGACAAAATTTTGGATAACATTTTGAACCAATTTTAGTCAAGTGTTAGAGGATGTGATAGATTTAGGTTCAATTTTAATTTGGAATTAAAGTTGATTAATGTCCACATAGAGATAAAAGCACATAATGCCAAGTCCATAATTCATTCTCATAAGACACTCATGAAAGAGATACATAAAGGAAATAAAGAAAATCAACTAACTAAACTAAAGATAGCTAAAAAAAACTAGGTCTTGATTAGTAATCTTCCTTGGCTTGATTTTTCTTGAAAACTATTTTTAAAGAAAATCACCATTCATCTCCTAGGAGGAGGCATGTTAAACAAGGTGAGCAAGAAATCTTGCAACCTCATATGAAGTCCCAACATCTCCATCCTAAGGTTTTGAATGATTTAGTTGTTGTAGAGGCAACATGGACAATGAGAACCATGAGCTTCTAGGAACCCAAGGAAGTAAGGATCACCCATAAAGAAGGGAAGTGGAACACCCAAAATGGGAGTGTTTGAGGGGGGTGGAGGTGGAGGAGGTATGTTCTCCAAGGGTGATGTGGGTGAGTGTGGAGGCAAGCTCTCCAAGGGTGAAAAGGGTGAGTTAGGAGGGGTAATGGTGAAGTCACCATGGTATCATCAAAGTCATTCACAATGAGAATGCTTTAGATGGGTTGTGGTTGGGTGGTCACATCCAAGAGATTACTTGGAGTGAAGGGTGAGGAAAGCTCATTCATCCTAGATTGGAATGAAGAGGAGGTAGAACCATGAGAATGGTTGGTTCCATGGGTTGATGAAGTCTTGCATGGAGCAAGAGGTGGTGAGTTTGATGAAGAAATGAGAATTGGGACAATTTCATTCTTGGGAGTGTTAATAACTAGCTTTTCACCTAGTAAGAAAGATTATATTTGTGTTCGTTGTGTTGGTCTAATCGAATTGATCTAGGTTTTCTATGTGACTCAGTTGATTTTGGTGGAAACAAATATCTTTGGTTGGTTTTAAATTTAAATGTGCAAAACTTAAAAGTAAATGTCGTTAAAGTCTAGGGTAAGAATTAAAGTGCGTGAAAATAAATCTAAGTCTAATTAAAAAGAAAGGTGCAATATTTAAAAACGTGACGAAAAGTAACTTAATTAAAATGACTAAAAATTAAAGCGTGATGGAAATTAAAGTTAGGCAAGTATTAAAAACTTAAGCTAAAAATTAAACGAGTCAAAAACAAGAGAAAACACCCCAATCGGAATATATTCCGATCACCCCAATCGGAATGTGTAGTGAGGTCCCAATCGGAATGCTGTCACCCTTCCAGATCGGAATATAACCTTACACCCTGATCGGAATATCCAACAACCCTCAGATCGGAATGACGAATACTTATGATCGGAATCGCTCGAATGAACTATGGTCGGAATGCTGATCGGAACCTTAGATCGGAAAGTGTCACTCTTACCCTGATCGGAATGTCCAAACACCACCTCAATCGGAATGTGTAACTAGACACCAATCGGAATACTGTCACATGCATCCAATCGGAATACCAGAGATCACCCAATCAGAATTTAAAACCCTTTTCAGATCGGAACCGATCGGAATGTATAACCCCCTTCCGATTGTCACGGTCGGAATACGTAGACTTGGATGGAAAATAAGCTAAGTAAATAAGCTATAGTTCTAATAAGCACTAGACTAGATCCTTAAGGTAAATCGTGTAAAAATAAGCTATAAAACTGAAAGTTAACAACTTTTAAAATATGAAAAAGATAAACTTTAAGAAAAACAACTTTTTATATAAAAATAACTTTTGGAAAAACTATATAAACTTGAAAAATAAATCAAATAAGCTATGAAAATAAATGGTTTAAAACAATCAAAAGCATAAAAATCAAACCTTTAAACGAATCAACAAGAGAAAAACGCGTGTAAATCAAAGATCAAAGAAAGGTAGAAGAAGATGAACAAGATAAAGTAAAGATGCAAGTAATTAAAAAGAAACACTTACTTGAAATTAAAAGTAATTAAAGGTGCAAAACATGTATTTAAATGTGCAAGTAATTAAATGTGCATAAATGAAAGTGGAAGAATGGTTTGTCAAGCCACCAACAAGAGTAAATGAATGAAAATGAGGGTTTATATAGGTGATTAGGGAGTGGTTAGGGGAAGCTTCCTCTCTCCTTCCTTTCTTGTTAATTGCACCATCAAGTCCTTCCTTCTTAATCTTTATGTTAATCTTGGAATGTGATGACTTTTGGCTCGGGATTTCTTTGGACTCGTCTTTTAATTCTTCGATAAATAAGACTTGAGTTCCTCGGCTTTAAGTAAACTTTCGTCTTTTGACTTTTTCTTCGATAAATCTTCAGAATTGGTCTTGGACTTCCGTTCTTTATCCACTTTTGACTTCTTGACTTCGTCTTTCATCCTTTTCTTCAATAAAAGTCCATAAATGCCCGTGAATGTCCGTGTTTTATCCATTTTTCACCTTTTCATCCTAAATCACAACAAAAACACAAACCACGCATAATTCCGACATAAAAGACATAAAATACACGTTTTGGTCCGGTTATTATTGTAGTTAAGTGGTAGAAAAGATGGGTGTTTACACACCTATCAAATCCCCTACACTTGACCATTGCAATGTCCTCATGCAATGCATTAGTTACAAAGCAAGATTACACTTTTCATCGTAATCAATCCACATTGGCCTTTATTAAAGAGATAGAAAACTAAAAACATACAAAATAAAGAAATCAAAAGCATACCTTGGGTTTTGAAAATGTTATGAATGATCATCATCCTCAAGTTTTCACTTTCTCCAAACCAAGCTTAAAAACGAGATCATTGTTATTATAAGTTAGTAAACTAACACGAACTCATGTGGGCCAATTACTCACTTAGACTCCCTTATTCCTAGGTGTATCTCTTATATTTTATTATTTGTCTTGAATGATCACGAAGATGCATTATTTGACTTATTTCGATAGTTATTTAGTTTGAAAATAAAGTGCACGATTTAATCAATAGTTAGCTAAAGGACCAAATCTTTTAAAACTGCTTCTCGGGATATCAGAAAGTTCATATCTTGGCATAACTTGGTTCGCGATTTGAGACCTTTCTCGGGCCGATATTTGGCAGCGACTTCATACTTCAAATCTTGAGAGACGTTCATGAAATAATGGTCTTCTCTTCATAATTGGAATCTCTTCACTTGAAATTTTTGAGAGATTCTTCATATATGGACCACTACTTCTTCATTTTTCTCCAATCTTAATTTTGGACTTTGATATACAACGATCCGCCTCCTTTTATGACTTGGATCTATTTATCCTCATACCTTGTTAGGGTCTTTTCGGATACACTTCTCCATGACTTTTGGGGAGTTTTGCTTTACGTCGTGTGTCTCGATCCTTCATATTGATTTTCGATAAATGATTCTTCACATCACTTTGGATCTTTAGCAACAAAACATAGCCCTCATGCCTTGTTAGGGCCTTTTCGGACTCGCCAATCTTCGCGCCCCGCTTCATAAGTTATGCCTTGGCTATGAACTCTCGTCATTACCGAGCAACTTTTAAACGATCTGGGGCTGGAAGCTAAGTAACTTTTCAAATCGTTCAACCTTATTTATTAGCAAATAAATTATTAGCAAGCGATGGGAGAATAGGCTCATAATTAACTCACATAAATTCATGAAAGAATACCGAACTTATAATTGGCTCTATCATCTCTCGTTCTCCACAGTTTAAAATCTAAAGTAATGAGACTCGTGGATACTTAGCCTATTAAATCAAAGTTTTGGGTTTTCGAGTCGCCTATAGGATCTTGCAACTTCTTAGACTCTTTCAAGTTTAGAAATCGCATCTTAAAGTTCCCTTGATAAACGACTCTCTAGGATCAATTATAGGAACTTGCGAAAAGTTCTTGTTCTTAACCCGTGAGAGTTAAGACTTTCGCGTTTTATAGCTCCCTATATAAAAGCCTAGCAAAACTTGACTTAAACATGTTAAGGATACTAGCTAGAGTAAACTCGAATTGAGTCAAAAGATTCACAACGTTTGAAAATTAAAACCACTTATTAAACATTTATTCTAATGAGGAAAGAAAATAACTATACAAAGGGAAAAACTAATAGGCCAAAATAGATCAAAAATTTTGAAAAATGTCGAAAAATTGATTTTCCGGTTAAAATGAGGACAAATACAAGGAAAAGACCACTTAACTTCGATAGAAGTCCCCCCTACACTTAAGATAAACATTGTCCTCAATGTTTAAGCATGTGGGAGTAAGCTCCCCTACACTTAGAACATTGTGCACGTTGTTTAAATCTCGCTAAGGAAAAGACAACTAAAGAGATTCCTATTTTAATATTGAGAAAATATAAAATAGTGAATCGAAAAGAGTTTAGGATAGAACCGGGAAGAAGTAGAACACGGAATCACGGGTCGTCAAGAATCATCAAGAGTGGATCATTGAAGCTCGAATCCCTGATTAAGAAGTGAGGAGAGGAAATAGCAATCCAAAGGGGTCCCCCTACACTTATGGTAAAGAAAGCGGAAAGATAGATGCATGGGTTGCCTCCCAAGAAGCGCTTGGTTTTTTGTTAACCGAGTCGTGAGCCTGACTCGACCTTGATCATCAACGGAAGTAGCATGAAACAAATCCACCAGGATCAAAGACATAGTTTTCATCCATCAATAAGCAAGAGCTTAAGGTGAACAAGGCAAGCCAAAAGAGAAGTGGCAAGGTTCCCTTAAGCAGTGATGGAGAACGGTGGAAGCAAGTAGGAAGAGGTGTAAGCATGTCTTCAATGGTTCCAAAGATTGTTCCTTTTATTTCATCAGGTGGATACTGAGATGGCTTAAAGACTTCAATACCGGGATCGAACACCTTTTCCTTCAGGGGAAAATAGCACTCCGGCTCAGCCGAGTGTGAAGAAGATCCGCAAAGAAGCACAACCTCGTCCTCAGAAGTGGGACAAAGAGGTGTTAAATCATACGTGCAACGGATTTCGGTATCTACCGGTTTCTTCTCCTTTGACAAAATGCTCTTCAAATCCAAAGTAGGATCAAGGCGATAATCTTCAAAGTCAAAAGGAGGAGCATCACTCTCATGAGGGAAGTATGTGTTGAGAAATTCAGAGAAATCTTCCTCAAATGAATAATCGTCCAAAGTAGGATCGAGTGATGGCGGAGGATCTTCATCATGTGAAGAATCGCTCGATAGAGTATCAGCCTCATCAAAATCATCGAAAGTGGGCAGCTCGGGATACTCAGAAGTACAATCAAAATCATCCGAATCTGAGCTAGAATCATCATCATCATAAGCGTCAAAGACCGGTGACGAATCATAAATGGGAGAAGCGTCCAAAGTAGGGAGAGAATCATCCACATCATCATGAAAAAGTGGATTATCGATGCAAGAGTCGAATAGAGGATTTTCGTAGACGGTAAAGTCATCTAGCACATTAATCATATTCACTGATTCTCGGCCTCCAAAAGTTAAACTAGTAAGCTTCCCCATTTTGAAAACTTTTGCATCATCCCCGACTCGTAAGATTAACTCACCTTCGGCCACATCTACTAAAGCACGTCCGGTTCTCAAGAATGGCCGACCAAGTATTAAAGGAATACGAGGGTCCATTTCATAATCAACTACGACAAAATCGACCGGGAAAGTAAATGTGCCAACTTTAATGAACACGTCTTCGGCTATACCAACAGGGTAAGCGAGAGTGCGATTTGCAAGTTCAAGAGTCATCTTTGTTGGAGTGAGGTCGGGCAATGATAGTGTTTTCCAAACACTCAAAGGCATCAAATTAATACTAGCCCCGAGATCAGCAAGGGCAGTAAATTCTTCAGTTTTGTTGAACACGCAAGGCAACACAAAACGACCGGGATCTCCAAGTTTTTCCGGAAGTTCTTTAAGAATAACTGCAGAGCAGTTTTCATTTAAGCGTGTGTTGGCGAGTTCAATCAGCTTCTCCTTCTTGTTAAGCAATTCCTTAAATGCTTTAACAAATTTGGGCATGTGGACAAGTGCTTCAAGAAAGCTAATGTTGAAATTCATTTGAGAAATCATCTTGATATAGCTAGTCACTTGAGCGTCCTCCTTGTTTAGCATTTTGTTCTTGCCCAAGCGAGAAGGATAAGGGATATTGGGTTTGGGTGGTGAAGGTGCAGGTGTAGGTAAAGGTTGAGATGTTGAAGGATCATTGGTGGGAACTTCATCACGTCGAGGCGGAGACGGTAATGGTGCACTAATACTAGGTGTAGGAGGAGTAGGGATACATGGTGGTGGAGGAGGTGTAGATGATGGGGGTGGGATTGGTGGTCCTACAATGGTGACTCTACTACGAGTAGTAATATCACTCACATTGGCTCGCGGGTTAGTGACGGTGTTTGAAGGTAGAGAACTTGAAGAAGAAGGTTGAGCGGCTGGCAAGAAACTAGCAAGCATATTCTTCAAATCATTGGTTTGATTGCTGAAGGAGGATTGAATATCATTTCGAAGCTTGGATCTTATCTCATTTCCTTGCTTTGTGATATCCCCTTTAAGATTGATAATTTGGCTCTGCAGATTCTTGATTTGCTCACCTTGGGTTCTCATGATGGCCTCAACATCCGGATTACTGGGTGGGGTTTGTTGGGCGGGTGGGTGATAAGGATTAGAAGCTCTTGGTGGGATTTGGTTGCTTCTAGTGTAGTTGTTGGCGGGGTTTTGGTTTTGAGGAGAAAAACCGGGTGAAAGGTAATTGTTGGATCGGTAGCTCAGCAGATTTCTATCCCCTTGAGGTCGAGCTTGGTAATTTTCCGGTGAATAATTACCATAAGCTGCATACACATTTTCCGGATTTCCTTGTGTTGAAGGACAATCGGTGTATGAGTGAGGACCGCCACATGTTTCACAAGGATTAGCAACCGCTTTAACTTGTTGTTGTTGTTGATTTGAAGCGAGAAGCGTAATACTTTTGCTCATGTCAGTCATCATGCGGGTGAGTTCGGTCATCTCAGGGTTTGCTGAGGTTGAGGAAACATTGACTCTCGGGTTGTTCCTAGAAGATGCAGAGGAATCCCAGTTCTTGTGGTGAGTAGTCATGTTCTCAATTAACTCTCTACACTCCTCGGGTCTCCTTTTCATGAATGTGCCACCGGCGGCTGCATTAATCGTATCACGATCTCGAAAAGTCAATCCGTTGTAGAAAGTATCGATCAAGGTGACCGGAAGCATGTTGTGGTTTGGACATCGATCGATCAAGACATTATATCTCTCCCAAGCATCAAAAAGAGATTCATCAGGGTCTTGCATGAAGCCGCTGATTTGATTGCGAAGGCTTGTGACCATGGATGGTGGAAAGTAGCGCGACAAAAAGCGTTGAGTCATGTCATCCCAAGTGTGAATAGAATTCTTCGGGAGACGATCAAACCATTTCTCGGCATGATGTAATAGAGTATGTGGAAAGAGTTGTAGGCGAAGTTCATCCATTGTGGCACCAGCCAACTTCATGCTCTGGGTGATAGTAATGAACTTGTCGAGGTGTTTGTTGGCATCATCATCAGGCAATCCTCTAAAAGGGTTTGTTTGTACTTGCTGAATCATGTGGTGCTTCAACGAAAACTCAGGAGCGTTGATTTGCATCGGCCCAATCGGTCCTCCTCGTCCAAACATTGTTGGTTGACAAAGTTCCTCCATGGTCCGAAGATCGGGCTGTGGAAGAGCATTGTTGTTATTATTATTATTGTTGAGGTGCGGTAGTTGATTATTGTTGTTAACACCTGCCATATCTAAATCTTCTTGAGGCTCGGGCTCTTGATAATTAGAAGATCTAGTACGCATACACCTGAAAATGCAGAAGAAAACAAAACCAAACACAAAGACAATATATATACACAATAAAGATAAAATCTTTTTGGATTTTTGAAATTTTTAATTTTTATGGATTTTTATCAATTTTTAATTTTTATGAGTTTTTGAAATTTTATGCAAGAAAAATAACGTTCACAAGTGAACGGATCCCAAAAAGCAACGTGTCTCTCACAAAAAACTGTTGATCTTTACGAAAAGAGCCGGCAGCGGCGCCATTTAATAACTTAGATTTTACTCAGGTTAAAAAGATTCGTAGATGTGTTCGTTGTGTTGGTCTAATCGAATTGATCTAGGTTTTCTATGTGACTCAGTTGATTTTGGTGGAAACAAATATCTTTGGTTGGTTTTAAATTTAAATGTGCAAAACTTAAAAGTAAATGTCGTTAAAGTCTAGGGTAAGAATTAAAGTGCGTGAAAATAAATCTAAGTCTAATTAAAAAGAAAGGTGCAATATTTAAAAACGTGACGAAAAGTAACTTAATTAAAATGACTAAAAATTAAAGCGTGATGGAAATTAAAGTTAGGCAAGTATTAAAAACTTAAGCTAAAAATTAAACGAGTCAAAAACAATAGAAAACACCCCAATCGGAATATATTCCGATCACCCCAATCGGAATGTGTAGTGAGGTCCCAATCGGAATGCTGTCACCCTTCCAGATCGGAATATAACCTTACACCCTGATCGGAATATCCAACAACCCTCAGATCGGAATGACGAATACTTATGATCGGAATCGCTCGAATGAACTATGGTCGGAATGCTGATCGGAACCTTAGATCGGAAAGTGTCACTCTTACCCTGATCGGAATGTCCAAACACCACCTCAATCGAAATGTGTAACTAGACACCAATCGGAATACTGTCACATGCATCCAATCGGAATACCAGAGATCACCCAATCGGAATTTAAAACCCTTTTCAGATCGGAACCGATCGGAGTGTATAACCCCCTTCCGATTGTCACGGTCGGAATACGTAGACTTGGATGGAAAATAAGCTAAGTAAATAAGCTATAGTTCTAATAAGCACTAGACTAGATCCTTAAGGTAAATCGTGTAAAAATAAGCTATAACACTGAAAGTTAACAACTTTTAAAATATGAAAAAGATAAACTTTAAGAAAAACAACTTTTTATATAAAAATAACTTTTGGAAAAACTATATAAACTTGAAAAATAAATCAAATAAGCTATGAAAATAAATGGTTTAAAACAATCAAAAGCATAAAAATCAAACCTTTAAACGAATCAACAAGAGAAAAACGCGTGTAAATCAAAGATCAAAGAAAGGTAGAAGAAGATGAACAAGATAAAGTAAAGGTGCAAGTAATTAAAAAGATACACTTACTTGAAATTAAAAGTAATTAAAGGTGCAAAACATGTATTTAAATGTGCAAGTAATTAAATGTGCATAAATGAAAGTGGAAGAATGGTTTGTCAAGCCACCAACAAGAGTAAATGAATGAAAATGAGGGTTTATATAGGTGATTAGGGAGTGGTTAGGGGAAGCTTCCTCTCTCCTTCCTTTCTTGTTAATTGCACCATCAAGTCCTTCCTTCTTAATCTTTATGTTAATCTTGGAATGTGATGACTTTTGGCTCGGGATTTCTTTGGACTCGTCTTTTAATTCTTCGATAAATAAGACTTGAGTTCCTCGGCTTTAAGTAAACTTTCGTCTTTTGACTTTTTCTTCGATAAATCTTCAGAATTGGTCTTGGACTTCCGTTCTTTATCCACTTTTGACTTCTTGACTTCGTCTTTCATCCTTTTCTTCAATAAAAGTCCATAAATGCCCGTGAATGTCCGTGTTTTATCCATTTTTCACCTTTTCATCCTAAATCACAACAAAAACACAAACCACGCATAATTCCGACATAAAAGACATAAAATACACGTTTTGGTCCGGTTATTATTGTAGTTAAGTGATAGAAAAGATGGGTGTTTACACACCTATTAAGTGTGAAAGGGTGAGGAGTTGGGTTAGCCATTTTAATCTTGATCTTAAGATTTTTCTTTATGGTGGAGGTTTTGGATGAGTTTGAGCTTCTTGTAGAAACCATGGTTGAAGTGGGTTTAAGGTTTAAGGAAGAATGGTTTGATGTGTGAAGAACATGGCTAACAAGGTGGGTTTAAAAAGGTGAAGGGATGATCCAAACTAGTAATGGGTTTAAAACATTGATAGGTGTGTAAACACCCATCCTTTTTCCACTTAACTCTGGCTAAAACGAGACCAAAACGCGTATTTAATATCATTTGTTTGGAATTATGCGTGGTTTTTGTGTTTATTGTGTTTTCAGAGCCAACCGGATGAATATTGAAGAAAACATGGGATTGCACGGGTTTTATCGAAGAAAAAGACTAAAGACGAAGTATATTGTCCAAGAAATGCAAAAGATTTGAAGTCAATGGGCCTATTTGAAGATTTATCAAAGAAAAGGACCAAAGATGGAAGATTTACATATGTCGAAGAAACTTAAGTCTATTAAACAAATAAATTAAAAGACGAGTTGAATTTAATCGACGACAAATCCCGAATCAGAATCGAAAACGTCAACTTTTCTGAAAAGACGAGAAGACAAGAAGTAATGGAGAAAGCCCACTCACCAACCAAATGGAGGACCTATATAAAGGCCACCCCTTCACACTTTTTGGGAAGTTTTTTATTCCCAGTTTTTCTCTCTTTTCTTCCGTAGAAAGCCAACACCATTAAGGTGTTGGTGATTTTTCATTCTTGTTAAATCTTTAATTTTGTAAGTGTTTAATCTTTCCTTTTGTTTACTTTACATTAATCTATCAATTTAAACCTTCCATTTAATCTTGTTCATCTTGTTCTTTGATTCAAAGTTAAAGTTCTTATTTAGTTGATTTTGATCTTCAAAAGATATTGGGTTTTGTGTTTTTATTGATGGGATTTAATATTTATGGTTAGTAGATGGTTAGTGATTAGTTTTGTTTAAGTTTTGGTGAAAAACTTGGTTGATTTTTGGTAAAAATCGTGTTCTTATAGTGCTACTGTTCTTCGTCTTCATCATATTTTTGGTTGATTTATGAAAAACACTTGATTCAGAACTTATCAAAAGAAACAATTGATTCGGAACTTTTTCCTTCATTCGGAACTTTCCTAATCTTTCATTCAGAACTTTTTCCTTCATTCAGAACTTTTCCTTCATTCAGAACTTTTTCCTTCATTCAGAACTTTTTCCTTCATTCAGAACTTTTTAACAAACCTTCATTCAGAACTTTTTTTCCTTCATTCAGAACTTTTTTCCTTCATTCAGAACTTTTTTTTATTAGTTATTTTTGGCTTATTTTCTCTATTGCATGCATTTGATTTTTTTTAGTAGCATAGAAAATCACAACCCTTTTTGTACCAAGAACAACTATTCCGCTTTGAGCTGTAATCAATTCGAGAGGATACCGAGATTTAATCTGAACCCATACAAAATCATTGTATCAAATGGCGCCGCTGCCGGCTCTTCTCGTTAAGATTAACAGTTTTTTGTGAGAAATTGGATTTTGGGATCCGTTCACCGTGAACGTTACTTTTTCATAATTTTTTTTTCAAAAACCCTAAAAAAATATAAAATTTTCAAAAATCCTAAAAAATAAAAAACATAAAAAGACAAAAACATTTCTTGTTTGTTTTGTTAGTTCTTTTGCAGGTGCATGCGTACACGCTCAACGTTTTATCCCGAGCCCGAGACTCTCGATAACTTAAACATGGCCGGTGTACACAACAACAACAATAACCCACCTCTCAACAACAATAATAACAACAACAATAACAATCCACCTCTCAACAATGAGCCTCTACAAGACAATCGCCCGATGATTGAACTTCTGCAAGCACATGTAGACGGCAACAATGATCCAATTGTCATACCCGCGATTGCAGCCAACAATTTTGAGCTCAAATCCGGCTTTAGCCAGATGGTCTCTGCTCAACCATTCTTGTGGCGTACCATTGATGATCCACATGACCACATCAAGAGATTCCTACAACTTACGAATACGGTGAAATTCAATGGTGTTCCACAAGAGGTAATCCGTTTACAACTTTTTCCCTTTTCTTTAGAGGGACAAGCCCGACATTGGCTTGCTAAGGAACCACCACAAAGTATTCTTACATGGACGGATTTGGAGACCAAGTTTATCAACTACTTTTTCCCACCCTCTCGTACTACCGCTTTGCGGAATGAAATTATCAATTTTGAACAAAAGTACGATGAGTCTTTTAGTGAATCTTGGGACCGTTTTAAAGATCTTTTAAGAAAGTGTCCACAACATGGTTTTACCAAAGTGCACGAAATTAACACTTTTTACAATGGTTTAAGCATGAATGACCAAGATTCACTAAACAGTGCCTCGAGGGGTAATATTTTGGTTAAGACTTCCAATGCCGCTTGGGATATCATTGAGAATAAGTATCGTGTGCAAACCAAGAGTGTTCGGACCAATGCCACTAGTACTAGTACTAGTGACAGCGACAAGCGACTTGACAAAATTACTACGCTTCTTGAATCGCTTGTTACCCACACCGCTAACAACACCAACAACATCAATGCTAAAAACGCTCAAGTCAATGCTGTAAGCCAACCATGTGAAATATGCGGGGGTCCTCACTCTTACACCACTTGTACCACCACCCAAGACTACCCTTCTGAGAATGTGAATGCAGCATACGGTACCTATCCTCCGGCCGCTTATCAAGCTCGTCCTCAAGGTGACCGCAACTTGCTTAGCTACCGCTCTAATAACTTTCTTTCCACGCCCGGTTTTCCTCCTAACAACCCAAACCAACAACAAAACCTCAATCGCCCTCCTCAACAACAACAACAACCTCGTGCACCATACATACCACCTCACAAACAACCATATCCACCTCAAAGAAACAACCAAGTGTACCAACAACCTGCTTATCAACCACCCTCTTACCATACTCCCCCTCCCAACCAACCTAACGCATTACACCAAGATGTTGAAACCTACATGCGGACCAATGATGTGATTGTGGAAAATCTCCAGCGGGAAGTGCTCAACTTGAAAGCAGACATGGTGAAACAAGGAAACGATCTTCGAGCTGACATGAGAAACACTTTGGCAAGTCAAACGAATGACTTAAAGAACATGATGGCTGGTTTCTTCCAAGGTAATCAATCCTCTTCTTCGGGTACTCTTCCGAGTAACACCGTTGCGAATCCAAGAGGGGAGATGAAAGCAATCACCACTCGCAGTGGCAAAGGTACCAAGGAACCCGAGCTTCCTATACCTCCATCGGTTATTGTGACTAAGGAGAACGAGTCACCTGCTCCTATTCCTCATCCTTCTACTTCCCTAATTTCTCCACCTCTTACTTCTACCCCTCCTCCACCCAAGGATGTGAGTGATCCTTCGATCCCAAAGACTTCCTCTTCTTCCGATATACCTTATCCATCAAGGTTGAGGAAAGAGAAGCTCAAAATCAAGGATGATATTCAAGTTTCGAACTTTATAAAAATGTTTAAACAATTGAATTTTAACATCTCCTTCGCTGAGGCTCTCGCTCACATGCCCAAATACGCGAAAATGTTCAAAGATCTTCTTAGCGACAAGGAGAAGCTTCTTGATATTGCTAACACCCAACTTAATAAGAATTGCTCTGCAGTGCTCTTAAGGAAATTGCCAACTAAGCTTGGTGATCCGGGTCGTTTCTTAATCCCTTGCAACTTCCCAGGAGTAGAGAATTGCATGGCCCTAGCCGATCTAGGTGCCAGTATTAACTTAATGCCTTTAAGTGTTTGGAAGCAATTATCTCTCCCTGAGCTAGTCCCCACCAAAATGACTTTGGAATTAGCTAACCGTACGGTTGCTTATCCAGTGGGGATAGCCGAAGACGTCTTTGTAGGAGTCGACAAATTCACTTTTCCTGCCGATTTCGTTGTCGTTGACTACGACATGGACCCTCGTGTGCCATTGATCGTTGGTCGTCCATTCTTGAGGACCGGTCGCACTCTCATCGATGTTGAAGCTGGTGAGCTTATCATGAGAGTGGGTGACGATAAAATTGTATTCAACATGGGAAAGCTTTCTAAACAGCCTTATTCATACGAGAGTGTTAATTGTATTGACGTTCTTGATGAGGCTTGTGAAGAACATTTCAAAGATGCTTGTAAAAGTATTCCTACCTCTCTTCCCAATGTTGAGACCGTTTCCTCTATTGACTCATCACTATCTCTATTTGGAGAAAGTGATTTCCTTTGGAAAGATTTGGAAGCCACCATGGGAGATGTGAACTTAGAACATGACGATTCTCCCACCGATTGGGATGAAGATCTTCGCCTCATTGAGAACATTCTTAAAGAAGACAATATTTCTCCACCATCTCCCACGGTTATTGCTATCGATGCTCCGACTTTGAAAACGCCTCCCATCGAAAATCCTCCGGATTTAGAACTTAAGGAGTTGCCGCCCCATCTCCAGTACGTGTTTCTTGAAGATAAGAAGAAGTCGCCCGTCATCATTGCTAAGGACTTGAAAGAAGAAGAGAAATCTCGCCTCATCGCCGTGCTTAAAAATCATAAGAAGGCAATTTCTTGGAAAATTTCCGACATCCGCGGAATTGATCCAAACTTTTGTACTCACAAGATTCTCATGGAAGATGACTTTAAACCCGCAATCCAGAGCCAAAGAAGGGTTAATCCTCGCATTCATGACGTCATCAAACAAGAGGTTATCAAACTTCTAGATGCCGGCTTGATTTACCCTATTTCGGATTCGCCGTGGGTAAGTCCCGTCCATGTGTGCCCAAGAAGGGCGGAATAACCGTTGTTCCCAATGAACACAACGAGTTTCTTCCTACTCGTCTCGTTACTGGGTGGAGAGTTTGTATCGATTATCGCAAGCTCAATAATGCCACGAGAAAAGATCACTTTCCTCTTCCTTTCATGGATCAAATGCTCGAGCGTCTAGCTGGTAATGACTATTACTGCTTCTTAGACGGTTTCTCCAGGTATTTTCAAATTCCCATCGATCCCAAAGACCAAGAAAAGACCACATTCACTTGTCCCTATGGAACATTTGCTTACAAACGCATGCCTTTTTGTTTATGCAATGCTCCTGGGACGTTCCAAAGGTGTATGATGGCTATCTTCCATGCCATGGTTGAAGAAACTATGGAAGTATTCATGGATGATTTCTCGGTTTATGGCGATTCTTTCTCTGCTTGCCTTGCCAATTTAGAACGTATGCTTAAGCGGTGTGAAGACACTCGCCTTGTTCTTAATTGGGAAAAATGCCATTTCATGGTAAAAGAGGGCATCGTGCTAGGACAAAAAATTTCCAAAGCCGGTCTTGAAGTGGACCGTGCTAAAGTCGATGTTATTTCTAAGTTTCCTCCACCTTCAACCGTGAAGGGTGTGAGAAGTTTCCTCGATCATGCGGGCTTCTACCGTCGCTTTATCAAAGATTTTTCTAAAATCGCTCGCCCGATGACCCACCTCTTGGAAAAAGATACTCCTTTTATCTTTTCTAACGAGTGTCTTGAAGCCTTTAACTTGCTTAAGGATAAGCTTACTAAGGCACCGGTCTTGGTTACCCCTAATTGGGAGCTGCCTTTCGAGTTGATGTGCGATGCTAGCGACTTTGCTATTGGAGCGGTTTTGGGCCAAAGAGTGAACAAACACTTCCAACCGATCCATTACGCTAGCAAGACAATGACGGGGGCCCAATTGCATTACACGACAACCGAAAAAGAGCTTTTAGCTATTGTCTATGCCTTTGAAAAATTTCGCCCCTATCTTGTCCTTTCTACCACAATCGTTTATACCGATCATTCCGCGTTGAAGTACTTGTTAACTAAACAAGATTCTAAACCAAGACTTCTTCGCTGGGTTTTGCTACTCCAAGAATTTAAAATCGAAATTCGCGATAAAAAAGGAGCTGAAAACCTAGCCGCAGATCATCTCAGTAGAATTGAGGATCCATACCAAGGGGATCATCCGAACAAAGAAATTAATGATTCTTTTCCCCTAGAGACCTTAATGTCTATCAACTCGACTTCTGATGAAACCCCGTGGTTTGCGGACATTGCAAACTACTTGGCGGGTGGATTTCTCGTCGACGGGTTAACATCCCAACAAAAGAAGAAGTTCTTCAAAGACATTAAGACTTACTTTTGTGATGACCCGTATCTATTCAAACAATGTGCCGATTTGATTATTCGCCGATGTGTTGATGGACCGACAGCTTTAGAAATCCTTGACGCTTGCCACAAAGGACCCACCGGTGGTCACTTTGGTCCCAACTACACCGCTTAAAAAGTGTTTGACTCGGGATTTTATTGGCCCACCATCTATCGTGACGCTCACGAGATGGTTAAAAGTTGTGATGCTTGCCAAAAACAAGGGAAGATCACACATAAAGACGAGATGCCTCAGAATTTCATTCAAGAATGTGAAATCTTTGATGTTTGGGATATCGACTTTATGGGGCCATTCCCTTCATCTAAAGGAAACAAATACATCCTTGTAGCCGTTGACTACGTTTCAAAGTGGGTGGAAGCCAAAGCTTACCTACTAATGACGCAAGGGTGGTTTGTAACTTTTTGAAATCGCTATTCGCTAGATTCGGTGTGCCTCGTACCATTATTAGTGATCGCGGGACTCATTTTTGCAATGACCAATTCGCAAGAGTCATGGCTAAGTATGGTGTAAATCATCGTCTTTCCACCGCTTACCACCCACAAACTAATGGCCAGGCTGAAATATCCAACCGAGGATTAAAGCGAATTCTTGAAAGAACCGTGGGAGAGCATCGTGCCTCATGGGCCGATAAACTTGATGATGCTCTGTGGGCTTTCCGTACCGCCTACAAGACTCCGATTGGTTGTACGCCATATCGTCTCGTGTATGGGAAAGCATTCCACCTCCCCATTGAGTTGGAGCACAAGGCTTACTGGGCCTTGAAGTGGCTAATTTCGACATCAACAAAGCCGGTGACCTACGGAAGATCCAACTCAATGAGCTGAATGAACTCCGGAATGAGGCTTATGAAAATTCTTTGATCTATAAGGAAAAGACTAATCTCATTCACGACTCTAAGATTAAGAACCGAGAGTTCCAAGTTGGAGACAAAGTTTTACTCTTTAACTCTCGGTTGAAAATCTTTTCGGGCAAGCTGAAATCTCGTTGGTCCGGCCCATTCACTATTGCCCAAATTTTTCCATATGGTACTCTCGAGCTCGCTCAACCTAATGGACCTAATTTTAAGGTGAATGGCTAACGAGTGAAGTTGTACTTTGCTGAGGACATATCTCATGAGATGATTCCATCCCTCACCACGTTTCCCATGAACTAATTTTGGGTCGAGTCAGGCTCGTGACTCGGTTATCAAAAACAAGCGCTCATCGGGAGGAAGCCCGAGTATCTATCCTTTTCCGTTTAACCTCCTAAGTGTAGGGGGACCTCTATAGGTTCTTTGTGTTTGTGTGGTGATGTGATTACAGGGATGAATGCACTTTTGGAACCTTTGAAGAACCGTGCTCCCGTGTTATCGGAAATCCGGTTCTATCTCTCAACTATCGTGATTCAATTTTCTTCATACTCACATTTGAAATTGATCACTTTAGTCGTCTCTTCCTTAACTTGATTTAACCAACGTGCACAATGTCTTAAGTGTAGGGGAGACTTTTCCCACATGCTTAAACATTGAGGACAATGTTTATCTTAAGTGTAGGGGGACTTCTATCGAAGTTTTAAGTGGACTTTTCCATGAAAATGCCTTCATTTAACCGGAAAATCATCTTTTTCAACATTTTTCAAATTTTTTATTAACTTTGGCCATTTAGTCGTAATTTTTAAATTTTTATCGTTGCTTTCGTATGTATATATCCCGCAATAAAGTCAAAAATATTAATAAAGTGGTGTAGCTAGTTTAGAAATCTTTGACATATTAGGCCCGTTGTGATTATTTTGACTCAAACCGAATAGACTTATCCAAGTTTATTCTAGCTAGTATCCTTAACCATGTAGACCTTAATTGGTTTATTAGGCTAAGTATCCACGAGTCTCATTACTTGAGATTTTAAATTGTGGAGGACGAGAAATGATAGAGTCAATTATAAGTCGGTATTCTTGCACAAGCTCACTTGGTGTAATTATTTGCCTATTCTCCCATCACTTGCTAATAATTTATCTACAATAAGTAAGGTCGTACGATTTGAAAAGTTACTTAGCTTCTAGCCCAAGATCGTTTAAAAGTTGCTCGGTAATGATAAGAGTTCATAGCCAAGGCATAACTTATGAAGCAGGGCGCGAAGATTGGCGAGTCCGAAAAGACCCTAACAAGGCATGAGGATTCAATCTTATTGCTAAAGATCCAAGGTGATGTGAAAAGCATTATTCCCAAAATCAATATGAAGGATCAAGACTCACGACGAAAAGCAATCAACTCCCGTAAAGATCATGGAGAAGTCTATCCGAAAAGACCCTAACAAGGTATGAGCATAAATAGATCCAAGTCCGAAAAGGAGGCGGATCGTTGTATCTCAAAATCCCAACTAGAGATTGAAGAAATAATCATGAAGTCGTGGTCAACAAAGTTGGAGTACCCCTCAAAAGTCTCCGAGTGAAGAAACTCTATTAACGATGAGAAGACCATTATCTCAAGCACGTCTCTCAAGATATGAAGTATGAAGTACATGCCAAATATCGGCCCGAGAAAGGTCTCAAATCGTGAACCGAGTTATGCCAAGATATGAACTTTTTGATATCCCGAGAAGCAGTTTTAAGAGATTTTGCCCTTTAGCTAACTATTGATCAAATCGTCCTACTTTGCTTTCAGCCTAAATAAACTATCGAAATAAGTCCAAAATTGCATCTTCATGATCATTCTAAGACAAAAATAAAATATAAGAGATACACCTAGGAATAAGGGAGTTTAAGCATATAATTAAGCCATGTATGTAAGTGTTTGATTTACTAACTTATAATAACAATGATCTCGTTTTTAAGCTTAGTTTGGGAAACGTGAAACTTGAGAATGATAAATCTTCGCAGCACCGAAGCCCTAATGTAAGTCCTTGATCTCTTTGCAAGTTATTTCCATATAGCTATTTTAAAGTGAAAATGGTTTTCTATCCTTTTGTTTCCTTTAAAGTTTTGATTTCTTTTAGTACTTTAATTTTTGTTTAGTAGTATTTTAATAAGGCCAAAGTTGATTGATTATGAGAAGAGTGTAGAATTGCTTTATCACTAAGCATTGCATGAGGGCATGGCAATGGTTAAGTGTAGGGGATTTGATAGGTGTGTAAACACCCATTCTTTTTCCACTTAATTCTGGCTAAAACGAGACCAAAACGCGTATTTAATATCATTTGTTTGGAATTATGCGTAGTTTTTGTGTTTATTGTGTTTTCAGAGCCAACCGGATGAATATTGAAGAAAACATGGGATTGCACGGGTTTTATCGAATAAAAAGACTAAAGACGAAGTCTATTGTCCAAGAAATGCAAAAGATTTGAAGTCAATGGGCCTATTTGAAGATTTATCGAAGAAAAGGACCAAAGATGGAAGATTTACATATGTCGAAGAAACTCAAGTCTATTAAACGAAGAAATTAAAAGTTGAATTTAATCGACGACAAATCCCGAATCAGAATCGAAAAGGTCAACTTTTCTAAAAAGACGAGAAGACAAGAAGTAATGGAGAAAGCCCACTCACCAACCAAATGGAGGACCTATATAAAGGCCACCACTTCACACTTTTTGGGAAGTTTTTTATTCCCAGTTTTTCTCTCTTTTCTTTCGTAGAAAGCCAACACCATTAAGGTGTTGGTGATTTTTCATTCTTGTTAAATCTTTAATTTTGTAAGTGTTTAATCTTTCCTTTTGTTTACTTTACATTAATCTATCAATTTAAACCTTCCATTTAATCTTGTTCATCTTATTCTTTGATTCAGAGTTAAAGTTCTTATTTAGTTGATTTTGATCTTCAAAAGTTATTGGGTTTTGTGTTTTTATTGATGAGATTTGATATTTATGGTTAGTAGATGATTAGTGATTAGTTTTGTTTATGTTTTGGTGAAAAACTTGGTTTATTTTTGGTAAAAATCGTGTTCTTATAGTGCTACTGTTCTTCGTCTTCATCATATTTTTGGTTGATTTATGAAAAACACTTGATTCAGAACTTATCAAAAGAAACAACTGATTCGGAACTTTTTCCTTCATTCGGAACTTTCCTAATCTTTCATTCAGAACTTTTTCCTTCATTCAGAACTTTTCCTTCATTCAGAACTTTTTCCTTCATTCAGAACTTTTTCCTTCATTCAGAACTTTTTAACAAACCTTCATTCAGAACTTTTTTTCCTTCATTCACAACTTTTTTCCTTCATTCAGAACTTTTTTTATTAGTTATTTTTGGCTTATTTTCTCTATTGCATGCATTTGATTTTTTTTAGTAGCATAGAAAATCACAACCCTTTTTGTACCAAGAACAACTATTCCACTTTGAGCTGTAATCAATTCGAGAGGATACCGAGATATAGTTTGAACCCATACAAAATCATTGTATCAAACATTTTATGTGAACAATGAATTTAGCTAACCTAGTTTAGGAAATGTGTAGGTTTTTGCAAAGAATCAAGCAAGGTTTACACAGATTAAGGAAAATAGTGTAATGCAAAGATTATGTCGGACATAGTAGCTGGCGGTTCCTTATCTAAGGGCGGCGGTTCCTTATCAATAAGGTACCGCGGGTTGATAAGTAACCGCGACCAGTGGTGTTCAAAAATGGTATTTCCTCAAATTTTGGTTAGCCCAGATTTTTATCAAAGGATTTTCAAGCCAAAGTTAAATACTGACCAAAATCTAGGAAGCTAACTAACACATAGGATGCCCAAAGCTATGCAAAACATAATCACAATGGCATAGATAATCATTAGGATATTAAACAAATAATCCAAACAAGTAGAATTTAGTTAATACACATCCAAGATAATAAAAAAAATTGTTCAAAATTACATGTTTATCAACATGTATTCTTTGAAATACTTCAAAGTCTTCACCTTTTCTTCTTGCCCAATTGATGAGCTTAAACTCATATCCTTTTATCAACAAATAACCCTAAAACATGAAGCAAAATACCAATTTATCTTGCAAAAACAGTGTTATGTGGTATGTTTGTGTTTGTGTACACTTGTGTAGGTAAAAGGATACATTTTCAAGCAAACAAAGAAAAATCAAGCTCAAATGGATGAAAAAGACAAAGAAGGATCAAAAGTGTCAAGACTTTGAAGTGCAAGGACCTATCTTGACAAACTGCCAAAGTTGAGGGACTAAAGTGCAAATATTGTGAAAAGTCAAGATCAAAGTCAAACTTGGTCAACTTCAAGTCAACTCAGTCAAAGGGGTTTTTTTGATCAAGTTTGCAAGTGGAAGGACTAAAATTGCCAAAAGAATGAAGTCCCTAGCTCAAAACAACAATCTACTTAATCAAGGGACTAATTCTGCCAACATTTGAAAGTTATTCAAAGCTTGATCCATGTGAAGAGGAAAGGACCAATGAGATTGCAAGAAAGGTGATACACGGATCACCAACTCAGCCTCATTTATTGCCCACTCAGCCGACACTTCATTTAATGGGTGTATCCCAACAGTGCAACGCACTCAGTTTTTTCCACCAATAGAAAATGAGGAATTGGATAATGATCCACAACTTCTTCTCTCACCCAATAAGAATCTGCCACGCATCATCTTCTTCAATAAAAATTGCCAGGGACGAGAAAGAGCTAGAGTGAATTTTAGCAAATGATATAAACATCAAAGTTGGTCTAAATCAAGAGAGGAAAAGATCCCACGTGCTTAATTAGCCTAAAGATCAATAATAAAGAAAAGCCCAAAAGAGTTCTTCACCTGCAAATGCAATTATGTAGAATTGTCCACGTGGAGAGCTGGGATTGGTCCTGACACGTCACCAACCCCAACAATCATCTTTCTCAAGTCTATAAATAGATGGATAGGACTTCATTTGTAACGAGTAGCTTAGTTTTGTAAAAACACACACTTCACAATTTCCTTTCATTTTCCCTTCCTCTTTACCCTAACTACTTAAGAGTCTGACAAACTCTTGAGTTAGTTAGTTAGTTAGTAGCTTTCTAACAGCTTTGTAACAACTTTCATGGAATAAAATTCAAATTTCTCATTTCCCGCCAAATCTGTTCTTCATTCTACTGTTCATTACTTGCTGCTATTGGATACTTGTGTTGCTGCATTGTGTTTGTTATGATCATTGATTGATCATAACTGACCTTGAAGAAGTTTGAGAGCATTTTGTTGTGATTCCAGTTCAGAACCTAGTTTCATTGAAGTTTTCAAGCATTTTGATGATTTCTGTTGATTGATGGCTGTTTTGATGATTGATTAGCTGAACTAGTGATAAGGTGGTGGTTATCACTAGGGTAAGAGAGTTCAGCACTCCTCTTCTTCCCAATGGTTTACTACAATAGGTTTTAAAGTTCTTATTTTTGTTCCACTCAATAAGTCAAATGCATGCTACTTTTCATAGTGTAATCTTGATGTTTGCATGATAAAAGCTGTTTAGAGTTGCTGATTGTTTGATTTTTGATTACTTGTAGCTTAATTTTGTTTTACTGCTTATCGATTTTGGATTGTGTTTAGTAATAGCTTTAATTCAGTCAATTTCCATTCTTGTACCTTAATAGAGTAAAAGTTGTTTTCATTGCTTGCTTGAAGTTTTAAACCATCTCATTTTGAGTCTAAAGTTTGTTAGTCAAAAGCATTTGGTTCAGCTTAAATCAGTTCTTTAAAAGACTTTGCAAAAGTTTGTAATATCAGATAAAGGAGTGTTTGGTATTAGCTTATAAAAAGTTTTCAAGAATTGAGTCTTGGTATTTTAAAGATCATTTGCAGTTAATAGGTGGTAATAAAGTGTTTCAAGTCATTTACAAGTCATTTAGTAAGTCAAACAGGCAAATGGCAATAAAAAGGATTGAGTTATTCTTATGCAAATTTGCTCATTAGAAGTTATCATTTTCATTTGGCTAGTATTAACTCATTACTTGATGAAATTGTACCAAATTTGTTCTTAGTTGTAGCTAATATCATATAGATTCAGATTCTAAGAGCATTCTATACAGTTTTCAATAAGCAAATAGGAATAAGCAAAATTCAAATAAGCAAAGTTAAAGCAAGTTTCTGTAAATTGAAACTGAGAATTTGTATCTCTTAATCCTCTTCATTAACCTGGCCAATTTTCTTCACAAATCCACTTAGAACATAGAGTTACTTGATTTTTGAAAGTTTTAGCTTTTTGGAAAAAAAGTTGGTCAACGCTTGGTCAACGATAAGCTCTTTTCAACTTAATCCAGATTTCTAGCTTATTTCTGGAGGAAAATTGTTCTAGTTTGATTTCATGTTCATTACTTGAGTAGCTTAATCAGTTTCAACAAGAAAATCAAGTTGTGATTGTCTAGTTTTTGCTGTAGCTTATTTGGGCTTATTGATAAGTTCTCATTTGCTTATTTCACAACTTTAGCCAAAATCCTTTTACACACGTAGCTTATTTTGGATTTAAAGAGTTTTGCAACTTGTTTCATTGAATTTGGTTCAGTAATAAGCTCAAACGAGCTTATTTGTTTGTTAAACCCGTTTTGGCTTAAATAGTTTTAGAAATTGCAATCTAGTCCCTCTTGTTTTAAACAGCTTCTAAACTTTGCTAAACTTCATTGTTTTTAGGGTTTTCAATTTGTAAGTCCTTGTAATTTTGAAAGTTGTTAATTTCAGTTAGCAAGTTGTTAAGTTTGTTACATTTTGGTTAGTTGGTCATAAGTTTTGCAAATTGGATCCTTTTGGTTAACTGATTTACACTTTTAGTCCCTAGACTTGTTAGAATTTACATTTTAAGCATTTAACTTTCCTAGAATTTACATTTTCAGTCCTTTAAGTTTCATGTTTTTACCTTTTGAATATTACTTGAATAAAAACTTGGTATTTGCAAAATGTTTTACATATAAGTAGGTAATATTTTTTTCCTTTTTGCAAGACTTTGTTGAATTAGCAAATAGAATATCCAAACAAGTTTAACAAACAAAAACAATTAAAAACCCGATATTGGTTGGACTTTCCATTAGCAAGAACTGAGAAAAAACGAACTGCATTATACACAATTTCAAATGGCGCCGCTGCCGGTTCTTTGACTACACGAGAGACTATCGATTGACGGTTTTCATTGGCTTTTGGGATCCGTTCACTTTGTGAACGTTATTTTTACGTATCATAAATAAAAAACAAATCAAAAATCAAAAATATAAAAATATATAAAAACTAAAAAATTAACAAAACAAATCTTTTCCTAAAGAATTGACCAAAAAAATAAAAAAATCCAAAAAGCAATCTTTTTCCTAAGAGATTGCAACCAAAAATATATATTATTGGATTCTCTCGGTTTTTATGTACATATAGTATTTTCTCTTAAAAAACTCATAAATACAAAAATATTTTCCATATATTATTATAAGTAAATACGTATACGTATAAGAACAATCAATCTACATATTCTCCATAAGTATTGCCGAGGCAATACACCGTGTTGAGGGGCGTTCCGGTCCTTGACACGTGTATCGATCAAACAAAATAAAGCAAGAATAGATAAATACTCTCAATAAGCAACAATTCGAAGAATACGAACATTTAAGTGAATAGAAAGGCGATGTGCTATAAAATGCCATCTAAGGGTCAATAGGTACTTAAGTGCTTCGCGCCACCTAACCCCCCGTTCACTTGTAAGTATTCTTAGAAGGAAGGCTTCATTGAGGGTCTTGCACCCAAGTCGTACATACGTATATTGTTATTTTCTTGTGGATATTTAATATTGAAATTCGAAGAGGATAATCCATTTCTCTTCAAAGTCACACGAGAGCTTCTCTCTCATTCCTCGTATTGAGTTGCATGCTCACTCGCGGGCTTGCACAAATACCGATTGGTGTACAACCTCTTCCTCCGAAAAGGAAGAAAAAGAGAAAGAGTAAGACCACCATCGTCCACCAAGCCGATCACGAGAATCGTGCTTTGACTCCACCACAAGAAGCCATGGCTATTGATAATCGCTCTTTGTATGAACGTATGCAAACCGACATTCATGGATATGCTAGTGCTATTAAGATTCCCGACTTTCCCGCAAACACATTTGAGCTACATACATCTATGATCAATATGGTTTCACAATCACCTTTCTTTGGTAACAAGAATGAGGATCCTCATGCTCACCTTAAGAGATTCCTTTCTCTTTGCAATACCATTAAGCATAATGGGGTTCCACATGAGGTGATTAGGTTGATGTTAGTGTCATTTTCTTTTGAGGGAACCGCTAAGCATTGGTTAGACACCCAACCACCCGATAGTATCACCACATGGGATGGTTTCACCACTAAGTTTTTGAACAAGTTCTTTCCTCCACATAAGACTATGGCTTTGAGGACTTTAATTATGGGCTTTCAACAAAAACCTAGTCAATCCTTTAGTGGATTTGCCTAATGCTTCTTTGAATGGAAATTGCTCCACGGTTTTGCTTAAGAAGTTGCCTACTAATCTTGGAGATCCGGGGAGGTTTTTGATTCCTTGCAATTTCCCGGGGGTGGAAAATTGTATGGCTTTAGCGGATTTAGGAGCAAGCATAAATCTTATGCCATTATCGGTTTGGAAGAGACTTTCACTTCCCGAGCTCACTCCTACTAAGATGACTCTTGAGTTGGCCAACCGTACTATAGCTTATCCGGTGGGAATTGCGGAGGATGTTTTTGTTGGGGTTGATAGATTTACATTTCCCGCGGATTTTGTAGTGGTTGATTATGATATGGATCCTAGAGTGCCTTTGATTGTTGGTAGGCCATTTTTGAGAACGGGTCGTACTTTAATCGATGTGGCGGAAGGAGAACTTACAATGCGGGTAGGAGATGAGAGAGTGGTGTTTAACATGGGGAAGTTGTCCAAAAAGTCTAATGAGCCCGAAGCGGTAAAACATATTGATGTTGTGCATGAGGAGGAAACACAAGATGATCTTCTTGATGAAGTTTGTGATGAGTACTTTTATGAAGCTTGCTCAAGTGGAGACTATGATTTCCCTCATATTGAGACCATTGCTTCCATTACTTCCTTCTTGGATTTTCATGAATGCTTCCATTACTTCCTTCCTGGATTGGATCAAGTTCACCAAATCAACCTCTTCTATGATGGCCTTAAATCTCACCACCAAGATTCACTCAATGCTTCCGCGGGAGGGAATATTCTTCTTAAAACCTACCAAGAGGCTTTGGACATCATTGAGACTAAAGCAATGGTTCAAACAAACAATCCATTTGAAGAAAAGGTTCATGTTATCCAAAACAATTCTCAAACTCCTTGTGACAACCAACTCCTCAAGTTTCAAGAAGAGATTTTTCAAAGGATGGATAGAGATAGTGAGAGGAATTTGCAAGTACAACAAGAAATGCTTCAAGCTTTTAAGAACATGTCATTGAACAATTCTTCAAATAATGTGAATGCCATTACTCTTTCTTGTGTTACTTGTGGAGGTCCCCATTCTTATGAACAATGTGATAAGGTGCAAGGGTATCAAGGGGAATGCTATGCTTACCAAGAGGAACATCGTGAACACTTCAAGCCAAATATCAATCCAAATAACCTTTCTTACAAGTCCCAAAACTACCTTACTCCACCCGGATTCCCACCCCAACCACCCACCCAAATTCAACAAAATCCACCTCAAATTTTACCAAGGAATCAAGGGCAAAGACCACCATACCAAGGAAATAACTACAAGGAACCCAATCAATTTCAACCTCAAGCAAATACCTTTTATCCACCAAATCAAGGATTTAACTCCCAACCTTTACCTTTCCAACCTCAAGGTTTTCAAAGTCATGTGCCACAAGAGTATAACACAATAGATCTCTTGCAAAAAATGAATCAAGAGAATGAAAGGAAGTTCTAAGCTATGGAGAAGAAAATTAATGACCAATTCAATAGGGTTTTGGTGGTATTAAATCAAAGACCACAAGGGGCTTTACCTTCCAACACAGAAACAAACCCACGGGCCAATGTCAATGCTATTACAACAAGGAGTGGAACAACAACAAAGGATCCTTCACCTCCTAAACCTACTATTCTTCAACCCACTTGTGCTCCTACTTGTGACAAGCCCTCTACCTCTACTTCACCACCTCAAAATGCTCCCATTTCTCCAATTTCAAAGCCTATTCATGAAACACTCAATAAGGAAAATCCTTCATCCACACCTCAACCACAACCAAAACCAAGTCTTCCTTATCCCTTAAGATTGAGAAAAGAAAAGCTTAAGAACAAGGATGATATCCAAGTTTCTAACTTTTTGAGGATGTTCAAGCAACTTAACATCTATATCTCCTTTGCGGAAGCCTTAGCCAATATGCCTAAGTTTGCTAAGATGATTAAGGACTTGCTTTCTAACAAGGAAAGATTGGTGGATTTGCCTAATGCTTCTTTGAATGAAAATTGCTCCACGGTTTTGCTTAAGAAGTTGCCTACTAATCTTGGAGATCCGGGGAGGTTTTTGATTCCTTGCAATTTCCCGGGGGTGGAAAATTGTATGGCTTTAGCGGATTTAGGAGCAAGCATAAATCTTATGCCATTATCGGTTTGGAAGAGACTTTCACTTCCCGAGCTCACTCCTACTAAGATGACTCTTGAGTTGGCCAACCGTACTATAGCTTATCCGGTGGGAATTGCGGAGGATGTTTTTGTTGGGGTTGATAGATTTACATTTCCCGCGGATTTTGTAGTGGATGATTATGATATGGATCCTAGAGTGCCTTTGATTGTTGGTAGGCCATTTTTGAGAACGGGTCGTACTTTAATCGATGTGGCGGAAGGAGAACTTACAATGCGGGTAGGAGATGAGAGAGTGGTGTTTAACATGGGCAAGTTGTCCAAAAAGTCTAATGAGCCCGAAGCGGTAAAACATATTGATGTTGTGCATGAGGAGGAAACACAAGATGATCTTCTTGATGAAGTTTGTGATGAGTACTTTTATGAAGCTTGCTCAAGTGGAGACTATGATTTCCCTCATATTGAGACCATTGCTTCCATTACTTCCTTCTTGGATTTTCATGAATGCTTCCATTACTTCCTTCCTGGATTGGATCAAGTTCACCAAATCAACCTCTTCTATGATGGCCTTAAATCTCACCACCAAGATTCACTCAATGCTTCCGCGGGAGGGAATATTCTTCTTAAAACCTACCAAGAGGCTTTGGACATCATTGAGACTAAAGCAATGGTTCAAACAAACAATCCATTTGAAGAAAAGGTTCATGTTATCCAAAACAATTCTCAAACTCCTTGTGACAACCAACTCCTCAAGTTTCAAGAAGAGATTTTTCAAAGGATGGATAGAGATAGTGAGAGGAATTTGCAAGTACAACAAGAAATGCTTCAAGCTTTTAAGAACATGTCATTGAACAATTCTTCAAATAATGTGAATGCCATTACTCTTTCTTGTGTTACTTGTGGAGGTCCCCATTCTTATGAACAATGTGATAAGGTGCAAGGGTATCAAGGGGAATGCTATGCTTACCAAGAGGAACATCGTGAACACTTCAAGCCTAATATCAATCCAAATAACCTTTCTTACAAGTCCCAAAACTACCTTACTCCACCCGGATTCCCACCCCAACCACCCACCCAAATTCAACAAAATCCACCTCAAATTTTACCAAGGAATCAAGGGCAAAGACCACCATACCAAGGAAATAACTACAAGGCACCCAATCAATTTCAACCTCAAGCAAATACCTTTTATCCACCAAATCAAGGATTTAACTCCCAACCTTTACCTTTCCAACCTCAAGGTTTTCAAAGTCATGTGCCACAAGAGTATAACACAATAGATCTCTTGCAAAAAATGAATCAAGAGAATGAAAGGAAGTTCTAAGCTATGGAGAAGAAAATGAATGACCAATTCAATAGGGTTTTGGTGGTATTAAATCAAAGACCACAAGGGGCTTTACCTTCCAACACAGAAACAAACCCACGGGCCAATGTCAATGCTATTACAACAAGGAGTGGAACAACAGCAAAGGATCCTTCACCTCCTAAACCTACTATTCTTCAACCCACTTGTGCTCCTACTTGTGACAAGCCCTCTACCTCTACTTCACCACCTCAAAATGCTCCCATTTCTCCAATTTCAAAGCCTATTCATGAAACACTCAATAAGGAAAATCCTTCATCCACACCTCAACCACAACCAAAACCAAGTCTTCCTTATCCCTTAAGATTGAGAAAAGAAAAGCTTAAGAACAAGGATGATATCCAAGTTTCTAACTTTTTGAGGATGTTCAAGCAACTTAACATCTATATCTCCTTTGCGGAAGCCTTAGCCAATATGCCTAAGTTTGCTAAGATGATTAAGGACTTGCTTTCTAACAAGGAAAGATTGGTGGATTTGCCTAATGCTTCTTTGAATGAAAATTGCTCCACGGTTTTGCTTAAGAAGTTGCCTACTAATCTTGGAGATCCGGGGAGGTTTTTGATTCCTTGCAATTTCCCGGGGGTGGAGAATTGTATGGCTTTAGCGGATTTAGGAGCAAGCATAAATCTTATGCCATTATCGGTTTGGAAGAGACTTTCACTTCCCGAGCTCACTCCTACTAAGATGACTCTTGAGTTGGCCAACCGTACTATAGCTTATCCGGTGGGAATTGCGGAGGATGTTTTTGTTGAGGTTGATAGATTTACATTTCCCGCGGATTTTGTAGTGGTTGATTATGATATGGATCCTAGAGTGCCTTTGATTGTTGGTAGGCCATTTTTGAGAACGGGTCGTACTTTAATCGATGTGGCGGAAGGAGAACTTACAATGCGGGTAGGAGATGAGAGAGTGGTGTTTAACATGGGGAAGTTGTCCAAAAAGTCTAATGAGCCCGAAGCGGTAAAACATATTGATGTTGTGCATGAGGAGGAAACACAAGATGATCTTCTTGATGAAGTTTGTGATGAGTACTTTTATGAAGCTTGCTCAAGTGGAGACTATGATTTCCCTCATATTGAGACCATTGCTTCCATTACTTCCTTCTTGGATTTTCATGAACCTCAAGAGCTAAACTTTAGTGAAATCCCATATGACAATCCACTTTTCCACAATGATAATCTTAATCATGAGGACTTAAGTGATGAGGAATCTTTTCTTTGTGATTCACCAACATATGATGACTATAGTGATGATGAGCTTTCTACTTGTGGCTCTCCATTTGTTGATGATCATACTTCCTTTGGCTTTGAGGGATCACCAATTTTTGATAGTCCAATCTATGATGTTTATGGTGATGAGGAGGATTCTATAATGGATGAGAGTGATGAGTTTTTAGTGGAGGATATATCTTTTGAGTATACTCTTGGTTACCTTGATGAGGAGGGGGACATACTCTATTTAGAATCCCTATTGAATGAAGATCCTTCACCTTTTTCCTTGCCCATTTCACCTTTTCAAAGTGATAAAGGAAAACAAGTCATGATAGTTCCTTCCAAGAGCTTGTTGTTACCCATGCCTTCACAACCTTTCTCTCACCATGTGAACTTCAAAGGAGAATCTTCTAAGGCAACCAACACTTGTTGTTTTCCCATCAAGGAACGGATTTTTGATCCTGGCATAGAGCTTGCTAAACCATCTCAGTATCCACCTGATGCAACAAAAGGAAACCTTGTGAAAGATGTGAGAGCTTTACACTATCACCTTGGGAAGATCATATGGGAAACCATTTTAGAGAACTACACCTCAAATTTTTCACCATTGCTTGGGAAGCTAGTTGTTGAATTGTGTTATAAATGGGAGGGTAATTATGTATTTGATCCTGGGGGATATTTATGGAGTTTTGATAAATGAACACTTGTTTACCTCATCATGGAGATTTTTCTTTAAAAGGGTAAAATTATTTTCTTCTCCATGATAGGTTTTAGACACTTTTAAGTGTGGGACGAGTCGAGCTAGAGACTCATTAATTCAAGCATCGTATAACTAGGTTTAGAGTGTTGTAGGTTAGAAATAAAGGTATAGACTTGGAGATAAGTGTAGGGGAGACCTTCTTTTGTCTTCATGATTGTTTGTAGGGTTGCTCACTCATCTCATGCTTTGGAGCTTATGGAGGAGGCCCTTGTATCCGGTTCACTTCGTTACTTTAGTGATTTTTCATTGACACCTTGTGCTTAAACATAATTTCACTAATAGTTGTCCTTTCCTTAACTTGGGTTAAGCAAAGTCTATTCATTGTCATAAGTGTAGGGGAAGTTTTTATACTTCCATGCTCTTAAACATTGAGGACAATGTTTAGCTTAAGTGTAGGGGGGTCTTCTATCGAAGTGACCTTACCTAGAACTTGTCATTGTCTTGCATGATAACATGGAAAATTTAATTTTCAACATTTTTCAAATTTTTGATCTACTTTGGCCAACAAAAATATGCATACATAATTTTTGCATCAATCATTTTGCATAACACATTTGCATTATATATATTTCTTCTTTTATGTTTCATCAAAAATATATAAAAAGAAAAAATATAATAAAACATGGTTTTAACAAGTTTAGACTTCTTTGACATATTAGGCCCGCCATGGATATTTTGACTCAACCCGAGTTTGCTTATTTTAGCATTCTCTAGCTAGTATCCTTAACCATGTAGTCCTTCATTGGTCTATTAGGGTAAGCATCCACCAATTTCATTATTTGAAATTTTAAATTTGTGGAGAATGGGAAATGATAGAGTTGAAGCAAGTGTAAAAGGGCTAGATAGACTTCATGGCAATTACTTGTGGCTAAACCCTTCTCTTCTTTGCCTCTAATTTCTTCGCATGTATATAATTGTTAATAAATAATCAAGTACGGTTTTAATTGGTTTGTAATCTCTTATGCATTTTTGGCTAATCATTTATGGTTGATATGAGTACGTCTTAAGATTCTAAGTTAGCACGATTTATGTGTACTAGACTTATGTCATGCTCCATACTTAGCGGGTGTTTTTCCTTTTCTTCTTTTCAAATTTCTTTGTGAGGAATAAAGAAAAATAAGAGCGGCTTATGAAAAAAAATGAGTGGCTAGAAAAAAAGAAAGAAAAAGAAAGAAAAAGAAAAAATAATGCAAGACTCCCAAGAGGGGCAGTGTGGTGTTAATTATAGTGACTATTGAGTTCCAATATTACCTTGACGGGTTGCGGGGATTCAATAGATTGCTCCAATCCAATATTGCCTTGACGGGTTGCGGGGTTGAAGATCCAAAGTCTCAAAAAGATGGCGGATGTAAATTATTGCGTGAGTTTTATTTTCCTTTCCATAGCGAGTGTGTAGCTACTTATGAAAGCATGACATGAGGATTTTACACATAAGGCGAATGACTTATTACTCTTGAAACGGACTTATATTAATTGTGAGCGGTTTTTCAAGTAATGGATGAGAGGATTACTTAGGATTAAAACCGTGCTTCCTTATTTTTGGATTTTACACTTCTTATACTTCCCACTTAAATAATGAAAAATTTGCCCACAAGCAATTTGCTCAAATAATAACCGGTTCCACCTTTAATTGTCATGAATAAGTTGATGCATTTTTTACTTGTGAATGCAATGATCCCATTTTTAAGCTTGGTATGGGGAAAGTGAAACTTGAGGGTGATAAATGTCCATGGTACCCAAGCCCTAATCTAAGCCATTGAATTCTTTATGAGTTATTTCCATCAAAACCATTTCAAGAAAAATCAAAAAGATATAGATAGAATTGTATTTTGTCCATTGCATTATTAAAAGTCAAAATCATGCATCATTTAGTTTAGAGTAGTGTAGATGCATCTCATATGGCCAAGGTGGATTAATTATGAGGGAAATGTATATTTGAGCTTTAATATATAATATTGCATGAGGACATGACAATGTTCAAGTGTAGGGGATTTTGATATGAGCTTAAACTCATATCCTTTTATCAACAAATAACCCTAAAACATGAAGCAAAATACCAATTTATCTTGCAAAAACAGTGTTATGTGGTATGTTTGTGTTTGTGTACACTTGTGTAGGTAAAAGGATACATTTTCAAGCAAACAAAGAAAAATCAAGCTCAAATGGATGAAAAAGACAAAGAAGGATCAAAAGTGTCAAGACTTTGAAGTACAAGGACCTATCTTGACAAATTGCCAAATTTGAGGGACTAAAGTGCAAATATTGTGAAAAGTCAAGATCAAAGTCAAACTTGGTCAACTTCAAGTCAACTCAGTCAAAGGGGTTTTTTGATCAAGTTTGCAAGTGGAAGGACTAAAATTGCCAAAAGAATGAAGTCCCTAGCTCAAAACAACAATCTGCTTAATCAAGGGACTAATTCTGCCAACATTTGAAAGTTATTCAAAGCTTGATCCATGTGAAGAGGAAAGGACCAATGAGATTGCAAGAAAGGTGATACACGGATCACCAACTCAGCCTCATTTATTGCCCACTCAGCCGACACTTCATTTAATGGGTGTATCCCAACAGTGCAACGCACTCAGTTTTTTCCACCAATAGAAAATGAGGAATTGGATAATGATCCACAACTTCTTCTCTCACCCAATAAGAATCTGCCACGCATCATCTTCTTCAATAAAAATTGCCAGGGACGAGAAAGAGCTAGAGTGAATTTCAGCAAATGATATAAACATCAAAGTTGGTCTAAATCAAGAGAGGAAGAGATCCCACGTGCTTAATTAGCCTAAAGATCAATAATAAAGAAAAGCCCAAAAGAGTTCTTCACCTGCAAATGCAATTATGTAGAATTGTCCACGTGGAGAGCTGGGATTGGTCCTGACACGTCACCAACCCCAACAATCATCTTTCTCAAGTCTATAAATAGATGGATAGGACTTCATTTGTAACGAGTAGCTTAGTTTTGTAAAAACACACACTTCTCAATTTCCTTTCATTTTCCCTTCCTCTTTACCCTAACTACTCAAGAGTCTGACAAACTCTTGAGTTAGTTAGTTAGTTAGTAGCTTTCTAACAGCTTTGTAACAACTTTCATGGAATAAAATTCAAATTTCTCATTTCCCGCCAAATCTGTTCTTCATTCTACTGTTCATTACTTGCTGCTATTGGATACTTGTGTTGCTGCATTGTGTTTGTTATGATCATTGATTGATCATAACTGACCTTGAAGAAGTTTGAGAGCATTTTGTTGTGATTCCAGTTCAGAACCTAGTTTCATTGAAGTTTTCAAGCATTTTGATGATTTCTGTTGATTGATGGCTGTTTTGATGATTGATTAGCTGAACTAGTGATAAGGTGGTGGTTATCACTAGGGTAAGAGAGTTCAGCACTCCTCTTCTTCCCAATGGTTTACTACAATAGGTTTTAAAGTTCTTATTTTTGTTCCACTCAATAAGTCAAATGCATGCTACTTTTCATAGTGTAATCTTGATGTTTGCATGATAAAAGCTGTTTAGAGTTGCTGATTGTTTGATTTTTGATTACTTGTTGCTTAATTTTGTTTTACTGCTTATTGATTTTGGATTGTGTTTAGTAATAGCTTTAATTCAGTCAATTTCCATTCTTGTACCTTAATAGAGTAAAAGTTGTTTTCATTGCTAGCTTAGAGTTTTAAACCATCTCATTTTGAGTCTAAAGTTTGTTAGTCAAAAGCATTTGGTTCAGCTTAAATCAGTTCTTTAAAAGACTTTGCAAAAGTTTGTAATATCAGATAAAGGAGTGTTTGGTATTAGCTTATAAAAAGTTTTCAAGAATTGAGTCTTGGT
The DNA here is from genome assembly GCA_025667525.1 of Glebionis coronaria. Lineage (NCBI taxonomy): Eukaryota > Viridiplantae > Streptophyta > Magnoliopsida > Asterales > Asteraceae > Glebionis > Glebionis coronaria. The sequence continues at coordinate 180,931,139 of CM046882.1, forward strand.
ATTTTAAAGATCATTTGCAGTTAATAGGTGGTAATAAAGTGTTTCAAGTCATTTACAAGTCATTTAGTAAGTCAAACAGGCAAATGGCAATAAAAAGGATTGAGTTATTCTTATGCAGATTTGCTCATTAGAAGTTATCATTTTCATTTGGCTAGTATTAACTCATTACTTGATGAAATTGTACCAAATTTGTTCTTAGTTGTAGCTAATATCATATAGATTCAGATTCTAAGAGCATTCTATACAGTTTTCAATAAGCAAATAGGAATAAGCAAAATTCAGATAAGCAAAGTTGAAGCAAGTTTCTGTAAATTGAAACTGAGAATTTGTATCTCTTAATCCTCTTCATTAACCTGGCCAATTTTCTTCACAAATCCACTTAGAACATAGAGTTACTTGATTTTTGAAAGTTTCAGCTTTTTGGAAAAAAAGTTGGTCAACGCTTGGTCAACGATAAGCTCTTTTCAGCTTAATCCAGATTTCTAGCTTATTTCTGGAGGAAAATTGTTCTAGTTTGATTTCCCGTTCATTACTTGAGTAGCTTAATCAGTTTCAACAAGAAAATCAAGTTGTGATTGTCTAGTTTTTGCTGTAGCTTATTTTGGGCTTATTGATAAGTTCTCATTTGCTTATTTCACAACTTTAGCCAAAATCCTTTTACACACGTAGCTTATTTTGGATTTAAAGAGTTTTGCAACTTGTTTCATTGAATTTGGTTCAGTAATAAGCTCAAACGAGCTTATTTGTTTGTTAAACCCGTTTTGGCTTAAATAGTTTTAGAAATTGCAATCTAGTCCCTCTTGTTTTAAACAGCTTCTAAACTTTGCTAAACTTCATTGTTTTTAGGGTTTGCAATTTGTAAGTCCTTGTAATTTTGAAAGTTGTTAATTTCAGTTAGCAAGTTGTTAAGTTTGTTACATTTTGGTTAGTTGGTCATAAGTTTTGCAAATTTGATCCTTTTGGTTAACTGATTTACACTTTTAGTCCCTAGACTTGTTAGAATTTACATTTTAAGCATTTAACTTTCCTAGAATTTACATTTTCAGTCCTTTAAGTTTCATGTTTTTACCTTTTGAATATTACTTGAATAAAAACTTGGTATTTGCAAAATGTTTTACATATAAGTAGGTAATATTTTTTTCCTTTTTGCAAGACTTTGTTGAATTAGCAAATAGAATATCCAAACAAGTTTAACAACCAAAAACAATTAAAAACCCGATATTGGTTGGACTTTCCATTAGCAAGAACTGAGAAAAAACGAACTGCATTATACACAATTTCACCAATCCATTGATCATATTCCCCAAATACTTGAATCACTTCCTTGACTCAACCCGATGTTCATGCAATTCAGCTCTAGTCCTAAGATTTTCACGGTAGAGATGCTTCATGTTGAGATCTTCCGGTACTTCACTAGAGGAGTAATAAGGTGGGGGAGCTAAGTCTTCAAGTCCATCCACGAATGAGTTTGAGGATGGGTGGGAATTACTCGAAGAGTTGAAGTGAGAACTAGAACCTATGCCATCACCATCACTTGTTGGCATATAGGTGTCCTCATCATCCGTCTCTTGATGATCGGATTTTCGCGAACCTCGATCACCTTTTGGCTTTCTTGCATATACCTCTTGAATAGGCAACATAACCCGATGAACCGGGTGAAAGCGAGAAAGATCGAGGTGGGGAAAGTCATGAGCAACCCTTTTGAAAAGACGAGTAAGAAGCATAGCATAGGGAAGGTTTGTTTTGGGCTTTGAAAGGGCATAATTTATTTGTCGAGCGATATAGAATGCCAAATTGTACTTGGTAGATGTAAAGATGCAACTCAACATATGCACCATACAAGCCGGGATATGATCTCGGTTTCCACCAAGACAAAAGACATTCTCCCTAAGGATATTTGCCCATTGGACCATAAAATCCTTAAGGTCGCTAGAGAGCACTTCATAGCGATTCACATTTCGCACATTTGAATGAAGGCTTCTCACAACGTTTCCATCACGCTCTTTCGAAATGATGTCACGGATAAACTCCAGATCAATTTCGGTGTGGTCATTTGGAGGTTTATCGTAGGATTCCAAGAGAGCATCAAGTCTCCATTAATCCATAAAACGACAAGTGCCTTCATATGGCACACTAAGAATTTCACCAAAGTTTTCTAGGGAGTATTGAATCATTTGATCATTCAACAAGAATCGAATGAAGATTTCTCCATTGTATTCAAGCATGGAGTAAGTGCTAAATAATTCAAGAAGAAACAAGGGGTAAATAGCTTCTTCTATGTTGAGCAAGCAATCAAACCCCGAAAGCTCAAACATAGATTGGATATAGTCATAACCCGTTATTCCCTCGTCAACGACTCTACCCTCATGGAAACAACGAGTAGAAAGGGATGGAAAGGAGTTTCGAAGTTGAGTAGAAGCATAGGTTTGGGAAAGGTTTGGCATGTATTGTCTAGTGAATTGATGATCCTTTTGATATTGAGAAGGCATGATTGGTACCTAATATAAACATAAGACAATATTTTTCCAATCACTCATATGAAAAATAAACTCAAAACTCAAGAATATGAGAATCTGTTATATCAATTTCTTGACAAACAAAGGATTGAATCCATAACATTCTCATGTTCACAATGTGTCTATTCCATTATTAACCAAGAACATATGACCTATGTTGGATCAACAATGGACTAGAACATTGGTTTTTCAAAACAAGGTTTTTAGGTAAGCATTAACAATGCAACTACCTATTTGTTCATGGGTTCATCTCAATTCCATCTTTTAACCAAAATCATTTAGCCAAAATTCGGATTTGTTCTCCAAGTGGGTTTTAATGAAATCCTAATGAATAAGAACCTAAGGAATCATAGTAAAATAGCCATGTCAACCAATATTCCTATTAAGGTTCTAATTAAATTTCAATTTTAAAAATCTCCAATTAAGAAAGGATGAACCCTAGAACAAAATAGATGAAATTGAAAGAAAGTACTTACAATTAATTGATGTTTGATGAAGGATGAGTGAAACCCACAACTTAGAATCAATTAATTTGAGTGATTGAAGGTTTTTGAAGCTTCAACAATGGTGGAAAAGGTGAAAATCGTCGGCTGTGAGTTTTTGGGAGAGAGAGGGTTTGGTTTGAAAAAGGTTATTTTAATAAAAGGGCGCTCTGACAAACATTACTGCCCGCGGTACCTTATCGATAAGGAACCGCGGGTTTGAGCCGCCGAGATAAAGAACCGCCTGTAGAGGCTGGTTTTTATCAATGAAACACGCCAAAATTTTTAAAACCAAAATTTCTAAAATACTTAAAAATATATCTTAAACCTTCTAGAATATCATTTGGATCATCATAAAACTAAGCAATATGCCTTAATGAAGGATTACGAATTGAATCGAGATCGAAAAGAACCGAAACGGACAAACGACTACTCGTAGCGAAAAGGCAAAGTGGAGAGAAGTCAAGGGAAGTGAATCAAGACTAAGATTAATGCTCAAGGGATTAATGAGAATCTTCAAATCATGGAGACGAAGAGCTTGTGTCATATATAGTGGTTTAAGACGTGCCTTTCCGGCGAAACGTTAAACAGCTTTGGTAATGAATAAACACAAAGCAATTATTCATGTATAGACTAAGATCACTTTCAATAGTAGTCTTAGTCTAAACCAAAATATGAGAAGTATTAATTCTCTTTCTCTCCCACAAAGGGCCTACTAACCATATGGGTGCAAACCATGGAAATCATGCTTGATACTTTAAGTTACTACTAACTCACTCTACATCACCATAGTGAGTCAAGTATCCAAGCAATGAAGGTTTGAGAGGATAAAAGAAAAGAATCACAAACCACAAAAAAATGTCAAGGCAAGGATGCCAAGAACAAGCACATAGTCAAGTAATGATCAAAAGAGTGATCAAAGGGAGTGTGGAAGAACGAAAGCGTACCTTGGCCACAAAGAGCAATCCATCAAGGAATCAATGCAATGCCCAACAATGACTATGATGAGTACTAAGTCTTCAACGACTAGTATCATTCTCAATCATCTTGGTATCATCATTCAAGGATGTTGAAGATCAATGAAGATGAGTCTTCTACAAGTGCAAGTAACTCAATCCACAACCAATTACGTGATTGATCTTCATGAGTACCTACACAAAGAAAGATGCAAACTAGTAGATACATTTCAAGAGTAGATCTAAAATGCATAAAGATTACTAATCTAAGAGGGATGCAATATTACCAATTAAAAGACCTATTTCAAAAAAAATAGTTTTGACCAAAGAGAAACTTTAGTACAACTTGACCTTCTAATTTGAGGAGACAATGGATCGATGCAAGTTTTAAAGTACAATATACTTCAAAGATCTTGAGTGACCATCGCTCTGATACCAATTGTAGAAACTAGAAGGAGGGGGGGGGGGGTTGAATAGTTTCTCCTCTATTAGTCACCTAATTTAAATAACTTTGAATTAAGTGTGTATCAAAACTATCTTTTACTTAAAGCTAAGTTGCATAATGATTAGATTCAATTCAAATGCATTAGCAATGGTAACAGGTAAGTATAATGATAATGAAATAAGTAAAGAGTAAGGAAAGAGACAACCTAGTGACAAGACACCAAGATTTATAGTGGTTTGACAACGAGGCTCTATCCTCGTTTCTACTCCACTCCTCGAGTACACCTACTCGAGATTTCCACTATATCCACAAGCTCCATTCTTGGCGGAGAAAGCCTTACACGGTCGCATACATTATTTTCTGACACTAAGCTAAATGTCGAGACCTAATCATTAGCTAGGACCAATCTACACAACGTTTCCTACTTCACAATTTAACGACACAAGGCTAGATGTCGAGTTCTAATCTCAAGGTAGAACCAATCTTCACGACGTTGCCTACTTCACCATTTAACGACACAAGGCCAGATTTCGAGTTCTAATCCAAAGCTAGAACCAATCTTCACGACTCTTCACTTTGGAGCTAAGTGAGAACTTCACACAAGACAACTACTAATCAGTTTCAAGTTTAGTGAGAACTCACAAGACACAACCACATCACTTTATAGTTTAGTTAGAACTACTACACAAATCTATTACAACTCAACTAGACATATCCAAGTACACACATGTAGCTTGGATCTACACAACACAAATCCAAGCAAACACATATGCAATGGATGTACACAACAAATCCAAGTATTCACAAATACCTTTGATGAACACAACTAGTCCAAGTATTTCATAAATACAAATGGATCAACAAAAATAAAAAGGCTAACATGATGAACATGACTAATTGATGGATTCATCTTTATCACAACACTAGTGAGTGAGTGATCTTCTTGTTGGACAAGGTAAAGGAGGGGATCAAGAGGATAATCATATGTAAACATCTTTAACACTTTAAGTGATCATTTACTAATGAGTATGCTATAGAAAAGAGAAAGGGGGCTGAGAAAAACGTCCAAGAGGCTTATTGAAAAATGAGATTTGATCCACTATTTATAGAAAACAAAGTCTAACGGCTAGCTGGGCGCGGATCCTTATCTAGGCGGCGGTACCTTATCGATAAGGAACCGCCTAGCTAATTAAGGTACCGCCCAGTAAAGTCCGCTCCCTTTTTTGTCTTTTAGTGGGGTAGGAATATCTGTGGTTTTTTAAACGTTCAAAGGATATTCTTATGGCATATGGAATATGCCATTTTCAAATTTTCATTTTCCATTTTAATAAAACATTTTCTTAAAAGTAAAGTTTATTAAAAATCTTTTGTCATATTAACAAAAGTGAGTTTTAAGGATAATCACTTTGATGATCACTAAGTATGATTAAGAAAAGTTAGTGATATGATTATTACCTTGATGATAGTGTTAGTTAAATAATTCGTTTTGTGTTTTACACTAAATGTGTTGTATAGTTTGTTGTGATCAAAACTAAGAAAGATTAGTTAACACTAATAATGTTTTTAGGCATTACTTGCATTAACAATTCTTCTTGTGTGTGTTCTTCGATCGATATTCTGCATCTAGTAATCAGGGTTGTAGGGACCAAACCCTACATACTGTATAATTTCATGTTTAATATATAAAATAATTTATAACTTTGTGCAATATCACAATGACTATAAAATATCAATATAGTAGACTTTTTAATAATTCTAACTAGAGTTTACGACTTCAATCGTATAGCGATGAGACTGATCATATGTCGAACCCGATCATAATAACTCTGAATATAAGAATTCTTATGTCTAAAATTAAACTTACTAATTAATCATGGAACGCACAAAAGACCAATATTTGAAATTTTCATATTAGTCGTTAATGGATACGTGTGGTTGTCTTTGTTGAAGATTTGGGATAGGTCAGTTATGTGAAGTACGGATTTTACATGGTTTTTGCTAATTTCTCTCTTAATTTTGTTCATGTAGGGGGTGTTAATGTTGCACCCCTTTAGGTTTTTACTGTAGCATTTTTGTTTTTTTAGTTAATTTTATATATACTAAATTTAAGCATATTAATGTCATATTTACATATTTAAAAACAATAAAGTCATATATATATATATATATATACTAGCTATAAGGCCCGCCCGTTGGGCAGCGAGCTTCAAATATATATTTAATAAACTTAACAGTTGTGAAAGATTTTTCAATAAAAATATAAGTAATGCATAAATAAAAAGAGCTCCAAAATGACATGATTATATGTCTAAACGCAGAATGGTTAGTTATGAAAAAATTCATTCAGACTTTGATAATATGCCAAAAGGTCCAAGGATAATATTACATAAAAAAACAAAAAAAAATGTGAATTGAAAAAGCATTCGTGAATAACATTTCTTCAAGATAGAATATGCATAAGTATATTTGCTTAAATAGATGTTATTGCTCCAATACTTTTCATAAATATCATAGCTCCAGCAATTCTTTTAAAATAATAGAGTACAAAGCTATCCACATTATGTAATAAACAAGTTTGTTATCACCCGCGCGTTGCCGCGGGAGTATCGTGTTAATGCTAATGAGGTATTCAGATAATATTCATTCAGCATTTGCATTTTGTATACCGACTTATGATGTATAAATGGTTGGTGTTCCAAGACAAAAGAGACACTTAAATTGTTAAGCATTTCTAATAGGATTAGTAAATTCAATTGAACTTATTAGCATAGTTCTAAATAGCTCTCTATAGCCCTCCTTAAGGCGCACTAAAGCTTGAGGTGTGGCCTCTGCTACGCAATAGGTCAAGGTGCGCAACGACATGATGTATGGTAATTTTTTGAATTTAACTCCAAAAAATATATATTGTTACATGATAAAACAAAAGCGTGTAGCTTGGACATGCCGCCACGCCAGGCCTCACGCTATTTATAACCATGCTTATTAGTATACTAAACTACTAATAATTCATTTACATTTCTTTTAATCAGAAAAAAGCTACATTTCTTTTGATAAGAAAAAAAGCCACGTACGTTTATATGTTCAGATGGCCCATATTGCCACCACTTTACTTCCTGGCTTCACTTGTTGACACTTGAAAGTTAAAAATTCTACTTCCTTCGATTCATTTGAAATTTTTTCGTATTGACAGTTCAATCAGGCTAGCTTCTTTAATATGGGCAATTATTTCGGTCCAGCAACTTGCATCACCTGATTGGAAGACAGGCACACAACGCGTAAATAATAAATCACCAATGTTACTGAAGTAAGACTTATTTTTCGTAATCAAATATTAAGACAACTATTTATAGTCTTTAGAGAAATTGTTTCAGATCAAACTAACCCAACTTATAGGATTGTAGACTTGTGGTAAAATGGTTGGATTTTTATAGGAAAAGATTATAATAAAACCAACATTAATCTGTACATGTGTGTTCTCCTCCTATAAAATTGAGTTCTTAGTACAACTCAGTGAATTACCAGCAGAAATAATTTCAAAAAACCTGGACTTGAAGTGAAGGAATTGCATAACCTGAACGTCCGAATCAAACGTGGCAAACTTCAGTGTCAACGACCAAACCGCAACAATTGATTCCTGTATGTAGTTAAAATCCCTGTCTTCGCACTCTGACCTACAAAACATGCAACATAGTCACCAAATTAATGTAAACAATTTGTTCGACCCATACTTCAAAAATGACAAATTTCAATATATAGTAATGTAATATTAAGTTTCTTAAACACGAAAAAGCAAATGCTTAATTAAATAAACTTAAAAGATATCGACTACCGCTGCCAACTCCCAAATCAATGCCTACGATTACATAACCACAAATACTTTTGAATTAGATATTATCTTATAAATATTGTACTTGTAATCATTTAACCATTAAATTATATATAAAATATCAACTTTACCCATTTTGACATTTGTTAAAATTGGCCATCAGTTTGCACCCGCTTCGCTACCAACCCATATTTACGTGAATAAGTTGCACATTTGCTTCCTACATTAGCAGTATCACTTGATTTTGGCGACTTCTTTGCTACAACGCATAACTTTCTAGTAGTGATACCAAGGTCAATCCGGGTAGCTTCATTCTCATGAGGCTCAATCATAACTCATTTAATTTTTCCCTTATTAGAACCCACAGGTCCACTGAGTTGGTTTCATAGTTAGTTGTTACTTGAAATTAATATCAAACAATACATACGAAGAAAGCCACCCGACTAAGATTCCATAAAACCATACCTTCTTAGTTTTAGTAAAGTTCCTACATTTTCAAGTTTTTTAAGGTCAGCTACAACACGAACATGTTTGACCCCGTTACCCATCATGGTAACTGCAACTATCTTATCACCTCAAATACACGCCACATAGTAGGGAGTGATAGATTTAAACAGAGATAGATACAAACCTGCTTGTATCACATGATCTGCCGTATCATAAAGTTTTTTAGTCTCTTTCTTGATTTACAAATTTATTAACATTATTTTGAGTCCTGATTCCGAGTCTGCTTTTGAGGCTTTACATACTTTGAGAAAACAATGTGAACATACCTGACCTGAACATCCATTATGGCATAAGTCCACATTTAGAAAACCCTAATATCACTTTTGGAGTGTGGAAACCATTGATAAGCACAACGATAGATGTGCCGCTTAAGTATGTTAAGTTATAGTGTGTATGATCACAATCTACAAAATAAACAAAAACATAAAGTGGCATGACAGGAGAGAAACATGTTGCACATAAAAAGAATAGTCGTTAATGGCATGTATAATAGAAAAGATCTCATATCACGCAATTTCGAGAGTTAACCTTCGGATTTCTTGCTTCCAATTCTCTCTGCATTTTGGCTTCCTTTCACGCAGCACAATTGTAACACCCCATTTTGATAATGGAATGTCAAGCGTAATTATGGCGTGTCATCAAAGCATACAAGGATAAATGTCTAAACATTACATGACCATAAAAGGAAAATACCGGAATCAAACATCGGTAGTCCAAAAGCAAAGCTCATCACACACAAACAAAAGTACTGTAAAGGAAAGGACTAAACAATGTCCATAGCAAGTGTATCAAAGTAAAGATAATGCATAAAGTAAAGAAAGGCTAGAAAGCTTCCAGTCCATATACACGTACGCTTAAAGTCTACGAGCGTCCCTGAGTACCTGCTGCTTTGGGAACATAGAAAAGGAAAATGGCTGAGCAATACGCTCAGTGCACGGATGTACAATAAAGCATGAATAGGATAAGCATATAAACATATAACAGCGGAAGAAACTAAGTCCCGAATAACCTGGTTAAGTCTTGGTAAAACTGGTTTTATAGTTTGAAAAGCCTTATGCTTATCTTATAAAAACTGTTTAACATATTCTACCATTAGCCAATATAGGTCATGAAAATCCATCGTGCATGAATACTTGGAGGGGTGACCTCATCATGCAAATTAGAAGGGCTGCCTCTAATTTAATATACTGGTTTGGGTAGGAGGGATCAGATCCTTGTGAAGGATGCAAGGCACACACCACATTCACACTGAGTAATCTGCTGAAAAACATGTAACTAGGATGCTCCCATACGCCCCACATGATAAATATAATAATATGGCCAAAAACTAAAGGGGCGCCACGAGCAATCACTCCGCCGTGGTGAAGTCATAACACCAGTGCCTCTAATGTTATGGTTATGGTACCTCCATAACTAGGTGAAACTGGTCATGCATGTATATGGCTATAGACATTCTAAATTAAACATAAGCAAATCAAACATAGAAACTTATACTACGGGAAAACAGTTGGCTGCATACGGGAAATCCTAATAAGGAAACAATGTCCATACTGAAAGGACGGGAATCTGTACATTATGTCCAGTGAACGAGGAAGACGAACCGAGGAGAATCCTAATTCGGTATCACTAATGCTACATAAATACATACATGAATAAGTATCTGATTACTAAATATGTAACTGGTTTTATGTCATGTCTTAGCTTATTTTATATGTTCATGTCATGTTTCACTGTTTTAAGCTTTAAACTGTGTTTATCTTATATTCTGTCTATTCTGATTAAGTATTACTTGTATTTCATGTATTATTATACTTACTGTGTAATAATGAGTAACTTTCTAAAAATAGCAGGTTTCCTAAAATAGAATGTTTCCAAAAATAGAAAGTTACAAAAAATAGAAAGTTTCCAAAAATAGAAAGTTTCCAAAAATAGAAAGTTTCCAAAAATAGAAAGTTTCCAAAAATAGAAAGTTTTCAAAAATAGAATTACTGCTTAAAATAGATAAGTTTCTAAAAATAGAAAGTTTCCATAAATAAATTAGCTGCCTTAATTAAATAAGTTTCTAAAAATAGAAAGTTTCCATAATTAGATATAAGCTGGTTAAATAAGCTAAGTATATAAGCTTAAGTGTTTTCTGATTATTCTTCTAAGTCATAATGATATAAGGTATAGTTTATTAATTATTACATGTAATTTAAATAAACTATAGGTTAAAAGTATTTTATTAAATATATCATTTTTTTGATTAAATAAAGTTAAATACTGTTAAAACATGTATTAACAATTATTAACAATATAACCTAAGTCATGTTAATTAATTAATTATAACCAGGGTTTTTAATAATTAATTAATTATAAGGTTTAGAAAAAATATAAATACTTAGGTTTAAAACTCCATTATCTAATAATTAAATTATAACCTAAGTCATGTTTTATTAAATTAATCATGTCATATTTTATTAATTTAATTTATAACATATGATCATTAAAATATAACCTTAACATAAACCATGAACCGGATCGTGACTAGAAACCATGAACCGGACCTAAAATCGACACCATACCCCGAACCACATCGGGGTTCCCCTTTGTTTGCTGCTGCCGTGGGACCCACACCACCAAACCGAGGCCTTGTGGTCTCGGTGGTAGTCTATAAGCCAAACCGAGACCCCCTTGGGGTTCGGTTTAGGCGCCGTCAAACAAAACACCCCTAAATCCTCCTTTTTGATTTACCCCATAACCATTTACATGTTTAGTTTATGTTTTTAATTAGGTTTTTAAAAACATCATGTTCTTATTTAATTTATTAAATCAAAACAAAAAGAAAAAGGATTAAAAAGGTATACCGAATGCGTGGATCGAACGAGGATGAACACGCACGAACAATTGCACTAAAATCAAGATCAAAAATCGAACAAACACCCCTTTTCTTGTGTTTAGGTGCGGCGTTAAAAGAGAGCAAGAAGGAAGGACCCAAAAATCTTTTTAGGGTTTTTGATGTTTTTACAGTAAAGTGAAAAATGGTTAAAAGATTTCACCATAACCCCTTCTTAGTAATATTTGATGGGCTTGGCCCATCCTTCTTGATGTAGCCGCGGGTAGGGGGCCCCACATGGGGTACCCGTATTGTTTTCCGTGTCTCGTTATTTAAGTGTTCGTTCGTGTTTAGTTGTGTTCGTGTTTTATGTGTTCTCGTTAAATATTAACCGGGACTTAATATATTTATTCGTGCTCGTAATAAATATATATACGTGATTAATATTGGCTCGTGATTAAATTACGTTCATGATTTCATGATCGCATGTTCGTGATTAATTATTGTTTAATAATTGTTGTGTGTTCGTACGTAATAAATACTTATCGTGTTCTAACACGTACGTAATACGTAAAATTCTAACACGTGAATGTAATCATAGTATAAAAGGAAAGTTTTAATCTAGTACGTACGATTTTAAGGGTACTATTCATGGTAAAAGCATGCGGGTTTTACAACTCTTCCCCCGTAAAAAGAATAATTCGTCCCCGAATTATAGATAAAGTAAACTGGAAAAGATGAACATACCCGAATTCAAAATATGAAATGATGGTAAGAAGCCCGGATAGACTCCTTTGTTTCCCAATTGGCTTCTCGCTCGGTATGATCCCTCCAAAGGATTTTGACGAATGGAATCGTCTTCCTTCTCATGACTCGTTCTTTTCTGTCAAGAACTCGTTTGGGTTCTTCTATGAAAGTGTGATCTTCACGTATCTGTTCCAGTGGATACTAAACCATGTGAAGGGGATGATACTGGTACCCTCTGAGTAAGGACACATGAAACACATTGTGTACATACGAAAGCTGCGGAGGTAACGCTAATCGGTAAGATACTTCACCGACTCGTTCAATGATATCAAACGGTCCGATGTAACGAGGACTGAGCTTCCCTTTAATCCCGAAGCGTCTAACACCACGTGTCGGCGAAACCTTAAGGAAGACGTGATCTCCTACGTTAAAATGTATGTCCCTACGATGCTTATCGGCGTAACTCTTCTAACGTGACCGTGCTTCCTGAAGTTTCTTCTTGGCTACTGCGATTCTTTCGTTGGTCATCTCTATGATTTCTGGTCCTTCAAGTGTTCGCTCGCCAACCTGATCCCAGCAGATTGGTGCGAGACACTTTCTGTCATACAACATCTCGAAAGGAGCACACTTGATACTCGCGTGCCAACTGTTTTTGTATGCAAACTACACCAAACAGATGTAATCGTCCCAATCACCCGTCCATTCCAACGCACATGACCTCAACATGTCTTCCAATGTCTGAATCGTTCGCTCTGACCGTCCCTCTGTTTGAGGATGAAAAGCCGTGCTAAGCTTAAGTTGTGTACCCCAAGCTTTATGCAGACTCTTCCAAAATCACGAAGTGAAACGAGGATCTCTGTCTGAGACGATGCTGGATGGAGCACCGTAGAGTCTCATGATCTCTCTTCTATACGTATCGGCGAGTTTACTTACCGGATCTTCCTTTCGGGTCGGTAAGAAATTAGCTGATTTGGTAAGTCGATCTACGATAACCCAAATAGCATCGTGCTTCCTCTTGGTAGGCGGAAGACCAGTAACAAAATCCATGGTGATTTTGTCCCACTTCCACTCTGGAATATCTAACGGTTGAAGGAGACCGCCAGATCGCTGATGCTCGATCTTAACCTGCTGGCAGGTAAGACATTTGGAGACGTAAGTGGCCACATCCTGTTTCATACCACTCCACCAAAAGTATTGCTTGATGTCATGGTACATCATAGTCGAACCAGGATGTATAGAGAATGGGGAGCTATGAGCTTCAGCTAACAAGGCTTCCCGGAGTTCTTGGTCATCAGGAACACAAAGTCTCGTGCCCTGCCATACGATACCATCTGCATCTACTCTGAATTCCGTCTGTTTCTCCAAATTCTGTACTATAGCCCAGATTTCTCCATCATCTTTATGAGCTTCCTTGATCTTAGAGAGCAACTCGGGTTCTACTCTAAGATTAGCCCAGTAACCGTGTTGTCCACGTACCATGATCTCGATGTCTAGTCGCTCCAAGTCTCTTATGATTTCCTTCTCATCTTTAATGCCGTTGATCATTCCGGACTTCCTGCTAAGTGCATCTGCTACTACATTCGCCTTTCCAGGATGATACTGTAGATTAATGTCATAATCCTTCAACAGCTCTAACCATCTTCTCTGCCTCATGTTCAATTCACGTTGAGTGAAGATGTACTTCAAACTCTTGGGGTCCGTGAAAATGTCACATGATTCTCCATATAAGTAGTGCCTCCATATCTTCAATGCAAACACGACTGTAGCAAGTTCCAAGTCATGCGTGGGATAATTCTCTTCATAAGGCTTAAGTTGCCGTGAAGCGTACGCGATCACTTTCCCATGTTGCATGAGAACACAGCCAAGTCCCTTCCCCGATGCATCACTGTAGATTTGAAATCCACCCGTACCAGATGGGAGAGTATGAATAGGTGCAGATAATAGCTTCTGCTTCAGGTCATCCAAGCTCTTCTCTCGTTCTTCAGTCTAGATGAATTTCTCCCCTTTCCGCATCAGTTTGGTCAATGGTAGTGCTAAGCGGTAAAAGTTCTCCACGAACCTACAGTAATAGCCAGCTAAGCCTAAGAAACTGCGGACTTCCGTCGCTGATGTCGGCCTCAGCCACTTAGTAATGGCCTCAACCTTCGCTGGATCCATAGTGATTCCTTCTACTGATACAATGTGACCTAAGAATGCCACCTTGTCTAACCAGAACTCACACTTGGAGAATTTAGCATACAGCTGCTTCTGGCAAAGAATATGTAGTACTGTACGAAGATGGTCTTCGTATTCCTCCTTGGACTTTGAGAAAATCAGGATGTCATCGATGAAGACCTTGACGAACTTATCCAGAAATTCATGGAAGATTCTGTTCATCAAGTCCATGAACACTGCTAGAGCATTTGTCAGGCCGAATGGCATAACTACAAACTCGTAGTGGCCATAGCGGGTATGAAAAGCAGTCTTGGCGATGTCCTGCTCCTTAACCCGTAGCTGACGGTAGCCTGACCTAAGATCAATCTTGGAGAAGTGTTTGTCCCCTTGGAGTTGGTCAAACAGATCGTCTACACGCGGCAGTGGATACCTATTCCGGATAGTAATCTTGTTGAGCTCGCGATAGTCTATGCAAAGACGCATACTGCCGTCCTTCTTCTTAACAAATAGAACCGCTGCGCCCCATGGAGATGCTCTCGGTCGAATGAAACCTCGTTAAAGAAGTTCTTGCAGTTGATCCTTCAGCTCCTTCAACTCTATGAGAGCCATGCGATAAGGAGCCTTGGAGATCGGTTCAGCTCCTGGAATTAGCTCGATATTTAATTCCACTTCTCGTGCAGGTGGTATGCCCGGAAGTTCTGCTGGAAATACATCTTTGAATTCCGACACTATTGGTTGGTCCTGAATTGATGGAGATTCAGCATCCATGTCGTGAACTGTAGCTAGATAACCCTTGCAGCCATGTGACAGTAGTGCACGCGCTTGCAGGGTAGATATGATTTGTACAGACCGTCCGGGTACGAACCCGTTATGAATGTACTCTGGTGCATTAACATCACCAAAGATAACTCGATATGAATGGCAGTCTATGGTAGCATGATGCTTGGATAGCCAATCCATGCCCAAAATCATGTCAAAGTCATTCATGTCCAGCGGAAGTGCGTCAACAGGACGAACCTTATCGTCAAATTCTAGGGGAAGACTCTTGTATACATGGGTGATTAATACAGAGTCCCTCAAAGGTGTGGAAATAGTAAGTCTATTCTCTAGTGGCATGGGGAGCATCCTAATGTTCTTAGCATAAGCAGTAGAAATGACCGAGTGAGTAGCACCCGTATCGAAAAGAACACACTTAGCTTGACCATACATATACAAGATTCCAGTGATGGTACCTATAGACTTGTTGGCCTGGTCTCGAGATGTCGTGTAGACACGCCCAGTGGTAGGAGGCGGCTTGGTATCAGCATGTCCCGATGTGCCCTCCATCTCGCCCTTACGGCAATCCTTTATGATATGGCTAGGAAGACCACACTTGAAGCATGCGTCAGTGTTACGACGACATGGCCCTGGGTGCCTACGGTGGCAAGTAGAGCAAAGAGGATGAGTATATCCTCCAGCAGTTGCTCTGGCTGGCTGAGAACCTGATAAAACATTTTACATAAGACATGATAATAGGGTACAAAGGACAATGCGGATAATCGTAAGATTGAATACCAGTGATAGCTGGACGACTAGGCTGTGAACCTCTCTGGTTCTGGTCCCTACCGTTTCCATGGTTCCTGGTATAAGATTTACTAGAGTGTCAGAATATGAGTTATAACATGAAATCATAAGAAAATGCGTAAGTATTAGGACCTACTGCCGTTGGAGTGTCCAGCGTTGTTACGGTAATTATCATTATCGCCACGCCTATCCGTAGCAGAACGGTCGTTAGTCTGACCATTTCCCTTTGGCTGATGAGGATGTTGCTGAGTAGCCGACTGAGACCGGTCCCCAGTTTTCTGCCTGGAAGATACATTTTAAAGAAATGAATAATTGACATATATGGAAAGAATACGGATTGGTCACCGCTTGAATACGAATGTTTACCTCTTGTCAGGTCTCTCAGCTTCCCCGAACTCATCTCTCTCCTACAGCATCTCCAGCATACGTGTTGCATCGGCCACTTGTGATACAGTGGTGAACGTAGCACACACCAGATTGTTTGCGACCGATGTGTGAAGAGTCCACCTAAAGTGGTGTGCCTACTCTTCAGGAGTACCTGCTGCTGCACCAAGGAAACCAGCTAAGCGAAGAAAGCGCTGCATAAACTCGTTGCTATTCTCCCCAGCTCTCTGTCGGATCCCATGGTACTCCCTCTTTTGGAGGTGCTTGGTTATGCTGCTGATTGTTGGCAGCCTGAACCTCAGCCCTGATGTCGTTCCTTAGTTGAGGAAGCAAAGCTTGCATTGCATCTTGGATTGCAGCATTGAGTTGTTCTTGTTCGCGTGTGAGAACCATCTGACAGTATAACATAAAACATATGATTAAACAGATCAAAACATAAAATATATATACATGAAAAAAAATTATACCAATAAATCCAGAGAAAAATTTTATGCAAGAAAATTTGTGTATGAATGCATGATGCAGTTTTATGAAAACTTTTGTATGCTCGAGAGTGAACGCCTATGGTCAGTTCACCCAAAATAAAAGACATGGCGAGGGGACGACTATGGGTCGGTCACAAATTTAAAAGTTTCGATAAAACACATGCGACTAAATAGGGCCAGTCCTGTACCAACCATTAGTTAGTCATAAACCTGCGACAATGACATATATATGTATGCATAAAAATGATGAATGCATGAAAAAGGAATGTCAGTTCTAGGAAGACCATAGTGACTACCCACTAATCACAGGTCATATTTTTAGAGCCTATAGGTCGAAGTCTTGGCTCTGATACCATATTTGTAACACCCCATTTTGATAATGGAATGTCACGCGTAATTATGGCGTGTCATCAAAGCATACAAGGATAAATGTCTAAACATTACATGACCATAAAAGGAAAATACCGGAATCAAACATCGGTAGTCCAAAAGCAAAGCTCATCACACACAAACATAAGTACTGTTAAGGAAAGGACTAAACAATGTCCATAGCAAGTGTATCAAAGTAAAGATAATGCATAAAGTAAAGAAAGGCTAGAAAGATTCCAGTCCATATGCACGTACGCTTAAAGTCTACGAGCGTCCCTGAGTACCTGTCATTTTGGGAACATAGAAAAGGAAAACGACTGAGCAATACGCTCAGTGCACGGATGTACAATAAAGCATGAATACGATAAGCATATAAACATATAACAGCGGAAGAAACTAAGTCCCGAATAACCTGGTTATGTCTTGGTAAAACTGGTTTTATAGTTTGAAAAGCCTTATGTTTATCTTATAAAAACTGTTTAACATATTCTACCATTAGCCAATATAGGTCATGAAAATCCACCGTGCATGAATACTTGGAGGGGTGACCTCATCATGCAAATTAGAGGGGTTGCCTCTAATTTAATATACTGGTTTGGGTAGGAGGAATCAGCTCCTTGTGAAGGATGCAAGGCACACATCACATTCACACTGAGTAATCTGCTGAAAAACATGTAACTAGGATGCACCCATACGCCCCACATGATAAATATAATAATATGGGAAAAAACTGAAGGGACGCCACGAGCAATCACTCCGCCGTGGTGAAGTCATAACACTAGTGCCTCTAATGTTATGGTTATGGTTGTTGGGAATAAATTATAGCCAATCTACTTGAGCGCTGACAAGAGTAAAACAAGCGTTGACAGGAGCAAAACAAACACTGACAGCTCAAGCGTTGACAAGACAAAGTCAAGCGTTGATACATTGAAGACAAGTACTGATGGGAAGATATACTCTACGCGTTTATTGTATTCTAGATTACTTCTAGTAAAGATAGGAACAACAATGTATTTTCTATATTTATTTTTACCTAGAATAGTTGATACGTAGATTATTGTACAAGGCTTCTTATGTCTATAAAAGAAGACCTTTAGGTTAATGTTCAATATAAGTTTTCATTTGTAAACTACTTTCATTGTAAGCAAGTTTGATATCATTAATCAAAGTGAAAGTTTGTTTATATCATTGTGTTCTTGTTTAAGTGTTAATTCCGCATAACACTTAGATTATCATAAACATATACAAAGGTTTCTCTAAGTGTATTACTTGATCTAATCTCGTATACATAAAGCTAAATCGATCTAAGTTTGGGATCAACAAGTGGTATCAGAGCTTGTTGAGGAACTTTTGATCTTAAACAACACAAGAACCCTAAGAATCACCAAAACCCTAATTTTCTCAAAACCCTAACAACATCATGTCAAATTCAGAAATAACCTCCTCCTCCTCACCTTTACCAAACATCAAGATTCCCATGCTTGATGCAACCAATTTTGATTTGTGGAAATTCAACTTTGAGCAATATCTAGGGATCTATGACTACACACTCTGGGAGATCATTGAATATGGAAACACATTCAATAAAGCCCAAAAGCTTGCTGATGGTATTGCTGGAAGAGCAGCTGTTGCTCGATGTTCTGAAGAAGATAAGAAAGAAAAGCCTGAAGATGGTAGAGCTGTGTCTGCTGAAGACATAACAAAGAAAAGGGTTGACATGAAAACCCTAAATATTCTGAAAGTCTCTTTGGGACAAGAGAACCGGCATAAATACAAAGGTTATGATTCTGCTAAAGACCTTTGGCAGCTCTTGAAGTTGCATATGGTGGAAATGCAGATACTAGGGAAGAAAAGAAGAAACAACTAATGCATGATTATGCTGTTTTCAAAGCTCAACCCAATGAGAAGCTGAGTAGTGTGAGAAGCAGATTGCTTGACATTACAAGCAAATTGTCCTTCATGGGGACACAACTTGGTGATGTTAAAATTAATGCTACTTTTCTTAAAAGTCTTGGTGAGGCGTGGAAGATTGAGGCAAGATCCATTCTTGCCAATAATACTTACAAAAGTTCTACGTTTGATGACATCTACAACAAACTGAGGCTGTTGGAAGATGAAACTCTTTTAGAGCACGGAAGCAAGTCTACTAACAGTAACATGGCCTTCTTCTCTCATAGTGAAGGTCAATTCAAACAGAAGGACTCCTACATGCATCCAGTTACTGGATCATCATGTGTCAGCGCTGGAACATGTCCTGTCAACGTCTCTTTTTCAGACGCTGACACATTCAAAAGTGACTCAACAAGAGTTAAACCTGCTGGTTTGGATTTGGATACTGTATGTGCTTATATTTCTTCTTTGCCCAATGGTTCAGTGATTACATATGAGGACCTTGAGCAGATAAGTGATGAGCACTTGGAAGAGATGGACATTAAGTGGAACATGGCTCTTGCTAGTATAAGAGCAAACAGGTGAAACAGAAGGTTTAAGAAGAAGATGACCTTCAATGCAAAAGACACAGCTGGATTTGATAAATCCAAAGTTGAGTGCTACAACTGTCATCATATGGGGCACTTCATGAGGGAATGCAGATCTCCTAGAAGATCTGATGCTAGTAAACCCTCAAGTCAAATTGTTAAAGCTCATGATCCTAAAGCCATGGTTGCAGTTCAAGGAATTGATGGTATGGGATGGGATTGGAGCTATCTGGCTAAGGATGTGGAAGAGGATAAAGCTTTGGTTGCTGAAATTAAAGAAGAAGAGCATATTGAATATGCTCTTATGGCACACTCCTCCTCTTCATCTGATAATGAGGTATACGATGATGCTTTTTTTAGTAAAGGTTGTAGGTTAAACACTGAGAAACTTAACAAAGAGGTGTTAAGATTATTAAGTGATGTGAGTACTGAAACATGCAAACTGTCTAATTACCAACTAGCTCTCACTCAAACTGAGAAGACAGTTTCTGAATACAAGAAAATGGAATTTGACTTAAAAGATAAAATAAATATCTTAAAACATGAGTTAAATGCTAGTATGGATATTAGAAACATTATGGAAAGGGTTAATGGTGAATTACAGGCTAAGTTAGATGAGGCCATTAAGAATAAAGATAATGTTGGCCTTAAAATTCAAAGATTTGATAAGGCCACACAAACCCTAGGTGAATGTGTGAGTAAACAAAGGGATCCTCAGGACATGACTGGGATTGGGATGAAAGACTACTCTGTGGTTCCACCACCAGCTGGTGACTTCTATGGTGTCCAACAAAAGGACCTATCTTGGACTGGTTTGCCAAAACTCCAAGTGGAGGAATTCATTCCTCCACCAAGAGTTGTCACCCCAGTTGAAGAGTATCAACAAAAGTTGACTGACCTGAATGAATGGAAGAAAGCTAACCCTACATTATTTGTTGAGGGTGGCTTGCTATGCGAAAGTCCTAATGAGTCAACTCCCATTAAGGTTACAAACCCAATCACTGGTAAGGCTATTGACCTTGGCTCAAACACTGTTAGAAAACCTAGCATTAAGTATGCAGAGATGTATAGAAATACTAGGTCACCTAAGAGCCAAGTTAGCAATGATGGAACAGGCTTCTTCTCTTCTAGACCTAGGGTTGTGTCTAGAAAAGCCTGTTACACTTGTGGTAGCTTTTCACACTTGGCATATAAGTGTGTCAACGCTCCCAAAGTCAGCACTGACAGGAACAAATTCAGCGCTGACAGGAACAAAGTCAACGTTGTTAGAAATTCAAACGTTGTCAGACCCAAACCTTGTGTGCAACAAAGTCCACAAGTGATTAGACCTGCCCCATTCTTCACTAGAGGGTCTAACACTCATGGACAAAGACCATTTCAAAACACAAACACTTGGTCTAATAGGCAATGGGTTTCTGTAGCAAACCCTAGGTTCAACGCTGACAAGGGTAATTTCAGCGTTGACAAGACCAATTCCAACGCTGACAAAAACACGACCAGACCTAAATATTTGCAACCAAAGGGTAAGGGGTCTAAAGCTTCTTCAAGCTTGACATGGATACCAAATATGGATCAAAACTCTAATGATAATGGGGTTTCAATGACCTGCAACAGATTTAATTACATTTCAAAAGTCATTACAAAACCTATTGGGGTTAACTGGGTATTTCATCCTAAGAAGGATGAAAATGGGGTTGTTATGAGAACTAAGTCTGTTCTTATTAAACAACCAGATGAATCCAAGTCTTCTAAGGCTTGGGTTCCCAAAGAAAACTAATTTGTTTTCTTTATGTGCAGGGCATTCAAAAACAGGTCAATGATTATGGATATTGGGATAGTGGATGCTCAAGGCACATGACAGGGAAGGAAGATTTTCTCACAAACTTCACTCCCATTAAGGATGGTGATAAGGTTTACTTTGGAGGCGGATATGGTACTATCACAGGCAAAGGAACCCTTCTCACCAAAAACTTGCGTTTTGAGAACGTATTTCTGGTAAAAGAACTTGATTACAATCTTTTTAGTGTATCACAAGTTTGTGATAACAAAAATAAAGTTATGTTTACTGATACTGAATGTTTGGTGTTAAGCAAGGATTATAAGATCCCTGATGAGAAATATATTGAATATAGAACACCTAGGCATAAAGACATATACAATGTGAATCTGAATGGGATTAGAATGAATAACAATATGTCTTGTTTTTATGCTAGAGCTTCAGTAGATGAGAGTAATTTGTGGCACAGGAGACTAGGGCACATAAATTTTAAGAATATAAATAGGCTTGTGAGACTTGGCTTGGTTGATGGTTTGCCTGAGAAGGCCTTCCACAATGACCACTCTTGTGTTGCATGTCTTAAAGGCAAGCAGCACAAGGTCTCATTCAAGTCCAAACAGGTGCATTCTAGTTCTAGACCTCTTCATTTGCTTCATATGGACCTCTTTGGTCCAACCAATATAGAAAGTTTGAATGGTAAGTCATATTGCTTTGTTATCACAGATGACTTTTCTAGGTTTACTTGGACATTCTTTCTAGCTATGAAGAGTGACACAGCTGATATTTTAATTGATTTTATCACTCAGATTGAGAAGAAGTCTGGCAATGAAGTTAAAATGCTTAGGAGTGATAATGGTGGTGAATTTAGGAATAAAAAGTTAGATGATTTCTGTGCCAGGAAAGGAATTACTAGGCAATTTAGTATTGCAAGAACCCTACAACAAAATGGGGTTGCTGAGAGGAAAAATAGAACCCTAATTGAAGCAGCCAGAACCATGTTGGCTGATGCTCATTTTCCTATAGCCTTTTGGGCTGAGGTTGTTAATACAACTTGCTATGTTCAAAATAGAGCATTGGTCAACAAAATTCAGAACAAAACACCTTATGAGTTACTTTGGGGTAGAAAACCTAATATTGGTTTTCTCAGACCTTTTGGTTGTCATGTAGTAGTTTTAGATACTAGTGATGCCTTTGGAAAATTTAGTGCAAAAGGTGATGAAGGCTACTTCATGGGGTATTCAGTGAAGAGCAAGGGATATAGGGTTTATCTTAAAGAAGAAAAACGTATTCTTGAAAGAGTACATGTTAGGTTTTTAGAGAATAAACCTAGTGATCCTAAAAGTGGTCCAAATTGGTTGTTTGACTTGGAACCTTTATCTAGAACTTTAAATTATATGCCTGTCACTAATCCAGACATTGTGAAGGTAACTTAAAATGTTGTGGAAGAACAAGTTGTTGATGTTTCAGGTACACAGGTTCATGAAAAGGTTGGATCACAAGTAGAGAAGTCATCTCCTATCCAAGAATATGTTACAATCCCCATTTGGACAGATGCTTTTGCTGCTGCTGCTGCTGCTGGTAAAGATACAAACATGCATGGTCCTTCAGGCGCTGACAAAGGCAAATCTAGCGCTGACAAGACCAATTCAGACGTTGATGGCACAGACGTTGACAACAACAGTTCAAGCGTTGTTAGCCCAAGCGCTGACAAACAAGATTCAGGCGTTGACAAGACAAAGTCAAGCGTTGATACATTGAAGACAAGCACTGATGGGAAGATATACTCTACGCGTTTATTGTATTCTAGATTACTTCTAGTAAAGATAGGAACAACAATGTATTTTCTATATTTATCTTTACCTAGAATAGTTGATACGTAGATTATTGTACAAGGCTTCTTATGTCTATAAAAGAAGACCTTTAGGTTAATGTTCAATATAAGTTTTCATTCGTAAACTACTTTCATTGTAAGCAAGTTTGATATCATTAATCAAAGTGAAAGTTTGTTTATATCATTGTGTTCTTGTTTAAGTGTTAATTCCGCATAACACTTAGATTATCATAAACATATAAAAAGGTTTCTCTAAGTGTATTACTTGATCTAATCTCGTATACATAAAGCTAAATCGATCTAAGTTTGGGATCAACAATGGTACCTCCATAACTAGGTGAAACTGGTCATGCATGTATATGGCTATAGGTATTCTAAATTAAACATAAGAAAATCAAACATATAAACTTATACTACGGGAAAACAGTTGGCTGCATATGGGAAATCCTAATAAGGAAAGAATGTCCATACTAAAAGGACGGGAATCCGTACCTTATGTCCAGTGAACGAAGAAGACGAACTGAGGAGAATCCTACTTCGGTATCACTAATGCTACATAAATACATACATGAATAAGTATCTGATTACTAAATATGTAACTGGTTTTATGTCATGTCTTAGCTTATTTTATATGTTCATGTCATGTTTCACTGTTTTAAGCTTTAAACTGTGTTTATCTTATATTCTGTCTATTCTGATTAAGTATTACTTGTATTTCATGTATTATTATACTTACTGTGTAATAATGAGTAACTTTCTAAAAATAGCAGGTTTCCTAAAATAGAAAGTTTCCAAAAATAGAAAGTTACCAAAAATAGAAAGTTTCCAAAAATAGAAAGTTTCCAAAAATAGAATGTTTCCAAAAATATAAAGTTTCCAAAAATAGAAAGTTTCCAAAAATAGATTTACTGCTTAAAATAGATAAGTTTCTAAAAATAGAAAGTTTCCATAAATAAATTAGCTGCCTTATTTAAATAAGTTTCTAAAAATAGAAATTTTCCATAATTAGATATAAGCTGGTTAAATAAGCTAAGTATATAAGCTTAAGTGTTTTCTGATTATTTTTCTAAGTCATAATGATATAAGGTATAGTTTATTAATTATTACATGTAATTTAAATAAACTATAGGTTAAAAGTATTTAATTAAATATATCATGTTTTTAATTAAATAAAGTTAAATACTTAGGTTAAAACATGTATTAATAATTATTAACAATATAACCTAAGTCATGTTAATTAATTAATTATAACCATGGTTTTTTATAATTAATTAATTATAAGGTTTAGAAAAAATATAAATACTTAGGTTAAAAACTCCATGATCTAATAATTATATTATAACCTAAGTCATGTTTTATTAAATTAATCATGTCATATTTTATTAATTTAATTTATAACATATGATCATTAAAATATAACCTTAACATAAACCATGAACCGGATCGTGACTAGAAACCATGAACTAGACCTGAAATCGACACCATACCCCGAACCACATCGGGGTTCCCCTTTGTTTCCTGCTGCCGTGGGACCCACACCACCAAATTGAGGCCTTGTGGTCTCGGTGGTGGTCTATAAGCCAAACCGAGACCCCCTTGGGGTTCGGTTTAGGCGCCGGCCAAACAAAACACCCCTAAATCCTCCTTTTTGATTTACCCCATAACCATTTACATGTTTAGTTTATGTTTTTAATTAGGTTTTAAAAAACATCATGTTCTTATTTAATTTATTAAATCAAAACAAAAAGAAAAAGGATTAAAAAGGTATACCGAATGCGTGGATCGAACGAGGATGAACACACACGAACACTTGCACTAAAATCAAGATCAAAAATCGAACACACACACCTTTTCTTGTGTTTAGGTGCAGCGGCCAAAGAGAGCAAGAAGGAAGGAGCCAAAAATCTTTTTAGGGTTTTTGATGTTTTTACAGTAAAGTGAAAAATGGTTAAAAGATTTCACCATAACCCCTTCTTAGTAAAATTTGATGGGCTTGGCCCATCCTTCTTGATGTAGCCGCGGGTATTGGGCCCCACATGGGGTACCCGTATCGTTTTCCGTGTCTCGTTATTTAAGTGTTCGTTCGTGTTTAGTTGTGTTCGTATTTTATGTGGTCTCGTTAAATATTAACCGTGACTTAATATATTTATTCGTGCTCGTAATAAATATATATACGTAATTGATATTGGCTCGTTATTAAATTACGTTCATGATTTCATGATCGCATGTTCGTGATTAATTATTGTTTAATAATTGTTGTGTGTTCGTACGCAATAAATACTTATCGTGTTCTAACATGTACGTAATACGTAAAATTCTAACACGCGAATGTAATCATACTATAAAAGGAAAGTTTTAATCTAGTACGTACGATCTTAAGGGTACTATTCATGGTAAAAGCATGCGGGTTTTACAACAATCTTTAACATACTATTATGTCGACGCATTCAAATGATGTGCGCGACAGAAAAGTAATATCTTTAGGTGGGTACTCCACAACGTGTTTGACACTTGACAGGGGGTTTTGGAATGAATTTTCTAGCCTCGTCCTATGCTCTTTTATCCATGCTTGACCTTTTCCCATACCCTTCATGTCAATAGCGAAAGGCTGACTTCCTTGCGGGGCATTAAAAAAAGCCTGCAAGTTTAAAATGGTTAATGTAACTTGGGCGAAAGTCTGACCTCAAAAGATGTGGCCTTTATATGGCTCGACATGACCCAATTTAGTAAAAAAAGAGTACCATGTAATACTATATTCTTCCAGATCTAAACACATACCCTGCAATTAAACACAATATAACCTTAACCGACAATCGGTCGGTAAATGTGTTCCTTCAATCATCTTATAGCATTTTTTTCAAACACTATTAAGCATATATTTATTTAGATATACTTCCAGGGGTTCACAATCCAAAACTTTGTTTATATAATAATGGTAATCAACCATACCTGATCTAAACATATCACATTACGACTAATGCCCCTCGGTCGCGCATGAATAACTCGCCGTCTCTTTAGTGGATCCTCTTCATTTTCTTTCAGCATCTACAAAGAAAAAAAACTATCAATGCAATATTTCGTCGAACATGTGGTGTGCAACCAAATTCTTTCACAAAAACAACACCATATCGAAGTTAATTGAAAGATAAAGAATTAGGTTTGTATAAATAATTTGATACCTTTTTGTGTTTATGGATTTTTTTTCTTGATCCATCTTCTTCCTGATCCTGCTATAACCCATTCGATTCGGTTAATAGATGAAAAAATTAGTAATAATTGTTAAACATAAGAGAAATTGAAAGAGATTGAGAATGAAGTATAAATATTTTTGTTGATGCAAAAGTTGGTTGATCCTTGCTAGACCCGAATTAGACTTAATTCGGGTTGGCTGGGCTCCGGCTCCTACACCAAGTGAATTGTTTTGTTGGGATCCTGCACACTAAACAGCACGCGTTAGGCTTACCGTGGGAATGTTTCCCACGATTAGACTCCGGCGTGAGCGTAAGTAATCGGTTTGAGGTTTATGTGAGTTTAGAGTAAGTTGTAATACCTTTGTGGAACCCTTGGGGGTTCCTTTTATAGGCAGTGAAACCCTAGTGGGCTTTCACTGACCCTTCGGCCCCAAGGAAGAGATAAGCACCAGAATTAGAATGATTGTTATCTTCTAATTCTGGTAGTGAATATCCTCTCCTTATTGGGGTAAAGATATTCCTAGACAGAATATTATTCTGTCTAACCCTATGTCGGCCGTGTCGGCCGTACCGGGCCGTGGGCCGCACACATGTGTGCGGTTACTGTTCATCCAAGCCCATAAGCCTGACTGACATTATTCCACCCATCTGTGATGGGCCGGATACGGGTAGTACCCTTGGGCCGGGTCCATGACCCGGCTGGGGACTATACGTCATCATGTCCCCCCAGTCTAGTTGTTACAACCGTAGGTGGAACCTCTAGACTACAAAGATGCTCCCGGACGTACCAAGGAAACCATAGCAAAGGACCAATTTGTTCAAGAATTTATGTTGGCCGCACGTGGCAACCTGGCTTAAGAAGTTATCTTATCACTCCTTCAGCCATACATAGCAGCCGAGACAAATTAAATATATCATTAAATGTCAAGTCTTACGTAAGAGCCGCATAACCCGACATGAACAACTGTTCATCTGACTTGTTTGACTGTCAAAAGTGCAGACAATCAGAACTTTGAGCAGTGCAAACTTGTGAATCAGATATGACCCGTGGGTCCCACCTGACGTTTCACTTGCCACTTGCCCCCTAGCCACACGATTAAGAATAGTGGCAGACACGTGTCACACATCCAACAGGCTGTGACCCATGAGGCAAACTTATAAATAAGCCACCCCTACGACTGTGTGAAACACACAGTTTATAACCTTCATTTCTGCCATTAAAGCTTTCTTCCCAGCTTGAACCAAATACGCACGGATCCCTTCACACGCAGGTTAGAACACCACGTCCTTACACTCTTTTTTAGTAATGGCTCATAGAAACAGCCCCACCATTGGATCCGTGCTAAATGTCATGACCCAAGACCAATTAAACCATTTTTGTACAAATTACTTCATCCCTACCAACCTACACCCCTCACTTCCTGGCGCCGGAGACCTCATAACTGAGGCTCCAGCGGGTAAGATAGGCCTGTATACTCGCCTGTTTGATGCGGCTAATTACCGTATCCCTTTCACCCACTTTCTCGTAGATCTGCTAGGATATTATGATGTACACATTAGTCAGCTCCACTGCATAGGTGCCTGTAAGATTAGCCAATTCGAAATTCTTTGCCGTGCTAGGAGAATCCCCCCAACCGTAGAGTTATTTAGGTTGTTTTATACCCCTAACTTAGTGAACGGTTGGGTATCTTTCAAGAAACGAGCCTCCAACAGTCCCCAGTCACACAACAAACCAATGGATTCACTGAAAAATTGGTATGATCACTACTTTTTCATTGACACAGTATTATGGCCGGGTGATTATGCCATTAGAACTAGGATTCCGCACGACCCCAAGCCGCATACCAGTTCATACAATCCTCGTCACGCCCAAGACTTAGATCTAAATAGGACTGGATTCCATAGAAACCTACCCGAATCATTCCTATGCTTGCTAAGAATTAGCCGCAATTACTTTGGTCCTTCCAATAGGTATCCCGTTTTTTGGAGAAGGCATGGCGAAGGTAGGATAATCATCCGTACCCCAAGAAGAATGTATACATGTGTTTGCATAATAACTAACATTTGTTATTTTGTGCTGGACAGAAATGAACTTTTTTGGACTGTTGCGCCAGGGCGATCCAAGGCTTGTGCCGGAAGGTCTCCGTCCTCTACGTGAAAATGAACAACCCCTTCTCGAGCACACCCGACCAGTGACGGTTGCCTTGGAAGCCGTGCCTGATCCCCATTCTGAGCATGGAGACAACGGCGGTGGTGACAATCAGATGAACAAAGGAGGGGTCGGGCCCTCCTCACCACATAGAGAACAACAGGGAGACAACATTGAACGAACCGACTCCAGCATTCGCCGGCTGATGGGCGATGATGATGATGAAGTGCAACAATATGTCAACCTGGAAGAAGAGGAGGAAGCCGAGGAGGAGATCGCTGAGCTAACCACGCAGCCCATCGTCAGGCGTACCCGGAAGAGGGGAAACCGTGCGAGAGGGACCGCCTCAGTCGAGATTGGTGAACACAATGCTCCCGCCAAGAGGCTTCGAGAAGACCACCCCATGTATCAATCTGTTGGGAGTGCTACCCATGGTTCCGAGGCTAACCGGGCCGCTCATGTCGATCCCGTCACCCAAATTGCCCCAACTGCCTCCGAAGTAGCAAGAAGCAATATGTAAGAAACCATCTTAATATGCAAGAATTTCCACTTTTTTTTTTTGAGCAATACTTAAGATATTTCGTAATACTTGTGTCGCAGGGACAACCAGGCTGGTGCCGCGCCTCCTTCTGACACCCAAGTGGATAAGGGGAAAGGAAAAGTTGTCGAAGAAAACCCCACGGCCCCCACAAGATCCGGCCCTGTCTTTGAAGATGGTTCACCCCTAGCTTCCCAAGACTTCCCCACGTCCGGCGCCCCCCAACCTTTTAACCCGGTATGGACTATTACCACAGCGTCGCGATTGAGGAATGCTGACGAGTGCCGGGAGTACCTCAATAACTGCATACCACCAAGCTTGGTGCAAGAGGTAAACTCGCTCAGTCATGCGGATTTGGCGGATGAGTATAATGGCACGCTGGTACATCAAATGGCGATGGGAACCTCAATGAGGGTTAGGTTTGAAGCTGCGCTTGGGCATGTTGACTCTCTTAAGAGGAAAGTTGGACGGAGAGAAAAAATGATTGAAGATAATGAAGCCCTGATTGCTGACCTCCAATCCCAACTAGTGAATGCCGAGGCGACCATCAAAAAACAGTCAGCCCGCGCGAGTGAATACGATCAGCAAGTAACCCACCTTGAGTCTCAACTAGATGCTGCAAACACCAAGGTACATATCCGTGCCGCGCCACCCATATTTAAAAAATGAATGTGCTAACACGTTTTTCCCTATAGGTAACCACGACGGAAGCTTCTGCCCACTCTTACTCCAGCCAAGTAGATGTTCTGAACCAGAAACTAGAGGACGCGCACCTGGCCGTCCAAAACATGGAAAAAGTGCAGACAGACCTTGGAGAGGGCCGTCATCCAAGAACTGAAAGAGGCAGTTGCCCAAAACGAATTGATGATTGATGCCCTGACCGCTGAGCGTGACAACGTACTATGCCCCCAACTGCTAACAACCATTGCCGGCCGTAGGTGGATGGTTGGGCATGGAGCACGCCTAGCCGTTATGAAGGTGCTAGAGGCCCCATCCTTTGTACAACAATTCGCCAACCTTGTATCTGATGGTATTGACCACGGACGACACGAAGGAATGGTTGAGGCTGCTGAGCTGATCACGAAAGGGGGAGACATCGCCCGTCATACCTTCTTTAAGCCCGAAGCTGCCAGCAAGATGACTGCCTCCATGGCCGCGATGCAAGATCTACATTACCCATTCCTGGATGAGCTGGAGGCCACCAAAGATGCCCCAAACACTGAAATCATGGAAAAGCTCAGTCTTAGGACGCCTTCCAATGCTTCCTTTCCTCTAACCCTTCCTATATACGAGGACGTAACCAGGGTCGTGCTTGACGAGGAACCCTTAGGTGTGGTGTTGGAAAGAACTGCGGCTCAAGCCCAGAAGCGGGGAGAAAGTGATGAATGGTTGCCGAGTCTGATCGAAGAGCAAGCAGAAATGGGTAGGTTTCTCCCCTCTATTTAGGATGCTCCTTTTTCATGATCAAACACTTTTGTTTTGTAATATATGGATATGTATTGTTTCTATTCGTCCGTGCATGTACACGGCTAACAATATTTGCGTTTTGTATATACGTCAGTGAGTAACCACGGAAATTTTGATATGTTTGGAAACCTGTGTATTTTACTTGTGTTTGAAATATTGTAGACCAATACTGCATGATATATCACGTCTTACACACAAAGAAAATGCATACAAGTCTATAATTTACTAGACATGCGACGTGCGTCTTTGCTATGCGGAGCTCCATGTGGCTATAGCATATGAAACTTACCCCAACGTCTTGTGAGTAAGGTGTCTAGTAAGGATACATGATCCGTGCGGCTGGGGTTGCATCCCTCTTACGCGGCAAGTTGAATTAGTAGGTTCACTTAATCCTCTTACCCCACCTGGGGGCGTATAGTACATGTACGGTGATTTGAGAGAATGCATACGAATGAAACATGGCATATTATAATACAAGTAAAATTCATACGGCTAACAAAAAATCTAACAAAGAAAAGAAAATGATTTGCACGAAACAGGCCGTGGAGCTAGCTAGGCACCACGGCATTTTATTAGAACGTTTACACTTTTGTTTGAATAATGACGATAAGTCCTAAAAAACAAGAAGGGAAACTTAAACAAACATAAGAAAAACAAACAAAACAAATAACCCGCATGGTTCTTTATTAAGACCGCCTATAGCGAAGTACCCATGCGGAAGCCGTAGCTTTCAAAGATAGCACCTTTTGAGATTGGAGATGTTCCATGTGCGCTCTAGGTCGCGGCCATCCATATCACGTAACTTGTACGCGCCTCGTCCCAAGGTTTCAGTGACTTCATACGGTCCTTCCCATTTAGGGCCCAGTTTACCTGTATTCTCCACTCGACTCGCTTCGTTAGCACGATTGACGTAGTCTCCCGGTCGAAAAGAAACACCCTTGACCTTGGCGTCATAATAAGCCTTCATCTTAGCCTTGGACTTAGCCTCATTGATGGCTGCTATTTCCCTTTTTTCTTCCAACAGATCCAGGTTGATTCGCAGTTGTTCATCGTTTATGACGACATTAACCTCCGCCGTGCGGATGGTAGGCATCCTTATTTCTGCTGGTATAACGGCTTTAGTGCCGTAAGCCAATGCAAATGGAGTATCTCCGTTGGCTGTTTTTATCATGGTTCTATGTGCCCATAGCACGTGTGACAACTCATCGACCCATTTGCCCTGTCTTTCATCCAGCCACGCCTTGATTCCATTCCCCAAGCTCCTATTTGCTCGTTCGACAAGGCCGTTCGTTTGTGGATGCTTAACGGACGCGAAGCGCCGTTTGATGTTCAATGATGCACACCAGTCTTTGAATGGGTTGTCCGTGAACTGATTGCCGTGGTCCGAGATAATTTCTCCTGGTAGACCGAAACGGCACACGATGTGTTCCCACACAAACTTCTTGACCTGCTTACCTGTGATAGACTTGACTGCCTTGGCTTCTATCCATCGTGTGAAGTAGTCCATTGCAACAATCAAGAATTTAACCCCCCCCCCCCCCCCCCGCAGCTACAGGAAATGGTCCTGCAATGTCAATTCCCCACTTGTAAAATGGCCATGGGGACGTGATGGGTGTAAGCTCCTGCTGCGGGTGCCGCGGAACTGGCCTATGTACTTGGCAATCATTGCACTTGCGAATCATGTCGGGCGCGTCCCTGTGCATAGTGGGCCAATAATAACCTGTTCGTAAGGCTCTAGCCACCACGGATCGTGGGCCTGCATGCATGCCGCACAACCCTTCATGTATGTCACTAATGACATAAGCCGCCTGGCGTGGCCCAACACACCGCAGCCATGGCTGCAAGAAAGAGCGCTTGTAAAGGATGCCTTCTCGGAGTTCAAAATGTTGTGACTTCCTTTTGATGCGTCTTGCTACTTTTTCCTCATCTGGAAGGGTTTCATTAGTCAAATAGTTGACGATTGGGGTCATCCACGTAGGTCCCTCCTCCTCAACTATAGCGGCTACCTCCCCTTCCGTGATAGACTTCTCCTTGAGTATTTCCACCAAAACCTGTTTGGATAAGTGGGCGAAGCTCGTGGATGCGATCTTGCTAAGAGCGTTCGCTTTTTTGTTCTCACCCCTTGGCACCTGCTTGATGGAAAACTTGCTGAAAGTCGTGATTAGCGACTTGACTTTTTCCAAGTACCTGACCATGTTGTCCTCCTTAGCCACATACCCACCTAGAATATGGTTCGCGACAAGCCGTGAGTCCACGTAGGCCTCAAGGTTGCGGACTCCCATTCTAGCGGCGATTTTTAAACCCGTAATTAATGCTTCATATTCCGCTTCGTTATTGGTGGCCGTGAACTCAAAACGGAGGGCGTATGTGAATTCCATTCCTTCTGGATTCGTGAGGATGAGACCTGCCCCAGATCCGTCTGTGCATGAGGATCCGTCCGTGAATAGCACCCAAGGTTCTGCTGGGATCTCGTCTTGCTTAATGACTGGTTCCTCCTCATCCGGCTTCTCGATCAGGAAATCTGCCAAGATCTGGCCTTTAACCGCCGTCCTTGGTCTATAAGATATACTGTGCCCCCCAATAGGATGCTCCATTTCTCCAGCCTCCCTGCCACGTCTGGCGTAGAGATAACCTGCTTGATTGGCTGATCCGTAATCACCACAATTGGGTGCGCCTGAAAGTACCGGCGCAACCGCTTTGTAGCAAATACTAGTGCTAACACCAATTTTTCCATGGAGGAATAATTCAGCTCCGCCCCTTGTAGTGTTCTACTTATAAAGTAGACCGGAGTTTGTATTGTATCTCTATCCGTCATCAGTACCGCGCTTATTGCGCCATGAGTAGCAGAGAGATACATAACGAGTTCCTCCTTTGGCCGGGGAGCTGCTAGCATGGGTAGAGATGCGAGGTGCTGCTTGAGTTGGCAAAAGGCTTCCTCAGCTTCCTTCGTCCAACGGAAGTCTCCCTTTCTAATACACTTCTTGAGTGTCTTAAATAGGGGTAATGACTTTTCTGCGGATTTAGATAGGAATCTATTCAGCCCGGCTAACTTCCCATTCAGGGATTGCACCTCCTTCCGTGTCTGCGGGGACGGTAGCCGTATCACTGCGTCCGTCTTCTCTGGACAAGGTTTGATGCCGTTTGGGTCAATCAAATATCCCAGGAACATTCCTTCTATTGCACCAAACGTACATTTCTTTGGATTTAACTTCATGTTAATCCTTCTCAGCGTGTCGAATGTCTCCTGGACATCCCGGAGAAGTGCCTCCTCCGTGTGGCTTTTTATAACCAAGTCATCAACATATACTTCCAAGTTGCGTCCTATTTGTGATTCGAAAGCTTTATCCACCAACCGCTGATACGTAGCGCCGGCGTTCTTCAATCCAAACGGCATTTTCGTATAGCAATATACGCCCTGGCTCGTGTGGAAAGCCGTTTTTTCTGCATCCTCCTCTGCCATCTGGATTTGGTGATACCCTTTATATGCATCCAAGAAGCATTTGAAAGGATATCCACACAAGGACTCTACTTTCCAGTCGATTTCTGGTAACGGGTAACAGTCCTGTGGGCAGGCCTTGTTCAGATCCGTGAAATCCACACACATGCGCCAACTTCCGTCATGTTTCTTGACCATGACCGGATTAGATAACCACTCGTGGTAGTATACCTCGCGCATGATGCCTGCGTCCACCAGCTTCCGCACTTCCTCCAGGTATAACTTGACTGCGCTCGGGCGCCTGGCCGCGCTTCTTTTGCTTGATGGGTTGGTACCCTTGGCGGATTTGGAGCTTATGCTCTGCTATCGCACGTGGCACACCCGTCATATGTTTTGGCTCCCATGCGAATATGTCCAGGTTTGCACTTAAAAGAGAGCACATGGCCCTTTTGCCGCTATCCGAGAGCGCCCCTCCTATGGATACCTCCTGTTCCGGATAGTCAGGGTAAATGGGCCACCTTCCAATTGGTTGGTGGTGCTCCATCCTTGGGTGGGACAGGTGGCGCCGGTGTTGTCACGGTGTGACACTCGGATGTTGGTACGACTGTGTTGTAAATAGTAACAATTCCCCCATCAACGGGGAATTTGATCATTCCGTGTGCCGTAGAGGGTACTGCCCGGATAGCCAAAATGCCTGGTCTGCCTATGATTCCATTATAAGGAGAGTGTGAACGTATCACCATGAAGTTCATCCACGTTGTAGTGGAATGTTCCTCATTCCCAATGGTGACAAGCAAACGCAATTGCCCTATCGGCCAGATAGTGTCTCCACTAAAGCCAGTAAGCGGCGACGTGGCCGGGTACTAATTGGCTTCTTATTTCTGGGCATAACTGCACAAAGCAGTGTTCATACAGTACCTCTGCTGATGACCCTCCATCCACATACATGCGACGAACATTGTGTGTTCCAATGCTTATCTCAATAGTGAGAGGCGCATCAATCACGTCGCTTGCTGTAATGAGAGGGAATGAGATTTCCTTGCCGCGTGAAAATTTTTGGCCAATTTTCTGTCTCGTGCGACGCTGTCTGGATTGGATCATGTAAATGGTAGAAGGCTTGTCCTTTTGGGGATCCTTCTTATCATACTTCTTGTTGTTGTCTTTTCCGTCTTTCCAATCCTTAACTAGGTGCTTGAGTTTGCCTGATTTGATTAGCGACTCAATATGCTTCTTGAGTTGGATACACTCCTCCGTGCCGTGTCCTTTGTCATTATGGAACTCGCAGAAGCGACTTCCTTGCCGACGTTCCGAGGGTGTGGTCATTGGGGGAGGCCTTGGAAAGTTCGCCCCTTCAGTCAACAAGATCTCCCGGTAGGACATCTTTAGGGAGGTGAACTTGTCGTCCGACCGCCCGCCTTTGCTTTGGCTCTTATAGTCCGAGCCCTTGTTATTGTTCTGGTTTCCTTGACCGCCCGACTGTCTCCGGGACTGGTCATTTGACCGGTACCCATTTCCTCGGGATGGGTAGGCTGCGGCAACAGCTGTCTCTCCCTCTATGAAATTTCTGACCCTTTCCATGAGGTCATCATATCTCTCTGGGCGCTTGTCGTTGAGACGCCTGATCAGTTCTCTGTCTGTTATGGCGTGCATGTAGTCAGAGATTTTCAGGAGCTCTGGCATGGTTCTTGTGCGTGTGCACTCATCATTGAAGCGCTCAGTGAAGGCTTCTGTGGACTCCCCCGGCCGTTGCTTAACGGTTGCCAATGAGACCGGATCCCTATTATACGTCTTCCTTTGAGTATAATTGTTCTCGAACGCAGTGCGTAGTTCCGTGAAACTATCAATGCTCCGTGGGGGGAGTGCCTCGAACCAGTCACGGGCGTTTCCAATCAAGGTCGAATTAAACATTTGGCACCATATAGGCATGGGCCATCGCTCAATTTTAGCCTGAGTATCGAATATTTTGAGGTGATCCACAGGATCACCGGACCCATCATAAGTCTTGATACATGCCGGCATGCGACGTTTGGTGTCCTCAGAATAGTTCCGTATGCGGAGGGTGAACGGATCTTCCCTGGGATCAGCCCATGGCCGTGTGAGCCTAGGGTCATCCCATGGTTCACACCATGGACGCGAGAGGTCCTCTGCTTCCGTATCCCGATAGTAAGGGCCACCATAATATTCCTCATTGTTTGGTGGTGGAGGCGTGCGCCTTGGCCGGCGGCGCTTAGGTGGATGGTCATCTGAGTCCTCCCCAGACGGATCTGGGGACGGTGGTGGTGCCCCGCCTTTTGAATAGGGACCACTTTTTTGAGACGAACCAGGAGCCTTTCTCCCAGTGTTCATTCTATCCCACACACTTGGGCGGCGTGTGGTTCTGGTCAGCTCTCGATCTGGCCGCTCGGGTGAGCCATCCGACCTTTCTCCTTCTTGAGACTGTGTTAATTCTTGTATAAGGCGATCCCCTATGCGCTCAAACACATTCCGGGGTTGAGGGTTTTCCTCAAAGGTTCCCTGCTCCTGAGGTCGGGTTCTCCTTTTCCTCCGGTTTTGGGAGGGGGTGGTTGGTCCACTGTCACCAAAGTTGAGTCTGGCTTGGAGGTTCCTCCCCAGACTCAATCTTGATGCGATCCCTGGGACGATCCTTTCGAAGTTCTGAGTGAGAACTCGAGTAAGATCCTCCTCACTGAGTGGCAGGTCTTCCACTTCTTCCTCCGTCGAGGGTCTGCGCGGTTCCTTGTTAGGAGGGTCTGGCGCACTCCCTGGATCAGGGTTGTCCAGGGTTGAAGTAGGCGGGGGTGTCACCGAGATCGTGCTCGTCACCCCCGCGGGTTGAAAACCGCTACTGTTACCCAGCCCGCCTGCGAGGCGGTTAGGTGATTGGTTGGGGATGAGAATCCCTTCCCCTTGGGACTTCCGGGTCCCAAGATTCACGTTCCTGGGGTTAGTAGGCGGATGCCCCTTCGTCATTGGAGATTCGAGATGAGATTTTGTTCTAGCTTAGTGTTATGGTCCCACGGATGGCGCCAACTTGTTGATGCAAAAGTTGGTTGATCGTTGCTAGACCCGAATTAGACTTAATTCGGGTTGGCTGGGATCCGGCTCCTGCACCAAGTGAATTGTTTGGTTGGGATCCTGCACACTAAACAACACGCGTTAGGCTTACCGTGGGAATGTTTCCCACGATTAGACTCCGGCGTGAGAGTAAGTAATCGGTTTGAGGTTTATGTGAGTTTAGAGTAAGTTGTAATACCTTTGTGGAACCCTTGGGGGTTCCTTTTATAGGCAGTGAAACCCTAGTGGGCTTTCACTGACCCTTCGGCCCCAAGGAAGAGATAAGCACCAGAATTAGAATGATTGTTATCTTCTAATTCTGGTAGTGAATATCCTCTCCTTATTGAGGTAAAGATATTCCTAGACAGAATATTATTCTGTCTAACCCTATGTCGGCCGTGTCGGCCGTACCGGGCCGTGGGCCGCACACATGTGTGCGGTTACTGTTCATCCAAGCCTATAAGCCTGACTGATATTATTCCACCCATCTGTGATGGGCCGGATACGGGTAGTACCCTTGGGCCGGGTCCATGACCCGGCTGGGGATTATACGTCATCAATTTTGATACCTTATTCATGTGTTTGACTTTTTCTTCATTTATCTTCTTCCTCATATCCAAGCTTTAGGTGGTAGATAAATGATTTTTGTGATAAATGATTATCCAAAAAATCCGGGATGTCAGCTAATTGTGATAAATGATTTTTGTTTTTGTAAATTAGTATTTATAATCTTTAAGACTTACCTAAATTATAGTAAACTTAAATTTTGAGAAACATTGCTGGTTTCATGAAATCATTCATACATAAAATTAATTAAAATAGACTCGAATACATAAAAATTTCAGCATATAAAAGACACTGATCATAGTATAGACTGGAATAATGAACCGTAAACAATTATTCAAAAAATTTTGTAGATCAAAAGAAAATATAAAATCTGGAAATCTGTTAATTTCTAAAAAGCTCATATTTGAATCTGATTTCAAACATATTTTAATCAGCAAAACTATTATCTACTGTGTATCATACAATCGAATTATCTACTTTATATCATACAATGAAAAAAATAAATAACTAAAAGTATTAAAAAATCAGAAAGAATAATATGAAACTTACCATTGAGGCGTTGATGATGACATAAACTATTGATGATCATATAATGAATTAATGAAGGAATCATACCATTTATCCAACAAAGATCAAACGATCCATAGCATTTTTCGACAATTGCTTTGATGGGTTGGGTTGGATTTAGGAAAGATATTAGTTTTGATTTGTGTATCATGTGATTTAAGATTTGTTTGTCAATGGGATTGTGATGATTTGAGATAATCAAGGGTATGGGGCATTTTTTTCATTTTGATGTATTGTTTAATCGGATTGTGATGAATTGTGATGAAGGGGAGGTTTTGTTTCCAGTCAGAGAAGATGTAATATTAAAGGTAGCTTTGATGATAAATTTCAGCCGTCGATTAAATAGTATTATACAGGTGTCATTATATAGATTTTTTGAGCCAAATCATATTTGGCAAAACCTTCCTTTATACATATTAGAGATATATATACTTAATTAAAACATCTTATTTTTCATATTTACCTAAATCATTATAAAACTAAATAAAAAAAATCAAACACTTGCAAATTCTTACTATACCCTTAATAATATCATAGAACCATTCAACTTTTTATTTTATTGTTTTTGCATTTCAAATTTTCGATCGATTTACATACAATTAAATATGTGTTTATCATTATCTTAGATGAACATATACAGTTGGTTATTGTAATGTTTATATTATTAGTAGATAATTATGTTCCGGCCCGGTTTGTGGGTTTAGGGTCCATTAGGGTTTGATGTCTTGTACCCTATATATTATTGATCAATCAATATATAGGGTACAAGACATCAAACCCTAATGGACCTTAAACCCACAAACCGGGTCGGACCATAATTATCCACTAATATATATGTGTGTGTAGTAATCATTTTTCCCATGTAGTTATTAAAGAGTTTTATTTGTAAGAGGGATCATTTTATCACTACTACAAAACTGGTCTATAGCGACGGTCATATCTGTCGGAAATCCGTCGGTATAAGTCTATTTCGACGGATTTGTGACGGGAAAAGTGTGTCGCTAAATACCTCCTAGGAAACTGATATCCCTCGGAATTCTCTCGCAAACATCGACAGAAAACAACAGTCGGTAAAATTTCACTCAGAAATCTGTCAGTAATTGTTTTTAGCGCGTTTATGTCGGAAAGCCGTCGGTAAAAACATTCCTCGGAGATCAATCGGAAAATATACATCAAAGCGTCACAATTCTGTCACTATTGGTTGCTTCGATATCATAAAAAAAGGCGAAACAACTAACTCGACATAATAAACCTAGAAATTACGTAATTTTTATAAAACTTAAACAAACTTAACATAAATCCAAATAACATAAACTCAAATTGATAATTCATAAATAAGCTCATATGATTGTCATTATCTGAATATTTTTCCGTGAGTTTAGCAGAAAATATTGATTCACTTGCAAAGCTGTTGATATTTTAAAGAGATTAATAAAGAAATCATAAGTTCAAACCTCAAAATTCAATCCAAAGATATACCTCGAAGGAACAAGATCTTTAATAATTTCAGAATGGTGAAATGCAAGTGAGTATGGGTGTTGAGGCAGCGATCCCACGAAAACAATATAAACCTGCATCACGAGAAGAAAGTATAACATGTGCCTAGGCGTATATGTTGTTTGGATGATGATTTTGAAAGTGATGTTATTAATTATGATATGCAATTATGAGAATAACCGACAATAGCAGAAGGTTACTTTTCGAGAAGAAAAGGTAACTTATCGTATCGTTTGACCCATATAATCATAAGCAGTGTCCAAGCACCACTTCTTACTTCTAAAACATATCACAACTGTGTCAAGCACCAATGTACCCTACTAGTATACAAAACGTTGTTTAAGAAATAAAAATAATGCTAGTATACTTGTATAACACTATTATCGTTATTGCAGGTAACATGAAACCATGTGCAAGGATTAACAAGAGTCAAGCGGCGACAACATATAACACTATTATCAGAGTCAACGCTGGTACATCTACTTCTAATTTAATTACCCAAACCTGATTAAGTGACTAACAAAGAACTATAAACCCTATAACTAGTTACCTACCATATAACCATTTCTAACACGAATGACAAACACCACCTAACCATAAAATTCCTAAGCTAATCGTGAATCGATAACCTATCATACAATTAACAACCAACTACCTGACACTACAACCGGATCTAACATCAAACGGCGACGTAACAGCAGCAACAAGCGCTCCAGGCACAGGACCCGCTGGGGCATGAACAACTAGCTTCTCATCACTCGCACTACCCAACATGACACAACTAAACCCTCTCTTTGCCGCCTCATATGTTGCAAAATAACGCCTTAAACTTGTCTTCCCTCAACATCACCCTCACACAATCAAACGCACCTTTATACGGACTCCCACTCCCTAACTGCAACCTCTGTTTCACCATATCCATAGGCGTAAATACCAAGTCACTCACCACAGTAGCAAAAACACCCGCAACCGCATCTCGAACAAATTAATTCCCCTAATTCACTTATCTAATCATTCAACTCTCACAAAACATGATTCGATCACAACGAGCCACAGAACAGCTTCAAATCATCAAATCATAACAAAAAAACAAGACTAATCGACCTAATACGAGCAATTAAAGTAAAAGTATCAAATGAGCGTAAACTTACAGTAACACGAAAAAGCAGAATACCTATCGGTTCACCGCACACCGAAATTCAGCCGCAAAACAACCTCAAAATCAACCACATGTAATTAACATTGAGGAGTTAGTACGGCCACCTCACGAGATACGATCCAATCACAATTAACCGCAAAACAACTTCAAAATCATCAGATCATAACATAATACGATCAATTTTATTAAAAGTACCAAAAATTAGGGTTTACAATTGAATCCATAAAGTAGGTTATGAATTTGTAGTAATTCAATTAGATGATAATGATGATTTTGTTAAGCAGGTTATGAATTATAGTTAACAAAGAAGGTTATGGTTTATATGTGGTGGATAGGCTAGAAGGAGAAAAGTGGAATGAATGAACGGTGGGAGGAAAATGGTCAATGGTCAAATAAGTATTTGCCTTTCCAAAAAAATAAAAAATAAATAAATATTTCATTTTCCTCGGAAATTCGTTGAAAAATATATATTTGTAACAGATTTCCGACTGAATTTAAAAAAGAA
Organism: Glebionis coronaria; assembly: GCA_025667525.1. NCBI lineage: Eukaryota > Viridiplantae > Streptophyta > Magnoliopsida > Asterales > Asteraceae > Glebionis > Glebionis coronaria. The sequence goes on from CM046882.1 coordinate 180,972,603, forward strand.
ATATCTATTGCTAATCTGACGGAAATACGCCGGTGTTAGCGACGGAAAACTTCCGTCAGAAAACTCTGTCGGTGAAAGTCCAGTTTTCTAGTAGTGTATGGGAGTTTATACGAAGGTACAGTGTTGAAAACATCTACCCAATTGATGATTATGTAGTTGTAACATATGTCTTCATGTAGTAATCATTATCGACTGACTATATGTATTAATCATTTTTCCATATTTACTCAAAGTAGTAAAGATGAGGATGAGAAAAGTATATTACTAGGGGTCTAATAGGAATATAAAAATATAAATTTAGTTTATTTTGATTTAGGTAAATATGATAAATATGATATTTAAATTAGGTATATGTAACATTATGATTTTTAGATGAGTAAATATGACATTAAAATATTTGTATTGGGTATATAGGAAATTAACTCTTTGTTTTTAAGTTGATTTATATACTTATTATATAAATGACGATTAGGTACTTGATTAGTTTTTTGATTAATGAATTCTTTTTAAAGTTGATGAAATCACAATTTCTGATATGCAACTTCACATGCTTTTTTCAGGTTGAAGTCTGAACTCTAGATTTTTGTGTTTAGTAGTAAAGTGGCTTCATTTAAGGTTATAGAGTTATGTTTGAATTTGTATGGTTAATCTATGAGATTTGTTAAGAACTACTTAGCTAATTTATTTTTTTATTTGTTAATGATAAGCTGATAAGCATGTCGTCTATTTTGAGTATTAATGGAGTAATGATCTCATTATATATATGAGCTTCTATATTCAATCATCATGGCAGTTTTTGAAAGAGAAAGTTGCTAAACAGTCGCTTGCAAAACTCGAATGCAAGCAATTCCCAAGGAGCGGGACTCCATATAATTTAAAGCATCCTTGTGTGTTTTCTAAACGTTATATCTAGCATCCTCAATGTTTATTGAGCAAGGCTTCCCAAGTTCCCAATTCTGAATGATGACGTACTCTAGTGTAACGATGCCGCTTAACAATGAAGTACAGTATGTGTTAAACTTTACGATTTCTAGCGGTGGGGGTCTGGATTTGATTTGAATAGCACTTAGTTGGCTATGATGATTTGGTAGCACTTGGTTGAATTTGATTTGATTTTGGAATGACAAACACTATGTGGCATAAAATGCAGCCGTGTTTTGTAGCCAGTGCAATGTCTAAACCAACAAACCAATATTTTCACTACAAATGTTAAAGCCTGTCTTTTTCAATTGTAGGATTCTCTCCGAGGTTGTAGTGTTATGTTTATTGGCAAACTCAATCAACCGGTTGTAGGACAAAAATACTAATATACTATTCAAAGATTCTCAAAAACAAAAAACCCAAAACAACCAAATGGTCACACTGTGACTCTCAGATCCCACCTCCAACCCTTTTATCATTCTCTCATTGGATGAGATAAGAAAAATTATATCTTTTTTGTTTTTATTATTCTTCAACCGGTTGGTTAAGTTTGCCAATAAACATGGTCTTAATACATACACAACGAAAAATAAACGCTAAGTTGGCCATGCAACGAGACAAACCCTAATTAGCAAGATCATACCTAAATATTCAAATAACCTAAACACATATAAAGAGTGTTTACCAAAGACTTACTTATTATCATCTAGGTTTGTAATATTTTTGATTAGTGTGATGCACGGGATCCTTCTTTTTGATGTAGTTTGACCACCTTACAATTTTCAGGAAGAAAACTCGACTTAAGGTTGTTTAAAGTATCCATACGTACTGGACACAACTTCGAACGTACAAAAGTTAAGCGAGTTACTGATGACGGGACTGTTATGAACCATACTAATACAATGAACAAAGGAATTCTATAAACCCTCAAAAGGGTGCTCAACCGGGACATCAAGAGAAAACAATCTCTTTTCTTAATAATTCATCATAAAACTTTTTAAACCTAAACCTAATAGGTATATTTATGGCCTGATATTATCTTGGAGAGAAAGACAAGAATCAACAAGAAATAAGGAAACAAATCGAAAAACATAATATGAAAAAGATAGATTACGACAATTATAAATTGTCGTTATTGACCCTTCAATCTATTAGAACTATTAAACACATGACTTCACATTGTTTACCGAAGAACCAGCAGCCAAGCTAGAGGAGTTGGAGATCGAACACGCCCTGCATCATTCACCTCCTCTTAGAAAAGATTCGTCCTCGAGTCTTGTCTTTCCAAGTCTCGAACTGTAAAACTTTCTACCCCCCCCCCCCCCCCGTTCCGTTCCTTAACACTACTTCTCTATGGAGAATCATGTTTGATCATGTCAACCATCTGATAAGATCATTCGGGTGATGTGACGTCATTCTCCCTCATGTGACCGTTGGCTCAATCTGCGAGTCTACAGTTAGCTTGATTTTGGAATCCGTCTTGAAGGTCCTTTACTTGTTTAAGGTTGTCTTCATTTTTTACAACACGTGCACCCTGTTCGTTATCTGCATCGTTGCCTCACCGACGAATCTACGAACCACATAACCAAATAGTTGCTCACGTCCACATAATTATGGGAGCAATAGGCCACTATATCAACAACTTCATAAAAAAAACAGAATCTTTGAACATGTATATCAACCTGTCAAGAACTCCAATCGAAAATTCGAACGATCAAATCGCAGATCTATGTGCCTTGGACATCCTGCCAAAAAAATATAGAGATCCAACGGTTAACGAATGCGTTCCGTCAGTTTTCTCACAGTTGCGCAAAAAATGACTAAAAGAAAAAAAAACATTCGTTTCTCGCGATATGGCTTCAATAAGCTGTGTGATTTCTTCTCCAAATCTATGCTCTTGATAGCAAATGATGGCGGGGCTATTGTGAATGCAATAAACCACACTAATACTGTAGAACAATGATAATCTTTGTGAATCAAGAGGGTTGATGTTTTTCTAGAGAGAGAAACTTAGAGAGAGAAGTGAAAGAAACTTGTATTATGAAAATTAAGAAATGAAAAACCAACACCTCTTTCCATGGTGGAAAGAGGTTTAAATACCCAAGTCCTTAATGGACTTGGGCCTTCGGCCCATGAACATGCTCATGGGTCGGGCTATTTAATAAATAAAACTAAACACTACTACGAGCCTATAACTACATTGTTGGAGTGACCGAGACTTTCTATATACATAAAACGTATTTCCAACAATCTCTCCCAAAGGGAGGTCACTCCAAATTTACAAAGTCCTAATCTAGCATGTTAGATCTTGTTCTTGAGCTCGTAGTCTTCTTTTCTTTCTTTTTCTTCCTTTTGTGAATATGTGTTGAATAATATCAGCCTTTTGTTTGGAACACGTTCTTTGGCCTTTCACGTGCAGTCTTTATTTTCTTGTGATGTTCGCCTCTTTGTGACTTCATGTTCCACACACTTATCCTTTGTTGAATTCTTGAAAGTTTTAGAGTCGATACATCGGAAGACTTTTAGGTCATACTTTCTTGAATTTTGTAGAAGTATTTGATGCAGAAGGAATAAGCATGTGAGGACGTCTTCAACAGGTACACCGCAACGTCACCGTCTTCAACAAGTACACCACAACGCCACCGTCTTCGAATGCAGCAAAATAATAAGACACGAATAAAATGGCATTGACATTTTATTCTAATTTGGTAGCATTTTACCTCCGGTCGGTGAAGACCGTTGGACGATATAAGATATCGTACCCGTGACGGATAGTTTCAATTAAGTAACTTCCTGACAGGATTTTGCGGGTAAACCCGTTCTCTTTATTCGACCGTCCAAAGCTGACTGTCGAACATAAAGAGTGAATCATTTGGATTAAAAATCCTTATGATTGAAGCAGTTAATTCATGAAACCTGGAACAAGTGAATTTCAATTAAGATATTCACCATCGTTGCTTTCCAGTTGTCACAAACTTAATTCAAATTGAATCTTGCTTGTCACCTACCAAGTGCTGTTTGATGTTAACACTAGAAGGATTTCCACTCGTCACTGTGAACACTAAAGAGTGTCACTCTGAATGTTCTGGCAAGATCATACGATAATGCGTAGAGGCCTGGAACGAGTTTAAGTTCAATTAAGAATTTAACTACTGTTTCTTTCCAGTTGTCACAAGATTAGTTCTTAAAGAACCGCACGTGTCACCTACCATGAGCTTGTTTGATGTTAGCTCAAGCAGGATTTCCATCTTTACTGTAATACTTGCATATCACTCGGATGTTCTGGCAATATTACAAGAATACTGCGTAGGACTCATAAAGATCTCTTCCTTTTCACAGTGTGTGAAGAAGCAAGGAATAAATAGAAAGTTTCCTAATGAGACTTTTGATGATCTCGTGGCTCTAGACTCGATAGTGCATTTTGATTTAGTGATCGATGGCTGGAGAGGAGTGCCACCTATTCAATATCAGTCTATTCAGAGTGTATAAACCAATAGATAACGTGTTGATCTCCGTGTGATTTAAACAAATACCTTTTGAGAGATATTTGAGTTAGCTGGGGAGGGTTGTGCATTGCATCACTGGGTCCATGATGGCTTTCTTCAATATCGAGAATCATTAACAAATGATCTCAATAGCATATGTATTGACCCAGTTTCTGCCTAAAGTTGTAAGGATGGCTTCTTTCTTTATACCCTTTATCTTTACAATTCTTTTTCATTCTTCAGCTCCTTCAATGCTTACCAATACGTTATCACTAGCACCTTGTTGTGATTGTTCCAGTGCTATCTTAAGTACTTGGTCGGCATTCAGCTACGTTCACATTCATTCTCCATCGTTCCTAAGACTTCTAGTTCTATCTAGGGAATTGTCCTTGGGAAGATTCCATCGGTTCTGATGAATCATTGGACTAATACCTATACCTACCACCCTTTTGTCACCACATCCGTCGTGAGTTAAGTGTGTTTTGGGTTGATATAGTCACCATGAAAAATCCTTGAAAATCACTTAAAGCACTTGTGATATTGTAATCAAAGTTTTCGTGCCTTAAGTGTTTTGATCATCAAAAACGCTCCCCCTTAACTTGTGCATTACACATGTTAGGTTGGTTTATCTTTTAAGCCTTTTTCATTGTTTTAGCCAAATATCATTAACTCTCCTTAATCCTATTTTCTCCCCTTTCCAAAATGTTAACCATCAATATTTTGGATATTAATGGATTAACCGATCTTTGGGTAATAAAATGAAATTAGATGTTGGCCAAAGAACATATTAATGCTCCCCCTCAAATTAATGAGGGTAAGTTGTAGTGCTTGAGTATGATAGGTTTTGAAAGATTTAGAATCTCGTAAGAAATTCTTGAAACATTTTCATACTTTCACACTACAACAAGCCACAAAAACACGATATTTACAATATTAACATATTCACAAATTAACCAATATGGAATAGACCTGAGATAGTACGACCCATTAGATGGATCGGTCCATAATCCTGTGATGTGCTCCATATGGTCTGCCTCCCACGAATCGTTCGATACTGCGGATCAACCGTCGATGCCTTAACTTCGCCTCAATCATCTGGATGGTGTGGTTGGCACTCTTCTTAAATTGTCCTACCCATCTATACTTTACCTCTGGAAGAGCTTGTCCTGAGTTGAGCATTAATAGCTTGTCACGTACATGCTTGAGAGTGTCATCGCTGAACTTGTGCAGTTCTGAGAGTCGCATGTATTGCATGACCTCTGCTTCATTCAGGTAAAATATGCCCATCTCTGGTTGGAGTGTACCCATGTATGGTTCCTTGGCTTGGTGAAAACGACTCATTGGTGTTGTGTGAGGTCGTTCTAGATTTAGCCTGGTTTGATAACTTTCTACTCCAAGTTGTAAGTCTTCAACCCTTTGCTTGATCACAATTCTACGAGTGAATTGGCAAATGTTGGAGCTTAGGTCTATGACTTCATCAGGGTCTAAGTGAGGAACCTTGCCTTGAGCCAAGAGGAGTAGAAATCTTCAATATCTTCAAGTCGTAAGAATTGAAGATCCCCTTCACTGACACTATAAGTCTTACCGTCTTCTCGCTTGAACCTGATATCTTTCAAATACGAATATCCGAATATATGATGAAAGCTAACTCCCTGTATACTTGATATTCGACGGGTTGCAATTATAGGTGTACATTTCTTGGTGTGATTATAGAAGTAGTAAGCTGACTTCTTGTTGCCCCGCCAATGTGAGATGCCTAATTCCGCATATTGATCATATTCCTTGACAAGCTCTTTGCTCCATAGGTCTGAAACTTTATCTTCAATCCAAGGGATATCCTCCAAATTGACTGCTTTGCCCATTGTTAATGATGTAGCATACTTGTCCGCTCCGTTTTCTAAGAAGTCTAGATCACGGTTGGTAAAGTATTGCATTGGCAGGTGCTTGGTTGCTGCAATAATTTAGGGTGTTAGTGGAAGAAGGATTGGAGCTTGTTCACCTGATGCAGTTGACTTAATTGCTTTCATGAGCTCATTGAAATGGTATTCTCCCTCAGTTTCGGCAATCTTCATGGAAGCCCAAAAGTTCTTGTCTTTGATCGTTGTTTGAAGATTATTTGTATCAATGCTAGGCACTCCATATTTATCCATCAAGAATCCAGAGAAATTGATAGGATTATTAAGGAATTGTGTGAGATCCGCCTTTTCACTGTCAGAAATTGTACGTGCGGTTGTTGTCTGTGTAAGCCATGGCTGCACTAGAACCGTCTCATCAATAGTGAACGTATCAGCAAACTCAGGATCTGGTTGATTTAATTCGTCAATATCCATATTAATGTAGTGCTGAGGTGGAGAGTTATGTATCACAGATGGTATCGGGTCGTCTTCTTGCATAGGTTCGTATTCTACAGGTGCTGTTGATGAGACATTAGTAGGAACCGGTACAGAAGACGTACCTGTGGCTGTTTCTGTGTGATGCTAAATAGGAGTAGGCGGTGGAGAGTGATGTTCCACAGACGGTGATGGTTCGTCTTTAATCATTGGTTCGTCTTGTACCAGTGGCAGTACAGGATCTTCTTGTGATACACTAGTACGAACTAGTTCAGATGACTTACCTGTGGTGTTGTTAGTGGTTTCACCATGCTCGTCAGTGGTGATGTTTTCACTCTCAGCTTGTTTATCGCCAACTTTTTCTTTTGAACGTGCATCACTTTCTTCCTCTTCCTCATCACCATCCTTGGATTCTTCAGATTCTTCTCCATTGGTACCATTACCTTCATCCTTATCACCATCCCCTTTCTCCTTATCCTTACCATTCCCATTACCGTCATCCGCATCACTATCTGCATCTTCCTCATATGTAGTTTCTATGCCTTCTGAAAGGCCTATTCTTGGCTCGTCTTCCCCGTCATCCTCATCCTCATCCTTATCCTCCTCATCGTCCTCATCTTCATCATCATCCTCATCCTCGTCCTCGTCATCATCCTCATCCTCATCCTCGTCCTCTTCTTCTTTATTCTTATCAGAATGTTCTTTCTCCTCCTCATTCTTTTCCTCTTCTTCCTCATTTTCTGCTTCATCGTCATTTTCAGACTCCTGACGTTTCTTTTTTTTTGGAAGATTGGGGAACTTCAATGTCTTCTACTGGTGATGTGTTTGAAGCTTCCATTATGACCTTACCAAGTGCTCTTTGTAATTCGTGTTGAGCTTTTGTTATTGGTGACTCACTATTGGTTAACCGAGTCTCCAAAGTCTGCATTAACTGTAAGTTAGTAAGGCCATTTGTGAATAATGCTGGAAGCTCCTAGTGTACACATGACCTAACTTCACGCTGAATGATGTTCGTCATGGAATCATTGATGGAATTGAGAAATGCAGCATTTTCTTTGTCACGTGCGTCCTTTTCAGCAAGAAACTCTTTGTGTTGCTTCTGAAGTCTTATGACATTTACGAATGTTTCTTGAAGTTTGGAGTCATCACGTTTTTGTGCTTTGTCTGCACGTGAAATATTAGGAGTTATCCTTCCCTCCAGTGACACAATCTATTTTGACTGTGCTTCCAGTTGTTTTTGGAGATGCTGAATGAGTGGATCATTGATTGTGAGAAATGGAGTGGAAGTGGATGGCAGTTGTACTGTTTTTGTTGGTGGAGGAGTTACCGCAAGTTCTAACGGGGTTGTGGATTGGATGGTGGTTGGTACAAGTTGTTCGAGGATAGATGGCGATGTTGGTACAATCACTGGGGCAGTGGTTGGCACAGGAGGATCGACAATCGGTGGAGGCGTCGGTGTAATCACTTGGGTGGTGGTTAGTACAGGTTGATGGGTGACCGGTGGCGGCGTAGGTGTAATAACATGGATGGTGGTTGATACAGATTGATTGAGGACTGGTGGCGGCGTTGGTGTATTTACCTGGGTGGTGGTTGATACAGGTTGAATGGTCTCGATTGTAGGTTCAATCGGCGGGATGGTTGTTACAACAGTGCTGAAGGCTGGTGGTGGAGGGGGTATTTTTTGTGGGATAGGAAACAACGTCAGATGAGCATCGTCTGCTGCTATCATTGATGAAGGAGTTGGAAGTGGTTTGCTAAGGTTGACGTCCTTGTACAGAATTGTTTCCATATCTTCTCCACCTTCTAAATTTTGGTCTTCAAAATCATAGTTGAAATAATCATCTACGTTGTCATCATCTTGGTTTGTTGGGTCTGTGATTTCTTCCTCGAGTCTGAGATCTTGTTCTTATTCATCGTTTGAGTCGTCTGGATCTCCAAAAGCTTCCATTGCTAACTCTGCAAGAGTTTTTGATCTAGAACCACTACCGGTTTCTGTGCCTCCATCCTACTTAACTTTCGTGCTATTCGCATCTGTTTTTCTTCAGACATTTGTACTGAAGGATCTTGTTCATTTGAATCTTCATCACGTAGTTTCTCTTTCCCTTTAGCTTTAGCTTTGGTTTGGGGTCAGGAAGTCTTTTGGCGTTTGACAACAGTCTTTTTCCTTTTACCCTTTTGCTTCTCGGATGGATCTGCGTTTGCTTTTTTAAATTGTGTTTCAATGTCCAGGAGCATTTGTTTGTAAGGTTCACTGTCCTTGATCCCGTCATTGATCATTGTGTCAGGCACTAAAGCTGGATGCAGTGAGTACTTAGTGGAATATTTCTCGTCACCTATCTGATGCAACACATGGTCATCATCTGATGTATGGTAGAAGAAGTTTCCACGCTTGTCAATAGAAGGAACACTCTTCATGAAATGGTTGATGATAAGTTTTGTGAACCTTAGAAACGGAAGATGAAGTGATTTCTTCTTGGTACCGGTGAACTGGTAACACAATTCTTCCCAAAGAAGTAGAGCATAATCTACTTTAGATGCAGTGTATAGGCCCCAAACTATATGAGCCTGAGGTGGTCTCAGTTGGTCATAACCACGAGCCTTTGAAGTGAGGCACCTGGTTATGATGGTGACGAGTGCTTTCCATGGTTGACCAATGCGTGCAGTGGAGAACTGAGATAGATTTTGAATGTTACCCTCATAGTTTAGAACTCTAATTACTCGAAGCACTTCATCTGTTTTTGGATTGGGAACAAACTTTTCTCCTTTTGCTAATTTGGGAAACTTGAACAATTTCCTGAATTGATTTAAATCAAGAGTAAAATTTTGCTTGTTAATTTTGAAAGTGATCGATATCTTAGATGCTTCCTTTGCTGCGGTAATCGTTGTTGTGGCCCAAAATTCATGAATGTAGATTTCGGGAACTGATGCAGTAGCTCTAAGTGCATCTTTAATGGGTGACATGTCAAGAATGTCCATTGACACTTTGAAAGCTGCTATTTTTGGATCAAAATCCTCTCTCAGACGAAAGTTGTTCTCTGCAAGTGGTAGTCGGACACTAAGTGGTACTAATGCGAGGTCTGATTGTTGTTGTTGTTCTCTGGTGATTGACATGGTTCCTGCTTTGATGACATAAGCACAAATGATATACACAAAATATATATATCTTAAGTCTATGCCAAGTTGAAGCATAGGGAATACATCATAACAATTATTACCACATATTATAGAGAAACAACATACAAACATGGTTCAGATGGACTAGGTCCTTACATACAACAACATACTTAGAATAATGACAGACATGCCAAAGACATTTTATTCTAAATAGTTAACGACCTAGCATTAGTTCATAAAATATTTGGATATCTTGGTTGTCATAACCAGAACCTCAGTAGGTCTAGGTTTTATTTCTACTAACACCTCAGTAGGTCTTGGTTTAGTTTCAACCAAAACTTCAGTGGGTTTTGGTTTAGTTTCAACCACTACGTCAGGAATTGTAGGATTTTCCTCAACCCAAAATATAGTAGGCTTGAACAGAGGGCAAGACAACGATGAAACTTTGTCTTCCATGGCCTGGAAACAAAACACAAGACATTGAATAAGTAGTTTGTATCTCTTTTGTTTACAGAGGAGTCAACTTATTAAATAAGATGAACTTCTGTAATAAGAAACCTTTCAAGTATTCTTATGAGATAAATTTAATTAATTTCAATAAAACTTGGTTTCGTGAAAGTGACCCTAATTTACTTAAAGCCTAATAAGGAAATAATGCAATCTAGGCCAAACTCATTAGATAGTCTAAGGCAAGTGCATAGTGTAAAAGCATACTAACTTAAAGTGATGATACAACAACAATCTTTTCGCAAATTCTATAAGACCACTTATCTAAGAAACAATCTAGCAACACAAGGCACTAATCTTATCGGAATAGCATAGTGTAAAAGCATACTAACTTAAAGTGATGATACAACAACAATCTTTTCGCAAATTCTATAAGACCACTTATCTAAGAAACAATCTAGCAACACAAGGCACTAATCTTATCGGAATAGCCTTTGGAAAATACCTAATCGAAAAGTCTAAATAGTAGAATCTCTAATCTGAAAGTCCCAAATCGGAATGCCCAATCGGAATGTCAATATCCCAATTGGATTGTCCTTATCGGAATGACATGAACGGAATGTGAATGTCCTCATCAGAATGTCAATTTGCCAATCAGAATGAACCAATCGGAATACCATAATCGGAATGCTTATGTCCCAATCGGAATAATCTTATCGGAATGATCTAATTGGAATGTCAATCGGAATGCCTTATTGGACTGTCAATCGGAATGACCAATCGGAATGACCTAATTAAAAAGTCCAATCGGAGTGTCCAATGTGAATGTCCGATCGGAATGACCGATCGGAATGACCAATTAAAAAGTCCAATCAGAATGTCCAATCTGAATGTCCGATCGGAATGACCGATCGGAATGACCAATCGGAATCTAAAACCTAATCTTCATCGGAATCTGGGTGGAGTTTACGAGGTGGATCTAATCTTAACGATTTCTATGGCTTTTAGGCTGTTTTAATCAAATTAGTGCAAAACAAGTGTATAATACGCGATAAAGATTAAATCCCCTCTATCAAACATGATGTTTATCACATTTAGACACCAAAACTCTAGATCAAAAGGTACTACCGAGAATAACATAAGATGATAAGCACAGATATAACAGTCAAGAGATTTAGCACATGTTTTCAAAGTTACCTAGAAGATAAGCACAGCAAGAACTTTCACAGGAAAAATTTTGATGCCAGGACTTAGAGATAAATGATGGCGGCAGAAAATGATGTAGGAGGTGTGTGAAAATAGTCGGGATAAACAAAAATAGGGGAGGAAAGTTTTGACTAAAGTCAATCTTTTCTAACCAACTTTGCAAAAATTGCAAACTGGTCCTCCCAATTTTGACATATGTAAGAAAACTAGTTATTAAAACTAGTTAACAACACAATATCCTGAATAATGTGACACGCCAATAAAATCTAATTCCAACTCAAAAAAATCCATACAAGGCACACATTGCATATAATGCACATAAGGAAGGATGACAGACAAGATAATATGAAGACCAGATCATGTTCAATATGATATGATATTTGCTCCCCCTCAATTGGTGACCCGTTTTCTATTTAAAGAGTTGTAGTCATTGCATTTAATGGGACAAATATCTAAGAAGACCTTTTCTGTTTAATGATTTTCTGAAACGATTCTAGGGGCAATAAGATTTCTCTTATTTTAACAAAATAAGTGCACTGAAACGTACACTAATTTGTGTTAGACCAAGTTATAAAGTAAACTTAGTCCCTTACAAGGTTTTAAAGTAAACCTTGCCCGAGAAAATTAATTCCCGTTGTGAGCCAACGTTTTCAAAAGAAATACGTGACTTTAATGCGAAAAGCGGGTTGTAGTTAGAAATAACTACAAGCCATAATGGGCATGTTTTAAAACTTGTACAACTTTTATACGGACTCTATTTACAGCGTCGTGTCAATATTAATCGACATTTCTAAAACCGTAAATATTACCGTACTAAAATACATGCCCGATTTGAAAATGAAAAAAAAATATTTTTGGATTTTCTTGATTTTATATTTTTATGGATTTTCTATGTTTTATATTTTTTATGGTTTTTCTATGTTTTATATTTTTTATGGTTTTTCTATGTTTTATATTTTTTGTATTTTTCTTTTGGTGGTTTAAATATATACGATAATATACAAGATCACGATCAAAGGATACTCGAGAATAGTTTACCACTACTATTCTTCAGATTCTTCTACCAACTCCTTAAGTGTCGCTGGTGAGAATGATTTCATGCCTAGCTTTTCGATCAAAAACTCGATACGTCCTCGATCTAAGGCCTTTGTGAATATATCTGCCAGCTGATACTCAGTGTTGACGAAGTACAGTTCGATCACTCCATTTTCCACTTGCTCCTTGATGAAGTGGTAGCGGATGTCAATGTGCTTTGCTCGAGAATGTTGAACGTAGTTGCAGCAAAGAGCGATTGCGCTTTTGTTATCACAATACATCGGGATTTTGTTGAATCCAAGACCGTAGTCAGTCAATTCTGATCTCATCCAAAGAACTTGAGCACAACATCTGGACATAGCAATGTATTCAGCCTCCGTACTTGATATCGCAGCGCTTTTCTGCCTTTTTGATGCCCAACTAACAAGTCTATCTCCAAGAAGTTGCACACTGCCATAAGTGCTACGTCTGGTATCTTGACACCCGGCATAATCCGCATCTGCATATGAGATTAGTGCAATAGAGGAATCCTTCGGATACCATAGACCACGATGAATTGTTCCTTTTAGATACCGAAAGATCCTTTTCACAACATGTAAGTGCTTTTCGGTAGGCCGAGCCTGATACCGGGCACACATGCCAATAGCAAATTGCAAATCAGGCCTGCTAGCAGTCAGATAGAGAAGGGTGTCGATCATTCCACGGTAAAGTTTAGGATCGACAGCTATCCCTTCCTTATCTTCATCTAACTTGGATCTCTCCACCATTGGAGTATCCACGGGGTCACAGTTTTCAAAATGATATTTCTTTAATGATTCAAGAGCAAATTTGGATTGATTAATGAAGATGCCTCTGGGATTCTGAGAAATTTGCAACCCTAAGAAAAATGAAAATTTTCCCATCATCGACATTTGAAAGCGTGTGGACATAATTTTCTCAAAACGGTCAGACAAACATTGATTAGTAGCAGCAAATATTATATCATCAACATAAATTTGTACCAGTATCATGTCGTTGTCCTCCTTGAGAATGAATAATGTTGGGTCCACTTTGCCTTTTGAGAAGCCTTTGGAGATGAGATACGACGATAAGAGATCGTACCACGCGCATGGAGCTTGGTTCAACCCGTTAAGAGCCTTCTTGAGCTTGTACACGTGATTAGGATACTCTGAATTGACGAATCCATTCGGCTGGCTTACATAGACATCTTCCCTTAATTCACCATTGAGAAATGCCGTCTTAACATCCATTTGGTAGACGATCATATTCATGTGAGCAGCATAAGCAAGGAATAGTCTAATTGCCTCCAATCGTGCAACAGGAGCAAAGGATTCTTCAAAATCAATACCCAAAGCTTGTTTGTAACCTCTAGCAACCAATCTAGCTTTGTTTTTCAGCACACTACCTAACTCATTGAGTTTAACCTTGTATACCCACAACAATGTCAAGACTTCAACGTTGTTGGGTAACAGAACTAATTCCCACACTTCAAGACGTTGGAATTCATTAAGTTCCTCTTGCATGGCTTCAACCCATGATGATTTGGTCATAGCTTGTTGCCAGTTTTTAGGTTCAGTGTCTGAAAGAAATGCATCAAAGTAGCAATATAATGCATGTTCTTGGAGTTGATGGCGTGTTAAGACTGGTCGATCGATGTCACCAATAATATTGCGGATTGGGTGATCCTTTGTCCATTTAGTGTAGTGAGTTTCAATCCGTGGTGGTCGGGAGTGAACGATTGCAGGAGCTTCCTCTGAGGTAGACGCACCGGTAGGGTCTTCAGGTGTATGTGAACCAAAGAAGGGAAGCTCTTGTAAGTGAGCATATTCCAAATCGTGATCATATAGATCCTCTTCAACATCATTAGGAACGAGTGGGGGTGAAGATTCAGGTGTTGTTTGTGAATTGGTGGGGGATGGGACATCTGGTTCAAGAGTAACAGTAGATGCCTCAGATAGATTTCCATTATCTTGAGCAACAACTTCGAGAATCGGAGCTAGTGCTACAGGTGCTGGAGAATCATTACTCGGTGGATCAAAGAATTCATCAAACATAGGTTGAAATAACTTATCCCACTCGGACCTTGTTGGTGGTATTAATGATGGAGAAGTAGGATTGTTGGGTGTTAATCCGGAACTGATTGTACCGGTTCCCATCTCGTGTAATGCGGGTTCAGAGCAGTGTTGCTCAGAAGCCATCGCTGTCAGCTCATCAAAATCGACATCCAAAGTTTCTACTATCTTGCCAAGACGACGGTTATAAATTCGCTAAGATTTCTTTGCAGGCGAGTAACCAATAAAAATTCCAATATCAGCCTTCGGTTGAAGTTTGCCCAAATTCTCACTATTTGTATTTGGATAACACAGTGCACCAAACACATGAAGATATGAAATATCGGGTTTGTGTCCATGAAGTAGCTCATATGGAGTTTTACCATGACATTTACGAATGATGGAGCGGTTTTGGGTATAACATGCGGTTGCCACTGCTTCAGCCCATAAGAATAAAGGAGCATTCACATAAATCAACATAGTTCTAGCAGCTTCCATAAGTGTCCGGTTACGTCTTTCAACGACACCATTTTGTTGTGGAGTGCGAGCCACAGATGTTTCATGAGAAATACCAACCTTTTCATAATAGTTTCGAAGAGTCTGATTAACGAACTCAGTGCCGTTATCAGTCCGAATGCGGCGAACAGTAGCATTACGACGTACTTGGATCATCTTTAAGAAATTAATGATATACTCTGGTGCTTGATCCTTGGATGCTAAAAATTTTACCCATGTAAACCTTGAGAAATCATCCACTATGACGAGGATATATTTTCTACCACTCACACTAGCCGTACGCATTGGCCCGCAAAGATCCATGTGCAAAAGATATAGTGGTTCTTGGTTGGTGTATTCTGCTTTAGGTTTGTAAGATTTCTTGGTGCTTTTCCCCAAAGAACACGCAGAACATAAATAATCATTGTCGAACTTAAGTTTTGGAAGACCACGAACAAGTTCGTTTCTAGCCAAATGGTTAATAGCATCAAAGATAAGATGAGATAACCGTCTATGCCACAACCATGACTTGGTCTTAGATGCTTTGGAGAGAAGGCAAACAGGAGAGGCGGCCATCATGTTTTGAATAGACAGTGTGTAGAGATTATCCCCTCGAGAACCTTTTAAAAAATCATTTCCTGCAAGATCGCGAATGAAGCAAATATGTTGTCGAAAGGCCACTTCAAGGTTTGAATCGCAAAATTATCCTACTAAGAATAGATTGTGACCAAGTCCCTCCACATAATAAACCATTGAAATCGTAACATTCCCAATTTGGTATTCACCATAACCCATAATCTTTGCAATATGGTCGTTGCCGAATTTAACGGTTCCTAGAAACTTGCTGACGAAATTTCTGAGCATCGAGCGGTCTCCAGTCATATGTTTGGAGCACCCCGAGTCCAAATACCAAAGAATAATTTGGACGAGCTGAAAATTTTACCAAATACAGACGATGTATCGGATTCTAATTGTTCCTCTGAGTTAGCAGGTACAGATATAATTATCTTAGATTTGCTATCAGACAAAACTTTAGGCTTCCAGATTTTCTTACTAGTGGTTGGCTTAGATTCTAGTTGTCTAATATTCTGAGGTACTTTTTGACTGGGGACATTACCACTGGTAGACACAATAGTGGGGGCAGACCTAGTTAAAGGGCGCTTTTTCCATTTCTTAGTGCTAGTGTTCCTATTTAAAGGACGCTTAGACCTAACTTCCGTGGATGTGATCCTAGTTAAAGGGCACTTAGTTCCATTAGCAGTAAAGGTCCTACCAGTGGGTTTCCATTGCCACCCAACTTGGGTGAATTTCTTCCCCGTTGGAATCCATTCAAGAGTGTTCTTAATGGCATACATTTTATTCACGTGATCAACAAGGCATAAATCATGACGCTGAGAAAACATGCATTCATTACAATTCCAACATTTCGCATTTGAATTCACATTTTGCTTAGGTTTCCTCTCATAAAGAGAACCTTTTGTCTTAGCTACATGATTCTTTTTATTTAAAATTGAAATATAATTCCTAGGGTGCACTTCTACTTTCTTCTTCTCAGTCCTATTAGTGGAAGTCTTGATCCTATCTTTCTTGTCTTGAGATCCTTTAACCTTAGTGGACACAGTTACTCCTGTAGAAGCCAAGGGAACATTAGTTACAGACTTTGACTTAGCCTTGATGGGTGTGTTTAAAATGGGCTTAGCTCCTGGGGTCTTATTAAATGGAGTAATGGCAATGGTGGTTTGTTGTTTAGATGGTACAGATATCGGTTGCCCAATGTACTCTAGGTATGCTAAACAATCCTGAACGCGATCCACATATAATAAAAGCTCATATACGCTATGAATTGTGGTATCACGTTCACGCATTTCATCAATAATCTCTCTAGCTAGATCAGCATGTTCTAAAGCATTTTTCATATATGTGGCAAACTTAGTGGGACTTTTCCTAAATTTTGGATCCCGATATAGCACACGTGGGTTGGGTTTGGGAGCACTAGAGGTCGAGGCAGAGACAGTAGCTGGATTATCAACACTTTCTCGTCCTTTGAGTTGAAGTGTCACCTTTAATTCTTCTATAACCATGTTTTTGTTTATGAGCTGAATTTTTAGGTCAGAGGATTCCTCACATTTCCTGTTCAGTTTGTCAATTAATGACTTTTGTTCTGTCGCATTAAAAGCGAGGCGTTCTTCTATTGAACCAGAATTTTGTGAGTCAACCTGCCTTACTTGTTCACGCTCTCCTAGTATAGAATTAATTCTATTTTATAGGACATGATTCTTAGTCTCTGCAGCCTCTAGTTCCGTTTTTGTTTCTAGCAATTCTCTCTTAATTCTCATCATCTCTTCCTCTAAATTCTGAACCATCTGAATCATCTTGTCACTTGTCTCAACGGAGTTTCCACCGTCATTTAGTTTTGAAAGAGTTTCATTTTTAGATTGATTCTCAATTTCAAGAGATATAGAATGTTGTTGAAGCTCATTAAAACTTTTTGAGAGTGTATTATACGAATCTTGAAGCTTTAAAAATTCAGCGTTGGATTCATGACAAGAATGATTATCTACAGTATTCACATGTTCAACCGTATTCACAGATTCATGCACATCATCACAAATATTCACAGTAGATATTTCATGAGTATATTTAACAGTAACTACTTGCATCACTTCGAGAGACACCATATGTTCTAAAAATCTGTCATATTCGGATAAAATCTTTTCCTTTTCAATTAAGTGTTGTTCATAAGCATCATCCATTTCATTGAAAACTTTTTGAACTTCACCAATTTCAAAACTTAGATTGCACGCTAGATCATAGACTCCTTGTTTAATATGGTCCACAAACGGAACGATCTCTTTCTCAAACACCGTTTTCATGTGTTCGAACGCCCATTCTCCAGCGGTTTGAGCCGTTGAAGTCGTACATTCCAGGATGACCTTGTCAAACTCGGTAAGGTATTTCCAAATCTCTTCCAAGCTGAGCTTTACCGTACTAACCGGTGGAAGATTCTTAGGAATTTCCTTCGGTTGGTCCGAGTTAACGAGTGTAGGAATTATACTAAGGCATTCTCTAGTAGGCATGAAAGTAGATGTTTGGATAGTTCTCTTTTGCATATTAAAGCGAATTCTAAGATCTATTGTGGCATTTTTTGCATTCATTTGAGCATAATCATATTCAGGATATGTAGGAAGTAATTTTAACCGCTTTTCATCATATGGTGTCATACTCTCAGAATCATTTGAGAACACAATAGGATCTAATACCAATCCTAACTTGGTTGCATCATAAAGTCGTGGGTTGTGGTGAAGCGCTTGCTTTGCATACCCTGGGTTAGGTGGTAAGTCTATTAGACGCGATAGATTGAACTCTTTAAATGATGCATGAAACAAGTGTAATAGATGTGAGGCAGCATATTGTTTTAAAAGCTTAATTTCCGTTTCTTTTATTCTTTCAGACGTCTTAATTTCCATTTCAATCTGTTTGGACTCAATAATTTCAAAATCCGTTTGAAGCTGTTGAAAATTATTAACGACTGACTCTTTTTCTTTAAGTTCATTCGAAAGATTTTCTCTTAAACTCTCAATTTCTAGCAGATTGTCCATTTGAACTTTCCTAAACCTATCAAATTCAGGATTGGTTAAGTTAGTGGACACAGGAGTCAATTACAAGGTTTTAACCTTGTCCTTATGCAAAGCAAACTCGGCAGATAAAGTCTGATTAACATTGAGGGTTTCACGGACCGCATTATTCATTTGACTAAGTAAAGATACAGGGACCATAACCAAATCAGGTTGAGCAGAAGAATTGGTAGTAGTAAAATCTCTCGGTTGTGGTTCACTCAAAGTATGGGGACTTTCATTGATATTGCTATCATTGTTTGTCTCGTCGATTGAGTTACTAACCACCAGAGTGTGTTCCGAATACTCAGACATTTGCTCAACTTGATAAGGTACAAGACTGGTATCTGTAGTAGTATGTGGTACCTCAGAAATTGTATCAGCTCCATATAGTGAAAGGTTTGCCATGAGAGCTGCTTTGGCGGTGTTAAGATCGTCACAATCAGAGCCGTATGCATCCAAATGATCACATTGATATGCAGCATTGTTGGTGATGACTGTTGTGAGACCATCAGTTTCCGCTACTCCCAGATCTGCAAGGAATGCCAATTCTTCTTCATCAAGCTCACGACCTTGGGCTTGAGCATTCACCGGGTAGATCTTCTCCTGAAACCATGTGTCGTCCCTTTTCCTCTTAGGCTTCTTGGACTCTCGGGCCATGTGCCATTCCCCTTTGCAGTTGTAGCAAATAACCACCTTCATTTTACCAGTGTTGTTTGCTCTTGTAGCAGTAGTATTGGATGAACGTGCACCAGCAGTAGACGAATTAGATCTCCCTTGAAGTTGTTGCACCATGACTCTTTCGTCCTGAATTGTTGCCTGTTGTCGAGAGTTAGACGAGTTCCTTAACTGATTGTTAGTTGTTGCTGGACCTCTGTAACCTCGTTTGTTCAATGTTTGACTTAAATAAGCAGACATCTGAGCAAGGATATCAGTAGGGCTATCTCCTTGTCTAAATTCAAGGACAAGGATGTCATCTTCACAGTAGAATGCTGGTGCTGGTTGAGCTACAATCAGATTAGATGGAGCACTGACTTGTTGTGAGTAATGAGGTTGAGGAGCCTCAAGTTGTGGATAGGTACAAGCAAGGTTGGTGGGAGGTTGATACGGTGAATACTGGTGTGAAGCATAAGGTAATGGGTGTGAATCTCCTTGTGATGATGATGTTGCTGGTTGGTGATACGATGTTGGCGGCGGTGGCAGAATCGAGTACTGTGGGAAGCTTGGTGTTTGATACACAGGTTGATATGAAGATTTTTGTCCTAAAGCAAGCTGAGAGTTGTGGTATGACAGTGTAGGATGGTTTGCCAATAATGCCATTGGTTCATGTTAAGATCCATGAGAGATTCGGTTTTGGATCACATGATTCTCATGTTGTTGTAAGAAAGCATAGAGTTGATCTAAATTGGACTTGTGTAGATCGTGAATCATCTTGACATCAGTGACATATTGACTTCATTCAGGGGGTAATGTGTTCAAAAACTTGGTGTTTAACTGAAACTGTTCAATTCTAAGATTATAGACGTTCATGTCATTCATCAAAGTGATAAAACGCCAGTAAAAATCATGAAGAGTCTCCCCTGGAATGTATTTGATCATATCAAACAAATCATACAGTTGAGACTCTCGTTCTTGCTTAGTGAGAGATGTTCCTTGTAGCAAAACCGCAAGTCAATCCCAAAGATCCTTGGCCACTTTATGTTCACTCACCATTCTAAAGATATCGGGTGGAAGGGCTTGAAGAATTGTCTGAACAGCCCTTTCATCGGCATCTGCAATGATTTTGTTGGCATCGGTTAACTCATGATACTCCCTTGCCCTTGTCACATTGTTGACGGTAACCTCTCCCCAATCTAATGGACCTTTGTCAACTGATTTTAGCATAAGTCGACCACTGGATTTGCCCATGATGTACGTTCTCATGCGACTTTGCCATGATTCAAATAAATCTTTGATGAGCAAAGGTAGGCGAGTATCGGTACCCGAAATGATTGAGATATCGGTAAGAGAAGTCATTGTCGGCATATGTGAATGTGAATTCATTTTATGATCCCTTGAAAAAAGATTATCAAAAATGATCGAACAATGAAATAAGGTTAAGTGTTTTAATGTTGTTGAAACAAAGATGTTGTGTGTTTTTGTCAAAGATTACAATCTTGAAAAAATCCTCTAAGTTGTGCAAATACTATCTTAATACCCAAACTTCTTAATCTCAAAATCGTCGTAAGTCTCAAAATTAATCCATTGAAATACCAAAAAAAAACCAATCCTGTCGGAATATATAAGAACCAATCGGAATGTTATCGGAAACCCAGTCGGAATGTTATCGGAAACCCAGTCGGAATGTTATCGGAAACCCAATCGGAATGTTATCGGAAACCCAGTCGGAATGTTATAGGATAAGTCCTTTGTCGGAATGTAGAAAGACACCCTAGTTGGAATACCTAAATAACCTCCTGTCGGAATGTTGATGTAAAGCCCTTAATCAGAATGTAAGAGGATGAACACTTGTCGGAAAGTATTCAGATAAACCCTTGTCGGAAAGTGTAATCGGAATACTGATAGGAATGTGTAAACCCTTTTCCGATGTGACTGATCGGAATCACTAAACCCTTTTCACATTGCTCTGGTCGGAATAATGGTACTGTTACGAAATTTTAAGGTAAAAAGATGAGATTTTCGACAAGAAAACCGTGATTTGAACCAACCCAAAACACCCAAAACACTACCAAAAGTATTTAGAAGATATATGGATCACTTGGAGAGTCAAAAACACGAAAAAAATTGAAACTTGGGTAAAGATCAATAAAAAACAAATGAACACACAAAAGTGAACATGAACAACACAAAACCATTATTTCATCCCATGCTCTTGATACCAATTGTAGAACAATGATAATCTTTGTGAATCAAGAGGGTTGATGTTTTTCTAGAGAGAGAAACTTAGAGAGAGAAGTAAAAGAAACTTGTATTATGAAAATTAAGAAATGAACAACCAACACCTCTTTCCATGGTGGAAAGAGGTTTAAATACCCAAGTCTTTAATGGACTTGGGCCTCCGGCCCATGAACATGCTCATGGGTTGGGCTATTTAATAAATGAAACTAAATACTACTAGGAGCCTATAACTACATTGTTGGAGTGACCGAGACTTTCTATATACGTAAAACGTATTTCCAACAAATACAATGAATAAAGGAATTCTATAAACCCTCAAAAGGGTGCCCAACCAGGACTTTAAGAGAAAACAATCTCTTTTCATAATAACTAATCATAAAACTGTTTAACCTAAACCTAATAGGTATATTCATATCCTAATATTGTCTTGGAGAGAAAGACAAGAATCAACTAAGAATAACGAAAAAAATTGGAAAACATATTATGAAAAAGATTGACTAAAACAATTATGAATTGTCATTTTGACCCTTCATACTATTAGAACTATTGAACACATGACTTCACATGTTTACCAAAGAACCGACGGCTAAGCTAGAGGAGTTAGAGATCTAACATGCCCTGCATCAGTTACTAAGCCGAAGTAATCCCCGAATCAATTGGAGTCGATATAGGGTTTCGACTTGTACAAGTCGAAATCGGTCGAAGAGTTTAAGCGTTAGGATCAGACAATTGAATGGAGAGGGGAGGGTAGGAAAGGGTTTTAGGAAAAACAGATAAGGAAGTTTGATAAAGTTTACTATATTATCCTTACTTGAAATTGTTATTACAAACTTTAAAAAAGATTTAATGAATTAGCTAAGAGAAACATTATCATTGTGTTAAAATATAAGAAACAAAAAACTATAATAAATGCAATTTTTTATAATGTATGTTTTTTGTTAAGAAGAATAATTTTGAGACAAAAGAGTTACTATACTAGACCGATTAAAAAATATTCAAAGACTTCATACAAGATAGTGAGATAAACAAAATATACATTTTATATTTTCACTATTTTCATTATGTAACTAGACCCATGTCTAATACAATATGATGCACCTCTTTGTTCAAACCATTTTAATATCTGAGCTAGCATTATAAAATTTATGATATTTACGAACTAAATAAAATATAAATAAAATAGCTTTTAAAAAGATCACTAAAAATATATTTAAATTAATTTTTACTAAAAAAGTCACTAAAAATTATTTTGTCAACTCTTAATAAAAAGAAAAAAATAAATAACAAAAAAGATAACCTAAAATATATTTTTACTCAATATTTATTAAGTAAAAGTACAAAACTTTTAATGAATTTTTTCTTTAATAGTCAAAGGGTATAAGTTTGTTTTGCTTACTTTAGGTTTTAATAATGAAAAGTTATAATAACTTAAATTATATACTGTAATTTTTGATAAACAAATGTATTTTATTTATAGTGTAGAATCAAATGAGAATAATAATTAGAAATATAAGAAAAATTACAAACACTCATTCTTGTGCATATATAAAAATAGATATGGTTCATTTAAAATTATTTTTTATCTAAAAAGGTGTGACCAAAAGATATTTTAGTTTTTCGTTATATCAAATCTATCCCCTAACTATCATTCACTTAGGTTTAAGATCTATTTTAAAATTTAAAATTCTAGTTAAGAAGATGATATTAGACTAAGCTTGAAAGATTTAATGATCATAGTAAAATGTAGTTACATCCGATCCTACTATATTTTTCATTAAATCGAATCATCATTACAAAATTTATAACACAAAGATTTCATCCCGCGCTTCGCTGGGGGTGCTAACCTTATATCTTAAAAGTTTCGCTATTAGCTATGCGTAGTGGCCGGTCATTCATGATTGCCTATGAATATTTTTCTTTCGAGACATAAATCAGGAGCTCTAATTTTGTCTTATCATTCTCAACTTCAACTGATAGAGGATTACCTTATACATGAATAGACTTTATAGTGCTTGTTCAATCACCTAGATCATCTTGGCAAATGCGCCCACTCTTGATCTCGCAACCTACATTTTAGTAGAAAAATTCTTAGTTCCTCATCCATTCTAATTATTTAGTCAATTTTACTTGAAATCAATTTTACATGAAACATGATATGTACATGTAATATAGTCTCATATAAATGGCCAAACAATGATAAGAAAAAATAGAGCAAAAATCATTAATACAAACTTATGCATCATTTAGGAGGTACCTTATCAAAGGCAGGTGCAAGTTGCTTGAATGATGTCACTAAAATAGTTTGATCATCAGGCCGCAACCACTGTGATAAGATTATTTCCTTTAATTAGTATGATGTCACTAAAATAGTTTGATCATCAGGCCGCATACTGATAAAAGTTTTAATGTATATTAATCTTAATTTTATTCACTTCACCATGGTTGATTTGATTAATTAAGCATGAAAGAAGAAAGAAAGAAGATGATTTATAGAGAGAGAAAGTAGAGAGAGAAAATAGAGAGATGTGTGAAACTTGTAAAATGTTAGATTAAGAAAAATGAAATCACCAACCCTCCTAACATGCTAGGAGGGTGCTTATATAGTCCACCCACATACACGCTTACTATTGGACTATATTTGTTTTTGGTCGGGCTTGAATAAATGCTTAGTACCTTAAAAGATGCCATTTAAGCTAGCCATAAAGATAGTAATGTCATGACTATTTAACTAACTATTACAACGTTCTAATAAATGTTACAATAAAACCTATGATCGAACATTCTTGTTTGACTCAATATTTTGAGGCTAACAATCTCCCCCAATGTGAGGTCATTCCTCTTCGATATTTAGAGATCAATGGAGATTGCTAATCTCGTCATAAATGAGTCGTGAACGTGTAATAGTAACCTTGTTCCTTCATGCTGTGATCTTTGAGCCTTTGTCGTTGTCTTTCGACTTTGTCTTTTATCTTGAGATCTTCAAATCATTCTTGACTTGTCTTTGCCATCTTGAAATCTTGTGTCTTTATCCACATGCTCATACTTTGCACCATCTTGAAAGTTTGCTATCAAACTCCTTTGAAGAGAGGTCATTCCTCTATATTCATTGATAAGGAAGATTTTAATCATTAGAGTTGTGGAAGTCTTTAGCTTTCTTGATTGTTGAATGTCTTTGGGCATGAGTATGTGGTTTTGAATCTTTGACTTTGCTGAGTACACCGTAACACCACCTTCTTGAGACAAAACATAGACACGGACTGAATGGCTTTGACATTCGTCCTAAATCGGTAACGTTTTACCTCCGGTCGATGAAGAACATTAGACGATATTAAATATCGTACCTGTGATTAGGTAGATTCAATTAAGAACCTCCTTGACATGGTTTCGCAGCGGTACAAGCCGTTCTCATTACTCAATCGTCTCAAAGCAAGACTGCGATCATAAAGAGTGAATCAATTGGATAGATATCCTCTTGATTAAAGTCGTCAATTCAAATTCCTGGAACAAGTTTGATTCGTAAAGAATCTTACCATTGTTGCTTTCCAGTTGACACAAGCTTGATTCATAAAGAATCTCGCAAGTTACCTACCGTAACGCTGTTTGATGTTAACGCTAGAAGGATTTCCATTCGTCACTGTGAATATTAATGAATATCATTCTCAATGTTCTGGCAAGACCATAAAGATATTGCGTAGAAACCTGAAACGAGTTTGAATCGATAAAGAAACAAACTACTGTTGCTTTACAGTTTACACATGTTCAATTCATAAAGAATCTTACACATGACCTACCGCAGTACTGTTTGATGTTAACACTAGAAGGATTTCTACTCATTGTGAATACTAAGTAGTATCACTCTGAGTGTTTTAGCAATATCTCAAGGATATAGCGTAGGACTCTCTTTATCGTCATTCCGTGTGTCCTAATGAGATTTGATTGATCTCTTGGCACTAGACTCGATTTGTGCAGTTTTAATGGTCGGAGGCTGGAGCAGATGCCTAATGGTTGAGTTTTTACCACTCTTTAGGAAAAGAGGGAAAATTAGGGAAAGTATTAACAAGTGATTTAGGAAAACCACGAGTTATGACCCAATGTGGGGATCGTTCACAAGGAGGCTAGTGTGTTGTGTAGAGAGATGATTAACTTTGTGATTATATTTATGATGAGAAAAGAAAATAGGAATGAGGTAACAAGAGAATGACGGTTACGATGACGGATTAAACTAAGACGAAAAAGTCGTACGCATGAAACCGTAAAAAGTAGCAAAATTAAAAATTTACTCTAAAAATTCCTAGAAATATGCAATAAATCCTAAATAATGTAATAAGAGTTTACAAAAAATCAAAAATCACCCAAACTTTTTATTTAATTAAATAATAATTTTTTAATGCTAATTAAACCCAAAAAATCAATTTAATTAACAAAAAGCCCAAAATGAGATTTTTTCAATTTTAAACCTCTAAAATGACCTAACTTAACCTAAAACTATTTTTGAAAATTTTAAAATTAATTAAAACTATTTAAAAACAATTAAAAACTATTAAAATTTAAAATAATTATAAAAATTAATCTAAGGACAATAAAAATATTCTAAAAATTGTAAAATTCCTAACTTTAAGTATTTAACGGAAGAAAAATGTAAAAACTTGAAAAATCTAAATTTTAATTTTTAATAATAAAATAATAATAAAATAATATTAAAAATCCAAAATTTATAAAAAAGTCTAAAATTTTTTGCAAACTAGCTTAATTTAACCTAACTAAACAGAAAATGAACTTGAAATTACAAAATAACCCTATTAGGCTTTCAAATGGGCCAAAATCCAAAACAGACCCTTATTGGGCCAAAATAAGCCCAATAAGAAAAATGTTTATAAAAATGGCCCAAAAGCTCCTATCTGACCTAAAATTTGATTCTGAACACAATTTTTCAAAGGCCCAAAAGCTGAAAATGTGAAATAAGCTGGCTTATATCAAACAACTTATTCTTAATGGGCTTTTTGGCCCATTAAGCTATAAGCTGATGCCATAAGCTCAAATTAGACACACAGGCTTCTTTTGAGTTACTTAAGACTTCTACAAAAAGAAATTTGAAAAAAGTCCAAGGAATAAGCCTGAAAATGCAATAAGCAATCTTCACAAAACGACAAAATAGTCGTTTTCGAGTTCTAGGCCACCCCAAGAGCTGATTCAAATTTCAAAAGCTTTTAAATGACTTAACTAAGCTTAATCAACAAAAAATTTTCTAATAAGTTCACTCAATAAGCTGAAATAAGCAAATAAGCACTTCTTTAAAAGTCAACTTTAAGAGTTTTCTAGCAAAAAGTCAAAGTCAAAGTCTGATAAGCTCCAATTCAAACAAATGGGTCAAATGAGGAAGATTGATCACAAAGAATAAGTTGTTGCAGGTCTGGATAAGCCAATATGGCTTATTGATAAGCTAACTGAAAATTAACACTAGCAGGGGCTATTTTTGGTGTCTGAGCAGTGGGAAAAGTTTCCACTGATTAACCTGTTTGACTTTTTGTCTTTAGTGACTTTTTTGGAGATTCAAGTTACACAAAGGAACCCAAATGATCAGTGGATCATAAGGAGTCAAAGACAACAAAGAAATCACAATCACTAACAGCCAATTAGTACAGTTAATTCAATTAATCACCAGACATGCACCAGACTTAGAACAAAAAGCAGTTATGGTTCAATAAGCACTTATAGCACAATTCCGCCAGCCAAACTTCACCAAATGCATACACAAGCAATAATAAACTTAAATGAACAAGTCTAAACAGGTTTCATGCAATGGTACAAAGTATAGATCAAGATTCAAGAACCAAAAGTTACTGAGGAACACAAACACAAGCAGATTTTACTTTTGCTGATGCACTTGACCAACAAGCCAAATTTAAACACTCTGATCTATCACATATGTTGTATAAACAATGATTAAACAACTTTTAACCCTACATATATTCTAGCTATTACCAAAATCTTAGGTAAAAAATAGTTAAAACCAATGAGATATAGCACAATGTTTGATTCAAGTGGTTAAGCCCAATAACTTGTAGCAAATAGCACTCAACCAAGTATTTTGCAGATACAAAGCACAAACACAGACTTTCAACAACACAATAGCAACTTATGATTCTAAACAGATAATCCCAAACACCCATTATCTTTTTCAAATCAATTTAAAACAAGTATAAGTGTATTTCAAGACCACCCAAACCCAAATCAACATAATAACAGATATAATATGCAGATTAGAACAAGATTAGACCATAAAATCAGCAAGAACACAAGTAGCACACAAAATCACCAAAAATCCAAATTTTTATCAGATTTTGAGTAGAATGGTGTGTACCTCATGGAGGTACATCCACACCCACGAATTTTGAGCTTATGTGGTAGCAAGAACAAGCACAAGCTTCCACAATAAAGCCTGCTAAGATTCAACAAGATTAGAAGCACAATATCAAAAACAGAAAAGTGAAAAATTCTTGATTAATGCAACCTTAGTTCCCCACACTTGATTATCCCCAAGTTATAGGCTTCACCACACATTGATAACTCAATATCAGGATGCTATGATCAGCTTTATAGCCTATGAATTCCAAGGTTTGAACAAGACTTAGCAAAATATCAAGAAAAGTGGAAAATGTGAAAAAACAATGAACAATAACAAGCAGATAATATGATTGGCACTTGAGTTTTCTTCAAAGATTCAAACACATTTCATTAAACTGAATATATGATTTACAAAATTTTGAACAAATGAAAATTCAAGAGCAAAGAAATAATGTAGCATCCTAAGGCCTTTATATTATACAAGTGAACTAGGTAAGCTGAAAAACGTGAAACCCTAACTATGGAAGTTCCAAATTTGCCCTTTGATTAGCTTGAAATCTTTGAAGATCATGTGACTTGTTTTTGTTTTGTTGTGGAGCTGGCAGGTAAAAGTGAATCCAAAGGTGTAAAATAAGCTTAAGATGTAAGCTAGAATCATGCCCGGGGATGGCTTTCACAATTTTGGCAGTTTGCTCAAAGGTGAGAAAGTAGGGGAATCATGTGTCCAAGGTGGTGATGTGGCAAGCTTTTTGAAAGTTGGGTTGTGATTAGGGAGACCCTAATCATCATTCTGGGGCAGCTGGGGGTTTAATTATAACACAATTAAGAAAACCCAAATGTGTTATTGAGAAGAATAGTGCAAGTTTTGATCTGGTTTAGTATTTGAATTAGTGTTAGGCGCGTGTTAAACTAATTAATTAAATTAGTTATAAACGGTTAATAGTGGGGTGTGACATGGATGATTGGTGAGTTGTGATTGGTGGAGAGAGTGAGTGGGGCACGTGTCACCCCACCACTGGTCTAGGTTTGTCTTGGCAGAAATCACCCCCTGTTTCTTTCGTTCTTGCTACATTGTATTAAACATGCCAAAATCTGATTCCCTTTATATTTGAAGTTTTCTTTTTCACACTTTTGCCCCAAATATTTTTCCAAAGTATTTTCAGGGGTATTTCTTGCCAATTATTGATTCTGAAGGACTGATTTGGTATTTTATTCAAGGATTATGGTCTTGACTTGTATGATTAACATTTTGGAAGACTGAAAATGACAAGTCTTCATTTTTGAGGGACCATTCTTGCCAAGTCTTCAAACTCAAGGGTCCTTTTGTAATTTAACATTTTTAAAGGACCAAATTTGTAATTTCTTGTAACTTGAAGTCTTTCATGATATGTTTCACTTTGATAAGGACTAATATTGACATTTTAGTTCTTTTGAGGGACTAAAATTGCCAATTCTTCAAAGTGGAGGGCCCTTTTTGCAATATTGACAAACTTTAGGGACCAATCTTGTAATTATGAAGATGCAAGGGTATAAAGTGTCAATTCTTCAATATTAGAGGACCCTTCTTCATAAATCTTCAAATGTTCAATGGTTTTCTTTGGAAAATCTTTATTAGGGCTTGGTTCAATGTGCGGCTTCGTTTCCCGTGTTCGTTTTTGCATGATTTTTGTGATCTTTTGTCATTTTCTCAATATTCGTACCTAAAATACACCAGAAACAAACACAAGCATATATTTGGCCAATTTCATGATATTTTATGCATTTAAAGCCCTTTTTGGACGATGAGACTATGTATAAAAGCAGTCTCATCACTCCCCCATACTAAACCATTGCCGTGCGCTCACGCAATGCTAGAATAAAGTATCGTAGCATCTCCAAAATTCATTTTTATTAACTTTTATTGAATGATAAACTAGCTACTCTACTACTATTGCTACTACTTGCGTTTTAGACATAATGTATGATTTTCATTGCAAAATGGGACGTTTAGGTTCATAAAATAAGAACACGTGAATGCTTCGTTAGAAATAATTTCATCGTCCTCGATTTTCACCCCAATTCCATGCCAAGCGTGCAACGAGATCATTGTCATTATAAGTTAGTAATGCTAACACTACTCATATGCCCTAATCACGTACTTATCCTCCCATTATCCTAAGTTGTATCTCTTATATTTTATTTTGTCTTGAATGTTTCACGAGGATACATTGTTGACTTATGCGATAATAGAGATTTAGGTCTAAAAATAAAGTCCTAACGGTGTAACCAAGACCATCAAATCAATAACCCCTCCTAATAGACAACGATGTCAAAAAAATTAAGTCAACAAGAAGGATCGATAAACATGATTTTATAACGGTTTTGAACATGAGACTTATTACCAAGACTTTTTTATGCCCCTTAACGGAAGGGCCTTATTATCATAGGTTTACCTCCATCTTTTATTCAACTTCACCATGAAGCTTTTATTATGACTTCGGTCTTGCCTTGCCTTTTATTATCCACCTCATCGGTGGTTTTATTAGCCAAAGACGTATATCCTCACACTAAGGCGAATTTTGGATCTTTAAAGCTTGAAAGATTAAGGCTTGATTCACTTTCAATTTTGCATAGATTTTTTGGCCTTGTGAGCTTCAAATTGTTTGCTTGATTTAGGTGAGAACTTGAAATCTTATTATTGGGTGAAGCTTTCGATTATTCGGGTGCCAATACTTCAAAATCGTGACGCTGGCGATACCTTAATGTCTTCCCAATTTAATTACACGGAAGCTACTAGAAAAGACTAGAAACCCAACAATCAAGACTAAACCGCTGAGTCAATATTTATTAAGAAAAAAAAATATTTACAAGCGAAGGGAGAATAAGCAAACAACAAGAACACATGAGTTTTTCAAAGAATACGAGTACTCTACGTTTAGCATAGTAACTTATAATTAACTCTATCATTTTTCGTCCTCATTTTAGAGACTTAGCCTAATGTGAAGTTAAGGAATCAAAGCTAAGTGCTCAACACGCACGGTCGAGTAAAAAATTACTCTTATTCTCGCCATCGGAAAACCTACATTCGTGTCTTCAAACACTTATAAAATATGAGAAAATGTTTAAAATTTGGCCATTTTTAGCCTTATTTTGCAACAAAACGATAAACAAAAAGATAAACTTTGGAAAGCGTGAAGGTTTGGCAAGGCAAGTATCTATTCACCCCCCATACTAAAGTTAAACATTGTCCTCAATGTTTCGAGTCTAGGGGTGGAAACACCCCCATACTAGAGACGTAGTCGAATGCCTAATCTAGCATGGAAAGGGTATAACCATTAAATTTAAAGCCGTTTATAATGTGTGCTATAAACCTAAGGTTAGAACATCAAAGGATATATCATGGATATTGAGAAAGTCTTCAAAGAAAACGATCGAGTGCTCCCATAAAACGAACACGAGAGGCTCCAATCGTGAAGATGATGATCATCTAAAATCCACAATTCACAAACAACCACGGAACAAAGGTTGGAAGGGCACAAATCCCCACACGTTACTACGTTAGAAAGCGATAATATGTATATAGGATAAGCATGGGACTCCCCCACGAGGCACCTCGTTTTTGATTACCGAGTCATGAGCTCGACTCGATCCCCTCAATACCATTGGGGAAGGTGATTTGGTCGAGGTAGTTCAAGGATGGAACTTCTCCGCCAAAGTAGTGCTTAAACCTATGTCCATTCACCTTGAAATTGGGGCCATCATTTTTCAGCTAGCTCGATGGTCCCATATGGAAAAACTTGAGTCAAGCTTAATGGACCGGACCAACGGGATTTCAACTTACCGGAAAAGATTTTCAAACGAGAGTTAAAAAGCAAAACTTGATCCCCAATGTTAAAAACCCGGTTTTTAATTTTTGAATCATGCAACTTTTTAGTCTTTTCTTTATAAATTAATGAATTTTCATAAGCAATATCCTTTAATTCATCCAATTCATTCAATTGCATTTTTTGGTGTTTTCCCGCGGTCTCCATATCATCATTACAATGCTTTAGGGCCTAATAAGCCTTGTGTTCCAATTCAATTGGCAAGTGACAATTTTTCCCATACACAAGCTTATAAGGAGTGCACCCAATGGGTGTCTTATGAGCGGTCCTAAAGGCCCATAAATCATCGTCCAACTTATCCGACCAAGATTGTCGGTTTTCCCCAATGGATCTCTCCAAGATCCTCTTCAACGCTCGGTTTGAAACCTCGAATTGCCCACTCGTTTGTGGGTGATAAGCCGTAGAAAGATGATGTGTAACCCCATATTTCCTTAGGACCCTTTCGAATTGGTCGTTACAAAAATGGGTTCCACGATCGCTATGATCGCACGAGGGGTTCCAAACCGAGAAAAAAAGCTTTTCAAAAACTTGACTACCACACGAGCATCATTGGTGGACAAAGCCTTAGCTTCCACCCACTTAGATAGGTAGTCAACCGCGACAAGGATGTACTTATTACCACGAGATGATGGGAACGGCCCCATAAAGTCTATGCCCCAAACGTCAAAGATCTCACACACTTGGATGATGTTTTGTGGCATTTCATCTTTTTGTGAGGCTTTTCCTTGTCGTTGGCATGAGTCACATGACTTCACAAGTTCATGTGCATCTCGGTAAATAGTAGGCCAAAAGAAACCGGCATCAAAAACCTTCTTAGCCGTGAGATTAGCACCATGGTGACCACCCGTGGGTCCCTCGTGACAAGCTTTAAGGATGTTAGAAGCTTCGGTACCAAAGACACAACGTCGAATAATTTGATCCGCACAAGTTCGAAACAAATAAGGGTCGTTCCAAAAGTAGAACTTGACGTCACGAAAGAATTTTCGTTTTTCTTGAGTCGTCATACCCTTGATGATGAAGTTGTCCGCATGGTAATTTGCAAAGTCCGCAAACCATGGGGTGGAAGAATCAAGCTTAATTCACTACACCAAGTGTCTCGAGCGGAAATGTTTCGGTGATTTCCTTTGGCTCATAAACACTTTGGTGAGGATCTTCCAAACGAGAAAGATGATCGGCGGCTAGATTCTCGGCTCCTTTTTTGTCAAAGATATTGTGATCAAATTCTTGAAGGAGGACAATCCAACGAAGTAATATTGGCTTAGCATCTTGTTTAGCCATAAGATACTTGATAGCCGAATGATCCGTATACACTATGCATTTCGTCAAGACGAGATAAGGTCGAAATTCTCAAATGCATACACCACGACAAGGAATTCCTTCTCCGTTGTAGTGTATTTTAGTTGTGCCTCGGTCATCGTCTTGCTAGCATAGTGAATAGGCAAGAAGTGCTTTTCATGACGTTGCCCCAATACGGACCCAATAGCATAGTCACTAGCATCACACATGAGATCAAAGGGGAGGTTCCAATTGGGAGCAACAAGAATGGGAGCTTCGGTAAGTTTCCTCTTAAGGATTTCAAAGGCTCGTACACAATCTTCGTTAAAGATAAAATGTGCCTCTTTTTCAAGAAGATGTGTAATAGGTCGAGAGATCTTTGAAAAATCCTTGATGAATCGACGATAAAAGCCCGCGTGGCCTAGCAAACTCCTAACTCCCTTAACGGTTTTGGGATGAGGTAATTTGGCGATGACGTCTACCTTAGCTTGATCTACCTTAATCCCCGCTTTCGAAACCTTGTGCCCTAAGACGATTCCACTTTTAACCATAAAATTATGTTAACTTGGATTCACATGAACACGGGTAAAAGATCCGGAGGTCGGGGAGGATAGAAGTGTTGTTTAGCCATTTTAGAGAGAGAAACAAGTAAGAATAAAAGTGTGTGTTTTATTCTAAAGAGAGAAAGGTAAGACAAGAAATGAAAAGCCTCACCCCTCCATGGAAGTACGAAGGGGTTTATATAGCACGGGACTTGGACTTTACATTTGACAATATTAGTACCTGCAAGTCCCGGCTATGAAACTAATGTAATTCCGTTAGTCGCACACATTTTAATGCTAACAAATGACACTTTTCCCAGTTAAGCACAAGGTTGGTTTCCTCACAACGCTTCAACATTCTCTCAAGATTCGACAAACACGAAGTGAACGAACAACCAAACACGGAAAAGTCATCCATGAAGACTTCCATCGTATTCTCGATCATGACATGAAAAATAGCCATCATGCACCTTTGAAAGGTTCCCGGTGCATTGCAAAGTCCGAATGGCATCCTACGATAGGCAAACGTTCCATATGGACACGTAAACGTAGTTTTTTCTTGATCATGAGGATCGATGGGAATTTGGAAGTAACCGGAAAAACCATCTAAAAAGCAATAGAAATCGTTTCCCTCAAGACACTCCAACATTTGGTCCATGAAGGGCAAGGGAAAATGGTCTTTACGAGTGGCTTCATTCAACTTACTATAGTCAATGCACACTCTCCATCCGGTCATGAGTCTAGTGGGAATTAACTCGTTGGCATCGTTTGGCACAACAGTCATTCCTCCTTTCTTAGGGACACAATGAATAGGACTCACCCAAAGGCTATCGGAAATAAGGTAAATCATTCCCGCGTCAAGGAGTTTAAGGACTTCCTTTGTGATGACGTCGCGAACTTTGGGGTTCACCCTTCTTTGACATTGGATTGCGGGCTTGTAATCCTCCTCCATTAAGATTTTGTGGGTACAAAATTTGGGATCGATCCCCTTAATGTCGGATAACTTCCACGCAATTGCCCCTTTGTGATCCTTTAGAACATCGACAAGTGCGGTTTTTTATCATCCGAAAGTTCTTTCACAATAATAACCGTCAACTTGTCGTCCTCCTCCAAAACGACATATTCGAGATGAGGAGGTAAATCTTTCAGCTCGAGGATAGGTGGTTCCTCAATTGAAGATTTGGGCTCGATACTCATAAACTCCTCGGGTGGAGGAAATGGGAAATCGTTGAGAAAATCCTTGATAATCGAGAAGTCCTCATCGTTGTCGAGGTATTTGTTACAAGTACGTGGAACATCGAATTCTTACAACGTAAAACCACCACCTTAAAATGGAGTGAAGGTTGGTGTCGAGTTATCAAGAATGGGATCTAACATAGTGGGATTGCCACTATTTTTATCATCACCAAAACCTAAAACTTCTTGTGAAAATTCCTCCCAAACAACGTCAATCATATCAACGAGGTTTATGGTTGCAACGGAATAAACATGAGAAATTTGAGAGTTTTGAGTTTCGTTTATAACAAGTTCCTCGTCGTTGAAACGTAAGGTGATCTTTCTAGGATGAACATCGATCAAAGCCATAGACGTATCTAAAAACGAACGACCTAAAATGAGAGGAACTTGAGGATCCGTGGGAATATCGACAACGATAAAGTCTACGGGATAATAGAACTTTCCCACTTTCACAAAAACTTCTTCCGCCAATCCACATGCAGGAGTCGTGGAATGGTCGGCCAACTCGATAGACATTAGTGAAGGAGTAAGATTAGGAAGATTGAGCGACTTGAAGATTTCAAGTGGCATCAAGTAAATGCTAGCACCAAGATCGGCCAAGGCATAGCATTCTTCCATATCTTGGATTGCACAAGGGATCAAGAATTTACCGGGATTACCGACTTTTTGAGGTATGCGATTAAGATAAACCGATGAACAACTAGACACTTTATGCAATTTCTCCTTGTTGTTCAACATACTCTTAAAGTTAGCGGAAAATCGAGGCATCATGACCAATGCATCAGCGAAACTCACATTAAAGTACAAATCACGAAACATTTTCATAAAAAGCTCAAATTGGTTTGTCGCGCTCTTGACGTTTCTCCTTTCTAAGTCTCGATGGATAGGGCAAAGGTGGTCTGGGTTGAGGCATAGGCATAGCCTTTGGAATCTCGGGTTCCAATGGTTGTAATGGGTCAAACGTAGGTGTGGCATGAGCGGTACTTCGTGGGATTGGGACATGTTCCTTTTCGACCACCACCTCGGGTTATTCCTCAATTGCTTCCTCCGTAGGAGCAATTGCTTGAGTAGTCGGTTCTTTGAGTGTCTTACCACTACATGTGGTAATCACTTTCATCTCACCCTTAGGGTTTGATATGGTGTTGCTAGGAAGACTACTCGAAGAAGGTTTGCACATAATTGCCTCAAACATAGATGAAATTTTGTCCTCAAACATGGATTGCCTCTTCTCGGCCTTAATCATTTCTTGCTTAATTTCATGTTGCCCTTGTTCCATTTTTTGTTGGTTTAGTTGTAACCTTGTTACATTTCCTTCCATTTTCTTTGTATGGATTTTAAGCTCATTTGCTAACTCATTTTTCAACTCCTTCTTCAAGTCGGTCTTAAAATCGGATCTTAGGCTAATGATTTCTCTTTGAATGTTTTCAAACCTAGCATCATTTCCATTAGCGTATTCAACAAATTCATTTGGAAGATCTTTCAAAGTTTGCAAACTCTTGTTGTTGTTTTGAAAATCACTTTGATTTTTGTTTGAAACTTGATTATTAGCCCCTTGATTACCATAGTTTCCCTTGTTGTAGTTGTTTTTGAAACCAACTTGATTGTTTCGATAGTTGTTGTTAGCATCTTGATTTGAAGCAAAACCCGTTGGAGTCAATTGATTAGAGCGGGTAACTTGACCTTTTTGGTTGTAAGTTCCCGTGGCCGCGTAGGCACTCGAAGTGTTACCACCTTTGGTAATGCACTCGGAGAAATCATGACCTCCACCACAATACATACATGAAGCCTCAACCGCTTTAGCCGTAGCGGGAGCATTTGGTTCTCCAACTTTGAATTCAATTAAAAGTCCTTTAAGCTTATCAAAGATTTTGTTTTCCAAGTTTGCCTCAATTTGGCAAACATCGATGGTATTAGACAAAGAAGGTGAAGCCGAAGACGAAGGCTTACGAACACTCGATGTGTTACGAGGACTATACACCTTAGATCTATTCTCAATTATCACCAAAGATTCCTCAACCGTTTACATAAAAAATTACCAACCGTGGCGGCATTTAGATAATCCCTTTCATGATCATTAAGTCCATTGTAAAACGTGTCAATTTGATGCAAATCGGAAAAACCGTGATGAGGACACTCATGTAACATTTCCTTAAACCTATTCCAAGCGTAGTCTTAGAGGGCGGAAAAAATTGGTTCCCAAACTTTGAAACGAGATCCTTCCACGTCAATATAGAATTGGGTGGCTCTTTCTCTAACCAAATTTTAGCGGGCCCCGCTAAGGAATACGGAAAAAGAATTGTCCTTTTCATCACCACGGAATTTGTTGTTTTGGATCATCGACAACAAATCCATTTTCACTTCAAAAACCTCCGCAAGGATAGCGGGAATTACAATAGCCTCTCTATAACCCTCGGTGGGTGCTTGAAGTAACTCCATCATAGTACGATTCACCATGGTTGGTTATTCTCTTACAATGGGTTCGTCAATAGGAGACTCCTCACTAGAAAGATTAAGAGTGGTTTCCTTTCGGTTTCTTCGTTTACGTGCACGTCTTGCTTGGTTGAGGGTTTCCATAAATGTCACGTACAACGAGGGGATGAGCAAAGAAGATTCTTTTTGGTGTTTTGTATTTTTCCATTTTTTTGTGGTTTTTGATTGTTTTTACTTTTTTTTGGATTTTTGTGATTGTATTAAGTAGATCAAAATCTACAAATCTCCTCCTTAATCAAACCTCTTGATTAAAGAAGCCTCAAGGAATGAAAACGATCACGTGAAGTGAACGCCTTCGATGACTTTAGAACGTTGGTGGAACACCAAAACGTTCAAGAGGGTTTAATCAAATGAAACCAAGAAAGTATATATGACAGTTAATAATACTTTGGGCGGCGAAACCCTCGATTAGCTCTCAAAATCAAATACTCACAAGCAAGCGGGGAAACGAGGCGGCGCGAAGCACTTAAGAGTCTTTTTCCTTAGGGTATATTTTATAATACCCGCCTTATACCCACCTTATAGTTTGTATTTTTCAAAATCGAGCTTCACGAAAGTATTTATCTATTTTTGCCTTTCTTTCTTGTTTGAGATTCGAATACAATGATTGGGTAATGACCTCCCAAGTTAAGGTTGTGTTTTCACACTTTTGGAGTACTTGTGAATTTATTGTTCTACGTATACAATATATTAATAGTATTCATACAAAAAACGAAAAACCGATAATACGTATTAGTAGAGTGCTACTAATACAATAGATATTATGGCTATATATAAAAACAAAAATTGCCAAATCAAAACACAACACGCCTCCTCGGCAGCGGCGCCAAAATGATGGTTGAGTTTTTACCACTCTTTAGGAAAAAAGGGTAAATTAGGGCAAGTATTAACAAGTGATTTAGGAAAACCACGAGTTATGACCCAAAGTGGGGATCGTTCTCAAGGAGGCTAGTGTGTTGTGTAGAGAGATGATTAACTTTGTGATTATATTTATGATGAGAAAAGAAAATAGGAATGAGGTAAGAAGAGAATGACGGTTACGATGACGGATTAAAGTAAGACGAAAAAGTCGTACGCGTGAAACCGTAAAAAGTAGCAAAATTAAAAATTTACTCTAAAAATTCCTAGAAAATTGCAATAAATCCTAAATAATGTAATTAGAGTTTACAAAAAATCAAAAATCACCCAAACCTTTTATTTTATTAAATAATAAGTTTTAATACTAATTAAAGCCCAAAAAATCAATTTAATTAACAAAAAGCCCAAAATGAGATTTTTTCAATTGTAAACCTCAAAAATGACTTAACTTAGTTTAAAACTATTTTTGAAAATTTTAAAATTAATTAAAACTATTTAAAAACAATTAAAAACTATTAAAACTTAAAATAATTATAAAAATTAATCTAAGGACAACAAAAATATTCTAAAAATTTTAATTTTTAATAATAAAATAATATTAAAAATCCAAATTTCTTAAAAAATTCTAAAAACTTGCAAACTAGCTTAATTTAACCTAATTAAACAGAAAATGAACTTGAAATTACAAAATACCCCTATTGGGCCTTCAAATGGGCCAAAATCCAAAACAGACCCTTATTGGGCCAAAATAAGCCCAATAAGAAAAATGATTATAAAAATGGCCCAAAAGCTTCTATCTGGCCTAAAATTTGATTCTGAACACAATTTTGCAAAGGCCTAAAAGCTGAAAATGTGAAATAAGCTGGCTTATATCAAACAGCTTATTCTTAATGGGCTTTTTGGCACATTAAGCTATAAGCTGATGCCATAAGCTCAAATTAGACACACAAGCTTCTTTTGAGTTACTTAAGACTTTTGCAAAAAGAAATTTGAAAAAATTCCAAGGAATAAGCCTGAAAATGCAATAAGCAATCTTCACAAAACGACAAAATAGTCGTTTTCGAGTTCTAGGCCACCCCAAGAGCTGATTCAAGTTTCAAAAGCTTTTAAGTGACTTAACTAAGCTCAATCAACAAAAAGTTTTCAAATAAGTTCACTCAATAAGCTGAAATAAGCAAATAAGTGCTTCTTTAAAAGTCATCTTTAAGAGTTTTCTAGCAAAAAGTCAAAGTCAATGTCTGATAAGCTCCAGTTCAAACAAATGGGTCAAATGAGGAAGATTGATCACAAAAAATAAGTTGTTGCAGGTCTGGATAAGCCAATATGGCTTATTGATAATCTAACTGAAAATTAACACTAGCAGGGGCTAGTTTTGGTGTCTGAGCAGTGGGAAAAGTTTCCACTGCTTGACCTGTTTGACTTTTTGTCTTTCGTGACTTTTTTGGAGATTCAAGTTACACAAAGGCACCCAAATGATCAGTGGATCATAAGGAGTCAAGAACAACAAAGAAATCAGAATCACTAACAGCCAATTAGTACAGTTAATTCAATTAATCACCAGACATGCATCAGACTTAGAAAAAAAAGCAGTTATGGTTCAATAAGCACTTATAACACAATTCAGCCAGCCAAACTTCACCAAATGCATACACAAGCAATAATAAACTTAAATGAACAAGTCTAAACAGGTTTCATGCAATGGTACAAAGTATAGATCAAGATTCAAGCACCAAAAGTTACTGATGAACACTAACACAAGAAGATTTTACTTTTGCTGATGCACTTGACCAACAAGCCAAATTCAAACACTCAGATCTATCACATATGTTGTATAAACAATGATTAAAAAACTTTTAACCCTAAGCATGCATATATTCTAGATTTTACCAAAATCTTAGGTAAAAAACAGTTAAAATCAATGAGATATAGCACAATGTTTGATTCAAGTGGTTAAGCCCAATAACTTGCAGCAAATAGCACTCAACCAAGTATTTTGCAGATACAAAGCACAAACACAAACTTTCAACAACACAATAGCAACTTATGATTCTAAACAGATAATCCCAAACACCCTTATCTTTTTCAAATCAATTTAAAACAAGTTTAAGTGTATTTAAAGACCACCCAAGCCCAAATCAACACAATAACAGATATAATTTGCAGATTAGAACAAGATTAGACCATAAAATCAGCAAGAACAGAAGTAGCACACAAAATCACCAAAAATCCAAATTTTTATCAGATTTTGAGTAGAATGGTGTGTACCTCATGGATGTACATCCACACCCATAAATTTTGAGCTTATGTACTAGCAAGAACAAGCACAAGCTTCCATAATAAAGCCTGCTAAGATTCAACAAGATTAGAAGCACAATATCAAAAACAGAAAAGTGAAAAATTCTTGATTAATGTAACCTTAGTTCCCCACACTTGATTATCCCCAAGTTATAGGCTTCGCCACACCTTGATAATTCAATATCAGGATGCTATGACCAGCTTTATAGCGCAAGAATTCCAAGGTTTGAACAAGACTTAGCAAAATATCAAGAAAAGTAGAAAATGTGCAAACTTTTGCACACTCCTTTTGAAAACAGGTTTAGGATTCAAGATTAACAAACAAAGAACAATAACAAGCAGATAATATGATTGGCACTTGAGTTTTCTTCAAAGATTCAAACACATTTCATTAAACTGAATATATGATTTACAGAATTTTGAACAAAGTAAAATTCAAGAGCAAAGAAAAAATGTAGCATCCTAAGGCCTTTATATAGGCATACAAGTGAACTAGGTAAGCTGAAAAACGTGAAACCCTAACTATGGAAGTTCCAAATTTGCCCTTTGAGTAGCTTGAACTCTTTGAAGATCATGTGACTTGTTTTTGTTTTGTTATGGAGCTGGCAAGGTAAAAGTGAATCCAAAGGTGTAAAATAAGCTTAAGATGTAAGCTGGAATCATGCCCGTTGGATGGCTGTCACAATTTTGGCAGTTCGCTCAAAGGCGAGAAAGCAGGGGAATCATGTGTCCAAGGTGGTGATGTGGCAAGCTTTTTGAAAGTTGGGTTGTGATTAGGGAGACCCTAATCATCATTCTGGAGCAGCTGGGGGTTTAATTATAACACAATTAAGAAAACCCAAATGTGTTCTTGAGATGAATAGTGCAAATTTTGATCTTGTTTAGTATTTGAATTATTGTTAGGCACGTGTTTATAAACTAATTAATTAAATTAGTTATAAACGGTTAATAGTGGGGTGTGACATGGATGATTGGTGAGTTGTGATTGGTGGAGAGAGTGAGTGGGGCACGTGTCACCCTACCACTGGTCTAGGTTTGTCTTGGCAGAAATCACCCCTTGTTTCTTTCCTTCTTGCTACATTGTATTAAACATGCCAAAATCTGATTCCCTTTGTATTTGAAGTTTTCGTTTTCACACTTTTGCCCCAAATATTTTTCCAAAGTATTTTCAGGGGTATTTCTTGCCAATTCTTGATTCTTGAAGGACTGATTTGGTATTTTCTTAAAGGTCTATGGTCTTGACTTGTATGATTAACATTTTGGAGGACTGAAAATGATAAGTATTCATTTTTGAGGGACCATTCTTGCCAAGTCTTCAAAGTCAAGGGTCCTTTTTGTAATTTAACATTTTTAAAGGACCAAACTTGTAATTTATTGTAACTTGAAGTCTTTCATGATATGTTTGACTTTGAGAAGGACTAATATTGACATTTTAGTTTTGTTGAGGAACTAAAATTGCCAATTCTTCAAAGTGGAGGGCCCT
Source organism: Glebionis coronaria (assembly GCA_025667525.1). NCBI lineage: Eukaryota > Viridiplantae > Streptophyta > Magnoliopsida > Asterales > Asteraceae > Glebionis > Glebionis coronaria. Next base: position 181,014,586 of record CM046882.1, read on the forward strand.
TTTTGCAATATTGACAAACTTTAGGGACCAATCTTGTAATTATGAAGATGCAAGGGTATAAAGTGTCAATTCTTCAATATTGGAGGACCCTTCTTCATAAATCTTCAAATCTTCAAGGGTTTTCTTTGGAAAATCTTCATTAGGGCTTGGTTTAATGTGCGGCTTCGTTTCCCGTGTTCGTTTTTGCATGATTCTTGTGATCTTTTGTCATTTTCTCAATATCCGTACCTAAAATACACCAGCAACAAAAACAAGCATATATTTGGCCAATTTCATGATATTTTATTCATTTAAAGCCCTTTTTGGAAGATGAGACTATGTATAAAAGCAGTCTCATCAATGCCACCTATTCAATATCAACTATCTCGGAGTGAGAAAGTCAATAGAAGTCGTGTTGATCTCCGTGACAATAAAACAAAGTTATTTTGAGAGAAGCTTGAGTCAGCTAGGGAGGGGTTGTGCATGTTGTTCCCATATTTTATCACTTCACCATGGTTGATTTTATGAATTAAAGAAGAAAGATAGATGATTTCTAGAGAGACAAAGTAGTGAAAGAAAGTAGAGAGAAGGTGGAGAAACTAGGAGAATATTAGATTAAGAAAATGAAATCACCAACCCTTCCTAACATGCTAGGAAGGGCTTATATAGTCGGGCTCATACATGTAGCCTTAATGGACTATATTGTTTAGTGGTCCGGGCTTTCCTTTTAGGCTTTAGTTACTTATTAATGAACTTTAGCTTAAAGTTAAGCCCGTAAAACACGACTAATCTAACTAACTATTAGAACGTTCTAATAAATATTACAATAAAAACCTATGACCGAACATTCTTGTTTGACTCAATATTTTGAGGCTAACAATCTCCCCCAAGGTGAGGTCATTCCTTTTTGATATTTGGAGTTCAATGGGGATTACGAATTTTGTCATAAATGAATCTTGAACTTATAATAGTAGTCTTTTTCCTTCATGTTGTGATCTCTGAGCCTTTTTTGTTGTCTTTCGACTTTGTCTTTTGATCTTGAGATCTTCAAATCATCCTTCGCTTGTCTCAGCCACATGCTCATACGTTGCACTATCTTGAAAGCAGGCTAACAATCTCCTTCTAAGAGAGATCATTCCTCTACATTAATTGATAAGAAAGATTTTGATCATAAGAGTTGCGGAAGTCATTAGATTTCTTGATTGTTGAATGTCTTTGGGCATGAGTATGTGGTTTTGAATCTTTGACTTTGCTGAGTACACTGTAACGCCACCTTCTCGAGACAAGACATAGACACGGACTAAATGGCTTTGACATTCGTCCTAATCGGTAGCGTTTTACCTCCGGTCGGTGAAGACCGTTACACGATATTAAATATCGTACCTATGATTAGGTAGATTCAATTAAGAACCTCCTTGACAGGGTTTCGCGGCTGTACTAGCCGTTCTCTTTACTCGATCGTCTCAAAGCAAGACTACGAACATAAAGAGTGAATCAATTGGATAAATATCCGTTTGATTAAAGTCGTCAATTCAAATTCCTAAAACAAGTTTGATTCATAAAGAATCTTACCATTGTTGCTTTCCGGTTGACCCAAACTTGATTCATAAAGAATCTCGCAAGTCACCTACCGTAGCGCTGTTTGAAGTTGACGCTAGAAGGATTTCCATTCGTCACTATGAATATTAATAAATATCACTCTGAATGTTCTGGCAAGACAATAAAGATATTACGTAGAAACCTGAAACGAGTTTGAATCAATTCAAAATCAAACCACTGTTGCTTTTCAGTTTACATATGTTCAATTCTAAAAGAATCTTACACATGACCTACCGTAGTGTTGTTTGATGTTAACATTGGAAGGATTTCCACTCATCATTGTGAATACTAGGTAGTATCACTCTGAGTATTCTAGCAATATCTCAAGGATATAGCGTAGGACTCTCTTGTTCGTCATCCGTGTGCCCTAACGAGATTTGATTGATCTCTTGGCTCTTGACTCGATTTGTGCACTTTTAGTGGTCGGAGGCTGGAGCAGATGCCACCTATTCAATATCAACTAACTCAGAGTGAGAAAGCTAATAGAAGTCATGTTGTTCTCCGTGACAATAAAACAAACTTCTTTTGAGAGAAGCCTGAGTAGCTGGGTAAGGGTTGTGCATTACATCACTAGGTCCATGATGTGTAGTCTTCATGATGTGTTGACCTAGTTTCTTCCTAAGTTGTATGGAGGGCTAATTTCTTTAAACCCTTTATCCTTACATTTATTTTTCATTATTCAACCCCTTCAATGCTTACCAAGACATCATTACTAGCACATTGTTGTGATTGTTCTAGTGCTAGCTTCAGTACTTAGTCTGCATTCAGCTACGTTCACATTCTACACCATTTTTTCTAAGGACTTCTAATAGTCTATTGGATTGTCCCTGGGAAGATCCCTCCGGTTCTGGTTGGATCATAGGACTTAAACCTAACCACCCTTTTGACACCAATAATGTCGTGAATTAAAGATGTTGTGGGTATTTGATCGTAACCATGAGTGCTTGAGTCTTTAGATCACATTTTAATCATATTTTCTCCCCCTATCTCTAATATATAAAATCATTTGATATTAGAGATACCAAATTTGATTAAAATATATTTTGAAAATAGTCTTGAAAATCTTCAGGAGAGGAATGTGTCAAACTAGCATGAAATTGTTTGGAAGGCTCCCCCTCAAAATTTGATCCAATTGAATTGTCTTTGTTAGGATATGATCCACATTTCTCTTTTTGAGGATGGGAGTTGTTGAACACACAATTTTTGAAAGATTTTGAATAATCATTAAAAAACTCTTGAAAAAATTGTGTTCAACGCTTTTCGAAAAACTCAATTTCTTTTTAGCGAAGAGGTTTTTCTAAAGCATAAACTTGAGTTCATAGACATTGAATGTCTTGACAAATCCACTCAAGTGTAAGAAGATTTAACTTCTTTTTCTGAGGGTAAGCACACTAAATCGTACACTCCCCCATGAATATCGATCCGGGTTGCAATCTAAAAGTGATTACAAGCCATTGTGTTGAGCTCAAAACATTGAATGTTTTGTGACAAGCTTAACCCAAGATAGACTGCTGTACCCGTTGTTGGAAAAATTGTCCAAAATAGACATTTTCCTTTATTAAAAGTAGAAATGACTTGTTTTGAAAAATATTTACAACTTTCATTCGAGCTTTATGTACACACATGTGTCGTTATTGAGCGACATTTCTAGGCACGTCCATATTATCGATACCGAAAGACATGTCGAGAAGAATATTTTTAGATTTTAAAAGATTTTTAATTGTGTGTTTTGATTTTATATGTTTTATATTTTTGTATTTTGGTTTTTCAATGATATTTACAAGTAGATGTTTGATAGGTGAATCAAGCAGGCACCTTTGCCAGAATCTCCAGGTCTGCTGGAGTCAAACATCTCATACCAATTTGGCTAACGAGGTACTCAAACCTATCTTTCGACAGAGCTTTCGTAAACAAGTCGGCTAATTGGTAATCCGTTCCAACAAAGTATAGTTAAATGATACCTCTTTCAACTTGTTCCTTTATAAAGTGGCATCTGACATCAATGTGTTTCGTGCGGGAATGCTGTACCGGATTGCAGGAGATGGCTATGGCCGACTTTGAGTCACAGTACATAGGTACTTTATCAAAGTGGAAGCCATAATCCGTGAGTTGTGTTCTCATCCAAAGAACTTGAGCACAACACGCAAATAGAGACACATACTCCGCTTCGGCTGATGACAGTGACGTGCAATCCTGCTTCATGGAAGAACATCCCACAAGCTTATCTTGAACTAGAAATTGTGCACCACCAGAAGTACTTTTTTGTGTATCAAGACACCCTGCATGATCAGAATCTGAATAGGACGTTAGAAAGAAACCGGTTTCCCTCAGATACTAGAGTCCCAAATGAATGGTATTCTTGAGGTACCGAAAGATCCGTTTAATCTCCTTGAGTTGCTTTTCAGTTGGTCGTGCTTGATATCGTGTAGAATAACACGTAGCATGTGATATATTGGGCCTTCTTGCTGTCAAGTACATGAGGGAGCCGATCATAGAACGATATGTCATTTGATCTATGGCATTTTCCTCGAAGTCAGCATCTAGCAATGTGGTTGATAATGGTTTTCCAACGGGGTCACATGAAGTCACACCATGCTTTTTGATTATCTCTTGACAATACTTAGCTTGGTTTATCAAGATACCACTTGGGGATTGGTGATCTTGAATTGCAAGAAAGAATTTTAGTTCGCCCATCATAGACATTTCAAATTAGCTATGCATGACTTTTTCAAACCATTTGAAAGTTTTGGGTTTGTAGACCCGAAAATAATGTCATCAACATAAAGATGCACAAGAAAAATGTCATCCCTATATTTATAAGTGAACAAAGTTAGATCAATTGAACCTTTTGAGAAACCTTGGATACCAGGAATTTCGAGAGCTCATCGTACCACGCCCTTGGAGCTTTCATGAGTCCATAAAGTGCTTTGTGGAGACGGTACACCTTGTCAGGATAATGAGGATTGACGAATCCTTCCGACTGCGTGACATAAACTTCCTCCTTCAAAGGACCGTTAAGAAATGTCGTCTTTACGTCCATTTGATAGACAATGAATCCCTTATGTGCAGCATAAGCAAGGAAAATCCTGACCGCTTCCATACGAGCAACTGGTGCAAATGAGTCATCAAAATCAATTCCCTCTCTTTGGCCATACCCCTTAGCTACTAGCCTAGCTTTGTTCTTGATGATCGTGTTTTCTTCATCCATCTTGTTTTTCCAGATCCAATGAAGATTTAATGAAATCACATCGTATGGTCTGTCAACAAGTTCCTAGACTTTTAAGTCTTTCAAATTGTTGAAGTTCATCCATTATCGATTCAATCCAAGCATGATCAGCCATGGCTTCTTTGATGTTTTTCGGTTCAGCTGTACTCACGGCGAGTGCGAACATACAAACATCGCCATCGGTTTCTAATTGTCGTCTTGTACGAACAGGCTGTGAGGGTTTCCAATTACTTGAACCAAAGGAGGATCTCGGGTCCAATGATGTGTAGACGGGTGTCATTGGTAGAACGTATGCATATTTGACGGATCAACATGGCGAGTAGAAGACTCTCCAGTTTCGTGTATCGGTGTACCGAATGGGTTGTGAAAATCGTCATCGTTAGATAATGCATCGTCTGCTTGATTTGTGTTCTCTATAGCAATGACAGTAGTTGTGGATGTTGTTGGATCGATTGTAGAAGTGATATTATGAGGAGGTAAATCTGCAGCAGCCCGTGTTGAAGTAGATGAATTTGTATCCTTTTGTTGACAATGATCGATATCATCATTCTTATCATGAGTGACAGCAGAAGACTTTGATACAACATGTTTCTCCCCAATGAAATATTCATCAAACATTGGTCCATATAACATTTCCAACTCTTCAAGTGTCGTGTCCACTGTCATATCTGCTCTAGAAACATGATCAAGAACCAGCTTTGAACTTGATGGTTCATTGTTGTGGTCTTGAGTTCTGAGTTCCGTGCGGTTGTGCACAAAAGTGTTTTGTCTTTGTGGATCGGGACTTAAACTGCTTTGTTCAAGTGCCATTTCTTGTAATTCATCATATCTGATATGAATAGTCTCGACTATCGGTTTTGTTCTCTTGTTGTAAACTCTATATCCCTTAGACTGAGTTACATATCCCACTAGAATACATGCATCACCTTTCTCTTTCATCTTATCCAAATTTTCACCATCTTGAATAATGTAACACGTACATCCAAAAACATGAAGGTGTTTGAGTGATGGTTTGTGATCATGAATTATGTGATATGGTGTCTTTTCATGTCTTGGGATAATTAAGAAACGGTTTTGTGTGTAACATGCGGTTGACACGGCTTCGACCCAAAAGAATAGTGGTAGTTTAGAAGCGGATAATAATGTTCGAGCAACCTCAACTAAATTACGGTTTCGTCTTTCAACAACGCCGTTTTGTTAAGGTGTTCTAGCAATAGATGTTTCGTGTTCAATCCCTTCAGCTTCAAAATAATTCTTCAGAGTTGAATTCAAGAATTCTGTGCCTCTGTCAGTACGTACCACTTTTACTTGAGCTTGAAGACCACGTTGTATAAGTTTAAGGAAGTTGATGAGAACGTCGGGTGTTTCATCCTTGGACCTCAAGAAATGAGTCCACGTGTACCTTGAGTAGTCATCGACAATTACCATAACATATTTCTTCCCATTGATACTTTGAACACGCATGGGGCCACACAAATAGATATGAAGAAGATCTAACCGTCCTTTAGAGCTTGGTGTAGTCTTTGTCTTAAAGCTACTGCGTTTAGCTTTACAAAGCTCACAAGAAGAACAAAGATGATCCTTGATGAATTTCAAGTTTGGAAGGCCTCGCACAATATCTTTCTTGGAAAGAAAGTTGATGGTATCAAAGTTAAGATGAGATAATTTTTGATGCCATAACCAAGCTTGAGTCGTTGAAGCTTTAGCCATGAAACAGATTGGAGTTGAAGAAGTGGAGTCTTGAAGTGAAATAGTGTATAGATCAGTACCCCGTGAACCGGTAAGTAAGTCATTCCTATCATAATCATGAACAAAACATGTCTTCTTGTTGATCCTAAACTTAGATCGATTTAGCTTTGTGTTAACGAGATTAAATCAAGTTTAACACGTAGAGAAACTTTGTTGTATTGAACAAACTAAGTGTTATGTGGAATTTAACACTTAGAACAAAGAACAAAACAAAGTAAACCAAACTTTCACTTTGATTAATAATATCAATGAATGATTACAACGAACGTGTTATGAGATATGTGGAAGAGGTGTGTGAAAAATATATGTCTTATGTCTAACCATAAGGCCTCCTTTTATAGGTTTAAGGAGCCTTGTACAAAAAGCTAAGATCAACTATTTTAGGAAGAGACACAAGATAAACATACTCAAATAACTTATTGACTAAATCTTTTAAACATTTAAGAATATATTCTGAATTCTTATCTTCATATTTTGTCCACCATCTTGAAGAATTCATCATTGGCATATTTAGTCCTTGTCTTTGTATTAAGATTCTTCTTGTCAACGCCTTGATAATTCTTATCAGCGTCTCACCTGTCAGCGCCTCAATTCTTCTTGTCAGCGTCTGAAATCCCTTTGTCAGCGTCTGAGAGACCTAGCTAATTTTATTCCTAACAATCCTCCCCTAAACTTGATATCTACTCTAGTAATAAAGTTTCTGAATAAAATAAAACATACATAGAGGATTCTTACAAATATACTTATCCCTGAATTTGAGTAATAATAAATCTCGAAAAGTCAATCACTCAAATCACTTGTATAGTCAGCCTTCACTTGGTCTTAATCATCTTCAGCACCTGTAGAGTCTTTGGAGGTTTCTTTATTACTTTTATCACTTAAATTCGATTGCTCCTCCCCTTTTTAAGACTCCTCTCCAAGATCAATATACAAGGACGGAACCAAGAACATCCTCCTTGCATCAGCTTCCAAAACAACAAGTCTATCAGTTCAAAACGGTGATCCTTGACAATTTTTACCATTTCTCTATTATGCTTTTACAAGCTAATACAGATTTTCGTCAATTCCATTAATGTCAAAGGTTTCATACTGTCCTCGTCCACATTCGGGAAATGAATCCTCAATGTTGATTCATAGGACATGGGGATGGATTTACTAATGATAAGACTGACTTGGCCTGCATTAATGCTAGTGCCAATAGTCTTAGCCATCTCCATAACACTATACACCCTTGTGAAAGTGATCTCTGCTGCTACTAGATGTCAATCACTAGGAAAAACATCTCAATGATCATTAGGCTTCCAGATATCCAAAAATTTGAAAATGGAAAGGGTGATGAAACATTTTGGGACTATAAAGAAGTTTATCAATGACAACAGCTAAGATGTCATAGAATAAAATGGACTTGAGAATGGAAAACTTTAGTTAGAACATAAACAAAGGTAATAATCCTAAGGAAATTAGCTAGTCTCTAATAAGCAAGAGTGACAAACACTGTTCATGCATATACTCATCCAAAATCATGATAGACACACATGAACTCTAGAGTCCTTTGTTCACAAATGCCCCAAAGAGAAAGTTAACTCATATAAGACCTTTGCAACTCCCCAAGTAACCCAAACATATACCAAAAGTCTCCCAACTGACCAAACCCAAATCTAGGTTAAATGTCTTGGCAGCATGCACAGTATATCAACTTTGCATGCTACAGTGCCTTACGAATTAGAATTGTGCAAGAGTGCTCTAAGAGTACCCAAAAACCTAGAGGTTTACCTCCCCTTAACAGAAGCATACAAATCATTATATGTGAAGAAGCAAAATTTTATCTCAAGATAGGAATGTAAACACTCCAACCATCATAAATAAAAGTTTGCAATTCTGTATCCATCCAAATGTAGCTCCATTTTCCTGCATAGTTAGACAAAAACCACAAAAACACACCAACAGAGGCTACCCTTTCCCACAATAATGGGTAGAGATAACATGTCAGTGGATAAAAATAATGGAAGTGAAAAGACCAACAGTGCATGTTCCTTGAGCATCCACTATCCCAATATCCTTGATCATTAACCTGCTTTTGGATAGGCTGCTCAAAAAGAAAACAAATTAGTTTTCTTTGGAGATCAAAGCCTTGTCAGACTTAGATCTGTCTAGTTGTTCAATTAGAGTGGACTTATTCTTTACCACAAATCCTTGTTCATCCCTTTGGGACCTAATCACCCAATTTGTTCCAAAGAGTCTAGTAATGACCTTCTCAAGATATTTAAATCTATTATAACTCATTGAAATACCATTAAAATTGGAGTTTTGCTCTTGTTTGTTGGGAATAAATTAAGGCCAGATCACTTGAGTGCTGACAAGAACAAAACAAGCGTTGACAGGAACAAAGCAAGCGCTGACATCTCAAGCGTTGACAAGTTAAAGTCAAGCGTTGACAGATTGAAGACAAGCACTGATGGAAGATATAAGCTACAAGTTTATTATATTCTAGAATACTTCTAGTAAGGATAGAAACGACAATGTATTTTCTATATTTATCTTTACCTAGAATAGTTGATACGTAGCTTATTGTACAAGGCTTCTTAGTCTATAGAAGAAGGCCTTTAGGTTAATGTTCAATATCAAGTTTTATATAAGTTTTTGTTCGTAAACATCTTTCATTGTAAGCAAGTTCGACATTCATAATCAAAGTGAAAGTTTTGTTTACATCTTGTGTTCTTGTTTAAGTGTTAAATTCCGCATAACACTTAGATTCACAAAGCATATAACAAAGGTTTCTCTACGTGTTATACTTGATCTAATCTCGTATACACAAAGCTAATCGATCTAAGTTTGGGATCAACAAGTGGTATCAGAGCTTGTTGAGGAACTTTTGATCTTTGAAGAACACCAAAACCCTAAATTTTCTCAGAAACCCTAAAAACACCAAAACCCTAAAAACATCATGTCTGAAGCAATAACCACCTCCTCTTCACCCTTACCAAACATCAGGATTCCCATGCTTGATGCAACCAACTTTGACTTATGGAAGTTCAATTTTGAACAATATCTGGGGATCTATGACTACACACTCTGGGAGATTATTGAATATGGAAACTCATTCAATAAGGCTCAAAAGATTCAGGATGCCATTACTCAAAGATCAGCTGTTGAAGGATGTCCTGATGAAGATAAGAGAGAAAAACCTGGAGATGGTAGAGCTGTAGGTGCTGAAGATATTGCAAAGAAAAGGGTTGACATGAAAGCCCTAAATATTTTGAAAGTCTCTTTGGGACAAGAAAACCAGCACAAATATAGAGGCTATGAATCTGCTAAGGATCTTTGGGAAGCACTTGAAGTTGCATATGGTGGCAATGCAGACACTAAGGAAGAAAAGAAAAAGCAACTTCTGCATGATTATGCTGTCTTCAAGGCTCAACCCAATGAGAAACTGAGTAGTGTGAGAAGCAGATTGCTTGATATCACAAGCAAGTTGTCCTTCATGGGGACACAAGTTGGTGATGTTGACACCAATGCTACCTTTTTGAAAAGTCTTGGTGAGGCATGGAAGATTGAGGCAAGATCTATTCTTGACAATAATACTTACAAGAGCTCCTCGTTTGATGACATATATAACAAACTAAGACTGTTGGAAGATGAAACTCTTTCAGAACATGGAAGCAAACCTAGCACCAGCGACATGGCCTTCTTCTCTCATAGTGAAGGTCAATTTAATCAGAAGGGCTCTTTTATGCATCCAGTTACTGGATCATCATTTGTCAGCGATGGAACAAGTCCTATCAACGTCTCCTTTTCAGACGCTGACACATTCATGAATGACTCCCCAAGAGTTAAACCTGCTGGTTTGGATTTGGATACTGTGTGTGCTTATATTGCTTCTTTGCCCAATGGTTCAGTGATTACATATGAGGACCTTGAGCAGATAAGTGATGATCACTTGGAAGAGATGGACATCAAGTGGAACATGGCTCTTGCTAGTATAAGAGAAAATAGGTGGAATAGAAGGTTTAAAAAGAAGATGACCTTCAATGATAAAGACACAGCTGGATTTGATAAATCCAAAGTTGAATGCTACAATTGCCATCGTATGGGGCACTTCATGAGGGAATGCAGATCTCCTAGAAGATCTGATGATGGTAAACCCTCAAGTCAGGTTGTTAAAGCTCAAGATTCCAAAGCCATGGTTGCAGTTCAAGGAATTGATGGTACAGGATGGGATTGGAGCTATCTGGCTAAGAATGCTGAAGAGGACAAAGCTTTGGTTGCTGACATTGAAGAAGAAGAGCATGTTGAATATGCTCTCATGGCACACTCCTCCTCTTCATCTGATAATGAGGTATATGATGATGCTTTTTGTAGCAAAGGTTGTAGGTTAAACACTGATAGACTTAACAAAGAGGTGTTAAAATTAAAAGATTATATGAGCACTGAAAGGTGTAAATTGTCCAATTACCAACTAGCTCTTACTGAAACTGAGAAAACTGTTTCTGAATACAAGAAAATGGAATTTGACTTGAAAGATAAGATCAATATCTTAAAACATGAGCTAGAGGGTAGTATGGATATTAGAAACATCGTGACAAAGGTCAATAGAGACCTACAGGCTAAGTTAGATGAGGCCATTAAGAATAAAGATAATGTTGACCTCAAGATTCAAAGATTTGATAGAGCCACCCAAACCCTAGGAGACTGTGTAGCTAAACAAAGGGATCCTAAGGACATGAATGGGATTGGGATGAATGATTACTCTCTGGTTCCACCACCAGCTGGTGACTTCTATGGTGTCCTTAGAAAGGATTTGTCTTGGACTGGTATACCAGAATGCCAAGAAGAGGAATTCTCTCCTCCACCAAGAGTTGTCACTCCAGTTGAAGAGTATCAACAAAAACTTACTGACCTAAATGAGTGGAAGAAAGCTAACCCTACTTTATTTGTTAAGGGAGGTTTGCTATGTGAAAGTCCCAATGAATCACCACCCATTAAGGTTACTAACCCAATCACTGGTAAACCTGTTGACCTAGGCTCAAACACTGTTAGAAGACCTACCATTAAATATGCAGAGATGTATAGGAATAATAGGTCAACAAAGAGCCAAGTTAGCAATCATGGAACAGGTTTCTTCTCTTCTAGACCTAAGAGTGTGTCTAAGAAAGCCTGTTGCACTTGTGGTAGCTTTTCACATTTGGCATACAAGTGTGTCAACGCTCCCAAAGCCAGCGCTGATAGGAACAATTTCAGCGCTGATAGGAAGAAAGTCAATGTTGTTAGGAAGTCAAACGTTGTCAGACCCAAACCTTGTGTGCAGCAAAGTCCACAAGTGATTAGACCTGCCCCATTCTTTTCTAGAAGGTCTAACACTCATGGACAAAGACCTTTTCAAAAGACAAACACCTGGTCAAATAGGCAATGGGTTCCTGTAGCAAACCCTAGGTTCAACGCTGACAAGGGTAATTTCAGCGTTGACAGGACAAAATCCAACGCTGACAGAAACGTGACCAGATCTAAATATTTGCAGCCACAAGGTAAGAGGTCTAAAGCTTCTTCAAGCTTAACATGGAGACCCAAGAAAGATCAAAACCCTAATGATAATGGGATTTCAATGACTTGCAATAGATTTAATTACATTTCAAATGTCATTACAAAACCTATTGGGGTTAACTGGGTATTTTATCCTAAAAAGGATGAGAATGGGGTTGTTGTGAGAACTAAGTCTGTTCTTATTGAACAACCAGATGAATCCAAGTCTTCTGAGACTTAGGTTCCCAAAGAAAACTAATTTGTTTTCTTTATGTGCAGGGCATTCAAAGACAAATCAATGATTATGGATATTGGGATAGTGGATGCTCAAGGCACATAACAGGAAAGGAAGACTATCTGACGAACTTCACTCCTATTAAAGATGGTGATAAGGTATACTTTGGAGGGGGCTATGGCACCATTACAGGCAAAGGAACCCTTCTCACCAATAATCTGCGTTTTGAAAACGTCTTCCTGGTAAAAGAACTTGATTATAATCTGTTTAGTGTATCACAAGTTTGTGATAACAAAAATAAGGTTCTTTTCACTGATACTGAGTGTTTGGTGTTAAGTAAGGATTTTAAGATCCCTGATGAGAAATATATTGAGTATAGAACACCTAGGCATAAGGACATATATAATGTGAATTTAAATAGGATTAAAATGAATGCAAATATGTCTTGTTTTTATGCTAAGGCTTCAGTAGATGAAAGTAATTTGTGGCACAGGAGACTAGGGCACATAAATTTTAAAAATATCAATAGGCTTGTGAGGCTTGGTTTAGTTGATGGTTTGCCTGAGAAGGCCTTCCACAATGACCACTCTTGTGTTGCATGTCTTAAAGGCAAGCAACACAAGGTCTCATTTAAGTCCAAACAGGTGCATACTAGTTCCAGACCTCTTCATATGCTTCACATAGACCTCTTTGGTCCAACAAATATAGAAAGTTTGAATGGCAAGTCATATTGTTTTGTTGTCACAGATGACTTTTCTAGGTTTACTTGTACATTCTTTCTAGCTATGAAGAGTGTCACGGCTGATGTTCTTATTGATTTTATCACTCAAATTGAGAAAAGGTCTGGCAATGAGGTTAAAATGCTTAGGAGTGATAATGGTGGAGAGTTTAGGAACAAGAAGCTAGATGATTTTTGTGCCAGGAAAGGAATTACTAGGCAATTTAGCATTGCTAGAACCCCACAACAAAATGGGGTTGCTAAAAGGAAAAATAGAACCCTAATTGAAGCAGCCAGAACAATTTTGGCTGATGCTCACTTTCCTATAGCCTTTTGGGCTGAGGCTGTTAATACAGCATGCTATGTGCAAAATAGAGCATTGGTTAACAAAATTCAGAACAAAACACCTTATGAGTTACTTTGGGGAAGAAAACCTAATATTGGTTTTCTCAGACCTTTTGGTTGTCATGTAGTAGTGTTGGATACTAGTGATGCCTTAGGGAAATTTAGTGCAAAAGGTGATGAGGGTTACTTCATGGGGTATTCAGTCCAAAGCAAGGGTTATAGGGTTTATCTTAAAGAGGACAAACGTATTGTTGAGAGAGTACATGTTAGGTTCTTAGAGAATAAACCTAGTGATCCTGAAAGTGGTCCTAATTGGTTGTTTGATTTGGAACCCTTATCTAGAACTTTAAATTATATGCCTGTCACTAATCCAGATATTGTGAAGGTAACTTCAAATGTTGTGGAGGAACAAGTTGTTAATGTTTCAGGTACACAGGTTCATGAGAAGGTTGGATCACAAGCAGAAAAGGCATCTCCTACATTTGAATATGTCACAATTCCCATTTGGACAGATGCTTTTGCTGCTGCTGCTGCTGGACAAGATAATGGTGGTCTCCAAATACCACCAGATACAAACATGCATGGTTCTTCAGGCGCTGACAAAGGCAAATCTAGCGCTGACAAGACCAATTCAGACGTTGATGGCTCAGACGTTGACAACAATAGTTTAAGCGTTGTTAGCCTAAGCGCTGACAAACAAGGTTCAGACGTTGACAACACCTTTGCACATCTTTTCTCTTCCACTTTTGAACAAGGAGAACCTTCCAATTCCCATGAAGAAGGTCATCCTTATGTTGACATAAGAGAGTCTGATGAAGAAGACATTGGCAACATGGAGCGTGAAGTTGAGGACACCAGACTTTTTGAAGGAGGGGTTCTCACCTCCACAATGAAGAATCACCCCACATCTCAGATCATTGGTGATATTATGACTCCAGTTCAGACAAGAAGATCTCATCAAGGACTTGGTGGATTTATTGCCAATATACACAAGAAGGTTGATACCCCTCTTGTGCAAGCATGTTTGTTTGCATGTTTTCTGTCACAAGAAGAACCCAAGAAGATATTTGATGCTCTCAAAGAACCAAGTTGGGTGGAAGCAATGCAGGATGAGCTTCATCAATTTGCAATTCAGGATGTTTGGGAGCTAGTTGATTGTCCTAGATATGTCAGACCTATAGGAACAAGATGGGTTCTAAGGAACAAAAGAGATGAACGAGGTATTGTGGTCAGAAACAAGGCAAGGTTAGTGGCTCAAGGTTATACACAAGAAGAGGGGATAGACTATGAGGAGGTCTTTGCACCAGTTGCAAGGATTGAAGCTATTAGGATTTTTCTAGCCTATGCTTCCTGCATGGGCTTCACAGTCTATCAAATGGATGTCAAGAGTGCTTTCTTGTATGGCACCATTGTAGAGGAAGTATATGTCATGCAACCTCCTGGTTTTGAGGATCCAGAGCATCCAGATAAAGTGTATAGAGTCAAAAAGGCTATGTATGGCCTTCATCAAGCCCCTAGAGCATGGTATGGTACTTTGTCTACCTATTTGGTGGACAATGGATTCAAGAGGGGCACCATAGATCAGACACTGTTTACAAAGAAGAGAGGCAAGGATGTGTTGCTTGTGCAGGTCTATGTTGATGATATCATTTTTGGGTCTACTGATCCAAAGATGAGTGAGGATTTCTCCAAGCTTATGACAGCCAAATTCAAGATGAGTGCTATGGGGGAGATGAACTTCTTTCTAGGTTTACAAGTTCAGCAGAAAGAGGATGGTATCTTCATCTCCCAGGACAAATATGTTGCTGAAATCTTGAAGAAGTTTGGCTTTTCTCCACATGAAAAGAGGGCTACTACTCCTATGGATAGAGAACATCCTTGGGGAAAGATTGGAGATGGGAAAGATGTTGATGTCAGGCATTATAGATCCATGATTGGATCCTTGATGTATCTTACTGCTTCCAGACCTGATATCATGTTTGCTGTGTATGCTTGTGCACGCCATCAAGTGACTCCCAAAGAATGTCACCTTTATGCTGTGAAGAGGATCTTTAGGTACCTAAGATGCTATCCTAATCTTGGTTTATGGTACCCAAAGGATTCACCATTGGAGTTGATTGCATATTCAGATAGTGATTATGGAGGTGATAAGTTTGATAGGAAATCCACAACTGGTGGATGTTAGTTTCTTGGGAGCAGGTTAATATCTTGGCAATGCAAGAAACAAACAGTGGTGGCTAAATCTACAACTGAAGCAGAGTATGTGGCTGCAGCAGCATGTTGTGGTCAAGTGTTGTGGATTCAGAACCAGCTGTTGGACTATGGGTATAATTTCATGCATACTAAGATATTTGTTGACAATAATAGTACTTTATGCATCATTAAGAATCCTGTACATCATTCTAAAACTAAACACATAGAAATTAGACACCATTTTATAAGAGATTGCTTTGAGAAAGGTTTAATACAACCAGATAGGGTTGACACTGAGGAAAATGTGTCAGATTTATTAACTAAACCTTTTGATGCTGGAAGATTTCAATACTTGGTAACAAGTATTGGAATGGTTAATCTCACTTAATATGTGTTTTGGATTCTTTTTGTAAAAGTATGTACAGGATGATGCATTATTATTATTGGTCTTATTAATGATTTAGATTTTCCACTATATTTTTCTAACACTGACAAAGGTTTCTTGAACACTGATAAGTGTTTTTGCAACGTTGTCAGCAATATAATTGTCTAACGCTGACAAAGCTTCCCTCAACGCTGTTATGTGTTATCGGAGCGTTGTCAGTAACAATGTTAGTTTTGTGGTTTTCAATCTAAATGTGCAGATGGTGTTAGCAGTATACCATTGGATACAGAGTTGCTTATGGATCAATGGAGAAGCATTTGGACAAGTTTTTATTTATGGATGATGGTTGGAATGTTTCATTCCTATCTTGACATAAATTTTTATGTTCATACATGATTTTAGCAAACTTTTTGTATCATAGTTTAAGGGGAGGTTTTAGGAACCATTAGGATGTTTGGGTATCCATATGATACTCTTATCACAATTCTAGATTGTGTCCACAAGTGAGTATGGGTTAGTTTTACTAAACCATGAGGCACTGTAGCATGCATAGTATATCAACTTTGCATGCTGCCAAGACATTTTTGGCCTAGAATTGGTTGTGGTCTGTTGGGAGACTTGGGAATGATTTTGATATGGGATTTACCTGGGAGTAACAAGGATTTTATAAGGTAACTTTGTTGTTAAGAATTTTGGTTAGCAAGGGACACTAGAGGACTGTTATGTCTATCTTGCTTATGCAAGTGTGCATAACTGGACAGTGCTTGCCGCCCTATGATAATTATCAGCTTTTGGTTATCTTCTCTATGATAAATTACTTGTTAAGGTCATTTTTCACTTTTTAAAACAGTTTTATTTTTGGACGCTGACAAGATTTTTCCAAGCGTTGTTGTGACCAAATTGGACGCTGACATGGCTTTAGGCGAACGTTGAAAAGATTATAGCCGTTGGGCGTTGATGGGTTATTTTTGACCGTTGACACTCAATGGGACCTACCCAGTTGTTACTTTTTGACATATTTTCAAGCCGTAATTTTAGGAGTTGTTACTTTCATTTAATGCATGAGATAACTTATAAACTTTTTCAATATTTTCATGATTGATTTTTGAAAATCTTTGCCTATTTTTGGGCCAATCACATGCATTCTTTCTCTCCTATAAATTTGGCTCCTATTTTAAACAGGGTATCTATAATTCTTGTCTAACACTTTTCTCTTATCAACTTCATCTTCTACACTTAAAATTAACAGCTTTCATCAATGGCACCAAAGTTTAACTCAGCAGAATTAGAATTGGGGTTCAAGTCTCAACACAACATGATTGCTTATCTTACTGCTGATGATACACTGTTTCCTCAATACACACAAATGGTGGCGTATTTGAATGCATCCCCATTACGGTATGCTTTTTCTCATGCACCGCTCATTCCAGTCACACACATTAAGCAGTTTTGGAACACTGTCAGTTCCTCAACAGTTAATGGAGTGACCACATTAACTTCTATTGTTCATGGGAGATCTTGGGTGGTTACTAAGGCCTTGGTACACCAAGCCTTGCATCTTGATGATGCTGATGGTGTAGCCATTCATCCCATAACTGAAATAGAACAAGGGCTTAGGGCTTTGGGATATCCTTTTCCTGATGAAGGTACTCTTAATAAGTATCATAAGCAGGAATTTCCCCCAGCCTGGAAGTACCTCATTCACATCCTCCTTCAATGTTTGAGTCCCAAATGTACTGCACACAATGAGATCAATAGATCCATTGCTAGTGCTATTGTGTGCATTGCAACAGGGCAAAAATATAACTATTCTAAAATGATTTTTGAAGGGATGTGTAAAAACAAGGGGACAAAAATGGCTTTAGCTTATCCCCGTTTTCTGCAAATGGTTTTTGATGATCAAGGATATTGTTCAAGGGATCACAATGATTTTTATAAGATCCCTGAGCAAAAGAAAGCTATTTTTACAAAGATGAATTCACCACCTCATAGAGACTTACCTTTAACCCCAGCCATGCTTGCTGTTATTGCAGCAGCACAACCCCAACCAGACCCCCAACCTCAAATTGACCCTCAACCACAACTTGAACCCATTCCTGAACCTTTACCCTCACCTGAACAAATGCAACTTGACCAAGAACCCTTTGAAGCTGATACATCAAATGTTGGCGTTGATGTGCCTATTTCCAACACTGACACACAACCTTCACAATCCCAAACACCCCTTAACCAACCCACATCTACTCATTCTTCCACACCATCTTCCACACCACCTGAATATAGGTTGATAAAACGCCAAAGGACTACTGGAGTGTTCTCCTCTGGTGGTCCTAGTCATGAAGCAGAGAGAACCACCACCAGAAGTGTGGCTGGTGACCTGGATGAGGCTGGGACTATTGGTTCTGGCTTAGATGCTGGCCAAGGCAGTCCCACCATAATTAAGTCCTCATCCATGCCCAATGAATCTGACTTGGGAGGTCAAATCCCCATTTTAGAAGAGGGCAGACTGGAACCAATGACTCTTTTGGAATTGACGGCAGTCTGCATTAGCTTGCAAAAGCAAAATGCAGACTTAGTACAAATTGTAAGCTCACAAGGCCTTGAACTCAAGCAATTGAGGGAGAGGATTGTTGTTTTGGAGAGTGATCATGCTAGGAGGGGTATGGAGGAGTCTGCCAAAAGGGAGGAAGATCAAAGAAATCTGAGTGATAAGGGCAGTCAAGATGGTCAATCAATGGATGTTGCTGAAGCCCTTACAACTTTGAAGGAACAAACAGGTTTTGACACGTCCTTAATCTCTCCAACCAATCTAAATTTATCATTTATAGCTATGTTGAGAGAGGTTACACAAGGCGCTGAGGGAAAATATTTGAGCGTTGACAAGACAAATTTGGACGCTGATAGAAGTATTTTGGGCGCTGATAGCATAAATATGGGCGTTGACAGACCTGCACATGAAAGTGATGTATTCCAGTCATCATGTATCATCAAGGAAGTTTCTACTCAGGTATTACCATCTACCTTACCAACCATTGCACCATCAGATAAGGGTAAGGGTAAATTGGTAGAAGAAATTGTTCCAAAGGATGCAGCCCAAGTTGAATTTGATAGAAGATTGGCTGAACAAATGATGGAACAAGGTGAAAAGGAAAAGTCACCATTTGTTGTGACTTCTGAAGAAGAAAGTGATGGAGCTAGCTCAGACTCAAGTGTGATGATTATAGAACCAGAAAGGCTTGAGTATGGTGATGAGCTTGCTAGGGAAAAGTTGAGAGACTTAAAATTGCAGGTTGACTTTGACATGCAAGAGGTGGTTCAAATGTACAATTCTTGGGAAGAAAGCTGCATGGATAATCCAGACTTGACCATTTCAGATCAAATATGGGGTTTGGAGCTTCTTCTTAGAGTTCAGAAGGATTGTAAGGTGATATTGAAGCACAAGGCAAGCAATATTCTCTCAGAGTTGAAAAGGGATAGAAGAGAACTCTACTTTATGTTGCTCAGATGTCATGGAGTTGGGTGGACACATCAGAAGTTGAAGGCTTTGACATTTGATGAGTTGGAACATAGGGCTTATCCCATTTGGGTGAGAGTGCAGGAAGCAAACACTCTCAGACTTCTTTCAGATGAAAGAAGGGAGCAACTTGCAGAAGAAATGGAAATCAAGAAAGCTATGATGATTCCCAGGCCAGTGAAGAAGGGATTTAAATTTGAGTTTCCAAAAGATATGGATCCACTATATCCAAGTGAAGCAGTTATAAGAAAGAGCCTCAAGCTCTCCCCATTAGAAGCTTCAGATATGGTGCAGCTGTTACCATTAGATTCCAGAAATCCAATTGTAAGTTATGATGAGGATGAATGTGGATTCTGGAAGATTGGCAGATTTGGTAAAGAGGTACACACTTTTACCACTCTTATATCTTTATTTGCAATTTGTGATAGAGAAGACTTGGTGGATCTTTGGAGGTTGCTAGAGACCAAGTATGAGGCTGAAGCACCAACTTCAGCTAATGGAATAAAACTTTGGACCACATTCAAAAGAATGTGTGGGACAAATGAGGAAGATCCTGAAATATGGAAGGATCTTAAAGATGACCTCAGTGGTCTTCAATGGAGGTTATATTCAGCTGCTGGTGTATACCATTTGAGTTCTACAAAGTTTGCTGAGTATCTACTTGTGGATGCTCAATATTTCATATCCAAGGCTATTTTTGAAAAGATGAAGGACACTCAGTTGGAGATAGATTATTCAAGTGACGTGGCAAAGGATTTGATCATATTTATTCATTATCAATATGATAAGATTTGTCAGACTCCTCCTAGTTCTTAATGCTTATTCAGAAACTTGATCATAGGAGTGGATATCAAGTTTAGGGGAGGATTGTTGGGAATAAATTAAGGCCAGATCACTTGATCGCTGACAAGAACAAAACAAGCGTTGACAGGAATAAAGCAAGCGCTGACAGCTCAAGCGTTGACAAGTTAAAGTCAAGCGTTGACAGATTAAAGACAAGCACTGATGGAAGATATAAGCTACACGTTTATTATATTCTAGAATACTTCTAGTAAGGATAGAAACGACAATGTATTTTCTATATTTATCTTTATCTAGAATAGTTGATACGTAGCTTATTGTACAAGGCTTCTTAGTCTATAAAAGAAGGCCTTTAGGTTAATGTTCAATATCAAGTTTTATATAAGTTTTTGTTCGTAAACATCTTTCATTGTAAGCAAGTTCGACATTCATAATCAAAGTGAAAGTTTTGTTTACATCTTGTGTTCTTGTTTAAGTGTTAAATTCCGCATAACACTTAGATTCACAAAGCATATAACAAAGGTTTCTCTACGTGTTATACTTGATCTAATCTCGTATACACAAAGCTAATCGATCTAAGTTTGGGATCAACATTGTTTAGGTTTCAATGTTAAGTGGGATGATGCTTTAGACCCTTGACCCTTATTAACCAAGTATCTTTGTTTATATGGTCTAAAATAAGGTCTCATACCAAACATGGAGCTGCCAGCGCTGCATTTGTGCCTGTCAGCATTGAATTTGTTCCTGTCAGCGCTGAATTTGTTCTTGTCAGCGCTGAATTTGTTCTTATCAGCGCCCAGACTAGGGTTTTCTATAGGAACATACTGCCTGTTTGACCAAGTTTTGGTCTTTTGAAAGGGCCTTTGTCCATGGGTATTATCTGCCTTAGAGAAGAAAGGAGCTGGTCTAGTAGCCTGTGGTCTAGTGTGGACAAAAGGTCTAAGGTTGACATTGGATGACCTATTGTCAGCAAATGAATTGTATCTACTGACACAATCATAGGCCAAATGAGAAAAGCTCCCACATATATAACAAGCCTTTTTAGACACAAACTTAGGCTTAGACTGGTAAAACCATGTCCCATTAACACATGCTTGGCTTTTGAGTAACCTAGGTTTCCTATACATTTCAGCATATTTAACACTAGGTTGTTTCTTAATTGGGGAGCCAAGATTAATAGCTTTTCCAGTGATGGGATTGGTCACAGTGATAGGTGTAGATACTACTGGACTCTTAATGGGTGTAGGCACAAATGGACTCTCACTAAGCATCCCACGCTTAACAAACAAAGTGGGGTTGGCCTTCTTCCACTCTTCTAGGTCAATAACCTTTTGTTGATATTCCTCAACTGGGAAAGGACTCTAGGTGGAGGAATAAATTCCTCTTCTTAGAGTTTTAGAATACCAGTCCAAGAGAGATCCTTTCTATGGACACCATAGAAGTTCCCAGCAGGTGGTGGCACAGCCACATATTCTTTCAACCTAATCGCAGACATGTCCTTAGAGTCTCTTTGTTCACTTACACACTTTTCTAGGGTTTGGCTAGCTTTATCAAACTTTTGAATCTTAAGCCCTACATTCTCTTTATCTTTAAGGGCCTCATCTAATTTAGCTTGTAAAACACCATTGGCTCTCTCCATGATGTTTCTAACCTCAATACTAGCATTCAAATCATGAGTTAAAATATTGATTTGATCTTTTAGGTCAAAATCCATTTTCTTATACTCAGACACAGTCTTTTCAGTTTGAATAAGTGCCACTTGATAATTTGAAAGTCTAGCATTTACGTCTAAAACATCTGATTTCAATTTTAAAACTTCTTTATTAAGCTTTTCAGTATTTAACCTACAAGAAGAGTCATCACATACCTCATTATCAGAACATGAAGAAGAATTGGAACATGAAGTAGACGTGGCCTTAACTGAAAACATCATCAGATTCTTCTTCACCTTCTTCCTTAGCCTGGTTCACCTCACGATATTGGATTTCGTTCTTCAAATCAAAGTTTCTCAACAAGCTCTGATACCACTTGTTGATCCTAAACTTAGATCGATTTAGCTTTGTGTTAACGAGATTAAATCAAGTTTAACACATAGAGAAACTTTGTTGTATTGAACAAACTAAGTGTTATGCGGAATTTAACACTTAGAACAAAGAACAAAACAAAGTAAACCAAACCTTCACTTTGATTAATAATATCAATGAATTATTACAATGAAAGTGTTATGAGATATGTGGAAGAGGTGTGAAAAAGATATGTCTTATGTCTAACCCTAAGGCCTCCTTTTATAGGTTTAAGGAGCCTTGTACAAAAAGCTAAGATTAACTATTTTAGGAAGAGACACAAGATAAACATACTCAAATAACTTATTGACTAAATATTTTAAACATCTAAGAATATATTCTGAATTCTTATCTTCATATTTTGTCCACCATCTTGAAGAATTCATCATTGGCATATTTAGTCCTTGTCTTTGTATTAAGATTCTTCTTGTCAACGCCTTGATAATTCTTATCAGTGTCTCACCTGTCAGCGCCTCAATTCTTCTTGTCAGCGTCTGAAATCCCTTTGTCAGTTTCTGAGAGACTTAGCTAATTTTATTCCCAACACTTCTTTCTAAAAGCAACCTCCAAATCCGCATCACAGAATTGACCAACCGAGAAAAGACTGTGATTGAGCCCTTCGACGTAGTATACCCGTTTGATTGTGATATACCCCTGAACCAAATCTCCATATCCTAGGATCGGTGCAAATTGATCATTTCCAAATTGGACCGTACCCAGGAACTTCTCCACGAAGTTAATTAGAAGCTTGAGATTCCTCGTCATATGCTTGGTGCACCCGGAGTCCAGTATGAAGAGAATTATCTCGATCACCTGCATAAGAATTAGAACACGATGAAGCATTTACAAAATTGGATTCCATGTTAGTAGTGATTTCAGAATCACTAGTTTCCCTAGTTGCAACACTTAAAGGCTCACTAATGCTTGTTGTTACATTTCGTTCCTAACCTTTGGCATCCATTCATATCCTGGAGGACATTGATTAGAAACCACCATTTCCACGATTTGCTAGACTCATATAATTCCCTAATTCTATTTCTAGATTTCTTAGTGGTGGAATCTGATGCAATACTTTGCTTAGTGGGGGTTGCACCAGGATGGTTCACTTTGCGTTTGGGTTTACTAGCACTAATAGGCATTGCAACTTGCTTCTTAGTTCTAGTATCTACGCCTTTCACATTATTCATAACACACATAGAATGATTAGCATTAGCACATTTACCACATTTCACACAAACAAATTTAACATTCATATCATGCAAAGTCAAATCATTCAAATCGTCATTACATGCGATTACAGACGTTTTATTCTTAGAAACATTCAAAATCCTAGGGTGTTATTCTACTTCCTTCATCTTCCCTTGACTCTTGTGTTTCTAGACCTTATCATTCACTTATGTGCTCTTAAGCTGAGGCTGGCTAACACTAGAAGTGGAGACTACTCCTGTAGTAGAAGACACACGAGTATTAGTGTTTCTAGAAGTTTGAGGCGATTTACTAACTTTGTTTGTGGGTTTAGTGGTCATTCAATACATCCCTGGTTTAATCACATTATTGTGCTTAACGCTTGGTGCTACAGTATTCCTTATGGGTTGAGTATGTGGTAACCTATTGTTAGAAGTAATTAAAGTGATGGTCATATAATATATCGTAGCGAAGCTCCTGAAAAATGTTATTTAATGATGTCGAGAGTTTTTAGTTATTATTGTTTATGTAACGGGATTTAGTCCCGAAACACAGATGAGGAAGGCCTCGTAAACATTTCTTACTTAGTATAAAAGGCATCCTATACCTCATTTGTGTGTGTGCTTTTCCATTTTTATAGTTTTAGAGAGAGAAAGGTGTGTTTGTTTCTCTCACTAGGAAATCACCAACACTTTGTATTTCTTTTCTTCATCTTAATCTAATCTTTCTTTTTGGTTTAATCTTCATCATGTTATTCGTGTTTGGTTAGTCGTGTGATTAAGTTCTACAAGTGGTATTAGAACACCTTTCTCTCTATAAAACTATAAAAAAGGAAAAGCACACACACAAATGAGGTATAGGAGGCCTTTTATACTAAGTAAGAAATGTTTAGGAGGCCTTCTCATCTGTGTGTTCAGGACTAAATCCCGTTACATCAACAATAATAACTAAAAACTCTCCATCATCTATGTCATATCCCATGGTACCCTACCATCAACCCTCATCAAGTAACTTCATGCCACAACAACAACAACAACAACAACAACTCACTGCTTATGGATATCAACATCCTGCTGCTATGAATTACTTACAACAACCCATTGCCTGTTTTTATGATATCACCGATCCTACTCATGCGATTAATACTGGTCTTGCACTTCTCGTAAAGGCATTCAAATTTACCATTAACCCCACCAACAATAATCAGAGAATCTCCTCGAACACTAGAAATATGCAGATTGCTCAACCCTTTATGAATGCGAATCAAGATCGTCAATTGGTAGTTGCTGGGAACACGGGGACACAATATGGTCAGAATGCTGGGCAGACTGTTGGGAATGTAGGAAATCAGTATGGACAAATACGTGGTCAGAATCCAAATGTTCCAAATACGGGTAATCAGAATGGGTTAATAGTTGTGCCAGCGGTTGGTAATCCGATGGGAAACATTATGGCTGCAAGGGCTGAGAATACTGGTACGGGAAATGCAAACAACAATCGTCAGGTTCAGTGTTACAATTGTAGGGGATTTGGTCATTATGCTCAAGATTGCACAGCAAAAAAGAAGAGGGATGATGCTTATCTTTAGACTCAGCTTCTCACAGCACAAAAAGAATAGGCAGGGATTCCACTTCAAGCTGAGGAATTTGATCTTATGGCTTCTACTGTAGAATATGACGAGGAAGAAGAGGTGAATGCCAACTACATCTAGATGACAAACTTACAACAAGCATCTACCTCAGGAATGCATGTTGACAGAGCTCCCGTTTATGATTCAGACGGTCCCTCTGAGGTACATCCACGTTTTGATGATAATGATATATATAGTACGTCAAATCAGGAGAAGGAGTATACTGAGATGCTTGAGCCTTACATTGAGACACACAAGGATCACACAAATAATAGTAATATTATTTCGAATGAGCCCAGTATGGACCTTAGTGTCGATCAAGTTGCCCAGCCTACAACCCTTCCTGATGCGACACATGCATATTATAAATATTTATTTGATAAGCTTGCTAAGGATGTTGACCATGCTGCGGTGGTTAATAATAAGTTTAGAGAAACTAATGCCAAATTGACCACTGAGCTTGCGGAATATGTAACACCCCCAAATTTATACAACTCAGTACAGCGGAAGACTCGTTGGTGTTACGGGATAGCACATTACTTACATCATAGACAACGCATAAAAATCGCGTCGTTTAATAATAAATCATTTCCATTCATAATTATCAAAGTTACATCGGTCCTAAGTCATTATATTTCATACAAAGTTTTACAAAGTATTTGAATGGAAAATATAGTTTAGGTGCGGGCCATGAATTCTTGTTGTCTTCCCGAGAATTACCTTCAAGTACCTGAGACAAAACATGTTAAAAGAAAAGGTCAGCGATAATGCCGAGTGAATTCATAGAGTTTAATAAAATCCATAAATATAATATCAGTATAAAATTATTACTGAAAATCATTTTGTACAAATCATTTTGATAGGCCATAAAATAGCCAAAATCCTTTTATACAAATCTTTGTAATAGGCCATAAAATAGCCAAAGTCATTTTATATAAATCCTTATCGAAAATCATAATATAGGCATTTGCCTTAAAAATTATTATACGAGCCAATGTCGTAAAAACATCATGCAGTACGTCTTATGACGTTGTATGAAAATAAAAACCGTTATATGAATATGGTTATGAAAACCAAAACACAAACATAATATCAATAGTATGACCCTGTATTGCTAGTCAGGCAATACATCGTAATTCGGAGCGTCTATAAGTATTTCGTTAATTTGGATTATTATAAGCCGCATGACATTGTTACCTTACTAAACCAACAACGGGTAGATAACCCAATACCAATTTTGCCCATCTAAAGTAGCGTGTCGTCACAAAGGTCACGCTATGGAAATCTTCTCATACATAAATTCGCTTACCAATCAATGTGGCACGACGGGGATCAACCGTCAAGGCGCGAACTGGGGTGATCGTCCCCAAATAGTACTATTATATGCATAAGCGTCTACCAACTCCCGGTAGTTCACAATTCATGCTAATGGGACTTTTAGTGATATAACCTAACTTTAATAATCCATTTTATTTCATCTATCGGGTCCATTAATCATTTATCGGGTCATACAATCAGGTCATTCAATCATTCGGGTCCAAATCAATAAACAAACAATCGGGACAAATGGTGTCCTATTTTTATAAAAACTAACATGTTATCTCCCTCGCGGGTTTATAAAACATTTATAAAACATTTAAAAGAGTGCGAGGCTATGAACTCACGTTGATGTGGGAACGTGGGTTATCGGCAATTCGGACGTACGACACGTTCTTCAATCACGGAAACCTAGACAAATAATACTCGTCTTAGACTCATGTCCAATGACTTTATAAAAATAACAAGTATGTATACATATGATGATTATATATATATGATGATCAAGTGGGTTTACATCTTCTCGTTTACTCATTTTAGTGTTATATGTCGATAACTTTTATACTAGTTTACTAGTTTTACACATTTACGTATTTTAAATCCAATAAACTTATTATAAGTTCCTTAACTTGTTTTAATCCTTGTTATACTTATTTTATCAGTATGTATACTTTCCATTTTGGGCCCAAATGGGTTAAGCCCAATAAGTTCTTTTTATGAGTGTTTATCTCATTTAGTCCAATTATTAGCTCAAGTATTAGTCCACTATGTTTACTTAGCTCGTTAATGTCCGTATGCCCTAAAGTTCGGGTTTTATCGGTTTTTACTTGTTATACATGTCTATATATCAGTATATAAGTTTTATAAAGTTTACATTAGACGGGTCCAACCATCTAAGTTTTATTTAGCAAAAACGTTAATTTTACGGCGATAGCCGAAAAAGTCGTAAAAATCATGTTTATAGTTTTATAACTTATAAAACTTAATAAGTTACCATTTTTATAAAATGTCTACTTATTTAACCTTTTAAATACTTATATAAATAAAATTCATGAGTTAGTGGGTTTTAACTTTACATTTTATACAATATAATTTTGAGTGCTTATATAATAGTATTATACTTTATTTTTCAAAAATCTGATTTTTAACTTCACTTTCACCAAAACTACCATATCTTGAGTTCTATATGGAGATAGAAGCTCAAATTTTTATCACATAAACTACATGATATGTGCTATATTTAACTCTTTTATAGTTACTGTTGAATCATCTTATAAATATTTTCTAAAAATCGTCCAAAACAGTAACTTCAGATTTATACCCTAAACTTGTTTTGATCATATCTCACTCATTATTTTGATTCCATTGCATGGCCAACTCTCACATGTGTACAAGACATTTAGCTTACTGTAAATGGATTCTATTTCATCATTTCATCAGTCTAACATGTGGTTCTTTACTGTTTTTATACAGCCTATCATTTAAACAAGATTTACCCATTTTTACTTATAGTTTTTCATCTTTTTATCCATGATTATCAACAACAAATCCCCACATAACATTTTTTATCATCATATAATCATCATAAATATATACAATAGGAAATAAAATACATGTTTACATAATCAAAATAACAAGAAGATGAGGAGGACAATCTTTATACCACCAACTTGATGTAGGTTATGAGTTTGACATGGTTTTGGATGGAGAAACTTATGATGCACCAAGACCACCTTCATGACCACCATTCTTCATAGAAAACTTGTGGAAAATCAGCCCTACTACTCCATGAAAACTCCTCCTTGGATGTTATAAGGACCACCAATCAATAGGGTTTCAAAAGGGCTTCAACATATGCAAGTATAACATAGGATTTCATGGTTGTTTTTGATCAAATTTGGTGTTTAAGGGGCAATATGGGACGGCATCTTTGATGGAGATGAGAGAAAAATTGGTGTGGTATTGCATGGTGTAAAATGAGACTAGTTGTTTAGGTTGATGGTTTTTGTAAGTTGTAGCTTACAATGTAAGCTTTAGCTTACATGTGTAAGTTACAAAGCTAACACTTTGACACCAAATGTAGTGAGGTGTAGTATGTTGGACGGTTATAGTGGGGGTGGGGCAAGTGTCCCACTTGTCTCATCCCCATTTATTTATGGGTACTCCTCGATTCTAGTTTCCTCGATTTGCGTGCCCTCGGGTCGTTTTACGAAAAACGTTTTTATAAATTATGAATCAACGTCACAAAACGAATCCAATAAAAATTGTCTCATCAAAAACGGAGTTCGAAAACGTAAATACGTAATCCTAAGGTTTCCGGTTTAGTCGTAAAAGACGTTAAAATAAAATCGTAAGTCCTAATCTTTTCTCGTAAATTTGTGAGTTTATGAACCAACACAAATTTAAAACTCCAAAATAATATTCACGGATAAATTTATTTTCTGAAATGTCGGACTGTCACCAAAGACGGTGTATGTAAACGTAAGCATGTAACGTTGAATCCTCCGGTTTAGACGTAGTCGATGCTACTTCAAGACGTAAATCCAAATTTCTTCCCAAAAATAAGTGAGTTCATATTGTAAATTGTTTTTAAATAATATTCGAGAATAAAATATCAACCATAAATTGACGGATTGTCACAGCATTTACCCCTAAACAGGATCTTTGTCCTCAAAGATCATCTTACCTTACTACTTGCTTCTTATAGAGTTAAAGCCATGTGGGTATTTCTTCCACATTCGGTCTTTTCTCACAAGTGTAATCCATTATAATACGCGAGTTTCATCAAACATAACTACGGGAATAAGATCAGGCTAAATGTTGACTTACTTTCTCTATCCATGATGTTCACGGGTTTCTGATGAATGCAACTTTTCGCCGATCTAAGCTCTACTAAGAATAAAT
Organism: Glebionis coronaria; assembly: GCA_025667525.1. Classification (NCBI taxonomy): domain Eukaryota; kingdom Viridiplantae; phylum Streptophyta; class Magnoliopsida; order Asterales; family Asteraceae; genus Glebionis; species Glebionis coronaria. The sequence goes on from CM046882.1 coordinate 181,043,946, forward strand.
CAGAATTTCACTTGATAGATATTCCATCAAGTGCGATTTACGAAACATAATTCACGCGGTTCTTGAAGTCCTAGGGTAGATCCAGCTTATATCCCTTTCAATCCCAACTTTTACATCATTTCAATGGTCCCATACAACGAGGACTTATATCCCATGATTTGTCAGATCATGAATTCATTTTTCCAAGGTTAAAAATTGTGGCATAACTTCGCTACCCATTTGGCACTTCAAGATCTACATTTCACATTCACATAACCTCTTGCCCACTACTAGCTGTCAATAATCAGATCCTAATTTCAACAATCATTTCAGATCTCGCGAGTCGGGTATTTTGCAAGGATAGGTTCGCCATCATAGGAAACCTTAAACCTAAAAGACATGTCCAACTCACAATGGATGTATATCGGATGTCTTCATTTCAACTCTTGCTTACAGATGCTATAAGATTTAGATCCTAACAAGATTCGATCTCAATCCTAACACGATGATTATCAAAGATAATCTCTCCAAAGGAAAACGATTATACGGTCTATTACCAAGGGTCAATCATCCAAACATAAAACAACACTTATATTACTTTGTATCGTTACTTTACCTCGTCCCTTCGATTTGGGGTGGTACATAGTACTCTCATCAAGGTTCGTTCTCAATGATTTCTGAGCAAATCTCTAGAAATTCGATGCGAAGCGATGATCTTGATATAGAGGTTCGATACAGGCACACTATGTTTACATAACTCTTTTGCATTTATCATTAACGGGAATGATATTAGCAGATTTGGTCAGTCTGTCGACGATGACCCAAATCGAATCAAATTCAGATGATGACCTTTGCAATAGCTAGACGTTAACTAATGTATGAGGCGATGTCTGCCTTCATAATTGCCATCAGTACAACTTCTTCAGACAATTAGTCATCATTGACATAAATAGAATACTTATACTTACAAATTCCAACATAACTATATCTCACAATTCTCCATGTTTAGACAACCACAGGTGGCCTTTAAAACTTTTAACGTTATCGGCTTCTCAATTCTAATGGTTCACATTAGCCGCGAACCCCTTTTATTACCTATATTATCCTTTTTAGAAGCATCGACTATATTTTAAATTGTTCGGCAATTTATTTTGCACGTTCATTATTAAGAAATATATCCTAATTGGTTCTTTATCTTTTCTACATAATGCGTCGGTATTTATATTCACTTCTCATGATGATATAATTATCATGTCCACAATTCACTCAGATATTCTTTCTATATTATGCGTCAGTAATTACGTTCGCCTTTCTTCATATTTTCTAAATTTCAGTTTCGTCTTTACTATCATTTTTATCCGTTTTACTCAATCCGACGTCTAAAGCGTCGATAATTATCACAAGTAAATTAATAATAATTATTAAATTTTTATGAAACTTAAACGTAAAAATTTTAAATTTCTTAGTTCGACCAATTATATTAAAATGTTCAAAATAAATTTGATTTTAATTATCAAGATTTTTGCTAATTTATCGAAAATAATTAATAAGATTCGTAAATGTTCGAAAAACCTTTGTTTATACTATGGTCAAAGTTTTCTTAGATGAAAAGCAAAAATTGTCGTTTTAAGTTTTCAGGTTATGGTTTAAATGGTTTTCCTCAATCCTTTTTAAGTTATCTGGAGGTATACACAAACATTTACCCCTAAACAGAAGTTTAGTTAAATGGTTTGTGTATTAGGGAATAGTCCCTTAAAATCCTTTGTCAAAACATTTGTCAAAATATATTTCTATTTCTTTTTGGTAAAATCCAAAGTCTTAAAAGGGCTCTTAATTTTTGAAGCGTCAATTTATATTACATTATCTATTAATCACATGGTTAAATCATGTAAAGATTCAAGTCTTTAATCACGTGTTAATTATTCAAGTTTCAGGTTTTCACTGTTCGGCCAATTCAGGGCAGTTTATAAATAATTATTAACTCATTCTTATTCTTATAAACAAACAAATGATCCTTAATGATCACAAGCATGAATTTATCAAATTACAGCCTACACACGTGATTCACCAATTTTATGAATGCTACATGTGTATTAGTCAATCCAAACGACATCACGTGAAACTCATAATGTTCATTACAAGTACCGGATGTAGCGATTGGAATACATAATCTTCTTTGCGGACGCGAAATTGATGATAACCATGCCGTGGATCAAATTTCTAAAATATACGCTAGAACCTTGTAAATGATCGAACAAATCTTCCATTTCGAGTTATGGATATCGTTTTCGATTGTCAATTTACCCAGTTCACAGTAATCTATAAATATAAGGAATGATAACACCATAGCTCTTCAGGATGACAGGCTTGGTATATTGAAATCTTTCTCCGACAACTCTCTCAGTGGTACGGAAATTCCTTAAATTCAGATGGTGCTGACGTACAGTGCACATGCCATAGGTGCAGCACCGGGAATATAATCAATACCAATTTCTACTTGCCTTAATAGCAAAAGTCTAGTTAATTTATCCACAAATACCTCCTAAAGTTTCAGATAACATTATCATCTTTTAATAAATTCATATTAGGTTCTTCTAGATTACAATATCTATAACTAGTTCACAACCATTCATGGTATAATTTCAAGTCTTAATACAGGATATCGTCATCCACCAAGAATTATTTAGATCACTTTTGATAATCAACATCTTATCGTTTAGGGGAATTCTACTCGAGTTCCCATCAATTAAGACAATGTCGTCATGTCATAATCAATCAATCCATTCAACTGGCACTATCAACTTTTCAGTTTCATTGCCGTCGATAAGATGTGAAGTTCTCAAAAGTCTAATAATAACTCATAATCCTTCACAAGTTCACGGATATCTAGAGACATAACTAACCTTAAAAGAGTAAGGTCAACGCATGATTTACGCGATAGAATTTCAAATCAGATACAGATGAAAACATTTAACGAATATGAATATATCCCATGTTTTCATAATTTGAGTACGCATTCGAAAGCTCCTCGGATCATTACCCAGGTCATTCAAATGAAATTAAATCGAAAGAAATGATAGGAACGTCGATACATCCAGTCGGGTATCAACACTCGGCAATCAAATACTTTTCCTAAGAATCTCACTACGGGAGAATTGGACAAGAAAGAATTGTCAATTGTCAAATAAGACAATTTCCACAGATGAGTAAATTCAACTCAGAAGAATAGATGCTATAGGCACATATGTAGGTGCCCCTAACACTATGTCCCTATTTTTCACTTCTTGCAGATCTCATAAAATTTTAATCTTTCGCAATCTTCAAAGAAAATTTAGTGTTTATTCATTGGTTTTATGGTGACTACTAATCAGTCTTGCATAGTCCATTCCAAATTGTATGTAGGCGCTTAACTATATACAATTTCAAGATTAACGATGCAATACTCAGTTCGTCAAAACTTTTATCATCATGTTTATAATAAAAACATTTACATGCTTAATTCTTAAATAAGAATCAAAAATAAATTTTCAAAGATTTTCTTTGTTATGAAAACAATAATTTTTCCAAAGTGTTTCATAAACAACTTCATTCGATAACGATTACTTATAAATCTTATTTTGAATAATCCTTTTAGTGATGGAAATTCAAGTTCCTCAAATGATACTGTTTTATCTTATAAAAACAATGAGTGATCTGCAAAAGAGTGATGAAGGCTTGTTCACCAAGAACTAACTACAATATGATAGGAAATGAGCTTAGCCAAATAATCATGAGGTTCATGATCTCGATGGCACTCAAAAAGAATAATCCACAACGCAATTCAAATCAAGATGAGTACTTGTTCAATGGTTGCATCACTAATGCGGTCATTAGGATGAAGCAGTAAAAGATAGATAACATCGATACATGTAGAATTTAGCAATCAAAGGTAGTCTTTTTCATTAATCACGAACAAGTCAAAATTGTACCGTAACACATTACGTGTCACTATGTCATACAATTCTCAGAACTCATCCTACCAACTGATGTCTCAGTTAAGTTAGGGATTTTTAAAAGATACCACAATGAATACTAACCTACAAGAGTCATTAGGTGTCCTGCCTGTCCCGGAAGATCCATCGGTCCCAATTCAGAAGAAGATTTCTTCAATTTATTTATTGGGCACTGGGCATCCTTATTAGTGGACAATGGCCTAGGAACAACACTTAACACGAATCAACAATCAATAAAACCTTATAATCTAATCACAATACTTAACGATTTCCTCTTATCAATCTCATATTCCATACGGGTTAAAATTCACTTTATTCAAGTTTTTAACCAATTTTATACTCAATTCGATATCCTACCTCATTTTTCAATACTTTCATCTTTATTCTTAGGCCTTGTAAAGGCAATGAAAGCTCAATATGATCAATACTTAATTTCAATCCTATAGCTCTTACAACAACAATTATCAAATGAGTCACTAGTATGAAATGACTTGATCATTCAACTAGACTTCTCGGAAAGGTATTAGTGGCATGAGGCTTTTGGGTAATGGTTCCAATGACAGCCTCGAGTGCAACATTCACCCTTTCGATTTCAATTTAAGAATTGGATGACAACGAATCAGATGACATCTTTCCAGGTGATAACGTTTTGTCAAACTCCACTCTATAAGGAAAGATCGTCATGACATCGATATCAGATTTAATCTCGCCAATTCTTCTTCAATTTCACAATCAACTAATATCTACATTTCTACGAATATCAACCATTTGTTGGGATCATAAAATCCACAACTTGGTTTAGATCTAGGATAGCTAGAATTCCTACGAGAATAGCTTTGATTAATTTACTAGGGGATTTAGGGTTACTTATGACAATCGACGTCGTATAAATACCTCGTATAAAAATCAAAATAATCATCAAACAATCATGTAATCAAATTACATCATATATATATAATCCAAGTTATATATATATTAAAATAACACTTCTCAGTCTTGGCCTTGTCGGTAACTCGGGAATTCTTCGGCACCGTTATAGTCAAAAGATTTTTAGACATTTTTAGAAAAATGTTTGTAGTTAAAAGATTTTGAAATGTTTTATTCAAAACCTTGGTTTTTAAAAATCTTTCGTTCTCTATAACGAGAGCTCTGGTACCAAACTGTAACACCCCCAAATTTATACAACTCAGTACAGCGGAAGACTCGTTTGTGTTACGGGACAGCACATTACTCACATCATAGACAACGCATAAAAATCGCGTCGTTTAATAATAAATCATTTCCATTCATAATTATCAAAGTTACATCGGTCCCAAGTCATTATATTTCATACAAAGTTTTACAAAGTATTTGAATGGAAAATATAGTTTAGGTGCGGGCCATGAATTCTTGTTGTCTTCCCGAGAATTACCTTCAAGTACCTGAGACAAAACATGTTAAAAGAAAAGGTCAGCGATAACGCCGAGTGAATTCATAGAGTTTAATAAAATCCATAAATATAATATCAGTATAAAATTATTACTGAAAATCATTTTGTACAAATCATTTTGATAGGCCATAAAATAGCCAAAATCCTTTTATACAAATCTTTGTAATAGGCCATAAAATAGACAAAGTCATTTTATATAAATCCTTATCGAAAATCATAATATAGGCATTTGCCTTAAAAATTATTATACGAGCCAATGTCGTAAAAACATCATGCAGTACGTCTTATGACATTGTATGAAAATAAAAACCGTTATATGAATATGGTTATGAAAACCAAAACACAAACATAATATCAATAGTATGACCCTGTATTGCTAGTCAGGCAATACATCGTAATTCGGAGCGTCTATAAGTATTTCGTTAATTTGGATTATTATAAGCCGCATGACATTGTTACCTTACTAAACCAACAACGGGTAGCTAACCCGATACCAATTTTGCCCATCTAAAGTAGCGTGTCGTCACAAAGGTCACGCTATGGAAATCTTCTCATACATAAATTCGCTTACCAATCAATGTGGCACGACGGGATCAACCGTCAAGGCGCGAACTGGGGTGATCGTCCCCAAATAGTACTATTATATGCATAAGCGTCTACCAACTCCCGGTAGTTCACAATTCATGCTAATGGGACTTTTAGTGATATAACCTAACTTTAATAATCCATTTTATTTCATCTATCGGGTCCATTAATCATTTATCGGGTCATACAATCGGGTCATTCAATCATTCGGGTCCAAATCAATAAACAAACAATCGGGACAAATGGTGTCCTATTTTTATAAAAACTAACATGTTATCTCCCCCGCGGGTTTATAAAACATTTATAAAACATTTAAAAGAGTGCGAGGCTATGAACTCACGTTGATGTGGGAAGGCGGGTTATCGGCAATTCGGACGTACGACACATGCTTCAATCACGGAAACCTAGACAAATAATACTCGTCTTAGACTCATGTCCAATGACTTTATAAAAATAACAAGTATGTATACATATGATGATTATATATATATATGATGATCAAGTGGGTTTACATCTTCTCGTTTACTCATTTTAGTGTTATATGTCGATAACTTTTATACTAGTTTACTAGTTTTATCCATTTACGTGTTTTAAGTCCAATAAACTTATTATAAGTTCCTTAACTTGTTTTAATCCTTGTTATACTTATTTTATCAGTATGTATACTTTCCATGTTGGGCCCAAATGGGTTAAGCCCAATAAGTTCTTTTTATGAGTGTTTATCTCATATAGTCCAATTATTAGCTCAAGTATTAGTCCACTATGTTTACTTAGCTCGTTAATGTCCGTATGCCCTAAAGTTCGGGTTTTATCGGTTTTTACTTGTTATACATGTCTATATATCAGTATATAAGTTTTATAAAGTTTACATTAGACGGGTCCAACCATCTAAGTTTTATTTAGCAAAAACGTTATTTTTACGGCGATAGTCGAAAAAGTCGTAAAAATCATGTTTATAGTTTTATAACTTATAAAACTTAATAAGTTACCATTTTTATAAAATGTCCACTTATTTATACTTTTACATACTTATATAAATAAAATTCATGAGTTAGTGGTTTTAACTTTACATTTTATACAATATAATTTTGAGTGCTTATATAATAGTATTATACTTTATTTTTCAAAAATCTGATTTTTAACTTCACTTTCACTAAAACTGCCATATCTTGAGTTCTATATGGAGATAGAAGCTCAAATTTTTATCACATAAACTACATGATATGTGCTATATTTAACTCCCTTATAGCTACTGTTGAATCATCTTCTAAATATTTACTAAAAATCGTCCAAAACAGTAACTTCAGATTTATACCCTAAACTTGTTTTGATCATATCTCACTCATTATTTTGATTCCATTGCATGGCCAACTCTCACATGTGTACAAGACATTTAGCTTACTGTAAATGGATTCTATTTCATCATTTCATCAGTCTAACATGTGGTTCTTTACTGTTTTTATACAACCTATCATTTAAACAAGATTTACCCATTTTTACTTATAGTTTTTCATCTTTTTATCCATGATTATCAACAACAAATCCCCACATAACATTTTTTATCATCATATAATCATCATAAATATATACAATAGGAAATAAAATACATGTTTACATAATCAAAATAACAAGAAGATGAGGAGACAATCTTTATACCACCAACTTGATGTAGGTTATGAGTTTGACATGGTTTTGGATGGAGAAACTTATGATGCACCAAGACCACCTTCATGACCACCATTCTTCATAGAAAACTTGTGGAAAATCAGCCCTACTACTCCATGAAAACTCCTCCTTGGATGTTATAAGGACCACCAATCAATAGGGTTTCAAAAGGGCTTCAACATATGCAAGTATAACATAGGATTTCATGGTTGTTTTTGATCAAATTTGGTGTTTAAGGGGCAATATGGGACGGCATCTTTGAGGGAGATGAGAGAAAAATTGGTGTGGTATTGCATGGTGTAAAATGAGACTAGTTGTTTAGGTTGATGGTTTTTGTAAGTTGTAGCTTACAATGTAAGCTTTAGCTTACATGTGTAAGTTACAAAGCTAACACTTTGACACCAAATGTAGTGAGGTGTAGTATGTTGGACGGTTATAGTGGGGGTGGGGCAAGTGTCCCACTTGTCTCATCCCCATTTATTTACGGGTACTCCTCGATTCTAGTTTCCTCGATTTGCGTGCCCTCGGGTCGTTTTACGAAAAACGTTTTTATAAATTATGAATCAACGTCACAAAACGAATCCAATAAAAATTGTCTCATCAAAAACGGAGTTCGAAAACGTAAATACGTAATCCTAAGGTTTCCGGTTTAGTCGTAAAAGACGTTAAAATAAAATCGTAAGTCCTAATCTTTTCTCGTAAATTTGTGAGTTTATGAACCAACACAAATTTAAAACTCCAAAATAATATTCACGGATAAATTTATTTTCTGAAATGTCGGACTGTCACCAAAGACGGTGTATGTAAACGTAAGCATGTAACGTTGAATCCTCCGGTTTAGACGCAGTCGATGCTACTTCAAGATGTAAATCCAAATTTCTTCCCAAAAATAAGTGAGTTCATATTGTAAATTGTTTTTAAATAATATTCGAGAATAAAATATCAACCATAAATTGACGGATTGTCACAGAATATAAGGAACGGGAGAAAAGTTTTGAAATTCATCAGACTAAAATTAAAGAACTTGAACAAGCTCATGCTACATCGGTTTATCAAGAAAAATGCACAACTAAGAAATTAAATGCCTTACATTTAAGTAGTGCTAAAAAGATAAGCGAATTGAATGATGAAATCACCTCTCTTAATAAACAACTTTCAACTGAAAAATCTACTATTTTAGATTTAAAAGAAGAATGAAAAAAGCTGAAACATGATTTCAAAATTCGAGAAGATGGGCTTCTTGAAGATTTATGCAAAGCTCAGGATAGGATTGGAGAATTAGACAAACTTTTGGTAAAATGTAGCCAAACTATGCAGACGTTAAATATATCTCGCAACAAAAGTGAATGAGATAAGTTACACTCGATACAAATTGGCTTTAGGTTGTCCTCTTCCTCCTAATCCCGGATACCTTAAGCAAGTTCAGGCCACAAATCAAAATCTATATAATGGTAGTGTGCTCTTGTCTGATGAGCATGATCCTCCTAATGTGCATGACTCTAAGGAAACTACTGAACTTCTAGTAGAGACTCGTTTAAGAATTAAAAAGCTTGATAAAGAAGTGACACCCATTTATTATTCGAAAGTTAATCCTCCATCTGTTTTTGTTCGGTCTAAAACGAGTTCTGAAATGCTCTTGCTAACAAGTGAGGAATTGTCTGATGACCCTCCTGAACTGAGTATCACACGCCGATTTCTAAACGAGCTTAAAGATAACTTTGTCATCCTTAAACGTGTTGTTAATTCCAAAATCACTGGAGGAAATTTTACATCACCTGTTCTGATTGAGGTTTAGAAAATTCTTCAAAACGATATTAAGCAAGTTGATGCCCGGTTAGGAAATTTGGAAAACGCTTTTCTAAAAGAATTTGCCAACTTTGTTGAAGACTTTAAATCTTTGGCGAAGGAAGCTGATGAATATCTTGATAAAATCAAAGTTTTGGAAAACGATCTTGAACGCCTCTCTAAAGCACGTGATAGTATTGATAGTAGCCCTGTTGAGTTAGGTACCTCTGTGTCGCATAATGAAAACCTCCGAACTGAGCTTGATCTTATGAAAGAGAAAATGGAATCTTATGTCATTAAAAAGGATAAAGAATTCACCGATCTTTGGAATAAATTTGTCAAAAAATGTGATGAATGCAAATATGACAAGATTTCGTACGAAAAAGCTTACAATGAAATGCAACAAAAAATCGTTCATTTGACAACGCAGTTAGGAGGTGCTCAGGGAACCAATCTGACTTCTACTGGGTTAGAGAAGTCCAGTGATGGGAATGTTCAGAAGGTTAAGGCTAAGATTTCATATTTAGTATTTGTTGTTGTTTCATATCAACGGGCTGTTGAACAAAGTAAGTTTGTCTATCAAAAACTTATTGATAAAATCTGTGAGAACTGTAAGTTAATGTAACACTCTCAGATTTCGTATCGGTACAGCGGAAGAGTCTTTTAGAGTGTTACGGGATAGCACAATACTCCAATCATAGACAACACATAAAAATGGTTGTACAAGGTTTAACATACATTCATTCGATAAAAAGTTTAAAGTGTACAACGGGTCCCAAATTATACAGGTCATTAAGTTTACAAAACATAGATCGAATGAACATTTTTATTATTATGTGGGCCATCAGAGTCGATCTCCATCCGAATTACCTTCAAGCACCTGAGATAAAAACATGCAAAAATCATATCAGCGAATGCCGAGTGAATTCATAGAGTTTAATAAAACCGTTATATAAAAAAATCGTTGAAATCAGAACACAAGTATAATATCGGAAGTAAGTCCTCGTATTGCTAGTCAGGCAATATATAAATCAAAGCATACATCTTAAACCGTCCATGAGACCGTAGCCTCAATATTACCATTATAGGAAATATTATTATCGTTATTCATATCGTTATTGGATCACATTAGATTCATTTGGTTTATTATTAGCCGCATGACATTGTTACCTTACTATCACAAACAACGGGCCGCGAACCCGACAAACAATTTTCCCATCTAAGTTAGCGTGTCGTCACAAAAATCACGCTATGTAAATCTTCTCATACATAAATTTGCTTACCAATCAATGTGGTACGACGGGGATCAACCGTCAAGGCGCGAACTGGGGTGATCGTCCTCAAATAGTACTATCATATGCATAAGCGTCTACCAAATCCCGTTAGTTCACAATTCATGCTAATGGGACTTTGAGTGACATAACCTAACTACTAATACTCCTTTTTATCTCTTTTATTGGCTCATCGCATCATTCGGGTCCATATCATTAAGCATACAATCGGGACTACTTGTGTTCTATTTTATCAAAAACTAGAATGTTATCTCCCTCGCGGGTTTACAAATCATTTTATAAAACATTTAAAAGAGTGCGAGGCTATGAACTCACGTTGATAATGAAAGGCGGATTATCGGCTACGGGCGTGCTTCGGTCATAGAAACCTATATAAATAATAATCGGTCTTAGACTTTTGTCCAATGACTTTATCAAAATAACAAATATACATATGATAATTTTATACATATGATGATGATCAAGTGGGTTTATATATTCTTATTTACTCATTTTAGTGTTTATGTATTGGTAACTTTTTACTAGTTTACTAGTTTTACCTATTTACATGTTTTAGGTCCAATAAGCCTATTATAAGTTCGTTAACTTGTATTAATCTATTTTATACTTGTATTATCATTATTTATACTTTACATGTTGGGCCCAAATGGGTTAAGCCCAATAAGTAATTTTTATAAGTGTTTAACTTATTTAGTTAAATTATTAGTCCAATAATGCTAACTTAGCTCGTTAATGTCCGTATGTTATATAGTTTGGGTTTTATCGGTTTTTACTTGTATTAGGTACTTATATATCAGTATATTACTTTTAAAAAGTTTACACTAGACGGGTTTGATCGTCTAAGTTTTAATTGGCGAAAAATGTTAATTTTACGGTAATAGCCGAAAAGACGTAAAAATCATGTTTATAGTTTTTATAACTTATAAAACTTACCATACTACCATTTTTATAAAATGTCCATTTATTTAACCTTATTCATATTTATATAAATGAAATATATAAGTTAGTGGGTTTTAATTCATATTTTATACTATATTATTTTGAGTGCTTGCTTATATAATAGTATTAAACTTTAATTTCACAAAATCTGATTTTTAGTTTCATTTTCACTATTTTTATCATACCTTGAGTTTTATAAGGAAACAAAAGCTCATTTTTTGATGGCATAAACTTCATATTATGTGCTACAAATAATTTAGTTATATCTAGTGCTCAATCTATGTCTAAGTATCCTTAACAGTCCCTACAAAACAGACTATTCAGATTGGTATACTAATTTTGTTTTGATCATATCTCACTCATTTTGATGATTCCATTGCATGGCCAACTCTCACATGTGTATGACATCTAACACTTACTATAAATTGATTCCACCAAGAAATTTTATCAGTTTATAACTTGCTTACATACTGTTTTTATACAGCCAACATTTTAAGCAAGATTTTAGCATTGTTACTTATGGTTTTTCATCTTTTTAATCATATCTATCAACACTTGATCCCCACACAACATTTTTATCATCATATATTCATCATATACATATACAATAAGAAATAAAATACATTTGATCTTTACAAAAATAACAAGAGAAATGGAAAGGATGATCTTCTTTACCAACCAAGATTATATCTTGTTTTTGAATGACAACAACTTGATGAACACCAAATATATCTCCAAGATCATCAACCAGCAAGATTGTTTGTTTAGAAATTAGCCCTAGGACACAAGCAAATCACCTTCTTTGATGTTAATATGGCCACCAATCAATCAAGGCTTCAAGGTTTCTCCATAATATGAATAGATAACATAAGATTTGTGGCTTGAATTGATCAAAAGGGGTGTTTGATGGTGGATATGGGACAACAAAGGGAGGTGGGAGAGAGTATTTGTGAGTTTTTTTGCATGTATGTGTGAGTGCAAATGGTAAGGGTTAGTGGTTTTGAGGTTTGATGGAAGTGTAAAGCTTACTTGTTAAGCTAAGCTTAACAAGTGTAAGCTTGTAGCTACAAGGGTGCCACATCAAGTGATGTGGTGTCCGTCTTTGGACGTCCCTTTTGTTAGTGGGGTGGGATAAACTTGTTTTGTCCCATCCCGCTATTTTACGGGTATTCCTTGATTCTAGTTTCCTCGATTTGCGTGCCCTCGGGTCGTTTTACGAAAAACGTTATTATAAATTATGAATCAACGACACAAAACGAATCAAATAAAAATTGTCTCATAAAAAACGGAGTTCAAAAACGTAAATACATAATCCTAAGGTTTCCGGTTTAGTCGTAAAGGACGCTAAATTATGCACGTAAGCCCAAATATAAATCCGTAAACTGTGAGTTCATCAACCAACACAAAAATAAGTTTCAAAATATTATACGAGAAAATAATTTACTACCTGAAAATGTTAGATTGTCACAGCTTTTCCTCCTAAAATGGATCAACGTCCTCGTGATCCACTTCATTTTGATGTCCGATTCTTATTGAAATCAAAGAGGTGCGGATATTTCTTCCACATTTCATCCTCTCGTTCCCAAGTAAATTCCGGTCCATGCTTTGAATTCCATCGGATCTTGACAATAGGTATCCGACTTTTTTTCAGTTGCTTTACCTCACGACCCATAACCTCCACGGGTTCTTCGATAAAATGCAACTTCCCATCTATTCGAACCTTACCCAACAAAATTTTCTCATCACTCAATGCTAGACATTTCTTCAGATTAGATACATGGAATGTGTTGTGAACACCATGAAGTTTTTGGGGTAACTCTAATTTATAAGCCACCGGACCTACTCTAGATAGAATCTTAAAGGGTCCAATATAGCGGGGATTCAATTTCCCTCGTTTTCCAAATCTTATAACGCCTTTCCATGGTGATACTTTCAACATTACTCGGTCGCCCACTTTAAACTCCATCGGCTTCCGCCGCACATCCGCGTAACTTTTCTGTCTACTACGGGCAGTCAACAGCCTATTCTTAATCTGAACTATCATCTCCGTAGTCTCCCGGATCTATTCCGATCCCGTGAGCTGGGTATCCCCAACTTCACTCCAACATACACGAGATCTACACTTCCTACCATACAAAGCTACAAACGGTGCAGCCTTAATACTAGAATGATAACTATTGTTATACGAAAACTCTGCTAAAGGAAAATGTTTATCTCAATTCTTACCAAAATCTATCATACAAGCTCTCAACATATCTTCCAGTGTTTGTATCGTTCTTTCACTCTGCCCACCAGTCTGGGGGTGATAAGCAATGCTCATGTCGAGATTCGTTCCCAAAGATCTTTGGAGAGATTTCCAAAATTTCGATGCGAATCTAGGATCTCGATCTGAAATGATCGATACAGGCACTCCATGCTTTCATACAACATTATCAAGATAAATACGAGTCAACTTCTCCAGTGAGAACTGCTCTTTAACCGGAATGAAGTGTGCTGATTTGGTCAGTCTGTCGACAATAACCCAAATCGAGTTATTTCCAGATGATGGTCTAGGAATCTTGGTGTATATTCCATCGTAATTCGCTCCCACTTCCATTCAGGAATCTTTGGTTGTTGAAGTAGTCCTGATGGCTTTTGATGTTTAGCTTTGACTCTAGCACAAGTCAAGCATTGAAGAACATACATAGCAATATCAGCTTTCATATTCGGCCACCAGTTCAACTTCTTCAAATCATGATACATTTTATCAGATCCTGGATGAATGGAATACTTAGATTTATGGGATTCTAACATAATCAAATATCTTAAGCCTCCAAACATAGGTATCCACATACGACCTCTTAAGCATTTCACTCCATCAGCTCTAACCTCTAAAGGATCTCCTTCTCCTCGGAACCCTTCATTAACAAAATTTTCTTTCTTACAGGCTTCTATTCGCGCATTACTAATTTGCTCAGGCAAATTATTGTGCACGGTCAAGACTAGAGAACGTACCCTGATAGGCTCTCTATCTTTCCTTCTTAATGCATCGGCAACAACATTGGCTTTTCTTGGGTGATATTTTATATCACAATCATAATCACTTAACAACTCTATCCATCTTCGTTGCCTCATGTTCAATTCCTTCTTATCGAGAATATACTGTAGGCTTTTGTGATCGGTGAATACCGTACACTTGGTGCCATACAGATAATGTCTCCACAACCTAAGAGCAAAGACTACAGCTCCTAACTCAAGATCATGAGTATTATAATTCTCCCCATTCTTCCTTAATTGCCTAGAAGCATAAGCTATCACTTTTTCTCGCTGCATCAAAACAACTCCATAGCCTCTAAGAGATGCATCACAATACACTACAAAATCTTCACTCCCGTCGGGTAACGATAAAATTGGCGCACTATTTAATTTTTGCTTCAATATCCGAAATGCTCCATCTTCATCACTTCCCCAAACGAAAGGTTTATTCTTTTGGGTAAGCTTAGTCAAGGGTTTAGCTATTAAAGAAAATTCTTTAATGAATCGCATATAATAGCCAGCCAATCCTAAGAACTGTTGCACTTCCGTTGGCGTTGTCGGTGTAGATCAATTCTTAATGGCTTCAACCTTTGCAGGATCAACATGAATTTCATCCTTGCTAATCACATGACCAAGAAATTTCACATAATCTAACCAAAAATCACATTTTGAAAACTTAGCATACAACCTTTCATCCTTTAACAAACTCAAAATAATCCTTAAATGTTCTCTATGTTCATCTTCATTCTTAGAATAGATTAGAATATCGTCAATAAACACAATCACAAATTTATCCAAGTAGGGCTTGCACACTCGATTCATTAAATATATGAAAACCGCAGGTGCGTTAGTTAGCCCAAATGGCATTACTTGAAATTCATAGTGTCCATAACGAGTTCTAAATGCAGTTATAGGAATATCTTCTTCACGGACGCGAAGTTGGTGATATCCAGACCCCAAGTCTATCTTAGAATACACACTAGATCCTTGTAGTTGATCAAACAAATCATCAATCCTTGGTAAAGGATATCGATTTTTTATCGTCAACTTATTCAGTTCCCTATAATCAATGCACATACGGAAAGACCCATCCTTCTTCTTAACGAACAAGACTGGAGCTCCCCAAGGCGACGAGCTCGGTCGAATAAAACCTTTATCAGACAACTCCTTAAGTTGCTCAGATAACTTCTTTAATTCAGAAGGGGCTAATCGGTATGGTGCACGTGCCACCGGTGTAGCACCAGGAATTAAATCGATTCAAAACTCTACTTGCCTTATCGGTGGAAGTCCGGGTAAATCTTTAGGAAATACCTCAGGAAATTCACAAATAATAGGTACATCTTCCAATCGTTTCTCCCTAGACTCATTTCCGGTCACTTGAGCTAAGAATAACTCGCAACCGTTCCTGATGTACTTTTGGACTTTAATACATGAAACGATTTTCAAACGGGATTCACCTCGATTACCATCAATTACTAACGTCCTATTCCTAAGAGGAATCTTAACCTTCTTTTCTCTACATAAAATAGTAGCATTATTCAACGACAACCAATCCATACCAATAATAATATCAAAACTACCTAATTCTATCAACATCAAATCAATCGGAAAGGAATAGTTTAAGAGATTTAGAGAGCATCCTTCTAATAGCTTATTAGTTTTCACTAATTTGCCATCAGCCAATTCCACCTCGTAACTGGTATTTATCTCAACAGGTTCAATGTCAATAAGGGCACTAAATTTAGTGGATACAAAGCTCCTATCAGCACCCGAATCAAATAAAGCAACAACATAATGATTGTTGAGTAAAAACGTACCAATAACGACATTCAGATCCTCTTTCTTCACCTCGACTGTTCCAAGTTGATAAACACCACCCTGGGGGTTTCTTCCAGGTACAATCGCTTTCAACTTAGGGAAATCCGATTTCCTATGACCTTCTTCATTACAATTGAAGCAAATGGTTCCCTTTTTACACCTTTCAACCTTGTGTCCAAGCTTTCCGCAATTTCGACACTTCCAGTAGTCGGCAGCATGCTTCTTGTTGCCACACTTAGGACATCTATCATCGTTGTGCGGTGTGTTATTAGTAAGAGCATTTGCATTCCCCTTTCTCTAGTTCTGACGACGATTGAAATTCTTCCTATTATCACCTCTATCTACACGATCACCATTTCTCTTTCTTTTCTCACGAACACGAGCTTCATCTTCCCTATCCTGAATTATCTGTCCAATGAGTTGGTAAGCCATTCGAACAGCATCATCAATGGTCAGTGGTTTAGATGATGTCACGTCCCCCCGGATATTCTTGGTCAACCCTTTAATATATTGCTCAATTCGGATCCCTTCGGGTTCCACCAATCGAGGACACATCAAGGCCAACTCATGGAATCGGTTTGTGTAACTATCAATGTCCACACCTTTCATTCTCAGATGAATCAACTCTTGTTCTAACCTAATGATCAAACTACAGGGACAGAACTCCAAAGTCATCCACTTCTTAATTTCAGCCCAAGGAGTAGCATTAGCATCATCAATACCCATGAAAGCAATTCTCCCGTTCCACCAAGTCAACGCACGACCTTTGAGAGTAGCCATAGCAAAAGTCACCTTATCTTCCTCCTTACACTTACTAATCCGAAACACCGACTCAATCTTCTCAATCCACTGGCTTAATCATACAGCACCTTCAGTTTCATTAAAAGGTAGAGGTTCACACTTCATGAACGTCACATAAGTACAACCACCAACTTCAGGTGCATTAGTTCCAAGTCCTCCTACATTTCCTCCAACATTAGCATTTACATTATTAGCATTCACATTCACATTAGTACCACCAATTCCACTACTGCCAGCTCCACTACCGCCAGCTCCACTACCGCCAACCCCACTACCGCCAGCTCCACTACCGCCAGCTCCACTACCGCCAACTTCATTTCTAGCATTTTCCATAAATTCAGTCATAGATGGGGTAACTTGCTCCGTAATAATCCTACGTACATCATCCTCAGTCACAGCTTTCTTGGGCGGCATAGTTCTATAATTTCACAATTTCAAAGTATTAAGCATCCACCCAACAAGGGATTCATATAATATGGATTGAATTCACAATCAAGATACAAATAAGGCACAATATGGAATTTAAGACAAGATACATATTTCATTGGATTTGAAACAAAAGCATTGTCTTAATTACATCCCATATTAAAGTTCTAGCACTATACATACTCAAAATTCGTGCCAGGTCTACTACTAACAAGTCGGTTCAGTCAAAGTTACAAAGGTACAAAATATACAAAGGTCATTACTAAACACAGACTAGTCTACTGAGAACCGCCAGATGGTCCATCATCCATCGTCTTTTGTATCTTTGTCGGACGATCACTAGACACATCTTCAGCTGGGCGCTTACGGATCACTCCTCTTTCAACCATGTCAGCATAAAATATACTGTTCCAACCCACATATATATTCAACTCCTTCTCAGCTTTCTCACGCATCGCACGAGCTACATTCAACTGAGTCTCCATAGAATTCACCTTTTTCTTCATTGCAGCAAACTCACCACTTTCTAACACATATAACCTCCTAAAAGCCTCATTCAACCCACGCTCTACATCAGTCAAATCCAAACTAAGCAATTCCCGCTCTTTCTCACCAACTTTAGTCTTCGACTCCAAATAAGCAACATGAGTCTGAACAACACCTAATCCAATCTCTGTCATACTACTCAGAGCACGGGAAGCATCTAAATCACGTCTCAAGGCCCAAGGTGCAAGACCATCAATATGAGTAGCCTCTCGAACACTAGACGACTCCCCTATCACACATCTACGAGTAGCAATACCACAAGTACCGTCAGGTGCATCATCATCCTCATCCTCCTCTGATTCAGAATCAGATTCAAACGATTCAGACATTTCATCTCTAGGTAGCTCAACCTCAGAATCAGACAAATAAACTGGAGGGGGTAAGGGCTCGCCCTCCAGAACATCATAAGGGTAAATAAGCTCAGCTTCCTCATCATCATCAACCTCATCGTCTATATCCTCCTCGACATCCTCATTATAAACCTCATTATCTAAATTATCTATCCCAATCTCATCATCATCATTGTCAATATCAACATTATCAATCTCATTCGCTACCATATCATCCTGAAGGGAAATCTGATCTCCTAGTCCTATCTCGGGCTCGTGATCCTCAAATGGTTCCTCCTCATCATCATCCATATCATAATCTACTAAGTCTAAATAAGGGTCATCCTCTACATTAGGTTCGGGAATAGCATGGTTCTCTACAGGAATATTAGGGTCAGCCATGACAATCTGCATTTATATATATCTCGTATTTTGATAACATACTTATTAAACAATTACATACTGAAACCACGATATATACATATATATAAATTAAATTATATATATCTTCTCAATAAGGTTTGTTGGTAACGTCGGAGATCTTTGGCATCGTTATAGTCAAAAGATTTTTCAAATATTTCTCAAATGTTCATAGTTAAAAGATTTTGAAAATTTTTGTTCAAAACCTTGGTTTTTAAAATCTTTTGTTCTCTATAACGAGAGTTCTGGTACGAAACTGTAACACTCTCAAATTTCGAATCGGTACAGCGGAAGAGTCTTTTAGAGTGTTATGGGATAGCACAATAACTCCAATCATAGACAACACATATAAATGGTTGTACAAGGTTTAACATACATTCATACGATAAAAAGTTTAAAGTGTACAACAGGTCCCAAATTATATAGGTCATTAAGTTTACAAAACATAGATCGAATGAACATTTTTATTATTATATGGGCCATCAGAGTCGATCTCCATCCGAATTACCTTCAAGCACCTGATATAAAAACATGCAAAAATCATATCAGCGAATGCCGAGTGAATTCATAGAGTTTAATAAAACCGTCATATAAAACAATCGTTGAAATCAGAACACAAGTATAATATCGGAAGTAAGTCCTGGTATTGCTAGTCAGGCAATATATAAATCAAAGCATACATCTTAAACCGTCCATGAGACCGTAGCCTCAATATTACTATTATAGGTAATATTATTATCGTTGTTATTCATATCGTTATTGGATCACATTAGATTTATTTGGATTATTATTAGCCGCATGACATTGTTACCTTACTATCACAAACAGCGGGCCGCGAACCCGACAAACAATTTTCCCATCTAAGTTAGCGTGTCGTCACAAAAATCACGCTATGTAAATCTTCTCATACATAAATTCGCTTACCAATCAATGTGGTACGACGGGGATCAACCGTCAAGGCTCGAACTGGGGTGATCGTCCCCAAATAGTACTATCATATGCATAAGCGTCTACCAAATCCCGATAGTTCACAATTCATGCTAATGGGACTTTGAGTGATATAACCTAACTACTAATAATCCTTTTTATCTCTTTTATTGGGTCATCGCATCATTCGGGTCCATATCATTAAGCATTCCATCGGGACTACTTGTGTTCTATTTTATCAAAAACTAGCATGTTATCTCCCTCGCGGGTTTACAAATCATTTTATAAAACATTTAAAAGAGTGTGAGGCTATGAACTCACGTTGATAATGAAAGGCGGATTATCGGCTACGGGCGTGCTTCGGTCATGGAAACCTATATAAATAATAATCGGTCTTAGACTTTTGTCCAATGACTTTATCAAAATAACAAATATACATATGATAATTTTATACATATGATGATGATCAAGTGGGTTTATATATTCTTATTTACTCATTTTAGTGTTTATGTATTGGTAACTTTTTACTAGTTTACTAGTTTTACCTATTTACATGTTTTAGGTCCAATAAGCCTATTATAAGTTCATTGACTTGTATTAATCCATTTTATACTTGTATTATCAGTATTTATACTTTACACTTGTGCCCAAATGGGTTAAGCCCAATAAGTAATTTTTATAAGTGTTTTACTTATTTAGTTAAATTATTAGTCCAATAATGCTAACTTAGCTCGTTAATGTCCGTATGTTATATAGTTCGGGTTTTATCGGTTTTTACTTGTATTAGGTACTTATATATCAGTATATGACTTTTAAAAAGTTTACACTAGACGTGTTTGATCGTCTAAGTTTTAATTGGCGAAAAACGTTAATTTTACGGTAATAGCCGAAAAGACGTAAAAATCATGTTTATAGTTTTTATAACTTAAAAAACTTACCATACTACCATTTTTATAAAATTTCAATTTATTTAACCTTATTCATACTTATATAAATGAAATATATAAGTTAGTGGTTTTTAATTCACATTTTATACTATATTATTTTGAGTGCTTATATAATAGTATTAAACTTTAATTTCACAAAATCTAATTTTTAGTTTCATCTTCACCATTTTTATCATATCTTGAGTTCTATAAGGAGATAGAAGCTCATTTTTTGATGGAATAAACTTCATATTATGTGCTACAAATAAGTTAGTTATAGCTACTTCTCAATCCATGTCTAAGTATCCTTAACAGTCCTTACAAAACAGACTATTCAGATTGGTATACTAATTTTGTTTTAATCATATCTCACTCATTTTGATGATTCTATTGCATGGCCAACTCTCACATGTGTATGACATCTAAAACTTACTGTAAATTTATTCCACCATGCAATTTTATCAGTTTATAACTTGGTTAATTACTGTTTTTATACAACCAACATTTTAAGCAAGATTTTAGCATTGTTACTTATAGTTTTTCATCTTTTTAATCATATCTATCAACACTTGATCCCCACACAATATTTTTATCATCATATATTCATCATATACATATACAATAAGAAATAAAATATATTTGATCTTTACAAAAATAACAAGAGAAATGGAAAGGATGATCTTCTTTACCAACCAAGATTATATCTTGTTTTTGGATGACAACAACTTGATGAACACAAAATATATCTCCAAGATCATCAACCACCAAGATTGTTTGTTGAGAAATTAGCCCTAGGACACAAGCAAATCATATTCTTTGATGTTAATATGGCCACCAATCAATCAAGGCTTCAAGGTTTCTCTATAATATTAATAGATAACATAAGATTTGTGGCTTGAATTGATCAAAAGGGGTGTTTGATGGTGAATATGGGATGGCAAAGGGAGGTGGGAGAGAGTATTTGTGAGTTGTTTTGCATGCATGTGTCAGTGCAAATGGTAAGGGTTAGTGGTTTTGAGGTTTGGTAGAAGTGTAAAGCTTACTTGTTAAGCTAAGCTTAACAAGTGTAAGCTTGTAGCTACAAGGGTGCCATATCAAGTGATATGGTGTCCCTCTTTTGCCGTCCCTTTTGTTAGTGGGGTGGGATAAACTTGTTTTGTCCCATCCCGCTAATTTACGGGTATTCCTCGATTCAAGTTTCCTTGATTTGCGTGCCCTCGAGTCGTTTTACGAAAAACATTTTTATAAATTATGAATCAACGGCACAAAACGAATCTAATAAAAATTGTCTCATCAAAAACAGAGTTCAAAAACATAAATACGTAATCCTAAGGTTTCCGGTTTAGTCGTAAAGGTCGCTAAATTATGCACGTAAGCCCAAATTTAAATCCGTAAATTGTGAGTTCATCAACCAACACAAAAATAAGTTTCAAAATATTATACGAGAAAATAATTTACTACCTGAAAATGTTAGATTGTCACAGTTAAAGGCCTTGTTAAAAGATAAGACTTCTGAGCCTAGATCGATTGTGGATTCGATGATCCAGAAACCAGCAACCTCGGGACACACTCATATTGATGTAACACCGTTTCCCAAGGCTGTTGAAATGAAAGCTGATGTTATTTCCCTAGGAATGTTTCGCGTTAGACCTTCCTGTCAAACTTGGGTAGATATCTCTATGCCTAGCAATCAACGTAAAGCAAGCGTTAGGACAAAACCGACCACTATCGCTCAACCACAAGTCATTGATTTAAAAGATGCTAATTCTAACAAGCGTGTGTCTTTTTCTATAGGAATGAACAACTACACTAAGAGCAGAAGACCACAGCCTACGAGCAATACAAGGAATGATAGGGTCCCTTTTGCCTCTAGAAATAGTCGCCCCAAGGCTAATAATGTGGAAGTAGAAGAACACCATAGGAATTTACCGTTTTTTATTCATAATCAGAAACTTAATTCTTCTGAATGTAATGACTTTAAACTTGATATTGGAATTAAAAATCTGAACTTATTTGTGCTAAATGTAATAAATGTTTCTTTACTTTTAGTCATGATGTTTGTGGTTTGACTATGAATGGTTTGAACTATGGTGGTTACACTCGACTTGACAAGCTTTCTATCAGCGAAACACATAGCACTCCTAAGGCTAAATTGTATGTTCAGAAAACTAAGCAGGTAGGGTCTACTAAAAGTCTTGCTACGCCTAGAAGTCCTATATTTACCTCTAAGTGGTTGCCCACTAGAAGATATTTTGCCTCTAATGGTCATGTTATTGATACTAGTAGATCTCATACTGACAGTGAAATGTCGGTATGTGATATGGCTTGATTATTACCTAACCATACAGGAACCTATTTCTTCGGTTGCCAAATTTTCTCTTTTCTTATCATTGGCAGGCTGTTGAAATTTATCTCTTGTGCGTGGACTTGGGCTGTTCCAAACATATGAGTGGGAATCGAAGCCTTCTCAAGAACTTTGTATGGCGTTTTATGGGAACTGTTCTTTTTGGAAATGATCATGTTGCTGTAATTCTAGGCTATGGTGATCTTCATTGGGGAAATATTATCATCACCATAGTATCTTTTGTTGATGGCTTGGGACACAATTTGTTCTCGGTTGGGCAATTCTGTGATTCAGATTTGGAGGTAGCCTTCAAAAGTCATACATGCTTTGTTAGGGATCTTGAAGGAATTGATCTGTTGAAAGGAAATCATACCACCAACCTTTACACCATTGATCTTTTTCAAATGTCTGATGCATCTCCAATTTGTCTCATGGCCCGGGCCACTTCAACAAAGTCATGGTTATGGCATCAAAGGTTATCACATCTCAATTTCGCTGCCATCACCCATTTCGCGAAAGATGATCTCGTTACAAGTCTTCCAATGTTCAAATATACAAAAGACCATCTTTGTCCTTCATGTGAGCAAGGTAAAAGTAAGAAGAAGCCTCACAAACCCAAACCTGTTGCCAACTCAACTAATAGGTTACATCTCCTACATATGGATTTATGTGGCCCAATGAGAATCAAAAGCATTAATTTAAAGCGGTATGTCCTTGTGATTATGGATGACTACTCTGGTTACACATGGGTTCATTTTCTTGCTTCGAAAGATGAAGCCCCTGAGGTAATTATTAATTTATTGAAGAAAACATCAGTGCTACTTCAAGCCCCTGTCATCATTGTAAGAACGGAAGCCCCTGTCATCATTGTAAGAACGGATAACGGCACAAAATTCACCAGTCAGAAATTGAAAGCTTATTTTGACGAAGTTGGGATTTCTCATCAAACTTCGGTTGTAAGAACTCCAGAGCAGAATGGAGTTGTGGAACGGAGGAATCGTACGTTACTTGAAGCTGCTCGGACAATGCTTCTCTCCTACAGTGCACCGTTATTCCTTTGGGCCGACGCTATAGCAACTGGATGTTATACTCAAAACCACTCCATTATTCACACCCGTTTCAACAAAACACCTTATGAGATCATTAATGGAAGAAAACCGGATATTTCGTTTTTACATGTTTTCGGTGCATTATGTTATCCGAAGAATGATCGTGAAGATATTGGTAAACTTGAACCTAAAGGTGATATTAGCTTTTTCATTGGTTATTCTTCAACTGCTTGTGCGTACAGGGTTTATAATCTAAGGACAAGAAAGGTAATGTAGACTATGAATGTTACCTTTGATTAACTCTCGGGTATGGCCTCTCAACATAGAAGTTCACATTCCGAGCTTCAAGGTCAGACTTCTGGACATGTTAGTTCAGGACTCACGCTTCAATTTGCACCGTCAGCAATATCATCGTTACAACCCTCGGAAGGTGACCTGGAAGTTTTATTTGGGCCAATTTATGATGAATATATGGAGGGTCCTTCATCATTTGGTGTTTCTCAAAATGCCCGCGCTGCACCTACTACGGTAGTTCTAGAACTACCAATTGCATCTACACCAACGGCATGCGTTTTTGCACCATCTACGTCAACCTCAACCATATTGACTCCAAACATTCCAACCACTTCTCCGACTGCCGACGCAACTCAACAACATTCTCAGCAAATTCCTAAGCATGTTCATCTTCAGAATGAAATAGTTGCTGAAAATGCAAACAATGCGATGCTCAACGAACACGAGTTTGTTAATCCATTTGCGGCTTCCACAAGTACTACTCAGTCTTCAACACCATATGTGGATCCGTCGATCTGGCATCAAGTTTCTCATACACTTCCGCATAAACAAAAATGGACTAAGAATCATCCTTTGGTTCAAGTGATTGGCAATCTCTCACGACCAGACTCAACACGAAATCAGCTATGTACCGACGGTGATATGTGTATCTATGCACTATCAGTCAACACAATGGAACCAGCAAGTGTTAAAGAAGCAATGACCGATGCATCATGGATTGAGTCTATGCTTGATGAGCTCAATCAATTCATCCGGCTTGATGTATGGGAGTTAGTACAACGCCCGGACAATATTGATCTCCTTACCCTGAAATGGTTATTCAAAAACAAGATGGATGAAGAGAAAACGGTCATTAGGAACAAGACTCGGTTAGTTGTGAGAGGTTATATACAAAAGGAGGGAATTGATTTTGTTGAATCCTTCGCCCCGGTTGCTCAGATGGAAGCTATTAGGATTTTCTTGGCATACGCTGCACACAAATCGTTCACTGTGTATCAAATGAACGTGAAGACGACTTTCTTGCATGGTCCGTTAAAAGAAGATGTGTACGTAGGTCAACCTGAAGGTTTCATCAACACCGAACATCCAAGCCATGTCTACAAGTTGAAAAAGGAAATTTATTGTTTGAAACAAGCACCGAGGGCATGGTACGATGAATTATAATCATTTCTTCTCCAAAATCACTTCCGCAAAGGACCCATTGATCCAACGTTGTTCATCAAGCACTACGGCAACGACATCTTGGTGGCTCAGGTCTATGTAGATGATATAATATTTGGCTCTACAAACCCAAAATATTCCATATTATTTTCCGACCTTATGAAAAGCCGATTTGAAATGTCCATCATAGGGGAAATGACGTTTTTTCTTGGTCTCCAAGTTCACCAATCCCCCCGTGGCATTTTCATACATCAGACCAACTATGTGCTTGAAATTCTAAAGAAATTTGGAATGGAAAACTGTGATCCTATTGGTACTCCAATGGACACTAAACACAAGCTTGATTTGGATAAGAAAGGGACATTTGTAGATGCTACAAAATACCAAAGCATGATCGGGTCCCTTATGTACTTAACCTCAAGCAGACCAGACATTGTGCATGCTACTTTTTTATGTTCTTGATACCAGGCTAAGCCAACCGAGAAGCACCTCAAGGAGGTTAAAAGGATCTTTCGTTATCTCCAGGGAACCATTCATATGGGTCTCTTGTATACGAAGGATTCTGGTTTTAATCTAACTGTTTTTTAGATACCGATCATGTAGGGTGTCATGATACATTCAAGAGCACTTCCGGTGGAGCACAATTCTTAGGCGAGAAGCTAGTGAGCTAGTCCTCTAGAAAACAAGATTGTACAACGCTATCCACCGCAGTAGTAGAATATGTGTCTCTATCTGTGTGTAGTGCTCAAGTCCTTTGGATGGGAACACAACTCACGGATTATGTCTTTCACTTTAACAAAGTTCCTATTTATTATGATTCACAATCAGCCATATGCATATCCTGCAACCCGGTCCAACACTCCAAGACCAAGCACATAGCTGTCCGATTCCATTTCATAAAGGAGCTTGTGGAAAGAGGAACGATCGAACTGTATTTTGTCAAGACGGACTACCAACTAGCCGACATCTTCACCAAAGCTCTTTCTCAAGAAAGATTTGAATTCTTGGTTCGTCGACTTGCTACGCGTAGTTTCACTCCAGATGAACTTGAACGTCTTGCACATTCGCAGTAACCTTGTATATATCTATTAGAAAATCAAAATACAAAAATCTAAAACCTATAAAATAAAATAAAAAATGAGAAAACTTTTCAAAAATACCAAAAATATTCTTCTCCGACATGTCTCTCAGCATCGATAATATGGATGCACTTATAAATGTAGCTCAATAATGACACGGGTACGTACATAAAGTTCGAATGAGAGTTCAAAACATTCCTTTTCTATTTTCTTCTCATAATGGCTTATAGTCACATGTCAGACTATAACCCGGTCCCTAAATAAAGGAAAGTCTTTGACTTATCCTCAACAACGAGAAATTCGTTTTTATCGGTCATGAGCTTATATCAAAACATTCAATGTTTTAACCTCATGAACATAATTGTTCTCGGACTTTTGAGAATAATTTTTTAAAGTCTTTCAAAACTATGTGCTCATATACTCCCTTATTTTTATTAGATTCTCTTTTCGAGGGGGAGTATAATGATTTCATAAACATGTGTTCCAACTTTTCATGACACATTATTCTCTCCATGTTTTATCACTAGTTACACAAAAATTTCAACTTCATGCAATTTTTGAGGGGGAGAATAGTGATTAAAATGTGATAAAAAATGCTTCATTCTTGGATAAGATCTTTGATATAAGTGCTTTCTCTTCCTAATATGTGCAAAACCCTTCTTTTTATGATGCACATATGTAGGGGGAGCGTTTTTGGTGATATAGAAAGTTTCATTGGTTATGATACCTATACCTATAACACAATTACTCACGACGATATTGGTGTCAAAAGGTGGTTAGGTAATCGTCCTATGATCCTACCAGAACCAAATGGATCTTCCCATGGACAATCCATTAGAACTTAGAAGTCCTTAGAAATGATGGAGTAGTTGAGTGTACGGGAATAATGCCGACTAATGACTTAAGCTAGCACTGGAACAATAACAACAAGGTGCTAGTTATGACGTCTTAGTAGGCATTGAAGAGGTTGAAGAATGAAAAAGAAATGTTAGGATAAAGGGTGTAAAGAAACAGTCCTCCATACAACTTAGGCAGAAACTGGGTCAATACATCTACTATCAGAATCACATTGATGATTTCTGGTATTCAAGACAAAGCATCATGGACCCAGTGATGCAAAGCACCACCCTTCCCAGCCTACTCAAGCTCCTCTCAAAAGAAGTTTGTTTTATTGTCACGGAGTTCAACTCATTTCTATCGACTTTCTCACTCCGAGATGGTAGATATTAAATAGGTGGCAGTCTGCTCCAGCCTCCGATCACCAAATAAACGTGCACTTATAGAGTCTAGATCCAACGAGATTCATCAAAAAATCTGATTAGGACACTTATTTCATATATCAATTGTTGTTCATCATTAGAACACAAGCGATAATTTATAGAGTCCTCGCTTTATCCTTGTGGTATTGCTACAACATTTAGAGTGATACTCTCTAGTATTCACAGTGATGAATGGAAATCCTTCCAGTGTTAACATCAAACAACACTATGGTAGGTCATATGTATGATTCACTTTGAGTTGAACATATGCTAACTGGAAAGCAACAGTGGTTTGATTCTTAATTGATTCAAACTCGTTCCAGGTCTCGACGTAATATCTTTATGATCTTTCCAGAACATTCAGAGTAATACTTTTCAGTATTTACAGTGACGAATGGAAATCCTTTGAGTGTCATCATCAAACAGCACTGCGGTAGGTAACTTGTGCGATTCTATATGAATCAAACTTGTGTCAACTGGAAAGCAACGATGGTTTGATTCTTAATTGATTCAAACTTGTTCCAGGAAATTGAACTGATGACATAATTAGCAGAATGGAACTGCATGATTCACTCCTTACTATGAATTATCTTTCGATATATTCAAGTATTGAGAACGGCTACCACAGCCGGAAACCCTGTCAAGGAAGTTCTTTGAACTTACCTAATCACATGTACAATATTCTCACTGTATAATGGGAAACCAGAGGAATGCAAACGACGGCGTAACTACAAGAGTCGTAATTCAAGACCACATGCTCATGTAAATGAAGAAAGCTCGAGAACCTCTAAAGACAAAGACTTCCCCTACTATGATGATCAAGGATATTCTTCACAAGCTTTTAAGTTAACACAAATCATGGGTATGTTGGGAAAGACACAAGAACGAAAGCTGGGAAAGTTTCAAGATCAAGTCAAGGTAAATATCAAAGATCCAAGATCACAAGTCATGAAAGTAACTATGAAGAAACTCTCAAGCCATCGAGCTTCAAATTCTGCAACAACAAAGAAGTGAAGTGACATATTACATGACCACCCCTTGGGGGAGATTTTTAGAAGTAATTAAAGTGATGGTCATATAATATATCATTGCGAAGCTCGTGAAATTTTTTTTTAATGATGTCGAGAGTTTTTAGTTATTATTGTTTATGTAACGGGATTTAGTCCCGAACACACAGATGAGGAAGGTGATAGGTGTGACGCGGGTGACCCGTGTTCGATCCCCGGCAGCGGCGCCATTTTAAGGTAAAGATTTTACTAGGTAGAAAAGTTCGTTTCTTGGAATCTTCTCGAATTGATCACGGTTCAAAGTGCGACTCAGTTGTTCTTGGTAAATCAAATGAAAGGGTGTCGTTGTCTACACTAATTAAAAATAAAGACTTGAAACAAATAAAAATAAAGTAAAGACGGTAAAAAGAAATACTGAAAGATAAAAACTTGGTGAAAAGTAAATGACGAGAAATTATAAGGGAAATAAAGTAAATGAGGCAAACTAAAACTTAAACTAAAAGGGAAGGCAAGTAAAAGTGCAAATAAAGAAAAAGGCGGGAAAAGTAAATCTTAAAACTAAAAACTGGAAAACATAGGGGTGAGCAGGTTCGTTGGTGTGACATTGTGTGGTTTCCTGCTCATATTCCTCGTCATGCAATACATGTATGGCTTATTATTAAACGGAAATTAAAAACCCAAGATGTCTTACGACGATGGGATTTGGGTTCTACTACTTATCCATTGGTGTGCCAGTTTTGTTCTCTTCAACCGGATTCGCATGAACATCTCTTTTTTGAGTGTTCATTTACGTCAAGAGTTTGGATGCATATGGTCTCCCTCACTTGCATTCAGAATATGACGTCTTCTCTTGACGATATTGTTGAGTTACTTATTGACCTGGGTGATTCAAAATCCTTGCGGACAGTTATTGGGAAGTTGGTTTTTGATGCGTCGTGTTATTTTGTGTGGCAAGAGCGTAATGTTAGGCTCTTTAAGAAGAATTCGCGAACTGTTGAGCAGCTTATTGAACTTATTACGTCCAATGTTCGCATGAAGCTGATGTCTTGTTCTTTTAAGAAGTCTACGCATGACATGATGTTAACTCATCTTTGGAAGCTCCCTCTTTCGTGTTTCAAAGTTTAAATGCTGCTGGTTTTCTGCTTATGGTTCCTTCGAGGGGTAGTAGTCTATTTGTGTAGTTTATGCTGGTTTTTCCCTATTGGGGATATTGTTAGGGTGTTCATTTGTAATATCGTTGGGGGTGTGTCCCATTACGATTTCTAGAGGTTCAGGCTTCGGGCTTGAGGTTAATGTGGTACTTCAGCCACATTCCATTGTACTCAACTGATTTTTTGGTGTAATATATTTAACCGGGGACCTGGTCCCTTTTACCCAAAAAAAAATAAAATTGGAAAACACTCATTCGGAATAAAACAGTTCATCCGGAATATGTCACTTATCCGGAATAAACTAGTTGATTCGGAATAAGGCTTTGATCCGGAATAAAAAAAGGGAAAAGAGTGATTGGAATAAAAAGAAGGAGCTTGATCCGGAATGAAAAGAAAATATTGTTGATTCGGAATACGGACCTTGATCCGGAATATTATTCCGGATGAAAGACTTGATCCAGAATAACCAAATATTCCGCATGAAGAGACTGATCCGGAATAACAGATATTCCGAATAAAGAGACTGATCCGGAATATTGAAGTATTCCGAATGGAAGACTTGATCCGGAATATTATTCCGAACGAAAGATTTGATACGGAATATTAAATATTCTGAATGAAAGACCTGATCCGGAATAAATGAAACTAAGCGTGGTTCGGAATAAAGACTGATCCGAAATCTGGGCAAGAAAAAGATACGATGAACACGGGAATGAATACAAGGTACGAATCTAGATCAAAACTAACCAAATCAACCAAAAGATTAAACAAAACTAATCAATAAACATGAACAACTAATCAATACCAATCAAACCAAATCAATAACACTAACAATCATGACCAAATCAATCAAAACCCATTTGATTGAAAACCATAACACTCAATAACATGAACACAAAGATTAAATACAAACAAGAAAGGTAGATGAGAGATTAAACAAGAAAATTAAAGATTCAATAAAACTTACTTGGAATTAAAAGGAATTAAAAGGTGTGATACAAGGAAAATTAAAGTGCAAGAATTTAAATTGTGCAAGGTATGAAAATGGTGGAAGAGGTGGGTTGTCAATCCACCCAACAACAACAAATAAAAGAAAATGAATCTATTTATAGTGGATTAGGGAGGTGCTTAGTGGAAGCTTCCTCCCTCTTTCTTCTTTCTCTAATTGCGTCATTAAGTCCTTAATCTTCTTAAACTTTTGACTTTAATGACTTTGTCTCGGGATTTCTTCAAACTCGCCTTGTAATTCTTGAGTTCTTCGGTTTTAGTAAACTTCCATCTTTTGACTTTTTCTTCGATAAATCTTCAGAATTGGTCTTGGACTTCCGTTCTTTTTGCACTCTTGATTTCTTGACTTCGTCTTTCGTCTTTTTCTTCGATAAAAGCCCGTGAATGCCCGTGTTTTCTCCACTTTTCACCTTTTCGTCCTAAATCACAACAAAAACACAAACCACGCATAATTCCGACATTTACGACATAAAATACACGTTTTGGCTTGGTTATTATTGTAATTAAGTGGTAAAAAGATGGGTGTTTTCACACCTATCAGAAGGCCTCCTAAAAATTTCTTACTTAGTATAAAAGGCCTCCTATGCCTCGTTTGTGTGTGTGCTTTTACATTTTTATAGTTTTAAAGAGAAAAAGGTGTGTTTGTTTCTCTCACTAGGAAATCACCAACACTTTGTATTTCTTTTCTTCATCTTTATCTAATCTTTCTTTTTGGTTTAATCTTCATCATGTTATTCGTGTTTGGTTAGTCGTGTGATTAAGTTCTACACCTTTCCTTTCCATCCATCTTTGGGGTAAACACATGTTTTGCAAACAAGGAACTTGAGAAAGCGGATGGTTTTCCCAAGATAGAGGATCTATTCACTTTCGAGGCATTGGGTTGTCTAACAACAGGTTTCTTAACACTAGCTTCCACAACTTTCCTACCCATCTTAGCAACGAGTTTCTTCAACTTTGCTATTGCTATGTCTTTTTCTTATAACTGAGCTTTCAATTCTTTAATTTCCAAACTCTTTTCATTCATTTCTCGACACAATTGGGAAAGTTTTTCTTGCAATTTATTATCATGTGTAAAACTTCCTATGTCTTTTTGCAAAGCAAGTTCAAGAGAATGACAATGTTTTTTAGGAAATCAATTTTATGTTGAAGAAAATCAAAAGCCTTTTTATCAACATTTTCTTTATGTTTCGAAAGCTCAAGTTTAAGATGCTCACACTCTTTGATCTTATCAAGATATTTGCATGCAACATCAGAATATTCATTGATATCAACAGAAGATTGAAGAGTGATAACTGGCTTTTGGCCGGGTAAAAAGATTCATTGATGTGTGTCTAATCGAATTGATCTGGTTTAATTGTGCGACTCAGTTGTTGTTGGTGAATCAAATAAAAGAGTGCCGTTGTCTACACTAATTAAAAATGACTTGGAGAGATAAAATTAAAGACGGTAAAAGAATCAACAATGGAAGATAAAAACTTGGTGAAAAGTAAATGACGAGAAATTAAAATGGAAATAAAGTAAATGACGCAAACTAAAACTTAAACTAAAAGGAAGGCAAGTAAAAATGCAAATAAGGAAAAAGGCGGGAAAAGTAAAGTTTAAAACTAAAAACTGGAAAACATTCATTCGGAATAAGACAGTTCATCCGGAATATGTCACTTATCCGGAATAAACTATTTGATTCGGAATAAAGTGTTTGATCCGGAATAAAAAGAGAAAAGAAGTTGATCCGGAATAAAAAGAGAAAAATGGTTCATTCGGAATACGGCCCTTGATCCGGAATAATCAATATTCCGGATGAAAGACTTGATCCGGAATAATCAATTATTCCGAATGAAGTGGCTGATCCGGAATAACAGAAATTCCGAATGAAGTGATTGATCTGGAATAATAGATATTCCGAATAAACAACTTTGATCCGGAATATTTGAGATATTCCGAATAAAAAACTTTGATCCAGAATAAATGATATTACGAATAAAGGGACTTTGATCCGGAATGATTAGCTCTATCCGGAATAATGGATCTTCCGGATGAACAGCATTGATTCGAAATGATTAGCTTGATCCGGAATCTGGGAAAACATGAACACGAAGAACAGTGAAATAGGAATAGAACACGAATTTAACCAAAACTAATCAAGATAAACCAAAAGATTAAATCAAACTAACCACAACTGATCAACTAACAATAATCAATCAAAACAAATCAACAAAACCAACAATCATAACCAAAATAATCAAAACCCACTTGATCAAAACCATAAAAACTCAATAACATGAACAATGAAGATGAAGAACAAATCAAACAAGAAAGGTAGAAGGAGATTAACAATAAAGTAAAGATTAACAACAATTAAAAGTAAACTTACTTGGAAATTAAATGAATTAAAAGTGCAATCCATGAAATTAAGGTGCAAGAATAAAAATGGTGGAAGAATGGGTTGTCAAGCCACCAACCAACTACAAAATGAAGGGAAATCTAATATATATAGGGAGATTAGGGAGGAGCTTAGGAAACTTCCTACCTCTTTCTTCTTTTCCTTAATTGCACACTTAAGTCCTTGTCTTCTTAATCTTTTGTTAATCTTGGACTTTAATGACTTTGTCTCGGGATTTCTTTGAACTCGTCTTGTAACTCTTCAATAAATTAGACTTGAGTTCTTCGGCTTTTAGTAAACTTACGTCTTTTTACTTTTTCTTCGATAAATCTTCAGAGTTGGTCTTGGACTTCCGTTCTTTTCGCACTCTTGATCTTTCGACTTTGTCTTTCATCTTTTTCTTCGATAAAAGCCCGTGAATGCCCGTGTTTTCTCCACTTTTCACCTTTTCGTCCTAAATCACAACGAAAACACAAACCACGCATAATTCCGACATAAATGACATAAAATACACGTTTTGGCTCGGTTATTATTGTAATTAAGTGGTAAAAAGGATGGGTGTTTACACACCTATCAAATCCCCTACACATAACCATTGCAATGTCCTCATGAAATGCATTAGTTACAAAGCACGTTTACATTTTTCATCATAATCAATCCACGTTGGCCTTTATTAAAGAGATAGAAAATTATAAACATTCAAAGTAAAGAAATAAAAAACATACCTTCGGGTTTTGGAAATGTTATGAATGATCATCATCCTCAAGTTTTCACTTTCTCCAAACCAAGTTTAAAATCGAGATCATTGTTATTATAAGTTAGCAAACTAACACGAACTCATGTGGGCCAATTATTCACTTAGACTCCCTTATTCCTAGGTGTATCTCTTATATTTTATTGTTGTCTTGAATGATCACGAGGATACATTGTTGACTTATTTCGATAGTTATTAAGTCTGAAAATAAAGTGAACGATTTAATCAATAGTTAGCTAAAGGACAAAATCTTTTAAAACTGCTTCTCGGGACCTCATAAAGTTCATATCTTGGTATAACTCGTTTCGCGATTTGAGACCTTTCCCGGACCGATATTTGGCAGCGACTTCATACTTCAAACCTTGAGAGATGTTCATGAAATTATGGTCTTCTCTTCATATAGGAATTTTTCACTTGAAGTTTTGAGAGATTCTTCATATTTGGACCACGACTTCTTCATTTTTCTCTAATATTTATTTTGGACTTTGATATACAACGATCCGCCTCCTTTTTGGACTTGGATATATTTAGCCTCATACCTTGCTAATACAGGTTTTTAGCCAAGTATAAAAAAATTTCGTTCCAAGTCTCTTCGAATTGATTACCGTTAATTAGTGCGACTCAGTTGTACTTGGTGAAAAAGAAATGATGGGTTTGGTTATCTAAAACTAATTAAAAGAAAATTCGTCGTTGAGTAAATAAATAAAAATAAAGCGAGGAAAGATTAAACTAAAATTAAAGACTTTCAAAAATAAATGACGAGAAATTAAACTAATTAAACGTAAATATGAAAACTTAAAAACTTAATTAAAATGAAAACTTTGAAAATTTAAATACTGGAAAATTAAACTAAGATGAACGAGTAAATATAAGCTAAGAAAATTAGGCGGGAAAAATAAATTCAAATATCAAAATTTTAAATAAAACTAATTAATTTCGCAATTAATTCAAAAACTGAATTAAATTCGCAACTTGAAAGTAACACAAATCCGCAATTGTTAAAATTACATAATTCCGCAATTAGAAGTATGATTTCGCAATTTACTTGTGCAAGATTTCGCAATACGAGAATTCAATGATTGCGCAATACCTAAAAGGGAACAAATCCGCAATACTCCATAAAAATGCATAAATCCGCAATCATGGGAAAGGGACAAGATTTCGCAATAACAAGTATGATTTCGCAATGCTAGGAAACAAAGAATTCGCAATTGCAAGAGAAGATCGATTTTGCAATCAAAAGAAAGATCAAATTCGCAATAGCAGAAAGTACAATCTCGCAATTTAAGAGGGATTCAATTTCGCAATGGACAAAATGGAAGATTTCGCAACTTTTAAGGGAAGAATTCGCAATCATAAAGATGAACAAATTCGCAATCAGAAAGATGATTCAATTTCGCAACTTTGGAAAAGTTCAAATTCGCAATACCAAATAAAGATCAAATTCGCAACTTTATGAAAAAGTTCAATTTCGCAACTTTATGAAAAGTTGCAAAATCGAATCAGACGTTCCTAAAAAATAGGATCTCGGACAAAGACGATTTTTAGCAACTTTTTAACAAATTTTCAAGGACAATAAGCCAAGAAAAACTCCAATAAGCTACCAATAAGCTAGGGAGAAGATCAAAACTTATAAAAACATCAACTTTAATCTACGAAAAATTAAAAAGACATGAACTTTATGTAAAAACTTGATAAAAAGATGATCAAAACAAGATTGAGATTAACAAGAAAGATTAATAAGATGAAGATTAAGACAAGATGAAGATTAATAAGATTAAGACTATATTAATAAGATGAAAATAAGAAAGATAAAAGATTAAGTTTTCTAGTGAGAGAAAGTTAAGCTTTCTCTCTCTAGAATTCAAAAACTACAAAATGAAAGAAAAATAAAGACTAGCTAAATTTTGTGATGGAAAGAGCTTTATATAGTAGTTTGATGTGGGCTTGCTATGTTGTGGGCTTGTAAGTGGGCTTTCTTCTTTCTTCTTAGTCTTCTCGTCACTTAAGTAAATAAACGTTTCCGACTTTGAATTTAAGATTTGTCGGTGAATATTTCCAACTCGTCTTTTAATCTCTCGTTAAATAGACTTGAGTTCTTCGACATAGATAAATCTTCCGTCTTTGGCCCCTTTCTTCGATAAATCTTCAAATAGGTCCATTGACTTCCAATCTTTTGCAATCTTGATCTTTTGACTTCGTCTTTTTCTCGTTTTCTTCGATAAAAGCCCGTGATAGCCCATGTTTTCTTCCTTTTTCATCTTTTGGTCCTAAAACACAATAAAAACACAAACCACGCATAATTCTGACTTTTACGACATAAAATACACGTTTTGGTCTTGTTATTATTGGAAATAAGTGGTAAAAGGATAAGTGTTTTCACACTTATTAAATCCCCTACACTTGACCATTGCAATGCCCTCATGTAATGCATTAATTTTAAAGCACGGTTTACATTTTCCATCATAAATAATCCACCTTGGCCCTTTATTAAATACTAAAAATTTAAAGAAAATAAAAAGATAGAAACAAATCAAAGACTTACATTGGGTTTTGGCTGCCTTGAACGTTTATCATCCTCAAGTTTCACGTTCCCCATACCAAGCTTAAAAACGAGATCATTGTTATTATAAGTTAGCAAACTAACACGAATTCATGTGGGACAATTATTTACTTAGACTCCCTTATTCCTAGGTGTATCCCTTATATTTTATTTTTGACTTGAATGATCACGAGGATGCATTTTTTGACTTATTTCGATAGTTATTTAGGCCGAAAATAAAGTGGACGATTTAATCAATAGTTAGCTAAAGGACAAAATCTTTTAAAATTGTTTCTCGGGACCTCATAAAGTTCATATCGTGGCATAACTCGCTTCGCGATTTGAGACCTTTCTCGGATCGATATTTGGCAGCGACTTCATACTTCGAATCTTGAGAGACGTTCTTGAAATTATGGTCTTCTCTTCATAATAGGAATTTCTTCACTTGAAGTTTTTGAGAGATTCTTCATATTTGGACCACGACGTCTTCATTTTTCTCCAATCTTTATTTAGGACTTTGATATACAACGATCCGCCTCCTTTTAGGACTTGGATCTATTTATCCTCATACCTTGCTAGGGACTTTTCGGATAGACTTCTCCATGATCTTTTGGGGAGTTTTTGCTTTTCGTCGTGTGTCTCGATCCTTCATATTGATTTTTGATAAATGATTCTTCACATCACTTTTGGATCTTTAGCAACCAAATGTAGCCCTCATGCCTTGTTAGGGCCTTTTCGGACTCGCCAATCTTCGCATCCCGCTTCAATAAGTTATGCCTTGGCTATGAACTCTAATTAATACCGAGCAAATTTTAAACGATCTTGGGCTAGAAGCTAAGTAACCTTTCAAATCGTACAACCTTATTTATTGCAGATAAATTTCTTAACAAGCGATGGGAGAATAGGCTCATAATTAACTCACATAAATTCATGAAAGAATACCAAACTTATAATTGACTCT
This sequence comes from Glebionis coronaria, assembly GCA_025667525.1. Classification (NCBI taxonomy): domain Eukaryota; kingdom Viridiplantae; phylum Streptophyta; class Magnoliopsida; order Asterales; family Asteraceae; genus Glebionis; species Glebionis coronaria. The sequence goes on from CM046882.1 coordinate 181,081,809, forward strand.
ATCATCTCTCGTTCTCCACAATTTAAAATCTCAAGGAATGAGACTCGTGGATTCTTAGCCTATTAAATCAATGTTTTGGGTTTTCGAGTCATCTATAGGATCTTGCAAATTCTTAGACTTTTTCAAGTTTAGAAATCGCATTTTAAAGTTCCCTTGATAAACAACTCTCTAGGATCAATTATAGGAACTTGCGAAGAGTTCTTGTTCTTAACCCGTGAGAGTTAAGACTTTCGTGTTTTATAGCTCCCTATATAAAAGCCTAGCAAAACTTGACTTAAACACGTTAAGGATACTAGCTAGAGTAAACTTAGATAAGTAAACTCGGGTTGAGTCAATACATTCATGACTTTGAAAAATTTAAAACCACTTTTTTGAAAATTTTATTCTAGCAAGGAAAGAAAATAACCATAACAAAGGGAAATACAACTATACAACTAGGCCAAAATAGATTAAAAATTTTGAAAAATGTCGAAAAATCAAATTTTCCGGTTAAAATGAGGGCAAATTCATGGAAAAGACCACTTACTTCGATAGAAGTCCCCCCTACACTTGAGATAAACATTGTCCTCAATGTTTGAGCATGTGGGAGTAAACTCCCCTACACTTATGACATTGCGCACTTTGTTTAAATCTTGCTAAGGAAAGGACAACTATAGTGATTTCAGTGTGAACATATAAGATATGAAATATTGAATCACGAGAGTTTAGGATAGAACCGGGAAGATGGGAACACGGGATCACGGTTCGTCAAATATCATCAAGAGTAGATCTTTGAAGCATTAATCCCTGCACAGCACAAGAAACAAGACATCAAACACATACGGGGCTCCCCTACACTTATTATGAAAGCAGTAAAGGATAGATCACGAGTTGCCTCCCGAGAAGCGCTTGTTTTTGTTCACCGAGTCACGAGCCTAACTCGACCCAAATTTAATTCATGGGAAACATGGTGAGGGATGGAATCATCTCATGAGAGATGTCCTCACCAAAGTACAGCTTCAAACGCTGGTCATTCACCTTGAAATTGGGCCCATTTGGCTGAGAAAGCTCAATGGTCCCATATGGAAAGACTTTGGCGACGGTGAATGGACCAGACCAGCGGCCCTTCAACTTGCCAAAGAAGATCTTCAACCGAGAGTTAAAAAGTAACACTTGATCACCAACGTGGAACTCTCGCTTCTTAATCCTTGCGTCATGAATGATCTTGGTCTTCTCCTTGTAGATCAGTGAGTTCTCGTAAGCTTCAATCCTCAGTTCGTTGAGTTGAATCTTGCGATGATCAACGGCTTTGTTGATGTCGAAGTTAGCCCAATTCAAGGCCTAGTATGCCTTATGTTCCAGCTCGATAGGGAGGTGGCATGCTTTCCCGTACACAATACGATAAGGTGTAAAACCAATCGGTGTCTTATAGGCGGTACGGAAAGCCCACATAGCATCATCCAGTTTATCGGCCCACGAGGCACGATGCTCTCCCACAGTACGTTCCAAAATTCTCTTCAATCCACGGTTGGATATCTCAGCTTGACCGTTGGTTTGAGGATGGTAAGCGGTGGAAAGACGGTGATTTACACCATACTTAGTCATGACTTTTGCAAATTGATCGTTGCAAAAATGAGTCCCGCGGTCACTGATTATAGCACGAGGAACGCCGAATCGAGCGAAAAGCTGCTTTAAAAAGTTCACAACCACCCTCGCATCGTTCGTTGGGAGAGCCTTTGCTTCTACCCATATAGAAACGTAGTCAACGGCTACGAGGATGTACTTGTTCCCTTTGGATGATGGAAATGGCCCCATAAAGTCGATGCCCCATACGTCAAAGATTTCACATTCTTGTATGAAATTTTGAGGCATCTCATCTTTATGTGTGATCTTGCCTTGTCTTTGGCAAGCATCACAATGCTCAACCATTTCGTGAGCGTCATGATAAATGGTGGGCCAATAGAATCCAGAGTCAAACACTTTCTTAGCGGTGTAGTTGGGACCAAAGTGACCACCGGTGGGTCCTTTATGGCAAGCATCAAGGATTTGCAAAGCTGCCGGTCCATCAACACATCGACGAAGGATCAGATCAGCACATTGTTTGAATAGATAAGGGTCATCCCAAGAGTAAGTCTTAACATCATTCAAGAACTTCTTCTTTTGTTGGGATGTTAACCCTTTGATGAGAATACCACCCGCTAAGTAGTTTGCAATGTCGGCAAACCACGGGGTGTCATCAAGATTGAGATTTATAGACATTAAGGTCTCAAGGGGGAAAGAGTCATTGATCTCTTTGTTCGGATGATCCCCTTGATATGGATCCTCAAGTCTGCTCAGATGATCCGCTGCTAGGTTTTCGGCACCCTTCTTGTCACGAATTTCAATGTTGAATTCTTGAAGGAGTAAAACCCAGCGAAGAAGTCTTGGCTTAGAGTCGTGCTTAGTCATCAAGTACTTCAACGCGGAATGGTCCGTGTATACGATGGTGGTGGATAAAACAAGATAGGGGAGAAATTTTTCAAAAGCATAGACAACAGCTAAAAGCTCTTTTTTGGTTGTCGTATAATGCAATTGAGCCCCCGTCATTGTTTTTCTAGCATAGTGGATTGGTTGGAAGTGTTTATTCACTCTTTGGCCCAGAACCGCTCCAATAGCAAAGTCGCTAGCATCACACATCAACTCAAAAGGCAGCTCCCAATTAGGGGTAACCAAGACCGGTGCCTTAGTTAGCTTATCCTTAAGAAGATTGAAGGCTTCGATACACTCTTTAGAAAAGATAAAAGGAGTATCTTTTTCCAAGAGGTGGGTCATCGGGCGAGCAATTTTAGAGAAATCCTGAATGAATCGACGATAGAAGCCCGCATGACCCAGAAAACTTCTCACACCCTTCACGGTTGAAGGTGGAGGTAATTTGGCTATGACATCAACTTTAGCACGGTCGACTTCAAGACCGGCTTTAGAGATTTTCTGTCCTAGCACAATGCCTTCTTTTACCATAAAATGGCATTTTTCCCAATTCAGAACAAGGCGAGTGTCTTCGCACCGTTTAAGCATACGTTCCAAATTGGCAAGGCAAGAAGAGAAGGAATCCCCAAAGACGTAGAAATCATCCATGAAGACTTCCATGGTTTGCTCAACCATGTCATGGAAGATAGCCAACGTGCACCTTTGGAAAGTCCCGGGAGCATTGCATAAGCCAAAAGGCATTCTTTTGTAAGCAAATGTGCCATAGGGACAAGTGAATGTTGTCTTCTCTTGATCTTGGGGATCGACGGGTATTTGGAAATAACCCGAGAAACCATCAAGAAAGCAGTAATATTCATTACCCGCTAAACGTTCAAGCATTTGGTCCATAAAAGGTAGAGGTAAATAATCCTTTCTCATGGCATCATTGAGTTTGCCGTAGTCTATACAAACTCTCCACCCAGTAACGAGACGTGTAGGAATTAACTCGTTGTTGGCATTGAGCACAACGGTGATTCCACCTTTCTTAGGCACACAATGGACTGGACTAACCTATGGTGAATCTGAAATAGGGTAAATCATACCCGCATGAAGAAGTTTGATAACCTCTTTTTTGATGACTTCATGGATTTTAGGATTCACCCTTCGTTGGCTTTGAATTGTGGGCTTAAAGTCGTCCTCCATGAGAATTTTATGTGTGCAAAAGTGAGGATCAATTCCGCGAATGTCGGAGATTTTCCAAGCGATAGCTCTTTTATGCTTCTTCAACACGGCGATAAGTCGGGATTTTTCTTCTTCTTTCAGGTCCTTTGCGATGATGAACGGTAACTTCTCGTTGTCGTCAAGGAAAACGTAATCAAGATGAGGAGGTAGGTCCTTAAGCTCAAGAGTAGGAGGGTCCTCAATAGATGGTGTAACTAACGATGGATCATCATTAGTCACCTCTTTGGGAGAAGGATGAGAAAACTGGTCTTCATTGAGAAGTCTCTCAATAGTACGAATGTCTTCATCCCAATCAGTTGGAGAATCATCATACTTAATATCGAGAGGACCCAAGCTAGCTTCGAAATCATCCAAGTCACTTTCTCCAAAAGGAGTCAATGCCGGAGCAATTGAGGCAACGGTCTCAACATTGGGTAGAGAAGAGAGAGTACTTTTGCAAGAATCATGAAAATGTTCTTCACAAGACTCATCGAGAACATTAATAGCATTAACAATCTCATATGAATAAGGTTGCTTAGAAATCTTACCCATGTTGAAGACAATTTTATCGTCACCAACTCTCATGATTATTTCGCCAGCGGCTACATTAATGAGAGTGCGACCGGTCCTCAGAAATAGACGTCCAACGATTAATGGAACACGAGGATCCATCTCGTAGTCAACGACAACAAAATCCGCCGGGAAGGTGAATTTGTCAACGCCAACAAAGACATCTTCGGCTATCCCCACTGGATAAGCAACCGTACGGTTAGCTAAATCCAAAGTCATTTTGGTGGGGACTAGCTCGGGGAGAGATAATTGCTTCCAAACACTTAAAGGCATTAAGTTTATACTGGCACCTAGATCGGCTAGGGCCATGCAATTCTCTACTTCCGGGAACTTGCAAGGAATCAAGAAGCGACTCGGATCACCAAGTTTGGTGGGCAATTTCTTTAAGAGCACTGCGGAGCAGTTTTCATTAAGTTGGGTCTGAGCAATGTCAAGAAGCTTCTCCTTATCACTTAGAAGATCTTTAAACATCTTAGCGTATTTGGGCATGTGAGCGAGAGCCTCGACAAAGGAGATGTTAAAATTCAATTGTTTAAACATTTTGAGAAAGTTTGAAACCTGAATATCATCCTTGCTCTTTTGCTTCTCTTTCCTCAACCTTGAAGGATAAGGTATATTGGATGAAGAAGAAGGCTTTAGGGGAGTAGGATCACTCACAACCAAGGGTGGTGGGGAAATGGGGATAGAAGGTGAAGGAGGTGAGGAAAGTTGCTCTTTTTCCTTGTTCACAATCACGGGTGGAGGTGTAGGAAGCTCGGGTTCCGTATAACCTTTTCCACTACGAGTGGTGATTGCTTTCATCTCCCCTCTTGGATTCGCAACGGTGTTACTCGGAAGAGTACCCGAAGAAGAGGGTTGATTACCTTGGATGAGCGAACCGATCATATCACGTATGTTAAGTGCCTGAGTGCTGAAAGAGTCTCTGATGTCTGCGCGAATTTCATTGCTTTGTTTTGCCATGTCATTCCTTAGCTCGGCTCGAATATCGCTCCCTTGTTTCGCCATGTCATTCTTCAAGTTGACAAATTGACTCTGAAGATTCGTCACCATCTCCCGATTAGTCTTCATGAACGTCTCGACGTCTTGATTCAATGCCATCGGTTGATTGAGATGTGGAGCTTGGTAAGCTTGAGAATTTCCTTGAGTTGGGTATGGGTTTCTTTGGGATTGATATTGATTGTTAGCACGAGGTTGGGATTGGTTGTTTCGGTTATAGCTTTGTTGTTGGTTTTGGTTTGGAGGAGGGAAACCGGGTGGAGCAAGATAATTTTTGAACGATAACTTAGCAAGCTACGGTCTCCTTGAGGACGAGCTTGATAGCCTCCCGTGGGATAAGTACCGTATGTTGCGTTAACGTTTTCAGAAAAATTGCCTTGAGTAGAAGGACAATCATTGTAAGAATGAGGACCACCACATGTGTCACAAGAAATAGCAACGGCTTTAACTTGTTGAAAGTGGTTCGTGGCCATGGACATGAAATCCTTGTGCATATTCGCGATTTGTCGGGAAAGTTCGGTTATCTCGGGATTGGAAGTAGTAGAAGAAACATTGACTCTCTGATTAGATCTTGAGGATGCGGATGAATCCTAATTCTTGTGATGAGTAGTCATGTTTTCAATCAACTCTCTACACTCCTTCGGTCTCCTTTTCATAAAAGTACCACCGACGGCGGCGTTGATCGTGTCACGATCACGAAAAGTGAGACCATTGTAGAAAGTATCAATGAGAGTGACGGTGAGCATGTTGTGATTAGTACAGCGGTCGATCAAATCATTGTATCGTTCCCAAGCATCAAAAAGCGATTCATCATTGTCTTGCATGAATCCACTAATTTGGTTACGAAGGCTCGTGACCATGGATGGTGGGAAGTAGCGCGACAAAAAGCGTTGAGTCATGTCGTCCCAAGTATGAATAGAGTTCTTTGGGAGACGGTCAAACCATTTTTCGGCATGGTGAGAAAGCGAGTGGGGAAAGAGTTGGAGGCGAAGGTCATCCATAGAAATACCGGGGGACTTCATGCTTTGGGTGATGGTAATGAATTTGTCGAGGTGTTTGTTGACATCATCATCCGGAATTCCGCGAAATGGGTTAGTTTGCACTTGTTGGATCATGTGATGCTTCAACGAAAACTCCTGAGCCGTGACATGCATCGGCGCAATCGGGCCTCCACGTCTGTTCATCGTAGGTTGGCATAGCTCCTGCATGGTTCGTAGGTCGGGTAAGGGTGGATTATTCATGTTGGGGTGGGGTGGATTATTATTGTTGGGGAGGGGTGGATTATTATTGTTGTTGTTGTGTACACCGGCCATGTCTAAATCTTCGAGAGTCTCGGGCTCTGAATAAGACGTTGATCGAGTACGCATACACTAAAAATAAAATGCAAGAGAAAATATTTTTGGTTTTTATAGGTTTTTTAATGTTTTTGTATTTTTGAAACTTTTTGTGCTCGAAAATAACGTTCCCGAAAGAACGGATACCAAAATCCAACGCGTCTCTCACTAAAAACCGTTAATCTTAACGAAAAGAGCCGGCAGCGGCGCCATTTAATACAGGTTTTTAGCCAAGTATAAAATAATTTCGTTCCAAGTCTCTTCGAATTGATTACCGTTAATTAGTGCGACTCAGTTGTACTTGGTGAAAAAGAAATTATGGGTTTGGTTGTCTAAAACTAATTAAAAGAAAAGTCGTCGTTGAGTAATTAAATAAAAATAAAGCAAGGAAAGATTAAACTAAAATTAAAGACTTTAAAAAATAAATGACGAGAAATTAAACTAATTAAACGTAAATATGAAAACTTAAAAACTTAATTAAAATGAAAACTTTTAAAATTTAAATACTCGAAAATTAAACTAAGATGAACGAGTAAATATAAGCTAAAAAAATTAGGCGGGAAAAATTAATTCAAAAATCAAAATTTTAAATAAAACTAATTAATTTCGCAATTAATTCAAAAACTGAATTAAATTCGCAACTTGAAAGTAACACAAATCCGCAATTGTTAAAATTACATAATTCCACAATTAGAAGTATGATTTCGCAATTTACTTGTGCAAGATTTCACAATACTAGAATTCAATGATTTCGCAATAGCTAAAAGGGAACAAATCCGCAATACTCCATAAAAATGCATAAATCCGCAATCATGGGAAAGGGCCAAGATTTCGCAATAACAAGTATGATTTCGCAATGCCAGGAAACAAAGAATTCGCAATTGCAAGAGAAGATCGATTTTGCAATCAAAAGAAAGATCAAATTCGCAATAGCAGAAAGTACAATCTCGCAATTTAAGAGGGATTCAATTTCGCAATGGACAAAATGGAAGATTTCGCAACTTTTAAGGGAAGAATTGGCAATCAGAAAGATGAACAAATTTGCAATCAGAAAGATGATTCAATTTCGGAACTTTGGAAAAGTTCAAATTCGCAATACCAAATAAAGATCAAATTCGCAACTTTATGAAAAAGTTCAATTTCGCAACTTTATGAAAAGTTGCAAAATCGAATCAGACGTTCCTAAAAAATAGGATCTAGGACAAAGACGATTTTTAGCAACTTTTTAACAACTTTTCAAGGACAATAAGCCAAGAAAAACTCCAATAAGCTAACAATAAGCTAGGGAGAAGATCAAAACTTATAAAAACATCAACTTTAATCCACGAAAAATTAAAAAGACATGAACTTTATGTAAAAACTTGATAAAAAGATGATGAAAACAAGATTGAGATTAACAATAAAGATTAATAAGATGAAGATTAAGACAAGATGAAGATTAATAAGATTAAGACTAGATTAATAAGATGAAAACAAGAAAGATAAAAGATTAAGTTTTCTAGTGAGAGAAAGTTAAGCTTTCTCTCTCTAGAATTTAAAAACTACAAAATGAAAGAAAAATAAAGACTAGCTAAATTTTGTGATGGAAAGAGCTTTATATAGTAGTTTGATGTGGGCTTGCTTTGTTGTGGGCTTGTAAGTGGGCTTTCTTCTTTCTTCTTAGTCTTCTCGTCACTTACGTAAATAAACGTTTCCGACTTTGAATTTAAGATTTGTCGGTGAATATTTCCAACTCGTCTTTTAATCTCTCGTTAAATAGACTTGAGTTCTTCGACATAGATAAATCTTTCGTGTTTGGCCCTTTTCTTCGATAAATCTTAAAATAGGTCCATTGACATCCAATCTTTTTCACTCTTGATCTTTTGACTTCGTCTTTTTCTCGTTTTCTTCGATAAAAGCCCGTGATAGCCCATGTTTTCTTCCTTTTTCATCTTTTGGTCCTAAAACACAATAAAAACACAAACCACGCATAATTCCGACTTTTACGACATAAAATACACGTTTTGGTCTTGTTATTATTGGAAATAAGTGGTACAAGGATAAGTGTTTTCACACTTATTACTTGCTAGGGTCTTTTCGGATATACTTCTCCATGATCTTTTGGGGAGTTTTTACATTTCGTCGTGTGTCTTGATCCTTCATATTGATTTTCGATAAATGATTCTTCACATCACTTTGGATCTTTAGTAACAAAATGTAGCCCTCATGTCTTGTTAGGACCTTTTTGTACTTGCCAATCTTCGCATCCCGCTTCAATAAGTTATGCCTTGGCTATGAACTCTAATCCATACCGAGCAACATTGAAACGATCTTGGGATAGAAGCTAAGTAACTTTTCAAATCGTACAACCTTATTTATTGCAGATAAATTTATTAGCAAGCGATGGGAGAATAGGCTTATAATTAACTCACATAAATTCACGAAAGAATACCAAACTTATAATTGGCTCTATCATCTCTCGTTCTCCACAGTTTAAAATCTCAAGTAATGAGACTCGTGGATGCTTAGCCTATTAAATCAAATCTTTGGGTTTTCGAGTCGCCTATAGGATCTTGCAAATTCTTAGACTCTTTCAAGTTTAGAAATCGCGTTTTAAAGTTCCCTTGATAAACGACTCTCTATGATCAATTATAGGAACTTGCGAAAAGTTCTTGTTCTTAACCCGTGAGAGTTAAGACTTTCGCGTTTTATAGCTCCCTATATAAAAGCCTAGCAAAACTTGACTTAAACACGTTAAGGATACTAGCTAGAGTAAACTTAGATAAGTAAACTCGGGTTGAGTCAAAAGATTCACAACGTTTGAAAATTAAAACCACTTTATTAAAAATTTATTCTAATAAGGAAAGAAAATAACTATACAAAGGTAAAAACAACTATACAACTAGGCCAAAATAGATTAAAACTTTTGAAAAATGTCAAAAAACCAAATTTTCCGGTTAAAATGAGTACAAATACAAGAAAAATACCACTTAACTTCGATAGAAGTCCCCCCTACACTTAAGATAAACATTGTCCTCAATGTTTAAGCATGTGGGAGTAAACTCCCCTACACTTAGGACATTTTGCACTTTGTTTAAATCTCGCTAAGAAAGAGACAACAAAGAGATTCCTATTTTAATATTGAGAAATATAAAATAGTGAATCGAAAAGAGTTTAGGATAGAACCGGGAAGAAGGGAACACGGAATCACGGTTCGTCAAAAGTCATCAAGAGTGTGTCTTTGAAGCTCTAATCCCTGCACATGATAAGAAAGAAAGCAAGAAACACCAACGGGGCTCCCCCTACACTTATGGTAAATATAGATAGATAATTGGGTTGCCTCCCAAAAAGGGCTTGTTTATATTAACCGAGTCACGAGCCTGACTCGTCCCCGAATTAAATGGTCCATGGGGAAACCTCGAATGTAATACCGGGATCAAAGACCTTGTCCTCGTTCCCGGTTGACATCAACAAAGGAGAGGCGGGGGGATAAGTCTTAAATGGTGGAAAGGTCCTTTCAACATACGAAAAGTATGTGAAATCAAAGTCCACGGGAGGTGGGGTGGGTAAAGTAAGCACATTGTCATCCCCCAAAGACAATGGAGGCTGAGCATTCGGCAAAGCCTTAGTGTTATCAATGATAATAAAATCAATGTCACCTCCAGGGTCAAAGCACTCATCCTCCGTAATAGTGGCTAATGGGGAGGATGAAAGGTGCTCGGGAGGGGGATTTGGGTCAATACCTTCCTACAGCAAATTATCAAAAATAATAACTCCCTCCATGTCATCCTCATCAATACCTGGAGGTATGGAGTGAATGTCGATTTCTTCCAGCAATAGGTCATTATCTTCAACGGGAGGAATAGATGGAGGCAAAGACTCGGAAATAGGAGGAGAAGTCAACTCTTCAATTTGAGCAATAAGAAGGTGCACTTTCCGTAATCTGTCGCGAAGAAACACGTCTTACACCTCTTCCACAAGATCAAGTTCATCGGTGAACTTATCGTAAGCCGGAGAGAATAAATCGTCATCGCCCGCATCTCCTGGTGGAGATTGAGAAATTTCAAAAGTGAAATTCTCATAGCGAGGAGAAAAATCGTCATCATTAGGATCGACCTCTTCCGTAAGAGCAACGTCGTCCTCTGGCTCCATAGCAGGTAAGTCACAAACCTCATCATCCAATAATTTGTCGAGACCAACATCACTAAGCTCATTCAACGAATCTAGATCCTTAGACGCAGTAGGAACATCGAGAGTAGGAGCAGCAACTTCACAAGATTGGTTGAAAGTGTAGACATCATCGTCGTCGTCATCATCATAATAGATGGCACGAGTCCAGTTAGGAGTGACGTAGTCGGCTAACTCTTCTTTGATAACCTCCACATCCTTAAGAAGCTCATGAAGCACTTGTTGTTGTTCATCTCCCCGAGTATGTTCAATTTCACCAATTCTATCCCATGCTGTAATTAAACATTTTGGTGTAGAAAAGAAGGGAAAACGACTAAATTGGCTCAAAAAGGTGTCGGTGGTTTTCAAAGTTTCGTCCACATCAAGCAAAGGTTGCCTTTCCTGATGCAAGTAAGCTCGGAGTTGAGCTATACTTTCTAGAATATGGTTCAAAGAAGTGAGTTGTTGGTCAAGATTAATTTGCTGAGAGGATTGATGATTGAGGGTGTGATGTGGGGGCACAAAGTGTTGAAAACCTGAATTATAGCATGGTTGTGGCTCATAGTAGTTCATCGGTTGGGAATAATTAGAACACGGGTTTGGTTCATAGTAATCCATTGGTGAAAAAAACTGAGGACACGGATTTTGCTCATAATAATTCATTGGTTGACAATAAGAAGTATCATGAGGACCCCCACAGTTGTTGCAAAACGGGTGAGGAGAAAGACTGGGTGCGTCTTGTAGATAGCTATTATCATTGTCATAATTGTACCCCGGTTCTTGCTCGGGACCATACGGGTATCGAACCGGGCACGAAACATGCCAATTAGAATCGCTTCCACAATAGATGCACGGGGGAACAGGAGGTGGGTTCAAAAAGGACGAATTAGTCGAGTTGCACCACGGACAAAATCCGAATTGTGTGTTGTCGATATCGTTTCCGCACCGCTTACATGTACACCATTGACAAGAGTCGTTCCCGTATAATCGTCTCCCACGCCCGACGCAATGGACATAAGAATCCATAAAGAAAAATAGATAAGCAAGAAGAATATTTTTGGTGCAAAACTTTGAAAAAGAAATGCTTTTTATTATTTTTCAAATGTTTTTGGATTTTTGAAAATTTTTTACACGAAAAATAACGTTCACAAGTGAACGGATCCCAAAATCCAACGCGTTTCTCACAAAAAACCGTTAATCCTCACGAAAAGAGCCGGCAGCGGCGCCATTTGATAACTGGCTTTTGGCCAGGTAAAAAGATTCGTTGATGTATGTCTAATCGAATTGATCTGGTTTAATTGTGCGACTTAGTTGTTCTTGGTGAATCAAATAAAAGAGTGTCGTTGTCTACACTAATAAAAAATAAAGACTTGGAAAGATAAAATTAAAGACGGTAAAAGAATCAACAATGGAAGATAAAAAAATTGGCGAAAAGTAAATGACGAGAAATTAAAATGGAAATAAAGTAAATGACGCAAACTAAACCTTAAACTAAAAGGAAGGCAAGTAAAAATGCAAATAAGGAAAAAGGCGGGAAAAGTAAAGTTTAAAACTAAAAACTAGAAAACATTCATTCGGAATAAGACAGTTCATCTGGAATATGTCACTTATCCGGAATAAACTATTTGATTCGGAATAAAGTGTTTGATCCGGAATAAAAAGAGAAAAGAAGTTCATCCGGAATAAAAAGTTTGATCCGGAATAAAAAGAGAAAAATGGTCAATTCGGAATATGGCCCTTGATCCGGAATAATCAATATTCCGGATGAAAGATTTGATCCGGAATAATCAATTATTCCTAATGAAGTGGCTGATCCGGAATAACAGACATTCTGAATAAAGTGATTGATCCGGAATAATAGATATTCCGAATAAACAACTTTGATCCGGAATATTTGAGATATTCCAAATAAACTACTTTGATCTGGAATAAATGATATTCCGAATAAAGGGAATTTGATCCGGAATGATTAGCTTGATCCGGAATAATGGATATTCCGGATGAACAACATTGATTCGGAATGATTAGCTTGATCCGGAATCTGGGAAAACATGAACACGAAGAACAGTGAAGAAGGAATAGAACACGAATTTAACAAAAACTAATCAAGATAAACCAAAAGATTAAATCAAACTAACCACAACTGATCAACTAACAATAATCAATCAAAACAAATCAACAAAACCAACAATCATAACCAAAATAATCAAAACCCACTTGATCAAAACCATAAAAACTCAAGAACATGAACAATGAAGATGAAGAACAAATCAAACAAGAAAGGTAGAAGGAGATTAACAATAAAGTAAAGATTAACAACAATTAAAAGTAAAATTACTTGGAAATTAAATGAATTAAAAGTGCAATACATGAAATTAAGGTGCAAGAATAAAAATGGTGGAAGAATGGGTTGTCAAGCCACCAGCCAACTACAAAATGAAGGGAAATCTAATATATATAGGGAGATTAGGGAGGAGCTTAGGAAGCTTCCTCCCTCTTTCTTCTTTTCCTTAATGCACACTTAAGTCCTTGTCTTCTTAATCTTTTGTTAATCTTGGACTTTAATGACTTTGTCTCGGGATTTCTTTGAACTCGTCTTGTAATTCTTTAATAAATTAGACTTGAGTTCTTCGACTTTTAGTAAACTTACGTCTTTTGACTTTTTCTTCGATAAATCTTCAGAGTTGGTCTTGGACTTCCGTTCTTTTCGCACTCTTGATCTTTCGACTTTGTCGTTCGTCTTTTTCTTCGATAAAAGCCCGTGAATGCCCGTGTTTTCTCCACTTTTAACCTTTTCGTCCTAAATCACAACAATAACACAAACCACGCATAATTCCGACATAAATGACATAAAATACACGTTTTGGCTCGGTTATTATTGTAATTAAGTGGTAAAAAGGATGGGTGTTTACACACCTATCAAAGAGTAACACACAAAATTATCTTTGGATAGACATTCTTCTAAGAGTAGATCATATTCGTTTGAAAATTCTGATTTGTCATTTTAAAGTTCATCAATTGCTTTTTCAAGAGACTCAACATATTTCAAATCATCATACATTTCAGACCGAATCAAATTTTCGAACTCAAGAAGATTTTCTTTGATTAGCTTCGTATTTGGTATTAAAAGTTCTTTCACAAGCACAATTATGTCGTGAGGAATCTCGGTTTTCCACTTATGCTTTTGATGTTTCTCCCAATCGCTTTCAACAACTGATTGAACATTTTCAATGTGATGTTTAAGAATACCAAGTGTTTTTCGACTTTTGCTATTAGAAGCATCAAGAGGCAAATAGTTAATATATTTAAAATCATTTGATTTCTTAATGGCAAAACTTTTCTTCCATTGAATTCTTCGTTGTTTGCATTCAAGAAAGACTTCCTCACAAGACTTCTGTTTTTGTGGAGTGAAAAGACCATAAAGATTGTTTTCATAAGCATAGTTATATGGTGTCACAAAATCTTTATTTACCGGTGATCTACTCTCCTCATCCCAAAGGGACGTCTCTTCACAATCGAGGTTAACTACTGGGCAGTCATGATCGGTCCATTTGGACTCATCAATATATAAGTGAGGGTTAGCAACTTGAGCTTGTTTGAGGTACTTGGGGCTTGCAAAACTAGGTTAACCCGACCGAAAAGCTATCATTCTAACGGTTTGAATAGAGTCATGCGTTTTATAAACAAATTTTTTCAAAAAATTGACTTGTTCTTCGAGATCCTTTACTTTTTAAGTATCTTTGCTTTGTCTATTCTTGAAATCTTGTTTTACTTTTTCAACCTCTTGTTTCTTTTCGTCAAGAATTTTAGCAGAATCGGTGGTATTCATAGAAAGCCTCTGTTCAAGTTCATTAACTTTTGTGGTGGCAAGGTATGTTTTTTGACGTTCATCACTTAATAAAACATTAAATTGACGTTTTTCTTTAGTTAACAAAGCAAGAGCTTCGTTGTATTTATTTTCTAAATCGTCCTTTTTAACGTTAAGAACACGACTTTTGTACCCCTCAAGATCTTTGGTCTTTTGAAGAAGCTCAACCCTATAACTATCAATTGTCTCACTAGATTTTATAAGAGCGGCTTTGCTTTCTTCAATGTTTTGAGTGAGCGCTGCGTTTGCCTTCTTTAATTGCTTTTGACTCTTTCTTTTTTCATTGACATCTTTTTTTAAACTAGCAACTAAATTAGCAAGCGCGACATGCTCCTCGTCATCGTACTCATTTGCATGTTGATCATCCTCAAACTCATTATTGCACATGTCTGATGAATCGGGTGTGGTATTGCTATCAATCTTTTCCATCATACACGTGTGAGCAATTGTTGTTGGTAGATCACTATGCTCATGTGTATCACCAAACACATTATATTCATCATCATGTTGTACCTTATTAATTGGATCGGTATCAAAGATAGGACTATTGTCATCTTTAGTGACGTTAAGGACCTCATGAATCTTTGCCATGTATGAATAATGTGCTTCGAGTTCTTGGTCGGAGAGTTCATCATCTGTGTCGTCAAGCATTTCTCCTTCCTCAGCTGATAACTTGATCCTAGCTTCCATTTTCTAGCACAACAACATCTTTTCTTATGATAACCATAATCTTTAACCCTCTTTGGCTGCCTGCATTCCCTAGCCAAATGTCATAACCTCGGCAATTAAAACACTGAATCCCACTTTGTTTCACAACTTGAGTACCAATAGTTTTCCTATTTCCAATAACAGTAGCAACCCTTTGATTATCATACTTCGTGGGTTGTCGATCATACTTTAGAGGACTCTCAGCACGTCTTCGTGTGTCAGTCCTTGGAGGACTCTGAACATAGTTGTTCCTCGAGTTAGATGATGTTCTGAGGTTGTTGATGGTGGGTTTGTAGATTTTCCTGTATTGCTTCATAATGAAAGTCATTTGTTGTTTGAATTCCCTATCCTTTTGAGCTAGTTCTTCATCACTGTCTTCTTCGGATGATTGCTTAGGTGTGGGTGATGGTGCTCTTGCAACTTCTTTGCCTCGGGATCTTGTTGGAGCATGTGACTTAGAGACAGTGGATGATCGTGGTGATGATGATTGAGTAGAATAGGTCTTTGGAGCACGAGAGCGATAATCTGGGTAATGTTGAGTGGTAGACACCAAAGCAAGTGGATTTGAAACCTTTGCAGCACGTTCAGCTCGAAGTTCATTTGCCTCATTTTGAAATTGTTTCAAAATGTCAAAGAGCGTGTGATATGAAACTTCGTCTAACTTTTGTTGTTGTTTCACCAAGGTGACAAACCGTGTCCACTCTGGTTGAAGTTGCTGTAGAAATTGGACATTGACTTGCATGGTGGAAACTTGCAAGTTGTTTCGGGTCATGTCATTCATCATTTTTTAGAATCGGGAGTAATAAGAATCAATTGATTCCCCATCCTTTGATGTAAACTTGCCAAAGTTCTAAAACATCTTAGTTTTCATGTCTTGTTTGTTAAGTGATTCACCTTGTTGCAATCTTTCGAATAGCCGTCCACATTTCTTTAGCAGTAGGGAATGCATCAACCATGGAATAAATATCATCTCCTATGCCACTGAGAATTAAGTAGATTGCTTCCTTCTCTGCATCAAACAAAACACGATTCTCTGGTGTGAGATCATTTCTCTTTTCATCATGTTCATAAGCTGGTATTTCATCAGTTGTGTCTGTGGCTGGTACTACAAGAACTTTTATCCTTGAGAATTTATAGGGTCCATAAAAAATACATTGCCTTAAAGTATCACTGTTAGGTTTTGTGTCAAGATAACGTAGAAAACGGGATTGCCATTGATCATATCGACACGGCACAAGCATTGGAGGTCTCTCTTTGTTACCGCCACCATGATGTTGTTGTTTGTGACACGATACTCTTGAGTAGAATCCATTTCTAGAAACTTGAAATTGATGAAGTGAAAACGGATCTTAAGTAGATATGGTGTGATTGTGTTGTGGTTGAAATTATGTTAAAAATCCCCTAAAAATGTCTTCACAAGTAAACAAAAATTTGAAGGCGAAAAATCACACAATTCCGTTAAAAATGTTCACTTTTGTAAAAATTTCCATTTTTGGAATATTTGTGGTTTTTCGGATATTGGTGGTTTTTCGGAATAATGTGCCTTATTCGGATAAATTGGCTTCTTCGGATAATTTGCAGTTTTCGGAAAAACGAAGTTTTTCGGATAAATGGGTAATTTTCGGAATAATCAGTTTTTTTCGGATGTTTTTTCGGAATAGTGGATGTTTTTCGGATAAAATGAATGTTTTCGAAATAGTCAGTTTTTTCGGAATAGTGGATGTGTTTCGGATAAATCACTGTTTTCGGAAAAACTTGAATTCGGATAAAAGCACTATTTCGGATAAATTTCCTTTTTGGATAAATAGCAAATTCGGATAAAACTGTTTCTTCGGATAAAAGTACTGGTTTCGGATAAATGTAAGAACTTACCTTCGGAGTAACGACTTATCTTCGGATAAATTGAACCAAAACTTGATTTTCGGATAAATCAAATCTCTTACCTTCGGATAAACTGAAATCTTCGGAATAATACCAACCTTCGGAATCTAAAACCCTTTTCCGAAACCTCAATTTTCGGAATTATAAACCGTTTTCCGAAAATTGCTTTTGGCCGACAAAACCCACTGTTCTTCGAATCTAACCCCAAAAAACAATCCAAACACCTAAAAAAACTCGCGATTTGAACCACAAAAACTTAACCAAATCCCTACCACATCTATGTAGGAGATTTGTATGGAGATCTAGAGCCCGAAAACACGAAAAAAATTTAATTCGAGATGATTTTGAATTAAATCAACCAAACCAAATAATAAACCAAACAATCAATCACAAATCTACCCCGTGGCGATTGATACCAGTTGTTGTTCCCATATTTTATCACTTCACCATGGTTGATTTTATGAACTAAAGATGAAAGATAGATGATTTCTAGAGAGAGATAGTAGTGAGAGAAAGTAGAGAGAAGGTGGAGAAACTAGGAGAATATTAGATTAAGAAAATGAAATCACCAACCCTTCCTAACATGCTAGGAAGGTCTTATAGAGTCGGGCTCATACATGTAGCCTTAATGATCTATATTGTTTAATGGGTTGGGCTTTCCTTTTAGGCTTTAGTTACTTATTAATGAACTTTAGCTTAAAGTTAAGCCCGTAAAACACGACTAATCTAACTAACTATTACAACGTTCTAATAAATATTACAATAAAAACCTATGACCGAACATTCTTGTTTGACTCAATATTTTGAGGCTAACAGTGCATTACATCACTAGGTCCATGATGCGTTATCTTCATGATGTGTTGACCCTGTTTCTGCCTATGTTGTATGGAGGGCTTCTTTCTTTACACCCTTTATCCTTACATTTCTTTTTCATTCTTCAACCCCTTCAATTCTTACCAAGACATCATTAATAGCACCTTGTTGTGATTGTTCCAGTGCTATCATGATTACATAGTCGCCATTCAACTACGTTCACATACTACTCCATCTTTCCTAAGGACTTCTAATAATCTATTGGATTGTCCCTGGGAAGATCCCTCCGGTTCTGGTTGGATCATAGGACTTAAACCTAACCACCCTTTTCACACCAATAACATCATGGATTAAAGATATTGTGTGTATTTGATCGTAACCATAAAAGCTTGAGTCTTTAGATCACATTTTAATCACATGTTCTCCCCTATCTCTAATATATAAAATCGTTTGATATTAGAGATACCAAATTTGATTAAAATATAATGTGAAAAATAGTCTTGAAATCTTTTGGGAGAAAAATGTGTCAAACTTAGCATGAATTAGGAAAGCCGCCCCCCCCCCCCTCAAAAATTGATCCAATTGAATTGTCATTACGAGGATATGTCCACATTAAACTTTTGAGGATAGGAGTTGTTGAACACACAATTTTTGAAAGATTTTGAATATCATTGAAAAATTCTTGAAAAAAATTGTGTTCAACGCTTTTTGTAAAATGCATTCTTTTTGGTGAAGTGGTTTTTCTAAAGCATAAACTTGAGTTCATAGACTATGAATGTCTTGACGAATCCACTCAAGTGTATGAATATTTCTCTTCTTTTGCTGAGGGTAAGAGCAACAAATCGTACACTCCCCCGTGAATATAGTTCTGGGTTGCAATATGAAAGTGATTACAAGCCATTGTGTTGAGCTCAAAACGTTGAATGTTTTGTGACAAGCTCAACCCAAGATAGATTGCTCTACCCGTTGTAGGAAAAATTGTCCAAAGTAGACATTTTCCTTTCTTAAAAATAGAAATGACATGTTTTGAAAAATATGTACAACTTTCATTCGAGCTTTATGTACACACCCGTGTCGTTATTGAACGACATTTCTAGGTACGTCATATTATCGATACTGAAAGACATGTCGAGAAGAATATTTTTGGATTTTCAAAGATTTTTAATTTTGTAATTTTCTTTTTCATTAATATTTACATGTAGATGTTTGATAGATGAATCAAGCAGGCTTCTTTGCCAGAATCTCCAGTTCTGTTAAAGTCAAACATCTCATACCAATTTGCCTAACTAGATACGCAAACCTCTCTTTCGAAAGAGCTTAACAAGTAAGATAATTGGTAATCAGTTCTAACAAAGTATAATTCAACGATACCCCTTTCAACTTGTTCCTTAATGAAGTGATATATCTGACATCAGTGTGCTTCGTGCGAGAATGTTGTACCGGATTGCAGGAGATGGCTATGGAGGACTTTGAGTCACAATACATAGGTACTTTATCAAAGTGGAAGCCATAATCCGTGAGTTGTGTTCTCATCCAAAAACTTGAGCACAACACGCAAATAAAGACACATACTACGCTTCGTCTGGTGATAGTGACGTGCAATCATGCTTCTTGGAAGACCATCCCAAGAGCTTATCTTGACCTAGAAATTGTGCACCACCAGAAGTAATTTTTCATGTATCAAGACACCTTGCATGATCATAATCTGAATAGGTCGTTAGAAAGAAACCGGTTTCCCTTGGATACCAGAGTCCCATGTGAATGGTATTCTTAAGGTACCGAAAGATCCGTTTAACCTCCTTGAGGTGTTTTTCAGTGGGTCGTGCTTGATATTGTGCACAATAACATGTAGCATGTGATATATCTGGTCTGTTTACTGTTAAGTACATGAGGGAGATGATCATGGAACGGTATCTCGTTTGATCTATGACATCTCCCTCAAAATCAGCATCTAGGAATGTGGTTGATAATGGTGTCCCAACGGGGTCACATGAGGTCATACCATGCTTTTTGATTATCTCTTGACAATACTTAGCTTGGTTAATAAAGATACCACTTCGGTATTGGTGAACTTGAATTCCTAGAAAGGATTTTAGTTCGCCCATAACTGACATTTCAAATTTGTTGTGCATTACTTTTTCAACAATTTTGAAAGTTCTGGGTTTACAGACCCGAAAATAATGTCATCAACATAAATCTGCATAAGCAAAATGTCATCCCCATATTTATAAGTGAACAAAGTTAGATCAATAGAGCCTTTTGAGAAACCTTT
The DNA here is from genome assembly GCA_025667525.1 of Glebionis coronaria. Classification (NCBI taxonomy): domain Eukaryota; kingdom Viridiplantae; phylum Streptophyta; class Magnoliopsida; order Asterales; family Asteraceae; genus Glebionis; species Glebionis coronaria. Next base: position 181,102,042 of record CM046882.1, read on the forward strand.
GGATACCAGAAATTTTGAGAGCTCGTCGTACCACGCCCTTGGAGCTTGCTTGAGTCCTTAAAGTGCTTTGTGGAGACGATACACCTTGTAAGGATAATGAGGATTGACGAATCCTTCCGGCTGTGTGACATAGACTTCTTCCTTCAAAGGACGTTAAGAAACACCGTCTTTACATCAATTTGATAAACGATGAATCCCTTATGTGCAACATAAGCAAGGAAAATCCTGACCACTTCCATACGAGCTACTGGTGCAAATGATTCTTCAAAATCAATACCCTCTTTCTGGCCATACCCTTTAGCCACAAGCCTAGATTTATTCTTGATGATCATGTTTTCTTCATCCATCTTGTTTTTCTAGATCCATCGAAGATTTAATGGTGTTACATCGTATGGTCTGTCAACAAGTTCTCAGACTTTAAGTCTTTCAAAATTTTGAAGTTCATCGTTATTTATTCAATCCAAACGTGATCTGCCAAGGCTTCTTTGATATTTGTTGGTTCAGCTATACTCACGACGAGTGCGAACATACAAACATCACCATCGGTTTCAAGTTGTCTTCTCGTACGAACAGACTGTGAAGGGTTTCCAATTACTTGAACAAAAGGATGATCTCGGGAACAATGATATGTTGAAGGATGTCGTTGGTAGAATGTATGCATATTTGACGGATCAACATGGCGAGTAGAGGACTCTCCAGTTTCATGTACCGGTGTTCCGAATGGGTTGATAAAGTTTTCTTCGTCATTTAATGCATGGTCTGCTTGATTTGTGTTCTCTGGATGAATGACAGTAGTTGTGGATGTTGTAGGATCGATTGTTGAAGAGATATTTTGAGGAGGTAAATCTACAGCAACCCATGTTGAAGTAGATGAAGTTGTATCCTTTCGTTGATGAGGAGCGATATCATCATTCTTATCATGAGTGACAGCGGAAGACTTCGATACAACATGTTTCTCCTTTGGGAAATATTCATCATACATTGGTTCATATAACATTTCTAACTCTTCAATTGTCGTGTCGACTATCATATATGCTCTTGGAACATTTCCTTGAACCAGCTTTGAACTTGACGGTTCATTGTTGTGGTCTTGAGTTTCGATTTCTGTACGGTTGTGTACAGAAGTATTTTGTCGTTGTGGATCGAGACTTAAACTGTTTTGTTCAAGTGCCATTTCTTGTAATTCATCAAATCTTATTTGAATAGTCTCGACAATCATTTTTGTTCTCTTGTTGTAAACTCTATATCCCTTTGACTAAGTTGCATATCCCACTAGAATGCATGCATCACCTTTCTCTTTCATCTTATCCAAAATTTCACCATCTCGTATAATGTAACAAGTACATCAAAAAACGTGAAGGTGTTTTAGTGAAGGTTTTATATCAGGAATTATGTGCCATGGTGACTTTTCGTGTCTTGGAATAACTAAGGATCGGTTTTGTGTATAGCATGCGGTTGACACGGATTCGGCCCATGAATAGTGGAAGTTATGAAGCGGATAATAATGTTCGAGCAGCCTCAACTAAAGTACGGTTTCGTCTTTCAACAACGCCGTTTTGTTCGGGTGTTCGAGCAATAGATGTTTCATGTTCAATCCCTTCGGCTTCAAAATAGTTCTTCAGAGTTGAATTCAAAAATTCTGTGCCTCTGTTAGTACGTACCACATTTACTTGAGCTTGAAGACCACGTTGTATCTGCTTAAGGAAGTTGATGAGAACTTCGGGTGTTTCATCCTTGGACCTCAAGAAGTGAGTCCATGTGTACCTTGAGTAGTCATCGACAATTACTAGAAAGTATTTCTTCCCATTGATACTTTGAACACGCATGGAGCCACATAAATCCATGTGAAGAAGATTCAACCGTCCTTAAGAGTTTGGTGTAATCTTTGTATTGAAACTACTTCGTTTAACTTTACAAGGCTCACAAGAGGAACAAAAATGATCTTTGATGAATTTCAAGCTTGGAAGGCCTCTCATAATATCTTTCTTGGAAAGCAAGTTGATGGTATCAAAATTGAGATGAGATAGACGTTGATACCATAACCATGCCTGAGTCGTTGAAGCTTTAGCCATGAAGCAAATTGGAGTTGTAGAAGTTGTGTCTTGAAGTGAAATTGTGTAAAGATATGTACCCCGTAAAGCAGTGAGTAAATCATTCCCATCATAATCACGAACAAAACATGTCTTCTTTCGGAAAGCAACCTCCAAATCTGCATCACAAAATTGACCAACCGAGAAAATATTGTTATTGAGCCCTTCGACGTAGTATACCCTTTTGATCGTGATATTCCCTTGAACCAAATCTCTATATCCTAGGATTGGTGTAAATTGATCATTTCCGAATCGGACCATACCCAGGAATTTCTCCACGAAGTTAAATAAAACCTTGAGATTCCCGGTGTGACAATCCGTCAATTTATGGTTGTTATTTTATTCTCAAGTGTTATTTAAAAACATTATTTTAATGTTATATTATGAACTCACTTATTTTTTTGGGAAGAAATTTGGATTTACGTCTTGAAGTAGCATTGACTACGTCTAAACCGGAGGATTCTACGTTACGTGCTCACGTTTACATACACCGTCTTTGGTGACAGTCCGACATTTCAGAAAATAAATTTGTCCGTGAATATTATTTTGAGATTTTAAATTTGTGTTGGTTCATAAACTCACTAATTTACAAGAAGAGATTAGAACTTACGATTATAATTTAACGTCCTTTACGACTAAAAAGGAAACCTTAGGATTACGTATTTACGTTTTTGAACTCCGTTTTTGATGAGACAATTTTTATTAGATTCGTTTTGTGCTATTGATTCATAATTTATAAAAACATTTTTCGTAAAACGACCCGAGGGTATGCAAATCGAGGAAACTAGAATCGAGGAGTACCCGTAATTAAATGAGGATGAGACAAGATAAACTTGCCCCACCCCCACACATGGGACGACCACAAGTGTACAACACACCCTTGTGAGGTGTGAAGTTGTAAACAAAGCTAAGACACTTGTCTTAGCTTTGCCATCACACCAATTGCACACAAAACTTGCCAAAACCACTCACACAAACTATTTAACACTTTAGATACATGCAAAACCACACATATCTCTCTCTCTCTTTGGCTCTCTTGGCCGTCCACCACCACCACCCATAAACCACCACCATTTGATCAATTTTAACCACAAACCATGTGTTATCTACACATATGGTGAAGAACCTTTGAAGCCTTGAAGATTGGAGGTGATTCTAACATCCAAGGAGGTGATTTGATGATTTCCAAGGGCTGATTTCTACATAAAGTTTACAAGTATTAGTGTCCTTGAAGATTGGTGTTGATTTATTACAAGTTGTGTGATCAAAATCCATGTCTTGATCATAACCTACATAATCTTGGTGGTATAAAGATTGTTCTTACCATCCTCTTGTTATTTTGATTATGTAATCTTGTATTTTCTTTCCTATTGTATATGTATATGATGAATATATGATGATAAAAATATTGTGTGGGGATTTGGTGTTGATAAATATGGTTAAAAAGATGGAAAACCATAGGTAACAAGGTTAAAATCTTGCTAAATATGATGGCTGTATAAAAACAGTAAGTAACCAAGTTACAAAATGATACAATTGCATGGTGGAATCAATTTACAGTAAGTATTAGATGTCATACACATGTGAGAGTTGGCCATGCAATGGAATCATCAAAATGAGTGAGATATGATCAAAACAAAATTAGTATACCAATCTGAATAGTCTGTTTTGTAGGGACTGTTAAGGATACTTAGACAAGGATTGATGTCACACTCCCAAAATATCAGAGTATAATGGCGACAAGGGAGTGGTGACGTCATGATTATCATACGCACATAGTCACAAAGAACGACCTCTAAATGAGACGTTCGGAAAATAGATCACTTGTAATTAATAAAATAAATAGTTTTAACAAAGTGCGGAAGCATAAACTGAATACGGTTACAAAACATAGTTTTCTCAAATGGTACAAATGATCGTTGTTTCAAAGAAATGACGGCAATGCATGAGACCTCATTTAGCATCTTCCTTCTTAATACCTGAGAAAAACATTGCTAAAGTGTCAACATAAAGTTGGTGAGTTCATAGGTTTAGTTAAGTGGAAATGTTTAATGAACCACAAGATTTTCCCAAAAGTGATGACAATATAACAGATACAAAGTCATCTCAAAAATATTTATTACAGTCTAAGCTCGTGACACCGAAGCGTTAACAACACCGGCAGTATAATCATATAAATGTAGCCCAACCTAGATGCCTAAACCCACGACATCCTATCTCGGACTCAAATGAAACTGTGCCCGCTTGTCCCCTTGTTGGACAAGATAGACAGGGACGTCAATCCCGATAGATCTATCCATTACATTCGCGCTTACACAAAGTAATTAACGGTTCACGATTCACGGGCCAAAGCAACTGGGTTTTTAGTGGGACTTAGACTAATATATAAATCAGTAAATGCACTTGTGTTCACACGTTAAAATCAAGCAATGTCTCACCCCAAAAAGCAGTGAAAATAGTAAAGTATGGGGCTATAAACTCACCTCGTTAATTCAGCAAAGAGAACGAAGATAAAATAGCTCGAGAGTACGGTTACGCTAGCCGCGACCTAATTAATTATGAGGATCGAGTTACGATACGAATAATTATATTAAATAAAGACACGACACCCTAGTTGTGCTTGACGAAACCATACGTTTACGAAAAAGTACGATAAATAAAAGTCGGTTTATTAAATGGTCGGGTTTCACGGGTTAAATTATAACTTAAATTTACAAAATTCGTTTTGGGCTTTAACCAAACAAATAAATACACAAGGCCCAAAATTGGGTCCAATACATCACTCACAAACCCGGCCCAAGGGTCATTAGACCCGGCCCGGTCCATGGGCGGACATAACAAGGAACGGATGGAGTAAATATGCGTGTTTAACACACAAAACTCCATAACAGAGAGTGAAACTCTCTCTCTTCCCTCGATAACAACTCCACCGCCCCAAATCTCTCTCTCTCTTAAATCTAGATCGGTTCAATCCTTGCCATGGCTATTATCTAATCATTTGGGATATAACAATCATGTGTGGGTGGTCTGAGGTGTTTAGATCGCGTGAGATGTGGGGTTTAATCCCCACATCAAACCGATTGGGTTTTCTGATGTGTTCATCCTTGCGGTTTCGTGAATCAATAGCCAGAAATCAAGATAAGTTTGTTTTTCCTTTATTTCTTTTAACAAGATTAATTTATTTTCGATTTATAATGATCAGTGGGTTTGATTGATTTGTATAAAGTTGTTGTGAATCATATGATTCTCGGATTTAAAATAAACGAATTTAGGGTTTTGAAATATTTGGGGGTTTTTATCAATCTCGGTTTTAAACACAATTAATTGATAAAATCAAACTAATTTCAATAAAAAAATCGATTTATAAAAATTAGGGTTTCGGTCATTTGGGGGTTTTTGTATAACTCGTTTTCAATTAAATTAAATATGGGGTTTGGGTTTAGATTAGGTTTAATTAACGTTTTAATTAATAAAAATTCGATCTAGGGTTTTCATAAAATTGGGGGTTTTTATGTTCGACTGTTTCTCATGTTTATGTGATGTTTCTGAAATGTGGAAAATGTTAATTAGATGTTTAAAAAGTTTTTTAAATAATTAGGGTTTCGATTTGAAATGGGGGTTTTTATACCCGCGGCATGATTAATGGTTTTTAGGGTGTTTCTGTAAGAATGAAAGTGAAGACATTTGATTTAGGTGGTAATGATTGTTGATAGTTTTGGCAGAAAGTGTGAAACTTGGTTGGCTTGGTTTGGTTCTCGGTTTGGTTCTTGATTGGGTCTCGGTTTGGTTGGACATGGGTCTCAGTTTGGTTCTTGATTGTGGTCTTGATTTGGTTGGACATGGGTCTCGGTTTGGTTCTAAGTCGGGTCTCGGTTTGGTCTAAATCGGGTCTCGGTTTGGTTTAAATCGGGTCTCGGTTTGGTTGACAGAAAAGTAATATCATAAACATGTTTGTATTAGTTATTAAAGTTTAACAAATTTCAGTTTTTAGTTAAAAGTATAAGACCTTTACAATGACTAACACATTGATTCGTTTATTCGCAGGTTCGTACAAAACAAGCACATCTAGGACTTCATAAAGGAAAGACGAAAAGACGAAAGACTCACAATGGGATGCTATGTTTTCGGGTTGCAGGTTCGGACGCGACGTGTGGGTCGGCTGGACACTACTCTTCACTCTACCCAGAAGTTGTATTTTGAAAGACTTGTGCAGATTTTTGTGTTTGTAATTTGGACAGTGATAATTTGTATATTGGACATTGGATAAACTTTGGGTTTGTATATAAACTTGTATTGTTAGTCTAGGGTTAGTGTCAAGCTGAAAATGGTAACTTGTGATATACCCAAATAGGGTAAACTAGGCATGTGTGCTGTCCTTTAGTGGTTAGTGGGGGAAATAAACTATGAAGTTTATTTGCAGCTGGTCATGTGACTGATTTTTGAGACTCTTGTAAGGCAAGCTTGGTTAATAAATATAAATGAAGGTTTATACTCAGTTATATGTATACATGCTGTGACAGCTATATACTCGACTCGGTTTCACGATGTTTAGGTTTAGACGCGACTGAATAAACACGATACTAAAACCGTTGACACACGATCCCAAAACAAAGCAATTGTGCGAGACGTCACGTAATCTTAATAACTATATCAAATAAACGTACGGCAAAACATAAAACGCCCACCAACTTGTGTATTGCATTCAACTTAATACTCGCGAATACTCGAGATGTTACATATGCTCTCCCTAAAAAGGGCTTTGTCCGCAAAGCAAAAATAGTTAACACATTCCTGTCGACAACTCGTCGGTAAGCAGTTAAAATACTCGTACTACATGAATAAATTAAGATGGAAATTTGACGAATGTCACAGTATTCCCATGTTTTAGAGATTTCGTCACGAAATCAAGACGTTGTTGTAGTAGGATGGTTAGCGAAAAGATGAGGATACTTGCTCTTGAATTGATCTTCACGTTCCCACGTATATTCTGGACCTCTACGCGCGTTCCATCGGATCTTCACGATAGGTATACGGCTTTGCTTGAGTTGTTTGACTTGACGGTCCATAACTTCTACTGGTTCTTCTACGAAGTTGAGTTTGTCGTCGAGTTGAATCTCCTCCAAAGGGATAACGAGTGCTTCGTCGGCTAAGCATTTCTTCAGATTGCAAATGTGGAACACATTATGCACTCGGCTAAGTTCTTGAGGTAATTCCAAACGATAGGCTACGGGACCAATCCTCTCTATAATCTTGAAGGGTCCAATGTAACGAGGATTTAACTTTCCACGCTTTCCAAAGCGAATCACACCCTTCCAAGGTGAGACCTTCAACATGACTTTGTCACCAACTTCAAACTCAAGGGGTTTGCGTCGCATATCAGCATAACTCTTCTGTCGATCTCTTGCGGCTTGCATACGGCTCTTAATCTTAAAGATCTTCTCAGTAGTCTCGTGTATGATCTCAGGTCCAGTGAGTTGTGCTTCACCGACCTCTGCCCAACACACGGGTGAACGACACTTCCTACCATACAGTGCTTCGAACGGCGCTGCCTTAATGCTAGTGTGATAACTATTGTTGTATGAGAATTCCACCAGAGGTAGGTATCTATCCCATCTATTTCCAAAGTCAATCACACAAGCTCTCAGCATATCTTCTAGGGTTTGAATGGTCCGTTCACTTTGACCGTCAGTTTGGGGATGGTACGCAGTGCTCATATCCAACTGCGTTCCCAATGCCTTCTGCAGTGACTTCCAAAACTGCGAAGTAAATCGACTGTCACGGTCGGAGATTATAGACACAGGCACACCGTGCTTCGTGACTACTTCCTCCAAGTACGTCCTTGCTAACTTATCCATTCCATCAGTCTCCTTGATGGGTAGGAAATGAGCCGATTTGGTGAGTCGGTCGACGATTACCCAAATCGTGTCGAATCCGGCTGCGGTCTTTGGTAGCTTGGTAATGAAATCCATAGTGATCCTTTCCCACTTCCATTCTGGCAGTTCGGGTTGGACCAATAATCCTGATGGTTTCATATGTTCGGCTTTGACTTTGGCACAAGTCAAACACTTGCTAACGTATGTAGCAATATCCGCCTTAATGTTCGGCCACCAATACAACATCTTCAGATCATGATACATTTTATCAGATCCCGGATGTATGGAGTACTTTAACTTATGCGACTCATGCATAATCAAGGATCGTAGGTCACCATGGCATGGTAACCAACTCCTATTATCAAGGCATAACGTTCCATCCGAACGTGCTTCCAACTTCTTTATCATTCCTCCAACATCTTCAGTCTTGAGAATTTCTTCCTCGACTGCTTCTTTCTGAGCCTTGAGAATTAAGGATGGAAGGTCTAAGTCAATGGTCATCATTAAAGCCTTCACCCTAAGAACTCTCTCCTTTCGACTCAAAGCGTCGGCCACGACATTTGCCTTGCCCGGGTGATAACGGATCTCGCAATCGTAATCACTGAGCAACTCTAGCCATCGTCGTTGTCTCATGTTGAGTTCCTTTTGATTCAAAATATGTTGTAGACTCTTATGATCAGTGAATACAACACACTTAGTACCATAAAGGTAGTGTCTCCAAATCTTCAAGGCAAACACCACTGCTCCCAACTCTAGGTCATGAGTTGTGTAGTTCTTCTCGTGCACTTTTAGTTGTCTTGATGCGTAAGCTATGACCTTAGTCCTTTGCATCAGTACTGCACCTAACCCTTTTATGGATGCATCACAATACACCACAAAGTCTTCATTACTCTCAGGTAGGGCTAGTATAGGTGCTTCACACAACATCTGCTTCAACGTCTGGAATGCCAAATCTTGATCTTCCTTCCACTCAAACTTCTTATCCTTTTGAGTCAATTCCGTCATTGGTTTAGCTATCTTGGAGAAACCTTCAATGAATCTCCTATAGTAACCAGCAAGACCTAAAAATTGACGGATCTCCGTGGGTGTTGTTGGAGTCGCCCAATCCTTTACAGCCTCGATCTTAGCAGGATCAACGTGAATACCACTGCTGTCGATCACATGCCCAAGGAATTGCACTGTGTTTATCCAAAACTCACATTTGGAAAACTTTGCATATAACTTCTCCTTCCTTAGCAGCTCTAATATGGTCTTCAAATGTTCCTTGTGCTCCTCTTCATTACGAGAATAGATAAGAATGTCATCGATAAATACAATCACAAACTTGTCCAAGTATGGTTTGCAAACTCGGTTCATGAGATCCATGAATACCGCAGGTGCGTTTGTCAAACCAAAAGGCATAACTTGGAACTCGTAGTGTCCGTACCGGGTTCTAAAAGCCGTTTTATGAACGTCTTCCTCTCTAACCCTTAGTTGATGATATCCTGACCTTAAATCGATCTTCGAGTATATGCTAGATCCTTGCAATTGGTCGAAAAGATCGTCAATCCTCGGCAATGGGTAGCGGTTCTTTATCGTCAGCTTATTCAATTCTCGGTAATCGATACACATTCTAAAGGATCCATATTTCTTTTTGACAAATAAGACCGGCGCTCCCCAAGGTGAGGAACTTGGTCTAATGAAACCTTTGTCAGAAAGTTCCTTTATCTGTTCAGCTAACTCTGTCATCTCCGTCGGTGCTAGACGGTATGGGGCTCTAGCAACAGGCGCGGCTCCTGGTGTAAGCTCGATGTGAAACTCCACTTGCCGTGCTGGTGGTAGTCCGGGTAAATCCTCTGGGAATACGTCCGGAAAGTCTCTAACGATCGGTACATCTTCCACCTTCTTCTCGTGATCTTCTTCTCCTCCCTTTTGTGTTACTTGAACCAAGAATACCGGACATCCCTTCTCAATGTATCTTTGGGTCCTGATACATGAGATGACTTCCAATCTTGATCCATTCTTCACTCCACTTCTTTCGCCTTGTATGATGAGTACGTCGTTTCCATATGGAACACGGACGCACTTCTCATGACATACAATCTCCGCGTGATGTTTCGACATCCAATCCATTCCAATGATGACGTCAAAACTTCCCAATTCTATAGGGAGTAGGTCGATACTAAACGAACGACCTTGTAGTCTTACACTACATCCTTTCAGAATAACGTCGGTGGTTACTGATTTTCCATCGGCTAATTCTACATTATACTTAACGTCTAACGCAGTAGGGGTAACATTTAGGCGTTCACTAAATATAGACGACACAAAACTCCTATCCGCACCAGAATCAAATAGTACTGAAGCATAGTTGTTATTGACTAGAAACGTACCAGTCACAACATTGTTGTCTTGCACAGCAGCTTCAGCACAGAGATGATACACTTTGCTAGGTGCCGTGAATCCTCCAGGAGTACTAGTTGTGGCTCGGTTATTCCCTCCTCGGTTCCCTTGATTCTGCTTCTGGTTCCCTTGGTTCTGATTTTGATTCCCTCGAATCTGGTTACTACGACCTTGGTTCCCACTGCTTGGACATTTGTTCTTGTAGTGACCTTTCTCTCCACATCCAAAGCAAGTGACATTTGCTCCTTGGCCACCTTGCGTTCCAGGTCCTCTTTGATTAGTAGAACGAGGTGGTGCTCGGCATTCCTTTGCCTTATGTCCCGCCTTCCCACAATTGTAGCACGTAGGGGGACATGCTCCTTCGTGGTGTCGGCCACATTTTCTGCAGAAAGGTAGTCTTCCAGCGTAGTTCCCAGCATTTCCTTGTCCAACAGTAAACACCCTTGCTACTTCTTGTCGCTTGTTCTGGTTGTAGTTGCTTGGGTTGTTGTTGTTGTTGGTATTGTTGTTGTAGTGGTTGCTAGACCACTTCCTTTTATCCCCAGTATTTTCTCCCAACTCCTGTACCACTTGGTACATCAGACTCTGAGCCATGTCGATTGCCTCGTGTAAATCAGTCGGCTTGGATGAAGTCACATTCCCTTTGATGCTCAAAGGTAGTCCTTCAATGTATCGCTCCAACAATCGGTCATCGTTGGGCACCATTTCAGGACATAACAAGATCAGCTCTTGAAAACGCTGATTGTAAGCAGTAAGAGCAGTACCCTTGACCTTCAGGTTCCACAGCTCAACTTCCATCTGCTTGACTTCATTTCGTGGGCAGTATTTCCTCACAAACATAGCTTTAAATTCACTCCAGGGCGTCGCTTGGGCAACGTCAATGGTCACTGCATGAGCATAGACGTTCCACCAAGTCAAAGCACCATCCACAAACGTACTTGACGCAAACTTCACCTTGTCGGCTTCAGCGACATTGCTAATCCCAAATTGGGATTCTAGCTTCTCAAACCATCTGGTTAATCCTACTGCTCCTTCAGTACCGCGGAAACTTACTTGCGTAACTGCACGAAATTCCTTGTAGGTACAAGTCCGTGCAATAGCATTAGTAGCTCCTTGGTTGGTCTCCTCCTGTGTGCTAGCTGTACGATTTGCTTCAGCGGTCGCGAGTGCCTCGGCCACTCGTTCGGCTATCATTTGGCTTAGCATGACGGTGTCAATTCCACCGGTAGCGGCTGGCGGATTCTGCGTTTCGGATCTTCTAACTGGCGCCATAATCTAACAAGGTAATAGGATAATGAGTTTTTGCCAGACATAACATGCATGGCACACACAACACAATTATGAAATGCTCCAGGATATAATACACAATATATAATGATCTCACAATTTTTGCAACTCATAATATCATTCATGGAATCGTTTGATAGTACATCATAGTTTGTCATAACATAATAAAAGAAAATAAAATACCAACTAGCTAAGACAAACTTCAAAGCTTAGTGGTCATACAGGGATAGGTCGATGGTACAAGATAAATCTAACTAGTGCCCTCACGGCGCTGATGAAACTCCTTCTCCAACTCTGCTAACCTCCTCTCAACCACGAGCTCACGAGCCTGGGAATCTCTCAGTCTAACATCGGTATCATGACAAGCGGCTCTAAACCTCTTATCCAAGTCTGCAACAGGGTCATCCACTGGTGCCTCTAGTCCGCCTGTCTCCACCAATGGCTCTACTTCCCAACGGGTCATCAGGCTCCCAATCTCCTCAAGACGAGCGTTTGGCATGGATTCCATCTGATCAAGAACAGTAAGGAGCTGTCCTCGTAGACGGGTCACACATACTGTCAACACTGTCTCATCCCTAACTGGACTCTTCTTCGCCAGTGCCTCCAACTTATCCTGCACTTCATTATACTCTTCACCTAACGCCTCTACAGCATCCTCCAACCTGTTCAATCGTGTCGTCACACATCCATCTGCCGCCCCAAGCATCACCACCGTCGATGTAGCTCTCCTAGGAAGAGGAGTCGTAGCTCTCGGTCCTGTAGAGATACCAGCGTCAGTAAGCATCTCCTGGTACACTGCAGGTACAGTCTCTGGTGGTGGTAGTAGTAATGGTGTCTCTGGGACAGAACTGGCAGGTGTGCGGGCTGCATGCCTGTCAGTGGCAGTGAAAGGTATGAGGGGTCGGTAAGGTGAAAGTGGTGGTCGAGCAGCTCTCCCCCGAAGACGTCGTCTCACATAGTAGAAAGGTAGAGTACCAGGTGCTGGAGCAGGAATAGCAGTCCTTTCTCCTTCGTCTTCAGATGAAGATGAGGAGATGTGTGCTAGGGAAACCTCAGGAGTAGCGGCATATGCAGTAGGAGGGTCCTCAGTGTCTGTGACCTCCATAGGCTCTCCTTCCCCATCAGTAAACTCCATCTCATCATCCTCTGTCTCCTCTACCGTCTCATCTCCAGTCACTGATGTCTGACCTGGTGACTGCACCACGTCAGTGTCTAAGTCATCCTCTCCTCCGCCTTCTAGGCTAAGCACATCGTCAGCTGATGCATCAGGAATACGGATCGGTGAATGACGAACCTCCTCAGTCTCTCTCTCTGTATCGTCATCTGAAACCATCCGGTACCACGGATATCCTGACGGCGATCCTCTAGGTAGTCCTACTGATGAACTGATGTCGACTGTGAACTACGGTTGTAGTACGCTCCTGTAGACGTGGAATCATCAGATGAAGACATCGCTGTAATCATAAACAAAATAAATGTGTGTAAATATCTTATAAAATTAGTCCGTAAAAAGGACATTAACATAACATAGCAATCATTGTTGAATCCACATGTATCCCATATAACATAATTCAGATTTTGTTGTTGCACATGTAACCCATGTAAATATACCTCGTAATTGTTAATCCACATGTATCCCATTTATTACTTATGTATCTACATATACTTAATACTTACAATCTGTATGATAATCGATTAAACATAGAGCAGTTATAGTCTAGAGTTACTAAATGCAACCTAGTTCTCTATAACTAGTGCTCTGATACCAATCTGACATACTCCCAAAATATCAGAGTATAATGGCGACAAGGGAGTGGTGACGTCATGATTATCATACGCACATAGTCACAAAGAACGACCTCTAAATGAGACGTTCGGAAAATAGATCACTTGTAATTAATAAAATAAATAGTTTTAACAAAGTGCGGAAGCATAAACTGAATACGGTTACAAAACATAGTTTTCTCAAATGGTACAAATGATCGTTGTTTCAAAGAAATGACGGTAATGCATGAGACCTCATTTAGCATCTTCCTTCTTAATACCTGAGAAAAACATTGCTAAAGTGTCAACATAAAGTTGGTGAGTTCATAGGTTTAGTTAAGTGGAAATGTTTAATGAACCACAAGATTTTCCCAAAAGTGATGACAATATAACAGATACAAAGTCATCTCAAAAGTATTTATTACAGTCTAAGCTCGTGACACCGAAGCGTTAACAACACCGGCAGTATAATCATATAAATGTAGCCCAACCTAGATGCCTAAACCCACGACATCCTATCTCAGACTCAAATGAAACTGTGCCCGCTTGTCCCCTTGTTGGACAAGACAGACAGGGACGTCAATCCCGATGGATCTATCCATTACATTCGCGCTTACACAAAGTAATTAACGGTTCACGATTCACGGGCCAAAGCAACTGGGTTTTTAGTGGGACTTAGACTAATATATAAATCAGTAAATGCACTTGTGTTCACACGTTAAAATCAAGCAATGTCTCACCCCAAAAAGCAGTGAAAATAGTAAAGTATGGGGCTATAAACTCACCTCGTTAATTCAGCAAAGAGAACGAAGATAAAATAGCTCGAGAGTACGGTTACGCTAGCCGCGACCTAATTAATTATGAGGATCGAGTTACGATACGAATAATTATATTAAATAAAGACACGACACCCTAGTTGTGCTTGACGAAACCATACGTTTACGAAAAAGTACGATAAATAAAAGTCGGTTTATTAAATGGTCAGGTTTCACGGGTTAAATTATAACTTAAATTTACAAAATTCGTTTTGGGCTTTAACCAAACAAATAAATACACAAGGCCCAAAATTGGGTCCAATAGATCACTCACAAACCCGGCCCAAGGGTCATTAGACCCGGCCCGGTCCATGGGCGGACATAACAAGGAACGGATGGAGTAAATATGCGTGTTTAACACACACAACTCCATAACAGAGAGTGAAACTCTCTCTCTTCCCTCGATAACAACTCCACCGCCCCAAATCTCTCTCTCTCTTAAATCTAGATCGGTTCAATCCTTGCCATGGCTATTATCTAATCATTTGGGATATAACAATCATGTGTGGGTGGTCTGAGGTGTTTAGATCGCGTGAGATGTGGGGTTTAATCCCCACATCAAACCGATTGGGTTTTCTGATGTGTTCATCCTTGCGGTTTCGTGAATCAATAGCCAGAAATCAAGATAAGTTTGTTTTTCCTTTATTTCTTTTAACAAGATTAATTTATTTTCGATTTATAATGATCAGTGGGTTTGATTGATTTGTATAAAGTTGTTGTGAATCATATGATTCTCGGATTTAAAATAAACGAATTTAGGGTTTTGAAATATTTGGGGGTTTTTATCAATCTCGGTTTTAAACACAATTAATTGATAAAATCAAACTAATTTCAATAAAAAAATCGATTTATAAAAATTAGGGTTTCGGTCATTTGGGGGTTTTTGTATAACTCGTTTTCAATTAAATTAAATATGGGCTCTCGGTTTGGTTGGACATGGGTCTCAGTTTGGTTCTTGATTGTGGTCTTGATTTGGTTGGACATGGGTCTCGGTTTGGTTCTAAGTCGGGTCTCGGTTTGGTCTAAATCGGGTCTCGGTTTGGTTTAAATCGGGTCTCGGTTTGGTTGACAGAAAAGTAATATCATAAACATGTTTGTATTAGTTATTAAAGTTTAACAAATTTCAGTTTTTAGTTAAAAGTATAAGACCTTTACAATGACTAACACATTGATTCGTTTATTCGCTGGTTCGTACAAAACAAGCACATCTAGGACTTCATAAAGGAAAGACGAAAAGACGAAAGACTCACAATGGGATGCTATGTTTTCGGGTTGCAGGTTCGGACGCGACGTGTGGGTCGGCTGGACACTACTCTTAACTCTACCCAGAAGTTGTATTTTGAAAGACTTGTGCAGATTTTTGTGTTTGTAATTTGGACAGTGATAATTTGTATATTGGACATTGGATAAACTTTGCGTTTGTATATAAACTTGTATTGTTAGTCTAGGGTTAGTGTCAAGCTGAAAATGGTAACTTGTGATATACCCAAATAGGGTAAACTAGGCATGTGTGCTGTCCTTTAGTGGTTAGTGGGGGAAATAAACTATGAAGTTTATTTGCAGCTGGTCATGTGACTGATTTTTGAGACTCTTGTAAGGCAAGCTTGGTTAATAAATATAAATGAAGGTTTATACTCAGTTATATGTATACATGCTGTGACAGCTATATACTCGACTCGGTTTCACGATGTTTAGGTTTAGACGCGACTGAATAAACACGATACTAAAACCGTTGACACACGATCCCAAAACAAAGCAATTGTGCGAGACGTCACGTAATCTTAATAACTATATCAAATAAACGTACGACAAAACATAAAACGCCCACCAACTTGTGTATTGCATTCAACTTAATACTCGCGAATACTCGAGATGTTACATATGCTCTCCCTAAAAAGGGCTTTGTCCGCAAAGCAAAAATAGTTAACACATTCCTGTCGACAACTCGTCGGTAAACAGTTAAAATACTCGTACTACATGAATAAATTAAGATGTAAATTTGACGAATGTCACAATTGAGCAGTAGCTATATCTAACTTATTTGTATCACATAATATGAAGTTTATGTCATCCAAATATGAGCTTCTATCTCCTTATAGAACTCAAGATATGATAAAAATGGTGAAAGTGAAACTAAATATCAGATTTTGTGAAATTAAAGTTTAATAGTATTATATAAGCACTCAAAATAATATAGTATAAAATGTGAAATTAAAACCCACTAACTTATATATTTCATTTATATAAATATGTATAAGGATAAGTAAATGAACATTATATAAAAATGATAGTTTGGTAAGTTTTATAAGTTATAAAAACTATAAACATGATTTTTACGTCTTTTCGGCTAATACCGTAAAATTAACGTTTTTCGTCAATTAAAACTTAGACGGTCGGACCCGTATAATGTAAAATTTTTAAAAGTCATATTCTGATATATAAGTACTTAATACAAGTAAAAACCGATAAAACCCGAACTAAATAACATATGGACAATAACGGGCTAAGTTAGCATTATTGGACTAATAATCCAACTAAATGGGCTAAACACTTATAAATTTACTTATTGGGCTTAAACCACTTGGTCCTAACATGTAAAGTATAATACTGATAATAAAAGTATAAAATGGTCTAATTTAAGGTAATGGACTTATAATAGGCTTATTGGACCTAAAACATGTAAATAGGTAAAACTAGTAAACTAGTATAAAAATGTTACCAACACATAAACAATATAATGAATGAGTAAAGATGTATAAACCCACTTGATCAGCATCATATTTATAAAATCATCATATGTATACATAATTGTTATTTTTATAAAGTCATTGGACAAAAGTCTAATACGAGTATTATTTGTCTAGGTTTCCATGATTGAAGCACGTACCGTACATCCGAATTGCCGATAACCTGCTTTCCCACATCAACATGAGTTCATAGCCTCGCACTCTTTTAAAAGGTTTTTATGAAATGTTTTATAAACCCGCGAGGGAGATAACATGTTAGTTTTGATAAAATAGGACACCATTTGTCCCGATTGTTTGTTTATTGATTTAGACCCGAATGATTGTATGACCCGATGAATGATTATATGACCCGATGTGTGAAATGAAATGGATTATTAAAGTTAGGTTACGTCACTAAAATTCACATTAGCATGAATTGTGAACTACCGGGATTCGGTAGACGCTTATGCATATAATAGTACTATTTGGGGACGATCACCCCAGTTCGCGCCTTGACGGTTGATCCCCGTCGTGCCACATTGATTGGTAAGCGAATTTATGTATGAGAAGATTTACACAAGCGTATTTTTGTGACGACACGCTAATTTAGATGGGCAAATGAGTTTCGGGTTAGCTACCCGTTGTTTCTTTTAGTAAGGTAACAATGTCATGCGGCTTATAATAATCCAAAATAAAGAATAACTGCTTTATGCATTGAATTACGATATATTGCCTGACTAGCAATACACGGTCTTATTATTGATTTTATTTTTGAGGTTTGGTTTTACATAACCATATTCATGTAACGGTTTTTATTTAACTTTATACAATGTTATAAAACGTATTGTATGATGTTTTTATGACTTTGGTTCGTATAATGATTTTGAAGGCAAAAGCCTATATTATGATTTTTGATAAACATTTGTATAAAATGACTTTGGCTATTTATGTCCTATTACCAAGATTTGTACAAAATGATTTTTGGTAATAATTTTATACCGATGTTATATTGATGGATTTTATTAAACTCTATGAATTAACTCGGCGTTATCGCTGACCTTTTCTTTTAACATGTTTTATCTCAGGTACTTGAAGGTAATTCTCGGGAAGACAACAATAATTCATGGCCCGCACTTAAATAATAATTTCCATTAAAATGATTTGTAGAACTTGTATGAAATACTTGGGACCTATGTAAATATGATATTTATGAATATAAATGCTTTATTATTAAACGACGCGATTTTTTTAGCGTTGTCTATGATGTGAGTAATGTGCTATCCCGTAACACCAACGAGTCTTTCGCTGTATTGAATTATGTAAATTTGGGGGTGTTACAGTTTGGTACCAGAGCTCTCGTTATAGAGAACGACAGATTTTTAAAACCAAGGTTTTGAATAAAACATTTCAAAATCTTTTAACTATAAACATTTTTCAAAAAATGTCTAAAAATATTTTGACTATAACGGTGCCGAAGAATTCCCGAGTTATCGACAAGGACAGACTGAGAAGTGTTATTTTAATATATATATAACTTGGATTATATATATACATATAATGTAATTTGACTAAATGATTGTTTGATGATAATTTAATACTTATACGAGGAATTTATACGACGTAGATTGTCACAAGAAACCCTAACTCTCCTAGTAAATTAATCGAAGCTATTCCCGTAGGAATTCTAGCTATTCTAGATCTAAACCAAGTTGTGGATATTTATGATCCCAACAAAATGGTTGATATCCGTAGAAATGTTGATAGTAGTTGATTATGATCTTGAAGAAGAATTGGCGAGATTAAATCTGATATCGATGTCATGACGATCTTTCCTTATAGAGTGGAGTTTGACAAAACATTACCACCTGGAAAGATGTCATGTGATTCGTTGTCACCCAATTCTTAAATTGAAATCGAAAGGGTGAATGTTGCACTTGAGTCTGTCAATGGAACAATTACCCAAAAGCCTCATGCCACTAGCACCTTTCCGAGAAGTCTAATTGAATGATCGAGTCATTTATACTAGTGACTCATTTGATAATTATTATGGTAAGAGCTATAGGATTGGAAATTAAGTGTTGCTCATATCGAGATTTTATTTCCCTTTTAAGGTCTAAGAATAAAGATTGAAAGTATTGGAGAATGAAGTAGGATATCGCATTGAGTATAAGTTGATTGAAACTTGAATGAAGTAAAATTTAACCCGTATAGAATATGAGATTGTTAAGAGGAAGTCATTAAGTCCTGTGATAAAATTATAAGGTTTTAATTGACTGTTGGTTCGTGTTAAGGGTTGTTCCTAGGCCATTGTCCACTAATGAGTATGCCCAGTGTCCAAGAAATAAATTGAAGAAATCTTCTTCTAAATTAGGACCGATGGATCTTCCGGGACAGGGGGGACACCTAATGACTCTTGTAGATTAGTATTCATTGTGGTATCTTTTAAAAATCCCTAACTTAACTGAGACATCAGTTGGTAGGATGAGTTCTTGGAATTGTAGGACATAGTGACACGTAATGTGTTACGGTACAATTTTCACTTGTTCCAAATGTTCGCATTAGTGATGCAACCATTAAACAAGTACTCATCTCGAATTGAGTTACGTTGTGGATTAATCTTTTTGAGCCCCATCAAGGTCATGAACTTAATGATTAATTGGCTAAGCTCATTTCCTAGCATATTGTAGTTAGTTCTTGGTGAAAAACTTTTCATCACTCTTTTGCAGATCACTCATTGTTTTTATAAGATAAAACAGTATCCCTTGAAAAAAATTGAATTTTCATCACTATAAGGATTATTCAGAGTGAGATTTATAAGTGATCGTTATCAAAATGAAGTCGTTTATAAAACACCTTGGAAAACTTAATTGTTTTCATAACAAATAAAATCTTTGTAAATTTATTTTTGATTCTTATGTAAGAATTAAGCGTGAAAGTGTTTTTATTATAAACATGATGATAAAATTTTGACGAACTGAGTATTGCATCGTTAATCTTGAAATTGTATATAGTTGCGCGTCTACATACAATTTGGAAGTGACCATGCAAGGCTGATTAGTAGTCACCATGAAATTATTAATAAACACTAAATTTTCTTTGAAGATTGTGAAAGATTAATTTTTATGAGATCTACAAGAAGTGAAAAATAGGGACATATTGATAGGGACACCTACATATGTGCCTGTACTATTTATTCATCTGATCCGAATTTACTCATCTGTGGATATTGTCTTAATTGACAATTGATATTCTCTTTCTTGTCCAATTCTCTCGTGGCGAGATTCTTTGTAAAAGTATCTAATTACCGAGTGTTGATACCCGATTGGATGTATCGACGTTCCTATCATTTCTTTTCATTAGATTTCATTTGAATGACCTGGGTAACGATCCGAGGAGCTTTCGAATGCGTACTCAAATTATGAAAACATGGGATATATTCATAATCGTTAAATGTTTTCGTCTGTATCTGATTTGAAATTCTATCGCGTAAATTATGCGTTGACCTTACTCTTTTTAAGGTTAGTTATGTCTCCATATATCCTTGAATCTGTGAAGGGTTATGAATTATTATTATTCTTTTGAGAAGTTCACATCTTATCCACGACAATAAAACTAGAAAGTTGGCAGTGCCAGTAGAATGAATTGACTGATTATGACATGACGACATTGTCTTAATTGATGCGAACTCAAGTAGAATTCCCCTAAAAGATAAGATGTTGATTATCAAAAGTGATCTAAATAATTCTTGATGGATGACCATATCCTGCTTCTGGACTTGAAATTATACCATGAATGGTTATGAACTAGTCATAGATCATGTAATCTAGAAAGAACTTAAAGTAAATTTATTAAAAGATGTTTCTATTATCTGAAACTTTAGGAGGTATTTGTTGGTGAATTACCTAGACTTTCGCCATTAAGGCAAGTTGAATTTGGTATTGATTATATTCCCGGTGTTACACCTGTGGCATGTGCACTGTACGTCAGCACCATCTGAATTAAAAGAATTACCCTACAACTGAGAGAGTTGTAGGAGAAGACTTTTATTCTACCAAGCTCGTCATCATGAAGAGCTATGGTGTTATTATTCTTTATATTTGTTGAATTACCATGAACTAGGTAAATTGATGATAAAAATCTATATCCATTACACAAGATGATAGATTTGTTCGATCATTTACAAGGTTCTAGCGTATATTCAAAATTTGATCCTCGACATGGTTATCATCAACTTCGCATCCGCGAAAAAGATTATCTATTCCAAACTACATCCAGAACTTGTAATGAACATTATGAGTTTCACATGATGTCGTTTGTATTGACTAATACACATGTAGCATCCATAAATTGGTGAATCACGTGTGTGATCATTAAGGACCATCTGTTTGTTTATAAGAATAGGAAGGAGTTAATAATCATTTATAAACTGCCCTGAATTGGCCGAGTAGTGAAAACCTATACCTTGAGTATTTGACATGTGATTAAAGACTAAATCCTTTACATTATTTGACCGTGTGATTAATAGATAATGGAATCTATATTGACTCTTCAAAAATTTGAGCCATTTAAGATTTTCGGTTTTACCAAAAAGAAAGTGCAAATATGTTTTGACAAATGTTTTATCAAAAGAATTTTTAAGGAATCATTCGCTTATAACCAAATCATTTAACTAAACTCCTGTTTAGGGGTAAATGTTTGTGTATACCTTAAGACAACCTAAGAGGGATTGAGGAAACCATATAAACCATGATTTGGAATTTGGAACAACAATTCTTTCTTTTCAACTAAGAAATTTTTTGATCAAAGTATAACCAAAGATTTTTCGAACATTTACGAATCTCACTAATGATTTTTGAAAAATCAACAAAAATCGTGTTAATTAAATTCAAATTTATTCTTTTGAACATTTTCCTATAATTGGACGAACCGAGAAAATTTAAAACTTTTTACGTTTACGTTTCATAAAATTAAATATTTATTACTTAATTAATTGTAATAATTATCGACGTTTTATACGTCGGATTGAGCAAAACTGATAAAAATGACAGTTGAGACGAAACTAAAATTTAGAAAAAAAATGAAGAAAGTATTTTCGAATAAATACGGTCATGATATTAATTCAATCAAGGAAGGTGAACGTAATTTCTGACACATTATGTAAAAATAAAGAATCAATTAGGATGTGTTCCTTAGTAATGATTGTGCAAAATAAATTGCCTAAGCAACTTAAAAATAGCCGATGCTTGAAAAGAAGGATAATATAAATAATAAACGGGGGTTCGCGGCTAATGTGAACCATTAGTAATAAGAGCCGATGGCGTTAAATGATTAAAAGGCCACCTGTGGTTGTCTAAATATGGAGGATTGTGAGATATAGTTATGTTGGAATCTCATAAGCTTAAGTATTCTACTCATGCTATTTCTGATTTAGTGTATTTTTGTCTGAAGAAGTTATACTAATGGCAAATTATGAAGGCAGACATCACCTCATACATTAGTAAACGTCTAACTATTGCAAAGGTCATCATATGAATTTGATTCGATTTGGGTCATCGTCGACAGACTGACCAAATCTGCTAATATCATTCCTGTTAATGATAGATTCTTGATGAAGAAATTGAATCTTTTGTATTTAAAGGAGTTTTGTAAACATGGTGTGCATGTACCAATCATCTCTATCAATATCCTCGCTTCGCATCGAATTTCTAGAGATTTGCTCAGAAGTCATTGGGAACGAACCTTGATGAGAGTACTGTTTACCACCCCAATCGAAGGGACAAGGTAAAGTAATGATACCAAACACTAGAAGTGTTGTTTTATGCTTGAATGATTTACCTTTGGTAATAAACCATATAATTGTTTTCCTTTAGAGAGATTATCATTGATAGTTATCGTGTTAAGATCGAGATCGAATCTTGTTAGGATCTAAATGTGAGAGCATCTATAAGCAGGAGTTGGGATGAAGACATCCGACATACACCATTGTGAGTTTGAAATGTCTTTTAGGTTTAAGGTTGCCTATGATGACAAACCTAACCTTACAAATACCCGACCCGCGAGACCTGAAATGATTTTTGAAATTAGGATCTGATTATTGACTGTCGGTAGTAGGCAGGAGGTTATGTGAATATGGAGTGTAGATCTTGAAGTGCCAGATGGGTAGCGAAGTTATGCCAAAAATTTCCACCTTGGAAAAATGAATAGATGATGTAAAATATCTTGGGAAATATGTCCCCGATGTATGGGACCATTGAGATGATGTAAAAAGTTGGTTTGAAAGGCATATAAGCTGGATCTACCCTAGGACTTCAAGGGCTACGTGAATTATGTGTCGTATATTGAACTTGATAAAATGTCTATCAAGTGAAAATATGATTGCTTCTTGATAAAGTTTAGATCGGCGAAAAGTTGCATTCATCAAAAACCCGTGAACATCATGGATAGAGAAAGTAAGTCAACATTAAGCCTGATCTTATTCCCGTAGTTATGATTGATGAAACTCGCGTATTGTAATGAATTACACTTGTGAGAAAAGACCGAATGTGGAGGAAATACCCACATGGCTTTAACTCTATAAGAAGCGAGTAGTAAGATAAAGGGATCTTTGAGGACAAAGATCCTGTTTAGGGGTAAATGCTGTGACAATCCGTCAATTTATGGTTGATATTTTATTCTCAAGTGTTATTTAAAAACATTATTTTAATGTTATATTATGAACTCACTTATTTTTTTGGGAAGAAATTCGGATTTACGTCTTGAAGTAGCATCGACTACGTCTAAACCGGAGGATTCTACGTTACGTGTTCACGTTTACATACACCGTCTTTGGTGACAGTCCGACATTTCAGAAAATAAATTTGTCCGTGAATATTATTTTGAGATTTTAAATTTGTGTTGGTTCATAAACTCACAAATTTACGAGAAGAGATTAGGACTTACGATTATAATTTAACGTCCTTTACGACTAAACCGGAAACCTTAGGATTACGTATTTCCGTTTTTGATGAGACAATTTTTATTAGATTCGTTTTGTGACGTTGATTCATAATTTATAAAAACATTTTTCGTAAAACGACCCGAAGGCACGCAAATCGAGGAAACTAGAATCAAGGAGTACCCGTAATTAAATGGGTATGAGACAAGATAAACTTGCCTCACCCCCACACATGGGACAGCCACAAGTGTACAACACACCCTTGTGAGGTGTTAAGCTTGTAAACAAAGCTAAGACACTTGTCTTAGCTTTGCCATCACACCACTTGCACACAAAACATGCCAAAACCACTCACACAAACCATTTAACACTTTAGATACATGTAAAACCAGACATATGTCTCTCTGTGTGGCTCTCTTGGCCGTCCACCACCACCACCCATAAACCACCACCATTTGATCAATTTTAACCACAAACCATGTGTTATCTACACATATGGTGAAGAACCTTTGAAGCCTTGAAGATTGGAGGTGATTCTAACATCCAAGGAGGTGATTTGATGTTGTCCAAGGGCTGATTTCTACATAAAGTTTACAAGTATTGGTGGCCTTGAAGATTGGTGTTGATTTATCACAAGTTGTGTGATCAAAATCCATGTCTTGATCATAACCTGCATAATCTTGGTGGTATAAAGATTGTTCTTCCCATCCTCTTGTTATTTTGATTATGTAATATTGTATTTTCTTTCCTATTGTATATGTATATGATGAATATATGATGATAAAAATATTGTGTGGGGATTTGGTGTTGATAAATATGGTTAAAAAGATGGAAAACCATAGGTAACAAGGTTAAAATCTTGCTATATATGATGGCTGTATAAAAACAGTAAGTAACCAAGTTATAAACTGATAAAATTGCATGGTGGAATCAATTTACAGTAATTATTAGATGTCATACACATGTGAGAGTTGGCCATGCAATGGAATCATCAAAATGAGTGAGATATGATCAAAACAAATTAGTATACCAATCTGAATAGTCTGTTTTGTAGGGACTGTTAAGGATACTTAGACAAGAATTGAGCAGTAGCTATAGCTAACTTATTTGTAGCACATAATATGAAGTTTATTTCACCCAAAAATGAGCTTCTATCTCCTTATATAACTCAAGATATGATAAAAATGATGAAAGTGGAACTAAAAATCAGATTTTGTGAAATTAAAGTTAAATAGTATTATATAAGCACTCAAAATAATATAGTATAAAATGTGAAATTAAAACCCACTAACTTATATATTTCATTTATATAAATATGTATAAGGATAAATAAATGGACATTATATAAAAATGATAGTTTGGTAAGTTTTATAAGTTATAAAAACTATAAACATGATTTTTACGTCTTTTCGGCTAATACCGTAAAATTAACGTTTTTTGTCAATTAAAACTTAGACGGTCGGACCCGTCTAATGTAAACATTTTAAAAGTCATATACTGTTATATAAGTACTTAATACAAGTAAAAACCGATAAAACCCGAACTAAATAACATATGGACATTAACGGGCTAAGTTAGCATTATTTGACTAATAATCCAACTAAATGGGCTAAACACTTATAAATTTACTTATTGGCCTTAACCCACTTGGGCCTAACATATGAATTATAATACTGATAATAAAAGTATAAAATGGTCTAATTTAAGGTAATGTACTTATAATAGTGATACAAGCTTTTTGGATGGGGGTTTAGATTAAGTTCTCGGAATCTTCTCGAATTGATCACAGCTCAAAGTGGAATAGTTGTTCTTGGTGACAAATAGGGGATTTGATTTTCTATTCTACTAAAAGGTAAATGCGTGAAGTAACTAAAAGAAAACTAGAAGCAGTTCATCAATAAAAATAAAACTTGAATTAAAATCAAACTAGAACAGTAACTTGTAAATACCCTAAAAATTGCTTGTTTCGGAATATATGCTTGATCCGGAATAATCAGAAAAAATCCTTCATTCGGAATGTCTTGCTTACTCGTAATAAATGGGAAAAAGCTTCATGTGGAATAATTGCTCATGCGGAATAACTGACAAAAGATGCTTCATTCAGAATAAAGGTTGACCCGGAATACATAAATCTTCCGGATGAAAGAGGTTGATCCGGAATAAAAAGTTATTCCGGATGAAGAGCTTGACTCAGAATAATAAATATTCCGAATGAAAGGTACTGATCCGGAATATTGGATATTCCGGATGAAGGGTGCTGATTCAGAATACTAGGTTGATCCGGAATATTGGATATTCCGGATGAAGGAGTTTGGTTCGGAATACTGGGAATGATGAAGAAAAGTAGGTAACCAAAAAAATAGGGGAAAAACGATTTTACCAACAATCAACCAAGTTTTTAACCAAATCTTAAACAAAACTAATCACCAATCATCTACTAACCATAGACAACATATCAAATCATTAAAAACACAAAACCCACTTACTTTTGAAGATCAAATCAACAAAATAAGAACTTTAAAACTTTGAATCAAAGAACAAGATAAACAAGATTAAATGGAAAGATTATATTGATGATTAAGGTTAAAACAATCAAAGGAAAAGATTAAAACTACAAGATTTGTGAAATCAAGAATCAAAATCACCAAACACCCTAATGGTGTTGATGATACCTAAGAACAAAAGAAAAGAAAAGAGGAAAACTAAAAAACTGGCTAAATTATGTGAGGGGATCTCTTTATATAGGTCTTCCATTTGGTTGGTGAGTGGGCTTTCTCCCTTTCTTCTTGTCTTCTCGGCTTTGCAGAAAAGTTGAGGTTTCCGATTCTGATTCGGGATTTGTCGGCGATTAACTTCAACTCGTCTTTTAATTTCTTCGTTTAATAGACTTGAGTTTCTTCGACATATGTAAATCTTCCATCTTTGGTCCCTTTCTTCGATAAATCTTTAAACAGGCCCATTGACTTCAAATCTTTTGCATCTCTTGGACAATAGACTTCGTCTTGAGTCTTTTTCTTCGATAAAACCCGTGCAATCCCATGTTTTCTTCAATATTCATCCGGTTGACTCTGAAAACACAATAAACATAAAAACCACGCATAATTCCAAACAAATGATATTAAATACGCGTTTTGGTCTTGTTTTAGTAAGAAATAAGTGGTAAAAGGATGGGTGTTTACACACCTATCAAATCCCCTACACTTAACCATTGTCATGCCCTCATGTAATGCTTAGTGATAAAGCAATTTTACACTTTTCTCATAATTAATCAACCTTGGCCTTATTAACATACTAAACAAAAATTAAAGTAATAAGAGAAATTAAAACCTTTAAAGTAAACAAAAGGATAGAAACCATTTTCACTTGAAAATAGCTATATGGAAATAACTTGCAAAGAGATCAAGGACTTACATTAGGGCTTAGGTGCTGCGAAGATTTATCACCCTCAAGTTTCACGTTCCCCAAACTAAGCTTGAAAACGAGATCATTGTTATTATAAGTTAGCAAATCAAACACTTACATACATGGCTTAATTATATGCTTAAACTCCCTTATTCCTAGGTGTATCTCTTATATTTTATAGTTGTCTTAGAATGATCATGAAGATGCATTTTTGGACTTATTTCGATAGTTTATTTAGGCTGAAAGCAAAGTAGGACGATTTGATCAATAGTTAGCTAAAGGACAAAATCTCTTAAAACTGCTTCTCGGGATATCAAAAAGTTCATATCTTGGCATAACTCGCTTCGTGATTTGAGACCTTTCTCGGGGCGATATTTGGCATGTACTTCATACTTCATATCTTGAGAGACGTGCTTGAGATAATGGTCTTCTCATCGTTAATAGAGTTTCTTCACTTGGAGACTTTTGAGGGGTACTCCAACTTTCTTGACAACGAGTTCATGATTATTTCTTCAATCTCTAATTGGGATTTTGAGATACAACGATCCGCCTCCTTTTCGGACTTGGATCTATTTATCATCATACCTTGTTAGGGTCTTTTCGGATAGGCTTCTCCATGATCTTTATGGGAGTTGATTGCTTTTCGTCGTGAGTCTTGATCCTTCATATTGATTTTGGGAATAATGCTTTTTACATCACCTTGGATCTTTAGCAATAAGATTGAATCCTCATGCCTTTTTAGGGACTTTTCGGACTCGCCAATCTTCGCGCCCCGCTTCATAAGTTATGCCTTGGCTATGAACTCTTATCATTACCGAGCAACTTTTAAACGATCTTGGGCTAGAAGCTAAGTAACTTTCCAAATCGTACGACCTTACTTATTGCAGATAAATTATTAGCAAGTGATGGGAGAATAGGCACATAATTACACCAAGTGAGCTTGTGCAAGAATACCGACTTATAATTGACTCTATCATTTCTCGTTCTCCACAATTTAAAATCTCAAGTAATGAGACTCGTGGATGCTTAGCCTAATAAACTAATTAAGGTCCCCTACATGGTTAAGGATACTAGCTAGAATAAACTTGGATAAGTCTATTCGGGTTGAGTCAAAATAATCGCAACGGGCCTAATATGTCAAAGATTTCAAAACTAGCTACACCACTTTATTAATATTTTTGACTTTTTTGCGGGATATATACATATGAAAGCAACGATAAAAAAAATTTTAAAATCACGACTAAATGGCCAAAGTTAATAAAAAATTTGAAAAATGTTGAAAAATATGATTTCCCGGTTAAATGAAGGCATTTTCATGGAAAAGTCCAATTAAAACTTCGATAGAAGTCCCCCCTACACTTAAGATAAACATTGTCCTCAATGTTTAAGCATGTGGGAAAAGTCTCCCCTACACTTATGACATTGTGCACGTTGGTTAAATCAAGTTAAGGAAGAGACGACTAAAGTGATCAATTTCAAATGTGAGTATGAAGAAAATTGAATCACTATAGTTGAGAGATAGAACCGGATTTCGGATAACACAGGAGCACGATTTTTCAGAGATTCCAAGAGTGCACTTATCCCTGTAATCACATCACCACACAAACACAAAAACCTACAGAGGCCCCCCTACACTTAGGGGGTTAAAACGGAAAAGGATAGATACTCGGGCTGCCTCCCGAGGAGCGCTTGTTTTTGATAACCGAGCCACGAGCTTGACTCGACCCAAAATTAGTTCATGGGAAACGTGGTGAGGGATGGAATCATCTCATGAGAGATGTCCTCACCAAAGTACAACTTCACTCGTTGGCCATTCACCTTAAAATTAGGTCCATTAGGTTGAGCGAGCTCGAGAGTACCATATGGAAAAATTTGGGCAATGGTGAATGGGCCGGACCAACGAGATTTCAGCTTGCCCGAAAAGATTTTCATCCAAGAGTTAAAGATTAAAACTTTGTCTCCAACTTGGAACTCGGTTTTTAATCTTAGAGTCGTGAATGAGCTTAGTCTTTTCCTTATAGATCAAAGAATTTTCATAAGCCTCATTCTGGAGTTCATTCAGCTCATTGAGTTAGACCTTGCGTAGGTCACTGGCTTTGTTGATATCAAAATTAGCCCACTTCAAGGCCCAGTAAGCCTTATGCTCCAACTCAATGGGGAGGTGGCACGCTTTCCCGTACACGAGACGATATGGTGTACAACCAATCAGAGTCTTGTATGAGGTACGAAAAGCCCACAGAGCATCATCAAGTTTATCGGCCCATGAGGCACGATGCTCTCCCACGGTTCATTCAAGAATTCGCTTTAATCCTCGGTTAGAGATTTCAGCCTGGCCATTAGTTTGTGGGTGGTATGCGGTGGAAAGACGATGATTTACACCATACTTAGCCATGACTCTTGCGAATTGGTCATTGCAAAAATGAGTCCCGCGATCACTAATAATGGCACGAGGCACACCGAATCTAGCGAACAACGATTTCAAAAAGTTACAAACCACCCTCGCGTCATTAGTGGGTAAAGCTTTGTCTTCAACCCTTTTTAAGACGTAGTCAACGACTACAAGGATGTATTTGTTTCCTTTAGATGAAGGTAATGGCCCCATAAACTCAATACCCCAAACATCAAAGATTTCACATTCTTGTAAGAAATTTTGAGGCATCTCATCTTTATGTGTGATCTTGCCTTGTTTTTGGCAAGCATCACAACGTTAACCATCTCGTGAGCATCACGATAAATGGTAAGCCAATAAAATCCCGAGTCAAACACTTTTTTGGTGGTGTAGTTGGGACCAAAGTGACCACCGGTGGGTCCTTTGTGGCAAGCGTCAAGGACTTCTAAAGCTGCCGGTCCATCAACACATCGGCGAATAATCAAATCAGCACATTGTTTGAATAGATACGGGTCATCCCAAAAGTAAGTCTTAATATCTTTAAAGAAATTCTTCTTTTGTTGGGATGTTAACCCGTCAACGAGAATTCCACCCGCCAAGTAGTTTGCAATGTCCGCAAACCACGGGGTTTCATCAGAAGTCGAGTTGATAGACATTAAGGTCTCCAGGGGAAAAGAATCATTGATTTCTTTGTTCGGATGATCCCCTTGAAAAGGATCCTCAAGTCTATTGAGATGATCCACGGCTAGGTTTTCAGCTACTTTCTTATCGCAAATTTCGATTTTAAATTCTTGGAGTAGCAAAACCCAGCGAAGAAGTCTTGGTTTGGAATCTTGCTTAGTCAACAAGAACTTCAACGCGGAATGATCGGTATAAAAGATTGTGGTAGAAAGGATAAGATAGGGGCGGAACTTTTAAAAAGCATAGACAACAGCTAAAAGCTCTTTTTCGGTTGTCGTATAATGCAATTGAGCCCCAGTCATTGTCTTGCTAGCGTAATGGATTGGTTGGAAGTGTTTATTCACTCTTTGGACCAAAACCGCTCCAATAGCAAAGTCGCTAGCATCGCACATCAACTCAAAGGGAAGCTCCCAATTAGGGGTAACCAAGACGGGTGCCTTAGTCAGCTTATCCTTAAGCAAGTTGAAGGCTTCAATACACTCTTTGGAAAAGATAAAAGGAGTATCTTTTTCCAAGAGGTGGGTCATCGGGCGAGCGATTTTAGAAAAATCTTTGATAAAGCGACGGTAGAAGCCCGCATGACCGAGGAAACTTCGCACACCCTTTACGGTAGAAGGTGGAGGCAACTTAGAAATAACATCGACTTTAGCACGGTCCACTTCAAGACCGGGTTTGGAGATCTTGTGTCCTAGCACGATGCCCTCTTTTACCATGAAATGGCATTTTTCCCAATTAAGAACAAGGCGAGTGTCTTCATACCGCTTAAGCATACGTTCTAAATTGGCAAGGCAAGCAGAGAAAGAATCGCCATAAACCGAGAAATCATCCATGAATACTTCCATAGTTTCTTCAACCATGTCATGGAAGATAGCCATCATACACCTTTGGAACGTCCTAGGAGCATTGCATAAACCAAAAGGCATACGTTTGTATGAAAATGTTCCGTAGGGACAAGTGAATGTGGTCTTTTCTTGGTCTTTGGGATCGATGGGAATTTGAAAATATCCGGAGAAACCGTCTAAGAAGCAGTAATAGTCATTACCCGCAAGATGCTCGAGCATTTGATCCATGAAAGGAAGAGGAAAGTGATCTTTTCTCGTGGCATCATTGTGTAACACCCCATTTTGGAAATGGAAATATCATAGTAATTATGGCGTGTCATCAAAGCATACAAGGTAAAATGTCTAAACATTACTTGACCATATAAAGGAAAATACCGGAATCAAACATCGGTAGTCCCAAAAGTAAAGTTCATCACACACAAACATAGTATAGTAAGGAAAAGGATGAAACAATGTCCAAAGCATAAGTATCATAAAGAAAGGAAATGCATAATGTAAAGAAGGCTAGACAGCTTCCAGTCCATATGCACGTACTCTTAGTGTCTACGAGCGTCCCTAAGTACCTGCCGTTTTGGGAACATAGAAAAGGAAAACGGCTGAGCAATACGATCAGTGCACGGATGTACAATAAAGCATGAATAGGATAAGCATATAACATAATAACAGCGGAAGAAAACTAAGTCCCGAGTAACCTGGTTAAGTCTTAATAAAACTCGTTTTATAGTTTGAATGTCTTGTGTTTATCTTATAAAAACTGTTTGTCATATTTTACCATTAGCCAATATAGGTCATGAAAATCCACCGTGCATGAATAATTGGAGGGGTGACCTCATCATGCAAATTAGAGGGCTGCCTCTAATTTAATATACTGGTTTTATGGGTAGGAGGGATCAACTCCTTGTGAAGGATGCAAGGCACACACCACATTCACCATGAAATCCTGAATAAAAACGTGTAACTAGGATGCACCCATACGCCCCACATGATAAATATAAATAAATGGCCAAAAGCTGAAGGGACACCACGAGCAATCACTCCGCCGTGGTGAAGTTATAACATCAGTGCCTCTAATGTTATGGTTATGGTACCTCCATAACTAGGTGAAACTGGTCATGCATGTATATGGCTATAGGTAATCATATTTAAACATAAGCAATTAAACTCATACTTATACTACGGGAAAACAGTTGGCTGCATACGGGGAAATCCTAATAAGGAAAGAATGTCCATACTGAAAGGACGGGAATCTGTACCTTATGTCCAGTGAACGAGAACGATGAACTGCGAGAATCCTACCTCCAAAACACTAGTGCTACAAAAATACGTACATGAAATAAGTATCTGCTTACTAAATACATAGCTGGTTTTACGTCATGTCTTAGCTTATTTTATATGTTCTTACTATGTTTTACTGTTTAAAGCCTTAAACTGTGTTAAATCTTATATTCTGCTTAATCTGATTAAGTATTTCTGGTACTTCATATGTTATTATACGTACTGTGTAATAATAAGTAACTTTCCAAAAATAGCAGGTTTCCTAAAATAGAAAGTTTCTAAAAAAATAGAAAGTTTCCAAAAATAGAAAGTTTCCAAAATAGAAAGTTTACAAAAATAGAAAGTTTCCAAAAATAGATAATTTCCTAAAATAGAAAGTTTCCAAAAATAGATTTACTGCTTAAAATAGATAAGTTTCTAAAAATAGAAAGTTTCCATAAATAGATTAGCTGCCTTAATTAAATACGTTTCCATAAATAGATTAGCTGCCTTAAATAAATAAGTTTCTAAAAATAGCTGGTTTCCATAAATAAATTAGCTGCCTTATTTGATTAAGTTTCTAAAAATAGAAACTTTCCATAATTAGAAATAAGCTGGTTAAATAAGCTAAGTAAATAAGCCTAAGTGATTTCATGATTATTTCCTAAGTCATATGATATATTGTATAGTTTAATAATTATTTCATATAATTTAATTAAACTATAGGTTATAATATTTAATTAAAGTATAACATGTTTTTAATTAAATATACTAAATACTTAGGTTAAAAATATGTATTATTAAATATTAATAATATAACCTAAGTCATGTTAATTAATTAATTATATCCATGGTTTTTAAAATAATTAATTAATTATAAGTCTTAATAATATAAATACTTATGTTAAAATAATTTCATGATTATTAATAATTAATTAACCTAAGTCATGTTATTAAATTAATCACATCTTTTATTAATTTAATTTTATCCTAAGTTCATAACATAAAAAAAACTAACATAACCATGAACCGGATCTAAGCTTAAAAACATAAACCGGACATGAATCGACACCGTACCCCGAACCAAATCAGGGTACCCCCTGCTGCCGTGGGACCCACACGCACCAACCAAGACCAATATGGTCTTGGTGGTGTCGGCTAAGCAAACCGAAACCCCCTTGGGGTCGGTTGCTGCATGCGACCCAAAACAAAACACCCCTTAATCGACCCTTTAATTTAATTAATCATCAAAACATATTAGATCTATGTTTAATTAATGTGTTTTTTATAAAAACATCCCATGTTCATCATTAATAAAAAGTTTAATTAAAAAGAAAAGGTTTAAAAAGGTTTTACCGTATTCGTGGATCAAGAGGGTGAAGAACAAACACGAACAAACGACAAATCTTCAAGATCCAAGATCAATGAATCACCTTGTATGGTGATGTGTAGGTGGCGGCACAAAGAGGAGGAGAAGGGAGGGTTTTAGGTTTTTCTTGAAATCTTCTGTAAAGTAATTTTTGAGTAGTAAAATTAATTAACCCTCCTTTTAGTAAAAATTGGTAATGGGCTTGGCCCATTACCCTTCTTTTAGCCGCGGGTAGGGACCCCCCCCCATGGGGTTCACGTACCTCTTTTCGTGTCTTGTTATTTAGTTAGTCGTTTGTGTTTAATTATGTTCGTGTTTTAAATGTTCTCGTTACGTAAATACCATACTCTAATATATTTAATTACGCTCGTATTAAATATATATACGTAATTAATAATAGCTCATGTTTTAATTATGCTCGTGATTTCGTGATCGTTTGTTCGTGATTAATTATTGCTAAATAATTATTACGTGATCGTGCATATAAAATACTTATTGTGTTCTAACACGTACATAATATGTAAACTCCTAACACGTAATCGTAATCATGCTATATTAGGGAAGTTTTTAACTAGTACGTACGATCCTAAAGGTACTATGCATGGTAAAAGCATGCGGGTTTTACAACTCTTCCCCCCTAAAAAGAATAATTCGTCCCCGAATTATAGATAAAGTAAACTGGAAAAGAAGAACATACCCGAATTCAAAATATGAAATGAGGGTAAGAAGCCCGGATAGACTCCTCCATTTCCCAAGTGGCTTCCCACTCGGTATGATCCCTCCATAGAATTTTGACGAATGGAATCGTCTTCTTTCTCATGACTCGTTCTTGTCTGTCAAGAACTCGTTCGGGTTCTTCTATAAAGGTGAGATCTTCACGTATCTATTCCAGTGGATACTGAACCATGTTAAGGGGATGATATTGGTACCCTATGAGTAAGGACACATGAAACACATTGTGCACATGCGAAAGCTGCGGAGGTAATGACAATCGGTAAGATACTTCACCG
This sequence comes from Glebionis coronaria, assembly GCA_025667525.1. Taxonomy (NCBI): domain Eukaryota; kingdom Viridiplantae; phylum Streptophyta; class Magnoliopsida; order Asterales; family Asteraceae; genus Glebionis; species Glebionis coronaria. Next base: position 181,136,860 of record CM046882.1, read on the forward strand.
ACTCGTTCAATGATATCAAATGGTCCGATAAAACAAGGACTGAGCTTCCCTTTAATCCCGAAGCGTCTAACACCACGTGCCGGCGAAACCTTAAGGAAGACGTGATCTCCTACGTTAAAGTGTAAGTCTCTACGATGCTTATCGGCGTAACTCTTTTGACGTGACCGTGCCTCCTGAATTTTCTGCCTAGCTACTGCGATCTTCTCATTTGTCATCTCAATGATTTATGGTCCTTCGAGTGTTCGCTCGCCAACCTGATCCCAGCAGATTGGGGCGCGACACTTTCTGCCATACAACATCTCAAATGGAGCACACTTGATGCTTGCGTGCCAACTGTTGTTGTATGAAAACTCCACCAAACAGATGTATTCATCCCAATCACCCGTCCATTCCAGCGCACATGACCTCAACATATCCTCCAATGTCTGAATGGTTCGCTCTGACTGTCCTTCCGTTTAAGGATGAAAAGCCGTGCTAAGCTTAAGTTGTGTACCCCAAGCTTTCTGCAGACTTTTCCAAAAGCGCGAAGTGAATCGAGGATCTGTCTGAGACGATGCTGGATGGTGCACCGTGGAGTCTCATGATCTCTCGTCTATACGTATCTGCGAGTTTACTTACCGGATCTTCCTTGCGGATCGGTAAGAAATGAGCTGATTTGGTAAGTCGATCAACGATAACCCAAATTGCATCGTGCTTCCTTTTGGTAGACGGAAGACCGGTAAAAAAATCCATGGTGATTTTATCCGACTTCCACTCTGGAATGTCTAACGGTTGAAAGAGACCGCCAGATCATAGATGCTTGATCTTAACCTGCTGGCAGGTAAGACATTTGGAGACGTAAGTGGCCACATCCTGTTTCATACCACTCCACCAAAAGTACTGCTTGATGTCATGGTACATTTTAGTTGAACCAGGATGTATCGAGAATGGGGAGCTATGAGCTTCAGCTAACAAAGCTTCCCAGAGTTCTTGGTCATCAGGAACACAAAGTCTAGTGCCCTGCCATACGATACCATATGCATCTACTCTGAATTCCGTCTGCTTCTCCAAATTCTGTACTATCGCCCAGATTTCTCCGTCATCTTTCTGAGCTTCCTTGATCTTAGATAGCAACTCGGGTTCTACTCTAAGATTAGCCCAGTAACCATGCTGTCCACGTACCATGATCTCGATGTCTAGTCGCTCCAAGTCTCTTATGATTTCCTCTTTGATTCTAATGCTGTTGATCATTCCGGACTTCCTGCTAAGGGCATCTGCTACTACATTTGCCTTTCCGGGATGATACTGCAGATTAATGTCATAATCCTTCAACAGCTCTAACCATCTCCTCTGCCTCATGTTCAATTCACGCTGAGTGAAGATATACTTCAAGCTCTTGTGGTCCGTGAAAATGTCACATGATTCTCCATATAAGTAGTGTCTCCATATCTTCAATGCAAACACAACTGCAGTAAGTTCCAGATCGTGCGTGGGGTAATTCTCTTCGTAAGGCTTAAGCTGCCGTGAAGCGTACGCGATCACTTTCCCATGTTGCATGAGAACACAACCAAGTCCCTTCCTCGATGCATCGCTGTAGATTTGAAATCCTCCCATACCAGATGGTAGAGTAAGAATAGGTGCAGATACTAGCTTCTGCTTCAGGTCTTCAAAGCTCTTCTCTCGATCTTCAGTCCAGACGAATTTCTCCCCTTTCCGCATCAGTTTGGTCAATGGTAGTGCTAGGCGGGAAAAGTTCTCCACGAACCTACGGTAATAGCCAGCTAAGCCTAAGAAACTGCGGACTTCCGTCGCTGAGGTCGGCCTCGGCCACATTGTGATGGACTCAACCTTCGCTGGATCTATAGTGATTCCTTCTGCTGATACAATGTGACCTAAGAATGCCACCTTGTCTAACCAGAACTCACACTTGGAGAATTTAGCATACAGCTGCTTCTGGCGAAGAATATGTAATACCGTACGAAGATGGTCTTCGTGTTCCTCCTTGGACTTTGAGAAAATCAGGATGTCATCGATGAAAACAATGACGAACTTGTCCAGAAATTCATGGAAGATTCTGTTCATCAGATCCAGGAACACTGCTGGAGCATTTGTCAGGCCAAATGGCATAACTACAAACTCGTAGTGGCCATAGCGGGTACGAAAAGCAGTCTTAGTGATGTCCTGCTCCTTGACCCGTAGCTGATGATAGCCTGACCTAAGATCAATCTTGGAGAAGTGTTTGGACCCTAGGAGTTGGTCAAACAGATCGTCAATGCGTGGCAGTGGATACCTATTCCGAATGGTAATCTTGTTGAGCTCGCGATAGTCTATGCAAAGACGCATACTGCCGTCCTTCTTCTTAACAAACAAGACCAGTGCGCCCCATGGAGATGCGCTCGGTCGAATGAAACCTCGTTCAAGAAGTTCTTGAAGTTGATCCTTCAGCTCCTTCAGCTCTATGGGAGCCATGCGATAAGGAGCCTTGGACATTTGTTTAACTCCTGGAACCAGCTCGATACTGAATTCCACTTCTCGTGCAGGTGGTATGCCCGGAAGTTCTGCTGGAAACACATCTTGGAATTCCGACACTATTGGTTGATCCTGAATCGATGGAGATTCAGCATCCATGTCGTGAACCGTAGCTAGATAACCCTAGCAGCCATGTGACAGTAGTGTACGCGCTTGTAGGGTGGATATGACTTGTACAGACCGTCCGGGTATGAACCCATTATGAATGTACTCTGGTGCATTGACATCACCGAAGATAACTCGATATGAATGGCAGTCTATGGTAGCATGATACTTGGATAGCCAATCCATGCCCAAAATCATGTCGAAGTCATTCATGTCCAGCGGAAGTGCGTCGACAGGTCGAACCTTATCATCAAATTCTAAGGGAAGACTCTTGTATACATGGGTGATTAATACAGAGTCCCTCAAAGGCGTGGAAATAGTAAGCCTATTTCTAGTGGCAAGGGAGGCATCCTAATGTTCTTAGCATATGCAGTAGAAATAACCGAGTGAGTAGCACCCGTATCGAAAAGAACACATGCAGCGCGACCATACATATACAAGATTCCAGTGATGGTACCTGTAGACTTGTTGGCCTGGTCTCGAGATGTCGTGTAGACACGCCCGACAGTAGGAGGCGGCTTGGTATCAGCATGTCCCGATGTACCCTCCATCTCGCCCTTACGACAGTCCTTCATAATATGGCCAGGAAGACCATACTTGAAGCACGCATCAGTATCATGGCGACATGGTCCTGGGTGCCTACGATGGCAAGTAGAGCAAATAGGATGAGTGTATCCTCCAGCAGGTGCTCTGGCTGGCTGAGGACCTGATAAAACATTTTACATGAGACATAATATTTGGGTACAAAGGACGAAGCGGATAATCGTAAGATTGAATACCAGTGATAGCTGGACGGCTAGGCTGCGAACCTCTCTGGTTCTGGTCCCTACCGTTTCCATGGTTCCTGGTAGAAGTTTGCTAAAGTGTCATAATATGAGTCATAACATAAAACATAAGGAATTTCGTAAGTATTAGGACCTGCTGTTGCTGGATTGCCCGGTGTTGTTACGGTAATTGTCATTACCGCCACGCCTATTCGTAGCAGAACGGTCGTTAGTTTGACCGTTTCCCTTGGGCTGATGAGGCTGCTGCTGAGTAGCCGGCCGAGACCGGTCCCCAGTTTTATGCCTGGAAGATACAGTTAAAGAAATGATTAATTGACATATGGAAGGTATACGGATTGGTCACCGCTTGAATACGAAGGTTTACCTCTTGTCAGGTCTTTCAGCTTCCCCGAACTCATCCCTCTCCTGCAGCATCTCCAGTCTACGTGTTGCATCTGCTACTTGTGCTACCGTATCCAACGGAGCACCTGATAAGTTATTTTCAATCCTTGGATTTAGAGCCCAACGAAAATGTATTGCTTGTTCTTCAGTGGTGCCCGCAGCTGCTCTCAGGACACCAGTATAGCGAATGAAACGCTGCATGAAGTCGTTGCTGCCTTTGTCAGGTCGCTGTCTGAGGCTATAGTATTCCCTCATGAGCCGATTCCTTCCTTCCATGGGAAAGATGTTAGGCGGGTGAGGATAACCGTCGTTATGAAGAAGAGCGTCTTGCATTTCTGCATCAGCAGCTGCAAATATTGCCCAGATATCGTTTGCGTTTGCCATCTGACAGTATGACATAAAACATATGATTAAATAGATCAAAACATAATATATAAATATATACATAAAAAAAAATTTATACTAAAATTCCACGAGAAAAATTTTATGCAAGAAAATTTTGTGTATGAATGCATGATGCAGTTTTATGAAAACTTTGTATGCTCGAGAGTGAACGCCTCTGGCCAGTTCACCCAAAACAAAAGACATAGCGAGGGGACGCCTATGGGTCGGTCCCAAATCTAAAAGTTTCGATAGAACACATGCGACTAAATAGGGCCAGTCCTGTACCAACCATTACTTAGTCAAAAACCCTGTAACAATGACATGTATATGTATGCTTAAAAATGATGAATGCATGAAAACAACTGTCAGTTCTAGGAAGACCGTAGTGACTACCCACTAATCACAGGTCATATTTGAGAGCCTACAGGTCGAAGCCTTGGCTCTGATACCATAATTGTAACACCCCATTTTGGAAATGGAAATATCACAGTAATTATGGCGTGTCATCAAAGCATACAAGGTAAAATGTCTAAACATTACTTGACCATATAAAAGAAAATACCGGAATCAAACATCTGTAGTTCCAAAAGTAAAGCTCATCACACACAAACCTAGTATAGTAAGGAAAAGGACGAAACAATGTCCAAAGCATAAGTATCATAAAGAAAGGAAATGCATAATGTAAAGAAGGCTAGACAGCTTCCAGTCCATATGCACGTACTCTTAGTGTCTACGAGCGTCCCTAAGTACCTGCCGTTTTGGGAACATAGAAAAGGAAAACGGCTGAGCAATACGCTCAGTGCACGGATGTACAATAAAGCATGAATAGGATAAGCATATAACATAATAACAGCGGAAGAAAACTAAGTCCCGAGTAACCTGGTTAAGTCTTAATAAAACTCGTTTTATAGTTTGAAAGTCTTATCTTTATCTTATAAAAACTGTTTGTCATATTTTACCATTAGCCAATATAGGTCATGAATATCCACCGTGCATGAATAATTGGAGGGGTGACCTCATCATGCAAATTAGAGGGGCTGCCTCTAATTTAATATACTGGTTTTATGGGTAGGAGGGATCAGCTCCTTGTGAAGGATGCAAGGCACACACCACATTCACAATGAAATCCTGAATAAAAACGTGTAACTAGGATGCACCCATACGCCCCACATGATAAATATAAATAAATGGCCAAAAGCTGAAGGGATGCCACGAGCAATCACTCCGCCGTGGTGAAGTCATAACATCAGTGCCTCTAATGTTATGGTTATGGTACCTCCATAACTAGGTGAAACTGGTCATGCATGTATATGGCTATAGGTAATCATATTTAAACATAAGGAATTAAACTCATACTTATACTACGGGAAAACAATTGACTGCATACGGGGAAATCCTAATAAAGAAAGAATGTCCATACTGAAAGGACGGGAATCCGTACCTTATGTCCAGTGAATGAGAACGATGAACTGCGAGAATCCTACCTCCGAAACACTAGTGCTACAAAAATACGTACATGAAATAAGTACTTGCTTACTAAATACATAGCTGGTTTTACGTCATGTCTTAGCTTATTTTATATGTTCTTACTATGTTTTATTGTTTAAAGCCTTAAACTGTGTTAAATCTTATATTCTACTTAATCTGATTAAGTATTTCTGGTATTTCATGTGTTATTATACTTACTGTGTAATAATAAGTAACTTTCCAAAAATAGCAGGTTTCCTAAAATAGAAAGTTTCCAAAAAAAATAGAAAGTTTCCAAAAATAGAAAGTTTCCAAAATAGAAATTTTCCAAAAATAGAAAGTTTCCAAAAATAGATAGTTTCCTAAAATAGAAAGTTTCCAAAAATATATTTACTGCTTAAAATAGATAAGTTTCTAAAAATAGAAAGTTTCCATAAATAGATTAGCTACCTTAATTAAATATTTCCACAAATAGATTAGCTGCCTTAAATAAATAAGTTTCTAAAAATAGCTGGTTTCCATAAATAAATTAGCTGCCTTATTTAATTAAGTTTCTAAAAATAGAAACTTTCCATAATTAGAAATAAGCTGGTTAAATAAGCTAAGTAAATAAGCCTAAGTGATTTCATGATTATTTCCTAAGTCATATGATATATTGTATAGTTTAATAATTATTTCATGTAATTTAATTAAACTATAGGTTATAATATTTAATTAAAGTATAACATGTTTTTAATTAAATATACTAAATACTTAGGTTAAAAATATGTATTATTAAATATTAATAATATAACCTAAGTCATGTTAATTAATTAATTATATCCATGGTTTTTAAAATAATTAATTAATTATAAGTCTTAATAATATAAATACTTAGGTTAAAATAATTTCATGATTATTAATAATTAATTAACCTAAGTCATGTTATTAAATTAATCACATCTTTTATTAATTTAATTTTTTCCTAAGTTCATAACATAAAAAAAACTAACATAACCATGAACCGGATCTAAGCTTAAAAACATGAACCGGACATGAATCGACACCGTACCCCGAACCAAATCAGGGTACCCCCTTGCTGCCGTGGGACCCACACGCACCAACCAAGACCAATATGGTCTTGGTGGTGTCGGCTAAGCAAACCGAAACCCCCTTGGGGTCGGTTGCTGCCTGCGGCCCAAAACAAAACACCCCTTAATCGACCCTTTGATTTAATTAATCATCAAAACATGTTAGATCTATGTTTAATTAATGTGTTTTTATAAAAACATCCCATGTTCATCATTAATAAAAAGTTTAATTAAAAAGAAAAGGTTTAAAAAGGTTTTACCGTATTCGTGGATCAAGAGGGTGAAGAACAAACACGAACAAACAACAAATCTTCAAGATCCAAGATCAATGAATCACCTTGTATGGTGATGTGTAGGTGGCGGCACAAAGAGGAGGAGAAGGGAGGGTTTTAGGTTTTTCTTGAAATCTTCTGTAAAGTAATTTTTTAGTAGTAAAATTAATTAACCCTCCTTTTAGTAAAAATTGGTAATGGGCTTGGCCCATTACCCTTGTTTTAGCCGCGGGTAGGGACCCCCCCATGGGGTTCCCGTACCTCTTTTCGTGTCTTGTTATTTAGTTAGTCGTTTGTGTTTAATTATGTTCGTGTTTTAAATGTTCTCGTTACGTAAATATCATACTCTAATATATTTTATTATGCTCGTATTAAATATATATACGTAATTAATAATAGCTCGTGTTTTAATTACGCTCGTGATTTCGTGATCGTATGTTCGTGATTAATTATTGCTAAATAATTATTATGTGATCGTGCATATAAAATACTTATCGTGTTCTAACACGTACGTAATACGTAAACTCCTAACACGTAATCGTAATCATGCTATATTAGGAAAGTTTTTAACTAGTACGTACGATCCTAAATGTACTATGCATGGTAAAAGCATGCGGGTTTTACAATTGAGTTTGCGATAGTCGATACAAAATCTCCACCCAGTAACGAGACAAGTGGGAATCAACTCGTTATGTTCATTGGGAACAACGGTTATTCCGCCCTTCTTGGGCACACAATGGACGGGACTTACCCAAGGCGAATTCGAAATAGGGTAGATCAAGCCGGCATCTAGAAGTTTGATAACATCTTGTTTGATGACGTCATGAATGCGAGGATTAACCCTTCTTTGGCTCTGGATTGCGGGTTTAAATTCAACTTCCATGAGAATCTTGTGAGTACAAAAGTTCGGATCAATTCCACGGATATCGGAAATTTTCCAAGCAATTGCCTTCTTATGATCTTTAAGCACGGCGATGAGGCAAGATTTCTCTTCTTCTTTCAAGTCCTTCGCGATGATGACGGGCGAATTCTTCTTATCTTTAAGGAACACTTACTCGAGATAGGGCGGCAACTCCTTAAGTTCTAAATCCGGAGGATTTTCGATGGGAGGCGTAATCAAAGTTGGTGCATCAATAGCAATAGCCTTGGGAGATGGTAGAGAAATATGGTCCTCTTTGAGAAGGTTCTCAATGAGACGAATGTCTTCATCCCAGTCGGTGGGAGAATCGTCATGTTCTAAGTTCACATCTCCCATGGTGGCTTCCAAATCTTTCCAAAGGAAGTCACTTTCTCCAAATAGAGATATTGATGAATCAATAGAGGAAACGGTCTCAACATTGGGAGGAGAGGTAGGAATACTTTTACAAGCATCTTTGAAGTGTTCTTCACAAGCCTCATCAAGAACGTTGATACAATTAACACTCTCATATGAATAATGCTGTTTAGAAAGCTTTCCCATGTTGAAGACGATTTTATCGTCACCCACTCTCATGATAAGCTCACCCGCTTCAACATCGATGAGAGTGCGACCGGTCCTCAAGAATGGACGTCCAACGATTACTGGCACACGAGGGTCCATATCGTAGTCGACCACGACGAAATCGGCAGTAAAAGTGAATTTGTCGACTCTTACAAAGACGTCTTCGGGTATCCCCACTAGATAAGCAACCGTACGGTTAGCTAACTCCAAAGTCATTTTGGTGGGGACTAGCTCAGGGAGAGATAATTGCTTCCAAACACTTAAGGGCATTAAGTTAATACTGGCACCTAGATCGGCTAAGGCCATGCAATTCTCTACTCCCGGGAAGTTGCAAGGGATTAAGAAGCGACCCGGATCACCAAGCTTTGTTGGAAATTTCCTTAAGAGAACCGCAAAGCAATTCTCATTAAGTTGGGTGTTAGCAATATCAAGAAGCTTCTCCTTGTCGCTAAGAAGATATTTGAACATTTTCGCGTATTTAGGCATGTGAGCGAGAGCCTCAGCGAAGGAGATGTTGAAATTCAATTGTTTAAACATTTTGAGAAAGTTCGAAACTTGAATATCATCCTTGCTTTTGAGCTTCTCTTTCCTCAACCTTGAGGGATAAGGTATATCGGAAGAAGAGGAAGGCTTTGGGAGAATAGGATCACTCGCATCCTTGGGTAGAGGAGGGGTAGAAGTAAGAGGTGGAGAAATTGGGGAAGTAGAAGGATGAGGAATAGGAGCAGGTGACTCGTTCTCCTTAGTCACAATCACCGGTGGAGGTATAGGAAGCTCGGGTTCCTTGGTACCTTTGCCACTGCGAGTGGTGATTGCTTTCATCTCCCCTCTTGGATTCGCAACGCTGTTACTCGGAAGAGTACTCGAAGAAGAGGATTGATTACCTTGGAAGAAACCAGCCATCATGTTCCTTAAGTCATTCGTTTGACTAGCCAAAGTGTTTTGCATATCAGCTCTCAGATCGTTCCCTTGTTTCACCATGTCTGCTTTCAAGTTGAGCACTTCCCGCTGGAGATTTTCCACAATCACATCATTGGTCCTCATGTAGGTTTCAACATCTTGGTGCAATGCGGTGGGTTGGTTGGGAGGAGGAGCATGGTAGGCGGGTGGTTGATAAGCAGGTTGTTGGTAAACTTGGTTGTTTCTTTGAGGTGGATATGGTTGTCTTTGAGGTGGTTGGTATGGTGCACGAGGTTGTTGTTGTTGTTGAGGAGGGCGATTGAGGTTTTGTTGTTGGTTTGGGTTGTTAGGAGGAAAACCGGGCGGGGAAAGAAAGTTGTTTGAGAGGTAGCTAAGCAATTTGCGGTCACCTTGAGGACGAGCTTGATAAGCGGCCGGAGGATAGGTACCGTATGCTTCATTAACATTCTCAGAAGGGTAGTCTTGGGTGGAGGTACAAGTGGTGTAAGAGGGAGGACCCCCGCATATTTCACACGGTTGGCCGACAGCATTGACTTGGGCGTTTTTAGCGTTGATGCTGTTGGTGTTGCTAGCGGTTTGGGCGGCAAGCGATTCAAGAAGCTTAGTAATTTTGTCAAGTCGCTTGTCGTTGTCACTAGTACTAGCACTAGCAGCATTGGTCCGAACACTCTTGGTTTGCACACGAGACTTATTTTCAATAATATCCCAAGCGGCATTGGAAGTCTTAACAAAAATATTACCCCCCGAGGCACTATTTAGTGAATCTTGGTCATTCATGCTTAAACCATTATAAAAAGTATTAATTTGGTGCACTTTGGTAAAACCATGTTGTGGGCACTTTCTTAAAAGATCTTTAAAACGGTCCCAAGATTCACTAAAAGACTCATCGTACTTTTGTTCAAAATTAATAATTTCATTCCGCAAAGCGGTAGTACGAGAGGGTGGGAAAAAGTAGTTTATAAACTTGGTCTCCAAATCCGTCCACATCAGAATACTTTGTGGCGGTTCCTTTGCAAGCCAATGCCGGGCTTGTCCCTCTAGGGAGAAAGGAAAAAGTTGTAAACGGATTACCTCTTGTGGAACACCATTGAATTTGACCGTATTCGTGAGTTGCAGGAACCTTTTGATGTGGTCATGAGGATCATCAATGGTACGCCCCAAGAATGGTTGAGCAGAGACCATCTAGATAAAGCCGGATTTGAGCTCAAAGTTGTTGGCTGCAATCGCGGGTATGACAATTGGATCATTGTTGCCCTCCACATGTGCTTGTAACAGTTCAATCATAGGGCGATTGTCTGGTAAAGGTTCATTGTTGTTGTTATTATTGTTGTTGAGAGGTGGATTGTTATTGTTGTTATTGTTTTGAGGTGGGTTATTGTTGTTGTTGTGTACACCGGCCATGTCTAAGTCTTCGAGAGGCTCGGGCTCTTGATAAGACGTTGATCGTGTACGCATGCACCTGCAAAAGTACTAACAAAGCAAACAAGAAATATTTTTGGTTTTTATGGTTTTTTAATTTTTTTTTTGTAATTTTGAAAATTTTATATTTTTTTAGGTTTTTAAAAAATTTTTTTATGAAAAAGTAACGTTCCCGGTGAACGGATCCCAAATCCAAGTTCTCACAAAAAACTGGTAATCTTAACGAGAAGAGCCGGCAGCGGCGCCATTTGATACAAGCTTTTTGGATGGGGTTCATATTAAGTTCTCGGAATCTTCTCGAATTGATCACAGCTCAAAGTGAAATAGTTGTTCTTGGTGACAAATAGGGGGTTTGATTTTCTATTCTACTAAAAGGTAAATGCGTGAAGTAACTAAAAGAAAACTAGAAGCAGTTCATCAATAAAAATAAAACTTGAATTAAAATCAAACTAGAACAGTAACTTGTAAATACCCTAAATATTGCTTGATTCGGAATATATGCTTGATCCGGAATAATCAGAAAAAATCCTTCATTCGGAATGTCTTGCTTACTTAGAATAAATGGGAAAAAGCTTCATGTGGAATAATTGCTCATGCGGAATAACTGACAAAAGATGCTTCATTCAGAATAAAGGTTGATCCGGAATACATAAATCTTCTGGATGAAAGAGGTTGATCCGGAATAAAAAGTTATTCCGGATGAAGAGATTGACTCGGAATAATAAATATTCCGAATGAAAGGTACTGATCCGGAATATTGGATATTCCGGATGAAGGGTGCTGATTCGGAATACTAGGTTGATCCGGAATATTGGATATTCTGGATGAAGGAGTTTGGTTCGGAATACTGGGAATGATGAAGAACAGTAGGTAACCGAAAAACAGGGGAAAAACGATTTTACCAACAATCAACCAAGTTTTTAACCAAATCTTAAACAAAACTAATCACCAATCATCTACTAACCATAAACAACATATCAAATCATTAAAAACACAAAACCCACTTACTTTTGAAGATCAAATCAACAGAATAAGAACTTTAGAACTTTGAATCAAAGAACAAGATGAACAAGATTAAATGGAAAGATTATATTGATGATTAAGGTTAAAACAATCAAAGGAAAAGATTAAAACTACAAGATTTGTGAAATCAAGAATCAAAATCACCAAACACCCTAATGGTGTTGGTGATACCTACGAACAAAAGAAAATAAAAGATGAAAACTAAAAAACTGGCTAAATTGTGTGAGGGGACGAAGTCTATTGTCCAAGAGATGCAAAAGATTTGAAGTCAATGGGCCTGTTTGAAGATTTATCGAAGAAAAGGACCAAAGATGGAAGATTTACATATGTCGAAGAAACTCAAGTCTATTAAACGAAGAAATTAAAAGACGAGTTGAATTTAATCGCCGACAAATCCCGAATCAGAATCGAAAACGTCAACTTTTCTGAAAAGACGAGAAGACGAGAAGAAGATTTACACAAGCATGATTTTGTGACGACACGCTAATTTAGATGGGCAAATGAGTTTCGGGTTAGCTACCCGTTGTTTGTTTTAGTAAGGTAACAATGTCATACGACTTATAATAATCCAAAATAACGAAATACTGCTTTATGCATTGAATTATGATATATTGCCTGACTAGCAATACATGGTCTTATTATTGATTTTATGTTCGTGTTTTGGTTTTACATTACCATATTCATATAACGGTTTTTATTTAACTTTATACAACGTTATAAAACGTATTCTATGATGTTTTTACGACTTTGGTTCGTATAATGATTTTGAAGGCAAAAGCCTATATTATGATTTTTGATAAAGATTTGTATAAAATGACTTTGGCTATTTTATGTCCTATTACCAAGATTTGTACAAAATGATTTTCGGTAATAATTTTATACCGATGTTATATTGATGAATTTTATTAAACTCTATGAATTCACTCGGCGTTATCGCTGACCTTTTCTTTTAACATGTTTTATCTCAGGTACTTGAAGGTAATTCTCGGGAAGACAACAAGAATTCATGGCCCGCACTTAAATAATAATTTCCATTGAAATGATTTGAAAAACTTGTATGAAATACTATGACTTGGGACCTATGTAAATCTGATATTTATGAATGGAAATGCTTTATTATTAAACGACGCGATTTTTTTAGCGTTGTCTATGATGTGAGTAATGTGCTATCCCGTAACACCAACGAGCCTTCCGATGTATTGAATTGTGTAAATTTGGGGGTTTTACACCCGGTCATGTGCTTGGTGCACCCGGAGTCCAGTATGAAGAGAATTATTTTGATCACCTACAGAAGAATTAGAACACGATGGAGCATTTGCAAAATTTGAGTCCATGTTAGTTGTGATTTCCGAATCATTAGTTTCCCTAGATTCAACACTTAAAGGCACGGGGGCGAAGCCCCCGTACGACGGGGGTCCGAGGGCAGCGCCCCTGGGCAGGGTCCAAGGGGCGGCAGCCCTTGGCAGGGTCCAAGGGACAGGGCCCTGGCTGGGGTCGAAAACGCACTTGAAAATAAAATATCCAGGAATTTGGACTAATTTCTGCCCGTTGTCAAAAGTGTCGGTTTTGGACATTATAACTGCTTTTGGCAGTTACAACCATACATACGTTATTTGGTCATATGTTCTTCATTTTTCTGGTTCTGGTTCATAACAACATTAACACAATTACAGATCGAATCTGAGTTTTATCCGATTGGAGATTTTGATAGAACCATAAAGCTCGTTGTCACATTTTATTTTCTAACCTTAGGCACCCATTTATATCCTGGAGGGCATTGATTAGCAAACCACCATTTCTAAGACTTGCTAGCAGACTCATATAATTCCCTAATTAGGCTTCTAGTGTTCTGAGTAGTGGAGTCTGATGTAGTACTTTTCTTAGGCGGGGTTGCACCAGAATAGTTCATTTTGTGTTTGGGTTTACTAGAACTAATAGGCATGGGAATTTGCTTCTTAGGTCTAGTTTCTATGCCTTTGACATTATTCATAGCACACATAGAATGATTAGAATTAACTACATATTTCACACAAACAAACTTAACATTCAAAGCATTCAAAGCAGTCAAATCATTCAAATCGTCATTACATGCGATTACAGACGTTTTATTCTTAGAAACATTCAAATTCCTAGGGTGGTCTTCTACTTTCTTCATCTTCCCTTGACTCTTTTGTTTCTAGACCTTATCATTCAGTTGAGTGCTCTTAAGTTGAGGCCGGATAATACTAGCAGTTGGGACTACTCCTGTAGTAAAAGACACACGTCTATTAGTGTTTCTAGAAGTCTGAGGCGATTGACTATCTTTGTTTTGTGTGGGTTTAGTAGCCAATCTATACAACCCTTGTTTGATCACATTTGTGCTTTATGCTTGAATAACCATTTTGGGATGAACATGTGGTAACCAATCCTTCCCATCCGTCTTGGGGGCAATGTAACACTCTCAAATTTCGTATCGGGTCAGCGGAAGGGTCGGTAGAGTGTTACGGGATAGCACAATAACTCCAATCATAGACGACGCATAAAAATGGTTGTACAAGGTTTAACATACATTCATTCGAATAAAAGTCCGACAACGCATAAAAATGGTTGTACAAGGTTTAACATACATTCATTCGAATAAAAGTTTTAAGTTTACAGCAGGTCCCCAAGTTTCACAGTCATAAAGTTTAGAAAACATAGATCGAATGAATAATTTTATTATGTGGGCCATCAGAGTCGATCTCTATCCAAGTTACCTTCAAGCACCTGAGATAAAACATGCGAAAATCATATCAGCGAATGCCAAGTGAATTCACAGAGTTTAATAAAATACGTTATATAAAACAGTCATAGAAATCAGAACACAAGTAAAATATCAGAAGTGAGTCCTCGTATTGCTAGTCAGGCAATATATAAATCAAGTCATACATCTTAAACCGTCCATGAGACCGTAGTCTCAATATTACCATTATAGGTAACATTATTATCTTGGATAATTGGATTATAGTGGATTATTATTAGCCGCATGACATTGCTACCTTACTATATCAAACAACGGGCCGCGAACCCGAAAAACAATTTTCCCACCTAAATTAGCGTGTCGTCACAAAAATCACGCTATGTAAATCTTCTTATACATAAATTCGCTTACCAATCAATGTTGCACGACGGGGATCAACCGTCAAGGCGCGAACTGGGGTGATCTTCCCCAAATAGTACTATTATATGCATAAGCGTCTACCAAATCCCGGTAGTTCACAATTTATGCTAATGGAAGTTTAAGTGACATAACCTAACTACTAATAATCCATTTCATCTCATTCATTGTGTCATAGCATCATTTGGGTCCATATCAATAAGCATACCATCGGGGCTACTTGTGTTCTATTTTATCAAAAACTAGCATGTTATCTCCCTCTCGGATTTACAAAACATTTTATAAATCATTTAAAAGAGTGCGAGGCTATGAACTCACGTTGATTAAGAAAGGCGGGTTATCAGCGACGATTCGTGCTTCAATCACGGAAACCTAGACAAATAATACTCGGTCTTAGACACTTTTCCAATAAATTTAT
This sequence comes from Glebionis coronaria, assembly GCA_025667525.1. NCBI lineage: Eukaryota > Viridiplantae > Streptophyta > Magnoliopsida > Asterales > Asteraceae > Glebionis > Glebionis coronaria. Next base: position 181,152,229 of record CM046882.1, read on the forward strand.
AAAAATAATGGCTATGTAAATATATGATGATATTATAAGTATGATGATGAACATGTGGTATTTTATCTCTTTATTCAACCATTGTAGTGTTATGTGTTAGTAAATTTTTAGACTAGTTACACTAGTTTTTACTTTTTTACATATTAAGGCCCAATAATCCCATTAAAAGCCCAATATGTTATATTAGTCCATTTATACTTTTAATACCAGGCCTATACTTATATGTTAGGCCCAAGTGGGTTTAGCCCATGAGTAAGTCCATTTGTGTTTAGCCAAACTAGTTGGATCAATAGTCCAATAAGGCTACTTTAGCCCGTTAATTTCCATAAGTTATAAATCTCGGGTTTTATCAGTTTTTACTTGTCAAATGTACTTACATATCAGTAGATGAGTTATAAAAATGTCACATTAGACGGGTCCAACAGTCTATGTTTTATTTGTCGAAAACGTTAATCTTTCGGTTTTAGCCGAAAAGACGTAAAACTTGTATATAGTTTTATAACTTTAGAAAACATTTGAGTTTGTACTTATATAAAAATGTCATACTTATTTATCATAGTATATAACTTATTTTATAAGTATTATCATAAGTTAGTGAGTTTTATATATGTATTTTATAATAATATTACTTGAGTGCTCATTTAATACTATATACTTTTATTTATAATTCTGATTATCAAAGTCATTTCACCATTTTTGCCAAATCTTGAATTCTACAAGGAGATAGAAGCTCAAATTTAGGCAGCACAAACTACATAATATGTTCTACAAATAACTCCTGTTTAGCTACTGCTCAATCATCCTCTAAGTATCCCTAATAATTCGTCCAAAACACACTATACATATTTGAACCTTAATAGTATTTTGATCATATCTTGCTCATTTTATTGATTCCATTGAGTGGCCAACTCTCCACATATGTAAACATCATATATCTAACTGTATATTCAATAATCCAAGTCATTTTATTAAGTTATCATATGGTTACTTACTGTTTTATACAACCTATAAATTTAACCATGATTTTAACATCTTTACATGTAGATTTTATTCTTTTTAACCAAATCTATCAACACAAGATCCCCACATAATACTTTGATCATCATTTATCATCATATACATATACATTTATAAAGAAAATACAATATTACATTTACAAAATAACAAGATGACAGAAGAAATGATCTTGTTACTCACCAAGATAGTGAAAAGTTAAGAATAAGACTTGGTTTTTGATAACCAATCTTATGATAAACCAATACCACCTTCACGATCACCCAAATATATGAACACCTTGAGGAAAATCAGCCCTAGACTCCAAGGAAAACTTCTTTGTAGATGTTAGGATCACCTCAAATCAACAAGTCTTCAATAGGTTTTCATCTTGTGCAAGTTAAACACAAGATTCATGGTTTAATTTTTGATCAAATGATGTTTTGTGGTGGAGTATGGGACGGAAATGGGGGAGAGCTAGAGAGAGTTTTGTGTGTTGATTGCATGTATCAAATGAGTTAGATGGTTTTGTGGTTCCCATTTGATCGTTCGACTCAATGGTTATGAACCATTATATCTAGGTTGATCATCGTTCATATGATAACATAGCGGAATAAGAACAATGATCATAACAAGGTGTTTAGGCACAATGATCATAGCGGAATAAGAAAAATGATCATAGCGGATGAATTAAAACAATTGGGATGTTCATTATATTAATAACAAACATCCACTAGACGTGTATACATTGAATCCCACGTCTAGTGCGACACACACTTTAGGTTTACATTGTGAATGAATAATATGAATAAAACCTATGACCCTTGGTTCCTTTTATAGTGTAAGGATTAAGGTTTACAAGAGATAATGATGAATAAACAAGTAAATCTTCTATTTAAATAAACTTATGCAGAATATCTTTTGCATGTTTATCTAAATAGAAGCTTCCATTAGCTTCTTTTGTCTACGTTTTGTCAATGCTTGAATTGCATGTGACAATGCTTGGATTGCTCTTGATAATGCTTGATTCCATCAACGCCTAGATTGTACATGTCAACGCCTGGAATGCTCTTGTCAACGCCTAGACAAATACTTCACGTTTTCTTCATTTTTGAGTTTCTGCCACATCAACTTTTTGACCCAACAATCTTCCCCTTGATAGTGGCAAAACTTCTATGTGTATCTCTTGTAAGTTATACATGATCTTCAAATTGCTTCCCCTCAAGTGTAGCATATATTTTCTTCCCCTTTTTGTCACATCAACAAGGAAGTAAACAATGTTGCAATGTTGAAGATTCTCCAAAAGTAGGCTCTGTGTAATGATCCTGAAGAAAAATAAATAAAGTATTCTTGATGTTGAAGTAGATAACCCAATCTTATGTTCCATGTCTTGTTTATCCACGTGACTAAGAACTTATACCATGAACCATTATATGAACCACAATTAGTTCATATTATCTCTAGGTTGATCAAGTGTAACATGTCTTGTTTTAGTTTGTTTAAAAAAAAAAATAAAAAAAAAAGAAAAAAAAAAAAAAAAAAAAAATTGTGGTTCCCTATTGATCGTTAGACTCAATGGTTATGAACCATTATATCTAGGTTGATCATCATTCATATGATAACATAGCGGAATAAGAACAATGATCATAACAAGGTGTTTCGACACAAAGAACATGAATTAAAACAAATGGGTTGCTAATTATATTAATAATCAACAACCACTAGACGTGTATACATTGAATCCCACGTCTAGTGCGACACACACTTTAGGTTTACATTGTGAATGAATAATATGAATAAAACCTAAGACTCTTGTTCCTTTTATAGTGGAAGGAACAGAATCTACAAGAGATAATATCAAATAAACATCTAAATCTTCTATTTCTATAGATATATACTGAATATATTATTTAGAATATATCCAATATATTCCGTAAATAGAAATTCCATCAACGTGTAAACATCTGTCAGCGTCTCAACACTTTCCGTCAGCGTCGCAACTAGCCGTGTCAGCGGCTTTGACAAACGTCTTGATGTTTTCTTCGTTTTGAGTTTCTGCCACATCAACTCATATAATTTTAGACCCAACAATCTTCCCCTAGTTGATGTCGGCAAAACTCTTTGTATATCTCTTGTAAGTTGTACATGATCTTCAAATTGCTTCCCCTCAAGTGTAGCATGCGTATCTTCCCCTTTTTGTCACATCAACAGGGAAGTAAACAATGTATGCAATCTTTGAAGATTCTCCAAATGTAGGCTCTGTGTAATGATCCTGAAGAACAATAACTATAATATTTTTGATGTAGAAGTAAAATAACCCAACCTTGTGTTCCATGTCTTGTACTATCCACGTGACTAAGAACTTATATCAGACCAATTATAAGTAGACCTCGATCCCTTGTCAATATTCTCATCCTATGTGAGACACTGAGCACGATAATGTAACTCCTTCAAGTGTTATGACAAGTCTTCATCACCAACCATGTAAGCACGAACAAGTTACCTTTAAAGTCTATGGCACTTTAAGATATGATAGAACACAAACTCGCGAAAATCTTCTTCAATCATCAAACTTACCATAAGAATTCTTCCCCTTAAGCTAACACCTCTTCATGACGATTTTAATGGAATAACATCGTCATACCATATGTAAAAGTCCAAATGTGGATAACTCTTTCGCAAGGCTATCCCGATTACATAGTTTAAAATATCCATCAAATTCGCACGAATAGTCGCTAACTCGCTTTAAAATCATTAATCCATTTAAAAATATCCGAGCCATAAATATCAACTTGATATTCTGAATAAAACGGAGATTCCATGTACCTTTGTGTGTATTAACCTCCTTTTTGTGTGCTTAAAACGTACCAGTTTTCTCAAACAGCAGCAAACTTTGTGTTGTCCAATATCTCTTCTGTCCAATATCTTTGACAGATGTATTGTCCGATATCTGACAATACCTATCAGCGTTCAAGCTCATATATCGGACGACACTGTCAACCTATCAGCGTTGACTTATTCTGTCAGCGTCAAACTTTTTCCTGTCAGCGTCTGAATTACACACGTCAGCGGCAACCATAACCCTTGTCAGCGTCTATTTTTATCAGCGTCTAAAACATACTCTGTCAGCGTTGATTAATCACATCTAAATTCAAACCGTGGGTTTTGATCATGTGCCTGCAAGTCCACCATAACTAATGTACCATGTGAACACAAAATACATATTCTTCCTTTAAATCGTGTGAATGCAGACATGAATATCCAATCAAAAACTAACCACCGTGTGAACATAGATAGCCATATAATAAACGCAACAAAAATCTTTCCACCAATAAAAACGAGCGACTCATGTGAATACCATGGAATAGCCGTGTGAACGCAGGTCTCTATAATCGTGTGAAACAAAACCAATCACATTTGAGGAACCATGTGAACACAAAGCTATCATCAAACAACCTTCGTGTGAACACATCTATTTTCACCAATCAGATTCGCTTATATCACGTCACAAACAGCTCCTTTTTCTTTAAACACGTCATGGCCATATAACCTTTAGCAGTATAAAGATTCGACCCACATCTTAGGTAGTAATAATATATCTCATGATATATTATAAATCTCCTCAACATGTTGATGTGAGTCAATTAAATCAAGAGAATATGCACCTGCTGTTTGTACGTGACAGAAACCCGCAACTTGCTGCAGTTTTATATAGATCTAGGGTTTGAGAAGATTAAGCACCAAAACCCTAATTAGGGTTTGTAAATAAACCTTAGATCTTGAATCATAACAGCCTCCAAGTCTCAAATGTTTCATCCTTAAGTCGATCTAGGGTTTATAGAAACCCTAGTTCTTGATTTTATGTAAAAGATGAAACACTGAAAATCACCTCTGCTGCCTATTTCGACGCCTAATAACTTTTGCCTGGGGATAAATCTCGACAATCCCTCCGGTGGATGTTTAGATCTATGTATGTAGAACACACATCTAAAATTTCGTGACGATCCAACGGTTCAATCAAAAGTTATGACCTTCTGAATACTGCTGCGCACACAAAAACGTCCAGAAAAATCCATACGAATTTTTCTTTTCTTCACCATACACGAACACCTCGTCGGACCTAGATATCAAGAGCCTTAGGCTCTGATACCAATTGTGGTTCCCATTTGATCGTTCGACTCAATGGTTATGAACCATTATATCTAGGTTGATCATCGTTCATATGATAACATAGCGGAATAAGAACAATGATCATAACAAGGTGTTTAGGCACAATGATCATAGCGGAATAAGAACAATGATCATAGCGGATGAATTAAAACAATTGGGATGTTCATTATATTAATAACAAACATCCACTAGACGTGTATACATTGAATCCCACGTCTAGTGCGACACACACTTTAGGTTTACATTGTGAATGAATAATATGAATAAAACCTATGACCCTTAGTTCCTTTTATAGTGTAAGGATTAGGGTTTACAAGAGATAATGATGAATAAACAAGTAAATCTTCTATTTAAATAAACTTATGCAGAATATCTTTTGCATGTTTATCTAAATAGAAGCTTCCATTAGCTTCTTTTGTCTACGTTTTGTCAATGCTTGAATTGCATGTGACAATGCTTGGATTGCTCTTGACAATGCTTGATTCCATCAACGCCTAGATTGTACATGTCAACGCCTGGAATGCTCTTGTCAACGCCTAGACAAATACTTCACGTTTTCTTCATTTTTGAGTTTCTGCCACATCAACTTTTTGACCCAACAGGTTTGTGTAGCTAGTTTTGAGGTGTTGGATAGTTTTGAGTGAAAACTAAGGACAAGTGTCCTTAGTTTTAATGTTAACTTGACACATCATGGGGTGTGTTGGCTAACCTTGGCCGCCCCTTAGTGGGGGTGGGGCAAGTGTTAAGTTTTCTCATCCCCACTAATTTACGGGTACTCCTCGATTATAGTTTCCTCGATTTGTGTGCCTTCGGGTCGTTTTACGAAAAATATTTTTATAAATTATGAATCAATGGCACAAAACGAATCTAATAAAAATTGTCTCATTAAAAACGGAGTTCAAAAACGTAAATACGTAATCCTAGGGTTTCCGGTTTAGTCGTAAAGGACGTTAAATTATGCAGGTAAGCCCTAATTTCAACCCGCAAATTGTGAGTTCATCAACCAACACAAAAATAAGTTTCAAAATAATATACGAGAAAATAATTTACTACCTGAAAATGTTAGATTGTCACAGCATTTCCTCCTAAAAGGGATCGACGTCCTCGTGATCCATTTCATCTTGATGTCCGTTTCTTATTGAAATCAAAGAGGTGTGGGTATTTCTTCCATATTTCATCCTCTCGTTCCCAAGTAAATTCTGGTCCATGCTTTGAATTCCACATGATCTTGACGATAGGTATCCGACTTTTTTAAGTTTCTTTACCTTACGATCCATAACCTCTACGGGTTCTTCGATAAAATGCAACTTCTCATCAATTCGGACCTTATCCAACAAGATTTTCTCATCACACACTGCTAAACATTTCTTTAAATTAGATACATGGAATGTGTTGTGAACACCATGAAGTTCTTGGGGTAACTCTAATTTGTAAGCCACCAGACCTACTCTAGATAAAATCTTAAAGGTTCCAATATAGCGGGGATTCAATTTCCCTCGCTTTCCAAATCTTGGACGCCTTTCCATGGCGACACATTCAACATCACACGATCACCCACTTCAAACTCCATCGGTTTCCGTCACACATCCGCGTAACTTTTCTGTCTACTTCGGGCAGTCAATAGCCGATTCTTAATCTGAACTATCATCTCTGTAGTCTCTCGGATCAATTCTGGTCCTGTGAGCTGGGTATCCCCAACTTCACTCCAACATACAGGAGATCTACACTTCCTACCATACAAAGCTTCAAACGGTGCAGCCTTAATACTAGCATGATAACTATTGTTATATGAAAATTCTGCTAATATGTTTATCTCAATTCTTACCAAAATCTATCACACAAGCTCTCAACATATCTTCCAGTGTTTGTATCGTCCTTTCACTTTGCCCATGAGTTTGGGGGTGATAAGCAGTGCTCATGTCAAGATTCGTTCCGAAGGATCTTTGTAGGGATTTCCAAAAATTCGATGCGAATCTAGGATCTCGATCAGAAATGATCGATACAGGCACTCCATGCTTACATACAACATTCTCAAGATAAATACGAGTCAGCTTCTCCAGTGAGAACTGCTCTTTAACCGGAATGAAGTGAGCTGATTTGGTCAGTCTGTCGACAATGACCCAAATCGAGTTGTTTCCAGATGATGTTCTAGGAAGCTTGGTGATAAAGTCCATCGTGATTCGTTCCCATTTCCATTCAGGAATCTTTGGTTGTTGAAGTAGTCCTGATGGATTTTGATGTTCAGCTTTGACTCTTGCATAAGTCAAACATTGAAGAACATACATAACAATATCAGCTTTCATATTCGGCCACCAGTAAAACTTCTTCAAATCATGATACACTTTATCAGATCCAGGATGAATAGAATATTTAGATTTATGGGATTCCAACATGATTAAATTTCTTAAGCCTCCAAACTTAGGTATCCACATACGACCTCTTAAGCATTTCACTCCATCAGCTCTAACCTCTAAAGGATCTCCTTCACCTTGAAACCCTTCATTAACAAAACTTTCTTTCTTACAGGCTTCTATTTGCGCATTTCTAATTTGCTCAAGCAAATTATTGTGCATAGTCAAGACTAGAGAACGTACCCTGATAGGCTCTCTATCTTTTCTACTTAATGCATCGGCAACAACATTTGCTTTTCCCGGGTGATATTTTATATCACAATCATAATCACTTAACAGTTCTATCCATCTTCGTTGCATCATGTTTAATTCCTTTTGATCGAGAATACACTGTAGGCTTTTATGATCGGTGAATATCTTACACTTGGTGCCATACAGATAATGTCTCCACAACCTAAGACCAAAGACTACAGCTCCTAACTCAAGATCATGAGTAGTATAATTCTCCTCATTCTTCGTTAATTGTCTAGAAGCATAAGCTATCAACATTTCTCGCTGCATCAAGACAACTCCATAACCTCTAAGAGATGCATTACAAAATACCATAAAATCTTCACTTCCGTCGGGTAATGACAAAATTGGTGCACTACATAATTTTTGCTTCAATATCTGAAATGCTCCATCTTCTTCACTTCCCCAAACGAAAGGTTTATTTTTCTGAGTTAGCTTGGTCAGGGGTTTAGCTACTAAATAAAATTCTTTAATGAATCGTCTATAATAGCCAGACAATCCTAAAAATTGTCGCACCTCCGTTGGCGTTGTCGGTGTAGACCAATTCTTAATGGCTTCAACCTTTGCTGGATCAACACGAATTCCATCCTTGTTTATCACATGAACAAGAAATTGCATAGAGTCCAACAAAAAATCACATTTCGAAAACTTAGCATACAACTTTTCATCCTTCAACAAGTTCAAGATAATCCTTAAGTGTTCTCCATGTTCCTCTTTATTCTTAGAATAGATTAGAATATCGTCAATAAACACGATCACAAATTTATCCAAATAGGGTTTGCACACTCGATTCATTAGATCCATGAAGACCACAGGTGCGTTAGTTAACCCAAATGGCATTACTTGAAATTCATAGTGTCTATAACGAGTTCTAAATGCAGTTATTGGAATATCTTCTTCACGGACGCGAAGTTGGTGATATCCAGACCGTAAATCTATCTTAGAATACACACTAGATCCTTGTAGTTGATCAAATAAATTATCAATCCTTGGTAAAGGATATCGATTTTTAATCGTCAACTTATTCAGTTCCCGGTAATCGATGCACATACGGAAAGATCCATCCTTCTTCTTATCAAACAAGACTGGAGCTCCCTAAGGCGACGAGCTCGGTCGAATAAAACCTTTATCAGGCAACTCCTTAAGTTGTTCGGATAATTCCTTTAATTCAGAAGGTGCTAATCGGTAAGGCGCACATGCCACCAGCGCAACACCAGGAATTAGATCGCTACGAAACTCGACTTGCCTTATCGGCGGAAGTCCGGGTAATCATTGGAAAATACCTTAGGAAATTCACAGATAATAGGTACATCTTCAAATTGTTTCTTCTTAGACTCATTCCCGGTCACTTGTGCTAAGAATAGCTCGCAACCGTTCTTGATATACTTTTGGACTTTAATATATGAAACGATTTTCGAACGGGATTCACCTCGATTATCATCATTTACTAACGTCCTATTCCTAAGAGGAATCTTAACCTTCTTTTCTCCACATAAAATTGTAGCATTATTCAATGATAACCAATCCGTACCAATAATATTATCAAAACTACCTAGTTCTATCAACATCAAATCAATCGGAAAGGAATAGTTTATGAGATTTAGAGAGCATCCTTTTAACAGCTTATTAGTTTGTACTAATTTACCATCAGCCAACTCCACTTCGTAGCTGGTATTTATCTCAACAGGTTCAGTGTCAATAAGGGCACTAAATTTAGTGGATACAAAGCTCCTATCAGCACCCGAATCAAATAAAGCAACATCAAAATGATTGTTGAGTAAAAACGTACCAGTAACGACATTCGGATCCTCTTTCTTATCCTCAACCGTTCCAAGTTGATAAGCACCACCCTGGGGGTTTCTTCCAGGTCGAATCCTTTTCAACTTGGGGCTAATCGATTTCTTATGACCCTCTTCATTAAAGTTGAATCAAATAACTCCCCTCTTACACTTTTCCACTTTGTGTCCTAGCTTTCTGCAATCTCGGCACTTCCAGCAATCGCCAACATGCCTCTTATTACCACACTTAGGACACATTTCATCATTGCATTGTGTGTTGTTGGTAAGAGCATTTGCATTCCCCCTTCTTTGGTTTTGACGGCGATTAAAATTCTGCCAATTATCACCTCGACCTCCACAATCGCCATCACCCTTTCTTTTCTCACCAGCATGTGCTTCATCCTCCTTGTCCTGAATTATTTGCCCAATGAGGCCATTCGAACATCATCATCAATGGTCAATGGGTTTGATGATTTCACATCCCCTCGGATATTCTTGGCCAACCCTTTAATGTATTGTTCAATTCGGATCTCTTCAGGTTCCACCAATCGAGGACACAACAAGGCCAACTCATGGAATCGGTTTGTGTAGCTATCAATATCCACAACTTTCATTATCAGATGAATCAATTCTTGTTCCAACCGTATAATCACACTACGGGGACAGAACTCAAGAGTCATCCGCATTTTAATTTCAGCCCATGGAGTAGTATTAGCAACATCAATACCCATGAAAGCAATTCTCCCATTCCACTAAGTCAACGCACGACCTTTAAGAGTAGCCATAGCAAAAGTCACCTTATCCTCCTCCTTACACTTACTAATCCGAAACACCGACTCAATCTTCTCAATCCACTGTCTTAATCCTACAGCTCCTTCAGTTCCATTAAAAGGGAGAGGTTCACACTTCATGAACGTCACATACGTACAACCACCGACTTCAGGCGCATTAGGTCCAAGTCCTCCTATATTTCCTCCAGCATTAGTATTCACATTATTAGCACTCACATTCACATTAGTACCACCAATTCCACTACCGCCAGCTCCACTACCGCCAGCTCCACTACCGCCAGCTCTACCACTGCCAGCTCTATTACCGCTAGCTCCACGACCGCTAGCTCCGTTTCTAGCATTTGCTATAAATTCAGTCATAGATGCGACAACTTGCTCCGCAATGATCCTACGTACATCATCCTCAATCACAGCTTTCTTGGGTGGCATGGTTCTATAATTTCACAATTTTAAAGTATATTAAGCATTCACCCAACAAGGGATTCATATAAGATGGATTGAATTCATAATCAAGATACAAATAAGGCACAATATGGAATTCAAGACAAAGATAGACATTTCATTGGATTAGAAACAACCACATTGTCTTAATTAACATTCCACATCATAATTCCTAGCACTATACAGGCCCCAAATTCGTGCCAGATTTACTAACCAATATGTCGGTTTAGTTAAAGTTACAAAAGATACAAAGATAACTACTAAAGTTAGACTGGTCTACTTAGAACTGCTAGAAGGTCCATCATCCATCGTCTTCGGTATCTTCCTCGGACAATCACAAGACACATCTTCAACTGGGAGCTTTCGAATCACTACTTTCTCGACCATCTTAGTATAAAACCTACTGTTCCAACCAACATATATATTCAACTCTTTTTCTGCCTTCTCATGCATCGCACGAGCCACACTTAACTGAATCTCCATTGTATTTACCTTTTTCTTCATTTCTGCATACTCACCACTTTCCAACACAGATAGTCTCCTAAATGCCTCATTCAAACCACGCTCCACATCAGTCAAACCCAAATCAAGTAACTCTCGCTCTTTCTCACCAATATTAGTCTTTGACTCCAAGTAAGAAACATGAGTCTGAACAACACCTAATCCAATCTCTGTCATACTACCTTGAACACGAGAAGCTTCTAAATCACGTCTCAAGGCCCAAGGTGCAAGTCCATCAATATGAGTAGCTTCTCGAACCCTAGAAGACTCTCCTATCTTATACCTACGGGTAGCAATCCCATCAGTACCATCAGGTGCATCATCATCCTCATCATCCTCTGATTCAGACTCAGATTCGGACGATTCAGACAATTCATCTTAAGTAACTCAAACTCAAAATCAGACCAATCAACTGGAGGGGGTAAGGGCTCACCCTCCTCTACATCATAAGGGAAAATAAGCTCAGCCTCCTCATCATCATCAACCTCGTCATCTATACCTATCTCCTCCTCGACATCCTCGTCGTCATCCTCATTACCTACATAATCTATCCCAATCTCATCATCATCCTCAATACCAACATTATCATTATCATTCTATACAACATCAACCTGAGGGGTAATCTGATCTCCTAGTCCTATCTCGGGCTCGGAATCCTCAAATGGTTCCTCCTCTTCATCATTCATATCCTCCTCTACATTATAATCCACTAAGTCTAAGTAAGGGTTATCATGTACGTTAGGTTCGGGGATATCATGGTTCTCTACAGGAATATTAGGGTCAACCATGACAATCTGCATTTATATAATATATCTCGTATTAGCATAAAAATAATTACTAAATAGTGACATAATGAATTCGCGGTATACACATATATATAAATTAAATTATATATATCAAAATATATATCTTCTCAATAAGGCTTGTTGGTAACGTCGGAGATCTTTGGCACCGTTATAGTCAAAAGATTTTTCAAACATTTTAAGAAAATGTTCATAGTTAAAAGATTTTGAAATGTTTTGTTCAAAACCTTGGTTTTAAAAATATTTCGTTCTCTATAACGAGAGCTCTGCTACCAAACTGTAACACTCTCAAATTTCGTATCGGGTCAGCGGAAGGGTCGGTAGAGTGTAACGGGATAACACAATAACTCCAATCATAGACAACGCATAAAAATGGTTGTACAAGGTTTAACATACATTCATTCGAATAAAAGTTTTAAGTTTACAACAGGTCCCCAAGTTTCACAGTCATAAAGTTTACAAAACATAGATCGAATGAATAATTTTATTATGTGGGCCATCAGAGTTGATCTCCATCCAAGTTACCTTCAAGCACCTGAGATAAAACATGTGAAAATCATATCAGCGAATGCCGAGTGAATTCATAGAGTTTAATAAAATCCGTTATATAAAACAGTCATAGAAATCAGAACACAAGTATAATATCAGAAGTGAGTCCTCGTATTGCTAGTCATGCAATATATAAATCAAGTCATACATCTTAAACCGTCCATGAGACCATAGTCTCAATATTACCATTATAGGTAACATTATTATCTTAGATATCTGGATTATAGTGGATTATTATTAGCCGCATGACATTGCTACCTTACTATATCAAACAACGTACCGCGAACCCGACAAACAATTTACCCATCTAAATTAGCGTGTCGTCACAAAAATCATGCTATGTATATCTTCTCATACATAAATTCGCTTACCAATTAATGTGGCACGACAGGGATCATCCGGCAAGGCGCGAACTGGGGTGATCTTCCCCAAATAATACTATTATATGCATAAGCGTCTACCAAATCCCGGTAGTTCACAATTTATGCTAATGGGACTTTAAGTGAGAAAACCTAACTATATAAATCAAGTCATACATCTTAAATCATCCATGAGACCATAGTATCAATATTACCATTATAGGTAACATTATTATATTGGATAATTGGATTATAGTGGATTATTATCAGCCGCATGATATTGCTACCTTACTATATCAAACAACGTGCCGCGAACCCGACAAACAATTTGCCAATCTAAACTAGCATGTCGTCAGAAAAATCACGCTATGTAAATCTTCTCATACATAAATTCGTGTACCAATCAATGTGGCACGACGGGGATCAACCGTCAAGGCGCGAACTGGGGTGATCTTCCCCAAATAGTACTATTATATGCATAAGCGTCTACCAAATCCCGGTAGTTCAAAATTCATGCTAATGGGACTTTAAGTGACAAAACCTAACTACTAATAATCCATTTCATCTCATTCATTAGGTCATAGCATCATTCTGGTTCATATCAATAAGCATACCATCGGGACTACTTGTGTTCTATTTTATCAAAAAATAGCATGTTATCTCCCTCACGGGTTTACAAAACATTTTATAAAATATTCAAAAGAGTGCGAGGCTATGAACTCACGTTGATTAAGAAAGCCGGGTTATCGGGGATGGTTTGTGCTTCAATCACGGAAACCTAGACAAATAATACTCGGTCTTAGACTCCTGTCCAATAACTTTATAAAAATAATGGCTATGTATATATATGATGATACTATAAGTATGATGATGATCAAGTGGGATTTTATCTCTTTATTCAATCATTATAGTGTTATGTGTTGGTAAAATTTTAGACTAGTTACACTAGTTTTAACTTGTTTACATATTAAGGCCCAATAAGTCCATTAAAAGCCCAATACGTTATATTAGTCCATTTATACTTTTAATACCAGGCCTATACTCATATGTTGGGCCTAAGTGGGTTAATCCCATGAGTAAGTCCATTAGTGTTTAGCCAAACTAGTTGGGTCAATAGTCCAATAAGGCTACTTTGACCCGTTAATGTCCATAAGTTATAAAGCTCGGGTTTTATCAGTTTTCACTTATCAAATGTACTTACATATCAGTATATGAGTTATAAAAATGTCACATTTAACGGGTCGGACAGTCTAAGTTTTATTTGGCGAAAACGTTAATCTTTCGGTTTTAGCCGAAAATACATAAAACTTATATGTAGTTTTATAACTTTAGAAAACATTTGAGTTTGTACTTATATAAAAATGTCATACTTATTTATCATTGTATATAACTTATTTTATAAGTATTATCATAAGTTAGTGGGTTTTATATATGTATTTTATAATAATATTATTTAAGTGCTCATTTTATATTATATACTTTTATTTAAAAATCTGATTATCAAAGTCACTTTAACCATTTTTGCCATATCTTAAGTTCTACAAGGAGATAGAAGCTCAAATTTGGGCATCACAAACTAAATAATATGTGCTACAAATAACTCATTTTAGCTACTGCTGAATCATCCTCTAAGTATCCCTAATAATTCGTCCAAAACAGACTATACATATTTGAACCTTAATAGTATTTTGATCATATCTTGCTCATTTTATTGATTCTATTGAGTGACCAACTCTCCACATATGTAAAAATCATATATCTAACTGTATATTCAATAATCCAAGTCATTTTATCAAGTTATCATATGGTTACTTACTGTTTTATACAGCCTATAAATTTAACCATGATTTTAACATATTTACATGTAGATTTTAGTCTTTTTAACCAAATCTATCAACACAAGATCCCCACATAATACTTTTCTCATCATTTATCATCATATACATATACATTTATAAAGAAAATACAAGATTACATTTACAAAATAACAAGATGATAAAAGAAATGATCTTGTTACCAACCAAGATAGTGAAAAGTTAAGAATAAGACTTGGTTTTTGATAACCAATCTTATGATTAACCAAGACCACCTTGAAGAGCACACAAATATATGAACACCTTGAGAAAAATCATCCCTAGACTCCAAGGAAAACTTCTCTTTAGATGTTAGGATCACCTCAAATCAACAAGTCTTCAATAGGTTTTCATCTTGTGTAAGTTAAACACAAGATTCATGGTTTAATTTTTGATCAAATGGTGTTTTGTGGTGGAGTATAGGACGACAATGGGGGAGAGCTAGAGAGAGTTTTGTGTGTTGATGGAACGTATCAAATGATTTAGATGGTATGTGTAGCTAGTTTTGAGGTGTTGGATGGTTTTGAGTGAAAACTAAGGACAAGTGTCCTTAGTATTAATGTTAACTTGAGACCTAATGTGGTGTGTTGGCTAAGCTTGGTTGTCCCTTAGTGGGGGTGGGGAAAGTGTTAAATTGTCTCATCCCAACTACTTTACGGGTACTCCTCGATTCTAGTTTCCTCGATTTACGTGCCTTTGGGTCGCTTTATGAAAAACGTTTTTATAAATTATGAATCAACGGCACAAAACGAATCTAATAAAAATTGTCTCATAAAAAACGAACTTCAAAACCGTAAATACGTAATCCTAGGGTTTCCGGTTTAGTCGTAAAGGACGTTAAATTATGCAAGTAAGCCATAATTTCAACCCGTAAATTGTGAGTTCATCAACCAACACAAAATTAAGTTTCAAAATAATATAAGAGAAGATAATTTTCTACTTGTAAATTTTAGATTGTCACAGGCAAAACCAGATGTTACAAATGAAGAATTTGAGAAAAATAAGGGTTTTCCCAAGACAGAGGATTTAGTCGCCTTTTACACATTGGGTTGTCTAGCAACGGGTTTCACAACTCTAGATTCCACAAGTTTCCCACCCATCTTAGCAACGAGTTTCTTCAACTCTTCTATTGTTATGTCTTTTTCTTGTAATTGAGCTTTCAAATCCGGAATATCAAGATTTTTTTCGTTTAGTAATCGACAGGACTCAGATAATTTTACTTCCAAATGTGTATCATTTGAAAAGCTGCCAACTTTGTTTTACAAAGCAAGTTCAAGTGAATGACAATGTTTTTGAAGATAAACATATCTATGTTGAATTAACGAAAACTCTTTTTGATTAACTTTATTCGAAAGCTCAGTTTCAAGACGTTCACACTCTTTGAATTTATCAAGATATTTGCATGCAACATCATAATATTCATCAAAATCAGCACAAGATGTAACATAAATAAACATAATATCTTTTGAGAGGCATTCTTGCAAGAGTAGATCATATGCTATAGAAAATTCGTCTCTTTCAGGTTGATGGTCGTTCACTTCTTGTTCAAGAGATTCCACATATTTCAAATCATCAAATATTTCTTGCTTAGTTAATATTTCAAATTCCAAAATATGTTTTGCGTTCTTTCCGCAAGCGGAATCATAATACTTTTCACAAGCAAAGTTATATCGTGAGGAATTTCTTTGTTGCCTTTCAAACGTTCACGTTCGTTCAAGTCGTCGTCTACAACCTTTTTGAAATTTTCAATGTTTTGTTTAAGAAAAATAAGTGCTTGCTTACTCGTGCTTATAGAAACTTTATATGGCAAGTACTCAATAAATTTTGAAATATTAGTTTTCTTAGTGTCAAAAACTTGTCTTCATTTAATTCTTATTTGTTCACATTCGAAAAATATTTGCTCACGAGACTTCTGTTTTTATGGTTTGAAAATTTCATAAAGACTATGTTCATAAGCATAATTATATGGTTTCACAAAGTCTTTATTTATCGGTGATCTACTCTCCTCTTCAAAAATTAGTGACTCATCACTATCGGGTCTAACAATTAGACAATCAACGTCGGTCCATTGGGACCCCTCAAGATATAGGCGCGGGTTCTCAGATTGAGCTTGCTCGAGGTACTTAGGAGTAGCAAAACTAGCTTTACCCTTGAAAAACGAATGAGGTGCCAACCTTCGCATGTTTGAATAGATTGATTTGTTTTATAAACCATTTTCTTATAAAAATCAATTTGAACTTCAAGTTCCATGACTTTGTCAATGTCTTTCGCTTGTTTAATTTTGAAATCTTTTTGCAAGTTAGCAACCTCTTCCGTTTTCGCAGTAACTAGTTTAGTTTAACCCTCTTGAAGAAAACCAATATTTTGAGTTAACTCATTCACTTTAGTGGTAACAAGATACTTTTTGTGTAGTTCAGTACTTAAAGAGGTGTTATAATTACGTTTCTCGTGTTCTAAAATCAAAAGAGTTTCGTTGTATTTAATTTCAAAAACATCCTTTACAGTAGTAATGACACCCCATTTGTACCTTGCAACCTCTTTGTCTTTTTGAAGAACCTCAGCTCTGCAGCTTGCAAGAAGCTCACTAGATTTTATTACTGCAGCTTTGCTTTCTTCAAAATTTTGAGTGAGAATAGCGTTTGCCTTCTTTAATTGCTTTTTACTCTTTCTAGTTTCTTTGACTTCTTTTTGTAAAGAAGCAATTAAGTTGGCAAGCGCAATACGCTCCTCTTCATCATCATACTCATTTGCATGTTGATCATCCTCAGACTGATTATTGCACATGTCTGATGAATCGGGTGTGGAATTGCTATCAACCGTTTCCATCATACATGTGTCAGTAATGGTTGTAGGTTGCTCACAATGCTAATGAGTATCACCAAACACATTATATTCGTCTTCAGTTTGTACCTTATCGATTGGCTCAGTATAAAAGATAGGATCATTATCATCTTCAGTGACTTTGAGAACTTCTTCAACCTTTTCCATGTACGAGCAATGTGCTTCAAGTTCTTGGTCGGTGGCTTCATCATCAGTGTCATCAAACATTGCTCCTTCCTCAGTCGACAATTTAACCCTAGCTTCCATCTTCTTGCATAGAAACATCTTTTCCTTATGATAACCAGAGTCCCTAACCCGTTTCGGCTTCCTACATTCATTTGCCATATGCCCATAACCTTGACAATTAAAGCACTGAATCCCACTTTGCTGAACCACTTGAGTTCCAACAGTTTCCCTATTCCCAGCAACAGTAGCAATCCTTTGAGTATCAAACTTAGCCATTTGTCGATCATACTGTGCAGAACCCTCAACATGTGTTGGATGACGTCGATCATACCTAGGAGGACTTTCGTCACGGCGACGTGTGTCATACCTTGGAGGACTCTTAACATATCGGTTCCTTGTGTTAGATGATGTTTGAATATTATTGTTGGTGGGTTTGAAGATTTTCGTGTAGGTCTTTATAATGAAAGAAATTTGTTGGTTCATCTCCCTATCCTTCTGAGCTTGTTCTTCATCACTGTCCTCTTTAGATGATGGCTTAGATGATGGTGATGGTGCTCTTGGTTCTTTGCCTCATGATCTTATGGGAGCTGAAGACTTAGATGAAGTGGAGTATCTTGGTGAGGAGGTTGCAGTGGAGTATCTTGGTGACGATGATTGGGTGGAGTATGAATTTGGAACACGAGAGCGATGATCTTGGACATGTTGAGTGGTAGACACCAAAGCAAGTGGATTAGGAGTCTTTGCGACCCGTTCAGCTCGAAGTTCATTTGCCTCATTCTGAAATTGTTTCAAAATGTCAAAGAGCGTGTAATAGTTGACCTCGTCCAACTTTTTATGTTGTTTCACCAAAGTTACAAACCGTGTCCACTCTGGTTGAAGTTGCTGTAGAAATTGCACATTGACTTGCATGGTGGAGACTTCCAAGTTGTTTCTTGTCATGTCATTCATCATCTTGTAAAATATTGAGTAATATGAATCAATTGATTCCGCATCCAATGAAGTAAACTTACCAAAGTTCCAAAACAATTATTTTTTGACATCTTGTTTGTTTAGTGATTCTCTTGTTGCAGACGTTCAATGGCAAACCACATTTCTTTTGCAGTAGAGCACGCATCAACCGTTGAGTAATATCATCCCCAATCCCACTTAGAATCAGATATATTTCTTCCTTCCTTGCATCAATCCAAGCACGGTTCTCTTTCGAAGTATTCTCATATGTTTCCTTAATAGTCTGCTCAGTGGCACCTGGTGTCGTGTCGGTTGCTGTAGTTGTAGGAATGGTGATTGTAGTGAGAGTATAGGGTCCGTCTGAGATGCAACGGTGAAGAACATCACCATTGGGTTTTTTGTCATGATATCGAAGAAAACGTGATTGCCATTGTGCATATCAATCGGACACAAGCGTTGGTCGTCTCTCTTTGTTACCCGCCACCATGATGTTGTTATTTGTCACACGATACTTTGTAGTAGAATCCATCTCGATAAACTCTGAAATGTTGAAGTGAATACGGATCTAAAGTAGATATGTTGTGATTGGGTTGCGATCGAAAAAAGATGTTAAAATCCCCTAAAAATGTGTTCTTTAGAAACAAAAAAAATCTTAAACCAATTTTTTTCTTTCAAAAACACGTTTTTGAAAATTTCTATGTTCGGAATAATAGATGGTACTTGAATCCTGAATCTCAATTCAGAGTGTGTAATTGAATTCGGAATAAGTGTTTTTAACCTTCAATCCAGAATCTCCAAAACAAACTTCAATTCGGAATGTTGAATAACGTCAATCCGGAATCCCTTTTTGAATACACGAATCCTGAATATGACAAAGTTTCTCAATCCGGAATCTTAAGAACACTGAAATCCGGATTACTAGAACTAGTCACCAATCCGGAATCCCAAGTTTTGGATTCGGAATATATTATAACTTATATTCGGAAAGACATGGAAAATATTTTATTCAGAAAATTAGCAATTCAGAATGTTTAAGCTGGGATACGCAATATCACCTATTACCTTAATTCGGAATAACCAGTTCTTCACCAATCTGGAATTCCCTTGCTTCATCAATTCGGAATGTATATTTAATGCTTATATTAGGAATTGTTATTGGATTTGGGAAAATGAATTTTTGTATTCGGGAAACTTTACAAGTCCTCAATTCAGAAAAAGGGATTCAATTCGGGAAAAAAACTAATATGCTCGATTTGGTATAGAGAAGGAGGAGTGTATTCGGAATAACATTTTACCTTGGATTCCGAATTCTCTTAACAGCTCTATTCGGAATAGACTCTCGATCCAGAATATTACGGATTTAACAAGAAATACGAGATTCGTACCAAAACTCGATCCAAACGACACAAAACCTTATGTTTTTAGCCACAATAATTAACACAATTCCCTACCACAACTATGTGAGTGATTGTTACGAAGATTTAGAGCTCAAAAAAAAAAAAATTGAGACGAGATGAATAGATGATGAAAAATACACGAACCGAATCAAAAACCACAAACCAAACACTAATCTACCCCGTGGCGATTGATACCAAATGTTATTCCCAATTTTATTCACTTCACCATGGTTGATTTGATTATTTAAGTATGAAAGAAGAAAGAAAACAGATGATTTCTAGCGAGAGAAATTAGAGAGAGAAAATGGAGAGATGTGTGAAACTTATGAAATGTTAGATTTAGAAAAATGAAATCACCAACCATCCTAACATGCTAGGAGGGTGCTTAGATAGTCCAGCCACATGTGGGCTTTCTATTGGACTATATTTTTTTGGGTCGGGCTTGAATAAATGCTTAGTACCTTTAAAGAGGCCTTTGAAGCTAGCCATCAAGCCCGTAATATCACGACTATTTAACTAACTATTACAACATTCTAATAAATGTTACAATAAAACCTATGACCGAACATTCTTGTTTGACTCAATATTTTGAGGCTAACAATATACACTTGACGTACATCAATATGATAACTTATTTGGCTCGTCGAGAGTCTTGGTTCCTCCCTTGTGAAATTCAATAATCATCATTGTATATTAAAAGAACTGGTAAAGCGAGAATGTGTACTCGTAAGTTGTTTTAAAAGGTAAAATTTGAATTTGTTACTAGATGGTACCGTAATGAACAAATTTTTTCTAAAACTCATTAAATAATTTAGTCAAATACTTTATATCTGGGTTACATCTTTTTCTGGATGTAAGAGTAAAAGAAAAAAATGATATTTGTAACATACTTTTCAGTTAAAATGCACAATTTCTAAACAACATGTATCTGGTCCTTCCTAGCTTCATTCACCCGGAGTGTCGCACTCGATGCCTCATGAATCAAAAGACTATGTAGCATTTGCTTGCATAGAATCTCCAACAATGACTCTATCTGTCATTGACTTGCCTTCTCTGCACCAAGAAACATATACGAATAAATATAAACAATTTTGTGCCTTCTATGGAAAACACATCGGTAGATATCATGCGTCGTTTTACAAACCTTATACGTGTAAATTGTTGATCACCACAAATAATATAAACTATACCAGTCCAAGTACTTGAATAATATTAGCTGAATTTTAAAATTTTTGAGTGATGATATAACACGAAGTCAACAACAGCTAACATCCCTTTTGCAGCATAAGGGGTGATCCTGGTTTAACAGCAACCAAACACCTCTTTTGCAGGAGAATGGGTGTTTAGATCCCGGTTTAACAACATGTAAACACCCTCTTGAAGGAGAAGGGGTGCTTGGATCTTGTTTTAACAGCAACCAAACATCCATGTTACAACAGTAGGATGTCGTTTTTCACTTTATTCTTTAAATTTGACATGCTTTGACTGTACTGATAAAAATACATAAAAAATAGTCATTCATATGTCATGAGTTAAGTTGAGACATGGTGTATAATACTTACACATGCCTAATAGATGGTTGTTCGATACGACTTAACCCCTAATTTGTTGTTGCATCAGTGACATGAAATACGAAATTCAATAAGGCCTCACTTGTTGTAATTTCATCATTTGGCTTGGTTGTGTCAAGGATAGTTGTAACGAACCTGTGAGAGATTTTCTCCAACAACCAAGACGATGACATAGGCCTATTTTTGGTGATGATATATGGATATGCATATTCTGATAAAGATAATTTTGGTCAAAAAGTTAATTTGGCAGAAACTAAAAAACAAAGAAAACATGAAGGCATTTGTCTAAGTGTTGACAAGAGTATTCCAGGCGTTGTCAAGAATAAATCAGCCGTTGATGGAAGCAAGCATTGTCAAAAGCAATCCAAGCATTGTCACATGCAACCCAAGCATTGACAGAAATGTAGACAAGAAGCCTTTGGAAGCTTCTATTTGGATATATATGCAGGATATATTCTGTCTATGTTTATTTGAATAGAAGATTTACATGTTTATTTGATATTATCTCTTGTAAACCCTAGTCCTTACACTATAAAAGGAACCAAGGGTATTAGGTTTATTCATATACCTTTCATATACAATGTAAACCTAAAAGTGTGTGTTGCACTAGACGTGGGATTAATGGATACACGTCTAGTGATTGTTTGTTATTAATATAATAAACAATCCATTTGTTTTATTCATGTTCCTTGTGCCTAAACACCTTGTTAAACGTGTTTCATTCTATTCCGCCTTGATTCAATCAAGTGAATGAGATTCGTTCCTAGTAGCTAAAAGATCCGGAATTCTAGGATTCCTCAATTGGTATCAGAGCCGGTGGCTCGTGATGCTAGGACCAACAAGGTGTTCGTGTATCGAGAAGAGAAGAAAATACCGTCTAGGGTTTTTCTGGATGTTTTTATGTGCGCAACAGTATTCAGAAGGTCATAACTTTTGATTGGACCGTTGGATCGTCACGAAATTTTTTATGCGTGTTCTACATACATATATCTAAACATACACCGGAGGGATTGTTCTGATTAGCCTCAATCAAAAGTTATTAGGCGTCGAAGTTGGCTGCAGAGGTGATTTTCACGTTTCTGATTTTACATAAAATAATGATTTAGGGTTTCTAAAAACCCTAGATCGTTTCTATACCAGAAACGGGGAGTTTTGTAGCATGATGGTGTTATTAAAATCATCAAGCAAAGGGGTTTTATAAAACCCTAGATGGTATTCATTGATTTAGAGCAGCAGGTTTGTAGTATTCGATGTGAAGACAATGTGATCGTGTGGTCCTGCAGTAATCGTATGTAACAAGTGTTTAAGGCTGCGTGATTTTTTTGGATCTGGTACATAATGTTTTTGGAAGCTACGTTCTTGGATGTATTTAGGTGGTCCCAGATCTGATTAACACAAGATCATACTATGGTCCAAAGGCTTCAGCAATAAGGATGATTGAAGCCTGCTACTGGTCCAGCGAAGCAGATTATAGACTTGTTTTTGGAGCTGCTATAGGACCAAGTTGCAATACTTTCCATATTCACATGAAGATTCACGTGAAGATTCACATGATTTCTTTTTGGACGTGATTTGGTGGACAGAATATTATCATGACGTGGGATGGTGCATGTGGATCACCAAAAGGAGATTGAAACAAATGATTTGAGGAGTAAAATATGGAAAGGATTTAAATTATTTTCGAATGGCTGCTGTACAGGATTATTTACGTGAGGTAATTGATAAAGACGTGTGATTATTATGGTTGCCTGATTTTTAGGGATATCATTATATCTCCTAGTATTTGGTTCTCTAATTATCAGGAACACATTTTGTTTCTTTTACTGAAATTCACGTGAGACTTATGGGCTGAATATGGTAGTTCTTGGGCTTAAGTTATATATTTCTTTATGCCTAAGATGACTACTATTAAGTATTACTTGGTCACTGTTGAAAGTATAGCTGCTACAGATGACGTCAGCGTTTGTGACTGTAAGAGACGCTGACAAGTATTGTTTTGACGCTGACATGAATAAAGTTAACGCTGACAGGCAGCGTTGACATGTGTTGTCCGAGGAATGTTTTGTCCAAACGTTGATAGGTGTTGTCCGATATGTGACAGTATACGTGGAAAGGATATTGGACAAAGGGAGATGTTGGACAACAAAGGAATAACTGCTGTTGAGAAAATTGATATGTTTTTAGCACACAAAAAGGAGGAATTTACACACGAAGGTACATGGAATCTCCGTTTTTATATAGAATATCAAGTTGATATTTATGGCTCGGATATTTTTTAAAAAGGATTAATGATTTTAATGCGAGTTAGCAACTATTCATGAGAATTTGATGGATATTTTAAACTATGTAATCGGGATAGCCTTGTGAAAGAGTTATCCGTTAAGGTCCTTTTACATATGGTATGAAGATGTTATTTCATTACAATTCGTCATGAAGAGGTGTTAGCTTAAGGGGAAGAATTCTTATGGTAAGTTTGATGTTTGACGAAGATTTTCGCGAGTTTGTGTTCTATCATATCTTAAAAGTCGTGTCTGGTCAACATTACTTTTGAAGATAACTTGTTCATGCTTACACGGTTGGTGACGAAGACTTGTCATGACACTTGAAGGAGTTACATTATCGTGCTCAGTGTCTCACAAAGGATGAGAATATTGACAAGGGATCGAGGTCTACTTATATTTAATGATCAATATAAGTTCTTCATTACATGGATAGTGAAAGACATAGAACACAAGGTTGGGTTATTCTACTTCTACATCAAGATTACTTTATTTATTTTTCTTCAAGATCATTACATAGAGCCTACATTTAGAGAATCTTCAAGATTGCATACATTGTTTACTTCCCTGTTGATGTGACAAAAAGGGGAAGACATACATGCTACAACTGAGGGGAAGCAATTTGAAGATGATGTACAACTTACAAGAGATACACAAAGAGTTTTGCCAACATCAACTAGGGGAAGATTGTTGGGTCAAAAAGTTGATGTGGCAGAAACTAAAAAACGAAGAAAACATGAAGGCATTTGTCTAAGTGTTGACAAGAGTATTCCAGGTGTTGTCAAGAACAAATCAGGCGTTGATGGAAGCAAGCATTGTCAAGAGCGATCCAAGCATTGTCACATGCAATCCAAGTATTGACAGAAATGTAGACAAGAAGCCTTTGGAAGCTTCTATTTGGATATATATGCAGGATATATTCTGTATATGTTTATTTGAATAGAAGATTTACATGTTTATTTGATATTATCTCTTGTAAACCCTAGTCCTTACACTATAAAAGGAACCAAGGGTATTAGGTTTATTCATATAACTTTCATATACAATGTAAACCTAAAAGCGTGTGTTGCACTAGACGTGGGATTAATGTATAAACGTCTAGTGATTGATTGTTATTAATATAATGAACAATCCATTTGTTTTATTCATGTTCCTTGTGCTTAAACACCTTGTTAAACGTGTTTCATTCTATTCCGCCTTGATTCAATCAAGTGAATGAGATTCGTTCCTAGTAGCTAAAAGATCCGGAATTCTTATCTTTGTTTCCAACGGAGTACTTTAAAATATTAAGAGGGGTGGTCGACTAGAATAGTATTCAATAAAAAATACATTAGAAACTTGAAAAGAGACCTTGTGTTTGGAGGAATTTGAAAGTTTATGGACTTATATTTAATAGTCGTGTGATAGGATCGAACTCGAGATTACGGGACTCAATACGTAAAGAGTTAATTTAATTAATAAATATATTTATTGTATTTATTAATTTCTTTAATAAATATATATTTATGTATTTATTAAATTAAACCAGGACATAACTTTAACGATCGTTAAACAATTAAAGGTTAAGTATTAACGAACGGTAAATAAAAATATAGTAAGTAAATAAAAAGAAAGAAGTTTTGAAGGTTCCGGAACACCCCAAAGGGGTGTTCTAGCCGTCGGTTATGGAGGAGAAAAGGAAGGAGAAAAACTTTCCTTTTATTTGTTTTTGGATACAATTTTAGGCCTGTATAAACAAACCTTCTCCTCGTAATTCAAGACACATAAATATCTCTCCCCTCTCCTCTCTCTTTGGTCGATCGCAAGCTAAACCCACAAATGGTTTTTGGTTGGTTTTCTTGGTTGATCAATTTTACTTATAATCTAGTCCTAGCCCCTCTCTAGGGTTGTTAGGTAGATTAATTACAAGCGTTTTAGCTCGGTTTATACGTGCTAGAATCACGGTTAGCTCGTTGTATTACGTGTGTACGAGATCGTAATATAGTCTTACTTTAGGCTATAAATACGAATTGGTGATTCGTTCTTCGTCTTGTGGATTTGCTTTAGCGTAAAGGTATGTAACCCTAATTTGATTAATTATAATTGTGTTATTATTATGATCTTGTTAAATCGCTTATGCTATGTGTGCTTTGATCTCGTTTAGGGGTTTGTGTAATTGTTATGAACTATATAAACCTTCAGTGGCATCGAGAGCCGTTTTAACATGTTATAATTATTGAAAATCTAAAGTTTTTCTAACTAATAATTGTTTTAAGTTAAAACTACATGTTTTTTAGGTTTTCTTAAAATTAGGGTTTTGTTTTTTTTAAAATAGGGTTTTGGCCGAATTTTTAATAAAAAAAGAATTGTTTTGATACCCTAAATTACATTTGGGATAATTTTAGATTAAATTGCATGATTAATTGTTATGTCATGTATGGTTACGATCCGTAGAGATTTAATTGTTAAGATTTGTGGGGAATCCATGATAAACGTGCATGTTTCCATGGATCGTAAAATTATATGTTTATATGATTTTATGTGCTACGTGATTATTTGATTCAATAAATCTTGAATTAGGGAAGACTTTTATATGAATATAAAGACCTAGATTTGATGATTATTGAATAAATCGTATGCATGTGGCTATTTGATTTATTTACTTCACATATAAATTGTTATTATATGTTTATGATTTAGTTTTTTTACTTGTTTATATTAAAAATTGTTGAATTGTTGTAAAAAAGGGTTTTTTTAAAAGAAATAATATGGACTAAATCATATTAAAATAATGATTTGTTAGAGATTTAAATTACATAAGATTACGTTGATTGGTGAATTGCAATAATAATCTAACGACCTACTCCTTTTAACAAACTATAAAGTGGGTTTAACGCACAGCTGGTCATGTACCCGGTTAAGAAGGAGGTGTTATGCCATTAGTCGCTGACCAAATTCCCGGCTCTCCAGTGCGTCAAATTGAAATTACCTATGATTATTAATTGAATTATACCTTAAGGGTGATTTACCACAAATTCATATCCGAAACACAATGAATAAGGGTTTTTCTTTGTGTGTAGCCGAGTTCTAGCAAAAGTATGTTGTGAATAGTTATGGGTAAGTTCTTTAATTGGTTTAACCAATATGTTTGTGCAAAAATTATGATGTTTAATCGAGATGATCCCTTTATGTTTTGTTGATGACAAACGTATAACTCGTAATACATTATGTTAAATGTGTAAGGTACTCGTTATCACTCAAGCATACTTATGTATACTTCTCTCAACACCTTGAAGATTGCATTCGTCATGAAAGACAAAAAGGACGCGGTTCTTTATAGTCCTCGCGGGTCCTTAAAGATAACGATACGCGGGAATAATTAAAGAACAACGGACAGACAAGCCGGTTTAGGCTCAATCAAGACTTTTGGAAGATTCTAGAACACGGAGGGAAACTAACAAATTAAAAATTCAAATTTTGAATTTTCTTCTAGAAGATGAAGTGAAACTAATAAATTCAAAATTCAAATTTTGATTTTGCTTCTAGAAGATGGAGGGAAAATAATAAATTCAAAATTCAAATTTTGAATTTGGGTGCATCCTTTTATCCAATGGATCAAAGAGACCTCTCCAAGGCAAGAATTACCTATAAATAGCAAGTGTTTACTTCCCTTTAAAGATGTTGAAAAATACATACAATTCACCTCAAAAATCCCATTCCTCATTTACCTCCTCCTCCTCAAGTGCAATGAGAAGAACACCTCCATCCTTGGGAAGTGTTAGTCATAACATGATGAAGATCTATCCTTCTAGATCAAGTCATGATTATAGTCTTCCTACTATGTATATGTAGAAGATCCAAGTTGTGGGTATACTTGGATGTGTTGTATGGGTAGTATATCCAAGTGATGGGTATCCTTGGATTAGGTGTTAGGAACCATGTTATGTATATGCTTGGATATAGTGTTAGAGTCTTAGATCTAAGTGGTGTGTACTTAGATCTAAATGGTTTATGTGTTTAGGCCATAAAACACAAGGTTTGTTATGTTGGGCCATAAAAGATAACTAGTGTGAATATTGGTGTAGATAAGTGTAGATTGGTCCTACCTAAGATTGGGGCTCGACATCTAGCCTTGTGTCGGAAAATGGTGAAGTAGGAGACGTTGTGTAGATTGGTCCTACCTAAGATTAGGACTCAACATCTAGCTTAGTGTCGGAAATATGTAAGCGACGTGTATGGTTTTCTCTGCCTTGAAATGAGTTTTGTTGACTAGTGAAGTAACTCTCGAGTAAGGTGTACTCGAGGAGTGGAGTAGGGCGAAGAGGAGCTTCATGACCAAACTACTATAAATCATCGTGTCGGTACTTTCCTTTACATTTATGTCTTTACTCTTATTGATGCATTTATATGTTGTTGTGTGTTGTGTGCATCTCATAATCTAAACATTTAGGTTGCGAAAAAGTTAAGGCTTAGTACGTGTGTACTTCATGTTTAGATTATGGCCAAGTGTACATCACTTAGTCTAAATATCTTTGTTACGGAAAAGCTTATGCTTAGTACGTGTGTGCTTAGTGTTTAGACTATTGCTTGATGTACTCTTCATTTGATGTGTTTGTATGTTTTCTTACTTGTAGTATTTATCTTTCAATCAAACACATCTCATATCTAGTCAAACTTGATCGGGAATTTAATACCAAGGATTGTTGAAGTTTAACATTCATAAATGGTTTCGTCCACTATCAGCGGTTCCCTAATTGGACCGGCGGTTCTTTATTGATCCCCCCCAAACCTACTTAAACATTTAAGCATGTATATGGATTGATAATTACAATAATCCAACCGCACCTATTAATAAATTTTCTTTGCAAGGAAAAAGAATAGCTATAAGTGTCTCTCTTTCTTATAACAAAATGAGAGTTTGTTTGTCGAACAAACGAAAGTTAGTCGAACAAACGAAAGTTATGGAATTTCGTTGAAATAATCATTTTAAAAGAATCACAAAATTCAAATTTAGTATTTTCGATAATACATCCTTGAAAGAATATTAAATACCCATGTTTATAAATAAAAAATTAATTTTCTAATTGCTAGAATCCACCAAGACATACCACCACCGCATCAGTTGATCTGCTAGTGATGATACAATTGATATCAGAGCGTGGTTATTCAAGATCTTTGAAGTATATTATAATTAAAGCTTGGATCGATCTTTGCTCTCTTTTTTAAAACAAATGTTTTTTTAAAATGAAAACGGTTTTTGAAAATAGAGACGATCTTTGTATCTTTGTTCATGAAGAGTGATTACTTATGAAATATGTTTTGTTGTTTTGTTCGTATAAGTTTTGGTGTTAAATAAACATTGTATAATAGCTTGAATTAAATCTTTTCATGTTTGGAAGTATAAAAATCTTTTGTGTCATAATTAACTCTAAAATACGAGTTCTATGTGTCTAAAATGATTTTTTAGAGTCCTAAGTCCTTCCAAAATGTCACCAAATGATTTTGGCCAAAAAATCAATTTTTGCCTACTGACCGCGGTTCTTTATCTGTTCCCCGTGGTTCCTTATCAATAAGGAACCGCAGTCAGTCCGCCACGGATTTTTACAATCTTTGAAAAATCATATATCAACTGTAAGTCCGTAGAAGTCATGTCGCACGTCATGTCGAACATAACTGAATATCCTTTCTATTAATATTGCTTCCAAACCTTTATTCAAACTTTAAAATTTGGACGTTTTCTAAGTTCCATACTTTTTCCAAAGTATTGAGCGTCGGTTTGTCGTAAAACTTGTGTTTTACTCTTTTCTATTAAGTTGGACATCTGTTGTTGATATATATTTGAAAATTGATATATTTATAAAGTGTTGAACTTAATTAAATTTTGAAATGGGTCGAAAACTATTTTCAAATAAAATCAAGCTATGCATACTTTGGTGTATCTAACACTCAAAACGAAGACGAATGCTTTTGTGCTTTTTCTTTTGTCTTTGGACATTCTTAAGTGATCATTACTATTGGTATTAGTGTTACTTAGTTGTCTATTTATGTGTGCATTGCATATAGGATTAACATCTCTTGGTTTACAAATGTTACATACACATTTTGTACACCTTGGCATGTTCTTTAACACTTTTAGGTTTGAAAGCTTTGGGAGCTTGTCAAATCTATTGATGTGGGGTCGTCTTACTCGATCATTGCGCTATTAGTTCAAGTAGATTAATGTCTCACTATAAAACATGAAAAACCCTTTGAAAATATTAGCTATTTTCTCTTAAAGGAGTGTTTGTGGGAATCAAGAAAGATTTCGATTAAATATCAATTCATTATTAAAACTATGATTGGTATCATTATCGAATCTAATTGACATGTTTTTAAGTGTAGACATAAATGTGGTTTATTAATAATATACATCGGATCATAACTCACACTTGTGTTGATGATGGTATATTAAATCTACTTGTTCAAATTATTAGACACATTTGTTTAATAATTGCTTATAATGCACAATGGATTCGGTTTGACAACTTGGATGTTTCATCCGAAATACTAAAGTAATTTACATCAATGAAATTTGTAAATGTGTCATTTCCGAAAGACCAATCAAGAGTGATCCTTTGTTTTGTGTAAAAGTTGTTTATACACTTCAAAGTTATTGGCCTCAAGTTCTATTAAGGTAAATGGTGGGTCAGTATTTACTGACCCTGAAGCAACTCTAGGATTTAAATATAAAATCCCCCTAAGTGTTTCATGCTTAGTATTAAGGCCAGTCTGCTGAAGAATGACTTGAGGAACAAAGTTCTCATTATATACTTTGTAGCTGAAGAAAGTTCAACATTCCCCTTCCAGTTAACTTAGAAGACAAAGGAGTCTTCGCTTCAAACACTAGGCGGTCTAGTTGCTGAAGAACAAGGACTGAAGAAGGGCTTTCAGTTCAGTTTGGTTTGACAATACCAAACTGAATGATGTCGATCTCCTCTAGGATACTGAAGACTCTTTAGTATTCTGATGGTTTGTATTAGGCGGGAAAAGATAACTTTAAGTCAAAGTAGGTTGCTTGTATACTTAGATATAAGTACAACCTTTATCTTTTCTAGAATAGTTTAATATGTACTTTGTACTGTTTATCCAACATAGGCATCAACCACCCACCAGATAAACCCATGCATTGAAACATGCAAATGCAAACCCTAGTTTACACTGCCTATAAAAGGAGTGTACATTGGGAGAGAAAGGGTTAACCAATACAAGAGTAAAAACTCTAGAAAACATTTCTCTCTCGATAACAACTAAACCATATAGCCAAGATGCATATGAACGTATAGATTAGAGCTTAGATTTAACTTCGGTTATACGTTTAAGTAGAGGAGATTAAAACCCATTGTCATTCAACCACTTTGTTATTCCGCAAATAAAGTGGGTTATAGATTCTTTATTTGATTCTAATAAAAGTCTATATGTTGAAAAGTTATTGGTATTGTTGTTTTAATTATTCATAGTTCTTATCTATTGTTAAAACAACACACGTGCGTCGTAGTAAATAGTTATAACTTAAGGTTGATAAGTAATAACGATTTACAAGGGACCAACAAGTGGTATTAGAGCAGTTTGATTAGCTAAACTCTTATTTTATTAAACTGCTCATTTAAAAGTTTTCAAATCAAGATCCAACAATGGCTCAAGTTATACCACAAACCCTAGAATATAGCGGTGGCCAACTCAATGTTGCTCGTGTATTAGAGGTAGCTAATTTTACAAATTGGAAGAAGAGGTTTCTTGTCCATATGATTGGGATTGAACCTCAATTCCTTGGAATCATTGAAAATGGTCCTTTTGTTCCTTTGGTTGGGGACAATAGAAAACCTGAAGCACAATAGACTGCTGATGAGAGAAAAGCTACTAACCTAGATCAGTGTCTCAAAAGTCTCATCATGTATGTGCTTCCAGATGACCAAATGAATTCTTTTGTAAATTTCAAAACAGCCAAAGCTACATGGGAGGACCTTATTCTTTACCATGAGGGACCCTCTGATGTAAACAAAATAATAATCATGGACTTAAAGCTTCAATACAACACCTTCAAACAGAAAGAAGGGGAAACCCTCACACAGACATTCACCAGATACAAAGCACTGATGAATGAACTTGTGAATGATGGTGTTGAGCATTCAAAACTTAAAATCAACACAGTTTTTGTTAATGTATTGCCAAAGAAGTGGCTCAGTTTCTGCCAAAGCTTGAGAAATGCTAATCACATTAAAGATTGTGATCTGGCCTCTCTTTTTGGGAAACTAAAATATGAAGAAAACCTAGTTGATAGGATTTATGAAAGCCCAAGCAAGAGTCAAGCATTAACCGTTGCTACACCCTTGTCTACAGCCTTCTTTAGTGAGGATGTTATTAATATTTCGTTTTTAGTGTAGTTGTCTTCTCAGCTCGATTCGAATTGATATAACAATTCTAAGCTCGACTTAATTGTTTTTGGTTAAAAAGACTTGTTTGGTATTCTATGTATACTTGGCACAAAGCACATAAAAATGTAAAATATTATGCTATATTACCTACTTATACGTACTAATCTAAAACACGTTGCACGTAAAACATTTAATTGTACAAAATTATAAAACGAGAAATTAAACTACACTACTTGGCACGCAAAACGAGAAATTAAACAAATATAATATGCTACTATTATTACACTAATATTATCTCTATTTTTACACTACTTGTTTTTATTATAAAAGTGTACTATTAATAAACTAAAAACATCTAGTAACAAAAACGTTCATACAAATTCAAAATCTACTACTTCTAATTTGAAACTAAAGGGAATAACGAAGTTAACTAAATTGTAGCCCAAGATTACAAATTATAGGCCCAATTCAAACCATCGGCCCTTATAACAAACTACAACTAGGGGCCTATTTAACGAGAGTTGTACAATTACAATAATGCATCCAGATTTAAATCACAGATTATTTAACATGTAAATTTGAAATATAAACTTGAAAAATACCAAAAAAAATTGGAAGTCTTTTGGTTTGATTCTCACAGCCTACAAACTTAACTCCTATCTTTAATATTTCTTATATTTTTGGTAAATTGAAATCTTGCTCTGAACTTCCATTTTGCAAGTTCTAAAACTGAAGTTGACTAAAATCAAGGTCAAACAGTCTAAACTCAAAATTAACTCAATCACATATCACAGATTACTAACACACAATAAAGCTACGATCCTATAAGCCAAACTCTAATTAATGAAGAAGAAACTTATTTGAAGTAGACTACTTACTGGAAATCTAAGATATAATAAGCATGAACAAACAGCTAGTGCAAGGGAATTACAACAGGTTGCAGCCAAAATTACACTACAAATCAAAAGTAATATTCTATACTAACTTTATGCAGAAAATCGTAAAATGAGCTTAACCTGTGCATCCGAAGCCTGTCCTTTGATGTCGAAGCTAGCGGAGCACTGAGCTCGCTTGAACCGTCACACCTCAACGTCAAACCTACTGCTATCTTCAAAAACTGAAAGTAATCCTGCAAATATTCACAATAAACCTGCAAAACAAATCGAACACAAGAATCCAACTATATAGATCCAACTGATAGAACCAAGAGATGTAGACTAAACTGCTATTTACCAACAGAATTCTAATCAGTTCTTTATCTTTTAAACTCCTACTATATCTTCACGATTAATCATCAAACAAGAACGCTTACTGATTTCATTATCACTAACTAAAAATTGATTATTGATTTCTCAATCAATCAAGCATCAAACTGATTACTCAAAGCTGAAGATTACTCGAACAAGAAACTTATGAAACTAAACTGATTATAACAAACTCCTCCAATCAATCCTTCGTGAACAGTAACATAATATAACGATCTCGATTAAACTGAAAAGCTTGTTAAGAAAAACCTACAAACTCCAAACAGTACACTCTCGGTGATTGGTAAAAGACAACTTAAACTCATTATTAGCTCTTACCATACTAGCTTGTAAAAAAAGTGCAGATATAAAACGTAGATCGAAAGCTTAAAGTGAATCAATTCAGGGATAATCAGTAAAGAAAAGAGATTAGAATGAAAAGCTTATAATCTTCATTAATGGCAGAAAAGGTATCGGTTACAACTACTCTAACTGAAAAGAAACAGAATTTGTTACAAGATTGAAAAGCTAATTATCTAACTAATCCTACACATACAACTGTGTGTAATCCTACACCTATGCTAACCGACTGCAAATGAAGCTCTTCTCTTCTATTTATAGCTGCTGAAAGGAGGAGATATGACTTCAATGACGTGTTCCTTCCAATCAGGAATGGACACGTGTAAAATACGAGGATCTTGATCGTTCTTCATCTTCATCACATGATTGGGGGTTTCTTCGTCTTTGACTTTGAGTATAATTGATTGGTATCATAGTGAAGAAGAGATCAAGAGGAACGTCTTTGTAGTTATAAGTTTCACTTGAATCTTCTTGGATCGTCTTTGAAATTCGATTGCAGGTTTGAGGTGGAATGGAAGATAATATCGTCTTTCTCCGTTTCTCTCTCTCTTTGGGAAAGATGAAGACGTGTTTGCATTTGGGAGTGTGAGTTTTGACCAAGACTTGGTCTTTTGACCAAGTAAAAAGTATACTTTTCTTAACTTTCCATTAAGTCCTTCATTTTTTCATTTTTTTTCCAAATGTGATAAAACTTTCAAGTAAATTCCTTTCATCCTTTGAATTGTTGAAAGTGCAACTTAAGTCCTTGATCTTTGAAAGCTTGGCAAATAAAGTCCTTAGAAGCTCTTTCGTCCTTTTCTTCATCTTTTGTGATATAAATCCCTTGAAAACGCATGTTTGCTCAGAAATGTATCTTTTTCCCTGAAAAACACATAAAACACGAATACACGCATAATTCTGATATTTTACAGTTAAAATAATGTATTTCACTGTGTTTTGAGTGGTATTTGGATCATTATTGATGAGTGTTTTCACACTTATCAACACCCCTCCACTTGAGCATTGCCATGACCTCATGCAATGCAGCATTTTAAAGCTCCAAGTTACACTTTTCTCATAACTAACCCACCTTGGTCATTATATGATTTAATGAACTAAACTATACTACATGATGAATGGTTTTGAATATTTACAATGCAATGCAAGGAAAACAATTCTATTTATATACTTTTGAATTTTATGGAAATGGTTTTGATGGAAATAACTCATAAAGAAATCAATGACTTAGATTAGGGCTTTGGTACCATGAATATTTATCACCCTCAAGTTTCACTTTCCCCATACCAAGCTTAAAAATGGGATCATTGCATTCACAAGTAAAAAGTGCATCAACTTATTCATGACAATTAAATGTGGAACCGGTTATTAATTGAGCAAATTGCTTTTGGGCAAATTTGTCATTATTACAAGTGTGAAGTATAAAAAATGTAAAATCCAAAAATAAGGAAGCACGGTTTTAAACCTAAGTAATCCTCTCATCCATTACTTGAAAAACCGCTCACAATTAATACAAGTCCGTTTCAAGAGTAATAAGTCATTCGCCTTATGTGTAAGATCCTCATGTCATGCTTTCATAAGTAGCTACACACTCGCTAAGGAAAGAAAAATAAAACTCACGCAATAATTTACATCCGCCATCTTTTTGAGACTTTGGATCTTCAACCCCGCAACCCGTCAAGGTAATATTGGATTGGAGCAATCTATTGAATCCCCGTAACCCGTCAAGGTAATATTGGAACTCAATAGTCACTATAATTAACACCACACTGCCCCTCTTGGGAGTCTTGTATATATATTTTTTTTCTTTTCATTTCTTTTCTTTTTCTCTTTTTTTCTAGCCATT
The DNA here is from genome assembly GCA_025667525.1 of Glebionis coronaria. Classification (NCBI taxonomy): domain Eukaryota; kingdom Viridiplantae; phylum Streptophyta; class Magnoliopsida; order Asterales; family Asteraceae; genus Glebionis; species Glebionis coronaria. The sequence continues at coordinate 181,188,147 of CM046882.1, forward strand.
CATTTTTTTATAAGCCGCTCTTATTTTTCTTTATTCCTCACAAAGAAATTTGAAAAGAATAAAAGGAAAAACACCCGCTAAATATTGAGCATGACATAAGTCTTGTACACATAAAACGTTCTAACTTAGAATCTTAAGACGTACTCATACCAACCATGAATGATTAGACAAAAATGCATAAGAGATTACAAACCAATTAAAACCGTTCTTGATTATTTATTAACAATTATATACATGCGAAGAAATTAGAGGTAAAGAAGAGAAGGGTTTAACCACAAGTAATTATCATGAAGTTTATCTAGCCCTTTTACACTTGCTTCAACTCTATCATTTCCCATTCTCCACAAATTTAAAATTTCAAATAATGAAATTGGTGGATGCTTAGCCTAATAGACCAATGAAGGACTACATGGTTAAGGATACTAGCTAGAGAGTGCTAAGATAAGCAAACTCGGGTTGAGTCAAAATATCCATGACGGGCCTAATATGTCAAAGAAGTCTAAACTTGTTAAAACCATGTTTTATTATATTTTTTTTTCCTTTTTATATCTTTCTGATGAAAAACAAAAGAAGAAATATATACAATGCAAATGTGTTATGCAAATGAAAAATGAATGACGTAAAAATCATGAATGCATATTTTTGGTGGCCAAAGTAGATTAAAAATTTGAAAAATGATCGAAAAATCAATTTTCCCAATTATCATGAAGTACAAGGCAATGGTCTAGGTAAGGTCACTTCGATAGAAGTCTCCCCTACACATAAGATAAACATTGTCCTCAATGTTTAAGAGTATGGGAATGAACTCCCCTACACTTATTACATTGATTACCTTGCTTAACCCAAATTAAGGAAGAGACAACTAAAGGTTATTCATTTTAAGCACAAGTGTTTAATATCACGATAGCAAAAACTAATTGAAGTGAACCAGATACACGGGCCTCCTCCATAAGCTCCAAGCATGAAATGTGAGCGAGCAACCCTTGAAACAAACACCAAAAGACGAAGAAAGGCACCCATCCACTTCAACTCTACTATAACATCCTTTTAATTAAACCTAACCTATTAAGATCTACTCTACATTTTCTAACCTAGTTATTCAATGCTTGAGTTTTTTAACCCTAAGTCGCTAGCTCGACTCGGCCACGAATTAAGTTGTCCTTGGGGAAACCATCATGGAGAACAAAGGATATACACTTTGAAGCACATCTCACATGATACACTCAAACTTAGCACGTTGCCATTTACTATAATATTTACAATATCCGCCTCGATAAATGGAACGGTCCAACGTGTCTCAAGTTTGTCCAACATACGAAATCTCTAAAATAGGAAGCACCCCAGGATCAAATACAAAGTTTCCATCTCGACAAGTGAACAACTCCAAAGTAGGTAGCATCACCAAAGTAAGCTCATACAAGAAGTCCCTATCAATCGAAATCACACTCTTAAGTGGAGTAGATGAAAACCAAGGTGTCTCAAATTTAAGTATCCCAGGATCAAAAACCTTTCCCTTCATGGGAAAATAAGAGGATGAGCTCGTATCAATCATATAAGATTCCCCTTTAGTGATCAAAGCATCATGAGAATATGAAGGTGTAGGTATCAAAACATTCATAACTATTATGTCCATGGTAGGCTCTTCATCATCATCAAAAGGTGGGTAATCTTCCATAGAAGGCATAGAAAAAGAAGGATCAAGATGAATAGTGTCTTGTGAAGGAGGTGTAAACTCTATGGTCTCAAAAAGTAAGTTCTCACTAAGACGAATCTCCTCATCCCAATTAGAATCACTATCATCAACCTCAATATTAATTTTAGCAAGATAAGCCTCTATGGTGGTATCAATATCTATATGAGAATCCATATCAAAGGTTTTTGGTTCTAAAGGTGCCATAGGTGAAAAAGGATCAATCTCTAAGAGTATAGGATCTTCATCAATAACCAACTTCAAGGGTGGGAGGGTGGGAATAGAAGGCTCAAAAGAAGGTGTATTGAGAGAATCACTCAAAGGGATGATATCATCATAAAAATCAATAGGTGCAACCTCAAAAACCGGTGAAGAAATGTCAATGAAAGGTTCTTCTTCTATGGACTCATCATTATGGTTTTCATTCAAAGCTTCAATCGAAGAGATAAGATTATAGACGTTTGATAAAACCTCACGAACATGAACATCTTCCACTTCTTCTATATGATCAACATCATCATCCAAATTAGGAAGGTCATCTTGACATGAAAAGTCCTCGGATAATATATCATAAGATGCCTCACTAGAATCACAATCATCATCATCTACTTGTGGAAAATCTTGCATAAACTCTTCCTCAATCTCATTATCCCTTTCTTTGAACAATTCATCAAGATCAAAGTCACCAAAATTACTAGTAGTAGCATGAAAGTCAACATGGGATGAAATCTCAATGTGATCATGAGGAGAAGAGGTATCAATACAAAGCTCGTCACATGGTTCATTGGAAACACCCTCAAGCTCTCTTTAGATTGGGATAAGGTTCTCAACACTAGAAGAGGTTAATTCATCAAAATCGGTATTTGTATTAGTGCTAAGAGGCTCGTCCCCCATGGTTAAAGAGTCGGTAGGTTCCACGTGAGGTAAAGGTGATGAAGGCGTGTCATCATTAAGTGTCATACAAATCGAAGGTTCCTCATCATCTTCATCTAATAATGGATAAGGCCTACGAGTAAAAGTAGTAATGTATTGTTCTTCTTCCTCGATTATAACAATCTTAAGGAGGAAATCATTTAAATATTTCCTGAGGTGACAAGAAAATTTGTTCAACGATTCACGATACAAATCACCGAATTCCTTGTCATTATATTGCCAAGACTTAATTTCCTCTTCCTTAGTAGAGTTAATTCTTTCCTTTAACCATCGATGCGTGTCTTTCATTTCCTTGTAGCTCATGTCTTTCATACTATCAAGCATCTTATAAACGTCATCGTTCGACTTGTTTATTATCGCAAGTAAAGAATGAAACTTTTTAACAAGATTAGGGTCATAGGATGGCGGATCCCTCGGTCTACAATCATAACCATAATGGGGTGTGTTCCCACAAAACTCACATGAATAAGTCGAAGAATATGGTGGAGGTGGATTTCCATAATTAGGTGAATTATAGGTTTGAAAAGAGTCATGATTATGAAAGTTCTCATGATTGTAACCTTGAAAATTACCTTTATCACTAATAGTATCATCCTCAGCATCAACTCTCAAAGACGGCTCAACATCACATGGTAAAGCTCCTTGAGTTAGATAAGATTGTACAAAGAGAAGTTTTCTTTGACAATTTTCCTCGAAACATCCAAGTATTCTCCTTTCCATCTCTTGAAGTCTCCTCCCAAAGGATTCATGAAATTGAGAGACATTTTGCATATTCTCTTGGTTAAACCCTTGATTATACCCTTGATTATGAAAAGTTTCTTGATTATAGCCTTGAAAATTATCATTAGTTTGAAAACCTTCATTGTGTGAAAATCCTTGATTATGAAAAGTTTCTTGATTATAGCCTTGAAAATTATCATTGTTTTGAAAACCTTCATAATTGGAAAATCCTTGGTTTTGGTATGGCTCATCAAAGGTTTGATCATGAAATGATGGTGGATTTTGTGATGAAAAACCGGAATATCCCATATAGTCATTACAAGTATAGTCCATTTGAGTGTTAGGTCGAAAAGTAGGGTCTCGGTTCCATTGTAAGCATATCCCTCTCCATAATAACCATTGTTTTGATCACATAAATAAGTATCGTGTGGACCACCACAAGTCGAACAAGGCGAATAATTAGCGTTGGTGGATCGTTGTTTCAAAATCTCCAACATGGAACGAGTATCCATGTGTAACAAGGTGGCCGAATGTATATACAAGTAAAATGACGTTTAAAAGCTTCCTCGGGGAAGGAAGTAATACACCGAAGGTGGTATGTTTACACGTGTGCGAGTACACGTGTAAGTAAACACGAGGAATGAGGGAGTAGCCCTCGGTCGACTTTTGAAGGAGAAGAGATTATCTCCCTCGAGGTTCGATATGAAATATCCACAAGAAAGTATATATATAATTACTACTTGGGTGCAAGACCCCCAATAAAGCCTTCCTTCTTAGAATATGCACTAGTGAACGGGGGGTTAGGTGGCGCGAAGCACTTAAGTACCTATTGACCCTTAGATGGCATTTTATAGAACATCGCCTTTCTATTCACTTTGTAGTTTGTATTCTTCGAATTATTGCCTATTGGAAGTATTTATCTATTCTTGCTTTATTTTGTTTGATCGATACGAGTGTCAAGGACCGGAACGCCCCTCAACACGGTGTATTGCCTCGGCAATACTTATGGAGATAGGTAACTTGGTTGTTCGTATCTACGTATACTTATTTACATATAATAATATATCAAAAATATTTTTGTATTTATTTGTTTTTTAAGAAAAATACTATATGTACGTAAAAAGCGATGAAAACGATATAATATATATTTTTTTGTTGTAATATTTTAGGAAAAAGATTACTTTTTGGATTTTTTATTTTTTTGGTTCAATTCTTTTGGAAAAGAATTGATTTTGTGATTTTTTTTATTTTTTTGTATTTTTATCTTTTTGATTTTTTTATCTTTTTGATTTATAATACGTAAAAATAACGTTCACAAAGTGAACGGATCCTAAAATCCAATCGTCTCACTCGAAATCGTTAATCTTCACGAAAAGAACCGGCAGCGGCGCCATTTAATATTTCGTTTTTAGTGTAGTTGTCTTCTCAGCTCGATTCGAATTGATATAACAATTCTAAGCTCGACTTAATTGTTTTTGGTTAAAAAGACTTGTTTGGTATTCTATGTCTACTTGGCACAAAGCACATAAAAATGTAAAATATTATGCTATATTACCTACTTATACGTACTAATCTAAAACACGTTGCACGTAAAAGATTTAATTGCAAAAAAATATAAAACGTGAAATTAAACTACACTACTTGGCATGCAAAACGAGAAATTAAACAAATATAATATGCTACTATTATTACACTAATATTATCTCTATTTTTACACTACTTGTTTTTATTATAAAAGTGTACTATTACTAAACTAAAAACATCTAGTAACAAAAACGTTCATACAAATTCAAAATCTACTACTTCTAATTTGAAACTAAAGGGAATAACGAAGTTAACTAAATTGTAGCCCAAGATTACAAATTATAGGCCCAATTCAAACCATCGGCCCTTATAACAAACTACAACTAGGGGCCTATTTAACGAGAGTTGTACAATTACAATAATGCATCCAGATTTATATCACAGATTATTTAACATGTAAATTTGAAATATAAACTTGAAAAATACCAAAAAAAATTGGAAGTCTTTTGGTTTGATTCTCACAGCCTACAAACTTAACTCCTATCTTTAATATTTCTTATATTTTTGGTAAATTGAAATCTTGCTCTGAACTTCCATTTTGCAAGTTCTAAAACTGAAGTTGACTAAAATCAAGGTCAAACAGTCTAAACTCAAAATTAACTCAATCACATATCACAGATTACTAACACACAATAAAGCTACGATCCTATAAACCAAACTCTAATTAATGAAGAAGAAACTTATTTGAAGTAGACTACTTACTGGAAATCTAAGATATAATAAGCATGAACAAACAGCTAGTGCAAGGGAATTACAACAGGTTGCAGCCAAAATTACACTACAAATCAAAAGTAATATTCTATACTAACTTTATGCAGAAAATCATAAAATGAGCTTAACCTGTGCATCCGAAGCCTGTCCTTTGATGTCGAAGCTAGCGGAGCGCTGAGCTCGCTTGAACCGTCACACCTCAACGTCAAACTTACTGCTATCTTCAAAAACTGAAAGTAATCCTGCAAATATTCACAATAAACCTTCAAAACAAATCAAACACAAGAATCCAACTATATAGATCCAACTGATAGAACCAAGAGATGTAGACTAAACTGCTATTTACCAACAGAATTCTAATCAGTTCTTTATCTTTTAAACTCCTACTATATCTTCACGATTAATCATCAAACAAGAACGATTACTGATTTCATTATCACTAACTAAAAATTGATTATTGATTTCTCAATCAATCAAGCATCTAACTGATTACTCAAAGCTGAAGATTACTCGAACAAGAAACTTATGAAACTAAACTGATTATAACAAACTCCTCCAATCAATCCTTCGTGAACAGTAACAGAATATAACGATCTCGATTAAACTGAAAAGCTTGTTAAGAAAAACCTATAAACTCCAAACAGTACACTCTCGGTGATTGGTAAAAGACAACTTAAACTCATTATTAGCTCTTACCATACTAGCTTGTAAAAAGAGTGCAGATAGAAAACGTAGATCGAAAGCTTAAAGTGAATCAATTCAGGGATAATCAGTAAAGAAAAGAGATTAGAATGAAAATCTTATAATCTTCATTAATGGCAGAAAAGGTATCAGTTACAACTACTCTAACTGAAAAGAAACAGAATTTGTTACAAGATTGAAAAGCTAATTATCTAACTAATCCTACACATACAACTGTGTGTAATCCTACACCTATGCTAACCGACTGCAAATGAAGCTCTTCTCTTCTATTTATAGCTGCTGAAAGGAGGGGATATGACTTCAATGACGTGTTCCTTCCAATCAGGAATGGACACGTGTAAAATACGAGGATCTTGATCGTTCTTCATCTTCATCACATGATTGGGGGTTTCTTCGTCTTTGACTTTGAGTATAATTGATTGGTATCATAATGAAGAAGAGATCAAGAGGAACGTCTTTGTAGTTATAAGTTTCACTTGAATCTTCTTGGATCGTCTTTGAAATTCGATTGCAGGTTTGAGGTGGAATGGAAGATAATATCGTCTTTCTCCGTTTCTCTCTCTCTTTGGGAAAGATGAAGACGTGTTTGCATTTGGGAGTGTGAGTTTTGACCGAGACTTGGTATTTTGACCAAGTAAAAAGTATACTTTTCTTAACTTTCCATTAAGTCCTTCATCTTTTCATTTTTTTTCCAAATGTGATAAAACTTTCAAGTAAATTCCTTTCATCCTTTGAATTGTTAAAAGTGCAACTTAAGTCCTCGATCTTTGAAAGCTTGGCAAATAAAGTACTTAGAAGCTCTTTCGTCCTTTTCTTCATCTTTTGTGATATAAATCCCTTGAAAACGCATGTTTGCTCAGAAATGTATCTTTTTCCCTGAAAAACACATAAAACACAAATACACGCATAATTATGATATTTTACAGTTAAAATAATGTATTTGACTGTGTTTTGAGTGGTATTTGGATCATTATTGATGAGTGTTTTCACACTTATCAGTTATCCAAGATTACCAAGATAGTCTTGATAATGAAGAAGACACAAGAACTAGTGAGGAATATCTGAATGACCTTGATGAGATGCAATTTGTACATGATCTCATCATTCTTTTCGGGCTTTAAATGCATTAAAATATCATAATATACCATATATATGCTTTTATTTTTTTACTTGTGTGTTTTAGGTATGGATATCGTGAAAAAGACAAAAGATCACAAGAAACAAGGAAAAACGAACACGAGAAACGAAGCCTTACAAAGAACCGGGCCCTAGTTCATGATTTATCCAAGATTAACCCTTGAAGACTTGAAGATGTACAAGATTGATCCTCAAAATATGAATAAATGACACTTAAAACCCTTGTATATTAATAATTACAAGTTTGGTCCCATAAGTTTGTCAAAATTACCAAATGGTCCTTCAACTTTGAAGAAATGGCAAGTTTAGTCCCTCAACAATTCTAAAATGTCAATTATGGTCCCTCATGAAGTCAAAGATACTATGAAGACCTTTGAAGATCAAGAAAGTCCAAAATCAGTCCCTCAACTATGGAAAAATGGCAAAAACAACCCTTGCAACACTTTTGCCAAAGTTTTGGGGCAAAAGTTTGAAGTTTATAAGTTTATTAACAAAGGGAATTGAGTTTTGTTGGCTGAAAACGTGTTTTACAACTTTCACCAAAAGACAAGGACTAAACATGTGCAAATGAAACATTCAAACTCAAAAATGCGCCAAACACTTTCCACTCCTACAAAAACGGATTAAAAGGTGTTACTATTCACCTTTCACCCCCAGTTACTATCTCACTTAAACCAAAGGGTAAATCCCAATTACCCACACCCACGTGTGATTCACACATGTAGAAACCCATCACACACACAAAACCCTTACATCCACTCACCAAAGGGTCCCACCCATTCATACGTTAACCAGTCATGATCCAACTTAGCCTCCAAGGAATGCCAGGTGTCAAAATCAACAGCCCACACTCCTTGCTTGGTTACAAAGCTAAAATGAACAGCCAGGATGAATTTGGACAACTCAAACAACAAATGCGTCTAGAAGATTCAAGGGCATTTTAGGGACTTCATAGCTAGGGTTTTCTCATGGTAATCTCAGCCTTTTTGGCCTATATAAGGACTCCTCAACTTGTGAGAGAGCCTTGTTCCAGTTTTACCTTTTAAACATTGTAATTCCTTTTTAAAAATTTATAAAAGTTGGTATTTTGAGAAAATTGTAATTCCTTTTTATGTTTTTGAAAGTTGGTGTTGTTTAAGGGTAATTCTGAGTTCCATTTGATGTTATAAGTGTGCTTGAATCATTTGGTTCAAGGATGTTTATGTTTGGTAAGGTTTTCAAGTTTGAAAAAAGCTTGAAAAAAGGTTTCTGATTTTGCTATTTTTGTTGTACTAATCCTTAACCAAAAGCTATAAGCTCTTACAAGCTTGTTGACATCAAGCTTGTGAAGGGATTGGAGCCTTTGGTTGGGCTGTTTTTTCATTGTGTTGAAGAAATCAAGCCCTTGAGTTTCTGCTTTGAAACATCAACCAAGGCAGTCATCCATCTTTCTTGTTGAAGTGCCTTGGTCTTGTTCTAGTTGTTGAACAAGGTCCAAGGAGCATTGCTGGTCCTCCTAGGATGTTGTGGAGGACAGGTATAAGCTCTAGTTAAGATTCCTCTAAAAATTCACATGTTATGGTTTGATTTATATTTTGGTATGTGTTTTGGTGATTTTGTGCTTGTGCTTTGTGTTTTATGGTTGGTATCTGTTAGTCGTCACCTAGTGTAGCTATTTGATCATTGAAATCAGTAGGTTGTTTGAAGGATTAAGAAGTTTGTTTGAAAAGTGCTTAATAAAGGATTGTTTGGGATTACTGGTTCATAAGGCCTTGTGGCCTTGTGCCCTTTGTTCTTAGGGTTTGGGAAGTCTAAACAAGTCATAATATACAAGTTTTAGTCATTGGTTAAGTTTTTGAAAGTTTGGAAAAGGGATTTCTTTGCAAAAATTTGATAAAAAGTGTCTTGGAATTGGTCAAACACATCAGATCCAAAAACTTCTTTGTTTGTTGGATCTAAGGTCGGAAATCAGGTTTGGGAATAGTTTAGGTGATAAGCTATCTATTGGTTATCTGGTTGTTGAATTTGGTAGCTTATTGAGTGTGCTATAGCTTATCAAAGTTGGCTGAAGTTGTCATTTGCATCAGCAAAGTGACCACCTCATTTTGTGCTTGCATTTGTTATCCGAGTGTATGCCTTTTGATTTTGCTGCTTGGAACTTGTTTATGTGCTGCTTGTGAGTGGATTTTGCTATTTGGTGTGCTTTGTATATGGCTTATAAGCTAGCTGGCTTATTAAGCCCTTATTGCCAAAATCTGCCATCAAAAGGTCAACTGACCTCTTGATTCACAAGGCCTCCTCCTTGATTCCTTCACAAAAGATTGCTTATGACAAGCCCATATACCATCCCTGATCATTTGGTGAACTTTGGAGTACTTTGACTTTTGGTCAAATAAGCACAAATTGGCTTATTTTTTAGAACTTCTTATTGGTACATGCAACAACTTGGCTTTTGTAATAGAAATCATTTTTCTTAGCTTAATAACAAGTCTGGAAGGTTACAAGTCTTTTGGGTTAAGCTTTTGCTAGAAAACTAGCTTATTTGGCTTTTTCAGCCAGCTTATTGGTTCTTATAGCTTATTTTACTTGGCTTTTTGTGATTTTCTTGATTGATTATTCTTAGTTAAGCTATTTGTGAGCTTTTGCAACAAACCAGAGCTTCTAAAACCCCTTAGAACTCTAACCCGACTATTTTGTCGTTTTGTGGATTTCTATTTTGCTTATTTCTGGCTTATTGAGTGAGCTATTTCAAAATTTCTTTTTATAGATCTCTTAGGCATCTCAAAAGAAGGTTGTGTGTTTACGCAGAGCTTATGGTATTGGCTTATTGCTTAATGGGCTTATTGGCCCAATAAGCATAAGTTGTTTGTTATTTAAGCTTTGATAAGCTCATTTTCAGCTTTTGGGCCTTCAAACTTTTGTGTTTAGAAGTAAATTTAGAGTCAGATAGGGATTTTTCAGGTCATTTGGGCTTATTTTGATTTTTTGGGCTAAAAAGCCCATTAAGGTTGACTGATTTTTCTTTTAACCTATTTGGGGGCCCATTTGGGGTATTTTGGTAATTTCACTTTCATTTTCTGATTATTCAGGTTAAAATAAACTAGTTTGCAAGTTTTTAGAATTTTTTACAATTTTTGGATTTTTAATATTATTTTATTATTATTATTCAAATTTCACATTTTTGCACTTTTTATATTTTTCTTAGCATAAATAAATTAAAATATGAATTTTGCAACTCTTAGATTAATTTTATCATCTTTAGATTAATTTTTATAATTATTTTAAGTTTTAATAGTTTTTAAATCATTTTAAATAGTTTTTATTAGTTTAAAACTTTATAAAAATAGTTTTAATCTTCTTAGGTCATTTTAGAGGTTTACCAATTGAAAAATCTTTATTTGGGCTTTTTGATAATTAATTTGATTTTTAGGGCTTTAATTAGCATTTAAAAATTAATATTTAATTAATTAAAAGGTTTGAAAAAGTTTTGATCATTGGTAAACTCTTAGTTTATCTATTTTGATTTTTGGAAAATTTTTGGGAATTTTTAGAATTAATTTTTATTTTTGTACTTTTTACGGTTTTACGTTTAGTCGTAGTAGTAATTAATTTCACGTCTTCGTCATTCTCTTTTCTCATCCCCTTCTAGCCAATATTAATCTCAAACCAATCACGAATTATACACACACATATACCTCCTTGGGAAACGAACTTTTCACCTTTGGGTCATTAGTGTTTGATTTTCCTAAATCATCACTTAATACTTACCGCTTTTACGCCTTTTTCCTAAAAGGTCGTATTTTACTATAACCATTTTGGCGCCGCTTCCGGGGAGGTGTGTCGTGATTAATTTGTCTTGTTGTTTTTAATATTAACCATAAATAGTATTTGTATTAGTAGAACTCTACTAATACGTATTATCGGTTTTTTGGTTTTTCTTGAAATTATTATTACTATATTGTATTAAGTATCACAATCAATTCAAAATATCTTCAAAAGTGTGAAAACACAACCTTAATTGGGATTTGATCTCCTAATTATTGTATTCGAATCTCAAACAAAAGAAAAAGGCAAAAATAGATAAATACTTTCGTGAAGCTCGATTTTGAAAAATACAAACTATAAGGTGGGTATAAGGCGGGTATTATAAAATATACCCTAAGGAAAAAGGCTCTTAAGTGCTTCGCGCCGCCTCGTTTCCCCGCTTGCTTGTGATTATTTTGAGATTGAAGGCTAATCGAGGGTTTTGCCGCCCAAAGTATTATTACTTATAATATATTTGCGTGGTTTTCTTTGTGATTAAACCCTCTTGAACAATTTGGTTTTCACCAAAGTTCTAATGTCATTCGAAGGCGTTCACTCCACGTGATCGTTTTCATTCTTTTGAGGCTTCTTTAATCAAGAGTTTGATTCGAGGACAGATTTGGTAGATTGTTGTCTACGAAGATACACCAAAATCCAAAAAAAATTTAAAAACAATCAAAAACACAAAAAAAAATTGAAAATTCACAAAACACCCAAAAAGAATCTTCTTTGCTCACCTCCCATTCTTCGTGAAGTTTATGATAACTCGTAATCAAGGAAAACGAGCTCGTAAACGTCGTCAAAATCAAGGAAATCAAGAGACGTTGATTGAAGAACAAACTCCAATTGTTGAACGTATTGTAGAACAAGAAGCTATCATGGCTAATCGTACTATGATGGAGTTGCTTCAAGCACCCACCGAGGGTTTTGGAGAGGCCATTGTGATTCCCGCTATCCTTGTGGAGAATTCTGAGATTAAGACGGGTTTAATGTCGATGTTGCAAGCTAATAAGTTTAGAGGTCATGAGAAAGACAACCCGCATTATCACATAAGGAATTTTAATCGTCTCACCGCAACTAGCAAGTTTAAGGATGTTCCACATGACGCCATTAAGATGGTGTTGTTTCCATACTCGTTAGATGGACCCGCAAAAATTTGGCTTGAGAAAGAATCGCCAAATTCAATTTTGACATGGGGTGATCTCGTTTCTAAGTTTGTGAACAAATTTTTTCCACCATCTAAAACAACACATTTGAAAAATGAGATTTCAAGATTTGTACAACGAAATAATGAAAGTTTTTCAATGACATGGGAGCGATTTAAAGAAATGTTACATGAATGTCCGCACCATGATTTTTCGGAATTGCATCAAGTTGATACTTTTTATAATGAGCTTAATGATCATGAACGAGATTATTTGAATGCCGCCGCGGGTGGTAATTTTTTGTGCAAAACGACCGATGAAGCTTTAAAGATTATCGAGAATAGATCTAAGGTTTATAGCCCTCGTAACACACCGAGTGTTGCCAATATGGGTTCGTCATCGTCGTCGTCGTCTCGTAGCATTAATGCCTTACATGATGAAGCTAATTAGGAAAATCAGTTTTTCGATAGATTTGCTAATCTTATGACTCATTGGAAAGCACAAGAGGCATTACCGCCGGTGGTAACACTTCGAATGCTTACGTAGCAACGGGAACTTATAACCAAAACGGCCAAGGTTCCCGCCCAAATCAAGCTCCACCAAATCAAAATGCTAATAACTATCGAAACAACAACCAAGGTGGTAATTATCAAGTCAAGTCACGTAACTACAACAAAGGGAATTATCAGAGTGGGAATGGACAAGTTACTAATCAAAACCAAAACCGTGATTTTCAAAACACTACACAAGGTTTTCAAAATGCTCACACTAAAAATCTTCAAGGATAATTTTTGGATTATGCTAAAGCAAATGATGCTAAATTTGATAATATTCAACGTGAGATGATTAGCTTAAGATCCGAGTTGAAAAACGAGCTTAAAAACGAACTTGCTAATGAACTTAAAACTCATGCTAATAAAATGGAAGGAAATGTTCAACGTCTCCAACAAAATCAACAAAAGATAGAACAAGGACAACATGAGATTAAGTGAGAATTGTTAAAAGCGGATTTAAGGCAATCAAAATTTGGAAACCGAATGGCAAAAATGTTTGAAGCAATCATGTGTAAACCCTCTTCCTCGGGTGGTCTTCCTAGTGATACCATTGCAAACCCGAAGGGAGAAATGAAGGTTATTACTACACGAAGTGGTAAAACTTTCAAGGAACTAATCTCTCGTCCAAGTACTTCTACGGAGAAGGAAATCGAGAAAGAGCCCGAGGTGATGGTCGAAAAGGAGCATATCACAATCCCACAAAGTACCACTCATACCACACCCACGGTTGAACCAATACCAATCATGGAACCCGAGATTCCAAGGCCGTTGCCTAATGTCCAACCCACACCACCCTTACCTTACCCTTCGAGACGTAACAAGGAAAAAGCACAAGAACGGAATAATTATCAATTTGAGCTAGTTATGAAAATGTTTCGTGATATACATTTTAACATAAGTTTTGCCGACGCTCTAATCATGATGCCTCGTTTCGCCGCAAACTTCAAAAGTATGCTAAACAACAAAGAGAAGTTACAACAATCGTCTAGTTGTTCATCGGTTTTTCTTAGCCGCATACCACAAAAAGTCGGTGATCTCGGTAAATTTTTGATTCCGTGTGCAATTCAAGATATGGAGGAATGCTACGCCTTGGCCGATCTTGGTGCTAGTATTAATCTAATGCCTCTTGAGATTTTCAAATCGCTTTCTCTTCCGGCTCTTACTCCTTCAAACATGTCTATCGACATGGCCGATCATTCTACGATTTTAGCATGTGGAGTAGCCGAGGAAGTTTTCGTTAAAGTTGGAAAGTTTTACTATCCCGTTGACTTTATCGTTGTAGACATTCCTATCGATCGAAAAGTTCCTCTCATTTTGGGTCTTTCATTTCTTGATACATCAAGAGCACTTATTGATGTTCATGCTCAAAAAATCACCCTTCGTTTCAATGAGGAAGAACTTGTCATCAATGCAACACAAAACTCCAATCTTTCTCGTGTCTATTCTATTGCAACTTTAAACCATGGTAATTCAACCAATGTCGTTTGCAAAGAATTTTCACCAAGAGTTTTAGGAAATGTCGCCAAAAATAATTTACCATTTCCTCCGCCGGTGGAGGTTATGAGTGTAAAGCCTACAAAGAAGAAACCGTCAATACTTGAATCAAAAAATCCTTCGCCTCACCTCGAACATTCATTCTTGAAAAGTGTTGATAAGTCGCCGGTTTCTACGGAAAATATTTCGGATGACGAATATGTTGACCCCGATGGGGAGGTTTTCTTTGTCGATAAACGTTTTGAGAACTTACCACCACCAAAACCAAAAGGGTTTTCAAATGTGAGAAATTTTCGTGTGACTAACATCTTCTTAGAAACACCAAATATTTTCGACATAATCAAAAAGGGTTTTCATAAGGAGAGTTTAAAAGGTAAAGATTTTAAATGTGATTTAATTGATTTTTCTACAAATCTAACTCCGTCATCACCACGTGTTTTGAGTGCTACAAGCTCGTCTACTCCTTTTGACGATGCTTTATGTGGTTTTAGTATGGGGGAAGCCCCTTATGTTCCCTCATCCTTGTCCACCGAGGACGAGATATTCGATCCCGGAATCTATTATAAAGGGAAATCTCGGTCTTCCACCGATGTAATAAATGGAAAATCTTTCTATTTGATTGGTGCGAGTCTACCTCAAGTAGCTCATGGTTTTTGTGACTTACCCATTGTCCCACCCTTCTATTTCTTCTCATCTATTTTCTTTAAACCCTTTGGGTGTGTGTTGACACAATGTGAAGTGGCGTTGAATTGTTAATCCAATGAAAACGAAGACGCCATCTTCGATCCCGGTATTTTGTATCATTAAAGGATTTAGTACTTAATACCGGTTGCTTTTTGGGCCTTGTTTATCATGTAAGCCCCATCAAAAATTGACCATACCATTATTTTCCCTAAATGTTCACATTTTGAGGGGATCGAGTCGAGCTCATGACTCGGTAATAAAAAACGCGGTGCCTTGTGGGGGAGATCCCATGCTTATCCTTTTATGCTTTCTAATAAATAATGAGAGGGGATTTGTGCCCTTCCAACTCGTTTTCTCGTGGTTGTTTGTGATTGTGTTATCTAGATCATCATCATCATCTACGATTGAATACTCTCGTGTTCGTTTACGTGAGCCTCCATCATTTGTTTGAAGAAGTTTTACACGAATCCATGACATATCCTTTATTGTTCTAACAGTTATCTTTTAGCATAATTAATAAACGGCTTTAGATATATTGTTGATCCCCCTTTCCATGCTAGATCCTAACCATTCGATTCTTCGTCTCTAGTATGGGGGTGCTCCACCTTTAGACTCGAAACATTGAGGAAAATGTTTACTTTTAGTATGGGGGGTGAATAGATACTTGCTTTGCTATGCCCACAAGTTTTCCAACTTTCAATGTTTTGTATTATTTTACTAATAAGGCTAGAAATGGCCAAAATATAAAAATTTTCTTAGTTTTCATAAGTGTTTTTAAGACACGAATGTATATTTTCCGATGGGTAGAACAAGAGCTAATTTTTGACTTGATGGGCATTTGGAGCCCTTTACATTCCTTAACCAGCTCAATTCAAGTTTTGCTAGACTTTTATATAGGGAACTTTAAAACGCGAAAGTCTTAGCTCACTCGGGTTAAGAACAAGAACTTTTCGCAAGTTCCTATAATTGATCCTAGAAAGTCACTTATCAAGGGAACTATAAAATGCATTCTCTAAACTTGAAAAAGTTCAAGAAAGTGCAAGATCCTATAGGTGGCTTGTAAACCTAAAACATTGATTTGATATAGTCTTAATGAAAGCTAATCCAAATTTGGCTTAATTTTGACTTGCATGGCTAAGTATTCACGAGTCTCTTTAATTAGAGGTCTTTATATAGTGAAGAACGAGAAGTGATAGAGTTAGACAAGTGATCATGCTAAACGTAGAACATGAAAATGTTCTTTCAAAAACTCATATGTTTTTAATTGTGGATTTTTCTTCCCATAAGATCAATGCATTAGGAATAAAAATAATTCCAATAAGTAAGGTCGTACGATTTGAAAGGTTACTTAGCTTCTAGCACAAGATCGTTTAAAAGTTTCTCGGGGTTGAATAGAGTTCAGAGCCAAGGCATAACTTATTGAAGCGGGACGCGAAGATTGGTGAAGATCTAAAAAGGCCCTAACAAGGCATGAGGAGCTCTATTTTTGCTAAAGATCCAAGATGATGTGAAGTATCATTATTCCTAAATCAATATGAAGGATCGAGACACACAACGAAAAGCAATTACTCTCCTAAAGATCATGGAGAAAGTCTATCCAAAAAGACCCTTACAAGGTATGAGGATAAATATATCCAAGTCCGAAAAGGAGGTGGATCGTTGTATATCAAAGTCCAAACTAAATATTAAAGAAGAATGATGAAGTCGTGGTCCAAATATGAAGAATCTCTCAAAAACGTCAAGTGAAGAAATTCCAAAATATGAAGAGAAGACCATAATTTCAAGAACGTCTTCCCAAGATTTGAAGTATGAAGTACATGCCAAATATCGGTCTGAGAAAGGTCTCAACTCGTGAAACGAGTTATGCCAAGATATGAACTTAAGGAGATACACGAGAAGCCGTTTTAAAAGATTTTGTCCTTAGGCTAACTATCAATTAAATCATGCTACTTTGCTTTCGGACTAATAAATACTCAAATAAGTCAATATGAATCACTTGTGATCCATGACAAATAGTTAAAAAATGCTAGTAACTCATTTCCTTTTATAATAACTAGGATTGCGGGGAGAAAAAGTATTACAGAATTTGGACGTATGAGTAGTGTTAGCATTGTGACTTGTACCAACAATGATCTTGTTTTTGCACTTAGCATGGAATGTATGACAATCAAGGATGACAAAATTTACTCTATGGGACATTTACTTGTTTCTATTCTTTGACCCTAAAAGTCACATTCGTGATGAAAATCATACATTATGCCTTTACACATTTTCGTAGTATTGTTGCAAGTCTTTTACTTTTCAATAAAGGTTAATAAAATTGAATTTTGGTGATGCTTAGATACTTTATTCTAGCATTGCGTGAGGGCACGACAATGGCTTAGTATGGGGGAGTGATGAGATGGCATTTGTACATGATCTCATCGTTCTTTTCGGGCTTTAAATGCATTAAAATGTCATAATATACCATATATATGCTTGCATTTGTTTACTTGTGTGTTTTAGGTATGGATATCGTGAAAAAGACAAAAGATCACAAGAAACAAGGAAAAACGGACACTAGAAACGAAGCCGTACAAAGAACCGGGCCCTAGTTCATGATTTATCCAAGATAAACCCTTGAAGACTTTAAGATGTACAAGATTGATCCTCAAAATATGAAGAAATGACACTTAAAACCCTTGTATATTCATAATTACAAGTTTGGTCCCTTAAGTTTGTCAAAATTACAAAATGGTCCTTCAACTTTGAAGAAATGGCAAGTTTAGTCCCTCAACAATTCTAAATTGTCAATTATGGTCCCTCATGAAGTCAAAGATACTATGAAGATCTTTGAAGATCAAGAAAGTCCAAAATCAGTCCATCAACTATGGAAAAATGGCAAAAACAACCCTTGAAACACTTTTGCCAAAGTTTTGGTGCAAAAGTGTGAAGTTTATAAGTTTATTAACAAAGGCAATTGAGTTTTGTTGGCTGAAAACGTGTTTTACAACTTTCACCAAAAGACAAGGACTAAACATGTGCAAATGAAACATTCAAACTCAAAAATGCGCCAAACACTTTCCACTCCTACAAACACGGATCAAAAGGTGTTACTGTTCACCATTCACCCCTAGTTACTATCTCACTTAAACCAAAGGGTAAATCCCAATTACCCACACCCACGTGTGATTCACACATGCAGAAACCCATCCCACACACAAAACCCTCACCTCCACTCACCAAAGGGTCCCACCCATTCACACGTTAACCAATCATGATCCAACTTAGCCTCCAATGAATGCCAGGTGTCAAAATCAACAGCCCACACTGCTTGCTTGGTTACAAAGCTAAAATGAACAGCCAGGATGAATTTGGACAGCTCAAACAACAAATGCATCTAGAAGATTCAATGGCATTTTAGGGACATCATAGCTAGGGTTTTCTCATTGTAATCTCAGCCTTTGTGGCCTATCTAAGGACTCCTCAATTTGTGAGAGAGCCTTATTCCAGTTTTACCTTTTAAACATTGTAATTCCTTTTTAAAAATTTATAAAAGTTGGTATTTTGAAAAAATTGTAATTCCTTTTTATGTTTTTGAAAGTTGGTGTTGTTTAAGGGTAATTCTGAGTTCCATTTGATGTTATAAGTGTGTTTGAATCATTTGGTTCAAGGACGTTTATGTTTGGTAAGGTTTTCAAGTTTGAAAAAAGCTTGAAAAAAGGTTTCTGATTTTGCTATTTTTGTTGTACTAATCCTTAACCAAAAGCTATTAGCTCTTACAAGCTTGTTGACACCAAGCTTGTGAAGGGATTGGAGCCTTTGGTTAGGCTGTTTGTTCATTGTGTTGAAGAAATCAAGCCCTTGAGTTTCTACTTTGAAACATCAACCAAGGCAGTCATCCATCTTTCTTGTTGAAGTGCCTTGGTCTTGTTCTAGTTGTTGAACAAGGTCCAAGGAGCATTTCTGGTCATCCTAGGATGTTGTGGAGGACATGTATAAGCTCTTGTTAAGATTCCTCTAAAAATTCACATGTTATGGTCTGATTTATATTTTGGTATGTGATTTGGTGATTTTGTGCTTGTGCTTTGTGTTTTATGGTTGGTATCTGTTAGTTGTCACCTAGTGTAGCTATTTGATCATTGAAATCAGTAGGTTGTTTGAAGGATTAAGAAGTTTGTTTGAAAAGTGCTTAATAAAGGATTGTTTGGGATTATTGGTTCATAAGGCCTTGTGGCCTTGTGACCTTGGTTCTTAGGGTTTGGGAAGTCTAAACACGTCATAATATACAAGTTTTAGTCATTGGTTAAGTTTTTGAAAGTTTGGAAAAGGGATTTCAAGTTTTGCAAAAATCTGATAAAAAGTGTTTTGGAATTGGTCAAACACATCAGATCCAATAACTTCTTTGTTTGTTGGATCTAAGCTCTGAAATCAGGTTTGGGAATAGTTTAGGTGATAAGCTATCTATTGGTTATCTGGTTGTTGAATTTGGTGGCTTATTGAGTGTGCTATAGCTTATCTAAGTTGGCTGAAGTTGTCATTTGCATCAGCAAAGTGACCACCTCATTTTGTGCTTGCATTTGTTATCCTAGTGTATGCCTTTTGATTTTGCTTCTTGGAACTTGTTTATGTGCTGCTTGTGAGTGGATTTTGCTATTTGGTGTGCTTTGTATCTGGCTTATAAGCTAACTGGCTTATTAAGCCCTTATTTCCAAAATCTGCCATCAAAAGGTCAACTGACCTCTTGATTCACAAGGCCTCCTCCTTGAATCTTTCACAAAAAATTGCTTATAACAAGCCCATATACCATCCGTGATCATTTGGTGAACTTTGGAGTACTTTGACTTTTGGTTAAATAAGCACAAATTGGCTTATTTTTTAGAACTGCTTATTGGTACATGCAACAACTTGGCTTTTGTAATAGAAATCATTTTTCTTAGCTTAATAACAAGTCTGGAAGGTTACAAGTCTTTTGGTTAAACTTTTGCTAGAAAACTAGCTTATTTGGCTTTTTCAGCCAGCTTATTGGTTCTTATAGCTTATTTTACTTGGCTTTTTGTGATTTTCTTGATTGATTATTCTTAGTTAAGCTATTTGTGAGCTTTTGCAACAAACCAGAGCTTCTGAAACCCCCTAGAACTCTAACCTGACTATTTTGTCATTTTGTGGATTTCTATTTTGCTTATTTCTGGCTTATTGAGTGACCTTTTCCAAAATTTCTTTTTACAAATCTCTTAGGCATCTCAAAAGAAGGTTGTGTGTTTAAGCAGGGCTTATGGCATTGGCTTATTGCTTAATGGGCTTATTGGCCTAATAAGCATAAGTTGTTTGTTATTTAAGCTGTGATAAGCTCATTTTCAGCTTTTGGGCCTTCAGACTTTTGTGTTTAGAATTAAATTTTGAGTCAGATAGGGCTTTTTCAGGTCATTTGGACTTATTTTGACTTTTTGGGCTAAAAAGCCCATTAAGGTTGACTGATTTTGCTTTTAACCCATTTGGGGGCCCATTAGGGGTATTTTGGTAATTTCACTTTCATTTTCTGATTATTTAGGTTAAAATAAACTAGTTTGCAAGTTTTCAGATTTTTTTACAATTTTTGGATTTTTAATATTATTTTATTATTATTTTTCAAATTTCACATTTTTTCACTTTTTATATTTTTCTTAGCTTAATACATTAAAATAGGAATTTTGAAACTCTTAGATTAATTTTATCATCTTTAGATTAATTTTTATAATTATTTTAAGTTTTAATAGTTTTTAAATCATTTTAAATAGTTTTTATTAGTTTAAAAATTTATAAAAATAGTTTTTAATCTTTTTAGGTCATTTTAGAGGTTTACCAATTGAAAAATCTTTATTTGTGCTTTTTGATAATTAATTTGATTTTTAATGCTTTAATTAGCATTTAAAAATTATTATTTAATTAATTTAAAGGTTTGAAAAAGTTTTGATCATTGGTAAACTCTTAGTTTATCTATTTTGATTTTTGGTAAATTTTTGGGAATTTTTAGAATTAATTTTTATTTTTGTACTTTTTACGTTTTTACGTTTAGTCGTAGTAGTAATTAATTTCACGTCTTCGTCATTCTATTTTCTCATCCCCTTATATCCAATATTAATCTCAAACCAATCACGAATTATTCACACACATATACCTCCTTGGGAAACGAACTTTTCACCTTTGGGTCATTAGTGTTTGATTTTCCTAAATCATCACTTAATACTTACCGCTTTTACGCCTTTTTCCTAAAAGGTCGTATTTTACTATAACCAGACCTCAAAGAGGAATTTTATGAAAGAGCTCTTCTGGCCAAGTCTAGAAGGTTCTATAAGAAAGGAGGCAAGTTCTCCAGCACCACAAAAGCTTCAGTTGATACTGAATGCTACAAATGTGGGAAGTCTGGTCACTATGCTTGGGATTGTTACTATAAAATCCATGATTTTACCATGATTTAATGTAATAAAGTTTCACCCAATGATCTTAAGAACATTCACTCATGTGTTATATTTCAATAAGTTGTGTGTGAACTTGTCCATTATGTACTTATACTCCTACAATCATTTTCTATTGTAATAAGTTACACAACATAAACCATGTACTTAAGACTAGGAAAACAAGTGATAAAATGTATAATCAATATTTGAGTATACAACACTTAACTAAAATTGGAAAAACATGCTACACATAGTATATGTAGCCGTGTATGTATGTATGCATACCCTAAACATACTTAAACCTTCTTGGACTAGCCCAAGATCATGTACTTATTGTGTGCTAGCCCAACATAAGCCCACAACAAGCACACTATTCCTTTTGGTTAGCCTTACACGACACACACATGCATATGTGGAAGAAGAAGGGTTTTCTACGAAATGAAGAGTGTGACACTTGGCATGTGTTCTCTTACCAAGGCAATCATACCTTTTGCCTTGGCTTTCTCTTTCTCTTTTAAGCCGAAAACACACACATACATTCTTCATTCTCTCATGCAATCCTATCTGACTTCTCTCTTCACCTTTCTCTCTCAAATCATTCGGCTATAAGCCACAAACATCCAAGATTTATACATTAAATCCACTAGATCTTTGTCCCATCTTAACTACTAATCATTTAGTAGCATCATCATCTTTGGAATCATTCTAACAAGCCCTAGCTGAAACCTTAAAAGTCACGGCTTGGTATATAGTTAGTGTTTTCATCATCAAGATTAGATCTCTAATCTCCTTTATCATATAGATCTTCCTTGGTAACTTTAATCAAGAAAGGTATTACTCCTTATGCTTCTTCATTTTTTTACTTGCATGCATCATCATCCATCTATAAACACATGTAATAACTTGTTAAAAATCAAGATATGATAAAACCATGACCATCTAAGGTCACGACATGTTTATGAATACCATTAGTCATGGTTAGAAACTTCTAATAAAAAAATCTATGACTAGTATTCTATGTTTAAACTTGATTTAAAAATCATATGAATCATTTTATGAATTTAAATGTAGCCATAGCTTACAAATCTTACTTTTTGGGATTTTGGTTAACTAAATAATCATAAGTCTCATAAGTAAACTTGTGTAACTCAAAAACCATGAAAGACCATGACCTAAAAGGTCACGGAAAAATTTAATGGACACTTATGATTTATGTACTAAGTTTTAAATAATGGAATATGCATTTATACATGTAAAATGGACTACTAAAAATCACTAACATGAATTATTTGTACAAATATAGCCGTGTGTTATATATGACCTTAAATGGATTTTAAATATACATGCATGCTTATATAAAACCTAGATCTAGTGTTAAGAGTTCAACATAACATGATAAACATAAAACTAGCTTAAAGATCTTATGGGAACATTTGGGGAAAACAATATAGCCGTGGGCTATATGTTGTTTTCTTGGATTTGTGATTTCCTTGGAAACATTCAATAAGCCTAGATAATTATGTTGTATTTTTATGAATATTTACAAGACATAAAACTAGCTAAAAAGCTCATCTTGGAAACACGAAGATTAAAATTATAGTCGTGGGTTATATGGATGTATACATGGACTTATGATTTGGTTATTGGTTTGTACATAGCTAGATCTTATTTTGGGGAGACTTATAAGTACATGCAACCTTAAAACAAGTTTTGACTCATCTTAATAAGCTATAGTTAAATATAGCCGTGAGCCATAAGCTCATATTAGAGCTTATGACTTGCATGCAACCTTGTAACACACCTATATCTCATTTGGTGCATCAAATAAAACAAACTGTGAGTTTTATTCTTTTATAAAAGCTTATAGATAAGCTAATAATAAGCTTATGAGAAAATCCTAGATTATTACTTATATAAAATGAAAAGTAGTATTGATGGACTAATCAAGCCCATGCAACATAAGCCCAAGACTTAATGGACCCAATAAGCCCATTTAACAAATCTTAGTATCTTAAGGGACTTAAGAATATGCTTAGGCCCATTTAATTAATTAATGGACTTAAAAATGTATTTAAGCCCAATAAATGTTTTAAAAGCCCATTTAGAAAATTAGTGGAGTTAAAATGTATTTAGGCCCACTAGATGGCCATTAGATATTTTAGCCCATTTAATGAGCCCATGTAATGTTTTGAATGTTTAAATAAAAGTTTTTACAATAAAATATAACTTATAAAACTTTTGTATTAAAATGACCATTTATGAAACTTAAGGACTAAAACCGTCACACATGAGACTTGTTTTGATAAATTAGTAAACACAAGGACTGAAAATGTAAATATTCAAAAGTCTAGGGTTTAATGAATACCATCCGTGGCATATTAAACCATAGGGACCATTTTGGAAAGTTTCTAAAAGTTGTTTTATCATTTTAAAACCCTAAGGACCATTTTGGTAATAATCCGAAACTTAAAGAAGCCCTAGGGACTGTTTTGTCATTTTATGAAAGTTATAAAACCTAAATATAACTAGGAGGACTAAAACTGCCATAACGCGAAAGTTTAACAAGCCCTAGGTACTAAATGTGTAAAATCTGAAAGTTTACTTTGTTTAAAATATGGAAGGACTAGTTTTGCCATAATCCAAAACTTAAACTAGCCCTAACCCTAATTCTATTTTAAATTTAGTAAAACTTAGTTAAACCCTAAACCATAAGGATTAATGTATAAATTCTAAAACTTGTAATCTATAAATTATTTTATAAATGTTAAATAAATTATGGGAACTTTCAAGTTAAATAAAATATTTATATTTTTACTTTACAAAAATAAAATATTTATATTTTGCTTTATGAAATAAAATTTATAAATAACATGGATATGTATTATTAATACATGTACTACGAACGTAAATTAATATTTTAAGTAAAACATTTTTGTGTTTACTTAAATGTGAAACTTAATTGTAAGTTTAAATGGATGTTACGAATACATGTACTATGAAAGCAAACTAATATTATAAGTAAAACATTCTATGTTTACTTAGAAATGAAACTTATATACAAGTTTAAATGGATATTGTTAATACTTGTACTACGGTTATTTAGATAAATACTGTAGCATCAATGAACTGACTAAAAATCTGTATAAGCATACACATATGTTCTTTGTACTATCTATTAAGACTGTACTATTTAATTAGGCATAACTTTTGGCGTGAGCATTATTTGGATATTCGTGTTATATAGCTATTGCCAACTCCCAGGTGAGTTTACAGCCCCATATAAACTATTGTTAAACTTTTCCTCTACGGGGAGAAAATATGAAACTATTTTAATGGACATAACGGAATTGTATAAACGTGACTATGATTGACTATTATAGAAACTGTTAAATTGTTGTAAATCGCCCGAATGTTATAAATAGATCTATTAGGGATTGACCATCCCCATCTAGGTGAGTCATGCTCACTGTGCCTTGGCCGGGACAACAGATGTATACCATGTTGGAACTGGGTTTGGGTGTCTTTTTGTAAGACACTACGTCCTCATCTATTGAGGACTATGGAAGGTTAAGCTTCAGTTTCGAGTAATAGTAAATGTAATCTAACTTTTAGTAAAAATGCTTTGTGCATTGTTACTTCTATGATTGTTGTATGTCCAAACTAATTATTCCTAAACCTGTAAATTCACCAACTTTATGTTGACCCTCTAAGCATGTTTTTCTCAGGAAAATGAAGTTAGTACGTGATATGTGCATGGACTCAAGCATCTATGTAATCTGCATTGTAGGACACGTCAAGGGTTCTATTTGGGGAAAATGAAAAATCTACTTTTGTCATGTTAAAGACAATTTTTATGAATTTGTATAACAATCATGTAATCTGTTTTTGAATAATTTCTTATCTTATGCTCTATGAACTATGTTCTATCGATCCACCCTTATGACATCTCCGCTGATAATTCCGCATATTTTGACCCTACCCGGGGTGTCACAGTTACTCCAAAACATCCATTACTTCCTATTCCTAACCAGCTCAATCAAGACCATCTGGTCAATCATCATTTCAACCAAAACAAATTGCTTCTACTTCATTTCAGCAAAACAGGGTTGAACTTCGACCAACAAAAGACTTTCATGCCAAGTACAGAGAAATTAAAGCTAGACTGACCCTCATGAGCACTGAAAGTTCTTCCTCCAAGGCTCCCAAGCAATACAAGAACAAAGGGCTTGTTGTTGAAGCTTATGAATGGGATGAATAAGATGTTTCTTCAGATGATGATGAACTGGTTAATGTAAAAGTGCCGATGGCACTTGCTGTTGATGAAGGGGCTAACTCTAGTGTTGTGGCCAGAGAAAGTGCCAGAAACGGTGAATGGGTCAATATCATAATAAAAAAGGTACAAACTCTTCTTGAATTAGAAGATAAAGATGACATTAATTTTGTCTTTGATTACCTGTGTATTGATCTGAAATTTTTTGAAGAACAAAGAAACAATTTGCTTGTTCTAAAACTTGAAGATTTTTGTAAGTAAGAAAATAGAGCTAAAAGAAGCTAAACTTGATATTCTTACTTTTCAACAATTGAACAAAGAGATTCTTGATAAAGTTAACTCCCTAAGAGTTGAACTAAAAGAAGAAAATGATATCGTTAAATCATGGCTTAGAAAATCTGATAGGGTAAATCATGCATTAATGAACAAATTCCTACTCAAAAAAGGAAAATGCTTGGTGTTGAAGGATCCTCCAGCACCAACTCTATTGTCTTTGTCAAAGCCTCAAATGAGGATGCTAGCTCGATCCCTGACGTTGTAAGGTCAGGTGAAGAGAATTTACCCAATCATGACATTGGACGAATCCTTCTTCCTGAGTTTCAAGAAAATGCTGACTCTTCAGCACCTGTTGATTCCTCAATCACTGAGGATGACTCAGATGATGATTTAGAGAATGAAGTAAGTACCCCACTTCCCCCTTTGGAGAAGCTGGCTGGTGCTGAACCCTCTACTGGACCCAAATCAATCCAGTCAATCATCAAGTCTCATACCACACACAAAGGTAGTTCTTCCAAACATGTCAAAATTGACACTTCAAAGAACTCTTCAATTCCTGTTGAAGGTTCACATATGGGAACTACCTCTTCAGTTTCAACAAATAAAATGAAGAATGCTAGATTTGAGGAAGATGAGAGAATGTCTCTTGTCATGGAAGAGATCAATGATCTTAAATTGCAACTCAGGCAGCAACAAACACCACCTCGATTCAGAGATGAACCTTCAGACTCTCCCCATTTAAAGTATAAGACACAATTTAAAAGGGCTTGTGATTTATGTGGTATAAAAAACCATGTCACTAAAACTTGCCTAAGAGTGATTTATTATACTAAATGTGAGATGACTGATCATCACACTTGTGAACATACTCTGTATATGCTGGCCAAAACTAGTGTTGATGCACATAATACTGAAGCATCTCATTCAAGGTGCAATATGCCTTTCCCACAATGCATTCATTATGGTATGTGCAATCATCACTCAGATGACTGCCACTATTACCCTGTTTGTAATATTTGTGGAAGTTATGACCATGACACTCATGGACATTGTCGAATTATCTCACTCAGAAGAGGTATTAAACCAAGAAACCCAAACTCTATTACCAAATTTTGTGAAACTTGTGAAACAATGTCCACACTACATCTGATCACAACCATATAGAGTGGTTAAGAAGAGGTGAAGCCTTCTAGGCCAAGAAAGCAAATGATACTCAGACCTCTTCTTCTTCTAAGCAATCACACACACCCTCATCAAGAGGACCCTTCAGATCTAGAACACCTTCTAGATCTAAAACCCCCACCCAACAAAGGTGGGTTTCAAAACAAAACTGACCATTTCCTTAACATGTGTAGTGTGATCTCAGGAAGCCTATTTGGTTCCTAGATAGTTGCTGCTCAAGGCATATGACTGGTACCAAAAGTTATATGCACAAGTATAAGGAGGAACAAGGTCCTAAAGTTGTTTTTGGTGATAACTCATCAGCTACTACTGAAGGATTTGGTTCAGTAAAATGCAATGGTATAGTTTTCTCAAGGCTAGCATATGTAAATGGATTGATGCACAACCTCATCAGCATAAGTCAACTTTGTTATGCAAAGTATCTTGTGTTGTTTGATGATAAAAAAGGTACAATATTCAACTCCAATCAAGAAATTGTGATGATTGCTCCCAGAGTCAAACATGTTTATGTCATGAACATGAACTCTACTCAGGAGACATGCTTTTTTTCTAAAGCTTCCAACATTACCAACTGGCTTTAGCATAAGAGGCTCACACATCTTAATTTCAAAACAATAACTCTGTTGGCAAAACAAAATATTGTTATTGGTCTTCCTTCACATGTCTATTCCAAGGACAAACCATGCTCAGCATGTGAAAAATGGAAGCACCATAAGGCCAGTTTCAAAACAAAGCAAACTTTCTCAATCAAAGAAAGTCTTCAGTTACTTCACATGGACTTATTTGGCCCAGTATCACCTAGGGCCATTTGTCATGAAAAATATACACTTCTCATTGTTGATGAGTACTCTAGGTACACCTGGGTATATTTTCTAACAAAGAAAAGCCATGCACCAGATGCCATTATGTCTTTCATCAAAAGAGTTAAGAATCAAAATGACACTCATGTCAAACAACTTAGAAATGACAATGGCACTGAATTCAGAAATCAAATACTGATCAAATTCTGTAATGACAATGGAATTTCCTAAAATTTCTCATCTCCTTACACACTTGAACAAAATGGTGTGGCTGAAAGAAGGAACAAATTTTTGATTGAAGCAACAAGGACAATGCCTGCTGGATCTGCTCTTTCTAAGCATTTTTTGACTGATGATGTAGCCACTGCTTGCTACACTCAAAATAGATCCATCATTGTGAAGAGACACATGAAGACTCCCTATGAATTCTTCAGGGGGAGAATTCCAAACATCTCATTCTTACTGTTAGGACCATTGTAATAGTTAAAGGTAATAGGTAGACTAGGAGGTATGTAGTTCCTCCTGGTCCTAGTAGTAGTAGGAGCAAGTCGTGCTCCTAGTCCTGGTCAAAGTCAAACTTTAGTATTTCTTTATTATTCTGTTAGGATATGCATGAGATATGTTAGGAAAGGATATGAATATCAGTTTTACACGTTTTGTTTAATGCTGTATTAGGGTTTCCTTGTAGTATAAAAGGAAACTTAGGCAGAAGGGTTAGATAGACCTTGATAAAACATAGTTCTAGTCATTATCAATACTAGAAATCCTTAGAAAGGATCAAGTCTTTATAGTTATTATGTTCTTCTTTATTATATTTGTATTCTGCATTCGTATTGTGTATAGAGTCTCTCTGTGAATTGACTTGTGATTACAGAAGTCGTTCACCGTTCCTGACAGGCTGCAAGATCTACATCCAGTAGACTCAACAAGTGGTATCAGAGCCTGGGAGGGTCTCTATACAAGAAGAATCAAGTTTTCTTTTTACTGACATTTTTGGTTAATCATGTCCGCCTCAACTTCTACTCAAACAGGAGAAGACAGCACTCCTAAAATTGTGCAACCTCAACAGATCGTTGCCACGGTTTCCAACACTAATGGTAAATTCCCTCTTCTGAAAAAGGATGAATATGATAGTTGGACAATGAAGATGGAATGGTGGATCACCAATACTGATCAAGACCTTTGGAAGGTTATTTTGAATGGGAACAGCAGGAAGCTAACTAGAAGAGACAAGAATGGTAATATTACTCTTCTTGACCTTAAATCTCATGAAGAAATCATAGCTATTCAGAAGTAGGTCAAAGCAAAAACTTTTTTGCTTCTATCTCTTCCTAATGATCACATGGGTGACTTCTATCATTTGGATGATGCCAGAGAGATCTGGAATGGTATAAAAGCAAGGTTTGGTGGGAATGAGGAGTCAAAGAAAATGCGAAGATCTATGCTGAGAGATGAATTCACATAATTCAAAATCTCAGAAACTGAAGGTTTACATCAAGGGAATGACAGGTTCCAAAAGATATTGAGCCAATTGAATCAACTTCGATCAAAGCCTGACGATGCGGATATTAATGCAAGGTTTCTTAGAGCCTTACCCTACTCATGGAATCATCTGGTAATCTCTCTCAAAGCAAAAGGTGGACTTGACTATCTCAATTTTGATGATCTATTTCATAAGCTCAAAACTTTTGAACCTCACGTGAGAGGATATTCCAGTGATTCTTTTCCCACTCCTGCTAATTCTGCCTTTGTGAGTTCTATGGCATCCAGTCCCATGTCATATGCTAGCAGTCCAAGCAATACTGTGTCTTCCCAACATACTGTTCAGCATACTTCTGCTCCTGATTCTACTACCAAGTCTGGTAGTATGGTAGAAGCCGTTCTTCATTCTTTTGTCCCTGATGTTGATGCTCAACAACAACTTGCTTTTGATGACTTCAAACAGGTCGATAAACTTGACCTGGATGAAATGGATCTTAAATGGCTGATGGCCATGCTCACTCTTAGGGTTCACAAGTTTGAGAAGAAAGCAGGTCGTAAGTTCAATTACAACCCACGGGAGCCAGCATGATTCGACAGAAGCAAGGTTCGATGCTACAACTGCCAACAACAAGGTCACTTTGCAAGGGTATTGGTATCAGTTGACTCTATGGTCAACTGGAATGATCATCAGGCTTCCACTCTGGAATCAGTTGAATCCTCGACTGACGTGTTTGCAATGATTGCTGGGAATCTATCTGATGCAGAAGAAGTAGACGAGTTTGTTGGCTCTCGATCTGGTCGATCTACAAGGTTTTCAGTTAATCTTATTTTTCTGTTTTTCAATAAATAAATTGGTGTTCTTTTTTATCTAGGTTTTTTCCAACAAACCCTAGATGATTCGATGTGTGTTGCTGTTGTTATTTGATGTTGTTGCATTTGTGTTCGTAATGAATGAAGGTCGTAATGACAGACTCGTTTTTGTTAAGGCTGATAACATTAGGGTTTTTACAAACCCTAAAAACAGAAGCTTTGTAGGACGATGTGAAACTGCTGATGGGCTACTAGCATTGGGGAATTGATTCATTATGAATAAATGATGAACCCTGGTAGCATGATTCGAATAAAGATCACAACAGGAATCAAAGATGATATGGCTGTTTTAATCTTTCGTTGGTATTGCTCATTGATCGGGATGTTGCTGATGAAAAACCTAGTGATTGAGGGACTCGAATTCAAATGTAAATTCGTTGGTATGTAGATCAGCATGATTATGGTACTACTGATTTATTGTTTCCTGATTCTATGGCTTTGGTTTGACGTGGTATATGCTGGATTCCTGGATGGAGTGTTTGTTCGTGAGTTTCTGACCGCAAGATTGTTCATAGGATATCCTGTGAAGCTACGACCTATAAAACCACAGAGGTACGATACTATTTCTTGTTGTCTTTGTTATTACCTCATAATATTCAGAAAAGAAAAGGATGATGTACGAAAATTTTGGAAGTACTATTATTTTGGAAGTGAAATCCCTGATTCTTAGAGATATGCATATATCTCGTATACTTTTGGACGTGATATTTATGGGATGATAAGGTCAAATAATGTGTATTCAAGTCTTGAGTGATTTATGGGATTGACTATTCTTCCGTCAGTTATGCTACGAAAATTATGGAAGATAATTCATGACAAAAGATGTAACACTCTCATTTTTCGTATCGGTACAGCGAAAGGGTCTTTCAGAGTGTTACGGGATAGCACAATAACTCCAATCATAGACAACACATAAAAATGGTTGTTCAAGGTTTAACATACATTCATTCGATAAAAAGTTTTAAAGTGTACAACAGGTCCCAAATTATACAGGTCATTAAGTTTAAAAAACATTGATCGAATGAACATTTTTAATATTATGTGGGCCATCAGAGTCGATCTCCATCCGGATTACCTTCAAGCACCTGAGATAAAAACATGCAAAAATCATATCAGCGAATGCCGAGTGAATTCATAGAGTTTAATGAAAACCGTTATATAAAACAATCATTTAAAATCAGAACACAAGCATAATATCGGAAGTAAGTCCTCATATTGCTAGTCAGGCAATATATAAATCAAGCATACATCTTAAACCGTCCATGAGACCGTAGTCTCTATATTACCATGATAGGTAATATATTCATCGTTAATAGCGTCGTTATTATGTATAGGATACATTGTATTTGAATTATATAGGATTATTATTAGCCGCATGACATTGTTACCTTACTACGAAAACAACGGGCCGCGAACCCGACAAACAGTTTGCCCATCTAAGTTAGCATGTCGTCACAAAAATCACGCTATGGAATCTTCTCATACATAAATTTGCTTACCAATCAATGTGGTACGACGGGGATCAACCGTCAAGGCACGAACTGGGGTGATCATCCCCAAATAGTACTATCAAATGCATAAGCGTCTACCAAATCCCGGTAGTTCATAATTCATGCTAATGGGACTTTAAGTGACATAACCTAACTACTAATAATCCTTTTAGTCTCGTTTATAGGGTCATAGCATCATTCGGGTCCATATCTTTATGCATACAATCGGGACTACTTGTATTCTATTTTTATAAAATCTAGCATGTTATCTCCCTCGCGGGTTTACAAATCATTTTATAAAACATTTAAAAGAGTGCGAGGCTATGAACTCACGTTGTTAATGAAAGGCGGATTATCGACTACGGGCGTGCTTCGGTCACGGAAACCTATATAAATAATAATCGGTCTTAGACTTTGTCCAATGACTTTTATCAAAATAACAATATACATATGATAATTTTGTACATATGATGATGATCAAGTGGGTTTATACATCCTTGTTTACTCATTTTAGTGTTTACGTTTTGGTAATGTTTTACTAGTTTGCTAGTTTTACCTATTTACACGTTTTAAGTCCAATAAGCCTTTTATAAGTTCTTTAACTTGTTTTAATCCCTTTTATACCTATATTATCAGTATATATACTTTCCATGTTGGGCCCAAATGGGTTAAGCCCAATAAGCTCTTTTTACAAGTATTTATCTTATTAAGTCCAATTATTAGTCCAATATGTTTAGTTAGCTCGTAAATGTCCGTATTTCTTATAGTTCGGGTTTCATCGGTTTTTACTTGTATTAGTTACATATACATCAGTATATGACTTTTATAAACTTTACATTAGACGGGTTTGGTCGTCTAAGTTTTATTTGGCGAAAAACGTTAATTTTAAGGCAATAGCCGAAAAAGTCGTAAAAATCAAGTTTATAGTTTTTATTACTTATAAATATTATTTCATTACCATTTATATAATTTATCCATTTAAATAAACTTTTATATATTTATATAAATAAGTTTTATAAGTTAGTGAGTTTTTATTTTACATTTTATACATTAAAATGTGAGTGCTTATATAATAATAATAAATATTAATTCTTAAAAATCTGATTTTTATCTTCATGTTCACCATTTTTACCATATCTAGAGTTCTATAATGAATTAGAAGCTCATTTTTGGGTGACATGTTCTTCATATTATGTGCTACATTTAACTTAGTTATAGCTACTGCCCATTTTAAGCTTATCATGCCTTAACAGTCCCTACAAAACTGCTTATTCAGATTAGACCACCTAACTTGTTTTGATCATATCTCACTCATTATTTTGATTCCATTGCATGGCCAACTCTCACATGTGTATAACATCTTGTACTTACTGTAAATGGATCATACCATGCAATTTTATCAGTTCATGTTTTAGTTTTATACTGTTTTTATACAGCCAACTATATAATCAAGATTTTAGCCTCATTTCTTATAGTTACTAATATTTTTAAGCATATCTATCAACACTTGATCCCCACACAACAATTTTATCATCATATATACATCATATACATATACAAAATGAAAGAAAATACATTTGTTCTTTACAAAGTAACAAGAGAAAAATGGAGAGGATGATCTTCTTTACCAACCAAGTGTTTTCCTTGTTTTTGGAAGACAAGGACTTGATGAATACAACAAGTATCTCCAAGACCATCAAATATCAAGAACATATGTTGGAAAATCATCCCTAGGACACAAGCAAATCACCTCCAATGATGTTAATATGGCCACCAAATGATCAAGGCTTCAAGATAACTCCTTAATAGAGCTAGTAAACATGTGTTTCATGGCTAGAAGAGATCAAAAGGGGTGTTTGTAGCCTCATTTTGGACGGAAAGGGGGAGTGGTTTGAGAGAGTTTTGAGAGAATTTGCATGTAAGAAAATGGTGGAAGTGAAGTTGCTAGTGGTTTTGTGTAAACAAGTGGGAAGTTGAAAGCTTAAAGGGTAAGCTAAGCTTACACTTGTTGTAAGTTAGCTAACTTGATGCCACCTTAGTGTGTGGTGTCAAGTTGTGCCGTCCAACTTAAGCTATTGGGGTGGGACAATGTATTTTGTCCCATCTCACTAGTTTACGGGTATTTCTCGATTCTAGTTTTCTCGATTTGCGTGCTCTCGGGTCGTTTTACGAAAAACGTTTTATAAATTATGAATCAACGTCACAAAACGAATCCAATAAAAATTGTCTCATCAAAAACGGAGTTCAAAAACGTAAATACGTAATCCTAAGGTTTCCGGTTTAGTCGTAAAAGACGCCAAATTATGCACGTAAGCCCAAATTTAAATCCGTAAATTGTGAGTTCGTCAACCAACACAAAAAATAAGTTTCAAAATATTATACGATAAAATATTTCACTACCTGAAAATGTTAGATTGTCACAGCTTTTCCTCCTAAAAGGGATCAACGTCCTCGTGATCCATTTCATTTGGATGTCCGTTTCTTATTGAAATCGAAGAGGTGCGGATATTTATTCCACATTTCATCCTCTCGTTCCCAAGTATACTCCGGTCCATGCTTTGAATTCCATCGGATCTTGACAATAGGTATCCGACTTTGTTTCAGTTGCTTTACCTCACGGTCCATAACTTCTACGGGCTCTTCGATAAAATGCAACTTCCCATCTATTCAAACCTTACCTAACGGAATTTTCTCATCACTCACTGCTAGACATTTATTTAGATTAGATACATGGAATGTGTTGTGAATACCATGAAGTTCTGGGGGTAACTCTAGTTTGTAAGCCACCGGACCTACTCTAGATAAAATCTTAAAGGGTCCAATATAACGGGGATTCCATTTTCCTCGTTTTCCAAATATGATAATGCCTTTCCATGGCGATACTTTCAACATTACTCGGTCACCCACTTTAAACTCCATTGGCTTCCGCCGCACATCCGCGTAACTTTTCTATCTACTACGAGCAGTCAAAAACCTATTCTTAATCTGAACTATCATCTCCGTAGTCTCCCGGATCACTTCCGGTCCCGTGAGCTGGGTATCCCCAACTTCACTCCAACATACAGGAGATCTACACTTCCTACCATACAATGATTCAAACGGTGCAGCCTTAATACTAGAATTGTAGCTATTGTTATACGAAAATTCTGCTAACGGCAAATGTTTATCCCAATTCTTACCAAAGTCTAACACACAAGCTCTCAACATATCTTCCAGTGTTTGTATCGTCCTTTCACTCTGCCCATCAGTCTGGGGGTGATAAGCAGTGCTCATGTCGAGATTCGTTCCTAAAGATCTTTGGAGAGATTTCCAAAAATTCGATGCGAATCTAGGATCTCGATCTGAAATGATCGATACAGGCACTCCATGCTTGCATACAACATTATCGAGGTATATTCGAGTCAGCTTCTCCAGTGAGAACTGCTCTTTAGCTGGAATGAAGTGTGCTGATTTGGTCAGTCTGTCGACAATAACCCAAATCGAGTTGTTTCCAGATGATGTTCTAGGAAGCTTGGTGATAAAGTCCATCGTAATTCGCTCCCACTTCCATTCAGGAATCTTTGGTTGTTGAAGTAGTCCTGATGGCTTTTGATGTTCAGCTTTGACTCTAGCACAAGTCAAGCATTGAAGAACATACATAGCTATGTCAGCTTTCATATTCGGCCACCAGTACAACTTCTTCAAATCATGATACATCTTATCAGATCCTGGATGAATGGAATACTTAGATTTATGGGATTCTAACATAATCAAGTCTCTTAAGCCTCCAAACTTAGGTATCCACATACGACCTCTTAAGCATTTCACTCCATCAGCTCTACCCTCTAAAGGTTCTCCTTCTCCTCGGAACCCTTCATTAACAAAATTCTCCTTCTTACAAGCTTCTATTTGCGCATTTCTAATTTGCTCAGGCAAATTATTGTGCACGGTCAAGACTAGAGAACGCACCCTGATAGGCTCTCTATCTTTCCTACTTAACGCATCAACAACAACATTGGCTTTTCCTGGGTGATATTTTATATCACAATCATAATCACTTAACAACTCTATCCATCTTCGTTGCCTCATGTTTAATTCCTTCTGGTCGAGAATATACTGTAGGCTTTTATGATCGGTGAATACCGTACACTTGGTGCCATACAGATAATGTCTCCATAACCTAAGAGCAAAGACTACAGCTCCTAACTCAAGATCATGAGTAGTATAATTCTCCTCACTCTTCCTTAATTGCCTAGAAGCATAAGCTATCACTTTCTCTCTCTACATCAAAACAGCTCCATAACCTCTAAGAGATGCATCGCAATACACTACAAAATCTTCACTCCCGTCGGGTAATGATAAGATTGGCGCACTACATAATTTTTGCTTCAATGTCTGAAACGCTCCATCTTCATCACTTCCCCAAACGAAAGGTTTATTCTTCTGAGTAAGCTTAGTCAAGGGTTTAGCTATCAAAGAAAATTCTTTAATGAATCGCCTATAATAGCCAGCCAATCCTAAGAACTGTCACACTTCCGTTGGCGTTGTCGGTGCAGACCAATTCTTAATAGCTTCAACCTTTGCAGGATCAACATGAATTCCATCTTTGTTAATCACATGACCAAGAAATTGCACAAAATCTAACCATAAATCACACTTCGAAAACTTAGCATACAACCTTTCATCCTTCAACAATTTCAAAACAATCCTCAAATGTTCTCTATGCTCATCTTCATTCTTAGAGTAGATTATAATATCGTCAATAAACACAATCATAAATTTATCCAAGTAGGGCTTGCACACTCGATTCATTAAATTCATGAAAACCGCAGGTGCGTTAGTTAACCCAAATGGCATTACTTGAAATTCATAGTGTCCATAACGAGTTCTAAATGCAGTTATAGGAATATCTTCTTCACGGACGCGAAGTTGGTGATATCCTGACCGCAAATCTATCTTAGAATGCATACTGAATCCTTGCAGTTGATCAAACAAATCATCATTCCTAGGTAAAGGATATCGATTTTTAATTGTCAACTTATTCAGTTCCCTATAATCAATGCACATACGAAAAGATCCATCCTTCTTCTTAACGAACAAGACTGGAGCTCCCCAAGGCGACGAGCTCGGTCGAATAAAACCTTTATCAGACAACTCCTTAAGTTGCTCAGATAACTCCTTTAATTCAGAAGGGGCTAATCGGTAAGGCGCACGTGCCACCGGTGCAGCACCAGGAATTAAATCGATTCGAAACTCTACTTGCCTTATCGGTGGAAGTCCGGGTAAATCTTTAGGAAATACCTCAGGAAATTCACAAATATTAGGTACATCTTCCAATCG
Source organism: Glebionis coronaria (assembly GCA_025667525.1). Lineage (NCBI taxonomy): Eukaryota > Viridiplantae > Streptophyta > Magnoliopsida > Asterales > Asteraceae > Glebionis > Glebionis coronaria. The sequence goes on from CM046882.1 coordinate 181,225,389, forward strand.
TTTCTCCCTAGACTCATTCCCGGTCACTTGAGCTAAGAATAACTCACAACCGTTCCTGATGTACTTTTGGACTTTAATACATGAAACGATTTTCAAACGGGATTCACCTCGATTACCATCAATTACTAACGTCCTATTCCTAAGAGGAATCTTAACTTTCTTATCTCCACATAAAATAGTAGCATTATTCAACGACAACCAATCCATACCTATAATAATATCAAAACTACCTAATTCTATCAACATCCAATCAATCGGAAAGGAATGGTTCGAGAGATTTAGAGAGCATCCTTCTAATAGCTTATTAGTTTTCACTAATTTACCATCAGCCAATTCCACCTCGTAACTGGTACTTATCTCAACAGGTTCAATGTCAATAAGGGCACTAAATTTAGTGGATACAAAGCTCCTATCAGCACCCGAATCAAATAAAGAAACAACATAATGATTGTTGAGTAAAAACGTACCGGTAACGACATTCGGATCCTCTTTCTTCACCTCAATTGTTCCAAGTTGGTAGATACCACCCTGGGGGTTTCTTCCAGGTACAATCGCTTTCAACTTGGGGCATTCCGATTTCCTATGACGTTCTTCATTATAGTTGAAGCAACTGGTTCCCTTCTTACACCTTTCAACCTTGTGTCCAAGCTTTCCGCAATTTCGGCACTTCCAGCAGTCGCCAACATGCCTCTTGTTGCCACACTTAGGACATCTATCATCGTTGCGCGGTGTGTTGTAGGTAAGAGCATTTGCATTCCCCTTTCTCTTGTTCTGACGGCGATTGAAATTCTTCCTATTATCACCTCTATCTACACGATCACCGTCCCCCTTTCTTTTCTCACCTACACGGGCTTCATCTTCCTTATCATAAATTATCTGTCCAATGAGTTGGTAAGCCATTCGAACAGCATCATCAATGGTCAGTGGTTTAGATGATGTCACGTCCCCCCGGATATTCCTGGTCAACCCTTTAACATATTGCTCAATTCGGATCTCTTCGGGTTCAACCAATCGAGGACATAGCAAGGCCAACTCATGGAATCGGTTTGTGTAACTATCAATGTCCACACCTTTCATTCTCAGATGAATCAACTCCTGTTCTAACCTAATGATCACACTACAAGGACAAAACTCCAAAGTCATCCACTTCTTGATTTCAGCCCAAGGAGTAGCTTTAGCAGCATCAAGACCCATGAAAGCAATTCTCCCGTTCCACCAAGTCAACGCACGACCTTTAAGAGTAGCCATAGCAAAAGTCACCTTATCTTCCTCCTTACACTTACTAGTCCTAAACACCGATTCAATCTTCTCAATCCAATGGCTTAATCCTACAGCACCTTCAGTTCCATTAAAAGGTAGAGGTTCACACTTCATGAACGTCACATAAGTACAGCCACCAACTTCAGGTGCATTAGTTCCAAGTCCTCCTACATTTCCTCCAGCATTAGCATTCACATTATTAGCATTCACATTCACATTAGTACCGCCAATTCCACTACCGCCAGCTCCACTACCGCCAGCTCCACTACCGCCAGCTCCACTACCGCCAGCTCCACTACCGCCAGCTTCATTTCTAGCATTTGCCATAAATTCAGTCATAGATGCGGTAACTTGCTCCGTAATAATCCTACGTACATCATCCTCAGTCACAGCCTTCTTGGGCGGCATAGTTCTATAATTTAACAATTTCAAAGTATTAAGCATTCATCCAACAAAGGATTCATATAATATGGATTGAATTCATAATCAAGATACAAATAAGGCACAATATGGAATTCAAGACAAGATACATATTTCATTCGATTTGAAACAAAAGTATTGTCTTAGTTACATCCCATATCAAAGTTCTAGCACTATATACACTCAAAATTCGTGCCAAGTCTACTACTAACAAGTCGGTTCAGTCAAAGCTACAAATGCACAAAAGATATAAAGGTCACTACTAAACACAGACTGGTCTACTGAGAACCGCCAGATGGTCCATCATCCATCGTCTTCTAAATCATCGTCGGATGATCACTAGACACATCTTCAGCTGGGCGCTTACGGATTACTCCTCTTTCAACTATGTCAGCATAAAATCTACTATTCCATCCCATAGATATATTCAACTCCTTCTCAGCTTTCTCACGCATCGCACGAGCTACACTCAACTGAATCTCCATAGAATTCACCTTTCTCTTCATAGCAGCATACTCACCACTTTCCAACACTGATAACCTCCTAAAAGCCTCATTCAAACCACGCTCTACATCACTCAAATCCAAACTAAGCAATTCTCGCTCTTTCTCGCCAACCTTAGTCTTCGACTCCAAATAAGCAACCTGAGTCTGAACAACACCTAATCCAACCTCTGTCACACAACTCTTAACACGGGAAGCATCTAGATCACGTCTCAAGGCCCATGGTGCAAGACCATCAATATGAGTAGCCTCTCGAGCACTAGACGACTCTCCTGTCTCACATCTACGAGTAGCAATACCATCAGTACCGTCAGGTGCATCGTCATCCTCATCCTCCTCTGATTCAGAATCAGATTCAAACGATTCAGACATTTCATCCCTAGGTAGCTCAACCTCAGAATCAGACAAATCAACTGGTGGGGGCAAAGGCTCGCACTCTGGAACATCATAAGGATAAATAAGCTCGGCTTCCTCATCGTCATCAACCTCAACATCTATACCTACGTCCTCCTCGACATCCTCGTCGTCAATCTCATCATCTAAATTATCTAACCCAATCTCCTCATCAATCTCTATATCAACATTCTCAATCTCATTCTCTACCAAGTCAACCTGAGGGGCAATCTGATCTCCTAGTCCTAACTCGGGCTCGGGATCCTCAAATGGTTCCTCCTCATCATCCATATCATAATCTACTAAGTCTATATAAGGATCATCTTCTACATTAGATTCGGGAATAGCATGGTTTTCTACAGGAATATTAGGGTCAGCCATGACAATCTGCATTTATATATATATATATCTCGTATTAGGATAACATACTAGTTAAACAATTACATAATGAAATCACGATATATACATATATATAAATTATATAATATATATCAAAATATATATCTTCTCAATAGGGCTTGTTGGTAACGTCGGACATCTCTGGCACCGTTATAGTCAAAAGATTTTTCAAATATTTTCTTAAATGTTCATTGTCAAAAGATTTTGAAAAGTTTTGTTCAAAACCTTGGTTTTTAAAATCTTTTGTTCTCTATAACGAGAGCTCTGGTACCAAACTGTAACACTCTCATTTTTTGTATCGGTACAGCGGAAGGGTCTTTCAGAGTGTTACGGGATAGCACAATAACTCCAATCATAGACAACACATAAAAATGGTTGTTCAAGGTTTAACATACATTCATTCGATAAAAAGTTTTAAAGTGTACAACAGGTCCCAAATTATACAGGTCATTAAGTTTACAAAACATTGATCGAATGAACATTTTTAATATTATGTGGGCCATCAGAGTCGATCTCCATCCGGATTACCTTCAAGCACCTGAGATAAAAACATGCAAAAATCATATCAGCGAATGTCGAGTGAATTCATAGAGTTTAATGAAAACCGTTATATAAAACAATCATTTAAAATCAGAACACAAGCATAATATCGGAAGTAAGTCCTCATATTGCTAGTCAGGCAATATATAAATCAAGCATACATCTTAAACCGTCCATGAGACTGTAGTCTCTATATTACCATGATATGTAATATTCATCGTTAATAGCGTCGTTATTATGTATAGGATACATTGTATTTCAATTATATAGGATTATTATTAGCCGCATGACATTGTTACCATACTACAAAAACAGCGGGCCGCGAACCCGACAAACAGTTTGCCCATCTAAGTTAGCGTGTCGTCACAAAAATCACGCTATGGAATCTTCTCATACATAAATTCGCTTACCAATCAATGTGGTACGACGGGGATCAACCGTCAAGGCGCGAACTGGGGTGATCGTCCCCAAATAGTACTATCAAATGCATAAGCGTCTACCAAATCCCGGTAGTTCACAATTCATGCTAATGGGACTTTAAGTGACATAACCTAACTACTAATAATCCTTTTAGTCTCGTTTATAGGGTCATAACATCATTCGGGTCCATATCATTAAGCATACAATCGGGACTACTTGTGTTCTATTTTTATAAAATATAGCATGTTATCTCCCTCGCGGGTTTACAAATCATATTATAAAACATTTAAAAGAGTGCGAGGCTATGAACTCACATTGTTACTGAAAGGCGGATTATCGGCTACGGGCGTGCTTCGGTCACGGAAACCTATATAAATAATAATCGGTCTTAGACTTTGTCCAATGACTTTTATCAAAATAACAATATACATATGATGATTTTGTACATATGATGATGATCAGGTGGGTTTATACATCCTTGTTTACTCATTTTAGCGTTTACGTTTTGGTAGTGTTTTACTAGTTTGCTAGTTTTACCTATTTACACGTTTAAGTCCAATAAACATTTTATAAGTTCTTTAACTTGTTTTAATCCCTTTTATACCTATATTATCAGTATATATACTTTCCATATTGGGCCCAAATGGGTTAAGCCCAATAAGCTCTTTTTACAAGTATTTATCTTATTAAGTCCAATTATTAGTCCAATATGTTTAGTTTGCTCGTAAATGTCCGTATTTCTTATAGTTCGGGTTTTATCGGTTTTTACTTGTATTAGTTACTTATACATCAGTATATGACCTTTATAAACTTTACATTAGACGGGTTTGGTCGTCTAAGTTTTATATGGCGAAAAACGTTAATTTTACGGCAATAGCCGAAAAAGTCGTAAAAATCAAGTTTATAGTTTTTATTACTTATAAATATTATTTCATTACCATTTATATAATTTATCCATTTAATTAACCTTTTATATATTTATATAAATAAGTTTTATAAGTTAGTGGGTTTTTATTTTACATTTAATACATTAAAATGTGAGTGCTTATATAATAATAATAAACATTAATTCTTAAAAATCTGATTTTTATCTTCATGTTCACCATTTTTACCATATCTAGAGTTCTATAATGAATTAGAAGCTCATTTTTGGTGACATGTTCTTAATATTATGTGATACATTTAACTTAGATATAGCTACTGCCCATTTTAAGTTTATCATGCCTTAACAGTCCCTACAAAACTGCTTATTCAGATTAGACCACCTAACTTGTTTTGATCATATCTCACTCATTATTTTGATTCCATTGCATGGCCAACTCTCACATGTGTATAACATCTTGTACTTACTGTAAATGGATCATACCATGCAATTTTATCAGTTCATGTTTTAGTTTTATACTGTTTTTATACAGCCAACTATATAATCAAGATTTTAGTCTCATTTCTTATCGTTATTAACATTTTTAAGCATATCTATCAACACTTGATCCCCACACAACATTTTTATCATCATATATACATCATATACATATACAAAATGAAAGAAAATACATTTGTTCTTTACAAAGTAACAAGAGAAAAATGGATAGGATGATCTTCTTTACCAACCAAGTGTTTTCCTTGTTTTTGGAAGACAAGGACTTGATGAATACAACAAGTATCTCCAAGACCATCAAATATCAAGAACATATGTTAGAAAATCAGCCCTAGGACACAAGCAAATCACCTCCAATGATGTTAATATGGCCACCAAATGATCAAGGCTTCAAGATAACTCCTTAATAGAGCTAGTAAACATGTGTTTCATGGCTAGAAGAGATCAAAAGGGGTGTTTGTAGCTTTATTTTGGACGGCAAGGGGGAGTGGTTTGAGAGAGTTTTGAGAGAATTTGCATGTAAGAAAATGGTGGAAGTGAAGTTGCTAGTGGTTTTGTGTAAACAAGTGGGTAGTTGAAAGCTTAAAGGGTAAGCTAAGCTTACACTTGTTGTAAGTTAGCTAACTTGATGCCACCTTAGTGTGTGGTGTCAAGTTGTGCCGTCCAACTTAAGCTAGTGGGGTGGGACAATGTATTTTGTCCCATCTCACTAGTTTACGGGTATTTCTCGATTCTAGTTTTCTCGATTTGCGTGCCCTCGGGTCGTTTTACGAAAAATGTTTTTATAAATTATGAATCAACGTCACAAAACGAATCCAATAAAAATTGTCTCATCAAAAACGGAGTTCAAAAACGTAAATACGTAATCCTAAGGTTTCCGGTTTAGTCGTAAAAGACGCCAAATTACGCACGTAAGCCCAAATTTAAATCCGTAAATTGTGAGTTCGTCAACCAACACAAAAATAAGTTTCAAAATATTATACGAGAGAATATTTCACTACCTGAAAATGTTAGATTGTCACAAAAGATATCATGCATGCATGAGTTATCTCTTCATATAATCACGTTATGGAAAGAGTTTGGACAGCCAAGAGGAAAACAAGGTCAAACGCATGATTGGGCTCTACATTCGGCATAACTCATGGTACAAATATGGTATGTGTGTTTTCTACTTTTCATTCTTTGATATGGACAAATCATAATCGTGTGAAATACGTGGATTATGTATCTCGTATGTGATTTATGGAAGGTACACAATAGATGGTGCGAAAGTTTTGGGAATATACGGTTTGATTATTTAGGTGATTATTTTATGGGACACGGTTGGCATGTGATGGAAGTATAATTATGTGATGCAAGATTTTTGGACAATACACGTTCCAATATTCCTATTCTCTAGGGATTGTGATATTCTTTGTTAATATGCTAAATGTGTCTACAAGTTTATTCCATTTTATGATATACGGTTTAGTTATGGTTGGATACTTGGGCTTTAGACATACAAGTGGTGTGTATCACTGTCTGATATAGTAAACAGGGTCAGCAACAGATTGTGACAGTTTGAGTGTAGCTAATATATTGGAGGGAAATTGAGCGACAGTGTGGTGACAGATACAGCAACAGCATTTACAACTGCAACAGTTTCATCGAGATTAAAAAAAAATTTGGAAAAAAATGAAAAAAATAAAAAATTGAAAAAAAAGATAAAAAAAAAGAAAAAAAAGAAGAAGGGGTTTGAGATGCTACTGGTAGGTTATGTTGTTCCTACTGGTTATATAAATTCATGGTGGTTTTGTTCTCGGTTCCTCCCAGTAATATTTGATGGTTCCTCCTGGCTGAATCATCGGTTCATACTAGTCGGTTTCTACTGGTCCGTACCACTGTTCGGTTCCTACTGGTTTGTTCCTCCTGGTAGGCGTATGTTCTTATTGACTTGATTATGGTTCCTGCTGGCTTGTTGTATACTAACTTTTCTTTGGCCGGTTTTGGTTCCTTCTAGTCAACACTTACATGTGTTTGGGTGTCCAGTATTCATTTACAATCACAAGGATAACCTTGTAAAGTTTGATGAAAAATCTGATGATGGTTACTTCGTTGGATACTCTCTTGTATCTAAAGCATATAGATTCTTTAACACAAGAAGACAATGTAATGAAGACACCTATCACATCACATTCAATGAAAGTTCTAAAGCTCTCAAATTTACAAATCCATCAGATGATGAACTTCATATTCATGAATCTCACAAATATCCATCTGATGAATTTCAACATTATGAGCCTTCTCAAAGATATCAAACAAGCAACATAGTCCCTCATATTGATCCATTTGAAGATATGACAAGTCCTACAAAAGGAAATCCTTCAGTATCAAATACTGATGGCTATCAATCAAATAATGACCAGTCTCAAAATGATCAACATGATCATCAAAGCAACACAAATGACCAAAATGGTTGTGTTCAAAACAATCAGCATGCTGACACACATGATCAAAATGATCAATCATATGAAGCTGCTGATGAACAATTTAAGCCCCTTGCTCAAAGCTCTCCTACCATCTCTAGGGAATTAGATCTTGGATGCGTTGCTTCTGACCAAGAAGGAAGCCTTCTATTAATTGAACCTTTGTCTATTGAATATCCTTCAGCAGACACTAGAGATAATTCTAGTCCAATTCCATGTCATGGACTTCCAAGTTCTAGCTCTAATCATGATACCAGTGCCTATTCTCTAGCTCCACAAAAATCTTAGACTAAAAATAGTCACATACAGCTGGTGAACATATTATGCAATCCTAGTGAAGGTAGAGTCACTAGATCTATGGCAAAGAAACTGAGTGCTGCTTCATCCGGAGAATGCCTCTATGCAAATTTTCTTTAAGAAATTGAACCTACAATGGTTTCTGAAGCACTCACACACCCTGGATGGGTAGATTCTATGCAAGAGGAACTAAAACAATTTGAAAGAAACAAAGTCTGGAAATTAGTTCCTCTTCCATATGGCAAATCAACCACTGGCACCAAATGGGTCTAAAAGATCAAAAGAGATGAAACTAATGTGGTGACAAAAAACAAAGCTAGGTTGGTGGCCCAAGGATTCAATCAAGATCCTGGTGTTGATTTTGATCAAACCTTTGCTCTAGTTGTACGTATGGAGGCCATACGAATCTTCCTTGCTTATGCCACTTACATGAACTTCATCATCTACCAAATGGATGTCAAATTTTCATTCCTAATTGGTGACCTAAAAGAAGAAGTCTATGTTACACAGCCTCCTTGCTTTGAGAGTAGTAAATACCCAAATCATGTCTACAAGCTTTACAAAGCTTTGTATGGACTGAAGCAAGCTCCAAGAGCATGGTATGAAACTCTCTCAAAATTCCTCATTGAACATAAGTTTGTCAGAGGAAAAATAGATAGCACCTTGTTTATCTATAAATCTAAAACTGACACTTCTGGTACAAATTTATGTGGATGACATAATCTTTGGTTCAACAAGATTGAAACTTTGCAAACAATTTACCAAGCTTATGACCAGAAAGTTTGAGATGAGTATGATGGGAGAACTCACATACTTCCTTGGTCTTCAGATTAAACAATCTGACCAAGGCATCTCCATCAATCAAGAAAAATATGTCAAGGATTTTCTGAAGAAGTATGATATCAATTATGCTTCAGTGAAGACTCCAATGGTACCCCCTAGTAACTTAGGACCTGATCTCAATGGTAAATCAGTCAATGAGACTCATTATAGAGGTGTGATTGGGTCACTCATGTACTTAACTACAAGCAGACCTAACATTCAATTCTCTACATGCCTTTGTGCAAGATACCAAGCAGCTCTAAAGGAATCACACCTTACTGCTATAAAGAGAATCTTTAGATACCTAAAAGGTACACCAAGTCTAGGTCTTTGGTACCCTAAATCCTCAGGTTTTGATCTAAAGGGGTATTCAGATTTTGACTATACTGGTGCAATTTGGACAAAAAAGCACTTCTGGGGCTTGCAAATTGCTAGGTGGCAAACTTGTGTGTTGGAGTGCTAAAAACAACAAAGAATTGCCATGTCTTCACCAGAAGATGAATATGTGGCAGCTGCTGGATGTTGTGCCAATGTTCTCTAGATGAAAAGCCAACTGGCTGATTATGACATAGAATATGAAAAGGTACCAATCATTTGTGATAACACTAGTGCTATTACAATATCCAACAATCCAGTCCTTCACTCAAGAACAAAATACACTGATATCAGATATCACTTTATCAAAGATCATATTGTGAAAAGGGACATTGAATTACATTTCATCCCCACTCAGTATCAATTGGCAGATATCTTCACCAAACCACTGGATGAACAAACTTTCAAAAGATTGATAATAGAGCTTGGTATGCTGAACATTGATGATACAAAACCTAAACCTTCAGCATTCACTAAAGAAGCTTGAAGATTCAACATTTCTTAAAAGTTCTTTAATTAATGCTAAGTAGCAGTGTTTGAGTAAACTAGTGTGCAATGTCATGTGTCTATCTCACTTTATGTGATTGTGTACATGATGTTTTGTCGACTTATCTGATTCACTGAAGCTGAACAAATGATCACTAGTCATAAAAAGTTTTCTTCAGCAAGTTCTGAACAAATTTTAATACAACTGAGTAGCTAGGCCTGAGTAGAGGAGCTTACTTATGTGAACATGTATATGGGGCTTTGTCACCTCATCTGACGCACTAAAGCTCACAAGTATTCTCTTCAGGTTCAACATATCTGAGCAATAGTATTTAAAACAAATCAATCATGTGATGAAAAATATTAAATGACATTGAATTTTCTTATGAATAAAACAAACATTCTTTCAAAAGGTGTCATTCGTTAAGTAAGGAAATTTCAAACGTCTCTATCCACAGTCAACAACTCCCTAACACATGGGGCGTTTCACTGTTTAAAGCAACAGAAAATCATACCTTTTTTCAGAACATTAATGAGAGAGTTTGTGCCAAATTTTCAAAAGAAACCCTAAAAGATTTTTATTTTTTTCAAATGGTTTTAAAAACTTTTTACAAATCAGTTCAAGTTTTTATATAGTCCCTTACAATTGCAATTCATTCCACTCTTACAAATCTTTTCATCAAAAAACACACACACACAAACTCTCTCTCTTTAAAAAAACACACACAGAAACAACAATGGCTGAATCATCTTCTTCCCCAAAGATTGCAAAGATCACACTTAACCCATCCACCCATGTGACTTTGGCATCATCTTCAAACCCAACAACATCACCTTACTTAAACCTGAATCCATTAAGTCTGTTCCTAGGGAACAAGTTATGACTTACTTCTCCAAAAGTGTTTTAAGGTATGCATTATTTGAGGATCCTGGTATGATGTTTCAAAATGTCTTAAAAGAATTTTGGTTCATAGCAGAGGCTTCTAACAACAAGAACTCCATTGAGTTTGATTCTACCACGGTTGGGATTCATGGTAGATTTGGGTTAAGGTTATTTAGAAAGGTTTTGGGTCTAAATTATTTGGAAAACCCTAGTGACTATGAGGTTATACCTGATGATTTTATGGTTGTGAAAAACTTCTTTAAAGAGATTGGGTATACTGAAGAGATTACTAAGAAAGGGGGGTTAAAAATAAGTTGTTTGCCACCAAGGTGGAAGTTGCTGATGTCCATCCTTATTGAATGTTTGGGGGGGGGGGGAACTAGAGGCCTTGACCAGATCAACCAAAAAGATGATACTGTCTAGCCAAGGGAATTAAAGCTGATTTTGGGAGGCTTATTTTTTAAGATCTCCATGGGAAGCTGGAGAAAAAGACAAGAGAGAAAAACGTTGTTTACACCAGATTTTTATCTCTCCTCTTTGCTGACCATCTTGGCGATGAGTTTTCAAAACTCAATGGAGATAAAATTATTTTTCGACCATTTGATCTCACTCGTTGGAACATTCCAGTCAGCACCATTGATCCTACTCTTACACAACCCATGTTGGACATCTGCTCAGCAGATGGTCCAGTAGTGTATAAAGCTCCAAAAGACACTTCTCCAACTGGAGAAGGGGATCTGAAAGGCAAAAAGCTTGGAGCTTCATCTGGACCTCGTCAGAAGCAAACGTTAGTGAATACTAAGAAGGTTAGACGTGAGTCCAGAAAGAGGAAATCCCTCACAAAATCTTCCTCAAAGAAGATTGTTGATGAATCCCAAGGCCATGTGTTGTAGAAGGAAAAGTCCTTAGCCAAGTACAAGAACCCCAACCAGCCGTCACCTTCAGTCTCTGATGGAGGTGACATGCTTAAAGAGACCCAGAAGGCAAACCTTCTCTCAACTTCTTTAGGAGAGAAGGGTGAAGATGGAGGTCACCCTCAGCTCAGTAGTATGGAGTCAGCATTGGTAAGTACTTTAAATCTGAATACAATTCATAATTCATTACCAATTCCTATTACTTGTCACTCTGAGTCTGCATCAGGGAATGATGTGTCTGTAAATCCAACAGCTGATGTTGACCCTGGCCTATCTATTCCTAATGATGTAGTTCCTCCACAACAGGGTCCTACTGAAGGAACCAAAAACATTATCATTGATCTTAACTTATCAGGGACTCTTTCTCAGGATCCATCAGGTAAAACTAACCCTGGTGGTGAATGGCTTGAAACTGATCCACACTCTAAAGGTGATGCTCAGAAGACTCCCAAGGAAGTGAATCTCACCATTGGCGCCAAGGTGGGACACTTGCCTTCATTTGTATTCCGCATGTCTGGTGATGATTTGGAAAAGGAACTAGGGTTCAGTGAAAGAATTCCACTCAACCTTGATGACAGTGATGAAGAGACTACTGATGCAACACCAAAGCCACCATCTCCCAGAACTGAACAGGTAAAAGAATTAACAAATCAAGTGTTGATTCTTCTATCACAGATGGCTAGACTGAAGGAAGAAAGGGTGCTTGGTGACACTAAAATCTCAACTCTCAAAGCAAGACCAATTCCTCCTTCTGCTGAACAAATCAAGGATGTCATCATTGCTGCTTTAAAGCCACTAGTCAAAGATGTGGCCACCAGCACTTCCTTAAAGCAAGAGATGTCATCTCTTATGGACTCTATCAACAGTGCTTCCATGGAGTTTCCATCTGAATTCACACCAGTGCCTGGAAAAGTTAATTCTTTATGTGATTCTGTGTCCAAGATTAAAGATAGAGTGGCGTTGCTGGAGAAACAAAAGCTGACCATATTCGATGAGGTTCAGCAAAAAATAAATACTCTTGAAACTATTCCAACAATTCTAGCCAAAGTATCTGCCACTCTAGATCGTCTTTGTGGCCTCTTCCCTGCTGGTGGGTCATCAGAAGCTGCTGGGCAGTCTTCTGCTGAGGGGGAGAAAAACACCATCTAGCATCTCTTTCAGAAACATACCCAAAAGAAGGCTCAGAAACAATCTGTTGTCTATGAGTTACGTATCATTGAATAGAGCCCAGCAAAGGGTAAGGGGGAGTCATCAGCCAAAAATGATCATATGGATGGGCTGACCACAAGTGGGGAAACAACTGATAGTGGTTCACCTCCCTTTATACCCAAGAACAAAGGATAATGTACTCTGAATGATCGATTGATCAAAGCTGGGGTGGCCACTCAAGAAGAACTTGACAAGTTGTACAAGCTTCAGCAAGAGGAAAAGCTAAGAGATCTAAAGCTAAGCTTGTATAGCTGAAGTAGAAAGTCTCTTCAAGAAGAAAATGTTATATGAAAAGTTTTGTATAACAAGGCTGAACAGAAGAAATATCTCACCAATCACCAACATTGATATGCTGACCAGCAGAGGTGATATCCACCTCAAGTTCTATAGGGGTGATGGAACTGATGATATAATTGAAAACTTCCAAGGAAAAGAGCTTTCTTACACTGAGTGGATTGAAATGAGTGTGAAGATCGAGAAAAGGAAATCCAAGAGATGGGATGAAGTTCGCACCAGAATTGAGCACTTTATGAGAAATCATGAAAGACTGGGTGAGATTCTGAACATCAACACTCAAGTTTCTCTGGAGGATCAAGATCCTATACTGGAGCTGAACAAAAGAGCAAATATGATACAACCTGAAGTGGGTGACATCTTTTCACTACTAAGAAATACAAAGGCTTTGTTCAGTTTCAAAATCATCTCCCTGGTCATGTACTGGACGAACCAGAACAGGAAATGATAATGTTCAATCATCAAGAACGTCAAGACTTTGTGGGCATAAGTGACCTTGATTAAATGAACAATGAACTTCTCTCGAATGTTCAAAGGATCTTTTACTCTAGGCATGGTGGTCCAGGACGTACTGATGCTGCTAAAACCTTCAACATGTACTTGCTTGCTATATTGGACCACAGAAACTCAGATCCATTAACTCAGACTCCCATAATTGAAGAACTTAGGCCTAAGGAGAATTGAATAATCATTTTTATTGTTTTTGTTGTAATATGTAATGTTCATGAATAAATGATTATCTGATGTTTTAAAGTATTTAATTGTTCAGTGCAAGTAAGAAGAAGTTGTTATGCTCACATACTACTGACATTAGACTTAGGCTATTTGTATATACAAATAGGGGAGATTCTTGGGTCAGTATTTACTGATCCTGAAGCAACTCTAGGATTTGAATATAAAATCCCCCTAATTGTTTCATGGTCAACAGTAAAGACAGTCTGCTGAAGGATGACTAGAGGAACAAAGTTCCCACTGAAGACTTTGTAGCTGAAGAAAGTTTAGCATTCCCCTTCCAGTTAATTTAAAAGACAAAGGAGTCTTCGCTTCAAATACTAGGCGGTCTAGTTGCTGAAGAACAAGGACCGAAGAAGGGCTTTCAGTTCAGTTTGGTTTGACAATACCAAACTGAATGATGTCGATCTCCTCTAGGATACTGAAGACTCTTTATTATTCTGATGGTTTGCATCAGGCAGGAAAAGATAACTTTAAGTCAAAGTAGGTTGCTTGTATACTTAGATATAAGTACAACCTTTATCTTTTCTAGAATAGTTTAATATGTACTTTGTACTGTTTATCCAGCATGGACATCAACCACCCACTGGATAAACCCATGCATTGAAACATGTAAATGCAAACCTAGTTTACACTGCCTATAAAAGGAGTGTACATTGGGAGAGAAAGGGTAAACCAATACAAGAGTAAAAACTCTAGAAAACCTTTCTCTCTCGATACCAACTAAACCATATAGCCAAGATGCATATGAACGTTTAGATTGGAGCTTAGACTTTAACTTTGGTTATACGTTTAAGTAGAGGAGATCAAAACCCATTGTCATTCAACCACTTTGTTATTCCGCAAACAAAGTGGGTTATAGATTCTTTATTTGATTCTAATAAAAGTCTATACGTTGAAAAGTTATTGGTATTGTTTTTTTAATTGTTCATAGTTCTTATCTATTGTTAAAACAACACACTTGAGTCGGAGTAAAGAGTTATTACTTAAGGTTGATAAGTAATAACAATTTACAAGGGACCAACATTAAATAACCTTAACTAGACTTATTTAACAAGATATGCAATGGTGCATTATTTACCCTCATTAGGTTGTGCATTATGTCGTCATACACTTTTCATCCTTGCTACACTTTATTAGACAAATGTTGTAATTACATTTTGTCTAACTTGAGAATGACTACTAGAGAATTTATGAAATAGAATCTTAATTTGACCTAATGGTTGAATTACTTCCATGTGGGAAGTTGGGTTATTATATAACTCATAAAAACGGTCGTGCTTAACCTTAAATGAGCACCTCTAGTGATAGTCTCATACTCATTCTATAAATTAATTAAATGGCTCTTCCTAAATATGACTAATGATAGTTTACTTTGATGAACTTAGTATGTCATTAGGAGTCTTTTTCTTTTGTAGCCATTAGGTTTTTCTTAGCCTTCTTCCTACGTGCTAATTGAACCTATATGTTTTTTCCTTTGTATGTTCTAGTTTTTATTGCTCTTAAGCATGGATTTATGATAAGTTAGACTAGAACATTAGGATTTGCCGAATTGGAAAATTTCCCTTATCCTCCAAAAGACACCCTCTGTGAGCGGTTCCTTAATTATACTACGGCTCAATATATTTATTGAACCACATGGAGAAATAAGGAACCGCGGGCAGACACCTTTAAAAAAGGGTTTTCCAAAACTTCCCAATTGTTCCATCACCCTTTGGAATCCTTGTTTCAAACCTTTGGTCACTCCTAAAATGTCTTGTGTTTTCTCTTCTTAACCCAAAGCATTTTAAAATCTCTTTCACACCAAAACAAAATGTATTTTTCACAAATGAAAGCCTTGATTATCCACTATTTTCTAAAATCTCTTTCAATCTAAATTCACCAAAGAACACACCAAATTAAATCTTTTCTCCTTCTAAGGAAATTGATTTTGGAAACTCTCTTTTTCCACCACTTCTCTTTTGTGTTCTTACTCCATCACATGATTATGTCATGCATCATGGAACATATTGTCATTGTTGTCAATATCAACATCTTTTCATGTCTTATATCTATGATGATTTGAATTACAAGATTATCACCAAGCCTTGTCTACCAAATTCCGCCACCACCTTGTCTTTCATTTAAGCATGTGGATTGCTTATTGCTAAGACATCTAATTTAAGCAAATCTTAGGGTTCTAGTTAGACTAGGATTAAAATTATGCTTAAGTTTTTGGCTTGTGTTTCATACATCTTTGAATGATCTTTATTCTCTTGTATTCCTTTTCATGTTTTTCAACATTATTGGTCTTTGGTTCTTGGATCTCGTTGTTCTTGTGATCCTTCTTTTCTTCTTTATTTTCTCACTCGGTTGTCAAGGAATGTTAGATTTAAATCTAATTTCTCTCCTAGTAAGATTGACAACTTAAATATTTCTTTTGAAAAACTCAAGTAATTTTAACTTGCAAGTGCAATTGTTAAAAGTCATATCTAAAGCATTGACTTTTAATCCATTTAGCATCTTATGTTAAATTGTTTGACCAAGTGATCTTCTTTTGAGTCGATAATCGTTTTTGGACACCCACTGTCCACGGATCCTCAAATAACCTAGCGGCTCATTAGTGATAATGAACCGCGGACCTATTTAACAAACCGCGACCAGTGAGTCCCTTTTGTTCGATTTTGGTCTATTTCTCTCTTTGACGAGTTTTCTTGAAGATTCCTTCTTTTCTTCTCTTTTGAGTATCTTCTCTTGTTTTCTTTCAAGATTTCTCCATCACCTAATAAGGTATAGTATTCTTGAATTATTTTGTGAAGTTATCCTTGACTTCCTTGTTGAGTATCTCTCGATTTATTTTAATCATTCCTCTCTAAGTTGAGTCTCTCTCTTCTATCCTTTCTAAACTAATCCGAGTCGAGCCTCACCCTTTCCTCGTCATGTAATTGTTCTTTGAACATTCACAATGATTGAGATGAGCTACAAAACTTTGAGCATTTAGTTATCGTATGCTAAACACCATCCATCTTGTTTTTTCTACTCTTTGGCTTATTTGATCTCTTTCTCTATGTCATTGAGTCATCTTTTTGGTGTCGACATTCATAAGCATCCTTGACTATAATGTCTTATATCTAGTATTTTTCTGAAGCGTCGATTTATCCTTGCTTTTGGTTTTTCTTTATTTTTGTACCTTGATTCTCGACTTAAAGCTTTTGGAGATTTCGAAAGGAATTATTTTTAAGGTAAAAAATGTCTTTGATTTGAGATTTTTTTTGTCTCTCACGTTGTGAAGAATTGGTTTCGGTTAACATTTTCAATTGAATTGGGTGATTCCAACAATTCTAAGCTTTTAACCTTTTGAGAGGATCTTGGTTAAATCTTGAATTTTCTTGGGTGATTCTAAAAATTCTAAGCTTTTAACCTTTTGACATATTATCATTACAATTGGGATGGATGTTTCTTCTCTACCTCTATTCCATCAATTGTGATTTGATCTTGTCAAAATCCTCTCCTTGGACTTTTTATTTTTTTGGATTGATAGCATCGCGTGCATACTTCTTTCTTCAATACTTGTAATTGTTTGTGCAAACGACTTGTTTATCGTCCTCATTTTCTTTTTCATCATAGTCATTCTTCCTCTCTTTTCGTCTATGTGGAATTGTTTTATTTTCTATGTCATACGCTCTTTAGTTTGGTATTTTTACCATGATATTAAAGTGGAGTATGTCCTCTCGACAATTTTCTTTCTTTTATAAATTGGACACCTCTTTTCTTTCTTAGTACTCTTTATATTTTTTTGGTGTCACCAAAATAAGTTGGGTTCTCTTTTCTATCTAATAGCCCTATTATTTTTCTTAACTAGTCATATTTTTGACACTTATAAAAGTTAAGATTGTTTTAGCTTTATCTTGAGTCTCTCTCTTTGTACTCGAGTTGTTTAAAGCTAATTCCGCTTGGGTGACCCTTGCTATATATGCTCTTGTCCACTAACTTTGTTTTGTAGGACTTTTTAACCCTTCTTTGTAGCTTGTCACTATCCGTGCTTCATTGGTGCCTCAAGAAAGGGGGAGCTTATATCAAGGGGGAGCATTTGCAAGATTTCTAGTCATTACATTTGCGATCGTTGACTCACTTAAATTGAATTCATCAAACTTCTTGCAAGTAATGAATTTTAGAATCTCGAAGATAAGCATTTTATTATGCATGGAGTTGGTTAACCTATGATGATTGAAGACTTCACTAGGATGACACAAGCTCAATATCTTTGGATGATGGGTCTACGGTCTGGATTCTCGCTTCTCAACGACAACCACACTGGATGATTAGGTTTTTGGATGCATGCTCTCTGGAAGTCAATCCTCCTCTTCTACAAATGCAGACTACCTTTCAGATGCAAGCTCTCGTGACGTCAATTTTTATCTTCCTCAAATGACGTGCAATCGATGACTACCACTTTGGGTGCGTGCTCTCTCGATGTTGATTCTTCTCTTCTTCAAAGACGTTGACTACCTTTTTGATTCCATAAAAGGGGGAGAAGGAAGTTTAAACGAGTAAGTTCCACATTTTACTATGTGTTACTGTTTACTTGTTTGTCATCATCAAAAAGGTGAGATTGTTAGTGCAAACATTAGATGTTTAATCGAGATGATCCCTTTATGTTTTGGTGATGACAAACGTATAACTCGCAATACATTATGTAAAATGTGTAAGGTACTCGTAATCACTCAAGCATACTTATGTATACTTCTCTCGACACCTTGAAGATTGCATTCGTCATGAAAGAAAAAAAGGACGCGGTTCTTTATAGTACCCTCGGATCCTTAAAGATATCAAGCTGCGGGAATAATTAAAGAACCGCGGGCAGACAAGCCGGTTTAGGCTCAATCAAGACTTTTGGAAGATTCTAGAACATGGAGGGAAACTAACAAATTCAAAATTTAAATTTTGAATTTGCTTCTAGAAGATGGAGGGAAACTAATAAATTCTGTTAGTTTATCGTAATTTTGGGATTATCTGACTATGGAGATGATTACTAGAGAGAGAGATGGATGAAGATGTAGAGAGAGGTTGGAGAGAATAATGAAAGATTAGATTAGAAGTTGTGTGAAATGTGAGAACCAACCCCTCCTAACATGCTAGGAGAGGGTATATATAGCCTACCCTACATGTGGGCTTTGTGGGTTATATTGTTACATATTGGATCACGAGCCCATACTAGATGTATCTCGTTGGAGTGACCGATCCTTCCTAAATACTTAAAAACGTATTTCCAACAATCTCCCCCTAAGGGAGGTCGCTCCAAGAGACAAAGTCGTAATTAGTCTATAGCTCGTGATCTATGCTAACAATGATGTGACCGAGACTTTCTTTGGAAAAACGTATTTCCAACAATCTCCCCTTAAGGGAGGTCACACCATTTTACAAAATCTTAAACCTAGCATACTACGCTTGAGTCTTCGATCTTGATCTTGTGAACATGCTGATGTGATCTTTGACTTTATTCTTGATCATGTTTCCTTGCCTTGACCTTGTGCATTTATCACTTGTGATATTCGCCTCCTCGTGACTTCATGTTCCACATACTTAGACCTTTATGAATTCTTGAAAGCTTCAGAGTTTGATACAGCGAAAGACTTGACTTTTAGGCTTTCTAGAAATTATTATTGTATTAGGTGCAGAAAGTATAAGCATGCGTGGATGACTTCTTCTCGGATACCGCAATGCCACCTTGTTGTTACGCTGCATAAGACAATTATCAACAAAACAAAGACACGGATGAAATGACTATGAACATTTCAACCTAATTAGGTTGCATTTTACCTTCGGTCGGTGAAGACCATTGGACGATATTAAATATCATACTTGTGACAGGTAGTTTCAATTAAGAACCTCCTTTACAAGATTACGCGGGTAAACCCGTTCTCTTTATTCGACCGTCCAAAGCTGACTGCGAACATAAAGAGTGAATCATTTGGATAAAATTATCCGCATGATTGAAGCCGTCTATTCATATACCTGGAACCAGTGAAACTCAATTAAGAACCGCACCATCGTTGCTTTCTAGTTGTCACGAGCTTGATTCTTATAGAATCTTGCTAGCTACCTACCAAGTACTGTTTGATGTTAACACTAGAAGGATTGTAACACCCCCACAATTGCTATGCGCAGCGGAACTACAACAATGGGTGCTACACAGTATTCATTGCACACAAGATATATCAAACGACGCTAAAAAGACGTCGACTTAAAACTTGAAATTTAAAATTGTTAGATGATACATGTCCACTGTTTTTCCAACCCCAAATAATGCACAGAGTTTAGCGTTTTCGGTCCCCATGAATCTCAACCCAAAAACTTCAGTTTTACAACAACATGACATAAACTTAAAATGTTTAAGTAGAAAAAAGGAGGGAAAAACAAGCGGACTCCAAGCCGTACACACAACATCCATCCCATGCATGCTCCATCCCACACCTCAGCGGTTACCTGAAACACATGCCAAAAATTTGGTCAACGAAAACGTTGAGTGGAATTCATAGGTTTTACAATCCATTTAAACGTATATATAATAAAAACCATTCGTGATCATTTATAGTCTTGTCGATCAAACAAACTATAATCAGGATACTGACAATTGTGTTTAAGCTCATGACACTAATCCGTTAACTCAATCACCCGCGTAATAAGTACCGGCGTGATTCAGATGAAACCAGTGCCCCTTCTAAAGGCATCAGTTGCAATTATACCTTATTTCTCATACAAAATAATCTACCGCAGAACTTACTATAAGTACAGCTTCTCGGCTAGCATTGGGTCGTTAACCCCGTAGTACTACAAATTGCATAAGCGGCTATTTCCCCCTACTCGAGGGCAGGACAATAGTTAATAGTTCATGATTTTAGGGACTTTTGCAACTTTGGTACTCAACACAATTTCTAAGGCAACTTTCGGGTCTAACAATCATTCATGATATACGTTCCTTTTAAAAACTAGCATGCATTTCCCTCGCGGGTAAAACAATTTGAAATAAGTATAAGCGAGGCTATAAATTCACACCTTATATCTTAAGTAGTCGGTAGTTCGAGGGATGATCACTGACGATGTTACGGATGCCCGGGTAAATCAACACCTATCACAAATAACGCGTAATGAGTAATCTCATTTAAATACTTTACGGTACTGTATAAAATACATATATACTAGTCACTTAGGACAAATATAACTCACGCCAAAAACAAAATAACAAGTATCACTCATTTTATTCCATTCGTTCTCATTACTTACGTTATCCATTTTTACCCATTCTCGCCGGTACTCGACTAAAGTACGGGCTGTTTTACCTTATTTAACCACACTTATAAAATTTGACAAAATTTCCAAAAATCCTATAAGACCTGTAGATAACATGTTTTTAAGCCCAATAAAAGTTTTTACTTTTACGACCCGTTACGCAACTCATTTCCACGACTACATTTTACGGGCTGAAATTGCGCTTCGACCAATTTTTACCTCTTTGACCTATATGAAAAATACCTTTGACCTCTTTGACTCCTAAGTCAACATATAGACTCATTTGTACAGGTTAGGGACCAAATTTTGACCCTTGACCATTTACCAATTTATACTTGTGACCCTCGGGATTTGACTAAAACTTTGCACAAATTCGGATTATGAAAGTCCTCGTCTCCCGGTACCCGATCTTTAAAATGTCATAACTTTTAGCTCGTTTTGAGTCACGGGCTCTACCTTATACCAAATTAAAGACAAGAAAACCCTCTATCACTACATTTTGTTTTCAAGACCTGGAACAAAAATCATTTTTATGAAATGGACCAAATGTTTCTGCCTAAAAATGACCATACCAAAAACGCACTTAGACTCGATTCCAAGCCTTCTAACCACCACTAAACATCATCCTAAGCCTTCCCAAACATATCCTAACATCAAATTTCAGTCCTACCCCTATTGATCAACCAATCTCAAATTCAAAAATTCAAAGAAATGTACATGCAACTAATAAAACCTATGTGAATCATCCTAAAACAACAAACCAAACACAATAATAACATGCAAAATCAACAACCACCATGGCTCCCCAAACACCCCCTTTGCCGTGGGGTTTGGGTGACCCAATCACCACAACCAAATTAATTTTGGTGGGTTTTCTTGGTGTTCTTGCATCCATAACACTTAAAATCAACATGCATTAGCTCATTTAGCCACAAAAACGAATTTGGATCATATGGAAAAAATCTTGAAAAATTTTTGTTAATGCATGTGGGATTTGAGCACATGAACATGTGGGGAATGACCAAACTAGATGTGGTCTAACCTTAGATTTTAGGAAAATCAAGTGGAAAAAGATTTTTGGTGAATTTTTGGTGGTGTTGGGGGTGTCCGTCGGATAGAGAGACAAGGGAGGGAGAGAGAGTTTGATTTTGGTGAAAGTTTTGTGTGTGTTTGTGTTTATGTCACATTTGGCCTTTTTGGTGGGTTGGGAGGGGCTTAATTGCAATATTTAGCTTCTTTTGGCCTTAAATGAAAAACGTCCTCAAAACTTTGCGGGTTCGACTCATTTGTCAATTTTGAAAATTTTACGGGAGTCGGAAATCTTCCCGAACGCTCCAAAATATTTTTGGGATACTTTAAATGTACTCGGAAGGCTATAAAACTCACCCGACTCAACTTAACACGAACCGTAAATAAAATTCTCGAAAAATTACATTATCGATAAATCGTCAATAATTATATAAAATTGGGCATCCCTCGGGATCGTAATCGTCATCGTCCTTCTTAAAACGTCAAACGTAAAAATTATAACCTCGAACATCGGCTTTAACCAAAATACTTATAAGTATAGAAATTAAAATTTATTAAAAATTTCAAAAATTAGCGTAATTTAGGGTATCGTTAATGACCTCGATTCTAGGGTGTCACATCCACCCCTCCTTAAAGAGAGCGACGTCCCGGCGCTCGCCTCTTCTTGTACTCACATTTCGTCTACTGGAACAGATGAGGATACCTTTCCTTGAAAAAGTCCTCACGTTCCCAGGTGTATTCCGGTCCACGCTTAGAATTCCATCGGACCTTCACAATGGGAATCCTACTACGCTTCAACCGCTTGACCTCCCGGTCCATAATTTCCACAGGTTCTTCCACAAAGTGCATTTTGTCGTCTAGTCGAATCTCGTCCAAAGGAATCACCAATTCCTTGTCCGCCAAACTCTTCTTCAGGTTCGATACGTGAAACGTGTCATGAATAGCACTAAGCTCGGTCGGCAATTCTAACTTGTACGCTACCGGTCCAATTCGTTCAACGATCTTAAACGGTCCAATATACCTCGGACTCAACTTTCCTTTCTTTCCAAAACGAATTACACCCTTCCACGGCGATACCTTGAGCATAACCATATCTCCAACTTCAAACTCCAACGGTTTCCTTCGGTTATCAGCATAACTCTTCTGTCGGCTTCTCGCAGCAAGTAGTCGGTTCTTGATCTGCACGATCTTCTCTGTCGTTTCTAATACCATTTCGGGTCCAGTCAATTGACTTTCCCCTACTTCACTCCAACACACGGGCGATCTACACTTCCTTCCATACAATGCTTCGAACGGTGCCGCTTTGATACTCGCATGATAACTATTATTGTACGAAAATTCCACCAGAGGCAAGTGGCGTTCCCAACTTCCTCCAAAATCAATCACGCACGCTCGGAGCATGTCCTCCATCGTTTGAATCGTTCGTTCACTCTGGCCGTCAGTTTCCGGGTGATAAGCCGTGCTTAAACTCAGTTCAGTGCCCATCGCACGTTGAAGCGATTTCCAAAATTCCGACGTAAATCTACTATCGCGATCCGAAATGATCGATAACGGCACTCCATGTCTACAGACGATCTCCTTCACGTACACGCTGGCGAGTCTTTCCATGCTGTCCGTCTTCTTCATAGGTAAGAAATGAGCAGATTTCGTCGACCTGTCCATAATTACCCATATCATATCGCATCCACTAGGAGTCCTAGGTAAACCCGTCACGAAATCCATTACGATTTTCTCCCATTTCCATTCTGGGATTTCCGGTTGTACCAACAATCCAGATGGTTTCTTATGTTCTGCCTGAACCTTCGCGCAAGTCAAACACTTACTGACGTAACGAGCAATATCTGCCTTCATATTCGGCCACCAATAAACTTTCTTCAGGTCGTGGTACATCTTATCCGATCCAGGATGTATCGAATACTTCGACTTATGCGACTCATTCATAACCAACTCTCGAACTCCAGGCTTTCCTTCCTCAGATGAACACAGTGGTAACCAAATCCGATTCTCAAAATATCTTAGTCCGTCTGACCTAATCACAAAAAGAGGTTTCAACATTCGTCCCAAGTTTTCGGCTTCAATATTCCCTTTCATTAAACCTCTCTCCTGAGCCTTCAGTATAGTTTCGGTTAAGTCAATGCTCTCACTCATCACTAAAGCTCTAACCCTCAAAGGTTTCTCCCGTTCTTTCCTACTCAATGCATCCGCTACAACATTCGCCTTCCTAGGGTGGTAGCGAATTTCACAGTCATAATCACTCAATAGTTCAACCCATCGTCTTTGTCGCATATTCAACTCCTTTTGATCTAAAATGTGCTGCAAACTCTTGTGATCAGTGAATACAACACACTTTGTCCCATACAGATAGTGTCTCCACAGTTTCAACGCAAAAACTACCGCTCCTAGTTCCAAATCGTGCGTCGTGTAGTTCTCCTCGTTCTTCCTTAGTTGCCTCGACGCGTAAGCTATCACCTTTTCACGTTGCATTAACACTGCTCCATAACCCTTACGAGACGCATCACAATACACCACGAAGTCTTCGGTTCCTTCAGGCAATGATAAAATCGGCGCGGAACATAACTTATCCTTAAGCGTTTCGAAAGCAAGCTCTTCCTCAATTCCCCATTCATACACCCTATTCTTTTCGGTAAGCCGCGTCAATGGTTTTGCTATCAACGAAAATCCTTCGATAAACCTTCTATAATACCCAGCTAAACCCAAAAATTGTCGAACTTCAGTCGGCGTCGTCGGTGCTGACCATTCCCTGATCGCTACGATCTTAGCAGGATCTACACGAACTCCCTCACTATCAATCACATGACCTAGAAACTGCACTGATTCCAACCAAAACTCACACTTAGAGAATTTTGCATACAGCTTCTCCTTCCTTAACAATTCCAAAATCTTTCTTAGGTGCTTCTCGTGCTCCTCCCTACTCTTAGAGTAAATAAGTATATCATCGATGAAAACAATAACAAACTTATCTAGATACGGCTTGCACACGCGATTCATAAGATCCATGAATACAGCAGGCGCGTTCGTCAACCCAAACGGCATCACTCGAAATTCAAAGTGTCCATACCGCGTACGAAAGGCAGTTACAGGAATATCCTCCTCTCTTACACGCAGTTGATGATACCCTGATCTTAAATCGATCTTAGAGTATACGCTGGAACCTTGCAATTGATCGAACAAATCATCAATCCTCGGCAATGGGTACCGATTCTTAACCGTCAGCTTATTGAGTTCTCTATAGTCGATACACATCCTAAACGAACCATCCTTCTTCTTTACGAACAACACTGGCGCTCCCCAGGGTGATGAGCTCGGACTAATAAATCCTTTGTCCATCAATTCCTTCAATTGATCCGATAACTCCTTTAACTCAGATGGTGCTAAGCGATAAGGTGCACGTGCAACCGGCGCAGCTCCTGGCACTAAATCAATTCGAAACTCGACCTCACGGGTAGGCGGTAAACCTGGCAACTCGTCTGGAAAAACGTCCGGATACTCGCAAATAACTGGTACCTCTTCGATCCTCGCCTCTACATCACCATCGCTCGAAACTTGTGCCAAAAACACATCGCATCCGCTCTCTACGTACTTCATCATTTTCAAACACGAAATCACCTTCAAACGAGAAGTGCATTCGTCTCCTTTAACCGTCAAAACCCTATTCCTCAGCGGAATCTGAACCAATCTCTCACCACAGACGATCGTAGCACTATGCGCCATTAGCCAATCCATTCCCACAATCACGTCAAACGATCCTAGCTCTATAGGCATCAAGTCGATTTTAAAAGCGTAATTTCCTAACTTCAAGGTACACCCTTTTAGTATAGAATTCGTACTAACAATTTTTCCATCGGCTAATTCAACATTATAACTAGTCGTTAACAACACCGGTTCTCTATCAATATGACGACTAAATCTAACGTCTACAAAACTCTTGTCGGAGCCAGAATCAAATAAAATACTAGCATAACAAGCGTCTAGCAAAAACGTACCGGTAACCACATTGGGACCCTGTGGTTTATCAGCAGTTCCCACTTGATACACAGCTGCCGCATTATTTCCTCCCCGCCTGTTTCCTGCCTTTGGGCAATTCGCTTGCACATGACCCCTTTCTCCACAGCTATAACATCCCCTCATCCTAATAGCATTAGCCCCAGTGGCTACTCCTCCCGTTCGACAACCAGATGTCCTATGACCTGCCTTTCCACACTTGCCGCATGCCGGCGGGCAATTTCCAACATGATACAAGTTGCACTTACCACAATGGGGATTCACTTTCACACCTCTAGGGTTCGTCACTGCCCTCATCCCTTCGTTCCTTCTTTGATTAAACTGTTGATTACGGTTTGGCCCATGATTGTTTCGATTTCCACCTCGGTTCTGGCCTTGGGATTGGTTACTTTGTGCCGCTTCCCATTTCCTTTTGTTGCCTTCGGCAATGTAGTTCTGCTTGTCCTGAAGCTTAACGTCCATCAAAGCGTGTGCCATTTGAACCGCTTCATCAAACGTTCCAGGTTTTGACGAAGTTGTTTCACCTTTGATGTTGCTAGATAAACCCTTAATATACTGCTTCATTTTCTTGGCATCATTGGCAAATATGTCCGGACACAAAAGACTTAACTCATTGAATCTCCTGGTGTAGGCAGCTATATCGTTGTTCTTCAAGGTCAAATGCCTCAACTAGTCCTCCAATTGCCCCAATTCCTCCTCTGGGCAAAACTTTTTAGTCAACAAAGCCTTGGTCGCATTCCACGTCCTTGCATTTGCTACAGCCAATCCAACCGTAGCTACCTGGGTATTCCACCAACTTAACGCATCATCAAGAAACGTAGCAGCTGCAAACTTTACTTTATCCGCTTCTGCACAACCACTGATTTCAAACGTACTTTCAACTTTTTCCAACCATCGTCTAAGTTCTAAAGCTCCACCCGTTCCACGGAACTGCGTGGGACCGCACTTCATAAAGCTAGAATAGGTACACACTCTCGGGGCTTGCTGTCTCCCCGCGTTCCTTCCTGGATCCTGATTTCTCCCAGCTCGGTCCGCTTCCAACGCATTTGCTATAGCTTCCTGAATCATGGTGTTAACACGATCGGCGGTCAACTTTGGAGGCATGGTGTTATCGAATATCTCTTTCTGCAAGACGAGGAAAATAGAAAAACAATGTAAGTATTCATATCAAGTTTCCCAAACATAAAATACATACAACGACACATCACTACGGAGTTACTAATATTCATCAATTCACACCACAAAAGATCAAATTTAAGACATATCACAGATCATGAAAGGTAACATAGATTGTATTGATAATTAACCAAAATCGTGACAAGTATTGCCACTACAATCGTTCACCACAAAACATCAAGTACTTGAGTTTCTCGTCATAATACCATCATACAAAGGTCTAAAATAGTTCTATTACAATGATCAAAGAAAATACAAAACAAGTAACTAGGCATGTGGTGATCCACACTGCCTCTTGGATGGCGGCTCGTCGTCGTCTTCCTCGGTTTCCTCATCACTAACGTCCTCATCCACATCATCCACTTTTCTTTTTCCTTTCTCATCCGGCTCACATTCCATTTCCCTTTTCGTCCCTGATGTGGATCCACACTCAATTGCTACCTGATTTCCCACCGAAATACAAGCACCTCTAGTAGGCGGCTGAATCATGAAGTCGTTCGCCTCCATCTCCAAATCGTCCACGAATCTCCAATCCGGGGGCAACGAATCCCTCACAAGATGCTCCCAACTCTGCATCCTCGACAACCTCATCTGATCTTCCCTCACACGGTCAAGACTAGCACTTAAATTCACAACCATTGATCTTAAACTGTTGATGTCACTTTTGTTCACATTCCCGTCATACTCAACTCTTGCAGTCCTTTCCAACAGTCTTTCATCCGCCTTATCATTCTCGTCGAACCTACTGACCACCCTTGATTCCACTACATACCTCATGCACATCGATCCTTCCAAACCTCTCACAGTCCGTCGTACGTCATGATAAATCCTCGGTCCGGGACAGCAAATTCTTGGGATGCCTTGATGAAGAGAATTTGCGCTCATTGCACCTTCGGCTCTTCTGGTACACCAACCAGATGGGAAGTACGCATAGGCGTGGGGCAAGTAGTTCTCCTTGAGTCGGGGTCCTGGGCTTGTACATCGTTCGTCTCAGCTTGTCCTTCAGCTGCTGTTCCAACACTTCCCCCTTCGCGACCTACGACGTAATCGTTTCCGTTATCGTTAGGCGGTACCTCGGCCATTCCTGCAATAACAGCGAATTTCGGAGGGTACATAAGTAATTATACAATAATTATAAATATATGCATGCAAATGCAATGCAAAGGTGGTACATATGCCCAAAATGTAATAATATGATGCTCATGCATGATTAATACAAAAATTACGATGTCGGATATTTCACGTAAAATTCAACGTCTACATATAGTAATTCCATACTTACGTAATAATTACCCACATATATACTTTACTCAAAAGTATACGTCAAATGCCATAAATACAACAATAAATCTTACCGGAGCCATGCAGGATAGTTGTGTGTGCTTGGACCCTTTCTTACGACACCAAAAGTTATAGTTTAGGATTTTCAAAAACGACCTAGTTCTCTATAACTCGTGGCTCTGATTACCAATCTGTAACACCCCCACAATTGCTATGCGCAGCGGAACTACAACAATGGGTGCTACACAGTATTCATTGCACACAAGATATATCAAACGACGCTAAAAAGACGTCGACTTAAAACTTGAAATTTAAAATTGTTAGATGATACATGTCCACTGTTTTTCCAACCCCAAATAATGCACAGAGTTTAGCGTTTTCGGTCCCCATGAATCTCAACCCAAAAACTTCAGTTTTACAACAACATGACATAAACTTAAAATGTTTAAGTAGAAAAAAGGGGGGAAAAACAAGCGGACTCCAAGCCGTACACACAACATCCATCCCATGCATGCTCCATCCCACACCTCAGCGGTTACCTGAAACACATGCCAAAAATTTGGTCAACGAAAACGTTGAGTGGAATTCATAGGTTTTACAATCCATTTGAACGTATATATAATAAAAACCATTCGTGATCATTTATAGTCTTGTCGATCAAACAAACTATAATCAGGATACTGACAATTGTGTTTAAGCTCATGACACTAATCCGTTAACTCAATCACCCGCGTAATAAGTACCGGCGTGATTCAGATGAAACCAGTGCCCCTTCTAAAGGCATCAGTTGCAATTATACCTTATTTCTCATACAAAATAATCTACCGCAGAACTTACTATAAGTACAGCTTCTCGGCTAGCATTGGGTCGTTAACCCCGTAGTACTACAAATTGCATAAGCGGCTATTTCCCCCTACTCGAGGGCAGGACAATAGTTAATAGTTCATGATTTTAGGGACTTTTGCAACTTTGGTACTCAACACAATTTCTAAGGCAACTTTCGGGTCTAACAATCATTCATGATATACGTTCCTTTTAAAAACTAGCATGCATTTCCCTCGCGGGTAAAACAATTTGAAATAAGTATAAGCGAGGCTATAAATTCACACCTTATATCTTAAGTAGTCGGTAGTTCGAGGGATGATCACTGACGATGTTACGGATGCCCGGGTAAATCAACACCTATCACAAATAACGCGTAATGAGTAATCTCATTTAAATACTTTACGGTACTGTATAAAATACATATATACTAGTCACTTAGGACAAATATAACTCACGCCAAAAACAAAATAACAAGTATCACTCATTTTATTCCATTCGTTCTCATTACTTACGTTATCTATTTTTACCCATTCTCGCCGGTACTCGACTAAAGTACGGGCTGTTTTACCTTATTTAACCACACTTATAAAATTTGACAAAATTTCCAAAAATCCTATAAGACCTGTAGATAACATGTTTTTAAGCCCAATAAAAGTTTTTACTTTTACGACCCGTTAAGTAACTCATTTCCACGACTACATTTTACGGGCTGAAATTGCGCTTCGACCAATTTTTACCTCTTTGACCTATATGAAAAATACATTTGACCTCTTTGACTCCTAAGTCAACATATAGACTCATTTGTACAGGTTAGAGACCAAATTTTGACCCTTGACCATTTACCAATTTATACTTGTGACCCTCGGGATTTGACTAAAACTTTGCACAAATTCGGATTATGAAAGTCCTCGTCTCCCGGTACCCGATCTTTAAAATGTCATAACTTTTAGCTCGTTTTGAGTCACGGGCTCTACCTTATACCAAATTAAAGACAAGAAAACCCTATATCACTACATTTTGTTTTCAAGACCTGGAACAAAAATCATTTTTATGAAATGGACCAAATGTTTCTGCCTAAAAATGACCATACCAAAAACGCACTTAGACTCGATTCCAAGCCTTCTAACCACCACTAAACATCATCCTAAGCCTTCCCAAACATATCCTAACATCAAATTTCAGTCCTACCCCTATTGATCAACCAATCTCAAATTCAAAAATTCAAAGAAATGTACATGCAACTAATAAAACCTATGTGAATCATCCTAAAACAACAAACCAAACACAATAATAACATGCAAAATCAACAACCACCATGGCTCCCCAAACACCCCCTTTGCCGTGGGGTTTGGGTGACCCAATCACCACAACCAAATTAATTTTGGTGGGTTTTCTTGGTGTTCTTGCATCTATAACACTTAAAATCAGCATTCATTAGCTCATTTAGCCACAAAAACGAATTTGGATCATATGGAAAAAATCTTGAAAAATTTTTGTTAATGCATGTGGGATTTGAGCACATGAACATGTGGGGAATGACCAAACTAGATGTGGTCTAACCTTAGATTTTAGGAAAATCAAGTGGAAAAAGATTTTTGGTGAATTTTTGGTGGTGTTGGGGGTGTCCGTCGGATAGAGAGACAAGGGAGGGAGAGAGAGTTTGATTTTGGTGAAAGTTTTGTGTGTGTTTGTGTTTATGTCACATTTGGCCTTTTTGGTGGGTTGGGAGGGGCTTAATTGCAATATTTAGCTTCTTTTGGCCTTAAATGAAAAACGTCCTCAAAACTTTGCGGGTTCGACTCATTTGTCAATTTTGAAAATTTTACGGGAGTCGGAAATCTTCCCGAACGCTCCAAAATATTTTTGGGATACTTTAAATGTACTCGGAAGGCTATAAAACTCACCCGACTCAACTTAACACGAACCGTAAATAAAATTCTCGAAAAATTACATTATCGATAAATCGTCAATAATTATATAAAATTGGGCATCCCTCGGGATCGTAATCGTCATCGTCCTTCTTAAAACGTCAAACGTAAAAATTATAACCTCGAACATCGGCTTTAACCAAAATACTTATAAGTATAGAAATTAAAATTTATTAAAAATTTCAAAAATTAGCGTAATTTAGGGTATCGTTAATGACCTCGATTCTAGGGTGTCACAAGGATTTCCATTTGTCACTGTAAATACTTAATCCTATTACTCTGAATGTTCTGGCAAGATCACTGAGATTTTGCGTAGAGGCCTGGAACGAGTTTGAATTCATTTAAGAGTTAAACCACTGTTGCTATCCAGTTATCACAAATTTGATTCATAAATAATCACACAAGTCACCTACCATGAGCTTTTTGATGTTCGCTCAAGAAGGATTTCCATCTTCATTGTAAATAAATTCGTATTACTCGGATGTTCAGGCAAGATCATGAAGAATTTGCATAGGACTCTTAAGATATTTCTTACTTTTCACAGTGTGTGAAGAAGCAAGTAAATATGAAAGTGTATCCTAAGGAGATATTTGATGATCTCAAATGTTTATAGAATCGATCGTGCATTTTGGATTTTTAGTGATCAGAGGTTAGAGAGGAGTGCCTCCATTTCAATATCAATATATTCGTAGTGAATAAATCGACAGATAATGTGTTGTCATCGTGTGAATAAAACAAATACCTTTTGAGAGATATCTGAGTTAGATGGGATGGGTTGTGCATTGCATCACTGGGTCTATGATGTCTATCTTCAATATCGAGCATCATTAAAAATGATCTCAATAGCATATGTGTTGACCCAGTTTCTGCCTAAGTTGTAAGGAGGGCTTCTTTCTTTTCACCCGTTACCTTTATAATTCTTTTTCATTCTTCAACCCCTCCAATGCTTACCAATACGTCATAACTAGCACCTTGTTGTGATTGTTCCAGTACTAACTTAAGTACTTGGTTGGCATTCAGCTACATTCACAATCTTTCTCCATCTTTCCTAAGGACTACTATTTCTAGCTATGGAATGTCCTTGTGAAGATTCCTCCGGTTCTAGAAGAATCATTGGACTTTAACCTATCCTACCATCCTTATGTCATGACAATCTTCACCGTCGTGAAATAGATAGGGCATAGGTAAGTATACGTCACCATGAAATCCATTTTGAAATATAAATCCATTTTGCTCCCCCTTAACATATGTCACGATATTCGAAAACATTTCATATATGTTGGGAAGAGCCAGCACATTAAGTCAAACCGTTATCGATCTCAATATTAAATCATGTTTTCTCCCCCATATTAAAAATATTTACACAATCGATGTTTTTAATATCATTTGATTTAATGAAATTTTAAGAAAATTTGGGAAGAAAAATGCAAATCTAATTATCTTCATGATTTACACAAGCTCCCCCTCAAATTAATGAGGTTGTACTTGATACGTAAATTAAATACCTTTTAAACACAAGTGTAAGGTACTTATCACGTGCAAAGATCATATATGATAATGTATTCACAAGATTGATAATTTATGAGGTTGGACCTGAATGATGAGAACATCATATGATAGAATAACATGGTTCTTGTTCACAAATGTTGGTCGCCTCATCACGTCTGAAGTTATCTCTTGACACCATGTGTACGATTGATATCGTTGTCTTGACACCAATATGTGAACTTGGCAATTTCGGCATCAAAGATTCTGAATGTTGGACAATTGCTCCCCCTCAATTGTTGACCCGTGTTCTATCGAAAGAGTTGTAGTCGCTGTTTGAGTAGTCGCATCGTCGAGTATGTAGATATCAATTGTAAATTGCTACAGATTGTGGGGATGATAACTTCATAAAAACAAGATTTCTCTCGTTTTAACAAATAAATGCACTGACACATACATATATTCGTGTTAGATTGTGTTATTACGTAAATACAACCCCTTACATGTTTATAAAAATAAATCATTCCCGTCAAAATTAATTCCCGTTGTTGAGTCAAAGCTTTCCTGTGAAATGCTTGACTTGAATAAGAAAGGCGGGTTGCTATCTGAAATAATAGCAAGCCGTATGGAGCATGTTTTAAATCTTTTAAACTTCTACTCGAACTTTATTTACAACCCCATTTCATTATTAAACGACATTTCTAGGATCGTAAATATTATCGATTTCAGAAGACATGCCCTTTTTAAAAAACCAATTACTTGAGCTTAAGATTTGGAATATCTTACAAAACGAGCTCAAGTCCGAGAAGTTGTAAACTTCCCGTTGTTAAGGATAAGTTACCATCGGCAATAAACTTTCCTTTTAACTGAAGAGCGAGTTCTAAGCTGACATTTACTTAGAAGTCATTTTCACGAGTAGAAAACTTTTGAATGTTTTAACGGAAAGCTCATGACCGAGAAAGATGAACTTCTTGTTATGAAGAAAATTTTCTTATTTAAAAGATACACTTTCCTTTCTGAGCTTTTTACTTGGAATGTTTTAATACAAGCTCATGACCAAGAAAGATGAATTTCTCGTTATGAAGAAAATTTTCTTATTTAAAAGATACACTTTCCTTTCTGAGCTTTTTACTTGGAATGTTTTAATACAAGCTCATGACCGAGAAAAATTAATTTCTCGTTAGAGGAAAAGTTATCATGAAAGCTAAGCTTTCCTAAAATTGAGGTATGAGTTACAATCTAATATTTAACTGTATGTCTTAGTGCATGAGCTTAAAAACATCGAATGTTTTTAATATAAGCTCATGCCCGAGAAAAAGTAATTTCTCTTTGTGAGGATAAGTTTATTAATAAGTTTGAAAACACTTATCCTTTTACCACTTATTTCCAATAATAACAAGACCAAAACGTGTATTTTATGTCGTAAAAGTCGGAATTATGTGTGGTTTGTGTTCTTATTGTGTTTCAGGACAAAAATATGAAAAAGGAAGAAAACACGTGATTTCACGGGCTTTTATCGAAGAAAAGGACAAAAGACAAAGTCAAAAGGTCAAAAGTGCAAGAAGAACGGATGTCAAAGGCCTATTCTGAAGATTTATCGAAGAAAAAGTCAAAAGACGGAAGTTTAACAAAGTCGAAGAACCAAGTCTACTAAAAGAAGAAAATTAGAAGACGAGTTCAAGTTATCATTCGACTAATCCCGAGACAAAGTCGAGAAAGACGAGTTATTTAAAAGTCGAGAAGACAAGAAGAAAGAGAGAAGACACAAGCACCTTCCCCTTCCCCTATATATAGTCTTCTAATGTGTCATTAGAAGAGTTAGTCATTTTTAGTCTTTAATTTTTAGTAGGTAATTAAGTGTGTTTTATTTTTCTTCTCTCTAGTTTCTTTCAAGCTTTTTAATCTTTCACCTTTTAATCTTGGATCTTAATCTTTAATCTAATCAAGCTTTTTAATAAATTCTCATTCTACCTTTCTTAATCATAATCTATTGAGTTGCTTAATTAATCATGTAGTTGGTTTAATTTTGTTGATGATGTGATTGATTTGCTTATTGGTTTGTGCTCATTGAGTTGGTGTGTTTAAAGTTTTTTTTAGATTAAGGTGCTTATTGATTCATTTTTATGTTTTCTAGTTTTTAAAATAAGTTGATTTTGACAGTTTAATATTTTTATAAAAAGTTGATTTTAAATTTTTGCTTATTTAGTGTTTTTAAATGTTTTTAAATTGTGTCTTATTAGCTTTTTCTAAAAATTGATTTGGTAAAAGTTTTGGTAAGTGCTTATTGTGATTTTGCTTATTTGTGTTAATTCGGATTGTCTAAACCCTAATATTCCGACTTATATGCATAATTACCCTTTTCCCGACTTAGGTATTGATCTCATTTTATTCAAACTTAAGTGCTTTTGAGTATCCCGAATTACTTGCAAAGTGTTTTTCCCCGAATTAGTTGTAAAACCTTCATTTCCCGACTTACATGTGAGACCCCTTTCCCGAATTGCATGTTGAAAGGTTATCCCGAATTAAGTGAGTGATTCGATTCCGAATTGAGTGCGAATTCATCTTTCCCGAATTAGTTCCTAATTATCATTTCCCGAATTACGTACTGGCCTACATTCCGAACTAAGTTCATCATTGGATTCCGAATTAAGTGTTTGGTTGTGATTCCGAATTAAGTGTGGATTTCGTTCCCAAATTACATACAAGATCAAGTATTCCCGATTACGTGAGAGAGTCGTTTTCCGAATTAAGTGCAGGATTATCAGATTCCGAATTACGTACAAGGTGGATATTCCGAACTAGGTTTGGGTTACATATTCCGGATTATATCCGGATTGAAATTCCAAATTAGGTCTGAGATTGTTGAAATCCGAATTGCATACAAATCTCACTATTACGAATTAGGTTGTGTACTTGTATTCCGAACTAGGTTGAAGATTGAGGATTCCGAACTACTTGCAAACATCTAGATTCCGAATTAGGTGCTGGTTTGGCAGATTCCGAATTAATTCAAGAACAAGGATTCCGAATTAGATCCAGATTTACACATTCCGACTTATGTTCAGTTCTTGTTTTCTGAATTACTTTCAAACTTTAATTTTTCCCGCCATTTTCACTTAGTTTAATTTTTAAACATTTTCACTTAGTTAAATTTTAAGTTTAAATTTTTATGAAGTTTAGGATTTCAAAATTACTTTTTATCTAGTTTTAATTTCTTGTCATTTATTTTTAAGTCTTAGTTTAAATTTTAAAGCTTTCATTTTTACTTAATGACGTTTACATTTTCACATTTATTTTAAAATAGACAATCACTTTTAGTTTCTTTCACCAAGTTCTACTGTGCAGCATTCATTCTGAACAAGCAATCGAGGTTAGACATTCTACTTTATTTTTAATAGCTTTTACATTTATCTTATTTGTAGACTTAGCCAATCAAGCTCCCCCTTTTAGCGACCAACACCAACAATTCCACCATAAACTATGATCAATTCGAATTGAATCGAGTACAAACAACACGTCTAGAGCACACACAAAATCTATATATTAAATGGCGCCGTTGCCGGCTCTTTTCGTAAATATTAACGGTTTTTAGTGAGAAAAATTGGATTTTGGGATCCGTTGTTTTGGGAACGTTATTTTCAAGCACAAATTTTTTTCAAAAATCCTAAAAAAATATAAAATTTTCAAAAATCCAAAAAAAAACAAAAAAAAAAGATGAAAAACCAAAAATATTGTTTTTCATTTTAGTGTATGCGTACTCGATCTACATCTTATTCTGAGCCCGGGACTCTTAGAGACATAGATATGACCGGTGTGCATAATAATAATAACAACTCACCTCACCCCAATTTGAATAATAACAACAACAACAACCATGTCCCTCCACCCGACCTTCGAACGATGGAGGAGCTATGTCAACCAACCATGAACGGACGAGGAGCACCGATTGCGCAAATGCAAATCACAGCTCCTGAATTTTCATTGAAGCATCACATGATCCAATAAGTTCAAAACGCTTGTCCATTTCGCGGATTACCGGATGATGATGCCAACAAACATCTCGACAAATTCATTACCGTCACTCAAAGCATGAAATTGCCCGGTGTTTCCATGGAATTTCTTCGCCTTCATCTTTTTCCACACACTTTATCCCACCATGCCGAAAAATGGTTTGATCGTCTTCCCAAAAACTCATTCATACATGGGACGAAATGACTCAAAAAATTTTGTCGCGCTACTTTCCACCATCCATGGTCACTAGTCTTGTAATCAAATCAGTGGTTTCACTCAAGAACCTGATGAGTCGCTTTTTGATGCTTGGGAACGTTATAATGTCTTGATCGACCGTTGTCCGAACCATAATATGCCCCCCGTCACTTTGATTGATACTTTCTATAATGGTTTAACTTTTCGTGATCATGATACGATTAATGCTGTCGCCGGTGGTACATTCATGAAAAGAAGATCTGAGGAGTGTAAAGAGCTTATAGAGAACATGACCACTCACCACAAAAATTATGATGCATCCGCATCTTCAAGGAATAACCCGAGGGCCAATGTTTCTTCTACTTCA
Organism: Glebionis coronaria; assembly: GCA_025667525.1. Classification (NCBI taxonomy): domain Eukaryota; kingdom Viridiplantae; phylum Streptophyta; class Magnoliopsida; order Asterales; family Asteraceae; genus Glebionis; species Glebionis coronaria. The sequence continues at coordinate 181,262,768 of CM046882.1, forward strand.
TCTAACCCCGAGATAACCGAACTTACCCGCCAAATAGCCGAGATGAACAAAAACCTCTTAACCATGGCTACAAACCTATTTCAACAAGCTAAAGTTGTAGCAACTTCTTGTGAGATTTTCGGTCGTTCTCATTCATACACCGATTGTCCGTCTACTCATGACAATCCGGAAAACGTGTTTGCGGCTAATGGTACATTTCTACGGGAGGCTATCAAGCACGTCCTCAAGGTGACCGCAATTTGCTAAGTAATCGTTCAAAATACTTCCTTTCACCACCCGGTTTTCCTCCTCAAAACTAAACCAACTTCAGTCGTAACAATCAAAACCAAACTCGAGCTCCTAATCAATATCAAACCCAAAGAAACCCATATCCCCCTCAAGGAAATAATAAAGTTTATCAACAAACCACTTATCAACCACCCGCTTACCAAGTTCCCCATCCCAACCAACCCACGGGATATCATCAAGAGGTTGAAACGTACATGAGGACTAATGACGCGCTGGTGAAGAAACTTCAGAGCCAAATTATCAACTTGAAAGGTGACATGGCGAAACTAGGGAATGATCTTCGAGCCGAGCTTAGGAATGACATGCGAAACTCTTTAAGTAGTCAAACGTATGACTTAAGGGATATGATGGCTAGTTTCTTCCCAAGTAGTTAACCCTCTAGTTCGGGTTCTCTTCCGAGTAACACCGTTGCTAATCCAAGAGGGGAGATGAAAGCAAACACCACCCAAAGTGGAAAAGGTTTAAAGGAACCCGAGATTCCTACACCTACACCGGTGATTGTGACAAAGGAAAACGAGCCCCCTTCACCAATTCCTCCACCTTCTACTTACACCCCTCCACCACCCAAGGATGTGAGTGACAATTCCATTCCAAAGCCTTCATCTCAACCCGATATACCTTACCCTTCAAGGTTGAGGAAAGAGAAGTTGAAGAACAAGGATGATATTCAGGTTTCGAACTTTCTTAAAATGTTTAAACAATTGAATTTCAACATCTCCTTTGCCGAGGCTCTCGCTCACATGCCGAAATATGCCAAAAAGTTTAAGGATCTTCTTAGTGATAAGGAAAAGCTTCTTGATATTTCTCAGACCCAACTTAATGAGAATTGCTCCGCCGTCCTCTTAAGGAAATTACCAACTAAACTTGGTGATCCGGGTCGCTTTCTCATTCCTTGCAACTTCCCCAGGGTAAAGAATTGTATGGCCCTAGCCGTTCTAGGTGATAGTATTAACTTAATGCCATTAAGTGTTTAGAAACAATTATCTCTACCAGAGCTAGTCCCCACACGAATGACATTGGAATTAGCTTCCGTACGGTTGCTTATCCGGTGGGGATAGCCGAAGATGTCTTCGTCGGTGTCGACAAATTCACCTTTCCGGCGGATTTTGTTGTCGTTGACTACGAGATGGATCCCGGTGTTCCATTAATCGTTGGACGTCCATTCTTGAGGACCGGTCGCACTCTCATTGATGTAGCCGCTGGCAAATTAATCACTAGAGTTGGTGACGACAAAATCGTCTTCAACATGGGTAAACTTTCTAAGCAACCTTCTGAACACGAGAGCGTTAATTTCATTGACGTACTTGATGAGGCTTGTGAAGAATACTTCAAAGACGCTTGTAAAAGTGGTTTTTCTTCTCTACCCACTGTTGAGACCGTTGCCTCTATTGCTCCCTCATTGACTCCATTTGGAGAAAGTGACTTCCTTTTGAAAGAATTTGAAGCAAGCTTAGGGGATGTGGACTTAAAATAGGACGATTCTCCCACCGATTGGGATGAATACATTCGTAACATTGAGAAACTTCTCAATGAGGACCATATTTCTCCACCTTCTCCTATGGAAATCATATACGATAATCTGAATTTGACTACGCCTTCCATCGACAATCCTCCGGATTTAGAGCTTAAGGATTTACCGTCTCATCTCGAATACGTTTTCCTTGAAGACAATAAGAAGTTACCCGTGATCATTGCTAAGGACTTAAAAGAGGATGAAAAATCTCGACTTCTCAATGTGCTAAGAAATCATAAGAAAGCAATTGCTTGGAAAATTTCCGACATTCGCGGAATTGATCCTAACTTTTGTACTCATAAAATTCTCATGGAAGATGACTTTAAACCCGCAATCCAAAGCCAAAGAAGGTTAATCCAAAATTTCATGACGTCATCAAGAAAGAAGTTATCAAACTTCTAGATGCCGGAATGATTTACCCAATTTCAGATTCGCCATGGGTTAGTTCCGTCCATTGTGTGCTTAAGAAAGGCGGAATAACCGTTGTTCCCAATGAAAACAACGAGTTGATTCCTACTCGACTTTTCACGGGTTGGCGAGTTTTGTAGAATATTGATAACCTATGAATCTATGAAGGGGTTGATGATTTCTAGAGAGAGAAAGTTAGAGAGAGAAAGTGAGAGAAACTATGTGTTATTTCATTAAGTAGAAACTAGAAAATGACAACAACCAACCCCTTTCCATGGTGGAAAGGGGTATTTATACTCCAAGCTTACAATGGGCTTGGGCCGGTCCATGACAAGCCCATGGACCGGTTCTTACTTAACTTAATAAGCAACTAATGACTATTTGTTAACTACGAGCTAATACAACATAAATAATATTGTGGAGTGACCGATACTTCTAATATACGTAAAACGTATTTCTAACAATCTCCCCCTAAGGGAGGTCACTCCACGTTACAAAATTCTAAACCTAGCATACTATACTAAGTCTTCGTTCTTTAGCTCGTAGTCTTTTCTTCTTTTCTTTCTTTTGTTGTGAATATGTTGGTTTGATCTTTTTGGCTTTGGCTTGAGAGCATTGTTCTTTGGCCTTTCACGTGCGATCTTTGCCTCTCTTGTGAATTTGCCTTCTCGTGACTCCATGTTCCACACACTTATGTCTTTTTGTTGAATTCTCGAAAGTTTCAGAGTTTGGTACAGCGGAAGACTTTATCTTGTACTTTCTTGAATTTTTGCTAAACTTTGATGCAGAAAAACATAAGCATGTGGGAACGACTTCTATAGGTACACCGCAACACCACCGTCTTCACTGGTACACAGCAACTCCACCGTCTTCAACAGGTACACAACAACGCCACCGTCTTTAACAGGTACACAGCAACGACACGAATAAAATGGCTTTGAACATTTTATTCTAATTCGGTAGCATTTTACCTCCGGTCGGTGAAGACCGTTGGACGATATTAGATATCGTACCCGTGACGGATAGTTTCAATTAAGTAACTTCCTGACAGGATTTCGTGGGTAAACCCGTTCTCTTTATTCGACCGTCCAAAGCTGACTGCGAACATAAAGAGTGAATCACTTGGATAAATTATCCTTGTGATTTGAAGCCGTCAATTCATGAAACCTGGAACAAGTGAATTTCAATTAAGATTTTCACCATCGTTGCTTTCCAGTTGTCACGAGCTCAATTCATAAAGAATCTTGCACGTCACCTACCAAGTGATGTTTGATGTTAACACTAGAAGGATTTCCACTCGTCACTGTGGTCAATAAAGAGTCACTCTGAGTGTTCTGGCAAGATCATATGATAATGCGAAGAGGCCTGGAACGAGTTTAAGTTCAATTAAGAATTAAACCACTGTTTCCTTCCAGTTTTTCACAAGATTGGTTCTAAAAGAACCGCACGTGTAACCTACCATGAGCTTGTTTGATGTTGGCTCAAGCAGGATTTCCATCTTCATTGTAATACTTGCGTATTACTCGGATGTTCTGGCAATATTACAGGAATACTGCGTAGGACTCATGAAAATCTCTTACTTTTCACAGTGTGTGAGAAAGCAAGGAATAAATGGAAAGTGTCCTAATGAGACTTTTGATGATCTCTTGGCTCTATACTCGATTGTGCGTTTTGATTTAGTGAGCGATGGCTGGAGAGGAGTGCCACCTTTTCAATACCAGTCTATTCGGAGTGAATAAACCAATAGATAACGTGTTGATCTCCGTGTGATTAAAACAAATACCTTTTGAGAGATATTTGAGTTAGCTGGGAAGGGTTGTGCATTGCATCACTGGGTCCATGATGTCTTTCTTCAATACCGAGAACCATTAGCAAAAATGACCTCAATAGCATATGTATTGACCCGGTTTCTTCCTAAAGTTGTAAGGAGGGCTTCTTTCTTTACACCCTTTATCTTTACATTTCTTTTTCATTCTTCAACCCCTTCAATGCTTACCAATACGTCATCACTAGCACCTTGTTGTGATTGTTCCAGTGCTAGCTTAAGTACTTGGTCGGCATTCAGCTACGTTCACATTCTTTCTCCATCTTTCCTAGGACTTCTAATTCTATCTAGGGAATTGTCCTTGGGAAGATACCATCGGCTCTGATGAATCATTGGACTAGACCTATTCCTACCACCCTTTTGTCACCACATCCGTCATGAATTAAGCGTGTTTTGGGAAGGAATTGCCACCATGAAAAATCATTGAAAATCACCTAAAGTACTTGTGATATTGAAATCAAAAGTTTTGTACCTTAGGGGTTTTGTTCATCAAAAACGCTCCCCCTTAACACGTGCTTTACACATATTAAGTTGGATAATCGTTAAGTCTTTTTCATCTTTTAGCCAAGTATCACTTACGTCTCCTTAATCCCATTTTCTCCCCTTATCCAAAATGTTAACCATTAATATTTGGGATATTGAATAGATTAACCGGTCTTTGGGTAAAAATGAAATCGATGTTTGGCCATAGAACAAGTTATTGCTCCCCCTTAAGTTAATAAGGGATAGTTGTAGTGCTTTAGTATGATATATTTTGAAAGATTTAGAATCTCGTGAGAAATTCTTGAAAAATTATAATACCTTAACACTACATCAAGCCATTAAAGCACATTATTCACAAATATACATATTCACAATTGAAAACCAATATAAAGTGGACCTGAAATGTACGACCCATGAGATGGATCGTTGCAGTAGCTTGTGGTGCACTAAATACGGTCTTCCACCAACGAATCTTTCCAAGCTCCTCATCAATCTACGTTCACGGAGCTTTTGATCAATCTTCTTGATCACGTACTTCGCCATCTGCCGGTAATTGTTGGGTATAAACTTAAGAGTTCGTGCTTTAGCAATATCGGCTTCTCTAGATTCTTGGATTGCTTGTACTGTTGGATTAGTCATTGTATCTGCTTAAGATAAGACATGAAAGGTTGATGCACAAAAACATATAGATATATATCATTCTTACTTCTAAGCATAACACATTTCATAACATAATACAACAAGTACATATAACATGCAAACAATAATAATCAAACAACTCTTCATCCGGAACTTTTCCTCATTCGGAACTTCTTCATCCGGAACATTCCTTCATTCGGAACTTCCTTCATCCGGAAGTTTTTCATCCGGAACTTCCTTCATCCGGAAGTTCTTCATTCGGAACTTCCTTCATCCGGAAGTTCTTCATTCGGAACTTCCTTCATCCGGAACATTCCTTCATTCGAAACTTCCTTCATCCGGAAGTTCTTCATTCGGAACTTCCTTCATCCGGAAGTTCTTCATTCGGAACTTCCTTCATCCGGAAGTTCTTCATTCGGAACTTCCTTCATCCGGAACATTCCTTCATTCGGAACTTCCTTCATCCGGAACATTTCTTCATTCGGAACTTCCTTCATCCGGAAGTTCTTCATTCGGAACTTCCTTCATTCGGAAGTTCTTCATTCGGAACTTCCTTCATCCGGAACATTCCTTCATTCGGAACTTCCTTCATCCGGAAGTTCTTCATTCGGAACTTCCTTCATTCGGAAGTTCTTATCCTTGTTCATCCGGAACATCAATACAAAGTCTAAGAGGATTAATTCTAAACGCGTTTGTGTATTTCTAAGGCAATCTAAGGCATTTAAACATCATATCTTGCTAATCCACACAAAACCCACCACAAATCCCTAGTTAATTAACCCTAATTAAGGAATAAACCCTAAATCTGATAATGTTAATTATCCGAATCAATTAAGGGGATATAGATGATGAATTAGACGAATTTATAAGTTAAATATAGATGTTAATTACCTTATTTAGTGAATGAACAGGATGGATGAATAAACGAATGTTTTGAGTGCTTGTTTGAGTGTGTAACAATGGCGGCAAAGATGAGAATAAACAGTGAATAAGAATAGTGAGGGGCGGGGTGTTTTGACTTAGATCAATTTTTTTGACTAGTTTCAATAAATATCACCTTTAGTCCCTACATTTTCTCATTCTTTTCCTTTTTGTCTATAATTTTTCATTTTTCTTAACCCTTGTTTAACTTACACACAATTTAGCAAACGCAATCTATTAGCATATCTCCAAAATCTAAAAGCAATGCCTATCACTTAGAACGAACACAAGTCGTTTTCTAAAGCAATACCACTCAATTACCATGTAGCCCTTAATTTTCACAATCACTTTTGAAGATCAATTTTAATGACGAAGATGATCTTACTATTTTCTCCCCCTTAAACGATGACCCGTTTTCTATTTAAAGAGCTGTAGTCATTGTTTAAAGAGTCAAATAGTGATGAAAGCATTTCCAATTTATATCTTGAAAAAGTTTGATTCGTGGTGTCAATAAGATTTCTCTTATTTTAACAAATTAATGCACTGAGACGTACACAAATTCGTGTTAGACCAAGTTGTAAAGTAAACTTGATCCCTTTGCATGATTTGGCTTGTAAATCACGCCCGAGAAAATTAATTCCCGTTCTGAGCCAACGTTTTCCAAGGAAATACGTGACTTTAATGTGAAAACCGGGTTGCAGTCAGAAATAACTACAAGCCATAATGGGCATGTTTTAAAAATGTACAACTTTTATACGGACTCTATTTATGGCACCGTGTCAATATTGATCGACATTTTTAAGGCCGTAAATATTACCGTACTAAAAGACATGCCCGATTTAAAAACAAAAAATATTTTTGGTTTTTCTTGATTTTATAATTTTTATGGTTTTTCTAGATTTTATATTTTTTATGATTTTTGTTGGTTTTATATTTTTGTATTTTTCTTTTATGGTTTATATATTTACGATAATATACATGATCACGAACAAAGGATACTCTGAATAGTTTACCACGACTATTCAGCTGATTCTTCTGCCAACTCTTTGAGAGTCGCTGGAGTGAATGATTTCATACCAAGCTTGTCGATCAAAAACTCGATTCGTCCTCGATCTAAGGCTTTGGTGAACATATCTGCCAGCTGGTACTCAGTAGTAACAAAATACAGCTCGATCACTCCGTTCTCCACCTGCTCCTTAATGAAATGGTAGCGAATGTCTATGTGCTTGGCCCGGGAGTGTTGAACATAGTTGCAGCAAAGGGCAATGGCGCTCTTGTTGTCACAATACATCGGGATTTTGTTGAATCCCAAACCATAGTCAGTTAATTGTGATCTCATCCAAAAGACTTGAGCACAACAACCGGACATGGCGATGTATTCAGCCTCCGTGCTTGATATTGCAGCGCTTTTCTGCCTTTTTGAAGACCAACTGATCAATCTATCTCCAAGGAGTTGCACAGATCCAGAAGTGCTACGCCTCGTGTCTTGACATCCAGCATGATCGGCATCTGCGTATGATATTAAAGCAATAGAGGAATCCTTCGGATACCATAGACCACGATGAAGTGTTCCTTTTAGATACCGAAAGATCCTTTTCATAACATGTAGGTGCTTTTCGGTAGGCCGAGCCTGATACCGGGCACACATGCATACAGCAAATTGCAAATCAGGCCTGCTAGCAGTCAGATATAGAAGGGTGCCGATCATCCCACGGTAAAGTTTTGGATCGACAATAGTCCCATTCCTATCTTCATCTAACTTGGATTTCTCCACCATTGGAGTGTCCACGGGGTCACAATTCTCAAAGTTATATTTCTTAAGAGATTCTAGAGCATATTTGGATTGATTAATAAAGATGCCTCTGGGATTTTGAGAAATCTGTAATCCTAAGAAAAATGAAATTTTTCCCATCATCGACATCTGAAAGCGTGTGGACATTATCTTCTCAAAACGATTTGACAATTCTATGTTAGTGGCAGCAAATATTATATCATCAACATAAATTTGTACCAGAATCATGTCGTTGCCTTCCTTGAGAGTGAATAAAGTAGGGTCCACCTTGCCTTTGGAGAAGCCTTCCGAAATGAGATATGTTGACAGGAGATCATACCACGCGCGTGGAGCTTGTTTCAACCCATAGAGAGCCTTCTTAAGCTTGTACACATGATTAGGAAACTCCGTACTGACGAATCCATCCGGCTGACTAACATAGACTTCTTCCCTTAGTTCACCGTTCAAAAATGACGTCTTCACATCCATTTGATAGACGATCATGTTCATATGAGCAGCATACGCAAGGAATAGTCTAATCGCCTCCAATCTAGCCACAGGAGCAAAAGATTCTTCAAAGTCTATACCCAAGGCTTGTTTATATCCTCTAGCGACCAATCTAGCTTTATTCTTCAATACCGCACCCATCTCATCAAGTTTAACCTTATAAACCCATAACAAAGTAAGGATGTTAACCTTGTCAGGGAGAGGAACCAATTCCCATACTTCAAGTCGTTGGAATTCATTTAGTTCCTCCTGCATAGCTTCAATCCAAGATGATTGGGTCATAGCCTGCTGCCAATTTTTGGGTTCAACTTCAGAGAGAAATGCATCAAAGTAACAATAGAGTACATTCTCTTGTAATTGATGGCGTGTAGAGACTGGTCGATCTAGATCTCCAATGACATTCCTAATTGGGTGATCTTTTGTCCATTTAGTGCTATGGTTTTCAATCCTAGGTGGTCTGGAGTGAACAATAGAAGGAGCTTCTTCTGAGGTAGACGCGGCTGAAGGGTTTTCAGGGATCGCTACACCAAAGAAAGGAAGCTCTTGCAAGTGAGCATATTCCCAGTCGTGATCAATAGAATCCTCTTCCACATCATTAGGCACAAGTAGGGGTGACGATTCAGGTGTAGTTTGAGAATCACTTGGTGAAGGTGCATCCGGTTCAATGTGAATTGTAGATGTATTTGATAAAGGTTCATTAGCTTGAGCAACCACTTCAGGGATTGGAGCGATTACTACAGGTGCTGGAACTTCATCAGTCGGGGGATCGAAGAATTCATCAAACAACGGTTGAAACAGTTTATCCCACTCGGGCCTTGTTGGTGGTAAAAATGATGTAGAAGTAGGATTATTGGGAACTAATCCGGAACTGATAGCACCGGTTCCCATCTCATGAAGCGCGGGTTCATAGCTGTGTTGCTCAGAAGCCACCGCTGTCAGCTCATCGAAATCTGCGTCCATAGTTTCTACAATCTTGCCAAGACGACGGTTATAGATTCGGTATGCTTTCTTGGACGGTGAGTAGCCAATGAAAATACCTATATCGGCTTTCGGTTGAAGCTTACCCAAGTTCTCACTATTAATGTTTGGATAACAAAGAGCACCAAACACATGAAAAAATGAAACATCGGGTTTCGGTCATGTAAAAGCTCATAAGGTGTTTTTCCATGGCGTTTCCGAAGGATAGAACGGTTTTGGGTGAAACATGCAGTAGAAATAGCCTCTGCCAACAAGAACAATGGAGCGTTCGCATAAATAAGCATGGTCCTAGCAGCTTCCATAAGTGTACGATTCCGTCTTTCAACGACACTGTTTTGTTGTGGAGTGCGTGCAGCGGATGTTTCATGTGATATACCAACTCCTTCATAATAATCACGAAGAGTCTGGTTGACGAACTCTGTACCATTGTCTGTACGAATACGGCGGACAGTGGTATTCAAACGTACCTGAATGAATTTCAGAAAAGTGATGATAGCCTTCGGTGCTTCATCCTTTGTACGTAGAAATCTAACCCATGTAAACCTGGAGAAATCATCCACAATTACCAGAATGAATTTCTTACCGCTTACACTTTCAGTTCTCATCGGCCCACAAAGATCCATATGCAAAAGATGAAGTTTTTCTTGATTGGTGTCTTCAGCTTTGGGCTTTTAAGATTTCTTGGTACTTTTCCCCCTTGAACACGCGGAACATAAATGGTCCTTGTGAAATTTAAGCTTTGGAAGACCACGAACTAAATCGTTTTTAGCCAGATGATTAATAGCATCAAAGTTAAGATGAGATAATCTGCGATGCCATAACCATGACTTGGTCTTAGATGCTTTAGAGAGAAGACATACTGGAGAGGCGACCATCATGTCTTGTAAGGACAAGGTATAGAGATTTGCATCACGAGATCCCTTCAACAAATCTTTTCCTTCCAAGTTGCGGATGAAACGAGTGTGTTGTCGAAAAGCAACCTCAAGGTTGGAATCACAAAACTGTCCTACTGAGAATAAGTTATGACCAAGACCTTCTACATAGTATACCCTTGAAATCGTCACGTTTCCAATCTGATATTCACCATACCCCATTATCTTTGCTATATGATCATTCCCGAATTTAACCGTACCAAGAAACTTGCTGACGAAATTTTGGAGCATCGAGCGATTTTCGGTCATATGTTTTGAACAACCGGAGTCCAAATACCACAGGATGATTTGGACCACCTGAAAATGTCATCACACGAAGACAATGTAGAGGTATCGGAATCTGAGTGTTCCTTGTTATTAGCAGGTACAGATTTAATAATCTTAGATTTGCTAACTCTAGGTTTCTTAGATTTCCTAACCTTCCTTTTCTTAATAAGTGGTGTAGATTCTAGTTGGCTTAAATCCTGAGGTATTTCTTCACTGATAGGCACTATAGTGGGGGCTGACCTAATTAAAGGGCGCTGTTTCCATACTTGAGTGCGAGTGTTCCTAACTAAAGGACGCTCAGACCTAACCTCAATGGATGCATTCCTAGTTAAAGGGCACATTTTTCCATCTAATGTAAAGGTCCTACCAGTGGGACGCCATTGCCAGCCAACTTGGGCACGAGTTCTACCCGTTGGCTTCCATTCAAGACCATTCTTAATAGCATTCATTTCATTAACGTGATCAATCAGACACAAATCATGACGTTGGGAAAACATACATTCATTACAATTCCAACAATTCAAATCAGAATTCACGAATGGTTTAGGCTGCTGCACAGGCGCAGAGCTTTTAGTCTTAACATGATTCTTTTTATTTAAAACTGAACTAGCATTCCTATTGTGAACTTCTACTTTCTTCTTTGTGGCACTACTAGTGGAGGGCTTGATCTTATCTTTCTTGAGTGGCGATCCTTTAGCCTTAGTAGTCTCTTTTAATCCTGTAGAAGGCAAAGTGGGAACATTAGCAACAGATTTTAAAGGTGTCTTACTTGATTGTGCCAATGACGGTTTCGCTCCTGGAGTCTTATTAAATGGAGTGACAGCAATGGGCCTATTATTAAGTAGTGCCGAACCTGGTGTACCTATGTATTGCAAATATGCCAAGCAATATTGAACTCGCTTAATATATTCATGAGCCGAATAATAGTCGCTACTTGAGGGATCTAAGGCATAAAGATCGTCTAAAATATCCCTAAGAAGATCGACATGCTTAATGGCATTCCTCATATAATCATCATAGGTAACCGGGTTTCTCTTATGAAGCGGATTCTTATAAAGCACTACTGACTTGGTTGTTGGAGCACTAGTGGACGGTGCAGAGTCGGTAGCTAAGTTATCAACAACTTCTTGTCGGGTGAGAAGAAGTGTCTCCTTTAACTCAGCCAAAACCATATTTTTGTCTATGAGCAGGATGTTCAAATCAGAGATTTCTTCGCACTTTTGGTTCAGTTGTTCAACATAAGATTGTTGCTGTGCCGCATTAAAAGCGAAGCGTTCTTCTAGTGAACCATAAAGAGCGGATAATCCCTGTCTTGTCCGATCCATTTCCCCTAGAACAGACGAAAGTCTAATTTCTAAGACTTGGTTTTTAGACTCTGTAGCCTCTAGTTCCAATTTTAATGTTTCCTTTGATGATACCTCTCTCTTCAATCTCATGATTTCTTCCTATAATGTCTTAACAATTGCAATCATCTTGTCACTCGTCTCAACACCGTTTTCACAAACATTTGATATCAAAAGATTCTCATTTTGAGTTTGTTGTTTTAATTCTAAAGATATACAATGTTGTTCTAGTTGATTAAAGCATTTTGAAAGTAAATTGTAAGAATCTTGTAGCTTTAAAAACTCAGCGTTAGATTCATGACAAGAATGATTATCTACCTCATTTACAGTATCAGCAACATTTACAGAAAGATCACAAACATCATCACATATATGCACATCATCACAATTAATCATAGCGGATGTAAGCTCATTCGAATAATTAACATTTAAAGTAGTAAGCACATCACACGAGATTACTGCAGACAAGAATCGGTCATATTCGGTTAAAATCTTTTCTTTTTCAGTTAGTTGTAGTTCGTAAGCGGTGTCCATTTCATAAAACACTTTTTGAACTTCACCAATTTCAAACACAAGATTTTCCTTAAGAGATGCAAAAGTTCCTTTTAGACTTTCGACAAACGGATTGATCTCATTTTTAAACACCTCGTTCATATGTTCGAAAGCCCATTCTCCGGCATTTAAGCCATTTGAAGTCGTACAATCCAAAATGACCTTGTCAAAATTAGTAAAGTATTGATTAATCTCTTGCAAGTTTAACCATACAGTGCTAACTGATGGAAGATCCTTTGGAATTTCCTTAGGACCTTCCATATTGACAAGTGTAGGAAATGTACTAGGGTTTTCTTCATTTAATATGTAGGTCGGTGCTGTTATGAGATCTTTGTCCATATGGAAGCGAATTCTAAAATCCGTTTTTGCAAGCTCCTTATTCAATTTAAAATAATCACACTCGGGATATTTTGCAGAATTGTATGACCGATCCTCATCAACTAGATCCTTACTTGTTCGATCATCGGGAAAAACAATCGGGTCTAAAGCCAATCCTAATTGAGTTGCATTATAAAGTCTAGGACTATATCTTAAAGCTTGTTTTGCATACCGTGGATTAGGGGGAAGGCCTTTTAGACGTGATAAGTTAAACTCTCTAAACGAAGCATCAAATAAGTGAACTAGTTGAGAAGCAGCGTATTGTCTTAAAAGCAAGTAATCTAGACTTCTAATCTTATTAGTAGCATTAATCTCCATTTCATTCTTCTTAGACTCGAGTGATTCAAAATCCGTTTGAAGTTTTTGAAAATTAGTGACCACTAACTCCTTTTCTTTAAGTTCATTAGTCAGATTTGCTCTTAAGTTTTCAATTTCTTGCAAGTGACCCATTTGTTTGTTTCTAAAATGATCATATTCGAGATTAGTTAGAACACTAGACGAAGGCACTAGTTCCAAGGTTTGAACTTTCTCATTGCTTAAGGCAAGCTCATCAGACAAATTCTTATTCTTAGCTAAGGTTTCTAAGAGCGCAGCATTCATTTGGCTAAGTAATGTAGCAGGAACCATGACCAAATCTTGTTGAGCAGGAGTAGGCGTATGCGAAATGGGTCCCGGTTGTGATTCACTCAAAGTCTGGGGACTCACATTGATATTGCTATCATTGTTTGTCTCCTCATTTGAAAGACTCACCACCGAAGATTCATTCGAATCAGCACTCTCTTGCACAACTTGATGTGGTTGAATACTAGCATCAGTGGTATTATCGGTGGTATTAATAAGTACCTCAGATCTCTTTTCTGGCCCTAAGCTGGAGATAGTTGCCATGAGAGCAGCCTTTGCAGATTGAAAGTCATCACAGTCTGAGTCATACGCATCGAGATCATCTGCTTGGTATGCTGCATTCTGTGTGGTGACCGTGTCTTGTTCAGCAATCCCTGGATCAGCAAGAAATGCAAGCTCCTCTTCATCAAGTTCCCTTCCTTGTGCTTGAGCATTCACCAGATAGATCTTTTCTGCAAACCATTGTCCATCCCTTCTCCTCTTGGGTTTCTTACAATCCCTGGACATATGACCCTCTTCCTTGCAGTTGTAGCATGTAATCATTCGCAACTTGCCCGTGGAATTAGCCCGTGGAGCAGGATTGACCATTGGTGCCTGATTGACCGTGCGAGCATTGGTAATTGATGTGGTAGGTCTCCCCTGATATGGTTGAATAGGCTGAACCATTACCCTGCCATTCTTAATTGTAGCTTGTTGGCGAGAATTGGATGAATTCCTCAACTGATTGTTAGTAGGAGCTGATCCCCTAAATCCTCGTTTGCTTAAAGTCCTTGTGAGATAGGCAGACATAGTGGTTAACACTTCAACTGGATCAGCACCTTGTTTAAATACAGGAACGGGGACTTCCTCATCATCACAGTACATTGCTTGATCTTGAGCTGCATAATCACTAGAAGGAATACTCATTTGATCAGGGTAGCTTGTTGGATATGCTGCATTCTCTTGATAAGATGAATATGAAGATTGAGCATAAGGTGCAATACTAGCTGGGTGAGGTTGTGTAGCATATTGTGATGAAGGTGCACTGAACCGATATTGTTGCTGATGTGAGGTGGGTGGTTGTGGTAAAATCGAGTATTGGGGAAAGGCTGGTGTCATGTAAGGTGATGGATGATAGGCTTGATGTCCCAAAATATAAGGAGTGTTGTTGTGAGACAAGCTTGGTTGATTCGCCATCAAAGCTAATGAATCAGGGTACATACCTCGTGGAGAACGGTGCATGATCACATGTTTTTCATGCTGCTGAAGAAAAGCATATAGTTGATCCAAATTGCACTTATGCAGATCCCTGGTTAACTTAACATCGGTAATATACTCACCCCATTCAGCTTGAGGTAAAGTATTCAAGAATTTGGTGTTAACCTGGAATGGAGCAATCACCAGATTGTATACATTCAGATCGTTCATGAGTGTGGTGAATCTGAAGTAATAATCATGAAGCGTTTCCCCTGGGTTGTAAGTGAATCTGTCAAACAGGTCATACAACTGACATTCCCTTTCCTGTTTGGTGAGAGACGTGCCTTGTAGCAACACCTTAAGACGTTCCCATAAATCCTTTGCCACCGTATACTGACTCACCATCCTATAGATGTCATGGGGAAGGGCTTGGAGAATTGTTTGAAGAGCTTTCTCGTCTACATCGGCAACAAGTTGTTGGGCTGGTGTAAGTTCTTCAAATTCTCTTGGTCGAGTCACATTGTTGACCACTATGGTACCATAGTCAAGTGGACCATTTAAAATTGACTTAACCATAAGCCTCCCATAAACCGGTTTTCCCTTAAGATAAGACATCATCCGGCCTTGCCAATCTTCAAAAACTTCTTTTATGAGCATTGGCGGGCGATTATCCGTTCCCGTAATTACCGAAATATCCGTAAGTGATGTCATCTGAGGCATTACTGAATTCGGATTCATTTTGTTAACTTCAAAGAGACAAAGATTATCGGTTGATTGAGCAATGAAGTAAAGCTTGTGAATTGTGTTGTGTTTTTGTTGTAAGAAACCAAGATTAAATCCTCTAAAAATCGTCGAAAAAACAAGCAAAATAACCCTTGATTCGGAACTTTTTGTTGATTCGGAAGTTTGACTCGGAAGATTTGGCTTGGAATTACCTTGATTCGGAACTTTTGGCTTGATCCGGAACTTCTTGATTCGGAAGTTCTTGGTTCGGAACTTTGGCTTGATCCGGAACTTCTTGGTTCGGAAGTTCTTGGTTCGGAACTTTTTGGCTTGATCCGGAACTTCTTGGTTCGGAAGTTTCCTTGGTTCGGAACTTTCTTGATCCGGAACTTCTTGATCCGGAACTTCTTGATTCGGAAGTTTCCTTGGTTCGGAACTTTCTTGATCCGGAACTTCTTGATCCGGAACTTCTTGATTCGGAAGTTTCCTTGATTCAGAAATTTCTTGATCCGGAACTTCTTGATCCGGAACTTCTTGATCCGGAACTTCTTGATCCGGAACTTCTTGATCCGGAACTTCTGCTGGGTTAATCAGAAACCTTGTTCGATGAACAGTCGACCACTAAAAATGAAGATTAAACCTAGATTTTGACCAAATAACCCAAAAAGTTTTGTGATTTCTACAATAATAAGTAAAAACTAATACTTATCCACTAATCCCAATCACAAAAACACCAAAAACACCAAGAATCAAGATGGTCTTTCTTAAAGAACACTAATACAATCAAAAACTAAAAAAACCACACAAATCACTACCTTAAATCACCCCATAGCTCTTGATACCAAATGTAGAATATTGATAACCTATGAATCTATGAAGGGGTTGATGATTTCTAGAGAGAGAAAGTTAGAGAGAGAAAGTGAGAGAAACTATGTGTTATTTCATTAAGTGGAAACTAGAAAATGACAACAACCAACCCCTTTCCATGGTGGAAAGGGGTATTTATACTCCAAGCTTACAATGGGCTTGGGCCGGTCCATGACAAGCCCATGGACCGGTTCTTACTTAACTTAATAAGCAACTAATGACTATTTGTTAACTACGAGCTAATACAACATAAATAATATTGTGGAGTGACCGATACTTCTAATATACGTAAAACGTATTTCTAACAAGTTTGCATAGACTATCGCAAGCTCAATGATTCCACTCGTAAGGATCATTTTACTCTTCCTTTCATGGATCAAATGCTCGAGCATTTACTGGGTATTGACTACTATTGTTTCATAGACGGTTTCTCCGGGTATTTTCAAATTCGCATCGATCCTAAAGACCAAGAGAAAACCACATTCACTGGTCCTTATGGAAAATTTGCTTACAAAAGAATGCCTTTCGGCTTATGAAATGCTACCAGGAATTCCAAAGGTGTATGATGGCTATATTCCATGACATGGTTGAAGAAACTATGGAAGTCTTGATGGATGATTTCTCGGTCTATGGTGATTCTTTCTCTACTTGCCTTTCCAATTTAGAACGTATGCTCAAACGATGTGAAGACACCCGTCTCGTTCTTAATTGGGAAAAATGCCATTCCATGGTAAAAGAAGGCATTGTTCTTGGTCATAAAATCTCCAAAGTCGGTCTTGAAGTCGACCGTGCTAAAGTCGATGTTATTGCTAATTTACCCCCTCCTTCAACCGTGAAGGGCGTGAGAAGTTTTCTTAATCATGCGGGCTTCTATCGTCGATTCATTCAAGATTTTTCTAAAATCGCTCGCCCGATCACTCTCCTCTTGGAAAAAGATACTCCTTTTACCTTTTCTAAAGAGTGTATTGAATCTTTCAATCTTCTTAAGGATAAATTAACTAAGGCACCGGTCTTAGTTACTCCTAATTCGGAGTTACCTTTTGAATTGATGTGTGATGCTAGCGATTTTGCTATTAGAGCGGTTTTAAGTCAACGTGTTAACAAACACTTCCAACCAATGCATTATGCTAGCAAGACAATGACGGGGGCTCAATTGCGTTATACCACTACCGAAAAAGAGCTTTTAACTGTAGTGTATGCTTTTGAAAAATTTCGCCCCTATCTTGTCCTTTCCACCACCATTGTCTATACCGATCATTCCGCGTTTAAGTACTTTTTAACTAAACAATATTCCAAACCAAGACTTCTTCGTTGGGTTTTACTCCTTCAAGAATTCAAAACTGAAATTCGTGACAAGAAGGGAGTGGAAAACCTAGTCGTGGATCATCTTAGAAGACTCGAGGATCCTTATCAAGGGGACCTCCCAAATCAAGAGATTAATGAATCCTTTCCCCTTGAAGCCTTGATGTCTATTAACTCCAATCTTGACGATACCCCATGGTTTACGGACATTGCAAACTATTTAGCGGGTGGTATTCTCATGGAAGGGTTAACGTCCCAACAAAAGAAAAAGTTCTTCAAGGACATTAAACACTATTATTGGGACGAACCTTATCTTTTCAAGCAATGTGCGGATCTTTTCATTCGTAGGTGTGTTGATGGGCCGACAGCTTTACTAATCCTAGAAGCTTGCCACAAAGGACCCACCGGTGGTCACTTTGGTCCTAACTATACCGCGAAGAAAGTTTTCGACTCTGGATTTTATTGGCCCACCATTTATCATGACGATCATGAAATGGTTAAGCGTTGTGATGCTTGCCAAAGACAAGGCAAGATCACACATAAAGATGAGATGCCTCAAAATTTCATCCAAGAATGTGAAATCTTTGACGTATGGGGCATCGACTCTATGGGCCCATTTCCATCATCCAATGGGAACAAGTACATCCTCATAGCCGTTGACTACGTATCTATATGGGTTGAAGCAAAGGCTTTACCTACTAACGATGAGAGGGTGGTTGTGAACTTTCTGAAACAATTATTTGCTCGATTCGGTGTTCCTCGTGCTATCATTAGTGACCACGGGACTCATTTTTGCAACGATCAATTTGCTCGAGTCATGGCTAAGTATGGTGTCAATCACTGACTTTCCACCGTGTATCATCCACAAACAAATGGGCAAGCCGAGATTTTAAACCGTGGACTTAAGAGAATCTTAGAGCGAACTGTGGGAGAGCATCGTGCCTCATGGGCCGATAAGTTAGATGATGCTTCGTGGGCTTTCCGTACCGCATATAAGACACCTATTGGTTGCACTCCATATGGTCTTGTGTATGGAAAGGCATGCCACCTCCCCATTGATTTGGAGCATAAGGTTTATTGGGCCTTGAAATGGGCTAATTTGGATATCAACAAAGCCGGTGATCTTAGTAAAATCCAACTCAATGAACTTAATGAACTGAGGAATGAGGCTTATAAGAATTCATTGATCTACAAGGAGAAAACCAAGCTCATTCATGTTTCTAGGATTAATAACCGAGAGTTTCACATTGGCGATCAAGTTTTACTCTTTAACTCTCGGTTGAAAATCTTTTCGGGCAAGCTTAAGAGCTGTTGGTCTGGTCCATTCATCGTCGCCATAGTCTTCCCTTATGGCACCATTGAGTTATCGCAACCAAATGGGCCAAACTTCAAAGTGAATGGCCAGCGTGTGAAGTTGTACTTTGGTGAGGACATCTCTCATGAGATGATTTCATCCCTTACCACGTTTCCCTTGAATTAGTTCTGGGTCGAGTCAGGCTCGTGACTTGGTTAACAAAAACAAGCGCTTCTCGGGAGGCAACCCGTTGATCTATCCTTTAGCCGTTTTCATAATAAGTGTAGGGGGAGCTACATAGGGTTTGTTATCTTGTTTCTTATGATGCGTGCAGGGATTGCAAGCTTCAAATAGCACTTTTGATGATATTTGACGACCCGTGATCCCGTGATCCCGTGTACCCGTCTTCCCGGTTCTATCCTAAACTGTCGTGATTCAATATTTCATATCTTATATGTTCACATTGAAATCACTATAGTTGTCTCTTCCTTAGCAAGATTTAAACAAAGTGCACAATGTCCTAGGTGTAGGGGAGTTTACTCCCACATGCTTAAACATTGAGGACAATGTTTATATCAAGTGTAGGGGGGACTTCTATCGAAAATAAGTGGGCTTTTCCATTAATTTGTTCTCATTTTAACCGGAAAATCTAAATTTTCGACATTTTTATAATTTTTAATCTATTTTGGCCAAGTAGTATTTTTCATTTATTCTCTTTTATGTTCGTTCCTTTTATTATCGCATCATATTATATATTTCATTTCAAAAATAAAGTCAAAAGTTAAATAAAATGGTTTTAATGAGTGTAGATGTCGTTGACATATTAGGCCCGTCATGAATCTTGTGATTCAACCCGAGTTTACTTATCTAAGTTTACTCTAGCTAGTATCCTTAACGTGTTTAAGTCAAGTTTTGCTAGGCTTTTATATAGGGAGATTTAAAACACGAAAGTCTTAACTCATATGGGTTAAGAACAAGAACTGTTCGCAAGTTCCTATTGATTATTGTAAATTAGCACTTGTTTAGGAAAACAAGGCAATTAGGGTAAGTGTTAAGAAGTAGTTTAGGAAAACCACAAGTTATGACCCTAAAATGAGTTCGTTCTCAAGGAGGCTAGTGTGTTATGAGTGTAAGGATTTGGAAATGATTATATTTGTGAAAAAGAAAAATATAAAGGGGATAAGAAGAGAATGACGGTTACGATGTCGATTTAAACTAAGACGAAAAAGGTGTACACGTAAAAACGTAAAAAAAACACTAAAATTAAAATTTTAACCTAAAAATTCCTAAAAATCACTAAAAATCCATAAAAATATTCTAAGAGTTTACAAAAAATCCAAACTTGCCAAAACCTTTTAATTAATTAAATAATGACTTTTTAATGCTAATTAAAGCCCTAAAATTTAATATTAACTATTAAAAAGTCCAAAACAAGATTTCAAAGTTTGTAAACCTTTAAAATAACCTAATTAAGCTAAAAAGTATTTTTCAAAATTTTAAAACCACTAAAAACAATTTTTAAACAATTAAAAACTATTAAAATCAATTAAAACTTAAAATAATTCTAGAAAATAATTAAAAGACTCTAAAAATATTTGGAAAGTTGCAAAAATCCTAATTAAGTGTCCTACAATCTAGGAAAAATATAAAAACTTAGAAAATTAGACTTTTAATTTTTAACAATAAAATAATATTAAAATATTATTAAAAATCCAAAAATTATAAAAAATTCTAAAAACTTACAAACTAGCTTAATTTAACCTAAATAACTCAGAAATGAAAGTGAAATTACATAAATACCCTTAATGGGCCTAGAAAATGGGCTATACCCAAAACAGACCCTTATTGGGCCAAATTTGAGCCCAATATAAAAAAGTGGTCCAAATAAGCCCAAAAAGCACTACTTAACTCAAAATTTGATTTTAAAAAACTTTTTCCAAAGGCCCAAAAGCTGAAAGTGTGAAATAAGCTAGCTTATACCAAACAGCTTATTCTTAATGGGCTTTTTGGCCCATTAAGCTATAAGCTAATGACATAAGCTCAAATTAGACACACAAGCTTCTTTTGTCCTAAATAAGACTTCTGTAAAAAGAAATTTTAAATAAGCCCAAGGAATAAGCCTGAAAATGAAATAAGCAATCTACAGAAAACGACAAAACAGTCGTTTTTGAGTTCTAGGCCACCCCAAGAGCTGATTCAAGTTTCTAAAGCTTTTAAATGACTTAATTAAGAAAAATCAACAAAGAGTTTTCAAATAAGCTGACTCAATAAGCTGAAAAAGCAAATAAGCACTTATGTAAAAGTCAAATAAGTTGGTTTTCTAGCAAAAAGTCAAAGTCAATGTCCAATAAGCTCCAGTCTAATCAAATGGGTCAAATAATGAAGATCTATCACAAAAAATAAGTTGTTGCAAGTCTGGATAAGCTAAAATAGCTTATTGATAAGCTGAGTTCAAATTAACACTAGCAGGGGCTAGTTTTGGGTGCTGAGCAGTGGAAACTTTTTCCACTGCTTGACTTGTTTGACTTTTTGTCTTTAGTGAACTTTTTTGAGATTCAGATTACACAAAGGCACCCAAATGATCTTTGGATCATAAGGAGTCAATAACAATCAATAAATCACAAACACAATCACCCAATTGATACAGTTTAATCAATAAAGCACCAGATATGATACAGACATGAAACAATAAGCAGTTTAGGTTCAAAAAGCACTTAGAGCACAATTCAGCCAGCCAAATTCAACCAAATGCATACACAAGCTATATTAAACTCAAATGAACAAGTCTAAACAAGTTTCATGCAATGATTCAAAGAATTAAGCAAGATCTAAGATGTTGAATGTTACTGATGAACACTAACACATGCAGTTTTACACTTTGCTGATGTATTTGACCAATAAGCCAGATTCAAACCTCAAGATCTATCAAATAAGTTATAATAATGTTGTTTAACAACTTTCAACCCTAAGCATGCACAAATACTAGATTTCACCAAAATCTTAGGTCAAAAACAGTTAAATCCATCAAGTTATAGCAGATTGTATGATTTGAAGTTTCAAACCCAAAAACATGCAGCAAAACACTCTCAACCAAGCATATATCAGATATAAAGCACAGATACAAACTTTCCACAACACAATAACAAGATTCAAGCTTAAACAGGTAGTCCCAAACACCCCTTTATCTTTTCAAATCAATTTTTAAACAAGAAAAAGTGTGAATCAGTTTAAGCAATGATAAATCTAGCATATAAACAACATTATCATGCAAGACTAAGCAGATTTAAGCCAAGAAAACAACAAGGGCAACAGTAGAGCACAAATCCACAAAAAGACCATTTTTTATCAGATTTTCAAGGTTTCAAGACAAACCTCATGGATGTACATCCACATCCATGAATTTATGAGCTTATGTGCTAGCTAGAACAAGCACAAGCTTCCAATAACAACCCTGCTAAGATTCAACAAGGTTAGAGCACAAAATCAAAAACAGAAAGGTGACTTTTTGGAAAATAAACTTGATTAATGCAACCTTGTTACCCCACACTTGATTATCCCCAAGTTATAAGCCTCACCACACCTTAATATCACAATTAGGATGCTATGATCAGCCCTATAACCCAAGAATTCCAAGGTTGAAACAAGAACTTAGCAAAATATCAAATTTTGATCCATTGTGTAATTTCTTACACAAGGTTTGAAAAACGTTTTAAGGTCCACTTACAGTTAACATATATCATTAACAAGCTAAAAATAAGATGGCACTTGGTCTTTATTCAACAAAACTCAACACACTTTCATAAATTGAAAAGAGGATTTACAAGTAGTTGAACTAGGAAAAACCAAAAGCAGGTAAATGAGAGACCCTATGTGCCTTTATATAGGCATACAATGTGTCTAGAAATGCAAAGGAAAATGTAAACCCTAGCTGTGAAGTCCCCAATTTGCCCTTGTAGAATTTGAAAATCTTGGCTTCATGTGACTGATTTTTGTATGTTTGTGAAGGAACATGTGATGCTAGTGGTGGATATGTTATCTTTTACGTCCATTCTATGCTTGAAAAGTAAGCAATGCTTTGGGGCGTTGATCTTTTGGCTCATTCTTGTTTGGACGTGAAGGGTGGGGCAGGGGAGATAGCATGTGACAAAAGGGATGATGAGGTGGCAGGTTTTAAGGTTGGGTTGTGATAATAGGACCCTTAATCATTATTCTAGAAAGAATTAGCCCCTAATTCATAATAATTAAGGAATGCCTAATTGTGTTCTTGATGTGATGAACACAAGTTTTGATCTTGTTTAAGGGTGGATTAAGTTTAAATTGTTGTTAAGGCGCCAAGGTTAATTTATTAATTAACCAGGGTGAGTGGAAGGCTGAGGTGGAGGAAAGATGAAGTGTGATTGCGTGATTTGTGGTAGTGGGGCACGTGGCATGTTGTCACGGGTCTAGGTAAGTATGGCTGTCTGCCCCTTTTGGTCCCTTAACTCCTTTCTTCCTTTCACTTTGTAAATAATCACATAAAACTGAATTCCCTTTGTAAATAAACTTTCAGTTTTCACACTTTGGCCACAAATACTTTTCCAAAGTATTTTCAGGGGTATTTCTTGCCATTTTGTGATTCTTGAGGGGCTGTTTTGGCATTTTGTTGATGGATTATGGTCTTTACTTGTATGATTGGCATTTTGGAGGACTGAATTTGCCAAGTCTTCATTTATGAGGGACCATTATTACCAATTGTTGAAAGTCAAGGTTCCTTTTGGTAATTTTGGGATTTTTAAAGGACCAAACTTGTAATTTCTTGTACTTTGAAGGACTTCATGATGTATTTGATTTTGTGGAGGATAATGGTTGACAATTTAGCTTTGTTGAGGGGCTAAACTTGTCAAATCTTCAAAGTGGAGGGCCCTTTTTGTAATTTTGACAAACTTTAGGGACCAAACTTGTAATTATAAAGATACAAGGGTATAAAGTGTCAATTCTTCCATATTGGAGGACCCTTCTTCATAATTCTTCAAATCTTCAAGGGTTTTTCTTGGGAAAGTCTTCATTAGGGCTTGGTTCATTGTGCGGCTTCGTTTCCCGTGTTCGTTTTTGCATGATTCTTGTGATCTTTTGTCATTTTCTCAATATCCGTACCTAAAATACACAAGCAACAAACACAAACATATATATGGGTATTTTGATGATATTTAATGCATTTTAAGCCCTATTTGGACGATTAGACTATGTATAAAAGCAGTCTCATCACTCCCCCATACTAAACCATTGTCGTGCCTTCACGCAATGCTAGAATAAAGTATCGTAGCACCTCTAAAATTCATTTTTATTCACTTTATTGATAGATAAACTAGCTACACTACTACTATTGCTACTACTTGCGTTTTAGACATAATGTAGGATTTTCATCGAAAAATGGGACGTTTAGGTTCATAGAATAAGAACACGTGAATGCTTCGTTAGAAATAATTTCATCGTCCTCGATTTTCACCCCAATTCAATGCCAAGCGTGCAAAGAGATCATTGTCATTATAAGTTAGTAATGCTAACACTATCCATATGCCCTAATCACGTACTTATCCTCCCATTATTCCTAAGTTGTATCTCTTATATTTTATATAGTCTTGAATGTTTCACGAGGATACATTGTTTGACTTATGCGATAATAGAGATTTAGGTCTAAAAATAGAGTCCAAACGGTGTAACCAAGACCATCAAATCAATAACCCCTCCCAATAGACAACGATGTCAAAAAATTAAGTCAACAAGAAGGATCAATAAACACGGTTTTATAACGGTTTTGAACATGAGACTTATTATCAAGACTTTTATACGCCCCCTAACGGAAGAGCCTTATTATCTTTGGTTTACCTCCATCTTTTATTCAACTTCGCCATGAAGCTTTTATTATGACTTCGGTCTTGCCTTGCCTTTTATTATCCACCTCATCGGTAGTTTTATTAGCCAAAGACGTATATCCTCAAGCTAAGGTGAATTTTGGATCTTTAAAGCTTCGAAGATTAAGGCTTGATTCACTTTCAATTTTTGCATAGATTTTTCGGTCTTGTGGGGCTTCATATTGTTTGCTTGATTTAGGTGAGCACTTGAAATCTTATTATTGGGTGAAGCTTTTGATTATTCGGGTGCCAATACTTCAAAACCGTGACTCTGGCGATACCTTAATGTCTTCCCAATTTAATTACACGGAAGCTACTAGAAAAGACTAGAAACCCAACAATCCCAACTAAACCGCTAAGTCAATATTTATTAAGCAAAAAATATTTACATGCGAATGGAGAATAAGCAAACAACGAGAACACGTGAGTTTTTGAAAGAATACGAGTACTCTACGTTTAGCATAGTAACTTATAATTAACCCTATCATTTCTCATCCTCATGTAAGAGACTTAGCCTAATGTGAAGTTAAGGAATCAAAGCTAAGTGCTCAACACGCACGGTCGAGTCAAAAATTACTCTTATTCTTGCCATCGGAAAACCTACATTCGTGTCTTCAAACACTTATAAAACATGAGAAAAATTTTAAAATTTGGCCATTTTTAGCCTTATTTTGCAACAAAACAATAAACAAAAAGATAAACTTTGGAAAGCGTGAAGGTTTGGCAAGGCAAGTATCTATTCACCCCCCCATACTAAAGTTAAACATTGTCCTCAATGTTTCGAGTCTAGGGGTGCAAACACCCCCATACTAGAGACGTAGTCGAATGCCTAATCTAGCATGGAAAGGGTGTAACCGTTAAATTTAAAGCCGTTTATAAAGTGTGCTAAAAACCTAAGGTTAGAACATCAAAAGGATATATCATGGATATTGAGAAAGTCTTCAAAGCAAACGATCGAGTGCTCCCATAAAACGAACACGAGAGGCTCCAATCGTGAACATCATGATCATCTAAAGTCCACAATTCATAAACAACCACAGAACAAAGATTGGAAGGGCACAAATCCCCACACGTTACTACATTATAAAGCGATAATATATATATATAAGATAAGCATGGGACTCCCCCACGAGGCACCTCGTTTTTTATTACCGAGTCATGAGCTCGACTCGATCCCTCCAATGCTAATTATCATTAGGGAAGGTGACTTGGTCGAGGTACTTCAAGGATGGAACTTCCCCGCCAAAGTAGTGCTTCAACCTATGTCCATTCACCTTGAAATTGGGGCCATCATTTTGAGCTAGCACGATGGTTCCATATGGAAAAACTTGAGTCACGGTGAACGGACCGGACCAACGGGATTTCAACTTACCGAAAAAGATTTTCAAGCGAGAATTAAAATGCAAAACTTGATCCCCAATGTTAAAAACCCGGTTTTTAATTTTAGAATCATGCAACTTTTTAGTTTTTTCTTTATAAATAAATAAATTTTCATAAGCAATGTCTCTCAATTCATCCAATTCATTTTATTGCATTTTCCGGTGTTTTCCCGCGGTCTCCATATCATCATTACAATGTTTTAGGGCCCAATAAGCCTTGTGTTCCAATTCGATTGGCAAATGACAATTTTTCCCATACACAAGCTTATAGGGAGTGCACCCAATGGGCGTCTTATGAGCGGTCCTAAAGGCCCATAAAGCATCGTCCAACTTATCCGACCAAGATTGTCGGTTTTCCCCAACGGATCTCTCCAAGATCCTTTTCAACGCTCGGTTTGAAACCTCGACTGGCCCACTCGTTTGTGGGTGATAAGCCGTAGAAAGCCGATGTGTAACCCCATATTTCCTTAGGACCCTTTCGAATTGGTCGTTACAAAAATGGGTTCCACGGTCGCTTATGATCGCACGAGGGGTTCGAAACCGAGAAAACAAGCTTTTCAAAAACTTGACTACCACACGAGCATCATTGGTGGGCAAAGCCTTAGCTTCTACCCACATAGATAGGTAGTCAACCGCAACGATGATGTACTTATTACCACGAGATGATGGGAACGGCCCCATAAAGTCTATGCCCCAAACGTCAAATATCTCACACACTTGGATGATGTTTTGTGGCATTTCATCTTTTTGTGAGGCTTTTCCTTGTCGTTGGCATGAGTCACACGACTTCATAAGATCTTGTGCATCTCGTTAAATAGTAGGCCAAAAGAAGCCGGCATCAAACACCTTCTTAGCCGTGAGATTAGCACCGTGGTGACCACCCGTGGGTCCCTCATGGCAAGCTCTAAGGATGTTAGAAGCTTCGTTGCCAAATACACAACGTCGGATGATTTGATCCGCACAAGTTCGAAACAAGTAAGGGTCATTCCAAAAGTAGAACTTGACGTCACGAAAGAATTTTCGTTTTTCTTGAGTCGTCATACCCTTAATGATGAAGTTACCCGCATGGTAATTTGCATAGTCCGCAAACCATGGAGTGAAAGAATCAAGCTTAGAATTCACTACACCTAGTGTCTCGAGCGGGAATGTTTCGGTGATTTCCTTGGGCTCGTAAACTCTGGTGAGGATCTTCCAAACGAGAAAGATGATCGGCCGCTAGATTCTCGGCTCCTTTTTTGTCAACAATTTTGTGGTCAAATTCTTGAAGGAGGAGAATCCAACGAAGTAATCTCGGCTTTGCATCTTGTTTAGCCATGAGATACTTGATAGCCGAATGATCCGTATACACTACGCATTTCGTCAAGACGAGATAAGGTCGAAATTTCTCTAATGCATACACCACGGCAAGGAACTCCTTTTCTGTTGTAGTGTATTTAAGTTGAGCCTCGGTCATCGTCTTGCTAGCATAGTGAATAGGCAAGAAGTGCTTTTCATGACCTTGCCCCAATACGGCCCCAATAGCGTAATCACTAGCATCACACATGAGCTCAAAGGGGAGGTTCCAATTGGGAGCAACAAGAATGGGAGCTTCGGTAAGTTTTCTCTTAAGGATTTCAAAGGCTCGTACACAATCTTCGTCAAAGACAAAACGTGCCTCTTTTTCAAGAAGATGTGTAATGGGTCGAGAAATCTTTGAAAAATCCTTGATGAATCGACGATAAAAGCCTGCGTGGCCTAGGAAACTCCAAACTCCCTTAACGGTTTTGGGATGAGGTAATTTGGCGATGACGTCTACCTTAGCTTGATCTACCTCAATCCCCGCTTTCGAGACCTTGTGCCCCAAGACGATTCAACTCTTAACCATAAAATGACACTTTTCCCAATTGAGCACAAGGTTGGTTTCCTCACAACGTTTTAACATTCTCTCAAGATTCGACAAACACGAAGTGAACGAATTAACAAACACGGAAAAGTCATCCATGAAGACTTCCATCGTCTTCTCGATCATGTCATGAAAAATAGCCATCATGCACCTTTGAAAGGTTCCTGGTGCATTGCAAAGTCCGAATGGCATTCTACGATAGGCAAATGTTCCATATGGACACGTAAACGTAGTTTTTTCTTGATCACGAGGATCGATGGGAATTTGGAAGTAACCAAAAAAACCATCTAAAAAGCAATAGAAATCGTTTCCCGCGAGACGCTCCAATATTTGGTCCATGAAGGGCAAGGGAAAATGGTCTTTTCGAGTGGCTTCATTCAACTTTCGATAGTCAATGCACACTCTCCATCCGGTCACGAGTCTAGTGGGAATTAACTCGTTGGCATCGTTTGGCACAACGGTCATTCCTCCCTTTTTAGGGACACAATGAATAGGACTCACCTAAGGGCTATCGGAAATAGGGTAAATCATTCCCGCGTCAAGGAGTTTAAGGACCTCCTTTTTGATGACGTCGTGAATTTTGGGGTTCACCCTTCTTTGACATTGGATTTCGGGCTTGTAATCCTCCTCCATTAAGATTTTGTGGGTACAAAACTTGGGATCGATTCCCTTAATGTCGGTTAACTTCCACGCAATTGCCCCTTTATGATCCTTTAGAACATCGACAAGTGCGGGTTTTTCATCATTCGAAAGTTCCTTCACGATAATAACCGGCAACTTGTCGTCCTCCTCCAAATAGAAATATTCGAGATGAGGAGGTAAATCTTTCAACTCGAGGATAGGTGGTTCCTCAAGTGAAGATTTGGGCTCGATACTCATAACCTCCTCGGGTGGAGGAAATGGGAAATCGTTAAGAAAATCCTTGATAATCGAGAAGTCCTCATCGTTGTCGAGGTCTTCGTTACAAGTACGTGGAACATCGAATTCTTCCCACGTAAAACCACCACCTTCAAATGGAGTGAAGGTTTGTGTCGAATTATCGAGAATTGGATCTAACATAGTGGGATTGCCACTAGTTTCTTCATCACCAAAACCTAGAACTTCTTGTGAAAATTCCTCGCAAACCACGTCAATCATATTGACGAGGTTTATGGTTGCAACGGAATAAACATGAGAAATTTGAGAGTTTTGAGTTGCGCTTATAACAAGTTCCTCGTCGTGGAAACGTAAGGTGATCTTTCTAGCATGAACATCGATCAAATCCATAGACGTATCTAAAAACGAACGACCTAAAATGAGAGGAACTTGAGGATCCGTGGGGATATCAACAACGATAAAGTCTACGGGATAGTAGAACTTCCCCACTTTCACAAAAGCGTCTTCCGCCAGTCCACATGCGGGAATCGTGGAATGGTCGGCCAACTCGATAGACATTAGTGAAGGAGTAAGAATAGGAAGTTTGAGCGACTCGAAGATTGCAAGTGGCATCAAATTAATGCTAGCACCAAGATCGGCCAAGGCGAAGCATTCTTCCATATCTTGGATTGCACAAGGGATCAAAAATTTACCGGGATCGCCGACTTTTTGAGGTATGTGATTAAGATAAACCGAAGAACAACTAGACAATTGGTGCAATTTCTCCTTGTTGTTCAACATACTCTTAAAGTTAGCGGCAAATCGAGGCATCATGACCAAAGCATCGGTGAAACTCACATTAAAGTGCAAATCACGAAGCATTTTCATAAAAAGCTCAAATTGATAATTGTCGCGCTCTTGACGTTTTTCCTTCCTCAGTCTCGATGGATAGGGCAAGGGTGGTGTGGGTTGAGGCATAGTAGGCATAGCCTTTGGAATCTCGGGTTCCAATGTTGGTAAAGGGTCAACCGTAGGTGTGGCATGAGTGGTACTTCGTGGGATTGGGACATGCTCCTTTTGGACCACCACCTCGGGTTCTTCCTCAATTGCTTCCTCCATAGGAGTAATTGGTTGAGGAGTCGGTTCCTTAAGTGTCTTACCGCTACGTGTGGTAATCACTTTTATCTAACCCTTAGGGTTTGATACGGTGTTACTAGGAAGACTACTCGATGACGGTTTACACATTATCGCCTCAAACATAGATGAGATTTTATCTTCAAACTTGGATTGCCTCTTCTCGGCTTTAACCATTTCTTGTTTTATCTCATGTTGCCCTTGTCCATTTTTTGTTGGTTTTGTTGTAACCTAGTTACGGTTCCTTCCATCTTGTTGGTATGGATCTTAAGTTCATTAGCTAACTCATTTTTCAACTCTTTCTTCAAGTCGTTCTTAAACTCGGATCTTATGCTAATGATTTCTCTTTGAATATTGTCAAACCTAGCATCATTCCCATTAGCATATTCAAAAAATTCATTTGGAAGATCTTTCAAAGTTTGCAAACCTTTGTTGTTGTTTTGAAAATAATTTTGATTCTTGTTTGAAACTTGATTACTAACCCCTTGATTACCATAGTTTCCCTTGTTGAAATTGTTTTTGAAACCAACTTGATTGTTGCGATAGTTGTTGTTAGCATTTTGATTTGAACCAAAACCCGGTGGAGTCAATTGATTAGAGCGGGAAACTTGACCGTTTTGGTTGTAATTTCCCGTGGCCGCGTAGGCACTCGAAGTGTTACCACCGTTGGTAATGCACTCGGAGAAATCATGACCTCCACCACAATACATGCATGAAACCTCAACCGCTTTAGCCGTAGCGGGAGCACTTGGTTCACCAACTTTAAACTCAATCAAAAGTCCTTTAA
The DNA here is from genome assembly GCA_025667525.1 of Glebionis coronaria. NCBI lineage: Eukaryota > Viridiplantae > Streptophyta > Magnoliopsida > Asterales > Asteraceae > Glebionis > Glebionis coronaria. The sequence continues at coordinate 181,293,484 of CM046882.1, forward strand.
GCTTATCAAAAATCTTGTTTTCCAAGTTCGCCTCAATTTTGCAAGCATCAATGGTAGTAGACAAAGAAGGTGAAGACGAAGACGAAGCCTTACGAACACTAGACGTGCTACGAGGACTATACACCTTAGATCTATTCTCAATTATCACCAAAGCTTCCTCTACCGTTTTACACAAAAAATTACCACCCGCGGCGGCATTTAAATAATCCCTTTCATGATCATTAAGTCCATTGTAAAACGTGTCAATTTGATGCAAATCGGAAAAACCGTGATGAGGACATTTATGTAACATTTCCTTAAACCTATTCCAAGCCGTTGAAAAACTTTCATTAAACTCTTGTGAAAATTTTGAAATCTCGTTTTTCAAGTGCGTAGTCTTAGAGGGCGGATAAAATTGGTTCACAAACTTAGACACGAGATCCTTCCACGTAAATATAGAATTGGGTGGCTCTTTCTCTAACCAAATTTTAGCGGGCCCCGCTAAGGAATACGGAAAAAGCATCATCTTAATCGAGTCATTCGAGACATCAAGTGGCGGTAAGATGATTGAATTGGCGGATATGGTTGTGTGGATTGTCCTTCTCATCACCACAGAATTTGTTGTTTTGGATCATCGACAACAAACCCGTTTTCACCTCAAAATTCTCCGCAAGGATAGCGGGAATCACAATAGCCTCTCCATAACCCTCGGTGGGTGCTTGAAATAACTCCATCATAGTTCGATTCGCCAAGGTTGGTTCTTCTCTTACAATGGGTTCGTCAATAGGAGACTCCTCACTAGAAATATTAGGAGTGGGAGTTTTGTTCTTTCGTTTACGTGCACGTCTTTCTTGATTACGAGTTAGCATAAACGTCACGTACAACGAGGGGACGAGCAAAGAAGATTCTTTTTGGTGTTTTTTGTATTTTTTCAATTTTTTTGTGGTTTTTGATTGTATTAACCTTTTTTGGATTTTGGTGAATGTTTTAAGTAGACACAAATCTACAAATCTCCTCCTTAATCAAATCTCTTGATTAAAGAAGACCCAAGGAATGAAAACGATCACGTGAAGTGAACGCCTACGATGACTTTAGAACGTTGGTGGAACACCAAAATGTTCAAGAGGGTTTAATCAATGAAACCAAGAAAATATATATCATACTTAGTAATACTTTGGGCGGCAAAACCCTCGATTAGCTCTCAAAATCAAATACTCACAAGCAAGCGGGGAAACGAGGCGGCGCGAAGCACTTAAGAGCCTTTTTCCTTAGGATATATTTTATAATATCCGCCTTATACCCACCTTATAGTTTGTATTTTTCAAAATTGAGCTTCACGAAAGTATTTATCTATTTTTGCCTTTTTCTTTGGTTTGAGATTCGAATACAATGATTGGGTAATGACCTCCAAGTCAAGGTTGTGATTTCTCACGTATTTAGAGTACTTGTGAATTTATTGTTCTACGTATACAATATAGTAATAGTATTCACACAAAAATTGAAAACCGATAATATGTATTAGTAGAGTGCTACTAATACAAATACTATTTTGGTTAGTATATAAAAAAACAATTCCAAATCAAAACACAACACGCCTCCCCGGCAGCGGCGCCAAAATGATAGTTGTAAATTAGCACTTATTTAGGAAAACAAGGCAATTAGGGTAAGTGTTAACAAGTAGTTTAGGAAAACCACAAGTTATGACCCTAAAATGAGTTCGTTCTCAAGGAGGCTAGTGTGTTATGAGTGTAATGATTTGGAAATGATTATACTTGTGAGAAATAAAAATATAAAGGGGATAAGAAGAGAATGACGGTTACGATGTCGATTTAAACTAAGACGAAAAAGGTGTACACGTAAAACCGTAAAAAAAACACTAGAATTAAAATTTTAACCTAAAAATTCCTAAAAATCACTAAAAATCCACAAAAATATTATAAGAGTTTACAAAAAATCCAAACTTGCCAAAACCTTTTAATTAATTAAATAATGACTTTTTAATGCTAATTAAAGCCCTAAAAATCAATATTAACTATTAAAACGTCCAAAACAAGATTTTAAAGTTTGTAAACCTTTAAAATAACCTAATTAAGCTAAAAAGTATTTTTCAAAATTTTAAAACCACTAAAAACTATTTTTAAACAATTAAAAACTATTAAAATCAATTAAAACTTAAAATAATTCTAGAAAATAATTAAAAGACTCTAAAAATATTTGGAAAGTTGCAAAAATCCTAATTAAGTGTCCGACAATCTAGGAAAAATATAAAAACTTAGAAAATCAGACTTTTAATTTTTAACAATAAAATAATATTAAAATATTATTAAAAATCCAAAAATCATAAAAAATTCTAAAAACTTGCAAACTAGCTTAATTTAACCTAAATAACTCAGAAATGAAACTGAAATTACCTAAATACCCTTAATGGGACTAGAAAATGGGCTATACCCAAAACAGACCCTTATTGGGCCAAATTTGAGCCCAATATAAAAAATGGGTCCAAATAAGCCCAAAAACCACTACTTGACTCAAAATTTGATTTTAAACAACTTTTTCCAAAGGCCCAAAAGCTGAAAGTGTGAAATAAGCTAGCTTATACCAAACAACTTATTCTTAATGGGCTTTTTGGCCCATTAAGCTATAAGCTAATGCCATAAGCTCAAATTAGACACACAAGCTTCTATTGTCCTAAATAAGACTTCTGTAAAAAGAAATTTGAAATAAGCCCAAGGAATAAGCCTGAAAATGCAATAAGCAATCTACAGAAAACGACAAAATAGTCGTTTCTGAGTTCTAGGCCACCCCAAGAGCTGATTCAAGTTTCTATAGATTTTAAATGACTTAATTAAGCAAAATCAACAAAGAGTTTTCAAATAAGCTGACTCAATAAGCTGGAAAAAAGCAAATAAGCACTTATGTAAAAGTCAAATAAGTTGGTTTTCTAGCAAAAAGTCAAAGTCAAAGTCCAATAAGCTCCAGTCTAATCAAATGGGTCAAATAATGAAGATCTATCACAAAAAATAAGTTGTTGCAAGTCTGGATAAGCTAAAATAGCTTATTGATAAGCTGAGTTCAAATTAACACTATCAGGGTGTGACAACCCTGGTTTTGAGGTTCGCCACTTAGTTTTGTTTTGTGCTAGTTGCGTGTCTTTACGTGTTTATGTGCTTATTGGTGTGTATAGATTGTGGTTTGGATATCGTTTCCGGTACGGGGTACCTTGTGAATGAAACGATGTGTGATGATTTCATGTTCATGAGTTCACATGGTAGTGACTATGAAGTGAGATGGTGTTATTTGGTGGTTCTAAGTATACGTATATGTATTATAGAAAATCGTATTTTTACGATTTACGGTTTAGCATTTAGAGGTCGCGGATGAGGTAATTAGTCATATGAATATTTTTTGGGATGGTTTTAAGTCATTTAGGACTTAGTTATAAAGTTTATTGCAAAATTTGAGATCTTTTTTAAAAGTGTATATTTTACGTCTTTTACGGTAAAACGCGTAAATTTGACTAGTTTTACGGTTTTGTGGTTTTGGAAGCTTTAGGAGCTGAAATAAATTAAAGAAAATTAAAGTAATATTAATAACATAATATTAAATAATAAAAATAAAAAAACGAATTTAGGGGTGTTTGGGTCGGTTTAGACGCACCAAAGAAGAAAGAAAGAAGGGAAAAGCCCAAAACAGTCCCAATGGACTTGTAATGGGATTAGGGGGCCTTTAGGACTTAACCAAACCCAACTCATAACCATACTAATCAGTTTTTTAACCTCCATTAGATCTCCTAGCCGAAATTCATCAATGGTGGCCAATTAGGGTTCTTCAAAAATTAGGTTTTCTCATCTTCCATTAAATTAAAGGTAAAACCTTCTTAACCATTTTCATATTAATTGTCTTTAATGTTTCCTATAATCATCTTATGATGGATTTAGGTTAGGGTTTAATTAAAAACAGTATATTAATCATATTTTAATGATTAAATAAATTAGGGTTTGTAATTAGAGGGATTAGGGTTAATTAATGAGGTTGATTTTGTTAAACCCGTTTTTAAAAACTGGGAAGAATTTTGAGTCAATTGTTTTGATCATATCTGGAGTTCTAGGAACATTCATGATGCGATCAAACTAGCCCTGAAAAGGTATTTGAAGTGGCTTTCCAATGCAAGAAACTAGAACTAAATTGGAGGTCGGGAAGTGGGTAAAAAACAGGTTACAACAGTTGGAGGTCAAAACAGTTTTGAATTCAGCCTGTTTTCTTTTTAAGTTTTGGGTTGTTTGAGGTACTTAGGGTTGCATTGGGATCTTCTCACGAACATGAGAGATGGTTTATATGTTGTAGTGAGTATCTGCACTTGGTCTAAGGTTGTGGTTTAGCGTAAGACCCTCTAATGGTAACAAACTTTTCATACGTTTAAAATCAGTGAATTCTGGATAGGTAGCAATATATATACATATATCAAGGCCTTAACAGTATCTTTAAAGTTAGGGCAAGTGGGAGGTTTTAACTAACATGTATAAAAGTGTGAATATTCCTTTTACATAAACCATGGATATATTTAAGTGGACGTTTGACTTAAAGTTTTGAGACCTAAAACTGGGACTGTTTTGTGTAAAATTATGAACGGGATAACTATTAAACTTAACCAAGTTAGGGACTTGTTAAGGAAGGGTAATGGGGTGATTAGAACTTAACAATGAGGTAATTATATGGGAATAGGCTAGATGTACATCATAGTTTGATGAGCCATCTTGGTGATTGGTTCGGGTATTGATTGTGTGTTTTTGGTTTGTTAGATTGTTGCTAGTGCGAGGACTTGTGAAGAAGCTATCAGGTGAGTTTCATAGTCCCATGTTTACTTTTGATTTTGACTTCTAAATGGGATGGAAGAGACACTGTGTTGAGTTGTTTCTAAATTGATGATGTGAATGTGTTTGTGATTTGAGATGGACTTATGTGTACATTATGTGATTAACTGCTATGTGATTTTTGATTATGTATGATTTGGATCGGGGGACACGTGCCGTCTCAGTTATTGTGGTTTGACAAGGTAGTGGCCTTGTGGTTTGACAAGGTAGTGGCCTTGTGGTTTGCCAAGGTAGTGGCCTTGGGATAGGTACATAGTGTGATCATCTATGGTACCATGATGTTGTGTGGCAAGGTAGGAGTCTTGGATTGGATTGGTATGATTAATCATGATTGATAGTTGTTAATGCATATTTGTAACACTTTGTCCATATGTTCTTTTGTTGATGGTTGTTATTCACAGCTTGTAACTAATTTAGCGTTAGAGTCTAAACCTATGACTCTCACCAACTTTATGTTGACGTGTTTTAGTGTCTCTTTCAGGTGATAACGTGGTTAAGCATGAGAACTTATGTGGCTAGGATTTGGAGAGCGTAGGAATGCATATAGAAGGATATCCCCGTTTCCTTCTTAGTTTACCTTTATGTTTTCTTTTTGATACGTGATGCATGTTGGCACCTATATGTTTGATATGTTTGTGTTATTTGTTTGTCTCAGGTAAATGGTAGTACTGTCACCTATTTACCTAGACTCTTGCATGTTGAGATATTGTCATGACATTTGTGTCGCCATTTATGACATTTCTTATTTCATTTAGTTATCTCTATAGACACGCCATGTTGTGATGATATCATACACCGCGCCCCATATTCCGCCATGGTGGGGTGTGACAGAATGGTATCAGAGACAATGGTTATAGAGAATTAGGTTGCCTAGTCGTGTATCCTAGTCTATAGCTTAAGGGTCCCTACATATAGGCGTCATAGGAGTATGTGTGCATTTTATTATAATTGATGTGTTTGAATGTTATTTATTGTGATGTTTTGACTAGTATGAATTGAACCATAGTAAGTTCATACTTAGCCACATGTTATTTTCTTTTTGGGTGGTGACTAGTGCGGGTTGAACCATAATCGTCCACACTAGTCATTGTCGTAATTTGCTTAAATTGTACATTATAGTACATAATTTGGTACATGGTAGTTCTATCTTTTGTTGGGTTATTTTATGTACCTGAGGTACAGTATTTTTCTTTTGATGTTTAAGTCATGTTCCCTAAGAATCGTGTGGTGGTTTGAGTTACTAGGAGTACATGGGTAGGAAGGATTTTAAGCCGTTTCCACTCTTATGGGCGACATGACTTATAACTGATTATGTTTTCGTTTTGGATTTAGTCTAGGTTGTTTAAACTAGACTAAGGATTTCTGTATTCCAAGAGTTTTATTATGTTATTTTTATAGATGGAGTTTAGGATCTTATTGGTTATGTGGTTATGAGCTTATGTGAGTAGATGGATTTATGTGTTATATGTTGTATTGATTCTTATAAGTGTCATCATAGGAGGGAGTGCATTGGGGAAAGGGTAATTGTATAAGTATGGTGGCCAACATAGTTATACAAGTACCACAACTTCAATGGATTCCCAAGTATGGTTGCATGAAAGAGGGTTAGTACATGCTTGTATATGATGAGATGTAGAATTTGGGTATACGTATTATATATGAGTTTATGTAATGGCTACCTACGATATGGCTATTGTTCTTTTTGTGTTATATGTTTTGGGTTATAGATGTGTTGTGCGATTTTGGGGTCACACGATATGGTTTGGTTTTGGAGGTGGGCTTTATGCCTTGTTGTGGCACGGTGAGATGGTGATTACTCTTACGGAAAAAACGAGCGTATAAAGCGATTGATTGACTTACGTGTATGATAACGAGTATGTTTGGGGGATTCAATAGGTATACATATGCGGATGTATATATACTACTATGTGTTAAGTTATGGTATATGGTCGTTCACTAGTTATTATAGCTTGAACGTACCTTGTGTTTGTTCGTGTTTTATGCTGTTGGAGTTTGGTGGAGTTTCAACGACGTTTTGAATCTTTTGAACTGTGTCTGGTAGCGTATTCTTTGAGTTTCGTATTTCACGTGTACGTTTTAAACGGTGTTCTTGGTTTTAAGTCTATTGAAATAACCTGGGATTTCTTTTGAGATAATGAAATCTTTTGTGTTGAGTCTTACATTTCTTTTGGTTGGTATATGGAAAAAGGGGACTTGGAAATCTAGTATAGGGTTAGATAGTTGGTCGTATTCGGTAAAATAAGGGTAAGGTGTTGGGGTCGTGTTTGAAACAAGATGTAACATAAGATTTCTTTTTAGTCAACACTTATTTATTTCAACTTACATAGTTTATATAATTGGGTTTAACCGATTCACGTCATTTATAATTATTAATTCAAGGTTAAATTGAGTTTATGAAGATTTCACATACAATTTTATCTTTCATTAATATAAAACTGTTTCGGTCATAACTTGTTCGTTTTTAGAGCTTTTTGAGTGATTCAAAAGCCAAAAATTATGTACTCAGAACGTACTTTTCAAATATTCAGAAAGTATAGTCATGGGAGGTCAGTGGATTGGTCGGAATTGTTGTACAAGTGTCGGGTTCAAGGTTGAGTTTTGAATAGTAGTTTATTTTTATTTGGGGTGCACGAGATACCTAGTCCTTGGGTTGAGTTTTGAGATCGCCTAGAAGGTTGTTTGTAGATGGTTTGAGTCACATAGATGTGGAGAGGTAAAAAAAGTAATAATAATAAATAAGAGTATATTCTTTTGGAAAGGTCGGTCTTTTGCACGGTTTAAATAATATGTTGCGGGGCGTAATATGTTTTGGTTGCCATTGGGTGTTTCTTGGATTATTTTTCGTTGTCATGGGTCATTTTGAATTGATACATGTTATGGGTTTGAGTTTTCTTTTGAGTCTCGTGGTTTTTGACTTGTTTCAATTGGTGCACGTGAAATGTCGTTAGTTATCCATTGGTTTGATTCGTTGATCGTATCTGATGGATTCCGGATGTAGTTTTGGTTTCGTATTGTTCGGGAGCGTTGAGGTAGTCGTATGAAAGACTTGCTCGCGCCTACACGCTTAAGTAGGTGACCATGAGAGAACGGTCGGAATACCCTTAGTGGGGAGGAAAGAAGTTCGTAGACGAACTAGTGTGGTCATGAGGTCTCTTTGGAGTACCAAGCAGATGAATAGAGATTTGTGGGATATTAGAACAAGTAACGCGCCATAGAGAGTGTTGGAAGGGGAAGTAATACCTCAAAGGTATTTATGATTGTTCGTAGGGCATGCAAGTTTTCCGAAAATTTCCTGAAATTTAGTATGTTTGCCTATTACTGTGAGGTAGAACCATAAATAGAGCAAGTATGAGAAGTGAGAGGAGTTGTAGTTAGTGCCCTTCTAAGGCAAATCGTTGATGGAGTGATTTAAAAAAAACAAGAGCTGTTAGAGATTGCAAGGAATGCCGGATAAAAGTTGAGTTGCTTAGTAATAGATTGGATGTGGAAAGAGGTTGAAGGGTCTGATGAGAGGAAGTACCGGTCTTTTAAGATGCGTGTAGAATTTTGCAAGTAGAACGAGGTAGGAATTTATTCGTATTGCCACTAAGAGAGGGTACAAGGAGGACATAGTCAAAACTGCTAAGGATGTTGTATGAACGCTTTGGTTTTACGGTTATGTATTTGGATTCACCAAAGCACTAGCGGTTTTCATGGTGTCAATGAACCAAGTGTGCATGAACGTGTATAAACGAGTTGGCATCGGGAGCGTCGACGACATCTTGAACTACTCAAATTTGAGAAGGAGAGTGAGGCGAATTATGTGTTGGTTTTGGAGTGGAGTTATACGTGAGATTTTCGAGTGTGAGTTTTTAGTATTAAATTTACCATGATGAGTAGTTAGAGATGATGGCGTATCATGGAACCAGCAAGGGGCGAAGTGAAGAAGGACGAGGAAGCGTTTTGGAGGCTGAAGAGGTGGATTGGATAATGAGCCGATCTTGGCATTATCGGAAGGACCGGATGAATTCGCGAAGCATGACGATAGGTGGAGCAAGGATTTGGACGCGTACGAGGACGACAAAGAAAGGCGATCGCTTATACGTTGCAAGAACTGAAGATTTGAAAGAACTAGATGGACTTAGTTAGTGGGACTGGATTTTTATATCTGCCAAGAATGCTAGAGGCATTTGGTGTACGAGACGTGGAGAATGATCTATACGGATCATGAACGTCTCCAACACATATTCAATCATCTTGATTGAACATTTGGCAAAGGTGGTAGGTGGAGTTAAGTGACGAAAGAAAATTGCAAGGCCAAGTACCATCTGGGAAAGGCAAGCATGGTCGATGAGACATGGAATAAGAAGAATGAGGTGAAGTTGAGACGAACTTGAACTATAGGGATGACGTATTGGAGCGGTTTGGATAAAAGATATAGGTTGCACGAGTTGAGTTGCCTAAAGCAGAGATCGCGTCAACGTGTATGATGCTTGGCTTGGACAATCATACGGAGAAGAGGGACGTAGACTATAATTCCTACATAGATAGGAGCAACTTAGAAAGGGCGATGTATGGACGAAGTTGGTGGAAGGGATACATAATGCGGTGGAGGATTAATTACGATGGGAGTTGGGTGATAGTCGATAGACTGACTAATTCATCACATATTTCAAGAGGAAGGAGAAGTCACATTGTTGAGAAGTTGGAAGGATTGCGTACGGATGTGATGGAAAAGAGGATTTTGCGTGAAAGTTAGCCTAATATGTATGGAATGCCTTATGAAGGATTATGGCAAGGGAAGAAACGATGGGAAGCATCACATCGTGATGTATGGTAGGATTTGAAGAAGAAGAAGGAAGTGTGTATAGAAGCGAAGCATGAATGAAATAGGTCGAGATAGGAACCGAAGGTAAAACTTTGGTAGAGCTTAATGAGTAGAATAAAGCACAAGCAGGCTAATACTGTCGTAGTGTGGAAAAGGAAATGGCACTGACCTATACTGATTGATTTAGAGGTAGTTAGGAAACTCGTTAGCGATGGCTGAGTTTTCATATAATGATAGTTATCATACTAGAAGTCGATAAATTCCATTTGAGGCACTATATGAAAGGATAGGGTGAGTTGTCCCTATTGTGGACTAGAATTGGTAAAAGAGGCTACTAATGTGGTAATGATAGTTGTGGAAAGGATGAGAGCAACAAAGGATACTATGTAGAAAAGGAGGAAACCACTAGAGTTAGTGACAAAGTTATGTAGGGAGTTTCACCCATAGTAACGGGTGGTATGCTTTGGTAAAATAGAAGAGTTGATGTAGAGTTTTGTAGTTCCATTTATGATCTTTAGAAAGATCGGACCATTAGCTTATGAGCATAGAATTTCTTGGGGAAATGAGTTGTATACATGATACATTTCATGTATTGAGATTGGTAAAGGTTATTTGAGAATGCATTTTGCATGTACGATTATTCGGGACTTGTGTTAATGAGAGTCTTTGTTTTATCAAAGAGTCATCTAGGAGATTTATTGACTGTGAGGTCAAGATTTTGGCAATGAGTTTAATTTTTTTTGGTTTGTATATGTGGTATTTTGAAACTTGAACTAAAGTTCACGTGGAAATGAGAGGAGTTCTTTTAGACAAGTATCCTCGTGTGATTTGTTGTCTATGTGTTTGATCCTAAGGAGTAAATCTCGGTACGAGATTTCTATTAGGAGGGAGTGATGTGACAACCTTGGTTTTGAGGTTCGCCACTTAGTTTTGTTTTGTGCTAGTTGCGTGTCTTTACGTGTTTATGTGCTTATTGGTGTGTATAGATTGTGGTTTGGATATCGTTTCCGGTACGGGGTACCTTGTGAATGAAACGATGTGTGATGATTTCATGTTTATGAGTTCACATAGTAGTGACTATGAAGTGAGATGGTGTTATTTGGTGGTTCTAAGTATACGTATATGTATTATAGAAAATCGTATTTTTACGATTTACGGTTTAGCATTTAGAGGTCGCGGATGAGGTAATTAGTCATATGAATATTTTTCGGGATGGTTTTAAGTCATTTAGGACTTAGTTATAAAGTTTATTGCAAAATTTGAGATCTTTTTTAAAAGTGTATATTTTACGTCTTTTACGGTAAAACGCGTAAATTTGACTAGTTTTACGGTTTTGTGGTTTTGGAAGCTTTAGGAGCTGAAATAAATTAAGGAAAATTCAAGTAATATTAATAACATAATATTAAATAATAAAAATAAAAAAACGAATTTAGGGGTGTTTGGGTCGGTTTAGACGCACCAAAGAAGAAAGAAAGAAGGGAAAAGCCCAAAACAGGCCCAATGGACTTGTAATAGGATTAGGGGACCTTTAGGACTTAACCAAACCCAACTCATAACCATAATAATCAGGTTTTTAACCTCCATAACATCTCCTAGCCGAAATTCATCAATGGTGGCCAATTAGGGATCTTCAAAAGTTAGGTTTTCTCATCTTCCATTAAATTAAAGGTAAAACCTTCTTAACACTTTTCATATTAATTGTTTTTAATGTGTTCTATGATCATCTTATGCTGGATTTAGGTTAGGGTTTAATTAAAAACAGTATATTAATCATATTTTAATGATTAAATAAATTAGGGCTTGTAAGTAGAAGGATTAGGGTTAATTAATGAGGTTGATTTTGTTAAACCCGTTTTTAAATACTTGGCAGAATTTTGAGTCAATTGTTTTGATTATATCTGGAGTTCTAGGAACATTCAAGATGCGATCAAACTAGCCCTGAAAAGGTATTTTAAGTGGCTTTCCAATGCAAGAAACTAGAACTAAATTGGAGGCCGGGAAGTGGGTCAAAAACAGGTTACGACAGTTGGAGGTCAAAACAGTTTTGAATTCAGTCTGTTTTCTTTTTAAGTTTTGGGTTGTTTGAGGTACTTAGGGTTGCATTGGGATCTTCTCACGAACATGAGAGATGGTTTATATGTTGTAGTGAGTATCTGCACTTGGGCTAAGGTTGTGGTTTAGGGTAAGACCCTCTAATGGTAACAAACTTTTCATACGTTTAAAATCAGTGAATTCTGGATAGTTAGCAATATATATACATATATCAGGGCCTTAACAGTATCTTTAAAGTTAGGGCAAGTGGGAGGTTTTAAATAACATGTATAAAAGTGTGAATATTCCTTTTACAGAAACCATGGATATATTTAAGTGGACGTTTGACTTAAAGTTTTGAGACCTAAAACTGGGACTGTTTTGTGTAAAATTATGAACGGGATAGCTATTAAACTGAACCAAGTTAGGGACTTGTTAAGGAAGGGTAATGGGGTGATTAGAACTTAACAATGAGGTAATTATATGGGAATAGGCTAGATGTCCATCATAGTTTGATGAGCCATCTTGGTGATTGGTTCGGGTATTGATTGTGTGTTTTTGGTTTGTTAGCTCGTTGCTAGTGCAAGGACTTGTGAAGAAGCTATCAGGTGAGTTTCATAGCCCATGTTTACTTTTGATTTTGACTTCCAAATAGGATGGAAGGGACACTGTGTTGAGTTGTTTCTAAATTGATGCTGTGAATGTGTTTGTGATTTGAGATGGACTTGTGTGTACATTATGTGATTAACTGCTATGTAATTTTTGATTGTGTATGATTTGGATCGGGGGACACGTGCCGTCTCAGTTATTGTGGTTTGACAAGGTAGTGGCCTTGTGGTTTGCCAAGGTAGTGGCCTTGGGATAGGTACATAGTGTGATCATCTATGGTACCATGATGTTGTGTGGCAAGGTAGGAGCCTTGGGTTGGGTTGGTATGATTAATCTTGATTGATAGTTGTTAATGCATATTTGTAACACTTTGTCCATATGTTCTTTTGTTGATGGTTGTTATTCACAGCTTGTAACTAATTTAGCGTTAGAGTCTAAACCTATGACTCTCACCAACTTTATGTTCACGTGTTTTAGTGTCTCTTTCAGGTGATAACGTGGTTAAGCATGAGAACTTATGTGACTAGGATTTGGAGAGCGTAGGAATGCATATAGAAAGATATCCCCATTTCCTTCTTAGTTTACCTTTATGTTTTTTTTAATATGTGATGCATGTTGGCACCTATATGTTTGATATGTTTGTGTTATTTGTTTGTCTCGGGTAAATGGTAGTACTGTTACCTATTTACCTAGACTCTTGCATGTTGAGATATTGTCATGACATTTGTGTCGCCATTTATCACATTTCTTATTTCATTTAGTTATCACTATAGACACGCCATGTTGTGATGATATCCATACGTCGCGCCCCATATTCCGCCATGGTGAGGTGTGACACAGGGGCTAGTTTTGGGTGTTGAGCAGTGGAAACTTTTTTCACTGCTTGACTTGTTTGACTTTTTGTCTTTAGTGAACTTTTTTGAGATTCAGATTACACAAAGGCACCCAAATGATCTTTGGATCATAAGGATTCAATAATAATCAATAAATCACAAACACAATCACCCAATTGATACAGTTTAATCAATAAAGCACCAGATATGATACAGACATGAAACAATAAGCAGTTTAGGTTCAATTAGCACTTAGAGCACAATTTAGCCAGCCAAATTCAACCAAATGCATACACAAGCTATATTAAACTCAAATGAACAAGTCTAAAAAAGTTTCATGCAATGATTCAAAGAATTAAGCAAGATCTAAGCTGCTGAATGTTACTGATGAACACTAACACATGTAGTTTTACACTTTGCTGATGTATTTGACCAATAAGCTAGATTTAAACCTCAAGATCTATCAAATAAGTTATAATAATGATGTTTTAACAACTTTCAACCCAAAGCATGCACAAATACTAGATTTCACCAAAATCTTAGGTAAAAAACAGTTAAATCCAACAAGTTATAGCAGATTGTATGATTTGAAGTTTCAAACCCAAAAACTTGCAGCAAAACACTCTCAACCAAGCATATATCAGATATAAAGCACAGATACAAACTTTCCACAACACAATAACAAGATTCAAGCTTAAACAGGTAGTCCCAAACACCCCTTTATCTTTTCAAATCAAATTTTAAACAAGAAAAAGTGTGAATCAGTTTACCCAATGATCAATCTAGCATATAAACAACATTATCATGCAAGACTAAGCAGATTTAAGCCAAGAAAACAACAAGGGCAGTAGTAGAGCATAAATCCACAAAAAATACAATTTTTATCAGATTTTCAAGGTTTCAAGACAAACCTCATGGATGTACATCCACACCCACGAATTTATGAGCTTATGTGCTAGCTAAAACAAGCACAAGCTTCCAATAACAACCCTGCTAAGATAAACTTGATTAATGCAACCTTGTTATCCCACACTTGATTATCCCCAAGTTATAAGCCTCACCACACCTTAATATCACAATTATGATGCTATGATCAGCCCTATAACCCAAGAATTCCAAGGTTGAAACAAGAACTTAGCAAAATATCAAATTTTGATCCAATGTGTAATTTCTTACACAAGGTTTGAAAAACGTTTTAAGGTCCAATTACAGTTAACATATATCATAAACAAGCTTAAAATAAGATGGCACTTGGTCTTTCTTCAACAAAACTCAACACACTTTCATAAATTGAAAAGAGGATTTACAAGTAGTTGAACTAGGAAAAACCAAAAGCAGGTAAATGAGAGACCCTATGTGCCTTTATATAGGCATACAATGTGTCTAGAAATGCAAAGGAAAACGTAAACCCAGGCTGTGAAGTCCCCAATTTGCCCTTGTAGAATTTGAAAATCTTGGCTTCATGTGACTGATTTTTGTATGTTTGTGAAGGAACATGTGATGCCAGTGGTGGATATGTCATCTTGGACGTCCATTCTATGCTTGAAAAGTAAGCAAGGCTTTGGGGCGTTGATCTTCTGGCTCATTCTTGTTTGGACGTGAAGGTTGGGGCAGGGGAGGTAGCATGTGACAAAAGGGATGATGAGGTGGCAGGTTTTAAGGTTGGGTTGTGATAATATGACCCTTAATCATTATTCTGGAAAGAATTAGCCCCTAATTCATAATAATTAATGAATGCCTAATTGTGTTCTTGATCTGATGAACACAAGTTTTGATCTTGTTTAAGGGTGGATTAAGTTTAAATTTTTGTTAAGGCGCCAAGGTTAATTTATTAATTAACCCAGGGGAGTGGAAGGCTGAGGTGGAGGAAAGGTGAAGTGTGATTGGGTGATTTGTGGTAGTGGGGCACGTGGCATGTTGTCACTGGTCTAGGTAAGTATGGTTGTCTGCCCCTTTTGGTCCCTTAACTCCTTTCTTCCTTTCACTTTGTAAATAATGACATAAAACTGAATTCCCTTTGTAAATAAACTTTCACTTTTCACACTTTGGCCACAAATACTTTTCCAAAGTATTTTTAGGGGTATTTCTTGCCATTTTGTGATTCTTGAGGGGCTGTTTTGGCATTTTGTTGATGGATTATGGTCTTTACTTGTATGATTGGCATTTTGGAGGACTGAATTTGCCAAGTCTTCATTAATGAGGGACCATTTTTGCCAATTGTTGAAAGTCAAGGGTCCTTTTGGTAATTTTGGGATTTTAAAAGGACCAAACTTGTAATTTCTTATACTTTGAAGGACTTCATGATGTATTTGATTTTGTGGAGGATAATGGTTGACAATTTAGCTTTGTTGAGGGGCTAAACTTGTCAAATCTTCAAAGTGGAGGGCCCTTTTTGTAATTTTGACAAACTTTAGGGTCCAAACTTGTAATTATGAAGATACAAGGGTATAAAGTGTCAATTCTTCCATATTGGAGGACCCTTCTTCATAATTCTTCAAATATTCAAGGGTTTTTCTTGGGAAAGTCTTCATTAGGGCTTGGTTCATTGTGCGGCTTCGTTTCCCGTGTTCGTTTTTGCATGATTCTTGTGATCTTTTGTCATTTTCTCAATATCAGTACCTAAAATACACAAGCAACAAACACAAGCATATGTATGGGTATTTTGATGATATTTAATGCATTTTAAGCCCTATTTGGATGATGAGACTATGTATAAAAGCAGTCTCATCACCTATAATTGATCCTAGTAAGTCGTTTATCAAGGGAACTTTAAAACGCAAATTCTAAACTTGAAAAAGTATAAGAAGATGTAAGACCCTATAGATGACTTGAAAACCCTAAACTTTGATTTAATTGGCTAAGCATCCACGAGTCTCATTCCTTGAGATTCTAAATTATGGAGAACGAAAGATGATAGAGTAAGTTATAAGTTTGGTATTCTTTCATGAATTTATGTGAGTTGATTATGAGCTTTTTCTCCCATCACTTGTTAATAAATTTAATTGCAATAAATAAGGTCGGACGATTTGAAAAGTTACTTAGCTTATTGCACAAGATCGTTTAAAAGTTGCTCTGTATTAATTAGAGTTCATAGCCAAGGCATAACTTATTAAAGCGGGGTGCGAAGATTGGCGAGTCCGAAAAGGCCCTAACAAGGCATGAGGGCTACATTTTATTGCTAAAGATCCAAAGTGATGTGAAGAATCATTTATCAAAAATGAATATGAAGGATCGAGACACACGATGAAAATTTAATACTCCCCAAAAGATCATGGAGAAGTCTATCCGAAAATACCCTATAAAAGTATGAGGATAAATAGATCCAAGTCCTAAAAGGAGGCGGATCGTTGTATATCAAAATCCAAAATAAAGATTGGAGAAAAATGAAGAAGTCGTGGTCCAAGTATGAAGAATCTCTCAAAAAATTCAAGTGAAGAAATTCCTATTATGAAGAGAAGACCATAATTTCAAGAACGTCTCTCAAGATTCGAAGTATGAAGTCGCTGCCAAATATCGGTCCGGGAAAGGTCTCAAATAGTAAAGCGAGTTATGCAAAGATATGAACTTTATGAGGTCCCGAGAAGTAGTTTTAAAAGATTTTTTCCTTTAGCTAACTATTGATTAAATCGTCCTACTTTATTTTAGGCCTAAATAAACTATCAAAATAAGTCAAACAATGCATGCTCGTGATCATTCAAGACAATCATAAAATATAAGAGATACACCTAGGAATAAGGGAGGCTTAGTGAATAATTGGGCCACATGAGTTTGTGTTAGTTTGCTAACTTATAATAACAATGATCTCGTTTATAAGCTTGGTGTGGGGAACGTGAAATTTGAGGGTGATAAACATTCATGACACCCAAAGCCCTAATGTAAGTCTTTGATCTCCTTACTTGATTCTTCCTTCTTGCATTTTGCAAATTTCTAACCTTTTTGGTTTCCTTAGTGTTTAGTATTTAATAAAGGCCAAGGTGGGTTAATTATGATGAAAAATGTAAACCGTGCTTTGAAATTAATGCATTGCATGAGGGCATTGCAATGGTCAAGTGTAGAGGATTTAATAAGTGTGAAAACACTTATCCTTTTACCACTTATTTCCAATAATAACAAGACCAAAACGTGTATTTTATGTCGTAAAAGTCGGAATCATGCGTGGTTTGTGTTCTTATTGTGTTTCAGGACAAAAATATGAAAAAGGAAGAAAACCCGGATTTCACGGTCTTTTATCGAAGAAAAAGACAAAAGACGAAGTCAAAAGGTCAAAAGTGCAAGAAGAACGGAAGTCAAAGGCCTATTCTGAAGATTTATCGAAGAAAAATTCTAAAGACGGAAGTTTAACAAAGTCGAAGAACCAAGTCTACTAAAAGAAGAAAATTAGAAGACGAGTTCAAGTTATGATTCGACTAATCCCGAGACAAAGTCGAGAAAGACGAGATATTTAAAAGTCGAGAAGACAAGAAGAAAGAGAGAAGACACAAGCACCTTCCCCTTCCCCTATATATAGTCTTCTAATGTGTCATTAGAAGAGTTAGTCATTTTTCAGTCTTTAATTCTTAGTAGGTAATTAAGTGTGTTTTATTTTTCTTCTCTCTAGTTTCTTTCAAGCTTTTTAATCTTTCACCTTGTAATCTTGGATCTTAATCTTTAATCTAATCAGGCTTTTTAATAAGTTCTCATTCTACCTTTCTTAATCATAATCTATTGAGTTGCTTAATTAATTATGTAGTTGGTTTAATTTTGTTGATGATGTGATTGATTATCTTATTGGTGTGTGCTTATTGAGTTGGTGTGTTTAAAGATTTTAGATTAAGGTGCTTATTGCTTCATTTTTATGTTTTCTAGGTTTTAAAATAAGTTGATTTTGATAGTTTAATATTTTTCTAAAAATTGATTTGGTAAATGTTTTGGTAAGTGCTTATTGTGATTTTGCTTATTTGTGTTAATTTGGATTGTCTAAACCCTAATATTCCGACTTAGATGCAAAATTACCCTTTTCCCGACTTAGGTATTGATCTCATTTTATTCAGACTTAAGGGTTTTTGAGTATCCCGACTTACTTGCAAAGTGTTTTTCCCCGAATTAGTTGTAAAACCTTCATTTTCCGACTTACATGTGAGATCCCTCTCCCGAATTGCATGTTGAAAGGTTATCCCGAATTAAGTGAGTGACTCGATTCCGAATTGAGTACGAATTCATCTTTCCCAAATTATTTCATAATCAGCATTTCCCGAATTATGTACTGGTCTACATTCCGAACTAAGTTCATCATTGGATTCCGAATTAAGTGTTTGGTTGTGATTCCGAATTAAGTGTGTATTTCGTTTCCCGAATTACATACAAGATCAAGTATTCCGGATTACGTGAGAGACTCATTTTCTGAATTAAGTGCAGGATTATCATATTCCGAATTACGTACAAGGTGGATATTCCGAACTAGGTTTGGGTTACATATTCCAGATTATATCCGGATTGGAATTCCGAATTAGGTCTGAGATTGTTGAAATCCGAATTGCATACAAATCTCACTATTCCGAATTAGGTTGTGTACCTGTATTCCGAACTAGGTTGAAGATTGAGGATTCCGAACTACTTGCAAACATCTAGATTCCGAATTAGGTGTTGGTTTGGCAGATTCCGAATTAAGTCAAGAACAAGGATTCCGAATTAGATTCAGATTTACACATTCCGACTTATGTTCAGTTCTTGTTTTCCGAATTACTTTCAAACTTTAATTTTTCCAGCCTTTATCACTTAGTTCAATTTTTAAACATTTTCACTTAGTTAAATTTTAAGTTTAAATTTTTATAAAGTTTTAGGTTTTCAAAATTATTTTTTATCTAGTATTAATTTCTTGTCATTTATTTCTAAGTCTTAGTTTAAATTTTAAAGCTTTCATTTTTACTTAATGACGTTTACATTTTCACTTTTATTTTAAAATAGACAATCACTTTTAGTTTCTTTCACCAAGTTCTACTGTGCAACATAAATTCTGAACAAGCAATCGAGGTTAGACATTCTACTTTATTTTTAATAGCTTTTACATTTATATTATTTGTAGACTTAGACAATCAAGCTCCCCCTTTTAGCGACCAACACCAACAATTCCACCATAAACCGTGATCAATTCGAATTGAATCGAGTACGAACAACACTTCTAGAGCACACATAAAAACTATATATTATTTATCTTCGGCGATAAACTTTCCTTTCTATAAAGTCCGAGGCATAATCTGAAATGTAATTATACGCTATTTACACGAGTTTAAAACTTTTGAATAGTTTTAATGTAAGCTCGTATCCGAGAAAATTTAATTTCTCGTTTTGAGGGTAAGTTATCGTTGACGAGATAAACATCCATTTCTTTGAAACACGAGTTACAATCTGTGATCCGACTGTAAGCCATATACACGAGCTTAAAACCTTTGAATAGTTTTAATGTAAGCTCGTGTCCGAGAAAATTTAATTTCTCGTTTTGAGGGTAAGTTATCGTTGCATAGATAAACTTCCCTTTATTTGAAGTCCGGGTCATCGTCTGTCATTTAACAATGAACCATTGTTGTAAGCTTAACTGCGAGTCCCCTGGGACACTTGTTTCTTAGATATGAGCTTCTTCAGCAACCAAACTCTAAGAGTGTCCTTAGTTGAACGGTATACAACGATTGGACCGTTGTGTTCTTGTTGAATGTTGGCTTTGGTACCTGTATTCTCATTAGGAGTTTTTATGCTTTGATATGGGTTAGCGATATCTATTTTAGAACCATGCGGGGGTTCATAGTCAACCTTGGTAGTGCTAGAGGGAAACATCCTTCCTGTAGGAACCCGTTGAAGATTAACTGATTTGATAACCCTACCCGTGGGTTGCCACCTAAGATTGGATGTAGGCAACAAGGTTTACTTATGCACAAAGGAAGACTTAGCAATAAAAAGCCTATTTCCTTTGGGAATCCCTCTTTTAGCACTTGAGTTCAGCTCCTTCAAGACATTAGTTACACAAGCCGCATGATTTTTTATGAAGACACTTTTCATTCATACGGAACAAACTCCGTGTTTGAGATCCGAATGAGATCTAGAAATCCTAGTTCTTGCTTGTGTCATTTTCTTAGATGCATCTACATAGTGAATATGAGGCATGTTATTCGACCTATGTTGTGGCATATTCTTAGAATTATACCTAGAATCACTAGTAGCAGTCTTGTTTGTAGGTTTTGCATAGGCTGATTTGATCACAGTAGGCCTAGCTAATGGAGTGACTGGTCTAGAATTATGAACCATATCAACTTGGGAGGAAAACCGCGGTCTCGAGGATTTTGGTCGCTCGGATCTAAATGCAGTCGGTTGTCGAACGAACTGAATTTTAGGCGGTCTCCCTAAGATTGATGTTTTTTCAAGCTTAGTGTCCACAATAGTGCCTTTAATTTTCCTTAGTTCGTTTTTCAGAGCAGCTATAGCAAACACCTTTTTCTGAACCTGAGCCTTTAAATAAACATTTTCAATAGTTAAGAAGGTCGTTGATTCTAGAGTTTTAGACCTCATCTCTACGATAGTATTATTTAACTCATTACAACACTGTTTTAAGGTCTCGTTTTCTTTTTGTAAGATATCTTGGGATGCCAACTTAGATCCAAGTAAATGAATTTGTTTTAACAAATTATCATTTTCAACTTTAGAATCTAAATTTTTTTGATTCAATTTTCGTTCAAGAACAACATTTGATTTTTCAAGTTTTTCAAAATGTGTTTCAAATTTGTCCTGTTTCTTCGAAAATTCAAGTGTGGCATCCTCAAGTTCTTTTGATTGTTGAGCTATTATCTTTTCAAGCTCTTCAATCCTAGAAGCAGAATTGGTTAAAAAGCAGTCATAAGGCATATATCATGATTTTTAGCATTTTGTTCACCTTATCCCCCATTATGACTCACATCGGATGAATCAGAAGTGGTATTGCTATCACCCTTTTCCATCCCGTGTTCGGCATAGGTAGGTTCAGAATGCTCAACATGCTATAGATCATTGTTAGATACAATATTGAATTGTACCCCAACTATTAGTTCTTCGTCATGCATGCTTTGACGTGAATTTATGACACTGTTATCATAATTAACCAAAGCGATCTCTTTTGAGTCATCCGTAAGACCATTAGTTTTCTCTGGAATCTGCATCTGATTTGCTTGCTTCCAATTATCATAATCAATTTGAAGTCGTGATCGTTCTTGAAACAAATGTGTAAGAGAGGTCACGCATTCAAGGAATGACTGACAGAGTACGAAGTTTTCTTTCTTGGCAACATCGAATTGAATAAAGGCCAAAATTTGTTGAAAAAGAACTAGAAGTGCATATACGGATTCAATGTGATTAAATTCTTCTTTTTCAAGTTGCTGCTGAAGAATATCCAAGTTTATCATCATAGCCTCCATGAAGAAAGGAGCATCTTGACCAAAGACTGCCACAAAGGATGGTCCGTAGTCTAGCTTGGTAAGCTCGTAGAGATGACATTCAAATTGTCTGAATGAAACCTGGCATTTTTGTCTTGCTTCTTCTTGCATCTTCTGCAATTCTCCCTCTCGATATGTCAAATTCAACAAGTCCATTGATAATCGATGATAAATGAAGGTAAGGATTATGTATCGATCGATCAATGAAAGAAAGTAATTGTGTTTGTTGTTGTGTGTAGAAGTCGAGAAACAATGTTGAAATCCCCTAAAATATGTTCTCGATAAACCAAAAAAATTCCAAGACAAACAAAAACTCACGAAATTGTTTGTGAATAATTTTGGTATCTTCGGAATATGTATCGCAATACCAATTTGTCGCAATGTCATGTCACAATGTCACTTGTCGCAATGTCACCTGTCGCAATAGCTATAGGAATCTGTCGCAATAGCTATAGGGATCTGTCGCAATGTCACCTGTCGCAATAGCTATAGGAATCTGTCGCAATGTCACCTGTCGCAATAGCTATAGGGATCTGTCGTAATGTCACATGTCGCAATAGCTATAGGAATCTATCGCAATGTCACCTGTCGCAATGTCTATCGCAAAAAGTGTCGCAATTTCAAAAACCTAATGACATTGCGATGGATTTTGTGTCGCAATAGTACAAAATTATTCAAACTTCCACTTTTCTCGGATAAAACCCAACCAATTCGAGATTTTAAGCCAAAAAATGATCCAAACAACCAAAATTTTTGTGTTTTTAGCTAAAGTAAATATACCAAATCTCTACCACAACTATGTAGATGATTTGTAACCATAAAAACCATAAAAACCATAAAAAACACAAAAAAAAATTGGATCGAATTATTTTGAATCAAAATAGACACGAAAATCAAGAACACAAACACATAAATAATAAAATCATCCCATGGCTCTTGATACCAAATGTTAGTTTATCGTAATCCTTGGATTATATAACTATGGAGATGATTACTAGAGATAGAGATAAATGAAGATATAGAGAGAGAAAGTAGAGAGAGGTTGGAGAGAATAATGAAAGATACGATTAGAAGTTATGTGAAATTTGAGAACCAACCCCTCCTAACATGCTAGGAGGGGGTATATATAGCCCACCTACATGTGGGCTTTGTGGGTTATATTGTTACATATTTGATCACGAGCCCATACTAGATATATCTCGTTGGAGTGACCGATCATTCCTAAATACGTAAAAACGTATTTCCAACAAATTCAAAATTCAAATTTTGAATTTGCTTCTAGAAGATTGAGGGAAAATAATAAATTCAAAATTCAAATTTTTAATTTGGGTGCATCCTTTTAGCCAATGGATCAACGAGACCTCTCCATGGCAAGACTTCCCTATAAATAGAAAGTGTTTACTTTCCCTCAAAGGTGTGTAAAAATACATATAATTCACCTCAAAAATCCCATTCCTCATTTGCCTCCTCTTCCTCAAGTGCAATGAGAAGAACACCTTCATCCTTGTGAAGTGTTAGTCCTAACATGATGAAGATCTCTCCTTCTAGATCAAGTCATGATTATAGTCTTCCTACTATGTATATGTAGAAGATCCAATTTGGAGAACAAGTTTTAAATTTATAAATACGAATTAACGGATTGACTAAAAACACACGGGCAAGTATAACCCTTTCGTTTGTGTATAGATTTTATGTGGTAATACCAAGATCGTTCACGGGGATTTGGAAAACCTATGATCATTCAAAAATAAAACTATAATCGTTGATTGTAGCAATTGTAGACAAACAAATAACAAGTAAAATGATGAGATTAATAATAAGATTAAAAGCAACATTTGGTAAAGACTAGTTTAGGCATCCGTAGTGGTATTATTATGATGACACGTTTAACAAATATGATTATGATAGTTAGATGGATAATCCAATCTATTGTTTTCAAAAGCTTTAATCTTCGTCAAGACTTTGGTTAAAGAAAACAAGCATTAGACTCAATCACTTAATTCAAGACTTAATCCAATTTCAACACATTCGATTCACGGTCGTTTCACGAATTCGCTTACACTTATAAATATGTTTCTTGATAATCAAAACTTCTTAAGAACTGATCAATACAAAAGATAGCCAATCATAGACAAACCAGCTATGACTTGTTGATAGAAAATAACCCCTTCGACCTATGAAATCTTGATCAACAAATTAAGTTTTGATAACAAATTGTCACATAAAACATAATTACTAATGGTTCAAAGGAAAGCTTGACATTGAAATAAACATAAATCACAATCACAACCACTACTTCATACCACAAACATCATCCTACCAAGTGTAGAAGGAGATTTAGCTACTCATAACAAACAATGAAATAAACTCTGAAATAATTAGTTTTATAAGTCATAATTAAGAGTCTTACATAGTGGAAATATGTTGCTAATAATTAGGGTAATGATCCCTAAGAGTTTAATGATGTTAAATTTGCTTTTCGGACTCCAAAAGTGACTTTTCTTGCACCACCTTGCTCAAATCCTGGAATGGAGGTTTGGACAAGGTTGAGAGAGTTATTTTGTGGTTATGAAAGAGTAATGAGATTATGTGAAGAGATATATGATTACATGACCCCAAGGGTCTTACTTATAGGCAAAGTTAAGGCCTAGACTTTAATGATTGGCTTGGAGCCAAAGACAAATACTTGGAGCCAAAGGAAGTCTAAAATCTTCTTGTATGTTCTCCCTTGAGCTTGCATGAATAGACACAAATTCTGACAACATAAATGTGGGTGGCAACTTGAATCCTGCTGGTGGCAAGTCGGTTATGTTTTGCTGGTGGCAACTTCATGCGGACTGACTTGTATGCTCCTTGGAAATACTTGTTCTTGCACCCAAAATTGATCTTCAAAGGCTTGTAACTTGTACACGGGTCTTGAATTTGACTAGGATTCTTCGTACTCGTACTGATCTCCATATTTACGTTGTTTTATAATCTTTTTCTGATATTGGTTACACAAAGACTTGCAAACACAATTGGGCACAAATACGCACAAAAGTATCATAGATTTGACCAATATACATGTACAAAAGTACGGATAACGCTCCCAAAAACAAGTTGGATTTGGGCCTTATCAAATCCCCTCACACTTAAGTTTTGCTTGCCCTCAAGCAAGAAGAAAAGCAAATTAAATCCAAAGGTACATGTATTTTATAAAAATTTGATGCAAGTCTACCAAGTACAAGTACAAGATAAAACTCATCGACTTAAGTTTTTAAGGTTTGAAAAATTGAGATATAAAGTCAATACCCATAAACATCTAGAAAGTATTTTATTTCAAACTACACTAATTACATATGAACTGAAGCAACATGTATCCTGACTAAGCACATTGGCTAACTGATACCTTTTATTTCTTCTTCTTTCTTCAACTTCATAACATTATAGCTCATTGGCTATTTATTTGTCTTTTTGAGTTTTTCTATCTTTTTTTTGGGATTTTTCTTCTACTATTATATGGCACTTTGACTTGGGTAAGTTTGACACAAAAATATATCTCAAATGTTCAAAAGTTACCGATTGGATAATTTTTTACTTATTTATATACATTTGCTTGAAACTTTTTATTTACGAGGGCAAAACATAACAAAATTTTAAAATAGCCCAAAAATATGGCAATTAAGCATCTTTTTTCTCGATTTCCCTACAACCCCCTCACACTTAAGTTTATCATTTTCCTCAATGTGATGAAACTGAACAAAAGTTAGGGAATAAGAGAAAAACCAGAATGACGGGCATATCATGTATCATACAAGAGTCTTGTGTTCGCCTTCAACTTGTGGTACCTACAAAAAAATAAAACACACAAAAATAGGAAAACACTCTATTTTTGGATTTTATAGGTTTTTATAAAAGCGACACATACTACACCCCCTCACACTTAAGCAAAAAATTGGTTAAAAATTGTGGGGTGTAAGCATGAATTTATTTTAAAAAGGAAATTCACACTTTAAAATTTTAAAAACTTCAAAACACACGGGTTACCTCCCGAGAAGCGCTTATTTTATTATTGAGTCATCAGCCTGACTCGTACTTCTTTTTAGTTTTCTTTATTTTTTATCGAGCAGAAAATGTTCACTCCACTCATCATGGTATAGTTTAATACGATGTCCATTAACAATGAAGCTTCCTCCATTCTTGTCATACAATTCAACATAGCCGGATGGGTATCCATGTTTTACTATAAAAGGACCGTACCACTTTTGTTTAAGCTTTGGAGCTTTGAATTTATATCGCATATTAAACAAGAGAACGTTGTCTCATTTCTTGAATTCTTTTCGGATTCGAAGTTTGTTGTCATGATAAGCTTTGGTACGTGCTTTGTATAATTTGGAATTCTCCTAAGCTTGGAGTCTTAATTCATCTAGTTCATGCAATTGCAAGAATCGGTTTTCTCCAGCGATTTTGAGATCGGGATTATAGCTTCTCAATGCCCAATAAGCACGGTGCTTAATTTTAAAGGGCAAGTGACACGTTTTACCAAACAATAAACAATAAGGTGTTGTGCCAATTGTTGTCTTATAAGCTGTTCGGAATGCCCACAGAGCGTCGTCAAGTTTCCTTGACCAAATGGAAGGATTGTTCTTAACCGTTTTTTCGAGTATTCGTTTTAAGGCTCTGTTGGTATTCTCAACTTGTCCACTCGTTTGTGGATTATATGCGGTGGCAAAGCGATGGGTGACTCCATAAACCTTTAAGATTTGCTCCATTTATTGGTTACAAAAATGGGAACCTCGATCGCTAATTAAAGCTTTCGGCATTCCATAACGAGTGAAAACTTTTTTTTAAAATTGATTACGGCTCATGAATCGTTCGTGGGTAAAGCTTCGGCTTCAGCCCATTTGGACACGTAATCAATAGCAACTAAGATATATTCGAAGTTATGGGATTTGGGAAAGGGTCCCATGAAATCAATTCCCTATATGTCAAATATTTTGCTAACTTGGATGTTGTTTTGAGGCATCTCATCTCTTTGTGAGAGGTTACCAGTACGTTGGCATGCATCACAATTTTAGACTAGATATAGGCTTCTTTAAAAACTGTTGGCCAATAGAAACCAGCATCAAACACTTTTTTCGCGGTGGTGGAACAACTATAATGTCCCCTAGTAGGTCCATGATGACATTCATCAAGGATCTTTCTTGTTTCCGCACCATAAACACATCTCCTAATCATGTCATCGGGGCATACCTTGAAAAGGTAGGGATCTTCCCAGAAATAGTGTTTTAGATCGGAAAAGAATTTACATCATTGGTGATAGGTTAAACCTTTTCTTAGAATTCTTCCAACGAGGTAATTTTCAAAATCTGCAAACCACGGAGATTCGTCTGTAGATATTTCCATAAGAGTTCCATCGGGAAAATATTCATCAATATCTTCATCTCCTAACTCTTCCATGTTTGGATTTTCAAGTCGCGATAAATGATCGGCTGCGACGTTTTCAGCTCCTTTCTTATTTTGAGTTTCGATGTCAAATTCTTGGAGTAGTAAAATCCATCTAATAAGATGCGGCTTAACATCTGGTTTAGAGAATAGGTATTTCAACGCGGAATGATCGGTGAATACAATCATTTTCGACAACACGAGATAGGATTGAAATTTGTCAAAAGCAAAAACTACCGCAAGTAGTTCTTTCTCGGTGATCATGTAGTTGAACTACGCGCTATTTTGGAGTTTTGCTCGCAAAATGTATAGGATGGAAACGTTTTCCTTCGCGTTGTCCTAATACGGCTCCTATAGCGAAATCGATTGCAACACACGTAAGTTCAAATGGTCGCGACCAATTCGGTGAAACCATGATCGGTGCATTCGTTAACTTGTCTTTAAGCTTTTCAAATGCCTTTATGCATTCTTCGTTGAAATCAAAGACTATGTCTTTTTCAAGGAGTTTGGTCATCGGTGTAGCGATTTTAGAAAAGTCTTTTATGAATCAGCGGTAGAATCCCGCATGACCTAGAAAACTTCTAAAGGCTTTAACGTTAGTGGGTGGTGGTAATTTGGATATCACTTCAATCTTGGCCTTGTCTACTTCCAATCCGGCTCTAGAGACTTTGTGTCCAAGCACAATTCCTTTAGTCACTATAAAGTGACATTTCTCCCAAATGAGCATGAGATGAGCTTGTTTGCATCAAATGAGCATGTGATCTAGATTAAAAAGGCAAGATTATAATGAGTTTCTGAAGACTGAGAAATCATCCATGAAAATTCCATGGATACTTCGATCATGTCTTGAAAGATCGCGATCATACACCTTTAAAAAGTCGCAGGTGCATTGCAAAGACCAAAAGGCATACACCTATAAGCAAACGTTCCAAAAGGACACGTAAAAGTGGTCTTGTCTTGATCGGATGGTTCGATAGGTATTTGGAAATATCTGAAAAAGCCATCGAGAAAACAAAAGAATTTGTTCCCCGCTAGTCTTTCCAACATTTTTTGTCCATGAATGGTAGAGGAAAATGATCTTTTCATGTTCCATCATTTAGTTTGCGGTAATCAATACACACAAGCCAACGGGTAACAGTTCTTGTAGGAACAAGTTCGTTATGTTCGTTGGTCACAACAGTCCGTTCTCTTTTCTTTGGAACACAGTGAATATGACTAACCCAAGGACTATATTCTATGCAAAGATGATTCCTGCTTCAAGGAGTTTGATTACTTCGGTTTTTACAATCTCCTTCATGTTTGGGTTAAGTCGACGTTGCCTCTAAATAACGGGCTTGGCAACGTCTTCAAGATTGATCTTGTGTTTGCAAAATTGCGAATCAATTCCCGGTATATCGGATGTTTTCAATGCAAACGCTTCTTTGTGGTTCTTGAGCATAGAAACAAGGCGTTTCTTCTCATCTTCCTCGAGTGAGGCTGAGATAATCACCGGAAGGAGTGAATCCTTCTCTAGATAAGCGTACTCGAGATGTTCGGGAAGAGGTTTCAATTCAAGATCCGTCGGTGGATCATGAATAGATTTGGGAACTATAAAGTTCGACTTCGAAGGCAAAACTTCGAAGGGTTTGTTTTCCTCTTCTTCGAGAGTTACTACAGAATCAAGGGCCATGAATTATTCGAATTCATGATCACGATCGGTATCGCTAATCTTTTCTGAAGTTGTTTGGAAAGGTGCGTTGTCATCAATCAATGCATCCAACTCTTCTTCCGTTACTTCATCGATAACATCCACGCGGAAGCATGTGTCATCATTAGAACGAGAATGTTGCATAGCTTTATCGACTAAGAATGTGACTCGATCGTCACCAACTCCAAGTTCTTTATTCTTCACACGAATGATAGCATCGGCGGTATGCAAGAATGGTCGTCCTAAAATGAGAGGGACTTGATGGTCTTCCTCCATTTCAAGGATTACGAAGTCGGTGGGAAATATGAATTTGCCAACTTGAACAAGCATTTTCTCAGATATCCCAATGGGATATTGGTAAGTGTGGTTAGCCAAACGTATAATCATACTTGTAGGTTTCAAAGTATTGCTTGAAATATTTTTGTATAATGAGTATTGCATAAGATTGATACTCGCGCCTAGATCGGCCAAGGCGTGACATTCAAATTTTTTTGCTAGAGTACATTGTATGAGAAAGCTTCCCGGATTTCCAAGCTTTGGTGAAAGTTTGCTTTGCAAGGCTGCAGAACATTCTTCATTCAGAAACACAGCAGAGTTTTGCTCCGTCTTACTATGGTTGCTCACAAGATCTTTGAGGAATTTCCCTTAGTTGGGCATGCCGGTTAAGATATCAACAAAGGGAACGTTGATCTTAACTTCTTTGATCATCTTAAGGAATTTGGCATTACGAGCCTCCATCTTTTCCTTTCGTAGGCGTCGAGGATATGGAATTTTGGGTGTATACGCCTTTGGTGTTGGTGTGGTTTGTTTTGGTTTTGGTTTCGAAGGAGGAATGGTTTCTTACTTCCCGGGCTCATCGGCTTCATCTTCACTTTCATCTGCGAAAGTGGGAGCATTGGTGTTTGGGTTTTGTGGTGGATCAGAACTCAGCCCACTTCTTGTGAATAAGGCATTCAGATGTTCATTACGAGCGGGTGGTGGGCGATATGGTTTATCCATAGATTGTTTTGGGTTTGTTTGAGTGTTGCTTGGCATCAAACCACTTGGTCGATTGGCTAATTGGTCGGTGATTCGACCGATCTTGGTTTCGATATCACTAATAGTAACGGTGTGGTGTCTTTGTCCTCTTTCAGCGTTGGCTTTGAGATCGACGAATTGGTTCTTAATGAACATGTTTGCTGATTTTTGAGATTCTTTGAAAGCTAACAACGTTCTTTCTAAGTTCGATTCTTCGGGTTTCTTCTCGTTTGATGGAAAGGAATAATTGTTCTCACGAGGTTGTGCGTTATGATTTTGGTTTTTGGGGTACTCACACCATCTTCTGGAGTTTCTACCGTAGTAGTTACCTCGATAACCACCTCCTTGGTATCCTCCTTGGTATCCTTGGGTGTAGTTTGCTTCTTGTGGTGGTTCTCTTATTGGTGTTTCATCATACTTCGTAGATGGGTGTGGTCCTCCACAAAGAGTACATTCGCCTCGCATATCTTTATTTCGTCTTTGATAGTTTTGAACTACGAGTCGAATTTAGATGTGAGAGCGTCCATCTTTTCCATGAGTTTAGAATTTTCGCTACTTGCAACGAAAGCAACGGTTTTATTGAAAGGTTTGGAACGGTTATCTTTGGAGCAATCGAGTTTTAAGAGAACTCGGTCCTCGAGTAATTGATATGCTTCGTTAGGAGTCTTATAGAGAAAGAGTCCACCGACGTCAAGGATTGCTTGCGTCGGTTCATTGAGACCATGATAATAGATTTGGATGATTGTTCCTTTTAATAAACCATGTCCATGACAACTACGAAGTAGGTCTTTCATTCGGTTACACGCATCAATGAGTGTTTCTTGTGGAAGTTGGGCGAAACCTCGGATTTCTCCCATGAGGTCTTGTGTAAATGGCGAGTGGAAAGAAACGGCTAACAAAATCGGTTCTCATTTGTTCCCATGTTGCAATGGTACCGGGCGTCAACTCATTATACCAAACTCTTACATCTCCGGATAGAAATGATGGGAAGAGTTTGAGTTTTATAGCGTCTACATTGACGTCGGCTCCATATCGGAACCTACCACATATTTCTATGAATTCGGATATGTGCTTATGCGGATCAGCCCTCGTACGGCCGTCAAATTGGCGGTCTTTGATCATTGAAAGGTGATGACCTTTCACGGAGAAGTTTTCTCCAAGCTCAACTTGAACAATAGCAGCCTCGGGGGTAGGTGCTACTACTCGGTTGGCTGCCCACATGGATTGATCGTCAGCCATTGGGAATGGTAGATCGTTAAATGGGTTATAGACAACAAGTGCGTCCAAGAGATTATCAATTGGTGGGTTTTTGGTTTTTGATGTTCGGTTTTCAAAAGAAACAAAGGGTTGCTTCTTGCGGTTTTTCTTTCGAGATTGATGAATATAACATTCTGGAACGGTATATGGTCTAAGTAATTCTTGACCGGAAGAACGTGTGTTCATTCAAGTCTTGAAGAACTTTTGAAAAAGACCAAAAGTAACAAAAATAAAAACAAACAAAATATAACTAGTAGGAAAATAAGTATAATAGAAATTAAATAAACCAAACAAAAATAAAAACATAAATTTTTTTAACAGGTTCTGTTTTGCCGGTCGGCAAAATGGGCTTGCCGGTCGGCAAAAATCCTTTTGTGGAAAAGTTGCCGGCGGCAGAAGTGTTTTGCCGGTCGGTAAAAATGCTTCTGTTGTGCTGTTGCCGGTGGCAAAATCAATGCTGCTGCAAAAGAATGTTTATTTTTTTATTCTTTCATTTTTGGCTTTTTGGCAACAAGAACTCTAAAATGGGTTTGATTATAGGATGATTTTGGAACTAAGAACACAATCAAATCCCCGGAAACGGCACCAAAAACATGATGCGTGTCCGGTGTGATGGATTTGGAGAACAAGTTTTAAATTTATAAACACGAATTACCGAATTGACTAAAAACACACGGACAAGTATAACCCTTTCGTTTGTGTATAGCATTTATGTGGTAATACCGAGATCGTTCACGGGGATTTGGAAAACCTATGATCATTCAAAAATAAAACTATAATCGTTGATTGTAGCAATTGTAGATAAACAAATAACAAGTTAAATGATGAAATTAATAATAAGATTAAAAGCAACACTTGGTAATGACTTGGTTAGGCAACCGTAGTGGTATCATTGTGATGACACGCTTAACAAATATGATTATGATAATTATATAGATAATCCAATCTATTGTTTTCAAAAGCTTTAATCTTCGTCAAGACTTTGGTTAAAGAAAACAAGCATTAGACTCAATCACTCAATTTCAAGACTTAATCCAATTTCAACAGATTCGATTAACGGCCGTTTCACGAATTTCCTAACACTTATAATTATGTTTCTTGATAATCAAAACTTCTTAAGAAATGATCAATACAAAAGATAGCCAATCGTAGACAAATCGGTTATGACTTGTTGATAGAGAATAACCCTTTAGACCTATGAAATCTTTATCAACAAATTAAGTTTTGATAACAATTGTCACATGAAACATAAGTACTAACGGTTCAAAGGAAAGCTTGAAATTGAAATAAACATAAATCACAATCACAACCACTACTTCTTACCACAAACATCATCCTATCAAGTGTAGAATGTGATTTAACTACTCATAACAAACAATCAAATAAACTCTGAAATAATAGTCTTATAAGTCATAATTAAGAGTCTTACATAGTGGAAATATGTTGCTAATGATTAGGGTAATGATCCATAAGAGTTTCGTGATGTTAACTTTGCTTTTCAGACTCCAAAAGTGACTTTTTTTACACCACCTTGCTCAAATCCGAGAATGGAGGTTTGGACAAGGTTGAGAGAGTTATTTTGTGGTTATGAAAGAGTAATGAGATTATGTGAAGAGATATATGATTACATGACCCCAAGGGTCTTGTTTATAGGCAAAGTTAAGGCCTAGACTTCAATGATTGGCTTGGAGCCAAAGAAAGTCTAGAATCTTCTTATATATTCTCCTTTGAGCTTGCATGAATATAGATACAAATTCTGCCAACATAAATGTGGGTGGCAACTTGAATTCTGATGGTGGCAAGTCGGCTGTGTTTTGCTGGTGGCAACTTCATGCTGAGTGACTTGTAAGCTCCTTAGAAATACTTGTTCTTGCACTCGATATTGATCTTCAAAGGCTTGTAACTTATACACGGGTCTTGAACTTGACTAGGATTCTTTGTACTCGTACTAATCTCCATATTTACGTTGTTTATACTCTATTCCTTCAATTGGCTACACAAAGACATGCAAACACAACTGGGCACATATATGTACGAAAGTATCATAGATATGACCAATACACATGTACAAAAGTACGGATAACGCTCCCAAAAACATGTTGGATTTGGGTGTTATCAGTACACTTGGACGTGTTGTAAGGGTAGTATATCCAAGTGATGGGTATCCTTGGATTAGGTGTTAGGAACCAAGTTATGTATATGCTTGGATATAGTGTTAGAGTCTTCGATCTAAGTGGTGTGTACTTAGATCTAAATGGTTTATGTGTTTAGGCCATAAAACACAAGGTTTGTTATGTTGGGCCATAAAAGATAACTAGTGTGAAGATTGGTGTAGAAAAGTGTAGATTGGTCCTACCTAAGTTTGGGACTCGGCATCTAGCCTTTTGTCGGAAAATAGTGAAGTAGGAGACGTTGTGTAGATTGGTCCTACCTAAGATTAGTACTCGACATCTAGCTTAGTGTCGGAAATGTGTAAGCGACGTGTATGGTTTTCTTCGCCTTGAAATGAGTTTTGTTGACTAGTGAAGTAACTCTCGAGTAAGGTATACTCGAGGAGTGGAGTAGGGCGAAGAGGAGATTCATGACCAAACCATTATAAATCATCGTGTCGGTACTTTACTTTACATTTATGTCTTTACTCTTATTGATGCATTTATATGTTCTTGTGTTGTGTGCATCTCATAATCTAAACATTTAAGTTGCGAAAAAGTTAAGGCTTAGTACGTGTGTGCTTCATGTTAAGATTATGGCCAAGTGTACATCACTTAGTCTAAAGATCTTAGTTACGGAAAAGCTTATGCTTAGTACGTATGTGCTTAGTGTTTAGACTATTGCGTGATGTACTCTTCATTTGATATGTTTGTATGTTTTCTTACTTGTAGTATTTGTCTTTCAATCAAACACATCTCATATCTAGTCAAACTTGATCGAGAATGTGATACCAAGGATTGTTTAAGTTTAATATTCAATAAATGGTTCGTCCAGTGTCGGCGGTTCCCTAAATGGATCGACGGTTCTTTATTGATAAAGAACCGCGGGTACAATAAAGAACCGTGCACAGTGGATTAATCCGAAATGTTTTGAAAATGAACTAGAAACTATTCAATCCCCTCCCCCCCAAACCTACTTAAACATTTAAGCATGTATATGGATTGATAATTACAATAATCCAACCGCACCTATTAATAGCTTTTCTTTGCAAGGAAAGAGATTAGGTATAAGTGTCTCTCTTTCTTATAACGAAATGAGAGTTTGTTTGTCGAACAAACGAAAGTTAGTCAAACAAACGAAAGTTATGGAATTTCGTTGCAATAATAATTTTAAAAGAATCACAAAATTCAAATTTAGTATTTTCGATAATACATCCTTGAAAGAATATTAAATACCCATGTTTATAAATAAAAAATTAATGTTCTAATTGCTAGAATCCACCAAGACGTTGTGTAGATTGGTCCTACCTAAGATTAGGAATCGATCTCTAGCTTAGTGTCGGAAATGTGTAAGCGGCATGTATGGTTTTCTACGCCTTGAAAGAAGTTTTGTTGACCAGTGAAGTAACTCTCGAGTAAGGTGTACTCAAGGAGTAGAGTAGGGCGAAGAGGAGCTTCGTGACCGAACCACTATAAATCATCGTATCGGTACTTTCCTTTACATTTATGTCTTTACTCTTATTGATGCATTTATATGTTGTTGTATGTTGTGTGCATCTCATAATCTAAACATCTAAGTTGCGAAAAAGTTAAGGCTTAGTACGTGTGCGCTTCATGTTTAGATTATGGTCACGTGTACATCACTTAGTCTAAACATCTTAGTTGCAGAAAAGCATATGCTTAGTACGTGTGTGCTTACTGTTTAGACTATTGCTTGATGTACTCTTGATTTGATGTGTTTGTGTGTTTTCTTACTTGTAGTATTCATCTTTCAATCAAACACATCTCATATCTAGTCAAACTTGATCGAGAATTTGATACCAAGGATTGTTTAAGTTTAACATTCAATAAATGGTTTCGTCCACTGTCGGCGGTTCCCTAAATGGACCAGCGGTTCTTTATTGATAGAGAAGCGCAGGTACAATGTAACACCCCCAAATATTCATACTTTAGTTCAGCGGAAGAGTCGTTGGTGTTACGGGATAGCACATTACTCAAATCATAGACAACGCTTAAAATCGCATCGTTTAATAATAAAGCATTTTCCATTCATGAATATTAAATTTACATAGGCCCCAAGTCATAGTATTTCATACAAGTTTTACAAAGAATTTGAATGTAAATTGTTATTTAAGTGTGGGCCATGAATTCGTGTCGTCTTCCTGAGAATTACCTTCAAGTACCTGAGATAAAACATGTTAAAAAGAAAAGGGTCAGTGAAAACGCCGAGTGAATTCATAGAGTTTAATGAAATCCATTAATATATCATCGGTATAAAATTATTACCGAAAATCATTTTGTACAAATCTTTGTAATAGGCCATAAAATAAGCCAAAAACATTTTATACAAATATTTGTTGTAAATCATACTATAGGCTTTTGCCTTCAAAACCATTGTACGAACCAATGTCATAAAAACATCATACAATACATCTTATAACGTTGTATAGAGTTAAATAAAAACCGTTATATAAATATGGTTATGTAAAACCAAAACACGAACACAATATCAATAATAAGACCCTGTATTGCTAGTCAGGCAATATATTGTAATTCAATGCGTATAGCAGTATTTTCGTTATTGGATTATTATAAGCCGCATGACATTGCTACCTTACTATAACAAACAACGAGTAGCTAACCCGAAACTCATTTGCCCAGCTAAAACAGCGTGTCTTCACAATAATCACGCTTATGTAAATCTTCTCATACATAAATTCGCTTACGAATCAATGTGGCACGACGGGGATCAACCGTCAAGGCGCGAACCGGGGTGATCTTCCCCAAATAGTACTATTATATGCATAAGCGGATACCAAATCCCGGTAGTTCACAATTCATGCTAATGGGTCTTTTAGTGACATAACCTAACTAATGATAATCCATTTCATTTCATTCGTCGGGTCATATAATCATTCATCGGGTCATATAATCATTCATCGGGTCATATAATCATTCGGGTCCAAATCAATGAGCAAACAATCGGGACAACTGGTGTCCTATTTTTAGTAAAACTAACATGTTATCTCCCTCGCGAGTTTATAAAACATTTTATAAAAACATTTAAAAGAGTGCGAGGCTATGAGCTTACGTTGATTGGGAAAGGCGGGTTATCGCCGATTTGGATGTACGGTACGTGCTTCAATCACAGAAACCTAGACAAATAATACTCGTCTTAGACTCTTGTACAATGACTTTATAAAAACAATGGCTATGTATATATATGATGACATTATAAGAATGATGATGATCAAATGGGATTTTATATCTTCATACACCTTATAGTGTTATGTGTTAGTCAAATTTTTGACTAGTTATACTAGTTTCAACTTATTTACTTATTAAGGCCCAATAAGCCCATTAAAGTCCAATACATTATATTAGCCCATTTATACTTCTAATACCAGGCCTATACTCATATGCTGGGACCAAGTGGGTTAAGCCCATGAGTAAGTCCATTAGTGTTTATCCAACTAGTTGAGTCAATAGTCCAATAAGGCTACTTTGGCACGTTAATGTCCATAAGTTATAAAGCTCGGGTTTTATCGGTTTTTACTTGTCATATGTACTTACATATCAGTAGACGAGTTATAAAAAGTTTACATTAGACGGGTCCGACCGTCTAAGTTTTATTTGGCGTAAACGTTAATCATTCGGTTTTAGCCGAAAAGACGTAAAACTTATATATAGTTTTATAACGTTTAGAAAACATTTGAGTTTGTACTTTTATAAAATGCCAAGTTTTATTTATCATATTATATAACTCATTTTATAAATATTATCATAAGTTAGTGGGTTTTATATATGTATTTTATAATAATATTACTTGAGTGCTTATTTTATAATATATAATTTTATTTTCCAAATCTGATTATGAAACTCACTTTCACCATTTTGCCATATCTTGAGTTCTACAAGGAGATAGAAGCTCAATTTTAGGCAGCACAAACTACATAATATTTTCTACAATTAACTCCCTTTTAGCTACTGCTCATTCATCCTCTAAGTATCCCTAATTATTCGTCCAAAACAGACTATACAGATTTGAACCTTAATAATGTTTTGATCAGATCTTACTCATTTTATGGATTCCATTGAGTGGTCAACTCTCACATGTGTAAAAGTCATATAACTTATTGTATATTCAAAAATACAAGTCATTTCATCAAGTTATCATATGGTTCTTTACTCTTTTATACAGCCTATAAATTTAGTCATGATTTCAACATCTTTACATGTAGATTTTAATCTTTTTAACCAAATTTATCAACACAAGATCCCCACATAATACTTTGATCATCATTTATCATCATATACATATACATTTAGAAAGAAAATACATGAATACATATTCAAAACAATAGGGTGATAGAAAGAAATTGATCTCTATAACAATATATATGATGGAAAGGATGAGATATTGGATGATCAAGGCTTGATCTTGCCACCAAATCTCCAACCTTTTAAAACAACTTCTTGGGTCCTTCAAATGGATGAACACCTCCATGAAATAAGCCCTTGAACTCCATGTAAACTACTTTTTAGATGTTAGAATCACCTCCAATCTTCATATCTTCAAAAGGCATTAATCTTGTGCAAGTTTATCACAAGATTCATGGTTGAATCTTGATCAAATGGGTGGTTTATGGGTGGTGGTGGATGGCAAGTAGAGAGAGCTAGAGAGAGTTTATGTTGTTTTGCATGTAAGAAATGAGAAAGTGGTTTGTAGTTAGCTAGTTTTGAAGAGTTAAGTGGTTTTGGTCAATTGTGAAGGACATGTGTCCTTTAGATGCATGTTAGCTTGCCACCAAAGGGTGGTATGGCTAAGTCTTGCCACCACATGTATGGGGGTGGGCAAGTGTAAAATTGTCTCATCCCCATTAATTTACGGGTACTTCTCGATTCTAGTTTCCTCGATTTACGTGCCCTCGGGTCGTTTTACGAAAAAAGTTTTTATAAATTATGAATCAACGACACAAAACGAATCTAATAAAAATTGTCCCATTAAAAACGGAGTTCAAACACGTAAATACGTAAACCTAGGGTTTCCGGTTTAGTCGTAAAGGACGTTAAATTATGCACGTAAGTCCTAATCTCTTCTCGTAAATTTTTGAGTTTATGAACCAACACAAATTAAAATTCCATCATAATATTCGAAAATAAATTTATTTTCAGAAATGTCGGATTGTCACAAAAAACGGTGTATGTAAACGTAAGCATGTAACGTAGAGTCCTCTGTTTTAGACGTAGTCGATGCTACTTTAAGATGTAAACCCAAATTTCTTCCCAAAAATGAGTGAGTTCATAATATAACATTAAAGTAACGATTTTAAATAATACTTGAGAATAAAATATCGACCATAAATTGACGGATTGTCACAGCAGTTACCCCTAAAGAAGATCTTTGTCCTCAAAGATCGATTTATCTTACTACTCGTTTCTTATAGAATCAAGACATATTGGCATTTGCTCATGATGGTAGGTTTTTGCCAAGTATGAAAATTTGTTCGTCTCGATTCAATTTGAATAGATCTCCGGTTAAAAGTGTGACTCAGTCGTCTTTGGTGAATAAAAGAAAAGGTGTCGTTGTCTAAAACTAATTAAAGATAAAAATAAAACTTTAAAAGGAAATGACAAAATATAAAAGGAATAAACTAAAATTAAAACGAATGACAAATAGTAAAGAAACGATATTAAAAACAAATATTAGAACGAAACAATTAATAAAAATAAAACTAAAAGACGAAATTAACTATCGACTCGAAAATAAAGTTTACTTAATGAAAAAGGAGAGAATAAAACTAAAATGGTACTTTAAAGCTAAACGAGGCAAAACATAAAGCGGGTACTAAATAAAAGATAAAACTTGAACTTTACAAAAAAATATTAATTTTGAAAATAGACGAAAAGTTCAACTAAAAATACGTAACTTTCCAAAATAAAATCGGAACAACTTTCAAATAAAACTAAACAATTACGGAACAATACTAATAAATAAACAAGCTAGTAGGCAAGCAACTGGAAGCTGCCAGGCTAGCACCTCAATTGGCGCCAAAAACTTAGCTAGCTGGCACACAGCCATGTCAATTTCATGAAACTCTTCGCAATAACTGTATCTTCGCAATTGCTACAGTGCAATTCAGAAGTTTACATTTCTTCGCAATAAAATTTTTTGGAGATTTAATTTCTTCACAATAAGTTTTTTTCCCAATAACTGATTCTTCAGAATAAATCTTTTTCCCAACTTTCTTCGGAAAAATGACTTTTTCGGAATATTTTTTTTTTCGGAATAATGACTAAATTCAGAAATAATGAATAATTTCGGAAAAATTAAGAAATTCAGAGAAAAACTAAATCTTCGGAATTTTGGACTTTTCAGAGAAAAGGTATAATTTCGGAATTCAAAACCCTTTTGCGAAGAAACATGAAAGACGGAATAACAAGTTACTGTAACAATAAAAATTCACGAAATAAGCTAAAAATAAGCACAACTCAAATAAGCAATTGACTAAAACTTAATCTAAAACACTTCTAAGAAAAACTAATTTAGCCACAAATCAAAAACATCAAAGACACTAACAAAACTAAAAATTAAAAATCAACTTTTAATAAAATGAACTAATAAAAACACTTAATTAAAAATAAGCAAAATCAAACAATAAGCATCAAACACCATAAGCTATCAAAATCAAACACATAAAAAACCATAAACATAATCAACCAAACGCATCAATAAATCAATAAACATCAAGAATAAGCAACTACATGATCATCTAAATCAACACAAGATTAATAAAGAAAGGAAGAATGAGAATGATTAATTGAAAAGCTTGATTAAGATTAAGATTAAGATCTAATACAAGATTAATGAAAAAGATAAAACATGAAATAAAAGCTAGAGAGAGAAAGTGAAAACTAGAGAGAGAAAGTAAATCTACACTACTCCTAATCTAAACTAACTAACCCTTAAAAATGACTAACTCTCCCCTAATGACACATTAGGAGGGTATTTATTGGAGGACTAAAATGTTGATGCTTTCTTCATTCTTTCTTCTTGTCTCGACTCGATTTAAATTCTTTGTCTTTCTAGACGTCGTCTCGGGATTTGTCGATATAAATTGAACTCGTTCTTATAATTTTCTTCTTTAATTAGACTTGGTTCTTCGACTTCATTAAACTTCCGTCTTTAGACTTTTTCTTCGATAAATCTTCAGAATAGGTCTTGGACTTCGGTTCTTTTTGCACTCTTGATCTTTTGACTTCGTCTTTTCTCGTTTTCTTCGATAAAAGCCCGTGAAAGCCCGCGTTTTCTTCCCTTTTCACATTTTGATCCTAAATCACAACAAAAACACAAACCACACATAATTCCGACATTTACGACATAAAATACACGTTTTGGCTTGGTTATTATTATAATTATGTGGTAAAAGGATGGGTGTTTTCACACCTATCAAATCCCCTACACTTGACCATTGCAATGTCCTCATGCAATGCATTAATTACAAAGCAAGCTTTACATTTTTCATCATAATAAATCCATCTTGGCCTTTATGAAAGAGACAGAAAAATATTTAAAGAAAGAAAACAAGTAAAGAAATCAAAAACTTACCTTGGGGTTTTGGAATGTCATGAATGATTATCACCCTCAAGTTTCGCGTTCCCCATACCAAGCTTAAAAACGAGATCATTGTTATTATAAGTTAGCAAACTATAACAAATTCATGTGGCCAAATTACTCACTTAGACTCCCTTATTCCTAGGTGTATGTCTTATATTTTATTGTTGTCTTGAATGATCACGAGGATGCATTGTTGACTTATTTCGATAGTTATTAAGGCTGAAAATAAAGTAGGACGATTTAATCAATAGTTAGCTAAAGGACACAATCTTTTAAAACTGCTTCTCGGGACCTCTTAAAGTTCATATCTTGACATAACTCGCTTCATGATTTGAGACGTTTCTCGGATCGATATTTGGCATTGAATTCATACTTCAAATCTTGGGAGACGTTCATGAAATAATGGTCTTCTCTTCATAATAGGAATTTCTTCACTTGTACTTTCTAAGAGATTCTTCATATTTGGACCACCACTTCTTCATTTTTCTCCAGTCTTTATTTGGGATTTTGATATACAACGATCTGCCTCCTTTTAGGACTTGGATCTATTTATCCTCATTAGGGCCTTTTTGGATAGACTTCTCCATGATCTTTACGGGAGTATTTGCTTTTCGTCGTGTGTCTCGATCCTTCATATTCATTTTTGATAAATGATTCTTCACATCACTTTTGGATCTTTAGCAACAAAATGTAGCCCTCATGCATTGTTAGGGCCTTTTCGGACTCGCCAATCTTCGCATCCCGCTTCAATAAGTTATGCCTTGGCTAAGAACTCTAATCAAAACCGAGCAACTTTTAAACGATCTTGTGCTAGAAGCTAAGTAACTTTTCAAATCGTACAACCTTATTTATTGCAATTAAATTTATTAGCAAGCGATGGGAGAAAAAGCTTATAATCAACTCACATAAATTCATGAAAGAATACCAAACTTATAATTGACTCTATCATCTCTCGTTCTCCACAATTTAAAATCTCAAGGAATGAGACTCGTGGATGCTTAGCCTATTAAATCAAAGTTTTGGGTTTTCAAGTCATCTATAGGATCTTGCAACTTCTTAGACTTTTTCAAGTTTAGAAATCGCATTTTAAAGTTCCCTTGATAAACGACTTTCTAGGATCAATTATAGGAACTTGCGAAAAGTTCTTGTTCTTAACCCGTAAGAGTTAAGACTTTTGCGTTTTAAAGTTCCTGATATAAAAGCCTAGCAAAACTTGACTTAAACACGTTAAGGATATTAGCTAGAGTAAACTTGGATAAGTAAACTCGGGTTGAGTCAAAAGATTCACAAAGTTGAAAAATTAAAACCACTTTATTAAAATTTATTCTAGCAACAAAATAAAATAACTTTAACAAAGGTAAATACTAATAGGCCAAAATAGATCAAAAATTTTGAAAAATGTCGAAAAATAAAATTTCCGGTTAAAGTGAGGACAAATACAAGGAAAAGCCCACTTAACTTCGATAGAAGTCCCCCCTACACTTAGTATAAACATTGTCCTCAATGTTTAAGCATGTGGGAGTGAACTCCCCTACGCTTAGGACATTGTGCACGTTGTTTAAATCTTGCTAAGAAAGAGACAACTAAAGTGATTCCTATTTTAATATTGAAGAATATAAAATAGAGAATCAAAAGAGTTTAGGATAGAACCGGGAAGACGGGAACACGGAACCACGGTTCGTCAAAAGTCATTGAAAGCTCGAATCCCTACACATGATAAGAAAGAAAACAACAAACACATACTAGGGTCTCCCCCTACAATTATTATAAAAACAGATAAAGATAGATAGATAATCGGGTTGCCCCCCAAAAAAGCGCTTGTTTTTGTTAACCGAGTCACGAGCCTGACTCGTCCCCGAATTAAATGGTCCATGGGTAAGCCTCGAATGTAATACCGGGATCAAAGACCTTGTCCTCGTTCCCAGAGGAAAATAATAAAGGAGAGGCATGAGGATAAGTCTTGAAGGGTAGAAAAGTCCTTTCAACATACGAAAAGTATGTGAAATTATGATCCACGGGAGGTGGGGTGGGTAAAGGAATCAAAATGTCATCCCCAAAATACATATGATTATCAGTGAGCGGCAAATCCGTAAAGGTGTCAATCATGGAATGGTCAATGTCACCCCCCGGGTCAAAGCACTCATCCTCGGTAATGGTTTCTAAAGTTTGGGATAAAAGGTGCTCGGGAGGGGGACTTGGGACAATATCTTCATGGATCAAGGTATCAAAAAGAATATCCCCCTCCGTGTCATCATCATCAATACCCGGAGGTATTGAGAGAATGTCGATTTCCTCCATAGCTGTATTCATTATTCTTAACTTAAGTAATAGACGTAGGTAAAGACTCAGAAATAGGAGCATAATTCAACGCTTCAATTTTAGTGATAAGAAGATGAACTTTCAATAATTTGTCGCGAAGAATAACATCTTCCACCTCATCTACAAGACCAAGTTCAGTGGTGAACTTTTCGTATGTCGGAGAGAATAAATCAACATCGCCTTCATCGCCCGGAGGAGAAGGAGAAATTTCAAAAGTGAAATTCTCATAGCATGGAGAAAAATCATCATTAAGAGCGACCTCGTCCGTAGGCTTCACAAAATTCGGTGCATCACAAACCTCATCAAAGAATTTATCAAGACCAAAATCACTAATCTCACTCGATGTATCACTATCCTTATATGCATTAGGGATATCAAGAGTAGGAGTAGCAATCTCAGAAGATGGGTTTAGATCATAGATATCATCCTCGTCATCATCATAATAGTAGTATGGACGCACAAGAGGAGGAGTATAATCACTAAGATTAGATACTTGTTCTTGTTGTTGTCGCTTTTCCTCCTCCTTTGCTTCGCGTATGCTAGCTAATTCTTGTTGAACGTATTGAAGTGTATCCAAAAAATTGGCTCGTTCTTCTTCACACATTTCAACAGAAGGTTGATGATCGAGGGTGTATTGTGGGGGCTCAAAATTGTGAAAACCAGAATTATAGCACGTATGTGGCTCATAGTAATTCATCGATTGAGAAGAATTAGAACACGGATTTGGTTCATAATAATCCATCAGGGAACAAAAATGAGGACACGGATTTGGCTCATAATAATTCATTGGCTGACAATAAGAAGTATCT
The DNA here is from genome assembly GCA_025667525.1 of Glebionis coronaria. Lineage (NCBI taxonomy): Eukaryota > Viridiplantae > Streptophyta > Magnoliopsida > Asterales > Asteraceae > Glebionis > Glebionis coronaria. The sequence goes on from CM046882.1 coordinate 181,337,348, forward strand.
GAGGGCCCCCACAATGATTGCAACACGGGTATTGAGAGAAACCCGGTGCATTTTGTTGATATGGATCGTCATATTTGGGAGAGGGTGAAATAGTGTCATTAGAAGAGAAGAATGAATTGAAGTATGAATTGATCGAATTGCACGATAGACAACGGCCAAATTCGTAATTAGGGATATCCATTCCACACCGTTCGTATGAACACCATTGACAGGATTGACTACCAGAAGATGGTCTTCCACACCATACACAGTCAACAAACGAATCCATTAAGAACAACAGATAAGCAAGAAGAATATTTTTGGTGTAAAACTTTCGAAAAAGAAATGCTTTTATGATTTTTCAAATGTTTTTGGATTTTTGAAATTTTTTATTTTTATGGATTTTTGAACATTTTTACACGAAAAATAACGTTCACGAGTGAACGGATCCCAAAATCCAACGCGTCTCTCACAAAAAACCGTTAATCTTCACGAAAAGAGCCGGCAGCGGCGCCATTTGATAGTAGGTTTTTGCCAAGTATGAAATTTGTTCGTCTCGAGTCAATTAGAATTGATCTCCGGTTAAAAGTGCGACTCAGTCGTCTTTGGTGAATAAAAAAAAAAGGTGTCGTTGTCTAAAACTAATTAAAGATAAAAATAAAACTTTAAAAGGAAATGACAAAATATAAAAGGAATAAACTAAAATTAAAACGAATGACAAATAGTAAAGAAACGATATTAAAAACAAATATTAGAACGAAACAATTAATAAAAATAAAACTAAAATATGAAATTAACTATCGACTCGAAAATAAACTTTACTTAATGAAAAAGGAGAGAATAAAACTAAAATGGTACTTTAAAGCTAAACGAGGCAAAACCTAAAGCGGGTACTAAATAAAAGATAAAACTTGAACTTTACGAAAAAATATTAATTTTAAAAATAGACGAAAAATTCAACTAAAAATACGTAACTTTCAAAAATAAAATCGGAACAACTTTCAAATAACACTAAACAATTACAGAACAATACTAATAAATAAACAAGCTAGCAGGCAAGCAGCTGGAAGCTGCCAGGCTAGCACCTCAATTGGCGCTAAAAACCTAGCTAGCTGGCACACAACCATGTCAATTTCATGAAACTCTTCGCAATAACTGTATCTTCGCAATTTGCTACAGTGCAATTCGGAAGTTTACATTTCATCGCAATAAATTTTTTTGGAAATTTAATTTCTTCGCAATAAGTTTTTTTCCCAATAATTGATTCTTTGGAATAAATATGTTTCCCAACTTTCTTCGGAAAAATGACTTTTTCGGAATAATTGTTTTTTCGGAATAATAACTAAATTCCGAAAAAATGAATAATATCGGAAAAATTAAGAAATTCAGAGAAAAACTAAATCTTCGGAATTTTGGACTTTTCAGAGAAAAGGTATAATTTCGGAATTCAAAACACTTTTGCGAAGAAACATGAAAGACGGAATAAAAAGTTACTATAACAATAAAAATTCACGAAATAAGCTAAAAATAAGCACAAATCAAATAAGCAATTAACTAAAACTTAATCTAAAATACTTCTAAGAAAAACTAATTTAGCCACAAATCAAAAACTTCAAAAACACTAATAAAACTAAAAATTAAAAATCAACTTTTAATAAAATAAACTAATAAAAACAATTAATTAAAAATAAGCAAAATCAAAGAATAAGCATCAAACACCATAAGCTATCAATATCAAACACATTAAAACCCATAAACATAATCAACCAAACGCATCAATAAATCAATAAACATCAAGATTAAGCAACTACATGATCATCTAAATCAAGACAAGATTAATAATAAAGAAAGGAAAAATGAGAATGATTAATTGAAAAACTTGATTAAGATTAAGATTAAGATCTAATACAAGATTAATGAAAAAGATAAAACATGAAATAAAAGCTAGAGAGAGAAAGTGAAAACTAGATAGAGAAAGTAAATCTACACTACTCCTAATTTAAACTAACTAACCCCTAAAATGACTAACTCCCCCTAATGACACATTAGGAGGGTATTTATAGGAGGAGTAAAATGTTGATGCTTTCTTCATTCTTTCTTCTTGTCTCGACTCGATTTAAATTCTTTGTCTTTCTCGACGTCGTCTCGGGATTTGTCGATATAAATTAAACTCGTTCTTATAATTTTCTTCTTTAATTAGACTTGGTTCTTCGACTCCATTAAACTTTCGTCTTTAGACTTTTTCTTCGATAAATCTTCAGAATAGGTCTTGGACTTCGGTTCTTTTTGCACTCTTGATCTTTTGACATCGTCTTTTCTCGCTTTCTTCGATAAAAGCCCGTGAAAGCCCGTGTTTTCTTCCCTTTTCACATTTTGATCCTAAATCACAACAAATACACAAACCACACATAACTCTGACATTTACGACATAAAATACACGTTTTGGCTTGGTTATTATTATAATTAAGTGGTAAAAGGATGGGTGTTTTCACACCTATCAGCTCCACATTTGGTCTTTTCTCACAAGTGTAATTCATTACAATACGCGAGTTTCATCAAACATAACTACGGAAATACGATCAAGCTTAATGTTGACTTACTTTCTCTATCCATGATGTTCACGGGTTTTTGATGAATGCAACTTTTCGTCGATCTAAACTTCATCAAGAAGTAATCATATTTTCACTTGATAGACATTTTATCAAGTCTGATATACGAAACATAATCCACGCAGCCCTTGAAGTCCTAGGGTAGATCCAACTTATATGCCTTTCAAACCAACTTTTACATCATCTCAATGGTCCCATACAACGGGGACTTATTTCCCATGATCTTTTAGATCATCAATTCATTTTTCCATGGTGAAAATTTTTGGCATAACTTTGCTACCCATCCTGTACTTCAAGATCTACATTTCATATTCACGTAACCTCCTGCCCACTACTGGCAGTCAATAATCAGATCCTAATTTCAACAATCATTTCAGGTTTCACGGGTCGGGTATCTTGTAAGGTTAGGTTTGTCATCATAGGCAACCTTAAACTTAAAAGACATGTACAACTCACAATGGGTGTATGTTGGGTATCTTCATCCCAACTTCCACCTATAGGTGCTCTTATATTTAGATCCTCACAAGATTCGATCTCGATCCTAATACGATAAATATCAATGATAATCTCTCCAAAGGAAAAGGATTATCATGTTCATTACCAAAGGTCAATTATTCAAACATAAAACAAGACTTCTAGTGTTTATATCGTTACTTTACCTCGTCTCTTCGATTGGGGGTGGTAAACAGTACTCTCATCAAGATTCGTCCCCAATAATTTCTGAGGAAATCTCTAAAAATTCGATGCGAAGCGAGGATCTTGATAGAGATGATCGATACAGGCACACCATGCTTAAACAACTCCTCTAAATACAAAAGAGTCAATTTCTTCTTCTAGAATCTATCATTAACGGGAATGATATTAGTAGATTTGGTCAGTCTGTCGACGATGACCCAAATTGAATCAAATCCAAATGATGACCTTGGGAGATTTGTGATAAGAATCCATGGTGATTCTATCTCACTTCCAAACAAGAATTATAAGCTGTAGAAGCAATCCTTATGGATTTTTGGTGTTCATCCTTAACCTTCGCAAAAGTTAGATGTTTACCAACGTATGTGGCGATATCTGCTTTCATATTTGGTCATCAGTACAACTTCTTCAGATAAAGATACATTTTATTAGAAATGGCAGGAATAGAATACTTAAACTTATGAGATTTCGACATGACTAAATCTCGAAATCCTCAATACTTAGGCAACCACAAGCGGCCTTTTAAACATTTAACGCCATCGGCTCTCATTTCTAATGGTTTTCATTAGCCGCGAAACTCTTTATTAGTTATATTATCCTTTCTACATAATGGGTCAATATCTACCTTCACCTTCCCTGATGAAATAATTGTCATGACCACAATTCACTCAGAAATTCTTTCTTCATATTTTCTAAGTTTTAGTTTCGTCTCAACTATTATTTTTATCAGTTTTGCTCAATCCGACGTTTAAAGCGCCGATAAATATTACAAGTAATCAAATAATAAATATTTAATTTTTATGAAACGTCAATCGTCAAAAAAAATATTTTTTTTAAATTCCTCAGTTCGTCCAATTATAGAAAAATGTTCAAAATAAATTTGAATTTAGTTAACACGATTTTTGTTGATTTATCGAGAATAATTAACAAGATTTGTAAATGTTTGAAAAATCTTTGTTTATACTTTGGTCAAAATTTTCTTAGTTGAAAAGAAAAAATTGTGGTTTCAAATTCCAAGTCATGCTTTAAATGGTTTTCCTCAATCCCTCTTAGGTTGTCTTGAGGTATACACAAACATTTACCCCTAAAGGAGTTTAGTTAAAATATTAGGTATAAGGGAATAATTTCTTAAAAATCATTTGATAAATTATTTGTCAAAACATATTTCCACTTTCTTTTTGGTAAAACCCAAAGCCTTAATGGCTCCAATCTTTGAAGAGTCAATTTAGATTTCACTACCATTAATCACACGGTCAAATAATGTACATGATCAAATCTCTAAATCATTTGTTAAATACTCAAGGTACAGGTTTTCACTGCTCGGCCAATTCGGGGCAGTCTATAAATGATTATTAACTCCTTCTTACTCTTATAAACAAACAAATGGTCCTTAATGATCACAAGCACAAATTTATCAAATTACAGCCTACACACGTGATTCACCATATTTATAGATGCTACATGTGCATTGGTCAATCCAAACAACATAACATGAAACTCATAATGTGTATTAGAGTTCCGGATGTAGTGATTGGAATAGATAATCTTTTTCGCGGATGCAAAGTTGATGATAACGATGTCGTGGATCAAATTCTTGAATATACGCTAGAACCTTGTAAATGATCGAACAAATCTATCATCTTAGGTAGTGGATATAGATGTTGATCATCAATTTACCTAGTTCACGGTAATTCAATAAATATAAGGAATGATAACACCATAGCTCTTCATAATGACGAGCTTGGTAGAATAAAAGCTTTCTCTGACAACTCTCTCAGTTGTAAAGTAATTCTTTTAATTCAGACGGTGCTGACGTACAGTGCATACGCCATAGGTGCATCACCGGGAATATAATCAATACCAAATTCAACTTGCCTTTATGGCGAAAGTCTAGGTAATTCACCAGCAAATACCTCCTAAAGTTTCAGATAACAGAAACTTCTTTTAATAAATCCACATTAGGTTCTTTCTAGATTACAAGATCTATGACTAGTTCATAACCATTCATGGTATAATTTCAAGTCTAAATGCAGGGTATGGTCATCCATCAAGGATTAATTAGATCACTTTTGATAATCAACATCTTATCTTTTAGGGGAATTCTACTCGAGCTCCCATCAATTAAGACAATGTCGTCATGTCATAATCAATCAATCCATTCTAATGGCACTACCAACTTTTCAGTTTTATTGCCGTCGATAAGATGTGAATTTCTCAAAAGACTAATAATAACTCATAATCCTTTCAAAAATTCAAGGATATCTGGAGACATAACTAACCTTAAAAAGAGTAAGGTTAACGCATGATCTACGCGAGAGAACTTCAAATCAGATACAGACGAAAACACTAACGAATATGAATATATCCCATGTTTTCATAATTTGAGTACGCATTCGAAAGCTCCTCGAATTGTTACCCAGGTCATTCAAATAAAATCTAATCAAAAGAAATGATAGGAACGTCAATACACCCAGTCGGGTATTAATACTCGATAATTAGATACTTTTCCAAAGAATCTCACCACGGGAGAATTGGACAAGGAGGGGATATCAATTGTCAATTAAGACAATTTCCACAGATGATTAAATTTGATTCAGAAAAATGGTTCGGGCACATATGTAGGTGTCTCTAAAAATATGTCCCTATTTTGCACTTCTTGTAGATCTCATACAATTTAATCTTTCACAATCTTCAAAGAAAATTTAATTTATTAATAATTTCATGGTGACTACTAATCAGCCTTGCATGGTCCCTTCCAAATTGTATGTAGGCGCGCAACTATATACAATTTTAGGATTAACGATGCAATACTCAGTTCGTCAAAACTTTGTCATCATGTTTAAAATAAAAATATTTTCATGTTTAATTCTTGAATAAGATAAAAAAATAAATTTACAGAGTTGTTCTTTGTTATGGAAACAATTAAGTTTTCTAAGGTGTTTCATTAACAACTTCATTTCGCTAATGATTATTTATAAATCTCACTTTGAATAATCCATACGGTGATGAAAATTCAATTTTTCTCAAGGAATATTGTTTCAACTTATAAAAACAATGAGTGATCTGCAAAAGAGTGATGAAAAGTTGTTCACCAAGAACTAACTACAATATGATAGGAAATGAGTTTTAGCCAAATAATCATGAGGTTTATGACCTTGATGGCACTCAAAAAAGAATAATCCACAACATAACTCAATTCGAGATGAGTACTTGTTCAATGGTTGCATCACTAGTGAGAACATTAGGATGAAGCAATAAAATAAAGATAACATCGATACATGTAGAATTTAGCAATCAAATGTAGTCTTTTTATTAATCTCAAACAAGTTCGAATTGTACCGTAACACATTACGTGTCACTATGTCATACAATTCCAAGAACTCATCCTACCAACTGATGTCTCAGTTAAGTTAGGGATTTTTAAAAGATACCACAATGATTACTAATCTACAAGAGTCATGGGGGTTTCACCTATCCTGGAAGATCCATCGATCCCAATTCAGAAGAAGATTTCTTCAATTTATTTCCTGGACACTGGGCATCCTCATTATTGGACAATGGCCTAGGAACAACCTCTTACATGAACCAACAATCAATTAAAACCTTATAAATAAATCACAGAACTTAACGACTTCGTCTTAACAATCTCATATTCCATACAAGTTAAATTTTACTTAATTCAGGTTTTCAATCAAATCATACTCAATGTGATATCCTACCTCATTCTCCAATACTTTCAACCTTATTCTTAAACCTTGAAAGGGCAGTAAAAGTTCGATATGAACAACACTTAATTTCTAATCCTATAGCTCCTTCATCAATAGTTATCAAATGAGTCACTAGTATGAAATGACTCACACATTCAATTAGACTTCTCGGAAAGGTACTAGTGGCATAAGGCTTTTGGTAATGGTTCCAATGACAGCCTCAAGTGCAACATTCACCCTTTCGATTTCAAATTTAAGAATTGGGTGACAACGAATCAGATGACACCTTTCCAGGTGGTAACGTTTTGTCAAACTCCACTCTATAAGGAAAAATCGGCATGACATCGATATCAGTTTTTAATCTCGCCAATTCTTCTTCAATATCACAATCAACTAATATCGACAATTCTACGAATATCAAACATTTTGTTGGGATCATAATTATCCACAACTTGGTTTAGATCTGGAATAGCTAGAATTTCCTACAGGAATAGCTTCAATTTATTTCCTATGAGAGTTAGGGTTTCTTGTGACAATCTACGTCGTATAAATACCTCGTATAAGTATTAAAATAATCATCAAACAATCATGTAATAAAATTACAATATAGACACACACACATATATATATATATATATATATATATATATATATATATATATATATATATATATATATATATATATATATATATATATATATATATATATATATATATATATATATATATATATATATATATATATATATATATATATATATATATATATATATATATATATATATATATATATATATATATATATATATATATATATATGGGAGTGTTATTGTGGTATACACTTTTAAAATGAGTTATAATAGGCACACTTCTCAACCAATGGATGTAGTGTAGAATCTTGATAACCTATGAATCTATGAAGTGGGTTGAAGATTCCTAGAGAGAGAAACTAGTGAGAGAAAGTGAGAGAGAAACTATGTGTATTTTTATTCAAATGAAATGAGGAATAAACAACAACCAACCCCTTTCCATGGTGGAAAGGGGTATTTATATCCAAGGCCTATTTTGGGCTTGGGCCGACCCATGACAAGCCCATGGGTCGGTTTCTTACTTAACTTAATAAGTAATACTAACTACGAGCTATTACAACATTAATACTATGGTGGAGTGACCGATACTTCTAATATACGTTAAAACGTATTTCTAACAATCTCCCCTAAGGGAGGTCACTCCACGTTTACAAAGTTCTAAACCTAGCATACTATACTAAGTCTTCGTTCTTCAGCTCGTAGTCTTTTCTTCTTTCTTTTTGTCGTGAATATGTTTATTTGATCTTTTAGGCTTTGGCTTGAGAGCAATGTTCTTTTGACCAATCACGTGCGATCTTTGCCTTCTTGTGAAACTTGCCTCCTCGTGACTCCATGTTCCACACACTTATGTCTTTTTGTTGAATTCCTGAAAGCTTCAGAGTTTGGTACAGCGGAAGACTTCATTTTGCACTTTCTTGAATTTTGCTGAACTTTGATGCAGAAAAAACATAAGCATGTGGGAACGACTTCAACAGGTACACCGCAACGCCACCGTCTTTAACTGGTACACAGCAACGCCACCGTCTTCAACAGGTACACAACAACGCCACCGTCTTTAACAGGTACACAGCAACGACACGAATAAAATGGCTTTGACATTTTATTCTAATTCGGTAGCATTTTACCTCCGGTCGGTGAAGACCGTTGGACGATATTAGATATCGTACCCGTGACGGATAGTTTCAATTAAGTAACTTCCTGACAGGATTTCACGGGTAAACCAGTTCTCTTTATTCGACCGTCCAAAGCTGACTGCGAACATAAAGAGTGAATCACTTGGATAAATTATCCTTGTGATTTGAAGCCGTCAATTCATGAAACCTGGAACAAGTGAATTTCAATTAAGATTTTCACCATCGTTGCTTTCCAGTTATCACGATCTCAATTCATAAAGATTCTTGCACGTCACCTACTAAGTGCTGTTTGATGTTAACACTAGAAGGATTTCCACTCGTCACTGTGATCAATAAAGAGTCACTCTGAGTGTTCTGGCAAGATCATATGATAATGCGTAGAAGCCTGGAACGAGTTTAAGTTCAATTAAGAATTAAACCACTGTTTCTTTCCAGTTTTTCACAAGATTGGTTCTAAAATAACCGCACGTGTAACCTACCATGAGCTTGTTTGATGTTGGCTCGAGCAGGATTTCCATCTTCATTGTAATACTTGCGTATTACTCGGATGTTCTGGCAATATTACAAGAATACTGCGTAGGACTCATAAAAATCTCTTACTTTTCACAGTGTGTGAGAAAGCAAGGAATAAATGGAAAGTGTCCTAATGAGACTTTTGATGATCTCTTGGCTCTAGACACGATAGTGCGTTTTGATTTAGTGAGCGATGGCTGGAGAGGAGTGCCACCTTTTCAATATCAGTCTATTCGGAGTGAATAAACCAATAGATAACGTGTTGATCTCCGTGTGATTAAAACAAATACCTTTTGAGAGATATTTGAGTTAGCTGGGAAGGGTTGTGCAATGCATCACTGGGTCCATGACGTCTTTCTTCAATATCGAGAATCATTAACAAAAATGATCTCAATAGCATATGTATTGACCCGGTTTCTGCCTAAAGTTGTAAGGAGGGCTTCTTTCTTTACACCCTTTATCTTTACAATTATTTTTCATTCTTCAACCCCTTCAATGCTTACCAATACGTCATAACTAGCACCTTGTTGTGATTGTTCCAGTGCTAGCTTAAGTACTTGGTCGGCATTCAGCTACGTTCACAATCTTTCTCCAACTTTCCTAGGACTTCTAATTCTATCTAGGGAATTGTCCTTGGGAAGATTCCATCGGCTCTGATGAATCATTGGACTAAACCTATTCCTACCACCCTTTTGTCACCACATCCGTCGTGAAATAAGCGTGTTTTGGGAAAGTATAGCCACCATGAAAAATCATTGAAAATCACGTAAGGTACTTGTGATATTGAAATCAAAAGTTTTGTACCTTAGGTGTTTTGTTCATAAAAAACGCTCCCCCTTAACACGTGCTTTACACATATTAAGTTGGATAATCGTTAAGTCTTTTTCATCTTTTAGACAAGTATCATATAAGTCTCCTTAATCCCATTTTCTCCCCTTATCCAAAATGTTAACCATTAATATTTGGGATATTGAATGGATTAACCGGTCTTTGGGTAAAAATGAAATTGATGTTTGGCCATAGAACATGTTAATGCTCCCCCTTAAATTAATAAGGGATAGTTGTAGTGCTTTAGTATGATATATTTTGAAAGATTTAGAATCTCGTGAGAAATTCTTGAAAAATTATCATACCTTAACACTACATCAAGCCGTAAAAGCACAATATTCACAAATTTACATATTCACAATTAAAAACCAATATAAAGTGGACCTGAAATGTACGACACATTAGATGGATCGTTGCAGTAACTTATGGTGCACTCCATATGGTCTACCACAAACGAATCTTTCTAAGCTCCTCATCAATCTACGTTCACGGAGATTTTGATCAATCTTCTTGATCACATACTTCGCCATTTGCCGATAACCCTGATGCCAATCCTTAGTCATCTCTGGTAAAGACCCACCCGAATTAAGATGCTCTAATTTTCCTCTGACGTACAGGAGAGTCCCATCACTGTACTTATAAAGCTCTCCTACCCTCATAAACTTCATTATCCCACGGCTGTTCAAGTAGAAAATCCCATAATTCGGAATAGTAATGCCGGTATAGGGACATCTAGCAACATGTTGAGGTAGAACTTGATTCATTGGACGAGTGAGGTTAAGCTTCCTTTGGTAGCTTTCGACTCCCAATTGAAGATCTTCAACTCGTTTCTTAATAACAACGCTTCGTGTGAACATACGAAGTGCTGTATTCAAGGCAATGATGTCTTCACGAGCAATATAGGTGAGTTGATCCCGAGTCATCATAAGCAACATATCTTCGATATCCTCAAGGAGAATGATAGAAAAATCTCCCTCCTGGATTTTGTATTCTCTGTCATCCTCCCTTTTTAGACGAATCTCCGTCACATGATAATAGCCATTCTTGGCTTCAGTTTTCAGTCCCAAAATGCCAGAGATGCGAATATCGGATCTAACGTTGCTTCCTGAATTGACCAAGAAGCAACCTATGTACGCCCTTCAGACTCGTTCGTCCCAATGTGATGCACCTATAACAGCATACATATCATAATTACGAATTACCTTTGGGACCCAGAGTCGGTTTACCTTTTCCTCGATCCAGGGTATTGTCCCCCAGTTGGCAGCTTTCAGCAAGGTCAGCGAGGTTGCATACTTTGATGAACCCTTGAGAAGATAATCAAGATCATTGGTGACGAAGAAGTCGAGAGCAATCTGATTATCTTGAGAAGGATCAAGTGGAGGTGGAGCTCTTTCTGATTCATGGAGGCCTGGCATTTGAACGGTGTTAAGAGCTTTCAGGACCTCGTCAGCATAATACTCGAACTCCATTCGGGTTAACCTGGTTATGGCGCGAATTCTCTTATCCTTTAGCGCTCTCTTTACCAACGACGGAGTGACCGAAGATTTATACTCATGAGCCAGAAATGCGCACAAGTCAATCGGACTGCGGATACAGAGATATAAAACATCTCTGTCAGCGTCTGTGATTGGATAATATTGAGCCGCTGCCGTGATCCAAGCTTGTGGCGGTGCAGTCTCGTCAATCTCCAACGTGTCTGCCCAGTCCCGTGTGCTTGACTCAGGAACAGTAGATTGTGGTTCTTGTTGTAGAGGAGTAGAGACATGAACACGTGCTGGTTCTGATTCAGGCATCTCGGCGGTGTCAAGAACTGGTGAGTGTTGTGCAGCTTCAGGTTCAGTTACTGACTCTGCAATCACAGGAGCAACAACAGAACGAATAGGGTTAGTGGTATCAGGTATAGACACAACAATAGATGTACCGGGAATCGATGACACCGTAGTAGCATTCACATCATGGCGCCACTTGGATCGTCTTGATTCCGTTGAAGTAGATTTCTCCTTCTGTGCAGCATCTTTTTGAGACTTGGTACCAGACTTAGATGGTTTCTTTGTGCTGGCTACCTTGTCCCCCTTTTTAGGCTGTTTACCATCATCATCCTCATCGTCACCCTCGTTGCTTCCCTTAGCACTCTCCTCATTTCCATCACCACCATCATCACCATCATCATCATCATTATCCTCATCATCATCACCACCATCGTCACCATCATCATCATCTTCATCTTCTTCTTCTTCTCCTTCTTCTTCCTCTTCTTCTTCACCAGTACCCTCTTCTTGTTCACTTTCTTCCCTTTCTTCCTCAGGCAGAATGTGGTAAGGTACCACACTTCCAAACACCTTAAATAGCCGATCATCCTCCATAATAGCGTCATTGAGTGACTTGTAGAGAGTCCGTTGAATCTTAGATTTATCAAAAGATCCAAGTTCCCTCATGCGAGCTTTGAGGATCTTCTTTAATTCAAAATCCGTTAACTCATAGGCAATTTTGTAGGCGGATTCAGAAGGATTGGATGACTTGATCATCAAGTTATCAGCCGCGAGTTTCTTCAATTCATCACGCAGTTTTGGCATAATGGATTCAACGGATTCTTTCACTCTCTCTTCAACAGAAGCTTCAAGTGTTTCTTTTTGCTCCTTGTATTTATCCCTCATGGCTTGAAGTCTCGTGATTCGTGCAGCATGCTTAATAGCTTCAGCCTGCTTAACCTGAGCTAGTTCTTCTGCATGAGCTTTACGTGTCAACTCCATCTCTGCAGCGAACTTAGCAAGCATCTCTTCTTGGGCTTTCTTAGATGCTTCTTCACTTTGTACTCGTCTAAGTAACTCTTGGCGAAGTTCATTCATCTCTCTTCTTTGATTATCCGTGTGTTTATCCAAGAGTTCTGCCATTACAAACGCAGCCATTGAAGATGATGCAGAGCTGCTCTAGGTTGGTTGAAGAGGCTCGGTTGTGACCACAATACTAAGGATGGGAGTTATTGGTGGTGGAAGGAATGGTGTTGAAACCGGTCGGGTTGGTAAGGGTTGTATTGGTGGAGGTTGAGTTACTAAAGGTTGAGTAGGTACCATGATTGTAGGAGCACCTGACTCCTTTTCAACACTTGCTGAAACAGGGATGGATGTCTCCTTCGAAGTAGAATACCGTTCAGGTGATCCAAACTCATAAACATCCTCTGGCTCCTCGTACTCTTCTTCAATATTCATCTGTGCACCCGAACCACTACCGCCCGTATCTTTCCTACTCCTTTCAATAGCTATCTTCATTAATTTTCTCTCAGCCTTGTCAAGAGTAGGATCAACAACATCTTCTTCGTCGCGGAGAACTAACTCATCAACCGTACCCTTTCCCTTCTTAACCTCAATCTTCTTCTTCTTGGTTTCGGGTTCAGGTAAAGCAGCTGGTTGCTTGCGTTTACCTTTACTCTTGACCGTAGTAGATGAGTCTTCTCCTGTCTGAAGGCTTGTTTTTAGCTTCTTGATTTCTAGTAGCAGTAGTTTGTAATCAGCAGAACCTTTAATTTTATCCGTCAGAAGATAATCGGGAATAGGACCAGGAATAACACCACTAGATGGTCCTTCATGCCTTAGATCCACAGTGTGATCAGCCTCTTCAGTGTGATGACGACTTGCTGCACGCTTATCAATAGATACATCATTCTTCATAAAATAATTAATGATAAGCTTGATAAACCAAGGGTAAGGAAAGAAATTAGTCTTCAGCTTCTTGTTTTGGAAGAGTTGAAAGGTGAATTCTTCCAATAACAATAATGCATAATCTGCATTTGCGCCTGTGTACATTCCATGGAAGATGTTCATAATTGGACTACGCAAAGCATCATGCCCACTGGTTTTAGGTGTAAGACATCTACTAAGAATACCCAAGATTGCTCTCCAAGGTTGACCTACTTTAGCGGTGGTAAACTCAGACACAACTCGTATGTCAGGACATCCAAGAGCATCGAACATCTCCATGAGTTCGTCTTTAGTAGGATCCCTGGAAAATGACATACCTTTGGGTGTATCCCGAATGCCAAATATCTTACGGAAGTCTTAAACAGTAAGTGTTTGCTGCTTGTTGTCGAGAGTGAAGGTGATCTTGTTTGAAGTGCTTTCCTTGGTAGCCCAGAACTCATACATGTATTCATAAGGCACCGAGGCAGTACTCCTTAAAGCATTCTTGAAATGAGAGTGATCAAGGATTGCTATGGCTACTTTAAATCCATGGTGAGTGGATTTTGAGACTTGCTTCAGCCGGTAATTGTTTGGTATGAACTTGATGGCTCTTGCTTCGGCAATTTCGGCTGCTCTAGAGTCTTGGATTGCTTGTACTGTTGGATTAGTCATCGTATCTGCTTAAGATAAGACATGAAAGGTTGATGCACAAAAATATATAGATATGTATCATTCTTACTTCTAAGCATAACACATTTCAACAATTAATTATAATATGCAAACAACTATTAATCCAACAACTCTTCATCCGGAACTTTCCTTCATTCAGAACTCTTCATGCGGAACTCTTCATTCGGAACTCTTCATGCGGAACTCCTTCATTCGGAAGTTCATCTGGAACTTCTTCATTCGGAAGTTCATTCGGAACTTCTTCATTCGGAAGTTCTTCATTCGGAACTTCTTCATTCGGAAGTTCTTCCGGAACTTCTTCATTCGGAAGTTCATTCGGAACTTCTTCATTCGGGAGTTCATTCGGAACTTCTTCATTCGGAAGTTCACTCGGAACTTCTTCATTCGGAAGTTCACTCGGAACTTCTTCATTCGGAAGTTCACTCGGAACTTCCTCATTCGGAAGTTCACTCGGAACTTCTTCATTCGGAAGTTCACTCGGAACTTCTTCATTCGGAAGTTTACTCGGAACTTCTTCATTCGGAAGTTCATCCGGAACTTCTTCATTCGGAAGTTCATCCGGAACTTCTTCATTCGGAAGTTCATTCGGAACTTCTTTCATTCGGAAGTTCATCCGGAACTTCCTTCATTCGGAAGTTCGTTCAGAACTTCCTTCATTCGGAAGTTTGTTCGGAACTTTGCTTCATTCGGAAGTTTGTTCAGAACTTCCTTCATTCGGAAGTTTGCTAGCCATGTTCATCCGGAACTTCTAAACGCACCCTATAAATGATTAATCTAGTCGCGTTTGTGAGTTTTAAGGCAATCTAAGGCAACTAAACACATTCTAAAGATATTCCGAGCAAAAGCCATCAAAAACCCTAATCAAATAATACTTAATTAGACACAAACCCTAATTTGGACTTAATCTGATTAATTGAATCTTTTAACAGGATATACTGATGAATTAGGCAAATTATAAATCAAAGAATTAGTTGTTTGTACCTTTTTGAGTGAATGGAACAGATTGGATGATTGAAAACGAGAGTTTGTGAAAGCTTTGTGTGTGTTTATGTGTGTGTTAATGACGGCAGAGAGAAAGATAGTAACTAGAAAAAGAAAAAACGGGGAAGAGGATTTGACTTAGTCAAATTTTTCAACAAAATTCACCCTTGTCACATTTAACCCTAAACTTTACTTTTCTTTTCCTTTTTAGTTAATAACTTATCTTTTCATTTTTCCTAACCATTTAAATTTCACCAACTTAACCTTCACACAACTTAAGCATCACAACCTATTAGCAAATCTCCAAGATCTTAAAGCAATTCCTATCACATTGAACGAGCACAAGTCGTATTCTAAAGCAAGACCACTCATAAACCATTTAGCCATTTAATTTACCACAAACAATTTTGAAAATCGTTTTGATGACGAAGATGATTTAATATTTTCTCCCCCTTAAACGATGACCCGTTTTCTATTTAAAGAGCTGTAGTCATTGTTTAAAGAGTCAAATATTGATGAAAGCATTTCCAATTAGTATCTTGAAAAGGATTGATTCGTGGTGTCAATAAGATTTCTCTTATTTTGACAAATTAATGCACTGAGACGTACACTAACTTGTGTTAGACCAAGTTGTAAAGTAAACTTGATCCCTTTGCATGATTTGGCTTGTAAATCATGCCCGAGAAAATTAATTCCCGTTGTGAGCCAACGTTTTCCAAGGAAATACGTGACTTTAATATGAAAACCGGGTTGCAGTCTGAAATAACTACAATCCATAATGGGCATGTTTTAAAAATGTACAACTTTTATACGGACTCTATTTATGGCACCGTGTCAATATTGATCGACATTTCTAAGGCCGTAAATATTACCGTACTAAAAGACATGCCCGTTTTTAAAAAAACGAAAAATATTTTTGGTTTTTCTTGATTTTATATTTTTTATGGTTTTTTGTAGGTTTTATATTTTTTATGGTTTTTCTTGGTTTTATATTTTTTATGGTTTTTCTTGGTTTTATATTTTTGTATTTTTCTTTTTGTGGTTTATATATACGATAATATACATGATCACGAACAAAGGATACGCCTGAATAGTTTACCACCACTATTCAGCTGATTCTTCTGCCAATTCTTTGAGAGTCGCTAGAGTGAATGATTTCATGCCAAGCTTGTCGATCAAAAACTCGATTCGTCCTCGATCTAAGGCTTTGGTGAACATATCTGCCAGCTGATACTCAGTGGTGACAAAATACAGCTCGATCACTCCGTTCTCCACCTGCTCTTTAATGAAATGGTAGCGAATGTCTATGTGCTTGGCCCAGGAGTGTTGAACATAGTTGCAGCAAAGGGCAATGGCGCTCTTGTTGTCACAATACATCGGGATTTTGTTGAATCCCAAACCGTAGTCAGTTAATTATGATCTCATCCAAAGGACTTGAGCACAACAACCGGACATGGCGATGTATTCAGCCTCCGTGCTAGAAATTGCAGCGCTTTTCTGCCTTTTTGAAGACCAACTGATCAATCTGTCTCCAAGGATTTGCACAGATCCAGAAGTGCTACGCCTCGTGTCTTGACACCCAGCATGATCGGCATCTGCGTATGATATTAAAGCAATAGGGGAATCTTTCGGATACCATAGACCACGATGAAGTGTTCCTTTTAGATACCGAAAGATCCTTTTAACAACATGTAGGTGCTTTTCGGTAGGCCGAGCCTGATACCGGGCACACATGCATACGGCAAATTGCAAATCAGGCCTGCTAGCAATCAGATAGAGAAGGGTGCCGAGCATCCCACGGTAAAGTTTTGGATCGACAATAGTCCCATTCCTATCTTCATCTAACTTGGATTTCTCCACCATTGGAGTGTCCATGGGGTCACAATTTTCAAAGTTATATTTCTTTAAAGATTCTAGAGCATATTTGGATTGATTAATAAAGATGCCTCTGGGATTCTGAGAAATTTGTAATCCTAAGAAAAATGAAATTTTTCCCATCATTGACATCTGAAAGCGTGTGGACATTATCTTCTCAAAGCGTTTGGACAATTCTATGTTAGAGGCAGCAAATATTATATCATCAACATAAATTTGTACCAGAATCATGTCGTTGTCCTCCTTGAGAGTGAATAGAGTGGGGTCCACCTTGCCTTTGGAGAAGCCTTCCGAAATGAGATATGTTGAAAGGAGATCATACCACGCGCGTGGAGCTTGTTTCAACCCATAGAGAGCCTTCTTAAGCTTGTACACATGATTAGGAAACTCCGTGCTAACGAACCCATCCGGCTGACTAACATAGACTTCTTCCCTTAGTTCACCGTTCAAAAATGCCGTCTTCACATCTATTTGATAGACGATCATGTTCATATGAGCAGCATACGCAAGGAATAGTCTAATAGCCTCCAATCTTGCAACAGGAGCAAAAGATTCTTCAAAGTCTATACCCAAGGCTTGTTTATATCCTCTAGCAACCAATCTAGCCTTATTCTTCAATACTGCACCCATCTCATCAAGTTTAACCTTATAAACCCACAACAAAATAAGGATGTTAACCTTGTCAGGGAGAGGAACTAATTCCCATACTTCAAGTCTTTGGAATTCATTTAGTTCCTCCTGCATGGCTTCAATCCAAGATGATTGAGTCATAGCCTGTTGCCAATTTTTAGGTTCAACTTCGGAGAGAAATGCATCAAAATAGCAATAGAGTGCACTCTCTTGTAATTGATGGCGTGTAGAGACTGGTCGATCTAGATCTCCAATGACATTCCTAATTGGGTGATCTTTTGTCCATTTAGTGCTATGATTTTCAATCCGTGGTGGTCTGGAGTGGACAATTGAAGAAGCTTCTTCTGAGGTAGACGCGGCTGAAGGGTTTTCAGGTATCGGTATACCAAAGAAAGGAAGCTCTTGTAGGTGAGCATATTCCAAGTCGTGATCAATAGAATTCTCTTCAACATCATTAGGCACAAGTAAGGGTGACGATTCAGGTGTAGTTTGAGAATCACTTGGTAAAGGTGCATCCGGTTCAATGTTAATTGAAGATGCATTAGATAAAGCTTCATTTGCTTGAGCAACAACTTCAGGAATTGGAGCTATCACTGCAGGTGCTGGAACTTCATCATTTGGGGGATCAAAGAATTCATCAAACAACGGTTGAAACAGTTTATCCCACTCGGGGCTTGTAGGTGGTAAAAATGATGTAGAAGTAGGATTATTGGGAACTAATCCGGAACTAATAGCACCGGTTCCCATCTCATGAAGCGCGGGTTCAGAGCTGCGTTGCTCAGAAGCCATCGCTGTCAGCTCATCGAAATCTGCGTCCATAGTTTCTACAATCTTACCAAGACGACGGTTGTAAATTCGGTATGCTTTCTTGGAGGGTGAGTAACCAATGAAAATACCTATATCGGCTTTCGGTTGAAGCTTGCCCAAGTTCTCACTATTAATGTTTGGATAAAAGAGAGCACCAAACACATGAAAGAATGAAACATCGGGTTTACGGTCATGTAGAAGCTCGTAAGGTGTTTTTCCATGGCGTTTCCGAATGATAGAATGGTTTTGGGTGAAACATGCAGTAGATATAGCTTCTGCCCACAAGAACAATGGAGCGTTCGCATAAATCAGCATAGTCCTAGCAGCTTCCATAAGCGTACGATTCCGTCTTTCAACGACACCGTTTTGTTGTGGAGTGCGTGCAGCGGATGTTTCATGTGAAATACCAACATCTTCATAGTAAGCACGAAGAGTCTGGTTGATGAACTCTGTTCCATTATCTGTACGAATACGGCGGACAGTAGTATTTAAACGTACCTGAATGAATTTCAGAAAAGTGATGATAGCCTTCGGTGCTTTATCCTTTGTACGTAGAAATCTAACCCATGTAAACCTGGAGAAATCATCCACTATAACAAGAATGAATTTCTTACCGCTCACACTTTCAGTTCTCATTGGCCCACAAAGATCCATATGCAAAAGATGAAGTTTTTCTTGATTGGTGTCTTCAGCTTTGGGCTTGTATGATTTCTTGGTACTTTTCCCCCTTGAACACGCGGAACATAAATGGTCCTTGTGAAATTTGAGCTTTGGAAGACCACGAACTAATTCGTTTTTAGCCAGATGATTAATAGCATCAAAATTGAGATGAGATAATCTGCGATGCCATAACCATGACTTGGTCTTAGACGCTTTAGAGAGAAGACATACTGGAGAGGCGGCCATCATGTCTTGTAAGGACAAAGTATAAAGATTTGCACCACGAGACCCCTTCAACAAATATTTTCCTTCCAAGTTGCGGATGAAACAAGTATGTTGTCGAAAAGCAACCTCTAGGTTGGAATCACAAAACTGTCCTACTGGAAATAAATTATGACCAAGACCTTCTACATAGTATACCCTTGAAATCGTAACGTTTCCAATCTGATATTCACCATACCCCATTATCTTTGCAATATGATCATTACCGAATTTAACCGTTCCAAGAAACTTGCTGACGAAATTTCGGAGCATCGAGCGATCTCCGGTCATATGCTTTGAACATCCGGAGTCCAAATACCAGAGGATGATTTGGACCACTTGAAAATATCACCAGACGAGGACAATGTAGAGGTATCGGAATCTGAATGTTCCTTGTTATTAGCAGGTACAGATTTAATAATCTTAGATTTGCTAACTTTAGGTTTCTTAGATTTCCTAGCCTTCTTCTTCCTAGTTGGTGGTGTAGATTCTAGTTGGCTTAAATCCTGAGGTATTTCTTCACTGATAGGCACTATAGTGGGGGCTGACCTAATTAAAGGGCGCTGTTTCCATACTTTAGTGCTAGTGTGCCTAACTAAAGGACGCTCAGACCTAACCTCAATGGATGCATTCCTAGTTAAAGGGCACATTGTTCCATCTAATGTAAAGGTCCTACCAGTGGGACGCCATTGCCATCCAACTTGGGCACGAGTTCTACCAGTTGGCTTCCATTCAAGATTATTCCTAATGGCATTCATTTCATTCACATGATCAATAAGACACAAATCATGACCTTGGGAAAACATACATTCATTACAATTCCAATAACTCAAATTAGAATTCACGAATGGTTTAGGCTTCTGCACAGGCGCAGAGCTTTTAGTCTTAACATGATTCTTTTTATTTAAAACTGAACTAACATCCCTATGGTGAGCTTCTACTTTCTTCTTGCTGGTACTACTAGTGGAGGGCTTGATCTTATCTTTCTTGAGTGGCGATCCTTTAGCCTTAGTAGACTCTTTTACTCCTGTAGAAGGCAAAGTGGGAACATTAGCAACAGATTTTAAAGGTGCCTTACTTGATGGTGCCAATGACGGTTTTGCTCCTGGGGTCTTATTGAATGGAGTTACAGCAATGGGACGATTAGTGAGTAGTGGAGAACCTGGTTTACCTATGTATTGCAAGTAGGCTAAGCAATATTGAACACGCTTAATATATTCATGGGCTGAATAATAGTAGCTACTTGAGGGATCTAAGGCATAAAGATCGTCTAAGATATCCCTAACAAGATCTACATGCTTAATTGCATTCCTCATATAATCATCGTAGGTAACCGGGTTTTTCTTATTGAGCGGGTTCTTATAGAGCACTACTGACTTGGTTGTTGGAGCACTAGAGGACGGTGCAGAGTCGGTAGCTAAGTTATCAACAACTTCTTGTCGGGTGAGAAGAAGTGTCTCCTTTAACTCGGCCAAAACCATGTTTTTGTCAATGAGCAGGATGTTTAAGTAAGAGATTTCCTCACACTTTTGGTTCAGTTGTTCAACATAAGATTGTTGCTGTGCTGCATTAAAAGCTAAGCATTCTTCTATTGAACCATAAAGAGCGGATAGTCCCTGTCTTGCCCGATCCATCTCCCCTAGAATAGACGAAAGTCTAATTTCTAAGTCCTGGTTTTTAGACTCTGCAGCCTCTAGTTCCAATTTTAGTGTTTCATTTGATGACACATCTCTCTTCAATCTCATAATCTCTTCCTCTAATGCCTTAACTATTGCAATCATCTTGTCACTCGTCTCAACACTGTTTTCACAACCATTTGATATCAAAAGATCCTCATTTTGAGTTTGTTGTTTTAATTCTAAAGATATACAATGTTGTTCGAGTTGATTAAAGCGTTTTGAAAGTAAATTGTAAGAATCTTGTAGCTTTAAAAATTCAGCGTTAGATTCGTGACAAGAATGATTATCTACCTCATTTACAGTATCAACAACATTTACAGAGAGATCACACACATCATCACATATATTCACAGCATCACAGTTAATCATAGCGGATGTAAGCTCATTCGAATAATTAACATTCACAGTAGTAAGCACATCACACGAAATTACTTGGGACAAGAATCGGTTATATTCGGATAAAATCTTTTCCTTTTCAATTAGTTGTAGTTCGTAAGCGGTGTCCATCTCATAAAACACTTTTTGAACTTCTCCAATTTCAAACTCAAGATTTTCCTTAAGAGATGCAAAACTTCCTTTTAGACTTTCGACAAACGGATTGATCTCATTCTTAAACACCTCGTTCATGTGTTCGAAAGCCCATTCTCCGGCGTTTAGGCCATTTGAAGTCGTACATTCCAAAATGACCTTGTCAAAATTAGTAAAGTATTGATTAATCTCTTGCAAGTTTAACCATACAATGCTAACAGGTGGAAGATCCTTTGGAATTTCCTTAGGACCTTCCATTTTGACAAGTGTAGGAAGTGTTCTAGGGATTTCTTCATTCAACATGTAGGTTGGTGCTGTAATGAGATCTTTGTCCATATGGAAGCGAATTCTAAAATCCGTTTTAGCAAGCTCCTGATTCATTTTAAAATAATCACAATCGGGATATTTTGCAAAATTGTATGACCGATTCTCATCAACTATATCCTTATTGGTGCGATCATCGAAAATAACAATCGGGTCTAAGACCAATCCTAATTGGGTTGCATTATAAAGTCTTGGACTATGGCTTAAAGCTTGTTTTGCATACCGTGGGTTAGGGGGAAGGCCTTTTTGACGTGATAAGTTAAATTCTCTAAACGAAGCATCAAATAAGTGCACTAGTTGAGAGGCAGCGTATTGTCTTAAAAGCAAATAATCTAGACATCTAATCTTATTAGCTGCATTAATTTCCATTTAATTCTTCTTAGACTCGAGTAATTCAAAATCCGTTTGAAGTTTTTGAAAATTAGTGACCACTAACTCTTTTTCTTTAAGTTCGTTAGAGAGATCTGCTCTTAAGGTTTCAATTTCTTGCAAATGACCCATTTGTTTGTTTCGAAAATGATCATATTCGGGATTAGTGAGAACACTAGACGAAGGAACTAATTCCAAAGTTTGAACTTTCTCATTGCATAAGGCAAGCTCATCAGACAAATTCTTATTCTTAGCTAGGGTTTCTAAGAGTGCAGCATTCATTTGGCTAAGTAATGTAGCAGGAACCATGACCAAATCTTGTTGAGCAGGAGTATGCGTATGCGAAATGGCTCCCGGTTGTGATTCACTCAAAGTCTGGGGACTCACATTGATATTACTATCATTGATTGTCTCCTCATTTGAAAGACTCACCACCGAAGACTCATTCGAATCAGCACTCTCTTGCACAACTTGATGTGGTTGAATACTAGCATCAGTGGTATTATCAGTGGTATTAATAAGTACCTCAGATCTTTTTTCTGGCCCTAAGCTGGAGATAGTTGCCATAAGAGCTGCCTGTGCAGATTGAAGTTCATCACAGTCTGAATCATACGCATCAAGATCATTTGCTTGGTATGCTGCATTATGTGTGGTGACAACGTCTTGTTCAGCAATCCCTGGATCAGCAAGAAATGCAAGCTCCTCTTCATCAAGTTCCCTTCCTTGTGCCTGAGTGTTTACCAGATAAATCTTCTCTGCAAACCATTGACCATCCCTTCTCCTCTTGGGTTTTTTGCAATCCCTAGACATGTGAACTTATTCCTTATAATTGTAGCATGTAATCATTCTCAACTTGCCTGTGGAATTAGCCCGTGGAGGAGTGTTGACCATTGGAGCAGGATTGACCGTGCAAGCATTGGTAGTTGATGTGGTAGGTCTCCCCTGATAAGGTTGAATAGGTTGAACCATTACCCTGCCATTCTCAATAGTAGCTTGTTGGCGAGAATTGGATGAATTCCTCAGCTGATTGTTAGTAGGAGCTGGTCCTCTAAATCCTCGTTTGCATAAAGTCCTTGTGAGATAAGCAGACATAGTGGCTAACAATTCAACTGGATCAGTTCCTTGTTTGAATTCAGGAATGGGAAGTTCATCATCATCACAATACAGTGCTTGGTCTCGTTGAGCTGCGTAAGCACTAGAAGGAACACTCATGTGGTCAGAGTAGCTTGGTGGATATGCTGCATTCTCTTGATAAGAAGAATATGAAGACTGAGCATAAGGTGCAATACTTGCTGGGTGAGGTTGTGAAGCATAGTGTGATGAAGGTGCATTAAACCGATATTGTTGCTGATGTGAGGTGGGTGGTTGCGGTAGAATCGAGTATTGGGGTAAGGTTGGTGTCATGTAAGGTGATGGATAATAGGCTTGATGTCCCAAGATATAAGGAGTGTTGTTGTGTGACAAGCTTGGTTGATTCGCCATCAAAGCTAAGGAATCAGGGTACATACCTCGAGGCGAACGGTTCATGATCACATGTTTCTCATGCTGCTGAAGAAAAGCATAGAGTTGATCCAAATTGCACTTATGCAAATCCCTGGTTAACTTAACATCGGTAATATACTCACCCCATTCAGCTTGAGGTAAGGTATTCAAAAATTTGGTGTTAACCTGGAATGGAGCAATCACGAGATTGTATACATTCAGATCATTCATGAGAGTAGTGAATCTGAAGTAATAGTCGTGAAGCGTTTCCCCTGGGCTGTACGTGAATCTATCAAACAGATCATACAACTGACATTCCCTTTCTTGTTTGGTAAGAGACGTACCTTGTAGCAACACCTTTAGACGTTCCCATAAATCCTTTGCCACCGTATACTGACTTACCATTCGATAGATGTCATGTGGAAGAGCTTGGAGAATGGTTTGAAGAGCCTTTTCGTCTGCATCGGCAACAAGTTGTTGAGCTGGTGTAAGTTCTTCAAACTCCCTTGGTCGAGTCACATTGTTAACCACGATGGTACCATAGTCAAGTGGACCATTTAGAATTGACTTAACCATAAGCCTCCCATATACCGGTTTTCCCTTAAGATATGACATCATACGGCCTTGCCATGCTTCAAAGACTTCTTTAATGAGCATTGGAGGGCGATTATCCGTTCCCGTAATGACTGAAATGTCGGTAAGTGATGTCATCTGAGGCATTAATGAATTCGGATTCATTTTGTTCACTTCAAAGAAACAAAGATTATCGGTTGATCGAGCAGTGAAGTAAAGCTTGTGAATTGTGTTGAGTTTTTGTTGTAACAAACCAAGATTAAATCCTCTAAAAAATCGTCGTAAAACAAGTAAAATATCCCTTGATTCGGAACTTTTGTTGATTCGGAAGTGTTGATTCGAAAGATTTGACTCGGAACTCCTTGATCCGGAACTTTTGGTTTGGAAGACTTGATCCGGAACTTTCCTTGATCCGGAACTTTTGGTTCGGAACTTCTTGATTCGGAACTTTGTCTTGATCCGGAACTTTCCTTGATCCGGAACTTTTGGTTCGGAACTTTTTGATCCGGAACTTTCCTTGATCCGGAAGTTTTGGTTCGGAACTTTTGATCCAGAACTTTTGGTTCGGAACTTTTACTGGGAATCAGAAACCTTGTTCGAGTGAACAGTCGACTATGAATATGAAGATTAAACCCAGATTTTTACCAAATAACCCAAAAAGTTTTGTGATTTCTACAATAATAAGTAAAAACTAACACTTATCTACT
This sequence comes from Glebionis coronaria, assembly GCA_025667525.1. NCBI lineage: Eukaryota > Viridiplantae > Streptophyta > Magnoliopsida > Asterales > Asteraceae > Glebionis > Glebionis coronaria. Next base: position 181,362,641 of record CM046882.1, read on the forward strand.
AATCCCAATCACAAAATCACCAAAAACTCCAAGAATCAAGATGGATCTTCTTAAAGAACACTAATACAATCAAAAACTAAATAACAACACAAATCATTACCTTAAATCACCCCATAGCTCTGATACCAAATGTAGAATCTTGATAACCTATGAATCTATGAAGTGGGTTGAAGATTCCTAGAGAGAGAAACTAGTGAGAGAAAATGAGAGAGAAACTATGTGTATTTTTATTCAAATGAAATGAGGAATGAACAACAACCAACCCCTTTCCATGGTGGAAAGGGGTATTTATATCCAAGGCCTATTTTGGGCTTGGGCCGACCCATGACAAGCCCATGGGTCGGTTTCTTACTTAACTTAATAAGTAACACTAACTACGAGCTATTACAACATTAATACTATGGTGGAGTGACCGATACTTCTAATATACGTTAAAACGTATTTCTAACATGTAGCATTATTGATTTGATCTAATTTAATTGAATTTAATGGCATTATTGTAATTAAGGCTACTATACATGTCATTTTCATGACCAACTTTGCAATGTTCCAAACGTAACCTACGTGACTTTGGCATTTTTTCGCCAATTATGTCCATTTCCCTACTTTCACTAAAAAAATATTTTTCTTACAGGTAACTCACATTAATCATTCGATATATTTTCTTTTACAATCCGACACTTAACAATATATTTTGATAAAATTACACTACCATTTTCCGAATAATGAAAGATTACTCCGAATTAAGACTTCTACGAAATTCAGTAAATACACAACAAAAAAGATTTCACACAAATTCAATATAATAATGATACATCATGTCTAAGACACTTTATATACAAAAAATGACACGTCAAAGAATACAAATTAATAAAAAAAATTGAGTATACATACGACTAACAATCAATTACAAACTCAAGTGATACAAAATATTAGACTCGCAAGAGATTTACATAGTAATTTTATTTACATCAATAATGAACATGATAGATCGTGTCAACATTTGAGCTTCTTGTTCTCTTGTTATAAAGGCACAACATCTAAATTAGTTGATACATATCGATATAAAAAGCCATCAAGGAAAAGTTGTGTCATGTAATTGAACGAAAAAAACATTTTCGGCATAAACTTAACTAACATACAAATCTTATTCAATATGAGCCTTTAAATATCTGGTTCACCAATTTATAAACCAACTAATATAGTCTATTAGTGAAATATTTTTCCGACACATATCATTTTTGTTAGGCTTTTGGTATATATTAGTGACATGTTATTAGTGACACACTTTTTTGTTAATTTTATTTACATATTTAATGACACATTTTTTAATTTGTTTTTCATAAGTTAGTGACACGTATATTTTTTTAATTATTTTTATATATTTTTGACACAATAATATTGATATACAATATTACATCGTGTAAAACGCATGCTCCTCTTTGGTTCCGGTTAAGGTTAGTCGATTACTAAGAGTAACCACGACATCCAAAAATATATCGATAAAATTTGCAAGAATTTAAACATCCGTGATACATATATTACAAACATCTAAAATGTCACAAACCGATCACCAATAATAATATAATAAGAGGTACATAAACATCATGCATATATCAATTAGAAAAAAAATGTAGAAAACTAATACATCATTTTTTTAACACTAGTATTTATCTTTTTAGAACATGTATCAACTTGACCAAGTAGTAAAAACGAGTTAAAAGAGTACACTTCTCTTCGATGTGATTAATAAAAAATTGATATGATAGTGATATTTCTGAGATGGAGAATAGAGATATTAACGAGGTGTGTCATTTATTTGGGTGAAGTAAAGCTAATAATAAAGGAGTTAAATACCTAGTATACCCTTTTAATTTGTTTTTACATTTAATCTTTTCTTTTAATAAAAACTGCCACTTGTCACATGCTGATTGGTGCCTATTATGACTTATTTTAAGGTGTAACGCATTTGAACGCAAATCTATATAATATATATATATATATATATATATATATATATATATATATATATATATATATATATATATATATATATATATATATATATATATATATATATATATTATATATATATATATATATATATATATATATATATATATATATGTATATATATATATATATAATATATATATATATATATATATAGATATATATATATATATATATATATATATATGTATATATATATATATATATATATATATATAGATATATATATATATATATATATATATTATATATATATATATATATATATATATATATATATATATATATATATATATATATATATATATATATATATATATATATATATATATATATATATATATTATATATATATATATATATATATATATATATATATATATATATATATATATATATATATATATATATATATATATACATATATATATATATATATATACATATATATATATATATATATATATATATATATATATATGTATATATATATATATATATATATATATATATATATATATATATATATATATATATATATATATATATATATATATATATATATATATATATATATATAATCCAAGTTATATATATATTAAAATAACACTTCTCAGTCTGGCCTTGTCGGTAACTCGAGAATTATTCGGCACCGTTATAGTCAAAAGATTTTTAGACATTTTGAGAAAAATGTTTATAGTTAAAAGATTTTGAAATGTTTTATTCAAAACCTTGGTTTTAAAAATCTTTCGTTCTCTATAACGAGAGCTCTGGTACCAAACCGTAACACCCTCAAATAATCATAATTTAGTTCAGCGGAAGAGTCGTTGGTGTTACGGGATAGCAAATTACTCAAAGCATTGACAACGCTTAAAATCGCGTCGTTTAATAATAAAGCATTTTCCATTCATGAATATTAAATTTACATAGGTCCCAAGTCATAGTATTTCGTACAAGTTTTACAAAGCATTTGAATGGAAATTGTTATTTAAATGCGGGCCATGAATTCTTGTCGTCTTCCCGAGAATTACCTTCAAGTACCTGAGATAAAACATGTTAAAAAATAAAAGGGTCAGCGAAAACACCGAGTGAATTCATAGAGTTTAATGAAATCCATTAATATATCATCGGTATAAAATTATTACCGAAAATAATTTTGTACAAATCTTTGTAGTAGGCCATAAAATAAGCCAAAAACATTTTATACAAATCTTTGTTGTAAATCATACTATAGGCTTTTGCCTTCAAAACCATTGTACGAACCAATGTCGTAAAAACATCATACAATACGTCTTATAACGTTGTATAGAGTTAAATAAAAACCGTTATATTAATATGGTTATGTAAAACCAAAACACGAACACAATATCAATAATAAGACCCCGTATTGCTAGTCAGGTAATATATTGTAATTCAATGCGTATAGCAGTATTTTCGTTATTGGATTATTATAAGCCGCATGACATTGCTACCTTACTATAACAAACAATGGGAAATCAACCTGAAACTCATTTGCCCATCTAAAACAGCATGTCGTCACAATAATCACGCTTATGTAAATCTTCTCATACATAAATTCGCTTACGAATCAATGTGGCACGACGGGGATCAACCGTCAAGGCGCGAACTTGGGTGATCTTCCCCAAATTGTACTATTATATGCATTAGCGTCTACCAAATCCCGGTAGTTCACAATTCATGCTAATGGGACATTTAGTGACATAAACTAACTAATAATAATCCATTTCATTTCATTTGTCGGGTCATATAATCATTCATCGGGTCATATAATCATTCATCAGGTCATATAATCATTCGGGTCCAAATCAATGAGCAAACAATCGGGACAACTGGTGTCCTATTTTTATTAAAACTAACATGTTATCTCCCTCGCGGGTTTATAAAACATTTCTTAAAAACATTTAAAAGAGTCTGAGGCTATGAACTCACGTTGATTGGGAAAGGCGGGTTATCGGCGATTTGGATGTACGGTACGTGCTTCAATCACGGAAACCTAGACAAATAATACTCGTCTTAGAATCTTGTCCAATGACTTTATAAAAACAATGGCTATGTATATATATGATGACATTCTAAGTATGATGATGATCAAGTGGGATTTTATATCTTCATACACATTATAGTGTTATGTGTTAGTCAAATTTTTGACTAGTTATACTAGTTTCAACTTATTTACTTATTAAGGCCCAATAAGCCCATTAAAAGTCCAATACATTATATTGGCCCATTTATACTTCTAATACCAGGCCTATACTCATATGTTGGGACCAAGTGGATTAATCCCATGAGTAAGTCCATTAGTGTTTATCCAACTAGTTGTGTCAATAGTCCAATAAGGCTACTTTGGCCAGTTAATGTCCATAAGTTATAAAGCTCGGGTTTTATCGGTTTTTACTTGTCATATGTACTTACATGTAAGTAGATGAGTTATTAAAAGTTTACATTAGACGGGTCCGACCGTCTAAGTTTTATTTGGCGAAAACGTTAATCTTTCGGTTTTAGCCGAAAAGACGTAAAACTTATATATAGTTTTATAACTTTTAGAAAACATTTGAGTTTGTACTTTTATAAAATTCCAAGTTTTATTTATCAGAGTATATAAGTCATTTTATAAATATTATAATAAGTTAGTGGGTGTTATATATGTATTTCATAATAATATTACTTGAGTGCTTATTTTATAATATATACTGTTATCTTCCAAATCTGATTATGAAACTCACTTTCACCATTATTGGCATATATTGAGTTCTACAAAGAGATAGAAGCTCAATTTTAGGCAGCACAAACTATATAATATGTGCTACGATTAACTCCATTTTAGCTACTACTCATTCATCCTCTAAGTTTCCCTAATAATTCGTCCAAAACAGACTATACAGATTTGAACCTTAATAATGTTTTGATCATATCTTACTCATTTTATGGATTCCATTGAGTGTTCAACTCTCACATGTGTAAAAGTCATATACCTTAATGTATATTTAAAAATCCAAGTCTTTCATCAAGTTATCATATGGTTCTTTAATGTTTTATACAGCCTATAAATTTAGTCATGATTTCAACATCTTTACATGAAAATTTTAATATTTTTAACCAAATTTATCAACACATGATCCGCACACAATACTTTGATCATCATTTATCATCTTATACATATACATTTAGTAAGAAAATACATGAATAAATATTCAAAACAATAGGGTGATAGAAAGAAATTGATCTCTATATCAATCTATATGATGGAAAGGATGAGATATTGGATGATCAAGGCTTGATCTTGCCACCAAATCTCCAACCTTTTAAGACAACTTCTTGGGTCCTTCAAATGGATGAACACCTACATGAAATCAGCCCTTGAACTCCATGTAAACTCCTTTTTAGATGTTAGAATCGCCTCCAATCTTCATATCTTCAAAAGGCTTTCATCTTGTGCAAGTTTATCACAAGATTCATGGTTTAATCTTGATCAAATGGGTGGTTTATGGGTGGTGGTGGATGGCAAGTAGAGAGAGCTAGAGAGAGTTTATGTTGTTTTGCATGTAAGAAATGAGAAAGTGGTTTGTAGTTAGCTAGTTTTGAAGAGTTAAGTGGTTTTGGTCAATTGTGAAGGACGTGTGTCCTTTAGATGCATGTTAGCTTGCCACCAAAGGGTGGTATGGCTAAGTCTTGCCACCACATGTATGGGGGTGGGCAAGTGTAAACTTGTCTCATCCCCATTAATTTACGGGTACTCCTCGATTCTAGTTTCTTCGATTTACGTGCCCTCGGGTCGTTTTACGAAAAACGTTTTTAGAAATTATGAATCAATGGCACAAAATGAATCTAATAAAAATTGTCCCATTAAAAACGGAGTTCAAACACGTAAATACGTAAACTTAGGGTTTTCGGTTTAGTCGTAAAGGACGTTAAATTATGCACGTAAGTCCTAATCTCTTCTCGTAAATTTGTGAGTTTATGAACCAACTCAAATTAAAATTCCATCATAATATTCAAGAATAAATTTATTTCCAGTAATGTCGGTCTGTCACCCAAAACTGTGTATGTAAACGTAAGCACGTAACGAGTCCTCCGGTTTAGACGTAGTCGATGCTACTTTAAGATGTAAACCCAAATTTCTTCCCAAAAATGAGTGAGTTCATAATATAACATTAAAGTAATGATTTTAAATAATACTTGAGAATAAAATATCGACCATAAATTGACAGATTGTCACATACAATAAAGAACCGCGCATAGTGGATTAAGCCGAAATGTTTTGAAAATGAACTAGAAATTATTCAACCCCCCCCCCCCCCCCCCTTCTAGTTTCTACAAAGTACCTCAACATAATTTATGAAGAAATTTAGTCTGGTGAAGAATTTTACTAAATGTTTTATTAAACTTATTCTATGGAGTTGTATGCATGCTTCTCCATACACTGATTTTGACATCAATTTTTATACCCTTTAAATTTAAGTCGAATGCTCCTAACTGATGAACACTTGAAATTACTACGTCATCAAATGAGATTTTTTGGTGATGTTGTGATGGAGAGAAAACTTTCATAGAATGAGAATTCGTATGATGGTTTTACGTTACTCAGATTAGACGACTTAATTAAGTTACTCAGTGAGATTAGGAAACTTAAGGCATTCAGAAGGGATGAAACATGTTTACAATGCAAAACGTTCTTTTGGCAATGTAAATCCCTTAAATATCTAGAAATTGAAAATTGTTTGTCAATTGAATTGTTCGACAAGTCGCTACATTGAGTACATTCATTACAAACAGATCAACTGATGTAATGGATCTATGTCAATATAGTTCTAGAATTCAAGGAAAATAATATGGTTTTTATACCAGGGTAATTTTATTTTCTTGAAAGTATTTTGTTATTGAAAGTACTAATATTTGAACTTATTTCTATAGAAATGGCTTAACACACCAATAACACTATAAGTTCTGCGTTCAAATCTTTCTTTGAACGTCCTGAACTTACTGGCCCAAACTTCAATTATTGGTACCGCTCACTAAGAGTTGTCTTGAGAGCAACGGGTACTATTTATATCTTGACTACTCCCTATCCAGAGGATCTTGCTGACGGAGCATCTGATGCCCAAAGGCTTGAACACGCTGCTAATGTTAAGAAGCACTCTGAGGTTGCTTGCTTAATGTTAGGTAAATGGCTCCTCCACTTCAACAGAAGTATGAGCTATTTTCACGTAAGTGAATGCTTGATGAGCTCAAGGCTATGTTCGAGAAGCCGCAAGTTGTGGAGATCTACGACTTCGTAGATGCTTTGCATAGCTGCAAGCAAGCTACAGGAAAGTCTATAAGTGCCCATTACTTGGAGATGAGGGGTTATATGGAACAGCTCATTGCACTAGGACAACCCTATGATCATAATATGGCTATTAACTTGATCAATAGGTCCCTTAACAAGGACTACAATGATTTTGTTCGAAACTATAATATGTATTGCACGGGGAAGATAGTTAATGATTTGCAGGCGATGCTCATTGACTATGAAAAGGGGTTAAAAGACAAGGCATCTAATTTTACGCCTCCTTTACTCACCATACAAAAGGGTAGAGTGAGTAAGCTAAAACCGCAAGCGAATAAGAAGAAAGGTAAAGGCAAGGGTGATAAGGGCAAACAAGTTGCGACTTATTCAAAACCTAAGCAGAACTTTTTCAAGAAGAATAGATCTCAGAAGGATGAGACTTGTCACTATTGCAAGGCAAGTGGTCACTCGAAGAGTTGAGAGAAATAAAGAAGAAGTCTGAGCAGAGCGTTGAACTTAAGGTTTTCTATAAAAGGAAACGTTTACCAGCTAAGACAAGTGAATCATCTCCTCAGGTCACCTCTAGCACAAGAAATGAAAACTGTGAACCCCCACTTGCTTCTAAGATAGATATCGCTATCCCATATCAAAGAATGCAAAATTACTAATGAGAATGTAGGTACCAAAGAGGATGTTCAAAAAGAACGAAGCGGTCCAATCATTGTATACCATTCAAATAAGGACACTCTCAGAGTTTGGTTGCTGAAGAAGCTGATATCTAAGAAACAAGTGTCTTAGGGGACTCGAAGTTAAGTTGTACAAGGCTTATAGACAAATCACAGTATGTGACCCGTTCATTAAAGAAAGGAAAGTTTATCGCTGATGATAAACTTATCCTCACAAACGAGAAATTATTTTTTGTCGGGCATGAGCTTATATCTAAAACATTCCAAGTTTTTAAGCTCATGCACGATGGCTCACATTCAAATCACAGTCTGTGACCCGAACTTTTGAGATAGGGAAGTTTATTTACGTAAGTATAACTTACCCTCAAAACGAGAAATTAAATTTTTCTCGGACACGAGCTTACATTAAAACTATTTCAAGGTTTTAAGCTAGTGTATAAGGCTCATCGTTAAATGTAAAACCCGTATGCTTTTACCATGAATAGTACCCTTAAGATCGTACGTACTAGATTAAAACTTTCCTTTTATAGTATGATTACGGTTACATGTTAGGATTTTACGTATTACATACGTGTTATAACACGATAAGTATTTACTACGCACGAACACGCAATAATTATTTGACAATAATTAATCACGAACATGCGATCATGAAATCATGAACGTAATTATATCACGAACTATTATTAATTACGTATATATATTTATTACGAGCGTAAATAAATATATTAGGTCACGGTAATTATTTAACGAGAACACATTAAACGCGAACACAAATAAACACGAACGAACAATTAAACATCGAGACACGGAAAACGGTACGGGTACCCCATGTGGGGCCCCTACCCGCGGCAACCATAAGGAGATGGGCCAAGCCCATCTCAAAAATCACTAAAGAGGGGTTAAGGGAAAATTAGCTTGTCATTTTTCACTTTACAGAAGATTTAACAAAAACCTAAAAGTTCTCCTCCTCTTTTCTTTCTTTTGGCCGCCGAATACAAACACACCAAGGAGGGTGTTTGTTTGATTTTGATCTTGGTTTTGGTGCAAGTGTTCGTGTTTGTTCATCCTCGTTTAGATCCACGCATTCGGTATATTATTTTTATCCCTTTTCTTTTGATTTTGATCTAATAATAAATTAAGAACAAGATGTTTTTAAAACCTAATTAAAAACATAGACCTAACATGAAAATGGTTTTTGGAGAAATCAAAAAGGGTGTTTTAGGGTTGTTTGTTTTGGCCGACGCCTAAACCGAACCCCAAGGGGGGGTCTCGGTTTGGCTACTCGACCACCACCGAGACCATATGGTCCCGGTTGGGTGGTGGGGGTCCTACGGCAGCAGCAAGACAAGGGGAACCCCGAAGTGGTTTGGGGGTATGGTGTCGATTTCATGTCCGGTTCATGGGTTCCAGTCAAGATCCGGTTCACGGTTTATGACTTAGGTTATATTATTAATAAATAATAATACATGTTTTAACCTAAGTATTTAACTTGACTTAGGTTATATTATTAATAAATAATAATACATGTTTTAACCTAAGTATTTAACTTTATTTAATTAAAAACATGATATACTTTAATTAAATATTTTAACCTATAGTTTATTTAAATTACATGAAATAATTAATAAACTACACATTATATCATTATGACTTAGAAAATAACCATGAAAACACAGGCTTATATATTTAGAAACTTATTTAATTCAGGCAGCTAATCTATTTATGGAAACTTATTTAATTAAGACAGCTGATCTATTTATGGAAACTTTCTATTTTTAGAAACTTATCTACTCTAAGCAGTAATTCTATTTTTGGAAACTTTCTATTTTTGGAAACTTTCTATTTTTGGAAACTTTCTATTTTTGGTAACTTTCTATTTTGGAAACTTTCTCTTTTTGGAAACTTTCTATTTTTGGTAACTTTCTATTTTTTGAAACATTCTATTTTTAGAAACTTTCTATTTTTGGAAACTTTCTATTTTTGGAAACTTTCTATATTAGGAAACCTGCTATTTTTGGAAAGTTACTTATTATTACACAGTAAGTATAATAATTCATGAAATACAAGAAATACTTTATCAGAATAGACAAAATATAAGATAAACACAGTTTAAGGCTTTAAAAATTGAAACATGTTATGAACGTATAAAATAAGCTAAGACATGATATAAAATCAGTTACGTATTTAGTAGTCAGATACTTATTCATGTATGTATTTATGTAGCATTAGTGATACCGAAGTAGGATTCTCCTCAGTTCATCTTCTTCGTTCACTGGACATAAGGTACAGATTCCCGTCCTTTCAGTATGGATATTCTTTCCTTATTAGGATTCCCCGTATGCAGCCAAATGTTTTCCCGTAGTATAAGTTTATATGTTTGATTTGCTTATGTTTAATTTAGAATACCTATAGCCATATACATGCATGACCAGTTTCACCTAGTTATGGAGGTACCATAACCATAACACTAGAGGCACTGGTGTTATGACTTCACCACGGCGGAGTGATTGCTCGTGGCGTCCCTTCAGCTTTTGGCCATTTATTATATTTATCATGTGGGGCGTATGGGTTCATCCTAGTTACATGTTTTCAGCAGATTACTTAGTGTGAATGTGGTGTGTGCCTTGCATCCTTCATAAGGGGCTGATCCCTCCTACCCAAACCAGTATATTAAATTAAAGGCAGCCCCTCTAATTTGCATGATGAGGTCACCCCTCAAAGTATTCACGCACGATGGATTTTCATGACCTATATTGGCTAATGGTAGAACATGTTAAACAGTTTTTATAAGATAAACATAAGGCTTTTCAAACTATAAAACCAGTTTTATCAAGACTTAACCGGGTTACTTGGGACTTAGTTTCTTCTGCTGTTATATGTTACATGCTTATCCTATTCATGCTTTATTGTACATCCGTGCACTGAGCGTATTGCTCAGCCGTTTTCCCTTTCTATGTTCCCAAAACGGCAGGTACTCAAGGACGCTCGTAGACATTAAGCGTACGTGCATATGGACTGGAAGCTTTCTAGCCTTTCTTTACTTTATGCATTACCTTTCTTTTGATACATTTGCTATGGACCTTGTTTAGTCCTTTCCTTTACAGTACTTATGTTTGTGTGTGATGAGCTTTACTTTTGGACTACCGATGTTTGATTTCGGTTCCTTTTATGGTCATGTAATGTTTAGACATTTTTCCTTGTATGCTTTGATGACACGCCATAATTACGTGTGACATTCCATTATCAAAATGGGGTGTTACAATTATGGTATCAGAGCCAAGGCTTCGACCTGTAGGCTCTCAAAATATGACATGTGATTAGTGGGTAGTCACTATGGTCTTCCTAGAACTGACAGTTGATTTCATGCATTCATCATTTTTATGCATACATATATATGTCATTGTCGCAGATTTATGACTTAGTAATGGTTGGTACAGAACTAGCCCTATTTAGTCGCATGTGTTTTATCGAAACTTTTAAATTTGGGACCGACCCATAGGCGTCCCCTCGCCATGTCTTTTGTTTTAGGTGAACTGACCATAGGCGTTCACTCTCGAGCATACAAAAGTTTTCATAAAACTGCATCATGCATGCATACATAAAATTTTCTTGCATAAAATTTTTCTCTTGAAATTTTGGTATAATTTTTGTTTTCATGTATATATATATTTTATGTTTTGATTTGTTTAATCATATGTTTCATGTTATACTGTCAGATGGTTCTCACACGCGAACAGGAACAGCTCAATGCTGCAATTCAAGTTACTATGCAAGCTTTGCTTCGTCAACTGAGGAACGACATCAGGGCTGAAGTTCAAGCTGCCAACAATCAGCAGTATAATCAGGCACCTCCTCCTCCTCCAGTGACATTAGCAGTATGGCTGGAGAGATTCAACAAGCTCCATCCTCGAGCTTTTAAGAAAACAGATAGCCCTAGTGATGCTGAAAGTTGGTTGGCTCACATCGAGAAGATTTTCAATGCTATGGGTTGTGACCCCGCATACAACGCGAGGTTGGCATGCTATCAGTTCGAAGGCGATGTGCTAAATTGGTGGTTAGCGTTGATGCAGTCTGAGGGTGGTGACGAGTGGGTTGCTGGTTTGACTCGGGCTCAGTTGAAGGACAGGGTGATGGAGCAGTTCTTTCCCAAGGCTGAGCAGGACAAGCTCAAGAGAGAGTACCATGGGATCCGACAGAGAGCTGGGGAGAATAGCAACGAGTTTATGCAGCGCTTTCTTCGCTTAGCTGGTTTCCTTGGTGCGGCAGCAGGTACTCCTGAAGAGCAGGCACATCACTTTAGGTGGGCTCTTCGCACATCGGTCGCAAACAATCTGGTGTGTGCTACGTTCAACACTGTAGCACAAGTGGCTGATGCAGCACGTAAGCTGGAGATGCTGCAGGAGAGAGATGAGTTCGGGGAAGCTGAGAGACCCGACAAGAGGTAAACATTCGTATTCAAGCGGTGATCAATCCGTATTCTTTCCATATATGTCAATTATTCATCTCTTTAAATGTATCTTCCTGGCAGAAAACTGGGGACCGGTCTCAGCCGGCTACTCAGCAGCAGCCTCATCAGCCCAAGGGAAACGGTCACACTAACGACCGTTCTGCCACGGATAGGCGTGGCGGTAATGATAATTACCGTAACAACGTTGGAGACTCCAACAGCAGCAGGTCCTAATACTTACGTAATTTTCTTATGATTTCATGTTATAACTCATATTCTGACACTTTAGCAAAAACTTCTACTAGGAACCATGGAAACGGTAGGGACCAGAACCAGAGAGGTTCACAGCCTAGCCGTCCAGCTATCACTGGTATTCAATCTTACGATTATCCGCATTGTCCTTTGTACCCTATTATCATGTCTTATGTAAAATGTTTTATCAGGTTCCCAGCCAGCCAGAGCACCTGCTGGAGGATTTACTCATCCTATTTGCTCTACTTGCCACCGTAGGCACCTAGGGCCATGTCTCCGTAACATTGACGCATGCTTCAAGTGTGGTCTTCCTGGCAATATCATGAAGGATTGTCGTAAGGGCGAGATGGAGGGTACATCAGGACATGCGGATTCCAAGCCGCCTCCTACCATCGGGCGTGTCTACACGAAATCTCGAGACCAGGCCAACAAGTCTATAGGTACCATCACTGGAATCTTGTATATGTATGGTCAAGTTGCATGTGTTCTTTTCGATACGGGTGCTACTCACTCGATTATTTCTATTACTTATGCTAAGAACATTAGGATGCTCCCCATGCCACTAGAAAATAGGCTTACTATTTCCACGCCTTTGAGGGACTCTGTATTAATCACCCATGTATACAAGAGTCTTCCCCTAGAATTTGACGATAAGGTTCGACCTATTGACGCACTTCCGCTGGACATGAATGACTTGGACATGATTTTGGGCATGGATTGGCTATCCAAGCATCATGCTACCATAGATTGCCATTCATATCGAGTTATCTGCGGTGATGTTAATGTACCAGAGTACATTCATAACGGGTTCATACCCAGACGGTCTGTACAAATCACATCTACCCTGCAAGCGCGTGCACTACTGTCACATGGCTGCGAGGGTTATCTAGCAATGGTTCACGACATGGATGCTGAATCCCCATCAATTCAGGATCAACCAATAGTGTCGGAATTCTAAGATGTTTTTCCAGCAGAACTTCCGGGCATACCACCTGCACGAGAAGTGGAATTCAGTATCGAGCTTATTCCAGGAGCTGAACCAATCTCCAAGGCTCCTTATCGCATGGCTCCCATAGAGCTGAAGGAGCTGAAGGATCAACTGCAAGAACTTCTTGAACGAGGTTTCATTCGACCGAGCGCATCTCCATGGGGCGCACCGGTCTTATTCGTTAAGAAGAAGGACGGCAGTATGCGTCTTTGCATAGACTATCGCGAGCTCAACAAGATTACTATCCGGAATAGGTATCCACTACCACGTATAGACGATCTGTTTGACCAACTTCAAGGGGCCAAACACTTCTCCAAGATTGATCTTAGGTCAGGCTACCATCAGCTACGGGTCAAGGAGCAGGATATCGCCAAGACTGCTTTTCGTACCCGCTATGGCCACTACGAGTTTGTAGTTATGCCATTCGGCCTGACAAATGCTCCAGCAGTGTTCATGGATTTGATGAACAGAATCTTCCATGAATTTCTGGACAAGTTCGTCATTGTCTTCATCGGTGACATCCTGATTTTCTCAAAGTCCAAGGAGGAACACGAAGACCATCTTTGTATAGTACTATAGATTCTTCGCCAGCAGTAGCTGTATGCTAAATTCTCCAAGTGTGAGTTCTGGTTAGATAAGGTGGCATTCTTAGGTCACATTGTATCAGCAGACGGAATCACAATGGATCCAGCGAAGGTTGAGGCCATTACTAAGTGGCCAAGGCCGACATCAGCGACGGAAGTCCGTAGTTTCTTAGGCTTAGCTGGCTATTACCGTAGGTTCGTGGGAACTTTTCCCGCTTAGCACTACCATTGACCAAACTGATGCAGAAAGGGGAGAAATTCGTCTGGACTGAAGAACGAGAGAAGAGCTTTGAAGACCTGAAGCAGAAACTAGTATCTGCACCTATTCTTACTCTCCCATCTGGTACGGGTGGATTTCAAATCTACAGTGATGCATCGGGGAAGGGACTTGGCTGTGTTTTCATGCAACATGGGAAAGTGATCACGTACGCTTCACGGCAGCTTAAGCCTTATGAAGAAAATTACCCCACGCATGAATTGGAATTTGATGCAGTCGTGTTTGCATTGAAGATATGAAGGCACTACTTATATCGAGAATCATGTGACATTTTCACGGATCACAAGAGCTTGAAGTATATCTTCACTCAACGTGAATTGAACATGAGGCAGAGGAGATGGTTAGAGCTGTTGAAGGATTATGACATTAATCTACAATATCATCCTGGAAAATCTAATGTAGTATCAGATGCTCTTAGCAGGAAGTCCGGAATGATCAACGGCATTAAAACTGAAGAGGAAATCATAAGAGACTTGGAGCGACTTGACATCGAGATCATGGTACGTGGACAACACGGTTACTGGGCTAATCTTAGAGTAGAACCCGAGTTACTCTCTAAGATCAAGGAAGCTCAGAAAGATGATGGAGAAATCTGAGCGATAGTACAGAATTTGGAGAAACAGACGGAATTCAGAGTAGACGCAGATAGTATCGTTTGGCAGTGCACGAGACTTTGTGTTCCTGATGACCAAGAACTCCGGGAAGCCTTGCTAGCTGAAGCTCATATCTCCCCATTCTCTATACATCCTGGTTCGACTCAGATGTACCATGACATCAAACAGTACTTTTGGTGGAGTGGTATGAAACAGGATGTGGCCACTTACGTCTCCAAATGTCTTACCTACCAGCAGGTTAAGATCGAGCATCAGCGATCTGGCGGTCTCCTTCAACCGTTAGATATTCCAGAGTGGAAGTGGGACAAAATCACCATGGATTTTGTTACTGGTCTTCCGCCTACCAAGAGGAAGCACGATGCAATTTGGGTTATCGTAGATCGACTTACCAAATCAGTTCACTTCTTACCGATCCGCAAGGAAGATCTGGTAAGTAAACTCGCCGATACGTACAGAAGAGATATCACGAGACTCCACGTTGCACCATCTAGCATCGTCTCAGACATAGATCCTCGATTCACTTCGCGCTTTTGGAAGAGTCTGCAGAAAGCTTGGGGTACACAACTTAAGCTTAGCACGGCTTTTCATCCTCAAACGGACGGACAGTCAGAACGAACTATTCAGACATTGGAGGACATGTTGAGGTCATGTGCGTTGGAATGGACGGGTGATTGGGACGATTACATCTGTTTGGTGGAGTTTGCATACAATAACAGTTGGCACGCAAGTATCAAGTGTGCTCCTTTTGAGATGTTGTATGGCAGGAAGTGTCGCGCCCCAATCTACTGGGATCAGGTTGGCGAGCGAACACTTGAAGGACCATAAATCATAGAGATGACCAATGAAAAGATCGCAGTAGCAAGGCAGAAACTTCAGGAAGCACGGTCACGTCAGAAGAGTTACGCCGATAAGCATCGTAGGGACATACATTTTAGCGTAGGAGATCACGTCCTCCTTAAGGTTTTTCCGGCACGTGGTGTTAGACGCTTCGGGATTAAAGGGAATCTCAGTCCTCGTTTCATCGGACCGTTTGATATCATTGAACGAGTCGGTGAAGTATCTTACCGGTTGGCGTTACCTCTGCAGCTTTCACATGTGCACAATGTGTTTCATGTGTCCTTACTCAAAGGGTACGAGTATCATCCCCTTCACATGGTTCAGTACACACTGGAACAGATACGTGAAGATCTCACTTTTATAGAAGAACCCGAACGAGTTCTTGACAGACAAGAACGAGTCATGAGAAGGAAGATGATTCCATTCGTCAAAATCCTATGGGGGGATCATACCGAGCGGGAAGCCACTTGGGAAACAGAGGAGTCTATCCGGGCTTCTTATCCTCATTTCATATTTTGAATTCGGGTATGTTCTTCTTTTCCAGTTTACTTTATCTATAATTCGGGGACGAATTATTCTTTTTAGGGGGAAGAGTTGTAAAACCCGCATGCTTTTACCATGAATAGTACCCTTAAGATCGTACGTACTAGATTAAAACTTTCCTTTTATAGTATGATTACGGTTACATGTTAGGATTTTACGTATTACGTACGTGTTAGAACACGATAAGTATTTACTACGCACGAACACGCAATAATTATTTGACAATAATTAATCACGAACATGCGATCATGAAATCATGAACGTAATTAAATCACGAACTATTATTAATTATGTATATATATTTATTACGAGCGTAATTAAATATATTAGGTCACGGTAATTATTTAACGAGAACACATTAAACGCGAACACAAATAAACACGAACGAACAATTAAACATCAAGACATGGAAAACGGTACGGGTACCCCATGTGGGGCCCCTACCCGCGACAACCATAAGGAGATGGGCCAAGCCCATCTCAAAATTCACTAAAGAGGGGTTAAGGGAAAATTAACTAGTCATTTTTCACTTTAAAGAAGATTTAACAAAAACCTAAAAGTTCTCCTCCTCTTTTCTTTCTTTTGGCCGCCGAATACAAACACACCAAGGATGGTGTTTGTTTGATTTTGATCTTGGTTTTGGTGCAGGTGTTCGTGTTTGTTCATCCTCGTTTAGATCCACGTATTCGGTATATTATTTTTATCCCTTTTCTTTTGATTTTGATCTAATAATAAATTAAGAACAAGATGTTTTTAAAACCTAATTAAAAACATAGATCTAACATGTGGAGAAATCAAAAAGGGTGTTTTAGGGGTGTTTGTTTTGGCTGGCGCCTAAACCGAACCCCAAGGGAGGGTCTCGGTTTGGCTACTCGACCACCACCGAGACCATATGGTCCCGGTTGGGTGTTGGGGGTCCCACGGCAGCAGCAAGACAAGGGGAACCCCGAAGTGGTTCTGAGTATGGTGTCGATTTCATGTCCGGTTCATAGGTTCTAGTCAAGATCCGGTTCACGGTTTATGTTAAGATTTTTTTTTATAATCATATGTTAAATTAAATTAATAAATATGACATGATTAATTTAATAACATGACTTAGGTTATAATTTAGTTATTAGATCATGAAATTATTAACCTAAGTATTTTATATTTACTAGACTAATAATTAATTAATTATTTAAAAACCATGGTTATAATTAATTAATTAACATGACTTAGGTTATATTATTAATAAATAATAATACATGTTTTAACCTAAGTAATTAACTTTATTTAATTAAAAACATGATATACTTTAATTAAATATTATAACCTATAGTTTATTTAAATTACATGAAATAGTTAATAAACTATACATTATATCATTATGACTTAGAAAATAATCATGAAAACACTTAGGCTTATATATTTAGAAACTTATTTAATTCAGGCAGCTAATCTATTTATGGAAACTTATTTAATTAAGGCAGCTGATCTATTTATGGAAACTTTCAATTTTTAGAAACTTATCTATTCTATACAGTAATTCTATTTTTGGAAACTTTCTATTTTTGGAAACTTTCTATTTTTGGAAACTTTCTATTTTTGGAAACTTTCTATTTTTGGAAACTGTCTATTTTTTGTAAATTTCTATTTTTGGAAACTTTCTATTTTGGAAACTTTCTATTTTTGGAAACTTTCTATTTTTGGAAACTTTCTATTTTTGGTAACTTTCTATTTTTGGAAACTTTCTATTTTTGGAAACTTTCTATTTTTGGAAACTTTCTATTTTTGGAAACTTTCTATTTTAGGAAACCTGCTATTTTTGGAAAGTTACTTATTTTTACATAGTAAGTATAATAATACATGAAATACCAGAAATACTAAATCAGAATAGACAGAATATAAGATAAACACAATTTAAGGCTTTAAATAGTAAAATATGTTATGAACGTATAAAATAAGCTAAGACATGATATAAAACCAGTTACGTATTTAGTAGTCAGATACTTATTCATGTATGTATTTATGTAGCATTAGTGATACTGAAGTAGGATTCTCCTCAGTTCATCTTCTTCATTCACTGGACATAAGATACGGATTCCCGTCCTTTTAGTATGGACATTCGTTCCTTATTAGGATTCCCCGTATGCAGCCAAATGTTTTCCCGTAGTATAAGTTTATATGTTTGATTTGCTTATGTTTAATTTAGAATACCTATAGCCATATACATGCATGACCAGTTTCACCTAGTTATGGAGGTACCATAACCATAACACTAGAGGCACTGGTGTTATGACTTCACCACGGCGGAGTGATTGCTCGTGGCGTCCCTTCAGCTTTTGGCCATTTATTATATTTATCATGCGGGGCGTATGGGTGCATCCTAGTTACATGTTTTCAGCAGATTACTTAGTGTGAATATGGTGTGTACCTTGCATCCTTCACAAGGAGTTGATCCCTCCTACCCAGATCATTATATTAAATTAGAGGCATCCCCTCTAATTTGCATGATGAGGTCACCCCTCCAAGTATTCATGCACGGTGGACTTTCATGACCTATATTGGCTAATGGTAGAACATGCTAAACAGTTTTTATAAGATAAACATAAGGCTTTTCAAACTATAAAACCAGTTTTATCAAGACTTAACCGAGTTACTCGAGACTTAGTTTCTTCCGCTGTTATATGTTATATGTTATATGTTATATGCTTATCCTATTCATGCTTTATTGTACATCCGTGCACTGAGCGTATTGCTCAGCCGTTTTCCTTTTCTATGTTCCCAAAACGGCAGGTACTCAGGGACGCTCGTAGACATTAAGCGTACGTGCATATGGACTAGAAGCTTTCTAGCCTTTCTTTACCTTATGCATTACCTTTCTTTTGATACATTTGCTATGGACATTGTTTAGTCCTTTCCTTTACAGTACTTATGTTTGTGTGTGATGAGCTTTACTTTTGGACTACCGATGTTTGATTCCGGTATTTTCCTTTTATGGTCATGTAATGTTTAGACATTTTTCCTTGTATGCTTTGATGACACGTCATAATTACGTGTGACATTCCATTATCAAAATGGGTGTTACATTAAATGTCAGACGATGACCCGGACTTCAATTAAAGGGAAGTTTATCTTGTTAACGATAACTTACCCTCAGAACGAGAAACTAATTTTTCTTGGGCATGAGCTTATGACTAAAAACATTCGAAGTTTTTTAAGCTCATGCCCTAAGACTTACAGTTAAATGTCAGACTGTAACTCGGACCTTAAATTTAGGAAAGCTTATCTTTCAAGATAACTTTTCCTCGTAACGAGAAATTAATTTTTCTCGGTCATCAGCTTGTATTAAAACATTCCAAGTTTTAAGCTCATAAAGTAAAGTGTATCTTTTAAATAAGAGAACTTTTCTTCTCAACGAGAAATGCATCTTTCTCGGTCATGAGCTTTACGTTAAAACATTCAAAGTTTTTCAAGTTCATGAAAACGACTTCTAAGTAAATGTCAACTTAGGACTCGTTCTTTAATTAAAAGGAAAGTTTATCGCCGATGGTAACTTATCCTTAACAACGGGAAGTTTACAACTTCTCGCACTTGAGCTCGTTTAGTAAGATATTCAACATCTTAAGCTCAAGAAATTGGTTTTCAAAACTTTGAACACAATTTTTCGAGAATTTCTCAAAAGGTTTTTTCTAAATATTTCAAAATTGTGTGTTTAAAAATGTTTTGATAAAAAGAACATGTCTTCTGCAATTGATAATATTTACGAACCTAGAAATGTCGTTCAATGATGACATGGGGTTGTAAATAAAGTTTGAGCAGAAGTTTGAATGATTTAAAACATGTTCAAAATTGTTTGCTATTATTTTAGATAGTAACCCGCTTTTCATATTCTAGTCAAGCATTTCACCGGAAAGCTTTGAATCAACAACGGGAATTAATTTTCTCGGGCATGGTTTACTTTATAACCATGTAAGGGATTGTGTTTACGTAATAACACAATCTAACACGAATATATGTACGTGTCAGTGCATTTATTTGTTAAAACAAGAGAAATCTTGTTTTTATGAAGTTATCATCTCTACAACCATAACACTCTACATTTGGTATCTACATACTCGATGATGCGACTACTCAACCAACGACAACAGCTATTTCAATAGAACACGGGTCAACAATTGAGGGGGAGAAATTGTCAAGCATTCAGAATCTTCGATGACGAACGTGCCAAGTTCACAAATTGTTGTCAAGACAACAATACCAATCATACATGTGGTGTCAAGAGATGACTTCAGACGTGACGAGGTGACCAACATTTGCATACAAGAACCATTAGATCCTATCATACGATGTTCTCATCAATCCGGTCCAACCTTGTCAATTCATTCTTATATGGTGAATATGTGATCATTTTACAAATCGGTATCATATCTCAACATTTGGTATCATGAAGATTAAACGGACTTCATTTTTATTCCCAAGACATTTCTAAAACTTTTATTAAGTCAACTGATATTAAAAACATCGATTGGGTTAATATTTTTAATATGGGGAGAAAATGTGATTGAATATGGTAAATTATCACAAATGGTTTGACTTAACGTGATGGCTCATCCCTACATATGTGAAATGTTTTTGAATATCGTGGCATATGTTATGGGGGAGAAAAATGGATTTGCTTATCAAAATGGATTTCATGGTGACATATACTTACCCTCAACCTATTTATTTCACGACGATGAAGATTGTGGTGTCATAAGGATGGTAGGATAGGTTAAGTCCAATGATTCTTCCAAAACCGGAGGAATCTTCCCAAGGACATTCCATAGCTAGAAATAATAGTCCTTAGGAAATATGGAGAAATATTGTGAACGTAGCTAAATGCCGACCAAGTACTTAAGTTAGCACTGGAAGAATCACAACAAGGTGCTAGTTATGACGTATTAGTAAGCATTGAAGGGGTTGAAGAATGAAAAAGAATTGTAAAAATAAAGGGTGTAAAGAAAGAAGCCCTTCTTACAACCTTAGGCAGAAACCGTGTCAACACATATGCTATTGAGATCATTTTAATGATGCTCGATATTGAAGATGGAAATCATGGACCCAGTGATGCAATGCACAACCAATCCCAGTTAACTCAGATATCTCTCAAAAGGTATTTGTTTTAATCACACGGAGACAACGCATTATCTATCGATTTATTCACTCCGAGTAAATTGGTATTAAAATAGTGGCACTCCTCTCTAGCCTTCGATCACTAAAATCCCAAATGAACGATCGAGTCTAGAGCCATTTGAGATCATCAAATATCTCATTAGGACACATTTCCATATTTCCTTGCTTCTTCACACACTGTGAAAAGTAAGAAAGATAATAAGAGTCCTATGCAAAATCTTCATGATCTTCCCTGAACGTCCGAGTAATACGAAAGTATTTACAATGAATATTGAAATCCTTCTTGAGTGAACATTAAAAAGCTCATGGTAGGTGACTTGTGCGATTCTTTATGAATCAAGCTTGTGATAACTGGAAAGCAACAGTGGTTTAATTCTTAACTGAACTTAAACACGTTCCAGGCCTCTACGCAATATCTCAGTGATCTTGCCAGAACAATCAGAGTGACACTCCATAGTGTTCACATAGATGAGTGGAAATCCTTCTAGTGTTAACCTAAAACAACACTTGGTAGGTAACTTACAAGATTCTATACGAATCAAGCTCGTGACAACTGGAAAGAAACGATGGTGTGATTCTTTAATGAATCAAACTTGTTCCAAGAATCAGAATTGACGGCTTCAATCATGCGGATAATTTTATCTAAATGATTTACTCTTTACGTTCGTAGACAGCTTTGGACGGTCGAGTAAAGAGAACGTGTTTACCCGCGAAATCTTGACAAGGAGATTTTTAATTAAATATACCTGCCACAAGTACGATATTTTATATCGTCCAACGGTCTTCACCGACCGGAGGTAAAATGCTACCGAATTAGAATGAAATGTTCAAAGCCATTTCGTTTGTGTCTACTTATGTTGCGGCATTTGAAGACGGTGGCGTTGCGGAATCCGAGAAGAATTCGTCCCCGCATGCTTATACTTTATGCACTAAATACTTCATCTAATTTTAGAAGGCATAAAGGTCAAGTCTTCTGCTGTATCGAACTCTGAAGCTTTCAAGAATTATGAACGTATAAGTATGTGGGACATGAAGTCACGAAGAGGCGAAGATCACAAGTGAAGGATGTACAAGATCAAGGCAAGAGATTAAGGCTCAAGATTGATATCTAAGATCATATCAACATGTTCACCAGAAAAGGAAAAAGAAAAGAAAGACGAAGACTACGAGCTCAAGACAAGCATAGTATGCTAGGTTTATTTTATTATTGTAACTTAGGTAACGCCCTTGTTTAGAGTTTTGACAACCGTGGTTTTGAGGTTCGTCACTTGGTACTATTTTTAGGTTATTTTATGTGTGACTACTTGATTTGTGTGTTTACGTGTTTATTTTGTGTGAACGAGGTTGGTGTGGTTATCGTTTATGAGTATAGAGTACACATAAGTAAATCGAGGAACGGTTATTTCATGTTCATGAGCTCACAATTAGTGACTATGAAATGAAATGGTGATATGTTGGTCTTTACGTATACGTATAAGTATTATAGTAGTTGTATTTTTATAGGATTTACGGTTTAGCATTTAGAGGTCTCGGATGACGTAATTAGTCATATGAATATTTTTCGGGATGGTTTTAAGTCATTTAGGACTTAGTTATAAAGTTTATTTCAAAATTTAACATTTTTTATAAAAGTGTATATTTTATGTTTTTTACGGTAAACGCGTAAATTTGACTAGTTTTAGGGTTTTGTGGTTTGGAGGTTTTAGGAGTTGTAATAAATTAAGGTAAATTAAGGTAATATTAGTAGTGTAATATTAAACAATAAAAAAATAAAAAAAATAAAAAAATGTATATAAGGGGCGGTTTAGGCCGACCAAAACAAAGAAAAAAAAAGAAAAAGGAAAGTGGGCTATGGGTTGGACTAAGATTCACCCATACCCTATATAAAAGGTTTTATTCACAATCAAAAACATTATTTTTTTTCTCCTGGAGTTGAAGTCGACGGCCAAAGGGGTGTTTCATAGTTTTTTTTCATCTTTCATTAATTTAAAGGTAAACCTTCATAACCCTTTTCAATTAAATTGTTTTAATGTTTTCTTTAATCATCTTATGATAGATTTAGGTTAGGTTTTAATTTAAAAATAGTATATTAATGTTATATTAATGATATTATGATGATTAAATAAATTAGGGCTTGTAATTGGTGGGGTTATGGGCAATTAATGAGGTTAATTTAATTAAACCCGTTTTTAAAAACTGGGCAGAATTTTGAGTCAATTGTTTTTAATCATATCGGGAGTTCTACAAACTCTTATTTTGCGATCCAAGTAACCCTAAAAAGGTAATTGAAGTGGCTTTCCAATGCAAGAAACGAGAACTAAATTGGAGTTGGGGAAGTCGGTCAAAAACAGGTTACAACAGTCGGAGGTCAAAACAGTTTTGAAGTCAGCCTGTTTTTTTTTTAAGTTTTGGGTTGTTTAGGGTACTTAGGGTTGCATTGGGACATTCAAACGAACATGGGAGATGGTTTATATATTATATTAAGTATCTGCATTGGGGCTAAGATTGTGGGTTAGGGTAAGACCCCCTAATCATAGCAAACTTTTTGTATGTTTAAAATCAGTAAATCTAGATAGACAAAAGTATATATATATATATATATATATATATATATATATATATATATATATATATATATATATATATATATATATATATATATATATATATATATATATATATATATATATATATATATATATATATATATATATATATATATATATATACATATATATATATATATATATATATATATATATATATATATATATATATATATATATATATATATATATATATATATATATATATATAAATATGATGTAGCGGACAAACAAAGATACAAGTAACAAGATAGATAATTGAATCTGTTGATTCTAAAGAATACCAGAAACAACTCTTCCAACTATCGTTGATTCAAAAAGAATACCGATAATCAGGTAAACTCCAACAATCGTTGATTCAACGAATACCCGATTATTAAGAGAATCTTAGCAAACTGCCAAGAACTAAGCAAAAGCTTTCATTATCAAAAACTCAGAGATGTCTCATAATCTTCACCAAATATTATGAGACATCTCTGAGTTTTTATCGATTCTTCTTCATATTGATCATCATCAAATATTGGAGGTCCTTCATAATCTTCACCCTCCATGCCATAATCTGTCCATTCATCAAAACGTGAACCATCACCCTCAAAGAACGGATATTCTAACTCTTCACCTTCGCATCTCCTTGGAAACATCTTAATCAGGAACTTTGGCTCTTGATACCAACTGATGTAGCGGACAAACAAAGATACAAGTAACAAGATAGATAATTGAATCTGTTGATTCTAAAGAATACCAGAAACAACTCTTCCAACTATCGTTGATTCAAAAAGAATACCGATAATCAGGTAAACTCCAACAATCGTTGATTCAACGAATACCCGATATTAAGAGAATCTTAGCAAACTGCCAAGAACTAAGCAAAAGCTTTCATTATCAAAAACTCAGAGATGTCTCACACAGAAAAAAAAGAAGTATACTTATAGGAAAAGTAGAATAACCTAAATAAAGATTAGACACTACTTTCCTATTTTCCTAAACAAAAATAAGAAACAAAATAAAACAAAATAAGTAAATGATATTTTTTTTTTATTTGTGTTCCCTGCATCATTCTCCTCTTCTTTGAAAAAACTCGTCCTCGAGTTTGCAACACTCGTCCCTTGTTTTCGTAGCATCCAAGTTTTGGCAAAAAAAAAAAAAAAAAAAAAAAAAAAAAAAGAAGTATACTTATAGGAAAAGTAGAATAACCTAAATAAAGATTAGACACTACTTTCCTATTTTCCTAAACAAAAATAAGAAACAAAATAAGTAAATGATATTTTTTTTTATTTGTGTTCCCTGCATCATTCTCCTCTTCTTTGAAAAAACTCGTCCTCGAGTTTGCAACACTCGTCCCTTGTTTTCGTAGCATCCAAGTTTGCATCCCTTTCATCAAGTTTCCTTTCTTTAAAATGACTCGACCTCGAACCTTGATCGTCTTAAAATTCAACTTATCAACCATGATATTTTTGATCACTGAAAAATAAATATTATTAGCCACAACTACGACGTCTTGAATGTTGTCTTCTTTCCCACCAAATCTTTTTTTCCCAAATAATCCTTCTTCTTCCTCAATGATATCTTCAATATCTGTATCATAAACTAGTATCGATTCTTCTTCATATTGATCATCATCAAATATTGGAGGTCCTTCATAATCTTCACCCTCTATGCCATAATCTGTCCATTCATCAAAACGTGAACCATCACCCTCAAAGAACGGATATTCTAACTCTTCACCTTCGCATCTCCTTGGAAACATCTTAATCAGGAACTTTGGCTCTGATACCAACTGATGTAGCGGACAAACAAAGATACAAGTAACAAGATAGATAATTGAATCTGTTGATTCTAAAGAATACCAGAAACAACTCTTCCAACTATCGTTGATTCAAAAAGAATACCGATAATCAGGTAAACTCCAACAATCGTTGATTCAACGAATACCCGATTATTAAGAGAATCTTAGCAAACTGCCAAGAACTAAGCAAAAGCTTTCATTATCAAAAACTCAGAGATGTCTCACACAGAAAAAAAAGAAGTATACTTATAGGAAAAGTAGAATAACCTAAATAAAGATTAGACACTACTTTCCTATTTTCCTAAACAAAAATAAGAAACAAAATAAAACAAAATAAGTAAATGATATTTTTTTTTATTTGTGTTCCCTGCATCAATATATATATATATATATATATATATATATATATATATATATATATATATATATATATATATATATATATATATATATATATTTATATATATATATATATATATATATATATATATATATATATATATATATATATATCGGGACCTTAACAGTAGCTTTAAGGTTGGGGAAAATGGGAGGTGTTAGCTAACATATGTAAGAGAATAAATATTCCCTTTACAGAGATCATAGGTATGTTTAGGTGGGCGTTTGACTTATAGTTTGGAGACCTAAAAGTTGGGACTGTTTTGGGTAAAATATGAACGGGATAGTTATCAAACTTAACCAAGTTAAGGACTTGTTAGGGAAGGGTAATTGAGTGATTAAAGCATATAAATGAGGTATTTATATAGGAGGAGGTTAGATGTCCATCATAGGCTGATGAGCCATCTTAGTGATTGGTTTATGTTTTGATTATGTGTTTTTGGTTTGTTACCTTTTTGCTAGTGCGAGGACTTTTGAAGAAGCTCAATCAGGTGAGTTTCATAGTCCCATGTTTATTAATGTTTATGACTTCCAGATGGGATGGAAGAGACACTGTTTTGTTATTTATAAATTATGATGTGAATGTTTTACGTTGGTAATGGACTTATGTGTGCATACTTATGTGATTAACTGCTAGTTGTCTTTTGATTGTTTATGTTTTGACATGGTACCAAGGGGATATTGGCAAGGTGGGGCCTTGGGGATTGATTCATAGGTGTTTGGATGCCTATGGGAGTATGGTGTTTGGTATGGATGGGAGCCTTAGTTTTGGTTTGATTGATTAATTATTGAATGATAGTTGTTAATACATGTTAGTATCACACTGTCCATATGTTTTTAACTTTTGGTTGATACTCACAGCTTTTGGTATGATTTTGGCGTTTGAGTATAAACCTATGACTCTCACCAACTTTATGTTGACGTGTTTTAGTGTCTCTTTCAGGTGATACTATGGTTAAGCATGAGAACATAAGTGGCTAGGATTTGGAGAGTGTAGGAATGCATTTAGAAGGAGATCCCCATTTCCTTCTTAGTTTTTATTTGTCCATTTAATAAGTGATACTGTTGGCACACATATGTTAGTTTTGGTTATGTTATTTGTTTGTCTTGGGTAAGAGGTAGGACTGTTACCTACTTACCTAGACTCCTGCATTGTTGAGATATTGTCATGACTTTTGTGCCACCATTTTATGACATTTCTTATTTCATATAGTTATCTGTATAGACACGCCATTTTGTGATGATATCCATACGTCGCGCCCCATATTCCGCCATGGTGGGGTGTGACAGAATGGTATCATAGACAATGGTTATAGATAATTAGGTTGCCTAGTCGCGTATCCTAGTCTATAGCTTAAGGGTCCCTGCATATAGGCGTCATAGGAGTATGTGTGCATTTTATTATAATTGATGTGTTTGGATGTTATTTTGCGATGTTGTTAAGTTATGAACTAATATGGTTCATACTTAGCCACATATTATTTTCCTTTTCAGGTTTCGACTAGTGCGTGGTTAACTACCATCGTCCACGCTAGTCATTTTTGTACTTTGCTAGAAATGTATGTTATAGTATATAATATGGTGCATGATAGCATCTGCCTTTTGTTATGTTATACTATGTATCTGATGAGTAATATTTTCTTCTGATATTTAAGTTATGCCCCTTAAGAGCCAAGTAGTGGTGGTGCAAGCCACTGGAATTACAAGGTTAGGATGCCACAGACGTACAAACTATAGGAGGAAAATTCCAGATGAGTGGGATTCATGTGAGGCGATAACACACATGTCTAAGGTGAAAGTGAACAATGTGTGGGTCTATAAGACTGTCCTAACGATAACGGCTAAGGAAGGGAATAAGGAAGTACTATTGAGGACTGTCAAGACTAGACCAATTTACCCAGATAGTAACAATAATGGAGGAGGAGAATCCGATACCGAATCCACTGCATCCAATAGTTATTTGTTTTAAATCTTTTCCGACTCTTATGGGCGGCATGCCTTAGAATTATTTATGTTTTAGTTTGGATTATGTCTATGCTAGTTTAGCTAGACCATGGATTTGGGGATGTTTCGAGTATCTGACTATGTTATTTTAATAAATGGAGTTTTGGATCTTATTTTGTGTGGTTATGTGCTTGTGAGTTGATGGATTTATGTGTTATTGTAGTATTAATTTCTTGTAAGTATCATCATAGGAGGGAGTACATTGGTGAAAGGAAACATGTATAATTATGGAGGCCTACATAATTATATATGTGCCACAACACCACTGGACTTTCAAGTATGATTGCATGAAAGAGAGTTGATACATGTTTGTATAGTATATATTGGTAGTACGTATGGTTATGTTAGGCGTGTGTATGGTGGTAAGTATACTATATGGATTATTTTGGTAGTTGTTAACGGGTGTCATGTTTTTACTATAGCATGGTGAATACGCGAAATGGTGCTGGAGGAAGGGTTGGTGACGGAAATCCTGATTTGGCTGCTTTGATTGCTGCTCAAATGGCCAACATAATACCAACCATTGTTCAGCAGGTGACTAATAACCTGAACAACAACAATAACAACAACAATGGTCAAGGAGGAGGTTGAAACAATGGTTGTAGCTATAAGGCATTCACTTCTTGTGGTGCAAAAGAGTATGATGGGAAGGGTGGCGCGGTAGTACTTACCCAATTGATTGAGAAGATGGAAAATGTGATTCAGATGAGTGGTTGTTTACCCAATCAAAGGGTCATGTATGTAACTGGTTCACTGATAGGGAAGGCTTTAACTTGGTGGAATACTCAAGTTCAAGCAAGAGGGAGAGTTGCTGCAAATGCTATGGCTTGGGCCGATTTTAAGGCTCTTATGACTATGGAGTTTTGTCCAAGCAATGAGATGGAGAAGCTGGAAAATGAGTTTTGGGGACATGCTATGGTTGGAGCGGCTCATGCAGATTACACAGATCGCTTCCATGAATTGGAAAAGTTGGTTCCCCATTTGGTTACCCCTGAGGCAAACAAAATCAAGCGGTACATTGTTGGATTGCCTACTCAGATTAGGGGAATGATCAAGGCTACTCAACCTAACACGATACAGCAAGCTATACTTACAGCAGGAATACTCATTGAGGAGGCGGTATCTAGTGGAACCTTGGTAAAGGCGGGGGATAAAAGAAAGGAGCCAAAAGCCGCGAAATCGCTTGACACCAACTAGAAAAATGTTAAGAAGGCAAAAGATGGAAGAAATTTTGCCATGAGAGTACCTCAAAGTTCTGGAAATCCGAAAAACAACAATGCAGCTTGCCGAACCTGCTCTAGGTTCCATCCAAGAGGTACACCATGCCAGATATGCTTCAATTGCCAGAAACCGGGACACTTTCCTAGGAACTGTGAAGCACCTAACAGGAACGCAACACCAATCCAGTTTGTGAGGATGAATGTCACCGGGGGAAACTGCTTTGAGTATGGACAACCCGGGCATTTCAAGAGGGAGTGTCCTAGGTTGGTTGGAGCAACCAACCAGGGCAGAGGCCAGCTAGCTTTGGAAGGAAATCAAGGAAACCAGGGCGGTGGAAACTGGAACAGTGCCAACCGCAACAATGGAAACACTGGGAATCGGAACTGGAACAGGAACGAAGGAAATCAGAGTAAGGGAAATCGGAATGGAGGCAGGGTTTACCTTGCAAATGCAGTAGAAGCGGTTCAGGACCCGAATGTAGTGACGGGTACGTTTTCTGTTAACAATCACCTCGCTACGATTCTTTTTGACTCTGGGGCAGATTTTAGTTTTGTGTCTTCTCAATTTGTGCCTTTGTTAAATATGAACCCTAGTGTAGCGAAACCAGGGTATGTGATTGAGATAGCTAGTGGTAAGCAAGAAGAGGTAGATGATATATTTTTAAACTGCAAATTAGAGTCGGGAGAATTTAAGTTCACCATAGATTTAATCCCTCTAGGACATGGGAGCTTCGATGTGATTATTGGGATGGATTAGTTATCGAAGCATAGGGCTGAGCTAATGTGTCATGAAAACATTGTTAAGATCCCCATAGGTGATAATAAGGTGTTATACGTGTACGGAAAAAGGAAGGAGAAGAAGACCAGGTCCCTTATGAATGCCAAGGATGATGAGCCACAAATAAATAAGATTCGAGTAGTAAGAGAGTTCATCGATGTATTCCCGGATGACATGATGGGGTTATCACCGGTGAGACAAGTAGAGTTTAAGATTGACTTAGTACCTGGGGCAACACCCGTAGCGAAGTCACCATATCGTCTAGCACCATCAGAGATGCAAGAATTAGCCGAGCAACTCAAGGAGTTGCAGGATATGGGTTTCATCCGACCAAGTTCTTCTCCATGGGGAGCGCCGGTGCTATTCGTTAAGAAGAAGGATGGATCATTCCAGATGTGTATCGATTATCGGGAGCTGAACAAGCTTACTGTTAAGAACCGTTATCCTCTCCCAACGATTGACGATTTATTGATCAACTGCAAGGAGCAAGGTACTTCTCAAAAATTAACCTTAGGTCCGGTTATCACCAACTAAGGGTCTGTGAGGAGGACATACAAAAGACCGCATTCAAAACAAGGTATGGACACTTTGAATTCACCGTTATGCCATTTGGATTGACAAACGCGCCAGCAGTGTTCATGGACCTAATGAACCGAGTGTGCAAGCCATATCTGGATAAGTTTGTCATAGTCTTCATTGATGACATACTTATCTACTCTAAGACGGAGGAGGAGTACAACCAAAATTTAAGGTCGGTACTGGAACTGCTCAGGAAGGAGAAACTTTATGGGAAGTTCTCCAAGTGTGAATTTTGGCTGCAAGAAGTTCAATTTCTAGGGCATGTAATCGACAATGATGGCATACATGTAGACCCAAAGAAGATTGAAGCCGTGAAGGATTGGAAGGCACCTACTACACTGTCAGAAATAAGGTCATTCTTAGGTTTGGCAGGATATTACAGAAGATTATAGTGAATTTCTCTAGAATATCAAAGCCTTTGACATTGTTGACCCAAAAGAATCAGAAGTATGAATGGGGCGAAGAGCAAGAGCAGGCGTTTCAGACACTAAAGGATAGGTTGTGTAATGCACCGATCTTGTCCTTACCAGAAGGGGTCGAAGATTTTGTGGTTTACTGTGATGTGTCCAACCAGGGGTTAGGATGTGTTCTTATGCAGCGAGATAAGGTCATAGCTTATGCATCACGACAACTGAAAAACCATGAGAAGAATTACACCACACACGACTTGGAACTAGGGGCTGTAGTCTTTGCTCTCAAGATATGGAGACATTACTTGTATGGGACAAAAAGTGTGATCTTTACGGATCACAAAAGCTTGCAGCACATCTTTGATAAAAAAGATTTGAACATGAGGCAGAGGCGGTGGTTGGAGTTATTTAGTGATTATGATTGTGAGATTAAGTACCACCCTGGGAAGGCCAATGTGGTGGCGGATGCTCTAAGTAGGAAGGAGAGGCTAAAACCTAAAAGAGTAAGGGCAACGAGCATGACTATTCAGACAACTCTTAGAGATAGAATTCAAACAGCACAAGTAGAGGCCGTTAAGGAGGAGAGGCTGGTTGAAGAAAATCTACATACTATGGATCAGTACATGAAAGAAAGAGGAGATGGTTGCAAGTATTACTTGGATAGAATCTAGGTTCCGTTGTTTGGCGATACAAGGAAGGTTATATTGGATGAAGCTCATACGTCGAGGTATTCGATACACCCAGGAGCTGATAAGATGTATCGGGACATGAGAGATATGTATTGGTGGCCATGAATGAAAAAAAATGTAGCTTTGTATGTTAGTGAGTGTTTGACTTGCGCCAAGGTGAAGGCTGAACATCAAAGACCATCAGGATTACTGCAACAACCAGAGGTTCCTAAGTGGAAGTGGGAGAATATTGCCATGGACTTCATTACAAAACTGCCAAGGTCTAACAGTGGTAATGACATGATTTGGGTAATAGTGGACAGACTGACTAAGTCTGCCCATTTTGTGGCAATGAAGGAGGATGATAAGATGGAAAGGTTTGCCAAGAAATACTTGGAACATGTGGTGGCAAAACATGGGGTGCCGGTGTCGATCATATCGGATAGGGATAGCAGGTTTACGTCTAGGTTTTGGGGGCTATTGAAGAAATATTTGGGTACGAGGCTATATATGAGCACAACTTATCATCCACAGATGGATGGACAGAGTGAGAGGACTATACAAATGCTAGAGGATATGTTGAGGGCGTGTGTGGTAGACTTTGGAGGAATTTGGGAGAATCATCTGGCATTGGCAGAATTTTCGTACAATAATAGTTACCATGCTAGTATAGAGTGTGCACCGTTTGAAGCACTTTATGGTAGGAAGTGTAGATCACCGTTGCTATGGGCTGAAGTAGGAAGTAGTCAACTAATTAGACCGGAGATGGTACAGGAGACTACGGATGCGATAGTTGTGCTAACAGAGAAATTAAAGACGGCTAGGGATTGAAAAAGGAGCTATGCGGACAAGAGGCGTAAGCCGTTGGAATTTGAGGTTGGGGACAAGGTTCTGCTAAAGGTTTCACCATGGAAAGGGGTGATGCGGTTTGGGAAGAAAGGGAAGTTAGCGCCTAGATTTGTGGGTCCATTTAAAATCCTTGAAAGGATTGGGCTAGTGGCGTATAGGTTGAGATTACCGGAAGAGTTGAGTAGTGTACATGATGTGTTTCATGTCTCAAACTTGAGGAAATGCTTAGCAAGAACTGACTTGCAAGTATCGGTGGATGATATTAGTATAGATGCGAGCCTTCGTTTTATTGAAGAGCCGATAGAGATTATGGACCGTGAAGTTAAAACATTGAAAAGAAGTAAGATACCGTTAGTTAAGGTTAGGTGGAATTCAAAACGTGGACCGGAGTTCACGTGGGAACGGGAAGAGTTTATGAGGAATAAGTATCCTCAGCTGTTTATTAATGACGATCCTAAGGAGTAAATCTCGGGATGAGATTTCTATTAGGAGGGAGTGATGTGACAACCGTGGTTTTGAGGTTCGTCACTTGGTCCTATTTTTAGGTTATTTTACGTGTGACTACTTGATTTGTGTGTTTACGTGTTTATTTTACGTGAACGAGGTTGGTGTGGTTATCGTTTATGAGTATAGAGTACTCATAAGTAAATCGAGGAACGGTTATTTCATGTTCATGAGCTCACAATTAGTTACTATGAAATGAAATGGTGATATTTTGGTGTTTACGTATATGTATAAGTATTATAGTAGTTGTATTTTTATAAGATTTACGGTTTAGCATTTAGAGGTCTCGGATGAGGTAATTAGTCATATGAATATTTTTCGGGATGGTTTAAAGTAATTTAGGACTTAGTTATAATGTTTATTTCAAAATTTGAGATTTTTTATAAAAGTGTATATTTTACGTTTTTTTACGGTAAACGCGTAAATTTGACTAGTTTTACGGTTTTGAGGTTTTGGAGGTTTTAGGAGTTGTAATAAGTTAAGGTAAATTAAGGTAATATTAGTAGTGTAATATTAAACAATAAAAACAGAAAAAGAAAAAAAAATGTATATAAGGCGGTTTAGGCCGACTAAAACAAAGAAAAAAAACGAAAAAGGAAAGTGGGCTATGGGTTGGACTAGGATTCACCCATACCCTATATAAAAGGTTTTATTCACAATCAAAAAAATTATTTTTTTTCTTCTTGAGTTGAAGTCGAAGGCCAAAGGGGTGTTTTTAGGGTTTCATAGTTTTTTTTTCATCTTCCGTTAATTTAAAGGTAAACCTTCATAACCCTTTTCAATTAAATTGTTCTAATATTTTCTTTAATTATCTTATGATGGATTTAGGTTAGGGTTTAATTTAAAAACAGTATATTAATGTTATATTAATGATATTATGATGATTACATAAATTAGGGCTTGTAATTGGTGGGGTTATGGGTAATTAATGAGGTTAATTTAAGTAAACCCGTTTTTAAAAACTGGGCAGAATTTTGAGTCAATTGTTTTGATCATATCGGGAGTTCTAAAAACTCTTATTTTGCTATCCAAGTATCCCTGAAAAGGTAATTGAAGTGGATTTCCAATGCAAGAAGCCATAACTAAATTGGAGGTTGGGAAGTGGGTCAAAAAAAGGTTACAACAGTCGGAGGTCAAAACAGTTTTGAAGTCAGCCTGTTTTCTTTTTAAGTTTTGGGTTGTTTGGGGTAGTTAGGGTTGCATTGGGACATTCAAACGAACATGGGAGATGGTTTATATATTATAGTAAGTATCTGCATTAGGGCTAAGATTGTGGGTTAGGGTAAGACCCCCTAATCATAGCAAACTTTTTGTATGTTTAAAATCAGTAAATCCGGATAGACAAAAGTATATATATATATATATATATATATATATATATATATATATATATATATATATATATATATATATATATATATATATATATATATATATATATATATATATATATATATATATATATATATATATATATATATATATATATGTATATATATTGGAGCCTTTAACAGTAGATTTAAGGTTGGGGAAAATGGGAGGTGTTAGCTAACGTATTTAAAGGCATAAATATTTCCTTTACAGAGATCATGGGTATGTTTAGGTGGGAGTTTAACTTATAGTTTGGAGACCTAAAAGTTGGGACTATTTTGGGTAAAATATGAACGGGATAGTTATCAAACTTAACCAAGTTAAGGACTTGTTAGGGAAGGGTAATGGAGTGGTTAAAGAATACAAATGAGGTATTTATATAGGAGGAGGTTAGATGTCCATCATAGGTTGATGAGCCATCTTAGTGATTGGTTCATGTTTTGATTATGTCTTTTTGGTTTGTTAGCTTTTTACTAGTGCGAGGACTTTTGGAGAAGCTCAATCAGGTGAGTTTCATAGTCCCATGTTTATTAATGTCTATGACTTTCAGATGGGATGGAAGAGACACTGTTTTGTTATTTATAAATTATGCTGTGAATGTTTTTCGTTGGTAATGGACTTATGTGTGCATACTTATGTGATTAACTGCTAGTTGATTCTTGATTGTTTATGTTTTGACTTGGTTCCAAGGGGTTATTGGCAAGGCGGGGCCTTGGGGATTGGTTCATAGGTGTTTGGATGCCTATAGTAGTATGGTGTTTGGTATGGCTGGGAGCCTTTGTTTTGGTTTGATTGATTAATTCTTGAATGATAGTTGTTAATACATGTTAGTATCACATTGTCCATATGTTTTTAACTTTTGGTTGATACTCACAGCTTTTCGTATGATTTTGGCGTTTGAGTCTAAACCTATGACTCTCACCAACTTTATGTTGACGTGTTTTAGTGTCTCTTTCAGGTGATACTATGGTTAAGCATGAGAACATAAGTGGCTAGGATTTGGAGAGCGTAGGAATGCATTTAGAAGGAGATCCCCGTTTCCTTCTTAGTTTTTATTTGTCCATTTAATAAGTGATATTGTTGGCACACATATGTTTGTTTTGGTTATGTTATTTGTTTGTCTTGGGTAAGAGGTAGGACTGTTACATACTTACCTAGACTCCTGCATTATTGAGATATTGTCATGACTTTTGAGTCACCATTTTATGACATTTCTTATTTCATATAGTTATCTCTATCGACACGCCATGTTGTGATGATATCCATACTTCGCGCCCCATATTCTGCCATGGTGGGGTGTGACACGAGTGACCTCCCTTAGGGGGAGATTGTTGGAAATATGTTTTACGTATTAGAAAGGATCAATCACTCCAACAATAGTCTAAGTAGTAGCTCGTAGTTTAGTTAACTTAATATTCAACAAACAAGGCCAAGCTAAGCCTACAACATGTGTAGGCCGACGGCCTAATGTAAGCCCGAGCCCATCTCATGGGCTTGGGTATATAAACCCTCTCCTTAGTTGGAGAGGGTGTGGTTTTCATACTTTTCACATAGTAATCAAGGTGAAATCTTTCACTTCTCTCTCTAGAAGTGTGTGAAATCTACCAAGTTTCTATCTCTTTCTCTCTTAAAACATAAGCAAGATTTAGAATATCTTACAAAATTTAACATACAAATTAAATTCCTGGGTATATGATACGGGATGCGGTATTAACATTTGTAATACACTGCATAGATTTTATCTTGAAAGGAAGCTATCCTATGGGGAATAATTTCTGCAAGTGGGCAATGGCGCACAACCAGTAGTTGAAGCTATAGGAACATTTAATTTAGTTTTACCTTCAGGTTTAGTACTGATTTTAAATAATTGTCATTATGCACCTACAATTGTTAGGGGTGTTATTCTTTTCTTGTTTGTTGAATAATGGATTCGTTTACACGATTGATAATAATGGAATTTCTGTTTGAAAAATGGTATTTTCTATTTTAATGCAATTCTTGTGAATGGTGTTTGAATTAGACATGCATGATAATGAATCCAAGAATAATAAATCTGTCTTTAGCATGAATAAGAAGAGAAAATTTGACAAGAACTCTTCTTATATTTAGTCTTATAGACTTGCCCATATTGGGAAGACTCGTATATAAAAGCTTCAACGTGAAGGTCTTGTTGAAAATATCATGATGAATCATTCGATTAATGTGAGTCTTGTATCTCTGGAAAGATGACCAAGAAACCTTTTAATAGCAATATTGAAAGAGCTACTGATCTACTTGGTTTAATACATAATGATGTGTACGGGCCACTTAGACATTTTTCAAGGAAAGGTACTAGCTACTTCTTAACATTTATGGATGATTATAGCCTGTTATGGTTATATTTATTTACTTAAGCATAAACATGAGGTATTTGAAACATTCAAAGTGTTTAAAGCATAAGTAGAACTGCAACTAGGAAAGAAGATTAAAGCTCTTCATTCTGATAAAGGTGGTGAATATTTAAGTCAAGAGTTTATAGATTATCTAAGTGAGAATGGAATTGTTTAGAATCTTACTTCTCCTTATACCCCACAACAACACAGTGTATCCGAAAGGAGAAATCATACATTATTAGATATGGTGCGATCTATTTTTAATCTTACAACTTTACGTTTATCCTTTTGGGATTATGCTTTAGAGTCTGGTGTTCGCATTTTAAATATGGTTCCCACAAAGAAGGTCCACAAGACACCATATGAACTATGGCATGGCAAGAAGCCATCTTTGTCTTATTTATAGGTCTGGGGTTGGGATGCGTATGTGAAACGTGACTCGGGTAACAAACTCTAACAACGATCTGTGAAATGTAATTTTGTAGGATACCCTAAGGAAACTATGGGTTACTACTTTTATTATCCACCTGAGAACAAAGTGATTGTTGCTAGGTATGGAGACGTCCTTGAAAGTGATCTTGCAAATCAAGAATTCAGTGGGAAAAATTATGATCTTGAAGAGAGTAATATAGATACATTACCTTCTTAAAACACTAGCGATGTTATTCTTGTAGAACCAGAAAGTCTGGCGGTTCCACCGGAATTAGTTCCTCTGCGTAGATCTGCAAGGATTAAAAACACAAATAGCAATATATGTCTTAACATAGAGGATGACGACGAAGTAGGGGATCTTGGTGAACCTGCTAATTATAAATCCGCCATACTTGATCCTGAAAAGGATAAGTGGATGGTTGCTATGGATGAGGAAATGAAATCCATGAAAGTTAATGATGTTTGGATTCTTGTAGATCTACCACCAAATGCTAAAGTAGTGACACATAAGTGGATATATAAGAAGAAAACCAACATGGACGGAAAAGTACAATCATATAAAGCTCGTTTAGTAACTAAAGGTTTTACTCAAACTTTTGGCGTAGAATATAAGGAGACATTTTCTCTTGTAGCACACTTAAGAGCTATTAGGATTCTCATAGCTATAGCAGCATACTATGACTATGAGATATGGCAAATGGATGTTAAAACTGCCTTCTTGAACGGTCGCTTAGATGAAGACATCTATATGAAGCAACCAGAAGGGTATGTTGATCTTGAGAATCCAGGACACGTGTGCAAACTTTAAAGATCTATTTATGGTTTGAAGCAAGCATCACATCAGTGGAATAAACAATTTGATGAAGAAATCAAAAAGTTTGGATTTATTTAAAATCATGATGAGCCATGTGTATAGTGGCATTGATGTAGTATTTCTAGTCCTATATGTTGATGACATATTAATCATGGGAAGTAACATTCCAAGACTTAAAGCTGTTAAGGATTATCTTGGTAAATATTTTTCTATGAAGGATTTAGGAGAAGCTGCATACTAGCTGAGAATTAAGATCTATCAGGATAGGAAAAGAAGGTTAATTGGTCTAAGTCAAGATGCTTATATAGATAAGATATTGAAGAAGTATAACATGCATAATTCCAAGAAAGGTTTTCAACCTATAGAAGTTAAGCATAATCTGAGTCATGAGATGGATGCATGAACCCCTGAAGAGGAGGCATACATGTAGAAGGTGGCTTACGCTTCGGCTGTAGGATCTATTATGTATGTTGTTAGATGCACAAGGCCTTATGTGGCGTTTGCTCATAACTTGGTCAGTAGATACCAACAGAATCTAGGGAAGC
Organism: Glebionis coronaria; assembly: GCA_025667525.1. Lineage (NCBI taxonomy): Eukaryota > Viridiplantae > Streptophyta > Magnoliopsida > Asterales > Asteraceae > Glebionis > Glebionis coronaria. The sequence continues at coordinate 181,401,663 of CM046882.1, forward strand.
TCCATTGGAATACTGTTAAACATATTATAAATTATTTGAGGAGTACAAAAGATATGTTTTTGGTATTTGGAGGAAAACCAGGCACATAACTAAATGTGACAGGTTTCTGTGATGCGTCCTGGCAATATGATAAAGGCGATACAAAGTCTTAGACGGGTTACGTTTTCGTTATCAATGGAGGAGCAGTTGACTAGAAGAGCAAGAAGTATACAACGATTGCAATTCATGCTAATCAATATGAGTATATGGATGCTTCAGAAGCTGCAATGGAAGCTATTTAGATTAGGAAGTTTATTGGAGATCTTGGAGTGATGCCTTCAATTAAAGAACCTATTGATATGAATTGTGGAAATTCTGCCGCAATAATATTCGGCAATGATTCTGGAGTCATGAAAGGCGCCAGACACTTTAAACGTAAACATCACTACGTCCGAGAACAAGTTGAAGCTCGTGATCAAATTAATAAAAGTTCACACAGATGATAACGTAGCTGATCCTTTAACTAAGTCTTTGCCTAGACCAAAGGTGTTTAGGCATGCCAATGAGATTGGGCTGTAACTAGCTAGCGAACTCATGCAATAAATCTGTGATTAGTATTTGGATAAAGGATGTTATGACATTATTATTTAATAAAATAAAGATTGGGTTTCGTTTATTCTTATTATTTAGTTTTGTATCCTATTTTACATGTTTTAATCCATGAATAAATTGTTATGCTAAATGTCCGTTGTCGATAATAATATGGGAATATTATTAAATTAAGACAAATTAAAATAACGATAGAGTATACTTGAAAGTATATTGATCGATTTTGAATGATATTCGATGAATTGAATTTTGGACTTATCCCAACTATATGATTTTACTTTGTGGATCTTTGTTATCAAGTAAATCATAAACTGTTATCCTTAGACTTGAGATACCAAGAAACTGTTATGAATATAGTGCATCTCTGTGGAATAATCTAAGGCTAAATGTAACTGGTAGCTATAAGGATTATTTTCGAAAGTGTTGCAAAATTCATAAGTTTTGCTCGTAGTCAATATGGGATTCATTTCCTCCAATTTCATTTTGGAGTTTAATATAGCTGGGCCCCTCGTGGGATTAGTAAGATGTTTGTGCGGACACACCGAAATTTGTTTTGGTAATCTTGCTGAATTTGTGAATGAGAAACAGAATTTTTAATGAAAGGAATGACTGGGATCCATATCCTCATTACCGTTGTATTTCAAATAAAAGGATAATAATAATGATGAATCATTAAAAGGTTTTATCCAGGAGACCTTACTCGAGTTGTACTTAGACATTACTAAGTGTAACTAGATGCTAGTCAATGTAATCACGATATTCGAAATATGTCCACGTGGGAGCTGAAAGTTTATGGACTTATATTTAATAGTCATGTGATAGGATCGAACTCGAGATTACGGTTCTTAAGAATGGTCTACCAAGTATTAACGGAATACGAGGATCCATCTCATAGTCGACAACAACAATGTCAAGGGGAAAAGTGAATGTACCAACTCGAACAAAAACGTCTTCGGCAATACCAACGGGGTATGCGAGAGTTCGATTGGCTAACTCGAGAGTCATGCGAGTCGGTACAAGGTCGGGTAATGATAATCGTTTCTATACCGAGAGTGGCATAAGATTGATGCTAGCGCCGAGATCCGCTAAAGCCATACAATCATCGATTTGAGGAAACGAGCAAGGTAACACGAATCGTCCGGGATCTCCTAGCTTTTCGGGAAGCTCTTTGAGAAGAATCGCGGAACAATTCTCATTTAAACGGGTGTTAACGAGCTCAACCATTTTTCTTTCTTATTAATCAAATCTTTAAAAATTTTGACAAATTTTGGCATTTGAGCAAGTGCTTCAATAAGGCTAATGTTAACATTCACATTAGAAATAATTTTCAAAAAGTTAGAGACATGAACGCCATCTTTTGGTGAGCACTTTAGCCTTGTCTAACCTAGATGGATAAGGGACATTGGGTTTAGACTTTGGAGGTTGAGAAGGAGAAGGACTCACTTCTTGAACAACCTTAGGGATAAGCTCTTGGGGCAATGGATCACTAGTACTAGGAGTGGTAGTGGGAGGAATCACCGAAGGGGAAGTAGGATTACTCATTATGACCTCCGGGCCTTGTCTCTCCGTTATGGGCGAAGAGATGAAAGGTCCCACTAAAGTGGCTCCACTTAGAGTAGTGATAGCACTCATATTAGCACGAGGGTTAATCTCGGTATTAGAAGGCAAGGCTCCTTGGGGTCTAAGGGCTTGAATCATTGTCAAAAATCTCTTATCGTTGAACTCTTGCATTTGTCTAGTAGATTCTTGCATTGCTTTCATGATTTTCTCATGTTCGGTCAATTTTTGTAGAACCAATTCCATTTGAGGATTTTGCATTGTTGGGTCAAAAAGTTGATATGGCAGAAACTCAAAAACGAAGAAAACATGAAGATATTGTCTAAGCGTTGTCAAGAGCAATTTCGGCGTTGACAAGAAAAAATCCAGCGTTGATGGCTCAAGCATTGTCGTGTGCAATCCAAGCATTGTCACATGCAATTCAAGCATTGACAAAACGTAGACAAAGAAGCTTATGGAAGCTTCTATTTAGATAAACATGCAAGATATATTCTTCATAAGTTTATTTAAATAGAAGATTTACTTGTTTATTCATCATTATCTCTTGTAAAACCCTAATCCTTACACTATAAAAGGAACCAAGGGTTATTAGGTTTTTCGTAAGTTCATTCACAATGTAAATCTAAAGCGTGTGTGCACTAGACGTGGGATTCAATGTATACACGTCTAGTGGTTGTTTATTATTAATATAATGAGCAACCCTGTTGTTTTAATTCATGTCTATTGTGTCCTAAACACCTTGTTAATGTGTCGTGTTCTAATTCCGCTTTGATTATTTAATCATATGAACATGATGCATTCCTAGTAGCTTCAAAGATCCGGAAACCAAGGTTTCCACAATTGGTATCAGAGCCTCGTGGCTCGTGATGCTAGGACCAACAAGGTGTTCGTGTATGGTGAAAAGAAGAAAAATCCGTCTAGGATTTTTTGGACGTTTTTATGTGCGCAGCAGTATTTAGAAGGTCATAACTTTTTATTGAACCGTTGGATCGTCACGAAATTTTATATGTGTGTTCTACATACATATATCTAAACATCCACCGGAGGGATTATCAAGTTTTATCCCCAGGCAAAAGTTATTAGGCGTCGAAGTAGGCAGCAGAGGTGATTTTCAGTTTTTCAAGTTTTTACATAAAATCATGATTAGGGTATCTTTAAACCCTAAATCAATTTAAAAGCAGAAAATTGAAGATTTGAGGGATATAGCAGCAAAAAAAGGTTTATTTATAAACCCTAATTAGGGATTTGGTGCTTAACCTTTGAAACCCTAGATTTGTGAACAGTAGCTCAGTATTTAAATGTGATCCATGGTATGGCAGTTTGGATGTAGATGTGGTTCCAGGCAGAGAATAATGAAACACGTGCTTATTTGGAATTCATATGTTGTTACTGGTTCTATATGCGGATGATCTCAGCAAGGTATTGGATTACAAAACAGTAACATGTGTTCATATTCACAGATATTCAAAGAACGAATGTTATGATGTAACAAGCTGCTATGGATACTGAATATCAAGACAGGAATGCAACATTATGCGCTGACAATCACTTAAAGATCAGCAAAGATATTTGTTGACTGTGATTGGATGAAACGTGTGATGATTATGAGTTGGTTGAAGTGCCACGTAAATTTTGCAGTTTCCTATTATTATGGAAGTCGAGATAATTATGCGAGTTGTGTGGAGGGCCAGTTGTTAAAGATTTACAAATATTTACTGGTTATAACTTTGCATAATATTCTGTACAATATTCTATTAAGGAAACGTGATATGTGGGCTCAAGAAGGATCACATTTATGGGAATATATCTTGTTTCCATTTTCGTTTATGAGAAAAAGATATGAACGTTGCTGTTGATTTCTATAGCAACTTAAATGACGTCAGCAGAAGAGACGCGGACAAGTATTGCGTAGAAGCTGACAGAAGATAAATGGACGCTGACAGAATAAGTCAACGCTGATAGCATTGACAGTGTCGTCCGATATATGAATTCAAACGCTGATAGGTATTGTCCGATATCGGACAATACAACTGATAGAGATCTTGGATAAAGATGATATTGGACAACACAAGGAAGGCTGTTGTTTGAGAAAATTGGTACGTTTTGAGCACACAAAAAGGTGGTAATTACACACGAAGGTACATGGAATCTCCGTTTTAATTTAGAATATCATGTTGATATTTATGGCTCGGATACTTCTAAAAGGGATTAATGATTTTAATGCGAGTTAGCAACAATTCGTGAGGTAATTTATTGGATTTGATTATGTAATCGGGGTAGCCTTGTAAAAGAGTTATCCATCAATGCTTTTACATATGATAAGAAGATTATGATTCTTCATGAAGAGGTGTTGGCTTAAGGGAAGAATTCTTATGGTAAGTTTGATGATTGAAGAAGATTTTCGCGAGTTTGTGTTCTATCATATCTTAAAGTCGTGCACTCCCAGTCATAGACTTTAAAGATAACTTGTTTATGCTTACATGGTTACTGATGAAGTGATACAAGGTCTAGGAGTATGTGATATTTCTTATGGTTCTCTATGCACATATTTTCTATCACTTGAAGGAGTTACATTATCGTGCTCAGTGTCTCACAAAAGATGAGGATTTTTGTATCATCCACATACTTCATCACATCATCGTACAAGATATGGAACATAGGTTTGGGTTATTCTACTTCTACATCAAAATATTATATTAATTGTTCTTCAAGATCATTACATAGAGCTACATTTGGAGAATCTTCAAAGATTGCATACATTGTTTACTTCCTTGTTGATGTGACAAAAAGGGGAAGAAATACATGCTACACTTGAGGGGAAGCAATCTGAAGATCATGTACAACTTACAAGAGATACACATAGAGTTTTGCCACTATCAACTAGGGGAAGATTGTTGGGTCAAAAAGTTGATATGGCAGAAACTCAAAAACGAAGAAAACAAGAACATATTGTCTAAGCGTTGTCAAGAGCAATTTAGGCGTTGACAAGAACAAATCCAGCGTTGATGGCTCAAGCATTGTCGTGTGCAATCCAAGCATTGTCACATGCAATTCAAGCATTGACAAAACGTAGACAAAGAAGCTTATGGAAGCTTCTATTTAGATAAACATGCAAGATATATTCTGCATAAGTTTATTTAAATAGAAGATTTACTTGTTTATTCATCATTGTCTCTTGTAAAACCCTAATCCTTACACTATAAAAGGAACCAAGGGTTATTAGGTTTTTCATAAGTTCATTCACAATGTAAACCTAAAGCGTGTGTGCACTAGACGTGGGATTCAATGTATACACGTCTAGTGGTTGTTTATTATTAATATAATGAGCAACCCTATTGTTTTAATTCATGTCTATTGTGTCCTAAACACCTTGTTAATGTGTCGTGTTCTAATTCCGCTTTGATTATTTAATCATATGAACATGATGCATTCCTAGTAGCTTCAAAGATCCGGAAACCAAGGTTTCCACATGCATGTTCATTTGATTAAACCCTTGGTTAGGAAAACCTGGGTTTTGATATGGAGGTTGAAAACCATTGTTATTATAAAAACCTTGGTTATTATTTGAAACCCTTGATTTTGACCATTAAAATTCCCTTGATTTGCATTCCCTTGAAAATTACCCATTTGAGGACCTTGGTTCCTATTTTGGTATTGGGTATCTTGGGCGGGTGGGGTGGTCTTTGTGGTGCTACAAATCCCGGGGGAGCCAAATAATTAGTACTCTTATAAGACAAATGGTTAACATCAACATTATGTTTAAATTGAACCCTTTCATTAGCATTAAAAGCACAAACTTGTTGTTGTTGATTATTGTAAACCTTGTCACAATTGAAATACGAATGTGGTCCACCACAAGTATCACATGTTTCACTAGTTTCTTTCAAGGCATTAACTTGACCTTCGAGGGCTTGGGTCTGTAAAGCAATTGTTTCAACAAGCGAAGTGAGTTTATCGATTCTCTTGTCACTCTCACTAGAACTAGCACTTGCCATAGTGGACCTAACACTTTTGGTTTGTACTTTAGCTTTGTTTTCAATTATGGCCCAAGCCTCGTTCATGGTTTTCACAAGAATATTGCCCCCCGCGGCACTATTAAGTGAGTCTTGGTCATTTAGAGTTAAACCATTGTAAAACGTATTAATTAGATGCACTTTAGTGAAACTGTGTTGTGGACATTTTCTTAAAAGCTCTTTAAATCGATCCCAATACTCACTAAACATTTCCCCATATTGTTGCTCAAAGGTGATTATGGCATTCCCCAAAGAGGTGGTCCGTGATGGTGGGAAAAAGTAATTAATGAACTTGGTCTCTAAGTCGATCCATGTTGTAATACTTTGGGGTGGTTCCTTATCAAGCCAAATCCGGGCTTGTCCCTCGAGGGAAAAAGGAAAGAGTTGTAAACGAATAGCCTCTTGTGGTACCCCATTGTATTTGACGGTGTTGGTTAAATGGATAAATCTCTTGATATGATCATGGGGGTCATCTTGAGAACGACCCAAAAATGGTGTTGCGGAAACCATTTTAATTAAATCCGATTTAAGTTCAAAATTATCTGCTCCAATTGCGGGGACAACGATAGCGTCATCGTTTCCCTCGACGTGTGATTGCAAAATCTCGAGCATAGGTCGGTTATCTGTTTCCATTGTATTGTCGAAAGCTCGATTCTCGGGATCGGCTTGAATGACGTTCTTTTTTTTCTTCTTCTTCTACTTTTTGGAAGAATTGGAAGAATTTGGTACACCAATCGGTATGTATGTACGCGCGCGAGTGCGCATACTATTAAAACTTGGAATAAGGTAGGTGACCTCGGTCGACTTTGAGAGGAAAAGGATTTTCCCTCTCGAGGTGCAATAGTAAAAAGCTACAAAAATATATACTTAAGTACTACTTGAGTTGGCAAACCAATAATTGGTCGTCCCTCTCAATATACGCACAAGCAAGCGGGGAAACGAGGTGGCACAAAGCACTTAAAAACCTTTTTCCTTAAACGGCCTTTTATAGCGCGTCCCCTTATACCCACATTATAGTTTGTATACATCGAGTTCAAACGTCTTACTAGTATTTATCTATTTTGCCCTTTTATTTCGTTATGAATGCCAATACAATAGATAGGTGCTCAAATCCCAACTAAGGGTTATTTGAAAAGTAGATAAATTTATTGTGCTACGTAATATAATATAATAAATGAAAAATCTTTTAGTATTTTTTAGAAAAATATATATTCACAAGAAAAATCGAAAGAAATCGAACTAAAAAATAACACTAATATGTAATATTTTTGGTGTAATACTTTTAGGAGAAAGTATTACTTTTGGATTTTTTAATTTTTTTGGTGCAAATCTTAGGAAAGAATTTGCTTTTGTGATTTTTTAATTTTTTTGTATTTTTAAGTTTTTGATTTTTTTATGTTTTTGATTTTTTGTGCAAGAAAATTAACGTTCAAAAAGAACGGATCCCAAAATCCAAACGTCTCACGAAATCGTCAATCGTAACGGGCGAAGCGGCAGCGGCGCCATTTTAATACAATAGATTTTGCAAGGCAAATCTTTTAAGCAATTAATTGTTCGTTTTTCCTCGACACACTCGAAATTGATCTCCAATTATACGTAAGACTTGTTTTTGGTAACAATACTTTTGGTATTTTTTAAACTAAAAACTATTTAATTAAAAACTATTTTAAACTAATTTAAATAAAAACTATTTTAACTTTTAATAAACTTAAATCTAATTAAATGAAAACTACTTTAAAATACTTTCAAATAAAACTTAACCAAAATTTTAAACTAATAACTTTAAATAAAATTATTTTTTTAAATAAAACTAATTTATATTAAATAAAATTTAAACTAAATTTAAAAATATTTAAAATTCCTAAAAGTAAAACTAAATTTATTTTGAACTAATAAAAATAAAACTAATTTTATTACAATTTAAATGAAATATATTTTTTCCTTTTTTATATTTTTTATAAAAACTGAATAAAAGAAAATTAATATAAAACTTTTTAATTAAAATAAATAAACTTAAAAACTTGTATTAAAACTATATTAAAACTGACAGCAAGATTTAAACACCTATATTAATTAATCTATGCGAATGAATACACAAAAAAGGGTCTAGCAGAGTTGGTTAGGTTGTTTGGCTGGTGAACGAGAGGTCAGGGGTTCGAGTCCCCTGATAGACAAATTTTTGGAATATATTTTTTGGAGTTAATATTTTGGACCAACAGACCAAATGGATCTATTTTCCAGTACCAGCAAATTTCAGTAAAATAAAAACAAAATAAGCCTAACTAAACTCACAAAAAAACAAATAAGCTAGAATATATAATAAGCAATAAGACAAATAAAAAAAGCAAACAAGCTATTGAAACTGATAATAAGCAAAATGAAATAAGCTGACAATAATAAACCCAAACCTAAGCAAATCCAAACTAAACATAAACAATTAAGCAGATCCTATATGACTCGAAACCAAATAAGCAGACTAGATAATCAAATAAGAAAACCGAATCAAGCAAAAAGAAATTAAACTGTAATAAAGCTAATATAAAACTTTCAATCCAATAAGCAACTAAAATCTTATCAAGCAGTTAACTCAAATAAACTATTAACCAAAAATAACATAAGCAGATTCTAACAACTAAAACCCAAACAAAAGCAGATCAAAACAAATAAGCAGATAATATTAAACTAAATGAAAACTTAACTAAAACTTAAAAGATAAAGGAGATTAGAACCTTTTGGAGAAACCGTTGTGACGAATGATGGCGCTGAGCCACCTTGTTAACCGAAAACGAACACACCCTTCATCATCTCGATTCCAATAACCATCAACAGTCTTGATCCATCAAAAGTCTTACCCTCGAATAGTAACCTTCTTCGATCCAAACTGTCTTTTTGATAAATTTCCAGTGGGGAAATTTATTTACACCTTCTTTTTATTTATTTATTTTTTTATATTATAATAATAATAATAAAAAGCGAACAGTGGTAAAAAAAAGAAAGCATATTTAAGGATTAAATTTAGACAGAAAATTAAAGGAGACGAAAATAATTAAAATCAACTTTTCATTAATTAAAAAGAGAATTACAATTACTGAAAATGAAAATTACATTAAACCTAAAAATCTAATTTTGCAGAAAATTAAATAAAAAAAAAGTGCTCCTATGAAATTAAAAATTAAGGGTTTTTATAGGAAAACCCTATGAAACCTTTGTTGATGCAAAAGTTGGTTGATCCTTGCTAGACCCGAATTAGGCTTAATTCGGGTTGGCTGGGCTCCGGCACCTACACCAAGTGAATCGTTTGGTTGGGATCCTGCACACTAAACAGCACGCGTTAGGCTTACCGTGGGAATGTTTCCCACCATTAGACTCCAGCGTGAGAGTATGTAATCGATTTAAGGTTTATGTGAGTTTAGAGTACAAGTCGTAATACCTTTGTGGAACCCTTGAGGATTCCTTTTATAGGCAGTGAAACCCTAATGGGCTTCCACTGATGCTTCGGCCCCAAGGAAGAGATAATCACCAGAATTAGAATAATTGTTATCTTTTAATCTTGGTAGTGAATATCCTCTCTTATTGGGATAAAGATATTCCTAGATAGAATATTATTCTGTCTAAGCCTATGTCGGTCATGTCGGCCGCACCAGGCCGTGGGCCGCACACATGTGTGCGGTTACTATTCATCCAAGCCCATAAGCCTGAATGACATTATTCCACCCATCTGTGATGGGCCGGATACGGGTAGCACCCATGGGCCGGGTCCATGACCCGGCTGGGGACTATACGTCATCATGTCCCCCCAGTCTAGTTGTTACAACCGTAGGTAGAACCTCTAGACTACAAAGATGCTCCCCGGACGTACCAAGGAAACCATAGTGAATGACAAATTGTCCAAGAATTTATATTGGCCGCACGTGGCAACCTGGCTTAAGAAGTTATCCCATCAATATCTCAGCCGCATATAGCAACCGAGACAAATTAAATATATCATTAAATGTCAAGTCTTACGTAAGAGCCGCATAACCCGACATTAATAACTGTTCATCTGACTTGTTTGACTGACAAAAGTGCAAACCGTCAGAACCTCGAGCAGTGCAAACGTGTGAGTCAGAAGTGACCCGTGGGTCCCACCTGACGTTTCACTTGCCACTTGCCCCCTAGCCACACGATTAAGATACTGGCCAACACGTGTCACACATCCAACAGGTCGTGACCCATGAGGCAACCCTATAAATAAGCCACCCCCACGGCTGTGTGAAACACACAGTTATAACCTCCATTTCTGCCATTAAAGCTTTCCTCTTAGCTTGAACCAAATACGCACGGATCCCTTCATACGCAGGTTAGAACACCACGTCCCTACACTCTTTTTTAGTAATGGCTCATAGAAACAGCCCTACCATTGGATCCGTGCTGAATGTCATGACCCAAGACCAATTAAACCACTTTTGTACAAACTATTTCATCCCTACCAACCTACACCCCTCACTTCCTGGCGCTGGAGACCTCATAACTGAGGCTCCAGCGGGTAAGATTGGCCTGTATACTCGCCTCTTTGATGCGGCTAATTACCGCATCCCCTTCACCCACTTTCTTGTAGATCTGTTAGGATACTATGATGTACACATTAGTCAGCTCCACTGCATAGGTGCCTGTAAAATTAGTCAATTCGAGATCCTCTGCCGTGCTAGGAGAATCCCCCAACTGTAGAATTATTCCGGCTCTTTTATGTTCCCAACATAGTAAATGGTTGGGTATCTTTTAAGAAACGAGCCTCCAACAGTCCCTAATCGCACAACAAACCAATGGATTCATTGAAAAATTGGTATGATCACTACTTTTTCATTGACGCAGTGGTATGGCCGGGCGATTATATCATCAGAACTAGGATCCCTCACGACCCCAAGCCGCACACATGTACATACAACCCCCGTCATTCCCAAGAGTTAGATTTGAATAGGACTGGGTTCCATAGAAACCTTCCCGAATCATTCCTATGTTTGCTAGGGATTAGCCGCAATTACTTTGGTCCTTCCAATAGGTATCCCGTTTTTTGGAGAAGGCAGGGTGAAGGTAGGCTAACATCCGTACGCAAAAAATGCATACAATTATTTGATAAATAGCTAACATATGTTGTTTTGTGCTGAACAGAAATGAACTTCTTTGTACTTTTACGCCAGGGCGACCCGAAGCTTGTGCCGGAGGGTCTTCGTCCTCTTCGTGAGAATGAACAACCCCTTCTTGAGCATACCCGCCCCGTGACGGTTGCTCTTGAAGCTGTGCCAGATCCTCATTCGGACGAGGAAGATCATGGAAATAATGTTGATGGTGATAACCAGGTGAATGAAGGAGGAGCCGGGCCCTCCTCACCACATAGGGAGCAGCAGGGGGATAATATTGAATTAACCACCTCCAGCATTCGCCGACTGATGGGCGATGATGATGAAGAAGTACAGAAACAAGTCTGCCTGGAAGAAGAAGAGGAGGATGAAGTCGAGGAGGAGATCGACGAAACAACAATACAGCCCGTCGCCAGGCGTACACGAAAAAGAAGCAACCGTGTGAGGAGAACTGCTTCAGTCGAGATTGGCGAACACAATGCTCCTGCCAAGAGACTTCGAGAAGACCACCCCTTGTATCAATCTGTCGGGAGTGCTACCCAGGGTTCCGAGGCTAACCGGGCCGCTCATGTCGATCCCGTCACTCAGATTGCCCTAACCGCCTCCGAATTAGCAAGAAACAACATGTAAGACCCCATCTTAATATGTAAGAATGACAAGTTTCCTTATAAGCAATACTTAAGATATTTCGTAATACTTGTTTCACAGGGACGACCAGACCGGTGCCGCACCTCCTTCTAACACCCAAGTTGATAAGTGGAAAGGGAAAGAAGTGGAAAGAGACCCTACGGCCCCCACTAAGTCCGGCCCTGTATTTGAAGAAGGTTCACCCGCAGCCTCCCAAGATTTTTCCGCATCCAGCGCCCCTCAACCGTTCAATCCCGTATGGAATATTACCACGGCGTCACGACTGAGGGACGTTGATGAGTTCCGGGAGTACCTCAACAATTGCATACCACCAAGCTTGGTGCGAGAGGTAAATTCGCTCAGTCATGCAGATTTGGCGGATGAATACAATGGTACCCTGGTACACCAAATGGCGATGGGAACCTCGATGAGGGTTAGGTTTGAAGCCGCGCTTGGGCATGTTGACTCTCTCAAGAGGAAAGTTGGACGGAGGGAGAAAATGATTGAAGATAATGAAGCTCAAATTGCCGACCTCCAATCCCAACTGGCCAATGCCGAGGCGACCATTAAAAAACAGTCAGCCCGCGCGAGTGAATACGACCAGCAAGTAGCCAATCTTGAGTCACAACTAGATGCTGCAACCACCAAGGTACATATCCGTGCCGCACCACCCATACTTATAAAAGGAATATATGCTAACACGTATTTTCCTTATAGGTAGCCACGGCGGAAGCTTCTGACCACTCGTACTCCAGCCAAGTAGACGTGCTTAACAAGAAACTGGAAGACGCGCACTTGGCCGTCCAAAACATGGAGAAAGTACATAGGGACCTTGCTGATGAGAGGGTGGTCATCCAAGAGCTGAAAGAGGCATTTGCCCAAAAAGAGTTGATGATTGATGCCCTCACTGCCGAGCGTGACAATGTGCTATGCCCCCAACTGCTAACAGCTATTGCCGGCCGTAGGTGGATGGTTGGGCACCGAGCACGCCTGGCCGTCATGAAGGTATTAGAGGCCCCGGAATTTGTGCAACAATTCGCGAACCTTGTGTCTGATGGTATTGACCACGGACGGCACGAGGGAATGGTTGAGGCCGCTGAGCTGATCACGAAGGAAGAGGATGTCGCCAATCATGCCTTCTTTAAGCCTGAAGCTGCTAGCAAAATGACTGCCTCTATGGCCGCGATGCGAGATCTGCACTACCCATTCCTGGACGAACTAGAGGCCACCAAAGATGCGTCAAATATGGAAATCATGGCACGGCTCAGTCCTAACCCGTCCGCCCATGATGCCTTCACTCCATCCCCCAGCCACCTGACACTTCCCATATACGAGGACGTAACCAGGATCGTGCTTGACGAAGAACCCTTAAGTGTGGTGCTGGAGAGGACCGCGGCTCAAGCCCAGAAGCGGGGAGAAAGTGATGAATGGTTGTCGTGTCTGGTCGAAGAGCAAGCAGAAATGGGTAAGTTTTTCCCCTCTATGTAGGATGCTCCTACTTTATGATCCCTTTCAGACACTTTGGTTTGTAACCTATGAATATGTATTGTTTCCATTCGTCCGTGCATGTACACGGCTAACAATATTTGTGTTGTGTATATAAGTCCGTGAATGACCACGGCAAATTTGTTATCTATTTTGGAAACTTGTGTGTTTTGACTGTGTTTAAATATTGTACCACAATACTGCATGACATATAACGTCTTACACACAAAGAGAAAATACATACAAGTCCATATTTTACTAGACATGCGACGTGCGTCTTTAACATGCGGAGCACTGTGCGGCTTCAGCATATGGAACTTACCCCAACGTCTTGTAAGTAAGGTGTCTAGTAAGGATACATGATCTGTGCGGCTGGGGTTGCATCCCTCTTACGCGGCAAGTTGAATTAGTAGGTTCACTTAATCCTCTTACCCCGCCTGGAGGCGTATAGTACATGTACAATAATTTGAAAGAATGCATATGAATAAGACATATTATGATATAAGTAAAATTCATACAACTAACAAAAACTCTAAGAAACGATTTGCACGAAATAGGCCGTGGAGCTAGCTAGGCACCACGACATTTTATTAGAACGTTTACACTTTTGTTTAAACAATAATGACAAGTCCTAAAGAATAAGAAAGGAATCTAAACAAGCATAAGACAAAACAAAACATATAAAACCGCATGGTTCTTTATTAAGACCGCACATAGCGAAGTTCCTCATGCGGAAGCCGTAGCTTTCAAAGATAGCACCTTTTGAGATTGGAAATATTCCATGTGCGCTCAAGGTCGCGGCCATCCATGTCACGTAGCTTGTACGCGCCTCGTCCCAAGGCTTCAGTGATTTCATACGGTCCTTCCCACTTAGGGCCCAGCTTTCCTGTGTTCTCCGCTCGACTTGCTTCGTTAGCACGGTAGACGTAGTCTCCCGGTCGAAAGGAAACACCCTTGACCTTGGCGTCATAATAAGCCTTCATCTTAGCCTTGGACTTAGCCTCATTGATGGCTGCTATTTCCCTTTTTTCTTCCAACAGATCCAGGTTGATTCGTAGCTGTTCATCGTTCGTGACGACATTAAGCTCCGCCGTGCGGATGGTAGGCATTCCTATTTCTGCTGGTATAACAGCTTCAGTGCCGTAAGCCAATGCAAATGGAGTATCTCTGTTGGCTGTTTTGATCATAGTTCTTTGCGCCCATAGCACATGTGATAACTCATCGACCCATTTACCACTTCGTTCATCCAGACGCGCCTTGATGCCATTCCCCAAGCTTCTATTAGCTCGTTCGACAAGGCCGTTTGTCTGCGGATGCTTAACAGATGCGAAGCGACGCTTGATGTTCAATGATGCACACCAATCTTTGAACGGGTTGTCCGTGAATTGCTTGCCGTTATCCGAGATGATTTCTCCTGGTAAACCAAAACGGCACACAATATGCTCCCAAACAAACTTCTTAACTTGTTTGCCTGTGATAGACTTGACTGCCTTGGCTTCTATCCATCGTGTGAAGTAGTCCATTGCAACAATCAAGAATTTAACCCCCCCCCCCCCCCCGCAGCTACAGGAAATGGTCCTACAATGTCAATTCCCCACTTATAAAATGGCCACGGGGACGTGATAGGTGTAAGCTCATGCTGCGGGTGCCGCGGTACTGGCCTATGCACTTGGCAATCACTACACTTGCGAATCATGTCGCGCGCGTCTCTGTGCATGGTATGCCAATAATATCCTGTTCATAAGGCTCTAGCTACTACGGATCGTGGGCCTGCATGCATGCCGCACAACCCTTCGTGTATGTCACTGATTACGTAAGCTGCCTGGCGTAGTCCAACACACCGCAGCCACGGCTGCAAGAAAGAGCGCTTGTAAAGGATGCCTTCTCGAAGTTCGAAATACTGCGACTTCCTTTTAATGCGCCTTGTTGCTTTTTCCTCGTCTGGAAGGGTCTCATTAGTCAAATAGTTGATGATTGGGGTCATCCATGTAGGTCCCTCCTCTTGAACTATAGCGGCAACCTCCCCTTCCGTTATAGATTTCTCCTTGAGTATTTCCACCAAAACTTGTTTAGACAAGTGAGCGAAGCTTGTGGATGCGATCTTGCTAAGAGCGTCCGCTTTCTTGTTCTCGCCCCTTGGCACCTGCTTGATGGAAAACTTACTGAAAGTCGCGATTAGCGACTTGACTTTTTCCAAGTACCTGACCATGTTGTCCTCCTTAGCCACATACCCACCTAGAATATGGTTCGTGACAAGCCGTGAGTCCACGTAGGCCTCAAGGTTGCGGACCCCCATTCTAGCGGCGATTTTTAAACCCGCAATTAATGCTTCATATTCCGCTTCGTTGTTAGTGGTCGTGAACTCAAAACGGAGGGCGTACGTGAATTCCATTCCTTCTGGGTTTGTGAGGATGAGACCTGCTCCGGACCCGTCCGTACACGAGGATCCATCCGTGAATAACACCCAAGGTTCCGTTGGGATCTCGTCTTGCTTAAGGATTGGTCCTTCCTCATCCGACTTCTCGATCAGGAAATCTGCCAAGATCTGGCCTTTAACAGCCGTCCTTGGTCTGTAAGATATATTGTGCTCCCCCAATAGGATGCTCCATTTCTGTAGCCTCCCTGCCACGTCCGGTCTAAAAATAACCTGCTTGATTGGCTGATCCGTAATGACCACAATTGGGTGCGCCTGAAAGTACCGGCGCAACCACTTTTTAGCAAACACTAGTGCTAACACCAATTTTTCCATGGAGGAATAATTCAACTCCGGCCCTTGTAGTGTTCTACTTATAAAGTAGACCGGAGTTTGTACTGTATCTCTATCCGTCATAAGTACCCGCGCTTATTGCGCCATGAGTAGCTGAGAGAAACATAATGAGTTCCTCCTTTGGCTGAGGAGCTACTAGCATAGGGAGAGATGCAAGATGCTGCTTTAGTTGGCCGAAAGCTTCCTCGGCTTCCTTCGTCCAGCGAAAGTCTCCCTTTCTAATACACTTCTTGTGTGTCTTAAATAGGGGTAATGACTTCTCTGCGGATTTAGATAGGAATCTATTCAGCCCGGCTAACTTCCCATTCAGGGACTGCACCTCCTTCCGTGTCTGAGGGGACGACAGTTGTATCACTGCGTCCGTCTTCTCTGGGCAAGGTTTGATGCCATTTGGATCAATCAAATATCCAAGGAACATTCCCTCAGTTTCTCCAAACGTACATTTCTTTGGATTTAACTTCATGTTAATCCTTCTCAGCGTGTCGAATGTCTCTTGGACATCCCGGAGAAGTGCCTCCTCCGTGTGACTTTTTATCACCAAGTCATCAACATAGACTTCCAGGTTGCGTCCTATTTGTGATTCAAAAGCATTGTCCACCAACCGCTGATATGTAGCGCCGGCGTTCTTCAGTCCAAACGGCATTTTCGTATAGCAATATACGCCCTGGCTCGTATGGAACGCCGTTTTTTCTGCATCCTCCTCCGCCATCTGGATTTGGTGATACCCTTTATATGCATCCAAGAAGCACTTGAAAGGATATCCACACAAGGACTCCACCTTCCAGTCGATTTCCGGTAACGGGTAACAGTCCTGTGGGCAGGCCTTGTTTAGATCCGTGAAATCCACACACATGCGCCAACTTCCGTCATGTTTCCTGACCATGACCGGATTGGATAACCACTCGTGGTAGTATACCTCGCGCATGATGCCTGCATCCACTAGTTTTCGTACTTCCTCCAATATCACTTGGCTGCGCTCGGGCGCCTGGCCGCGCTTCTTTTGCTTAACGGGTTGGTACCCTTGGCGGATCTGGAGCTTATGCTCTGCTATCGCACGTGGCACGCCTGTCATATGCTTTGGCTCCCATGCGAATATATCTAGGTTTGCACTCAAAAGAGAGCACATGGCCCTTTTGCCGCTATCCGAGAGCGCCCCTCCTATGGATACCTCCTGTTCCGGATAGTCAGGGTGAATTGCTACCTTCCAGTTGGGAGGTGGTGATCCATCCTTGGGTGGGACAGGTGGAGCCGGTGCTGTCACGGTGTGACACTCGGACGTTGGTACGACTGTGTTGTAAATAGTAACGATTCCCCCCTCAACGGGGAATTTGATCATTCCGTGTGCCGTAGAGGGTACTGCCCGGATAGCCAAAATGCTTGGTCTGCCTATGATCCCATTATACGGAGAGTGTGAGCGTATCACCATGAAGTTCATCCACGCCGTAGTGGAATGTTCCTCATTCCCAATGGTTACAAGCAAACGCAATTGCCCTATCGGCCAGATAGTGTCTCCACTAAAGCCAGTAAGCGGCGACGTGGCCGGTACTAATTGGCTTCTTATTTCTGGGCATAACTGCACAAAACAGTGTTCATACAGTACCTCTGCTGACGATCCTCCATCCACATACATGCGACGAACGTTGTGTGTTCCAATGCTTATCTCAATAGTGAGAGACGCATCAATCACATCACTTGCTGTGATGGGAGGGAATGATATTTCCCTGCCGCGTGAAAATTTTTGGCCAACTTTCTGCCTCGTGCGGCGCTGTCTGGATTGGATCATGTATATGGTCGAAGGTTTGTCCTTTTGGGGATCCTTCTTATCATACTTTTTGTTGTTGTCTTTTCCATCCTTCCAATCCTTAACTAGGTGCTTGAGTTTGCCTGATTTGATCAGCGACTCAATATGCTTCTTGAGCTGGATACACTCCTCCGTGGCGTGGCCTTTGTCATTATGGAACTCGCAGAAGCGATTTCCTTGCCGACGTTCCGGGGGAGTGGTCATTGGGAGAGGCCTCGGAAAGTTCGCCCCTTCTGTCAGCAAGATCTCCCGGTAGGACATCTTTAGGGGGTGAACGTATCGTCCGACCGTCCTCCTTTGCTTTGGCTCTTATAGTCTGAGCCCTTGTTATTGTTCTGATTACCTTGACCGCCCGACTGCCTCCGGGACTGATCATTTGACCGGTACCCATTTCCTCGTGATGGGTAGGCCGTGGCAACAGCTGTTTCTCCTTCTACGAAATTTCTGACCCTTTCCATGAGGTCATCATATCTCTCTGGATGCTTGTCATTGAGGCGCCTGATCAATTCTCTGTCTGTTATGGCGTGCATGTAGTCAGAGATCTTCAGGAGCTCCGGCATGGTTCTCGTGCGCGTGCACTCATCATTGAAGCGTTCAGTGAAGGCTTCTGTGGACTCCCCCGGCCGTTGCTTGACAGTTGCCAGTGAGACCAGATCCCTATTATACTTCTTCCTTTGAGTATAATTATTCTCAAAGGCAGTGCGTAGTTCCGTGAAACTATCAATGCTCCGTGGAGGGAGTGCCTCAAACCAGTCGCGGGCATTTCCGATCAAGGTCGAATTGAACATTTGGCACCATATAGGCATGGGCCATCGCTCAATTTTAGCCTGTGTATCAAATAGTTTAATGTGATCCACCGGATCACCGGACCCATCATAAGTCTTGATACACGCCGGCATGCGACGCTTGGTGTCCTCAGAATAGTTCCTTATGCGGAGGGTGAACGGGTCTTCCCTGGGATCCGCCCATGGCCGGGTAAGCCTAGGGTCATCCCATGGTTCACACCATGGACGCGAAAGATCCTCCGCATCCGCATCTCAATAGTAAGGACCATCATAATACCCATCATTGTTTGGTGGTGGTGGAGGGGTGCGCCTAGGTCGACGACGCTTAGGCGGATGGTCATCTGAGTCCTCTCCGGACGGGTCCGGGGACGGCGGTGGTGCCCCATCCTTTGCATAGGGACCACTTTTTTGGGATGAACCAGGATCCTTTTTCCCAGTGTTCATCCTGTCCCACACACTCGGGCGACGTGTGGTTCTGGCCAGCTCTCGATTTGGTCGCTCGGGTGAGCCATCCGACCTTTCTCCTTCTCGAGACTGCATTAATTCCTGTATAAGGCGGTCTCCTATGCGCTCAAACACATTCCAGGGTTGAGGGGTTTCCTCAAAGGTACCCTGCTCCTGAGGCCGAGCTCTCCTTTTCCTCTGATTTTGGGAGGAGGTGTTTGGTCCGGTGTCACCAAAGTTGAGTCTGGCTTGGAGGTTCCTCCCCAGATTCAACCTTGATGCGATCCCTGGGACGATCCTTTCGAAGTTCTGCGTGAGAACTCGAGTAAGATCCTCCTCACTGAGTGGTAGGACTTCCACTTCCTGCTCCGTCGAGGGTCTGCGCGGTTCCTTGTTAGGAGGGTTTGGCGCACTCCACGGATCAGGGTTGTCCAGGGTTGAAGTAGGCGGGGGTGTCATCGAGATCGTGCTCGTCACCCCCACGGGCTGAAAACCGCTACGGTTACCCGGCCCGCCTGCGAGGCGGCTAGGTGATTGGTTGGGGATGAGAATCCCTTCCCCTTGGGACTTCCGGTTCCCGGGATTCACGTTCCTGGGGTTAGCTTGCGGATGCCCCTTCGTCATTGGAAATTCGAGATGAGGTTTTGTTCTAGCTTAGTGTTATGGGTCCCACGGATGGCGCCAACTTGTTGATGCAAAAGTTGGTTGATCCTTGCTAGACCTGAATTAGGCTTAATTCGGGTTGGCTGGGCTCCGACTCCTGCACCAAGTGAATCGTTTGGTTGGGATCCTGCACACTAAACAGCACGCATTAGGCTTACCGTGGGAATGTTTCCCACGATTAGACTCCGGCGTGAGAGTAAGTAATCGATTTAAGGTTTATGTGAGTTTAGAGTACAAGTCGTAATACCTTTGTGGAACCCTTGAGGGTTCCTTTTATAGGCAGTGAAACCCTAATGGGCTTCCACTGATGCTTCGGCCCCAAGGAAGAGATAATCACCAGAATTAGAAGAATTGTTATCTTCTAATCTTGGTAGTGAATATCCTCTCTTATTGGGATAAAGATATTCCTAGACAGAATATTATTCTGTCTAACCCTATGTCGGCCATGTCGGCCGCACCGGGCCGTGGGCCGCACACATGTGTGCGGTTACTGTTCATCCAAGCCCATAAGCCTGAATGACATTATTCCACCCATCTGTGATGGGCCGGATACGGGTAGCACCCATGGGCCGGGTCCATGACCCGGCTGGGGACTATACGTCATCAACCTTCTTCATGGCTTAAAGATTAAGCATTAAATCTTAGCCCTTCTTTCTTTTCTTCTCTCTCTTCTCTTCGATCCAACGGTTGAAAAATGCTCTTGTGCCACGGATTGCCCTCTTGGATGGAATTTGTGTTTTTTGAGCTTTGTTTATGCTGATGTGGAGGATTTATATTGGTGGATGGGTATTGGTGATTTGTTTTCACCACTCAAAACAAAGAGGGGATCCATGTCATATTTGATAATAGGACCACCATGAGTGTTCTTCCCCGAAAATCATGGGGATTTAATTCCCCCTTGTGTGAATCACTTGATTTAAACAAAAGCCCTATTTTTTCATGGGTAATTCTTTTGATTGAGGTAATTCAGGTTTGATGGTGGCTGTGTAAAAATGGGAGAGAAAGAAGGAGTTGGTTTCACTTTGGTTGTATCGAACAAATAATGGGAGAGTGGGTAAAATAAACTTTTATTAAAAGTGTGAGGATACACGTGTGTAGATGTTATGTGTGTGAGGGTGTGGGAAGTTGACTGGGTTGAATAAAAGTGAAAAGTTATACGAGTGAAATATCTTTTCACTTTAAAACATATCGTTCATTGTGTAGATCAACAAATGGGCTAGGCCCAATTTAGACCTTTCCACTGATTTTTGTTTTCGATTACTTGGGCTTGGGTTTTAGTCCCATCCGTCTCATATTTCAATTTTGGGCCTAGGTGGTTTGTTGTGCCCAATTGCAAATAAACATTTCCTCAAATGGGCTTTTGGGCCCATTTACCCAAATGTGGGGCCCACAAATCTCGAATATCTTCAAAAAGATTTAATCCGCTAAAAACGAACTTGATTTCAGCTTCTTTGATCATTTCTTCAAAGTCGTGTCGGTTTAGCCATTTTTCGTAAACTTGAGCACACTTTTGGTCTTTTGACTTTGTCTTCGTCTTTTTCTTGGACTTTTCTTCAACATTTGACCATGAAATCCCGTGTTTTCTTTCCTTTTGATCTTTTGTACCTATTTTACACAAAAACACAAAACCACGCATAATTCCGACTTTTACAATATTAAACACATGATTTGGTCTTGTTTTTCCTTGATTTTAGTGGCTAAAGGATAAGTGTTTACACACTTATTAAATCCCCTACACTTGACCATTGCAATGACCCCATGCAATGCATTATTTTAAAGCATATAGTTACATTTTTCTCATAATTAACCCATCTCGGCCTTTATTAAGATACACTATTACTATTACGATGAAAAGATAAAAACTTAAAAGGAGACAAAAGTTATAATGATTTATTAACTTGTAAATTATTTGATGGAAGAAACTTGTAAAGAAATCTAAGATTTAAATTAGGGCTTTAGTGTTATGAATATTAATCACCCTCAAGTTTCACGTTCCCCATACCAAGCTTAAAAACGAGATCATTGTTTACTATAAGTCCTTAGGTTAAAACCACTTATATAAGACAATTGTGTAATACTCTTTCTCCAATTCCTACGTTGTATCTCTAGATTTTATTGATTGTCATTCACCCGTAGGCTCATTTGACTTATTTGATAATTATTAGTCCAAAAATAAAGGACAAACGGTGCAAACCCGACACTCAAAACCTAACCTCGTCCTCAAAAACGTTGTCACTAAAGTAAGCCCACATCAAGGATGATTTAACACGATTTGGGGAATAAATTACCGGACCCAAAATTTGGCCAATAGTACTACTTATTAGTTATTCCTCCAAAGTCATGTAGACTTTATGCGGAGTTTAGCAAGTTCACATCATAT
Organism: Glebionis coronaria; assembly: GCA_025667525.1. NCBI lineage: Eukaryota > Viridiplantae > Streptophyta > Magnoliopsida > Asterales > Asteraceae > Glebionis > Glebionis coronaria. Next base: position 181,423,890 of record CM046882.1, read on the forward strand.
ACCCTTAGGCTCTTTAAGATGTAAAAATGCCCCCCATCTATTGTCCACACCCTAAGGCTCCTTGAACGATAAACGAGGGAATTGATTTTTTGATCAATTTTTATTCAAGACTTACCATGCCATACACCCTAAGGCTCTAATGACAAGGTTCGTGCTACATGCCCCACACCCTAAGGCTCCTTGAGGTCATGTTTTAATCTTATTCTTTCTTATTATGATATATATAGTAGGCCAAATTCCGCGGTCCCATGGTCTGAATACCTCCTACTTAGTGGTTATGAGCCACCTTAGTCGGAAGTCCACAACGCTGGCACCCTCAATGTGTTCATGCTTTAATTAAAAGGAGAATAAAGATTTGGCTAAGAGTTAAGACATCGAATCGACACCGCTAAAATCCTCATTTATTAAGCAATTAAATATACAAGCGGGAAGAAAGAGCCACAAAAACTCATATAAATAAGAATTAACCTTTAAACTTATTATCAACTCTATCATCTCTCGTTCTCCACAATTTAAAATCTCAAGGAATGAGACTCGTGGATGCTTAGCCTAATAAACCAATTAAGGTCCATATGGTTAAGGATACTAGCTAGAGTAAACTTGGATAAGTAAACTCGGGTTGAGTCAAAATATTCACGACGGGCCTAAAATATCAAAGACATCTAAACTTGTTAAAACCATTTTATTCATTTATTATTTTTTTGACTTTATTCTTGGAATGAAAAATATAATTACGATGCGAAGATAAAAGGAAATAAATTAACTGAAAATACTACTAGGCCAAAATAGATCAAAAATTTGAAAAACGTTGAAATTTTTTTTAAATTTTTTAAATTTTCCGGTTAAATGGGGTCAAATTCATGGAAAAGTCCACTAAAATTTCGATAGAAATCCCCCTACACTTAATATAAACATTGTCCTCAATGTTTAAGCATGTGGGAGAATAAACTCCCCTACACTTAGGACATTGAGTATGTTGTTTAAATCGAGCTAAGGAAGGGACAACTAAAGTGATTACATTTATTCGTGTTATTTATATACAAGATTGAATCACAATAGCAAAAACTTATCGAAGGAACCGGGTACACGAGAAACACGGGAACACGGGTCTCGTCAAAAACACCAAAAGTGGATCATTAAGCACATGTCCCTGCACACAACATCACAACACAAACAACCTACTTGGCTCCCCCCTACACTTATTGGTGAAATAGGTGAAGGTGAAAAAGGGTAAAAATCTAACCTAGTTATACGATGCTTGATTTATTTATCACGAGTCTCTAGCTCGACTCGATTTCCCGAATGTCATCATTCAAATGGGAAAAATCATGGAAAAACCAAGATTTCCAAGGGAGGAAAATCCCTCCATGATAAAGAGGTGAAACAAAGTCATACAAGGCATACCCCATGAAAATCCACCCGGGTCAAACACATAATTTCCATCACAAAAGGAAATAAATCCCGAGGTGGTAAAATCACGCAAGTCAAAGAAGAATGGGGTATCCTTAGGCAAAAGTCTCTTACTAGGGAAGGTGTTATGGTTATAAGACAATGAAAGCACAAAAGTCTCTATTCCGGGATCAAACACCGATTCCTTAACGGGAAAATAGCAAGAGGAGTTGACATTTAAGCTCAAAATATCAAAATCCAAAGTGGGAAGGTCGTCCTCTTCCAAACTCGATGTGAAAACATAAGTATCATCGGAGTCATAGGAAAACTCATCCTCGTGAGGAAAATAGGAGTTTAGAAAGTTATCTAAATCCTCCTCAAATGGAATATCCTCTAAAATAGGGGCAACCTCTAAAGGTAGAGGATCCTCCTCAAAAGTCATAACCCCCAATTTAGGAATATAAGAGTCAAAGGGAGACTTAAGAATGGGAGAATCACTCATAGAGATGATAGGATCATTAGGCTCACTAGGGGTCTCGTCAAAACCCAAAGAAATGAGATCACTTAATGAAGTGTCGTCACTAACATTAGCTTCTTCATCTTCTTCAAAAAGTGGATTATCATTTGACATTTCAAAAAGTGGGTTTAAATGTACCACAAAATCATTAATGTTAAACTTTTTAGTTTCAAACGGATTGATAAAACTTTCTTCATTATCAAAATTAAGCACATCAATCATATTGACCGATTCTTTTTCATTTTATTTATTCACCATTTTCCCCATTTTAAACACTTGTTGATCATTCCCAACCCTAAAAATTAATTCCCCTTAGGCTACATCAACTAAAGCTTTTCCGGTTCTTAAGAATGGTCTACCAAGTATTAACGGAATACGAGGATCCATCTCATAGTCGACGACAACAAAGTCCACGGGAAAAGTGAATGTACCAACTCGAACAAAAACGTCTTCGGCAATACCAACGGGGTATGCGAGAGTTCGATTAGCTAACTCGAGAGTAATGCGAGTCGGTACAAGGTCGGGTAATGATAATCGTTTCCATACCGAGAGTGGCATAAGATTGATGCTAGCGCCGAGATCCGCTAAATCCATACAATCGTCGATTTGAGGAAACGAGCAAGGTAACACGAATCGTCCGGGATCTCCTAGCTTTTCGGGAAGCTCTTTGAGAAGAATCGCGGAGCAATTCTCATTTAAACGGGTGTTAACGAGCTCAACCATTTTTTCTTTCTTATTAAGCAAATCTTTAAACATTTTGACAAATTTTAGCATTTGAGCAAGTGCTTCAATAAGGCTAATGTTAACATTCACATTGGAAATCATTTTCAAAAAGTTAGATACATGAACGTCATCTTTGGTGAGCACTTTAGCCTTGTCTAACCTAGATGGATAAGGGACATTGGGTTTAGAATTTGAAGGTTGAGAAGGAGAAGGACTCGCTTCTTGAAAAACCTTAGGGATAGGCTCTTGGGGAAATGGAGCACTAGTACTAGGAGTGTTAGTGGGAGGAATCACCGAAGGGGAAGTAGGATTAATGATTATGACCTCCGGGCCTTGTCTCTCCGTTATGGGCGAAGAGATGGAAGGTCCCACTAAAGTGGCTCTAATTCGAGTAGTGATAGCACTCACATTAGCACGAGGGTTAATCTCGGTATTAGAAGGCAAGGCTCCTTGGGGTCTAAGGGCTTGAATCATTGTCAAAAATCTCTTATCGTTGGACTCTTGCATTTGTCTAGTAGATTCTTGCATTGCTTTCATGATTTTCTCATGTTCGGTCAATTTTTGTATAACCAAGTCCATTTGAGGATTTTGCATGTTCATTTGATTAAACCCTTGATTAGGAAAACCTTGGTTAGGAAAACCTGGGTTTTGATATGGAGGTTGAAAACCATTGTTATTATGAAAACGTTGGTTATTATTTTGAAACCCTTGATTTTGACCATTAAAATTCCCTTGATTTGCATGCCCTTGAAAATTACCCATTTGAGGACCTTGGTTCCTATTTTGGTATTGGGTATCTTGGGCGGGTGGGGGTGGTCTTTGTGGTGCTACAAATCCCAGGGGAGCCAAATAATTAGTACTCTTATAAGACAAATGGTTAACATCAACATTAGGTTTAAATTGAACCCTTTCATTAGCATTAAAAGCACAAACTTGTTGTTGTTGATTATTGTAAACCTTGTCATAATTGAAATACGAATGTAGTCCACCACAAGTATCACACGTTTCACTAGTTTCTTTCAAGGCATTAACTTGACCTTTGAGGGTTTGGGTTTGTAAAGCAATTGTTTCAACAAGCGAAGTGAGTTTATCGATTCTCTTGTCACTCTCACTAGAACTAGCACTTGCCATAGTGACCCTAACACTTTTGGTTTGTACTTAAGCTTTATTTTCAATTATGGCCCAAGCCTCGTTCATGGTTTTCACAAGAATATTGCCCCCCGCGGCACTATTAAGTGAGTCTTGGTCATTTAGAGTTAAACCATTGTAAAACGTATTAATTTGATGCACTTTAGTGAAACCGTGTTGTGGACATTTTCTTAAAAGCTCTTTAAATCGATCCCAAGACTCACTAAACATTTCCCCATATTGTTGCTCAAAGGTGATTATGGCATTCCTCAAAGAGGTGGTCCGTGATGGTGGGAAAAAGTAATTAATGAACTTGGTCTCTAAGTCGATCCATGTTGTAATACTTTGGGGTGGTTCCTTATCAAGCCAAATCCGGGCTTGTCCCTCGAGGCAAAAAGGAAAGAGTTGTAAACGAATAGCCTCTTGTGGTACCCTATTGTATTTGACGGTGTTGGTTAAACGGATAAATCTCTTGATATGATCATGGGGGTCATCTTGAGAACGACCCAAAAATGGTGTAGTAGAAACCAATTTAATTAAATCCGATTTAAGTTCAAAATTATTTGCTCCAACTGCGGGGACAACGATAGCGTCATCGTTTCCCTCAACGTGTGATTGCAAAATCTCGAGCATAGATCGGTTATCCGTTTCCATTGTATTGTCGAAATCTCGATTCTCGGGTTCGGCTTGAATGACGTTCTTTTTGTTTTTCTTCTTCTTCTTCTTTTTGGAAGAATTGGAAGAATTTGGTACACCAATCGGTATGTATGTACGCGCGCGAGTGCGCATACAATTAAAACTTGGAATGAGGTAGGTGACCTCGGTCGACTTTGAGAGGAAAAGGATTTTCCCTCTCGAGGTGCAATAGTAAAAAGATAAAAAAATATATACTTAAGTACTACTTGAGTTGGCAAACCAATAATTGGTCGTCCCTCTCAATATACGCACAAGCAAGCGGGGAAACGAGGTGGAACAAAGCACTTAAAAACCTTTTTCCTTAGACGGCCTTTTATAGCGCGTCGCCTTATACCCACCTTATAGTTTGTATATATCGAGTTCAAACGTCTTACTAGTATTTATCTATTTTGCCTTTTTATTTCGTTATGGATGCGAATACAATAGTTAGCTGATGAAATCCCAACTAAGGCTTATTTGAAAAGTAGGTAAATTTATTGTGCTACGTAATATAATATAATAAATGAAAAATCTTTTTGTATTTTTTAGAAAAATATATATTCACAAGAAAAATCGAAAGAAATCGAACTAAAAAATAACACTAATACGTAATATTTTTGGTGTAATACTTTTAGGAAAAAGTATTACTTTTGGATTTTTTAATTTTTTTGGTGCAAATCTTAGGAAAAATTTGCTTTTGTAATTTTTTAATTTTTTTGTATTTTTAAGTTTTAGATTTTTTTATGTTTATGATTTTTTGTACAAGAAAATTAACGTTCAAAAAGAACGGATCCCAAAATCCAAACGTCTCACGAAATCGTCAATCGTAACGAGCGAAGCGGCAGCGGCGCCATTTTAATACAATAGATTTTGCAAGGCAAATCTTTTAAGCAATTAATTGTTCGTTTTTCCTCGACTCACTCGAAATTTATCTCCAATTATACGTAAGACTTGCTTATTTTTGGTAACGATACTTTTGGTATTTTTTAAACTAAAAACTATTTAATTAAAACCTATTTTAAACTAATTTAAATAAAAACTATTTTAACTTTTAATAAACTTAAATCTAATTAAATGAAAACTACTTTAAAATACTTTCAGAATAAAACTTAACCAAAATTTTAAACTAATAACTTTAAATGAAATTTTTTTTAAAAATAAAACTGATTTATATTAAATAAAATTTAAAATAAATTTAAAAATATTTAGAATTCCTAAAAGTAAAACTAAATTTATTTTGAACTAATAAAAATAAAACTAATTTTATTACAATTTAAATGAAATATATTTTTTCCTTTTTTATATTTTTATAAAAACTGAATAAAAGAAAATTAATATAAAATTTTTTAATTAAAATAAATAAACTTAAAAACTTGTATTAAAACTATATTAAAACTGACAGCAAGATTTAAACACCTGTATTAATTAATCTACGCGAATGAATACACAAAAAAGGGTCTAGCAGAGTTGGTTAGGTTTTTTGGCTGGTGAACGAGAGGTCAGGGGTTCGAGTCCCCTGACAGACAAATTTTTGGAATATATTTTTTGGAATTCATATTTTGGACCAACAGACCAAATGGATCTGTTTTCCAGTACCATCAAATTTCAGTAAAACAAAAACCAAATAAGCCTAACTAAACTCACAAAAAAACAGATAAGCTAGAATATATAATAAGCAATAAGACAAATAGAAAAGCAAACAAGCTATCGAAACGGATAACAAGCAAAACGAAATAAGCTGACAATAATAAACCCAAACCAAAGCAAATCCAAACTAAACATAAACAATTAAGCAGATCCTATATGACTCGAAACCAAATAAGCAGACTGGATAATCAAATAAGCAAACTGAATCAAGCAAAAGAGATTAAATTGTAATAAAGCTAATATAAAACTTTCAATCCAATAAGCAACAAAAATCTTATCAAGCAGTTAACTCAAATAAACTACTAACCAAAAATAAAATAAGCAGATTCTAACAACTAAAAACCAAAATAAAGCAGATCAAAACACATAAGTAGATAATATTAAACTAAATGAAAACTTAACTAAAACTTAAAAGATAAAGGAGATTAGAACCTTTTGGAGAAACCGTTGTGACGAAGGATGGCGCTGAGCCACCTTGTTAACCGAAAACGAACACACCCTTCATCATCTCGATTCCAAGAACCATCAACAGTCTTGATCCATCAAAAGTCTTACCCTTGAATAGTAATCTTGTTCGATCCAAACTGACTTTTTGATAAATTTCCTGTGGGGAAATTTATTTACACCTTCTTTTTATTCATATTTTTATTTTTATTTTTATTTTTTTATATTATAATATTTATAATAAAACGCGAACAGTGGTAAAAAAAAAGAAAGCAGATTTAAGGATTAAATTTAGACAGAAAATTAAAGGAGACGTAAATAATTAAAATCAACTTTTCATTAATTAAAAAAAGAATTACAATTACTGAAAAATGAAAATTACATTAAACCTAAAAATATAATTTTGCAGAAAATTAACTAAAAAAAAGTGCTCCTATGAAATTACAGATTAAGGGTTTTTATAGGAAAACCCTAGGAAACCTTCTTCATGGCTTAAAGATTAAGCATTAAATATTGGCCCTTCTTTCTTTTCTTCTCTTTCTTCTTTTCGATCCAACGGTTGAAAAATGCTCTTGTGCCACAGATTGCCCTCGTGGATGGAATTTGTGTTTGTTGTGCTTTGTTTATGCTGATGTGGAGGATTTATATTGGTGGATGGGTATTGGTGATTTGTTTTCACCAATCAAAACAAAGAGGGGATCCACGTCAGATTTGTTAGTAGGACCACCATGAGTGTTCTTCCCCGAAAATCATGGGGATTTAATTCCCCCTTGTGTGAATCACTTGCTTTAAACAAAAGCCCTATTTTTTCATGGGTAATTTTTTTGATTGAGGTAATTAGGGTTTGGTGGTGGCTGTGTAAAAATGGGAGAGAAAGAAGGAGTTGGTTTCACTTTGGTTGTATCGAACAAAGAATGGGAGAGTGGGTAAAATAAACTTTTATTAAAAGTGTGAGGATACACGTGTGTAGATGTTACGTGTGTGAGGGTGTGGGGAGTTGATTAGGTTAAATAAAAGTGAAAAGTTATACAAGTGAAATATCTTTTCACTTTAAAACAAATCATTCATTGTGTAGATCAACAAATGGGCTAGGCCCAATTAAGACCTTTCCACTGATTTTTGTCTTCGATTACTTGGGCTTGGGTTTTAGTCCCATCCGTCTCATATTTCAATTTTGGGCATAGGTGGTTTGTTTTGCCCAATTGCAAATAAACATTTCCTCAAATGGGCTTTTGGGCCCATTTACCCAAATGTGGAACCCACAAAGCTCGAATATTTTCAAAAAGATTTAATCCGCTAAAAACGAACTTGATTTCGACTTCTTTGATCATTTCTTCAAAATCGTGTCGGTTTAGCCGGTTTTCGTGAACTTGAGCACACTTTTGATCTTTTGACTTTGTCTTCGTCTTTTTCTTGGACTTTTCTTCAACATTTGACCGTGAAATCCCGTGTTTTCTTTCCTTTTGATCTTTTGTACCTATTTTACACAAAAACACAAAATCACACGTAATTCTGACATTTACAATATTAAACACATGATTAGGTCTTGTTTTTCCTTGATTTTTGTAGCAAAAGGATAAGTGTTTACACACTTATTAAGGAGAAAAGGAAGGAGAAAAACTTTCCTTTTATATGTTTTTAGATAAAAGTTTAGGCCTATATAAACAAACCTTCTCCTCATAATTCAAGACTCACAAAAATCTCTCCCCTCTCCTCTCTCTTTCGTCGATCGTAAGCTAAACCCACAAAGAGTTTTTGGTTTGTTTTCTTAGTTGATCAATTTTACTTATAATCTAGTCCTAGCCCCTCTCTAGGGTTGTTGGGTAGATTAATTACTAGCGTTGTAGCTCGGTTTACATGTGCTAGAATCATGGTTAGCTCGTTGTATTACGTGTGTACAAGATCATAATATAGTCTTACTTTAGAATATATCTTGGTGATATACAATATAAACCTGAATTGGTGATTCGTTCTTCGTCTTGTGGATTTGCTTTAGCGTAAAGGTATGTAACCCTAATTAGATTAATTATAATTGTGTTATTATTATAATCTTATTAAATCGCTTCCACTTTGTGTGTTTTGATCTCGTTTAGAAGTTTGTGTAATTGTTATGAACTATATAAACCTTCAGAATTTATGGTTGAATAACAACCAATATCAAGCATAGGCCATTAAAAGACCCATTAAAGGTACCCACACCGTCTCACCCACTATCAGTTTTCCCTTTTCCTTCCTCATTCCCTTCCTACCCTTCCCATCAGTTTCACTAAATGCCTTTGAACCACATTAGCCGCTGTCACAATAAGCTCCTAAAGAACAACAACTTCAGTTGGCACATACCCAATATCAGTGTCGATATGTGTGTCAATCTTTTTACGAATTTTAAGACAGTAACGATCCTATCTTCTAAGGCTTCATTATTAAACTTCGTTGATATGTTGCATTAAACTCCATAATTGCCAAGACTTGTGGATAACTTTTGTATCTGCAACACATAGTTAGCACCAAAAGTTAGTAATACACAATAACAATTGGAGTTATAAAAATTTTAACACAACTAATAACATTAAACTCAGATAAAAAACGCTTATTTGGCATAGAAAGATAATGAGAGAAACAACATACCAATCACGAAAATGTATCAATACTATTCATCGGGTGTCTATCTCGTATCGAGGTCCATTATACTCCTTAACCACATGTTGCACTCGAACACCATCCATATTCATCGACCTAATTACACAATCACAAAACACAATAAATATTTTTTTCTGCAAAGTAACCTTAGTACAATCCAAAAAGCTCTCTTGTTTAGTTATGGGATTTTGGTAAAACAAGACGGATGCCATACTAGATAATCATCTGTAAATGGGGGTTTTGGAAAGGCAACACTAACGTTTTTTGTTATTAAATTGATTATTACAATTAAAAACAGATAAATGGGTTCATTTTGCCAAAATTTTGACACATACATGAATTAATCGATGGATCCTTTTTACTCTAAAACAATATATGGAATACCACATGTTTTCTATATATTAAATAAACTCGAATAGTTTAAACCTCTAGATTTTTCAACTTTATATACAAAAATTAGCAATAAATACATATATACCAAAAAGCCTTATCCAGTTTCCAACAAATTAGTCACTAACGGTAATTTAAAAAATACCTAATTCATAAGAACACAAACATAATAAAGCCTAATCTTGATTTACAATATTTAATCAAATGACTAAAAAATATTGTTAATGCAATGATGCCTAAAAACGTTACTTTCATTTTTTGGTATAACTTTGTTTTGATTACGACGATATATAAAAACAAGCATTAACGAAAACAACGAAAAATGAATTCTTAAGTTCAAATATTTTTCATTTCAACCATTATCACTTAAGGCATGAAAAAACAAGTTTTCATTCTAATTAAGTGATCAAGGATTTAAGTTTTCTTAAAACTCACCTTTTATTAAATGTGACATAGTTTTTTATTAAACTTCATTTTTAAGGAAATGTTTTACTAAATTAAATATTTGAGAATTTGAAAATGGCATATTCCATATGGTTTAGAAATATCTTTTGGGGATAAATATTCTACCAGATGTGACTACCCTACTAAAAGACAAAAGGGAGCGGAGTCTACTACCACGGTTCCTTAAATGTCTATGCGGCTCCTTATCAATAAGGAACCACGCCTAGAGATAGCCATTGGAGCTTTGTCTTATAAATAGTGGACCATTCTCAGATTTTCTCATCACCTCTTTTGCACATATAATTTTAGATTCAATCCTACTTCTTAAATAATTCAAATCCTTGATTATTTGGTTGATTACTACTTGTTTATAATTGAATTTTTCTCCTCCCATCTCTTCCTCTCAGGTGAAAAGAGAAGAACACTTTCATATTAAAAGTGTTGTGTCTACCTCAAAGATACATTGAAGATCAAACTTTTATTTTTCATTCTTGTGTTATTGCTGTGAATATCCAAATAGTTGTGTCTATTTGGAAGTTGTGTATGTAGTGTGGTTAATACATAGTCCTTAAAGTATGTTGGTGTAGATTGGTCCTAGATAAGATTAGGGCTCTAATTTTAGCTTAGAGTCGGAAATTGGTTAAGCGACGTGTACGGTTTATCCACCTTAAGGAGCTTGTTGATTAGTCAACTCTCGAGTAAGGAGTACTCGAGGAGTGGAGTAGGAACGAGAAGTGAGCTTCATTTCCGAACCCCTATAAATCCTTGGTGTTTGGTTTGATCTTTGTTTTCCATATCTCTTTACATTCATTATTCTTTGCTTGTATATACTTGTGATTATTAGTTTAGTTGCACTATCCCTTGCCCATATTGTGTATATGAAGATTTCACATATTTGCTCAAGTCTAAATTTTTGAAAAGGATTTTTGAAAACCCATATTTAACAAGTAAATTTAAGAAATTATTCAACCCTCTCCCTTCAAGTTTCTACAATTGGTATCAGAGCGGGTTTCTTAAGCGTTTTTAAAATATATTGTATTTTAAAACTTGAATCGATCTAGATTCCAACAAGTACCTAGAAGGGAAATCTATGCAAAGACCACCTCTTTTTGAAACCGTTAGTTTTATTTATCAGAAAAATAGATTTAAGACATACGTGAAATCAAAAGATTTAGATCATTGGCATGTTATTACCAATGGTGACTTATTTCCTTATCAATATAATGAAGTTTCTAAAAAGAAAGAGCTAGTCACTTTTGATTATTCTAATGATGACACTAAAAAGAAACTTGCTAAAAATAATGAGGCCAACATGGTGATTTATAATGTTTTACCTGATAGGTGTGTAAACACCTATCCTTTTACCACTTAATTCGGGCTAAAACGAGACCAAAACACGTATTTAATATCATTTGTTTGGAATTATGCGTGGTTTTTGTGTTTATTGTGTTTTCAGAGCCAACCGGATAAATATTGAAGAAAACATGGGATTGCACGGGTTTTACTGAAGAAAAAGACTCAAGTTAAAGTCTATTGTCCAAGAGATGCAAAAGATTTGAAGTCACTGGGCCTATTCGAAGATTTATCGAAGAAAAGGACCAAAGATGGAAGATTTACATAAGTCGAAGAAACTCAAGTCTATTAAACGAAGAAATTAAAAGACGAGTTGAATTTAATCGACAACGAATCCCGAATCAGAATCGAAAACGGAAACTTTTCTGAAAAGACGAAAAGACAAGAAGAACGGGAGAAAGCCCACTCACCAACCAAAGGACAAGGCTATAAATAGCCTTCTCCTCACACATTTTAGATTAGTTTTTAGCTTTTCATTTTTTCTTTTCCCCATTTTTTTTTCTTCCTGGTTCGTAGCTTCACCTTCACCACTAGGGTGATTAGTGATTTTGATCTTTAATTCTTTAATCTTGTAATTTTAATCTTTGTTTTATCTTGTCAAAACGTTAATCATTCAATACAAGTTCTTGTTTAATCTTTCCATTTCATCTTGTTCATCATCATCTTTATCTTCAAGTTTTTGAGTTTTTAGTTTCTTGATTTGATCTTCAAAAGTTGTTTGGATTTGTGTTTTTATTAGTGGGATTCGTTTCTTATGGTGTCTAAATGATTTGTGTTTAATTTGGTAAATCCTTTTTAAGTATTTGGTTTGATTTTGATTAAAATTCGTGTTCCGTGTTCTTCGCATAACTGCTACTGTTCTGAGTTTCCAGAACTTCCGAATCAAACAAAAAAGTTCCGAATGAAGCCTTCATTCGGAAACTTCCGAACCAAGCATTAAGTTCCGAATCAGTGATTTCCGAGCCAGTAAGTTCCGAATCAAGCAAAATCTTCCGAACCAAGCCTTCATTCGGAAACTTCCGAATCAACCCCTCATCCGGAAACTCCCGAATCAACCTACATCCGGAAACTTCCGAATCAAGAAAACTTCCGAATGAGTGAGTGAACAGTTACTTCCGAATCAGTAAGTTCCGCATGAGTAAGTTCCGAATCAAGGTTTAAAAGTTCCGAATCAAGTTTTCCCTTTAGGTTACTGTTTGTCTACTTTACTGTTTCTTTATGTTTGTTTACTTGAATTTCAATTTTAATTTTAATCTTGAGTTTAATCTTAAGTTTAATACAAGTCTTTGTTAATCATAATTAAAGTAATTTTTCATTTCCACTTCTTATTAGACTAGAAAACCAAAACCCTTTTCTTTAGTAACCAAGAACAATCATTCCACTTAAGACCTAGATCAATTCGAGAGGATATCGAGAGTAAAATTGAACCTAGCAAAAACGCATGTATCAAATGGCGCCGCTGCCGGCTCTTCTCGTTAAGATCAAAAGTTTTTTGTGAGAACTTGGATTTTGGGATCCGTTCCCCGTGAACGTTACTTTTTCAAAAATTTTCAAAAACAACTAAAAAATATAAAATTTTCAAAAATCCTAAAAATTAAAAAACAATAAAAACCAAAAATATTTTTGCTTTGTTTTTCTTTGTTCGTTCTTTTGCAGGTGTATGCGCACTCGATCCACGTCTTATCAAGAGCCCGAGCCTCTCGATAACTTAGACATGGCTGGTGTACAAAACAACAATAACATACCACCTCCGAACAACAATAATAACAACAACAACCCGCCTTTCAACAACATGAATAATAACAACAACAATGAGCACCTTCCGGATAACCGCCCCATGATTGAATTGCTGCAAGCTCATGTCGATGGCAACACGGATCCAATTGTTATCCCACCAATTGCCGCCAACAATTTCTAGCTTAAATCAGGCTTTATCCAGATGGTCTCCGCTCAACCGTTCTTGGGACGAACCATTGATGATCCACACGACCACATCAAGAGATTTCTACAACTCACTAACACGGTCAAGTTGAATGGAGTTCCACAAGAAGTGATAAGGTTACAACTTTTTCCCTTTTCTTTAGAGGGACAAGCCCGGCATTGGCTTGCTAAGGAACCGCCACAGAGTATTCTCTCGTGGACAGATTTGGAAACAAAGTTTATCAACTACTTTTTTCCACCCTCTCGTACTACCGCTTTGCGGAATGAGATTATAAACTTTGAACAAAAGTAAGATGCGTCATTCAGTGAATCTTGGGATCGTTTTAAAGATCTTTTAAGGAAATGCCCACAACATGGTTTTACCAAAGTACATCAAATCAATACTTTTTACAATGGTTTAAGCATGAGTGACCAAGATTCACTGAATAGTGCCTCGGGGGGTAATTTATTGGCTAAGACTTCCAATGCTGCTTGGGACATCATTGAGAACAAATCTCGTGTGCAAACCAAGAGTGTTAGGACCAATGTTGATAGTGCTAGCACTAATGACAGTGACAAGCGATTAGACAAAATCACTACGCTTCTTGAATCGCTTGTTACCCACACCGTCAGCAACAACAACAGCAACAACGCCAAAAACGCACAAGTGAACGCTGTCAGCCAACCTTGTGAGATATGCGGTGGTCCCCACTCTTACACAACTTGTACCGCCACCCAAGATTACCCTGCTGAGAATGTGAATGCGGCATATGGCACCTACCAACAACCTGCTTATCAAGCTAGACCTCAAGGTGACCGTAACTTGCTTAGCTCTCGATCCAACAATTACCTTTCACCACCTGGTTTTCCTCCTGCCAACCCAAACCAACAACAAAACCTTAACCGCCCTCCTCAACAACAACAACAACCTCGACAACCATACATCCCACCTCACAAGCAACAACAACCACCTCAACGTAACAATCAAGTATACCAACAACCTGCTTACCAACCACCTGCATACAATGCTCCTCCCAACCAACCCACCGCCCTTCACCAAGAAGTGGAAACTTATATGAGGACTAACGATGCGATTGTGGGAAATCTTCAGAGAGAGGTGCTCAATTTGAAGGCAGATTTGGTCAAGCAAGGAAATGATTTGAGAGCTGACATGAGAAACACGTTGGATAGCCAGACTAATGATCTGAGGAACATGATGGCTAGTTTCTTCCAAAGTAGTCAACCCTCTCCTTCGGGTACTCTTCCGAGTAACACCGTTGCGAACCCAAGAGGGGAGATGAAAGCAATCACTACTCGAAGTGGTAAAGGTACCAAGGAACCCGAGCTTCCTATACCTCCACCGGTGGTTGTGACTAAGGAGAACGAGTCGCCTGCTCCTATTCCTCCTCCTTCTCCTTCCCCAATTTCTCCACCTCTTCTTTCTACCCCTCCTCCACCCGTGGTTGTGAGTGATCCTATTCCCCTAAAGCCTTCCTCTTCTTCCAATATACCTTATCCTTCACGGTTGAGGAAAGAGAAGCAAAAGAGCAAGGATGATATTCAAGTTTCGAACTTCCTAAAAATGTTCAAGAAACTAAATTTCAATATCTCCTTCGTTGAGGCTCTCGCTCACATGCCCAAGTATGCCAAAATGTTTAAAGATCTTCTGAGCGACAAGGAAAAGCTCCTCGATCTCGCCAACACCCAACTTAATGAGAACTGCTCTGTAGTGCTCTTAAGAAAATTGCCAATCAAGCTTGGTGATCCGGGTCGTTTTCTTATCCCTTGCAATTTCCCGGGAGTAGAGAATTGCATGGCCCTAGCCGATCTAGGTGCCAGTATTAATCTCATGCCTCTAAGTGTTTGGAAGCAATTATCTCTCCCAGAGCTAGTCCCCACTAAAATGACTTTGGAATTGGCCAACCGTACGGTTGCTTATCCAGTGGGGATAGCCGAAGATGTCATTGTAGGAGTCGACAAATTCACCTTCCCTGCTGATTTTGTTGTCGTCGACTACGAGATGGACCCCCGTGTGCCACTCATTGTTGGTCGTCCATTCTTGAGGACCGGTCGCACTCTCATTGATGTTGAAGCCGGTGAGCTTATCATGAGAGTGGGTGACGATAAAGTAGTCTTCAACATGGGAAAGTTATCTAAACAGCCTTCTTCTTACGAGAATGTTAATTGTATTGACGTTCTTGATGAGGCTTATGAAGAACACTTCAAGGATGCTTGTAAAAACATTCCTACCTCTCTTCCCAATGTTGAGACCGTTTCCTCTATCGACTCATCACTATCTCTATTTGGAGAAAGTGATTTCCTTTGGAAAGATTTGGAAGCCACCTTGGAAGATGTGAAGCAAGACAATGACGATTCTACTGCCACTTGGGATGAAGACCTCAGTTTCATTGCAAACCTCCTCAAAGAAGACAATCCTTCCCCTCCATCTCCCACTATTATTGCTATCGAGACTCCGACTTCGAACACGTCTCCCGTCGACAATCCTCCGGATTTGGAACTTAAGGAGTTGCCACCCCATCTTGAGTATGTATTCCTCGAAGAAGAGAAGAAGTCGCCAGTCATCATTGCTAAGGATTTGAAGGATGAAGAGAAAGCCCGACTTGTCGCCGTGTTGAAAGATCATAAAAAGGCTATCGCTTGGAAGATTTCCGATATTCGTGGAATTGATCCTCACTTCTGCACACACAAAATTCTCATGGAGGACGACTTCAAGCCCACTATTCAAAGCCAACGAAGGGTGAATCCAAAAATACATGAAGTCATCAAAACAGAGGTTATCAAACTTCTTGATGCGGGTATGATTTACCCTATTTCGGATTCACCGTGGGTTAGTCCAATCCATTGTGTGCCCAAGAAGGGCGGAATAACCGTTGTTCCCAATGAACACAACGACTTGATTCCCACTCGTCTCGTTACTGGGTGGAGAGTTTGTATAGACTACCGCAAACTCAATGATGCCACGAGAAAGGATCATTTCCCTATACCTTTCATGGACCAAATGCTTGAACGATTAGCCGGTAATGAATATTACTGCTTTCTTGATGGTTTCTCGGGTTGTTTTCAAATACCCATCGATCCCCAAGATCAAGAGAAGACTACATTCACTTGTCCCTATGGCACTTTCGCTTATAAAAGAATGCCTTTTGGCTTATGTAATGCGCCCGGGACTTTCCAAAGGTGCATGTTAGCTATCTTCCATGACATGGTCGAACAAACCATGGAAGTCTTCATGGATGATTTCTCGGTCTTCGGGGATTCCTTCTCTGCTTGCCTTGCCAATTTAGAACGTATGCTAAAGCGGTGCGAAGACACTCGCCTTGTTCTAAATTGGGAAAAATGCCATTTTATGGTAAAAGAAGGCGTCGTGCTTGGACATAAGATCTCGAAAGCCGGTCTTGAAGTTGACCGTGCTAAAGTCGATGTTATCGCAAAGTTGCCTCCACCTTCAACCGTGAAGGGTGTGAGAAGTTTCCTGGGTCATGCGGGCTTCTACCGTCGATTCATCAAAGATTTTTCGCACATCGCTCGCCCGATGACCCACCTCTTGGAAAAAGATACTCCTTTTATCTTCTCCAAAGAGTGCCTTGAAGCCTTCAACTCGCTTAAGGATAAGCTAACTAAGGCACCCGTCTTGGTTACCCCTAATTGGGAGCTTCCCTTTGAGTTGATGTGCGATGCTAGCGATTTTGCTATTGGAGCGGTTCTTGGACAAAGAGTGAACAAACACTTCCAACCGATCCATTACGCTAGCAAGACAATGACGGGGGCACAATTGCATTATACGACAACCGAAAAAGAGCTTTTAGCTGTTGTCTATGCTTTTGAAAAATTCCGCCCCTATCTTGTCCTTTCTACCACCATTGTGTATACCGATCATTCCGCGCTGAAGTACTTGTTGACAAAGCAAGATTCCAAACCAAGACTTCTTCGCTGGGTTTTGCTGCTCCAGGAATTTAAAATCGAAATCCGCGATAAAAAAGGAGCAGAAAACCTAGCCGCGGACCATCTTAGTAGACTTGAGGATCCATACCAAGGGGATCATCCGACCAAAGAAATCAATGATTCTTTCCCCTTGGAGACCTTAATGTCTATAAACTCGAAGCCGAATGAAACCCCGTGGTTTGCGGACTTTGCAAACTACTTGGCAGGTGGAATTCTCAAGGAAGGGTTGACGTCCCAGCAAAAGAAGAAGTTCTTCACCGACATCAAGACTTACTTTTGGGACGACCCTTACCTATTCAAACAATGTGCCGTTTTGATTATTCGCCGATGTGTTGATGGACCGGCAGCGTCTGAAATCCTTAATGCTTGCCACAAAGGACCCACCGGTGGTCACTTTGGTCCCAACTACACCGCTAAAAAAGTGTTTGATTCGGGATTTTATTGGCCCTCCATATATCGTGACGCTCACAATATGGTTAAACGATGTGATGTTTGCCAAAAGCAAGGCAAAATCACACATAAAGACGAGATGCCTCAGAATTTCATTCAAGAGTGTGAAATTTTTGATGTTTGGGGTACGACTTTATGGGGCCATTCCCTTCGTCTAAAGGAAACAAATACATCCTTGTAGCCGTTGACTACGTTTCAAAGTGGGTTGAAGCCAAAGCTTTGCCTACTAATGACGCAAGGGTGGTTTGTAACTTTTTGAAGGCTCTATTCGCTAGATTCGGTGTGCCTCGCGCCATTATTAGTGATCGTGAGACTCATTTCTGCAATGACCAATTTGCTCGAGTCATGGCTAAGTACGGTGTAAATCATCGTCTTTCCACAGCCTACCACCCACAAACTAATGGCCAGGCTGAAATATCCAACCGAGGGCTGAAGCGAATTCTTGAAAGGACCGTGGGAGAGCATCGTGCCTCTTGGGCTGATAAACTTGATGATGCTTTGTGGGCTTTCCGTACTGCTTACAAGACCCCAATCGGCTGTACGCCTTATCGTCTTGTGTACGGGAAAGCATGCCACCTCCCCATTGAGTTGGAGCACAAGGCTTATTGGGCCTTGAAGTGGGCTAATTTTGATATAAACAAAGCCGGTGACCTACGCAAAATCCAACTCAATGAGCTGAATGAACTCCGTAATGAGGCTTATGAAAATTCTTTGATCTATAAGGAAAGAACTAAGCTCATTCACGACTCCAAGATCAAAAACCGAGAGTTCCATGTTGGAGACAAAGTCTTACTTTTTAACTCTCGGTTGAAAATCTTTTCGGGAAAGCTCAAATCTCGTTGGTCCGGCCCATTCACCATTGCCCAAATTTTTCCATATGGTACTCTCGAGCTCGCTCAACCTGATGGACCAAATTTTAAGGTGAATGGCCAACGAGTGAAGTTGTACTTTGGTGAGGACACCTCTAAGGAGGTGATTCCATCCCTCACCACGTTCCCCATGAACTAATTTTGGGTCGAGTCAGGCTCGTGACTCGGTTATCAAAAACAAGCGCTCCTCGGGAGGCAGCCCGAGTATCTATCCTTTTATATTTTAATCCCCTAAGTGTAGGGGGGGGACTTCTAGATGTGTTTGTCTTTGTGTGGTGTGATTACAGGGATACGTGCACTCTTGGAATTTTTGAAGAACCGTGCTCCCGTGTTTATCCGAAATCCGGTTCTATCTCTCAACTATCGTGATTCAATTTTCTTCATACTCACATTTGAAATTGATCACTTTAGTCGTCTCTTCCTTAACTTGAGTTAACCAACGTGCACAATGTCATAAGTGTAGGGGAAACGTTTCCCACATGCTTAAACATTGAGGACAATGTTTATCTTAAGTGTAGGGGGGACTTCTATCGAAGTTTTAAGTGGACTTTTCCATGAAAATGCCTTCAGTTAACCGGAAAATCCTATTTTTCATCATTTTTTCAAATTTTTTATTAACTTTGGCCAATTAGTTGTAATTTTTAAATTTTTATCGTTGCTTTCATATGTATATATTCCACAATAAAGTCAAAAATATTAATAAAGTGGTGTAGCTAGTTTAGAAGTCTTTGACATATTAGGCCCGTTGCGTTTATTTTGACTCAACCCGAATAGACTTATCCAAGTTTATTCTAGCTAGTATCCTTAACCATGTAGACCTTAATTGGTTTATTAGGCTAAGTGTCCACGAGTCTCATTACTTGAGATTTTAAATTGTGGAGGACGAGAAATGATAGAGTCAATTATAAGTCGGTATTCTTGCGCAAGCCCACTTGGTGTAATTATTTGCCTATTCTCCCATCACTTGCTAATAATTTATCTGCAATAAGTAAGGTCGTACGATTTGAAAAGTTACTTAGCTTCTAGCCCAAGATCGTTTAAAAGTTGCTCGGTAATGATAAGAGTTCATAGCCAAGGCATAACTTATGAAACGGGGCGCGAAGATTGGCGAGTCCGAAAAGGCCCTAACAAGGCATGAGGATTCAATTTTATTGCCGAAGATCCAAAGTGATGTGAAAAGCATTATTCCTAAAATCAATATGAAGGATCAAGACTCACGATGAAAAGCAATCAACTCCCACAAAGATCATGGAGAAGTCTATCCGAAAAGACCCTAACAAGGTATGAGGATAAATAGATCCAAGTCCGAAAAGGAGGCGGATCGTTGTATCTCAAAATCCCAATTAGAGATTGAAGAAATAATCATGAAGTCGTGGTCAACAAAGTTGGAGTACCCCTCAAAAGTCTCCAAGTGAAGAAACTCTATTATGATGAGAAGACCATTATCTCAAGAACGTCTCTCGAAGATATGAAGTATGAAGTACATGCCAAATATCGGCCCGAGAAAGGTCTCAAATCGTGAACCAAGTTATGCCAAGATATGAACTTTTTGATATCCCGAGAAGCAGTTTTAAGAGATTTTGTCCTTTAGCTAACTATTGATCAAATCGTCCTACTTTGCTTTCAGCCCTAATAAACTATCGAAATAAGTCCAAAAATGCATCTTCATGATCATTCTAAGACAAAAATAAAATATAAGAGATACACCTAGGAATAAGGGAGTTTAAGCATTTAATTAAGCCAGGTGTGTAAGTGTTTGAATTGCTAACTTATAATAACAATGATCTCGTTTTTAAGCTTAGTTTGGGGAACGTGAAACTTGAGGGTGATAAATCTTCGCAGCACCAAAGCCCTAATGTAAGTCATCGATTTCTTTGCAAGTTATTTCCATGTAGTTATTTTCAAGTGAAAATGGTTTTCTATCCCCTTGTTATCTTTGAAGTTTTATTTCTTTAATTTTTGTTTAGTAGAATTTTAAATAAGGCCAAGGTTGATTAATTATGAGAAAAGTGTAAGCTTGCTTTATCACTAAGCATTGCATGAGGGCATGACAATGGTTAAGTGTAGGGGATTTGATAGGTGTGTAAACACCCATCCTTTTACCACTTAATTCGGGCTAAAACGAGACCAAAACACGTATTTAATATCATTTGTTTGGAATTATGCGTGGTTTTTGTGTTTATTGTGTTTTCAGAGCCAACCGGATAAATATTGAAGAAAACATGGGATTGCACGGGTTTTACTGAAGAAAAAGACTCAAGTTAAAGTCTATTGTCCAAGAGATGCAAAAGATTTGAAGTCACTGGGCCTATTCGAAGATTTATCGAAGAAAAGGACCAAAGATGGAAGATTTACATAAGTCGAAGAAACTCAAGTCTATTAAACGAAGAAATTAAAAGACGAGTTGAATTTAATCGACAACGAATCCCGAATCAGAATCGAAAACGGAAACTTTTCTGAAAAGACGAAAAGACAAGAAGAACAGGAGAAAGCCCACTCACCAACCAAAGGACAAGGCTATAAATAGCCTTCCCCTCACACATTTTAGATTAGTTTTTAGCTTTTCATTTTTTCTTTTCCCCATTTTTTTTTCTTCCTGGATCGTAGCTTCACCTTCACCACTAGGGTGATTGGTGATTTTGATCTTTAATTCTTTAATCTTGTAATTTTAATCTTTGTTTTATCTTGTCAAAACGTTAATCATTCAATACAAGTTCTTGTTTAATCTTTCCATTTCATCTTGTTCATCATCATCTTTATCTTCAAGTTTTTGAGTTTTTAGTTTCTTGATTTGATCTTCAAAAGTTGTTTGGATTTGTGTTTTTATTAGTGGGATTCGTTGCTTATGGTGTCTAAATGATTTGTGTTTAATTTGGTAAATCCTTTTTAAGTATTTGGTTTGATTTTGATTAAAATTCGTGTTCCGTGTTCTTCGCATAACTGCTACTGTTCTGAGTTTCCAGAACTTCCGAATCAAACAAAAAAGTTCCGAATGAAGCCTTCATTCGGAAACTTCCGAACCAAGCATTAAGTTCCGAATCAGTGATTTCCGAGCCAGTAAGTTCCGAATCAAGCAAAATCTTCCGAACCAAGCCTTCATTCGGAAACTTCCGAATCAACCCCTCATCCGGAAACTCCCGAATCAACCTACATCCGGAAACTTCCGAATCAAGAAAACTTCCGAATGAGTGAGTGAACAGTTACTTCCGAATCAGTAAGTTCCGCATGAGTAAGTTCCGAATCAAGGTTTAAAAGTTCCGAATCAAGTTTTCCCTTTAGGTTACTGTTTGTCTACTTTACTGTTTCTTTATGTTTGTTTGCTTGAATTTCAATTTTAATTTTAATCTTGAGTTTAATCTTAAGTTTAATACAAGTCTTTGTTAATCATAATTAAAGTAATTTTTCATTTCCACTTCTTATTAGACTAGAAAACCAAAACCCTTTTCTTTAGTAACCAAGAACAATCATTCCACTTAAGACCTAGATCAATTCGAGAGGATATCGAGAGTAAAATTGAACCTAGCAAAAACGCATGTATCATTACCTAAGAAAGAGTATGAAAGGATTTTCATGTGTAAAACCGCTAAAGATATTTGGAATACTCTTTTAGAAACCCACCAAGGTAATATCCAAGTAAAAGAAAGTAAAATCGATCTTCTTGTTCAACAATATGAACAATTTGTCATCTTAGAAGATGAAACTACTGATAGTGCATTTGCTAGATTTAATACTATTATTACTAGTCTAAAAGCACTTGATGAAGGTTTCACTAGCAAGAACAATGTTAAGAAGTTTCTTAGGGCGTTGTATCCAAAGTGGAAAGCTAAAGTCATGGCGATTGAAGAATCAATGGACCTTACTACATTATCACTTGATGAACTTATTGGCAACTTAAAAGTTCATGAAATAATAATTTTAAAGGACACATAAATGGTGAAAACCAAGAGTGAAAGAAAGTCTCTATCATTAAAAGCCAAAAAGGTGCAAAGTGACCATGATACCTCCTCCTAGAAAAGTGATGATAAGGAATATGCTATGGAGGTTAGAGCCTTCAAGAACTTCTTCAAACGGCAAGGTCAACACGTAAGACAACCAAGCAACGACAAGAAAGTCTTATCCAAAAACAGATTTGTCAAGAATGACAAAGGTGATAGGAAATGCTTTAGATGTGGTGACCCAAATCATTTCATCGGTTAATGTCCCAAGCCATCTCGCGATAAGAATCACACGGCTTTCGTTGGGGGTTCATGGAGCGATAGTGGTGAAGAATGTGACGACAATGCTAAAGACGAGAAATGTCTCATAGCTCATTCTTCTAAAGAGATATGCTTGGGAATTGATTTGGAGCCCGATGAGTGGATTAAGGATAGTGGTTGTTCTAAACACATGACGGGTAATCGGAATTTGTTCTCATCCTACAAAGCATATAATGGAGGTAACGTTACTTTCACTTGTATACTACGTGGTCACATCATTGGAAAAGGTACGGTTTCTCTTGACTCCATGACCATCGAAAATGTTGAACACGTAGATAACTTAGGGTTTAACTTACTAAGTATAGGTCAAATTTGTAACAATAAGTGTAAGGTCATCTTTTCGGAACATGATAGTGAAATCATAAAAGATGGAAAGATCATTAGAAAAGGTGTTAGAAAGCATGGGCTTTATGTCACGAAGGTCAATAGGAAGTCAAAGGACAACTTATGTCTAGTAACTTTAGATGATAGTTCTTCTCTTTGGCATAGGAGATTAGGTCACGCTAATATGCGTTTAATTCAATCTTTAGTCTCTAAGGAGTTGGTAAGACATCTCCCCAAGATTAAGTTTGATAGTCACTTTTGTGATGCTTGCAAAGTTGTGAAGAAAGTTCATTGAAGTCACAAGGCCAATAATTTGGTATCGACCTCTCGGTGCCTAGAGCTCCTACATATGGATGTCTTTGGACCTTCCACCATACGGAGTTATGGAGGTAACCTTTATACCTTAGTTATAGTTGATGACTATTCTAGATTCACTTGGACTAGATTTTTGGCTACTAAGAATGAAGCTTTCGTTCATTTCGAAACCTTTAGTCGAAGGATCCAAGATCAACTAGGATGTTCAATTGTTTCCATTAGGACGGATCATGGTAGAGAATTAGGATAATGAAGTGCAATTTGGTGCCTTTTGTGAAGCTCATGGTATTACCCATAACTTCTCGGCTCCTCGCACTCGACAATCAAATGCGGTAGTTGAAAGGAAGAATAGGACTATCCAAGAGATGAGTAGGACCATGTTAAACGAGCAAATATTTGCCTCAAAAAATTTGGTACAATGTTGTGGACACATTGACCTATATTCTCAACCGAATTCTTATTCGGCCTTTTCTAGGAATGACCCCTTATGAGATTCTTAAAGGTAAGAAACCTTCATTAGAATACTTTAAGGTATTTGGAAGAAAGGGCTTCATTCTCAACACCAAAGACTACCTTACTAAGTTCGACCCAAAGTCGTACGAAGGTATCTTTTTAGGTTATTCTTAAACTAGTAAAGCCTACATAGTCCTCAATAGAACCTCGGGTATAATCGAACAATAAATCAACGTGACATTTGATGAAACCCCTCCTTCATCTAAGACATCACCTTTGGTAGATGATGACTTTCGATGAAGTAGACATAGTTAATGTCAAAGAGGTTAGAA
This sequence comes from Glebionis coronaria, assembly GCA_025667525.1. Classification (NCBI taxonomy): domain Eukaryota; kingdom Viridiplantae; phylum Streptophyta; class Magnoliopsida; order Asterales; family Asteraceae; genus Glebionis; species Glebionis coronaria. Next base: position 181,448,119 of record CM046882.1, read on the forward strand.
AAATAGGAGTTGAAGACCTTAATGTTTAAAAGGGAGTAAACATTAGGGAGTCTAAGGATCATACTCTCGAAAATGTCATAGGCGACTTAAATGAAAGGACCCTTAGATCTCAAGTTTAGGATCAAAGTAACTTATATCGTTTCGTCTCTTTGATTGAACCAAAGAATGTTAAAGAAGCTTTGATGGATGAGAGTTGGGTCATCGCCATGCAAGAAGAACTGAATCAAATCATTGCTAATGACGTTTGGGAACTTTTTCCTCTACCTAAAAGTACTACCATCTAACAAGAAAGGATTGATTATGACGAGACATATGCACCGGTAGCAAGGTTAGAGTCCATTACGATCCTTTTAGCTTATGCTTATGCATTAGATTTTAAGCTTCAACAAATGGATGTAAAGAGTGTGTTTCTAAACGGTTTGATCAATGAGAAGGTATATGTGGCTCAACCTCCAGGCTTCATTGATTTTGAGAAATCTGATCATGTTTAGAAGCTTAAGAAAGCTCTTTATGGTCTTAAACAAGCACCCAAAGCTTGATATGATAGGCTTAGCCCATTTCTTGTAGAACATGAGTATACCATAGGGATGGTAGACAATACACTCTTTACAAAAAAGAAAGGTTCTCACCTCATAATCGTACAAATATATGTTGATGACATTATATTTGGTTTAACTTGTCAAAGCTTGTGTGATGACTTTGTCAAAATCATGCATGACGAGTTTGAAATGAGCATGATGGGAGAACTTAATGTGACAAACCTCAAATTTCACATCTATGCTATAAGCTATAACTGTCTCAATATGAAAATTTGGCTAGAAATTTTTTCTTTTTGTACCTTACTTAGTAAGATGAACTGCTTCTCACAACCTGAACTACCAATACAACATATTCCTATATGTTGTCAATACAATGTATATATCAAGTATAAGATCTTAAAGTGATCTAATAAGTTTAATATCAATAAGAACATCTCACATGTATCCATGATGCCCTAACTTCCCTTAGAAACCCTAGAATCCTTATAAATGAGTTGTAAACACTAGAATGGTAAGCTATGAATGGAAAACACACATGAATAAGACATTATGGAATATAAACAAGTTGTAAACTATACTTTGAAGACATAATAATACCTAAAAATGGCAAGAACAAACCATACAAAGCTAAGTACAAGTAATTGTACATAATAGTCTAGATCACTACCTAGAAACCCTTGATAAACAATATTTCAAGCAATGTAACTACATAAAATCCATGTACTATTATCAAAAACAATGTGCTAATTACAATTTAACAAATAAAGGAATGTTAATTGATCACAAAATGCTAATATTGACTAATCCAAGACTAATTAATAGTTATGACCTAGTAACCAAGATTAGCATATAAAAACCATTTCACATTGAATTTTAGTCTAATCTTTTGCCATAAACTATAAAACTAAACTATGCATTATATTAAGATTATACATTCATTTCAAGTTAAGTTACAAGTTGTTAGAGTATAAAGTACAAGTTATCAAAGCATAGGATCTTAAGCTCCCATAGTTATCCCTAGAATATGGTCAACCTATATAAACCCTCAAACTAAAAGTGTAGAATCCCTAGAATTCATAAACATACTATATAAGCCCTAGAATAAGTGTTTATAAAGGTACAAACACTAATTACCCAAGATAGAAAGTCATTAGGATTAATGACCTAAAAACCCTTATATTAAGAAAACTACATGGAATCATCACCTAATTCTTTTTGGACAAGTCTATAAATATTAGTAGGGCTTCATTAAGGTTATAATATTATAGTAAGACAATTTAAAATTACCCTAATGCAAAAGGTACAAGATTTTAATGCATGGCTTGTAAATTAGGTCAAAATGGATATTTTCACCCTTTAGACATGTTTAATTAGAATAACTTAATAAAACCAATGTAGGGACTTCATGAACACCTTGAGAACAATGTAGAATGTATAAATTGAGTTCAAATCAGTAGTTAGTTGAATGATAATCACATTTACTAGGATTAAACCCTAGATCATTAGAAAACTGTAATCTATATAAGTATACTTCCCATTTTCACATCAAACCTTTGTTAAATTTCAAACCAAGGACCCAAATCTCTTAAATGGAATTTGTAAACCCTAATTAAGCCCTAATCATTCACTAATCACTTTCCCAAGTCCTTAATCACCAAAAATACAAACTATAAGTTACAAGCCCTAGTTTCAAACCCGGTTTTACTTTTTCCCTCCAAAACTCATTTTAAACTCTTTCCCTCCCATTCCATCTTTGAAAATCAGATATTTACATGTTCCTAGATATTTTGGAGTGCCAAGAAATTAGTTGCATAAGCTACATGTGCGTTCCACATCTTCATTCTTATATATATCCATCCGAATCCATTTTTAGCCACAAACCAAGGATAGGAATGAAGCTAGGCTCTACAAACGTGAATACACCTTAACTTGCATACCTTATTTAATACTCTATCCTTGTGACACGTCTTAAGCCTTTACTTGGAGCCGAAGGGTTGAAAAACCTATAAATAGGGGCGAAATGCTTTGTTTTCAACTTGCACCCTGTTTTCTCATAATCTCCATTACCCATTATGTTTCCACTTCTATATACATCCAAGGACATGTCCCAATACCAGAAACCAGGTCTAAAAGCTAGCCATTGAAGCTCTTGAAGCTTTGATAGCAACATGTGCTCATAAGAAGCCATTATGAGCATTTTAGAGCATCCTAGGTAATCACTATGTTAGCTATGTTTTGATCTTATTATAATACTTACTAAGAGTTTTTATAATGCCAAGATTATGTTAGAAAGATAATCTAAAAGAAAATAAGTCATTTCATCATTTTAAATGAAAGTTATAAGTTAAAGATGTCTTAAAACCCTAGTTTTGTAATCTACATGAAATATTAAGCAAAACCCAATTTCAAAAGCTATAGTTATGAATAAATGTTTTTATTATGATTATAAGTGTGTTCATAAACATTGTTTTCAAATCCTAGATCATTTGGATCATTTTTGAGCTTGTTATGTGATTTTTACAAGTTCAGGGACTAAAACTGTCATTTTTGAAACTATTTAACATTTTGGGCCAAAAGTGTCATTTTGTAGAATTAAAGTCTATAAGGATAAATTTTGTAAAGTTTGAGGCCCTGAGGTTAAATATTGAGGGTTTAAAATGCAAATACTAAAACTATACACATAAGGGGTTAAAAGTGCAATTATACCAAAGTATGACCAAAAGGACTAATTTTGCCAATTTTGAAACTAAAGAAGATTAATCATGAATACGAGGAAGTAATGAAAGTATCATGTTAGTAGGGAGCTTTGTACAAAGATGTTCCATCTCGATATCACGTTCTGACCGAGTGGTTGGGTTTACGATTTAAAGTGCCCTCGCTCCTCAAACGTTTATAGAATGGCCCCTGAGTATGATGGCCCGAACACTGGTGCTATAATTACCACCAGATAATAATAAACTAATATATCTCCAACATTTAACAATATTGAACTAAAAATCATCAAAGACTTGATACTATACATAATGTATTAATCCAGGTTTATGTGAGATCAAGCTGTTGTTCATTAGACAAAGTTATGATTTGTATGATCAAGCTGTTTATCTGTGAATGAAATATATCTGATCATAGCTCGGATTCTATGGACATAAGGTGAGTTCATAGCCTAACTTTCTAAATGCTTTCTAGATGATTTCAAAACCCATGAGGGGGATATATGCTAAAACTAGAATGCAAGTGCTTTTAAAACTATATGGTATGATTATTGACACTATGTTTACTACTGCCATTAAGTCCCTTTTTAACCGTGAACCGCTAATCATTTCTTGAAAATGAGCGCTAATATTGTGAATAGTACTATTTGGGGGTTGACATCCCCTATCTGGGCAAGTCGCGCTTGCTAGCAGCTGAAGGTTCCTGCCTAGGCTAAACAGATACACTTTATTTTGTTTAACTCAGGTGTTTGGAAAACTGCCTGCATAAGGGCAATTTGTTGGTTTCTGTATGTCAAGTAGCGGTGCATGAACATAGTGCAGTATGGTAACTGATTTTATGTGGGTGTATAACAACGTAGCCCGGACAACATACTTGTATTCAAAACTGTTATTACAAACCTATGAATTCGCTCAACCATTGTGTTGACTTTAAGCATATATCTCAGATAAATGGTGACTGATAGCATGGAGCAGCACAAGGATGGCATAAAGAGGCACAAGACTGAAATTATTTTAGATTTTGGGAACCTCATATTATAAAACTCTAATTTTTCAATGAAATATAAAGAAATTTGATTTCATCACTCTTTTGAGTTGTTTTCTAATATTATGACTTGTGCTCTATGAAGTAATACCCCAAATCAATGTTCCGCTGCATAAAGGTAAAATGGGGGTGTTACAGATTGGTACTCAGAGCCATGGTAATAGAGAACAAGTAAAATCTTGACTATAACTACTTTTAAAATAATTTCAAGAAAGTCCTCGTGTGCTAATATAAGGTATTACCAAGTATAATGAGTTATCGTCCGATCTTTTCGAATTGATTACTAGTAGAAAGTGCGACTCAGTCGTTCTTGGTGAAAAAATAAATGGTTTGGTTATCTATTTTAAACTAATAGCAAATATGAAAATGTCGTTGAGTAAAATTAATGATTTAAAATTAAACTAAAAATTACTAGAAAAACACTTAAGCCATCGGAATGTAAAACTAAAAACTTAAGCCATCGGAATGTAACAAGTCAATTCTATCGGAATGTTGCAAAAACAAAACCATCGGAATAATAGAAAATGAAAGCTATCGGAATAATGATGTCTGAATAACCATCGGAATGTTTCCCTATCGGAATGCAGTTCTGTCGGAATGTAAGTCTATCGGAATATCTCTATCTTAATGTCCAGTATCGGAATGTTTAAGATCGGAATAATAGTATCGGAATACAAGGATTTTTGTCGTAATGTTGCTAACAAAAATTCGGCAGAGTTTCGTCTTAATAAAACCTTAAGACTCGTCACAATGTGCGATCGCAATGAGCGATCGCAATCACGATCGGAATAAGGGGGAAAACTCTTTTGATCGCAAAGTAGAACCCCTTGGGTTATTGCGATCACAAATAAGCTATCTGAATGTACCGTCGCAATGTTTGAGCCCTACCTTTGCGATGGAGGGCAAAGTAATCCGATGCAAGTGAAATAAGCAAAAATCCCAATAAGAAGTTCCAATAAGCATAAACGAATAAGCACTTATCCAAATCTTAACCAAATGAAATCGAGCATAAATTAGAAACCCTTTAAAATACGAAATTTGCAAACTTAATAAAAGACACTTTAAAAAGACTAAACTTTTTGACAAAACTAAAAACAATAAGCTAAACACTAAATAAGCCAATAAGCATGAATAGCTTAAAGCTTAATCCGTGTAAGACTTAGAAAAGAATAAAAAGATAACTTTTTAATCACAAAATCATCTAAATCAAGCACCTTGTATTAAAATTTCGGATTAAAGACAATTTAAAATCAAGAAAGGTAGAAAAAGATTGAATAAGAAAAACTTAACTTGTAGATTAAAAGATTCAAAAATTACAAAAGTGAATTAAAGCTTAAACATGAAAGAAAGAAAAGATGAAGTTCTAGTAAGAGAAAGTTAAACACTTTCTCTCTCTAAAAATGAAAACAAAAGAAAGAAAATAAACTAGCTAACCCCCTCCTAATGTGTCATTAGGAGGGTATTTATAGGAGATGGGGAGATGCATGTGCTTCCTTCTTTCTTTCTTTCTTCTCGACTCGAATTAAATTCTCTGTCTTTCTCGACGTTGTCTCGGGATTTGTCGATGTAAATTGAACTTGTCTTGAAATTTTCTTCTTCTATTAGACTTGAGTTCTTTGACTTCATTAAACTTCCGTCTTTAGACTTTTTCTTCGATAAATCTTCAGAATAGGCCTTGGACTTCCGTTCTTTTTGCACTCTTTATCTTTTGACTTCGTCTTTTCTCGTTTTCTTCGATAAAAGCCCGTGATAGCCCATGTTTTCTTCCTTTTTCATCTTTTGGTCCTAAAACACAATAAAAACACAAACCACGCATAATTCCGACTTTTATGACATAAAATACACGTTTTGGTCTTGTTATTATTGGAAATAAGTGGTAAAAGGATAAGTGTTTTCACACTTAGTAAATCCCCTACACTTGACCATTGCAATGCCCTCATGCAATAAATTAATTTCAAAGCACATATTACATTTCCCATCATAAATAACCCACCTTGGCCTTTATTAAATACTAAATACTAAGAAAACTAAAAGAACAAAACAAGTAAAGAAATCAAAGACTTACATTGGGGTTTTGCCCGTCATGAATGTTCATCATCCTCAAGTTTCACGTTCCCCATACCAAGCTTAAAAACGAGATCATTGTTATTATAAGTTAGCAAACTAACACGAACTCATGTGGCCAAATTATTTACTTAGACTCCCTTATTCCTAGGTGTATCTCTTATATTTTAATTTTGTCTTGAATGATTACGAGGATGCATTGTTTGACTTATTTTGATAGTTATTTAGGCTGAAAATAAAGTAGGAAAGTTTAATTAATAGTTAGCTAAAGGACAAAATATTTTAGAACTGCTTCTCGGGACCTCTTAAAGTTCATATATTGGCATAACTCGCTTCACGATTTGAGACCTTTCTCGGACCGATATTTGGCAGCGACTTCATACTTCAAATCTTGAGAGACGTTCTTGAAATTATGGTCTTCTCTTCATAATAGGAATTTATTCACTTGAAGTTTTTGAGAGATTCTTCATATTAGACCACGACTTCTTCATTTTTTTCCAATCTTTATTTTGGACTTTGATATACAACGATCCGCCTCCTTTTAGGACTTGGATCTATTTATCCTCATACCTTGTTAGGGCCTTTTTGGATAGACTTCTCCATGATCTTTAGGGGAGTATTTGCTTTTCGTCATATGTCTCTATCCTTCATATTGATTTTTTATTAATGATTCTTCACATCACTTGGGATATTTAGCAACAAAATGTAGCCCTCATGCCTTGTTAGGGCCTTTTCGGACTCGCCAATCTTCGCATCCCGCTTCAGTGAGTTATGACTTGGCTATGAACTCTAATTAATACCGAGCAACTTTTAAACGATCTTGTGATAGAAGCTAAGTAACTTTTCAAATCATACAACCTTATTTATTGCAAATAAGTTTATTAGCAAGCGATGGGAGAAAAAGCTGATAATCAACTCACATAAATTCATGAAAGAATACCGAACTTATAACTGACTCTATCATCTCTTGTTCTCCACAATTTAAAATCTTAAGGAATGAGACTCGTGGATGCTTAGCCTATTAAATCAAAGTTTTGGGTTTTCGAGTCATCTATAGGATCTTGCAAACTCTTAGACTTTTTCAAGTTTAGAATTCGCATTTTATACTTCCCTTGATAAACGACTCTCTAGGATCAATTATAGGAACTTGCGAAAAGTTCTTGTTCTTAACCCGTGAGAGTTAAGACTTTCACGTTTTAAAGTTCCCTATATAAAAGCCTAGCAAAACTTGACTTAAACACGTTAAGGATACTAGCTAGAGTAAACTTGGATAAGTAAACTCGGGTTGAGTCAAAAAATTCACGACGTTGAAAAATTTAAAACCACTTTATTAAAAATTTATTCTAACACAGAAAGTAAATAACGATAAGAAAGGAGAATACTACTATACTACTAGGCCAAAATAGATTAGAAATTTTGAAAAATGTCGAAAAATCAAATTTTCCGGTTAAAATGAGGACAAATTCATGGAAAAGACCACTTACTTCGATAGAAGTCCCCCTACACTTGATATAAACATTGTCCTCAATGTTTAAGCATGTGGGAGTAAACTCTGATACACTTAGGACATTGTGTACTTTGTTTAAATCTTGCTAAGGAAAGGACAACTATAGTGATTTCAATTTGAACATGTAAGATATGAAATATTGAATCACGACAGTTTAGGATAGAACTGGGAAGACATGTACACGGGATCACGGTTCGTCAAAAGTCATCGAGAATGGATCCTTGAAGCTTAAATCCCTGCACATGAGAATAAACAAGACAACAAACACATACGGGGCTCCCCCTACACTTATTATGAAAACATTAAAGGATAGATCACGGGTTGCCTCCGGAGAAGTTCTTGTTTTTGTTAACCGAGTCACAAGCCTGAGTCGGCCCAAAACTAATTCAAGGGAAACATGGTGAGGGATGGAATAATCTCATGAGAGATGTCCTCACCAAAGTACAACTTCACGCGCTGGCCATTCACCTTAAAATTGGGCATTTGGCTGAGAAAGCTCAATTGTGCCATATGGGAAGACTTTGGCGACGGTGAATGGACCAGACCAATGGCTCTTCATCTTGCCCGAGAAGATCTTCAACCGAGAGTTAATGAGTAAAACTTGATCACCAACATGGAACTCTCGGTTCTTAATCCTTGAATCATGGATGATCTTGGTCTTCTCCTTGTAGATCAATGAGTTCTCATAAGCTTCATTCCTTATTTCGTTGAGCTCGTTGAGTTGAATCTTCCGAAGATCGTCGGCTTTATTGATGTCGAAGTTAGCCCACTTCAAGGCCCAATATGCCTTGTGTTCTAGCTCGATAGGGAGGTGGCATGCTTTCCCGTACATAAGACGATAAGGTGTACAACCAGTCGGGGTCTTATAAGTGGTACGGAAAGCCCACAAAGCATCATCTAATTTATCGGTCCACGAGGCACAATGAGTACGCTCAAGAATTCGCTTCAATCCATGGTTAGATATCTCGGCTTGACCATTAGTTTGAGGATGATAAGCGGTGTAAAGACGATGATTGACACCGTACTTAGCCATGACTCGAGCAAATTAATCATTGCAAAAATGAGTCCCGCGGTCACTGATGATAGCACGAGGAACACCGAATCGAGCAAAAAGCTGCTTCATAAAGTTCACAACCACCCTCGCATCGTTCGTAGGGAGAGCCTTAGCTTCATCCCATTTAGAAACTTAGTCAACAGCTACGAGGATGTACTTGCTCCCTTTAGATGATGGAAATGGCCCCATAAAGTCGATGCCCCATACATCAAAGATTTCACATTCTTGTATGAAATTTTGAGGCATCTCATCTTTATGTGTGATCTTGCCTTGGCGTTGGCAGGCATCACAATTTTTAACCATCTCGTGAGCGTCACGATAAATGGTGGGCCAATTGAATCACGAGTCAAACACTTTCTTCGCGGTGTAGTTTGGACCAAAGTGACCACCAGTGGGTCCTTTATGGCAAGCTTCGAGAATGTCTAAAGCTGCGGGTCCATCAACACACCGACGGATAATCAGATCAGCACATTGTTTGAAGAGATAAGCGTCATCCCAAAAGTAAGTCTTAACATCTTTAAAGAACTTCTTCTTTTGTTGGGATGTTAACCCTTCGATGAGAATACCACCGGCTAAGTAGTTTGCAATGTCCGCAAACCACGGGGTGTCATCAAGATTGGAATTGATAGACAATAAGGCCTCAAGGGGAAAAGAGTCATTGATCTCTTGATTCGGATGATCCCCTTGATAAGGATCCTCAAGTCTACTTAGATGATCCGCGGCTAGGTTTTCGGTTCCCTTCTTGTCACGAACTTCAATATTAAATTCTTGAAGGAGCAAAACCCAACAAAGAAGTCTTGGCTTAGAATCTTGCTTAGTCAACAAGTACTTCAACGCGGAATGATCGGTGTACACGATGGTAGTAGAAAGGACAAGATAGGGGTGAAATTTTTCAACGGCATACACTACAGCTAAAAGCTCTTTTTCGTTAGTGGTATAATGCAATTGAGCCCCCGTCATTGCCTTGATAGCATAATGGATTGGTTGGAAGTATTTGTTCACTCTTTGGCCCAAAACCGCTCCAATAGCAAAGTCGCTAGCATCACACATCAATTCAAAGGGTAGCTCCCAATTAGGGGTAACCAAGACCGGTGCCTTAGTTAGCTTGTCCTTAAGATGATTGAAGGATTCAAGACACTCTTTAGAAAAGATAAAGGGAGTATCTTTTTCCAAGAGGTGGGTCATCGGGCTAGCGATTTTAGAAAAATCTTGAATGAATCGACGATAGAAGCCCGCATGACCAAGGAAACTTCTCACACCCTTCACGGTTGAAGGTGGAGGTAATTTGGCTATGACATCCACTTTAGCACGGTCCACTTCAAGACCGGCTTTTGAGATTTTATGTCCAAGCACAATGCCTTCTTTTACCATGAAATGGCATTTTTCCCAATTTAGAACAAGGCGAGTGTCTTCACACTGCTTAAGCATGCGTTCCAAATTGGCAAGGCAATGAGAGAAAGAATCACCATAGACCGAGAAATCATCCATGAAGACTTCCATAGTTTCTTTAACCATGTCATGGAAGATAGCCATCATACAGCTTTGAAAAGTCCCAGGAGCATTGCATAAGCCGAAAGGCATTCGTTTGTAAGCAAATGTTCCATAAGGACAAGTGAATGTGGTTTTCTCTTGGTCTTTAGGATCGATGGGAATTTGAAAATATCCGGAGAAACCGTCTAAGAAGCAATAATAGTCATTACCCGCTAGACGTTCAAGCATTTGGTCCATAAAAAAAAGGGAAAATGACCCTTTCTCGTAGCATCATTGAGTTTGCGATAGTCTATACAAACTCTCCACCCTATAACGAGACGAGTAGGAATCAACTCGTTGTTTTCATTGGGCACAACGGTGATTCCGCCTTTCTTAGGCACACAATGGACGGGACTAACCCATGGTGAATCCGAGATAGGGTAGATCATTACCGCATCAAGAAGTTTGATAACCTCTTTTTTGATAACGTCATGGATCTTGGGATTCACCCTTCCTTGGCTTTGAATAGTGGGTTTAAAGTCGTCCTCCATGAGAATTTTATGTGTGCAAAAGTGAGGATCAATTCCACGAATATCGGAGATTTTCCAAGCAATCGCTTTCCTATGATTCTTCAGCATGGCGATAAGTCGAGAATTTTCTTCCTCTTTCAAGTCCTTAGCGATGATGACGGGTGACTTCTTGTTGTCTTCAAGGAAAACGTACTCGAGATGAGACGGTAGGTACTTAAGCTCTAAATCCGGAGGATTTTTGATGGAAGTCGTAGTCAAATTCGGATCATCGATAGAGATTTCCTTAGGAGATGGTGGAGAAATATGGTCCTCATTGAGAAGTTTCTTAATGGTACGAATGTCTTCATCCCAATTGGAGGGAGAATCGTCATATTGCAAGTCCACATCTCCCAAAGTTTCTTCAAATTCTTTCAAAATGAAATCAATTTCTCTAAATGGAGTTAGTGATGGAGCAATAGAGGCAACGGTCTCAACAATGGGTAGAGAAGAAGATCAACTTTTACAAGCGTCTTCGAAATGTTCTTCACAAGGGTCATCAAGAACTTTAATGAAATTAACGCTCTCGTTTTCAGAGGGTTGCTTTGAAAGTTTACCCATGTTGAAGATGATTTTATCGTCACCAACTCTCATGATTAATTCGCCTGCGGCTACATCAAAGAGAGTGCGACCGGTCCTCAAGAATGGACGTCCAGCTATTAATGGAACACGGGGATCCATCTCGTAGTCAACGACAACAATATCCGCCGGAAAGGTGAATTTGTCGACGCCGACGAAGACATCTTCGGCTATCCGCATCGGATAAGCAACCGTACGGTTAGCAAATTCCAATGTCATTCGTATGGGGACTAGCTCGGGTAGAGACAATTGTTTCCAAACGCTAAGAGGCATTAAGTTGATACTAGCACCTAGATCGGCTAGGGCCATACAATTCTCTACCCCGGGGAAGTTGCAAGGAATGAGAAAACGACCCGGATCACCAAGTTTGGTGGGTAATTTCCTTAAGAGCACTACAGAGCAATTCTCGTTAAGTTGGGTCTGAGCGATGTCAAGAAGTTTCTCCTTATCACTGAGAAGATCTTTAAACATTTTAGCATATTTGGGCATGTGAGCGAGAGCCTCAACAAAGGAGATATTGAAATTCAGTTGTTTAAACATTTTGAGAAAGTTAGAAACCTGAATATCATCCTTGTTCTTCAATTTCTCTTTCCTCAACCTTGAAGGATAAGGTATATTGGGTTGAGATGAAGTCTTTGGAATGGAATTCTCACTCACATCCTTGGGTGGTGGAGGGGTGGAAGTAGAAGGTGGAGAAATTTGAGAAGTAGAAGTTGGAGGAATTAGAGAAGTAGAAGTTGTAGGAATTAGAGAAGGGGACTCGTTTTCCTTTGTCACAATCACCGGTGTAGGTGTAGGAAGCTCGGGTTCCTTTAAACCTTTTCCACTTCGAGTGTGATTGCTTTTATCTCCCCTCTTGGATTAGCAACGGTGTTACTCGGATGAGGACCCGAACCAGAGGCTTGATTACTTGGGAAGAAACTAGCCATCATGTTCCTTAAGTCATTCGTTTGACTTGCCAAAGAGTTTCACATATCGGCTCGAAGATCATTCCCTTGTTTCACCATATCTGCTTTCAAGTTGGCCGTTTCCCGCTGAAGATTTTGCACTATCACATCATTAGTCCTCATGTAAGTGTCAACCTCTTGATTAAATATGGTAGGTTGGGTGGGAGGAAGAGCATGGTAGGCAGGTGGTTGATAAGCGGGTGGTTGGTGAACTTAATTGTTTCTTTGAGGTGGATATGAGTTTCTTTAGGTTGGATATTGATTTGGAGCTCGAGGTTGGTTTTGATTGTTGCGATTGAGGTTGTTTGGGTTTTGAGGTGGAAAACCAGGTGGTGAAAGAAAGTTGTTTGAGCGATAGCTGAGAAAATTACAGTCACCTTGAGGACGTGCTTGATAGCCTCCCGTCGAAAAGTTACCGTTGGCGGCATACACATTTTTCGGATTGTCATGAGTCGAAGGACAATCGGTGTATGAATGAGATCCCCTGCATATTTCACATGACTGACTCATAGCATAAACTTGAGCATTGATAGCTTTTGTGTTGTTAGCGGTTTGGAGAGCAATTGATTTAACAAGCGAAGTAAGCTTATCAATTCTCTTGTCGCTCTCATTAGTGCTAGCACTAGCCACATTAGTCCGAACACTCTTGGTTTGCACTCTAGACTTATTCTCAATAATGTACCATGCGGCATTAGAAGACTTAACCAAAACATTACCCCTGGGGCACTATTTAGTGAATCTTGGTCATTCATGCTTAAGCCATTGTAAAAAGTATTAATTTGATGTACTTTTGTGAAACCATGTTGTGGACACTTTCTTAAAAGTTCCTTAAAACGGTCCCAAGATTCACTAAATGTCTCACCGTACTTTTGTTCAAAGGTAATGATTTCATTCCGCAAAGTGGTAGTACGTGAGGGTGGGAAAAAGTAGTTGATGAATTTGGTCTCAAAATCCGTCCACGTAAGAATACTTTGTGGCGGTTCCTTATCAAGCGAATTCCGGGCTTGTCCCTCTATGGAGAAAGGAAAAAGTTGTAAGCGAATTACCTCTCGTGAAACCCCATTATACTTAACCTTATTAGTGAGTTGAAGAAACCTTTTTATATGGTCATGAGGATCATCAAGCGAACGCCCCAAGAAAGGTTGAGCAGAGATCATTTGATAAAGCCGGATTTGAGCTCAAAATTGTTGGCTCCAATCTCAGGTATGACAATAGCATCGGTGTTCCCCTCTATGTGCGATTGCAAAAAGCTCGATCATTGGTTGATTTTCCATGGTGACAATAGGTGGAGTAATGACTTCGGCTTGAGCTACTTTCTTCTTACGAGCACAAGTACGCATACACACCTACAAAAGGAAAATAAAAATAGACAAGAAATATTTTTGGTTTTTTATGTTTTTCTATTTTTTTGTATTTTTGAAATTTTTTTATTTTTATGATTTTTTTGAAAATTTAAGCAAGAAAATAACGTTAAAAAATGAACGGATCCCAAAATACAACGCGTCTCTCACTTAAAACCGTTAATCTTAACGAAAAGAGCCGACAGCGGCTCCATTTAATACAAGGTATTACCAAGTATAAAGAGTTATCGTCCGATCTTTTCGAATTGATTACTAGTAGAAAGTGAGACTTAGTCGTTCTTGGTGGAAAAATAAATGGTTTGGTTATCTATTTTAAACTTAAGCCATCAGAATGTAACAAGTCAATTCTATCGGAATGTTGCAAAAACAAAACCATCGGAATAATAGAAAATGAAAGCAATCGGAATAATGATGTCTGAATAACCATCGGAATGTTTCCCTATCGGAATGCAGTTCTGTCGGAATGTAAGTCTATCGGAATATCTCTATCTGAATGTCCAGTATCGGAATGTTTAAGATCGGAATAATAGTATCGGAATACAAGGATTCTGTCGGAATGTTGCTAACAAAAATTGGGCAGAGTTTCGTCTTAATAAAACCTTAAGACCCGTCGCAATGTGCGATCGCAATGAGCGATCGCAATCACGATCGGAATAAGGGGGAAAACTCTCTTGATCGCAAAGTAGAACCCCTTGGGTTATTGCGATCACAAATAAGCTATCTGAATGTACCGTCGCAATGTATGAGCCCTAACTTTGCGATGGAGGGCAAAGTAGTCCGATGCAAGTGAAATAAACAAAAATCCCAATAAGCATTTCCAATAAGCATAAACGAATAAGCACTTATCCAAATCTTAACCAAATGAAATCAAGCATAAATTAGAAAGCCTGTAAAATACGAAATTTTCAAACTTTATAAAAGACACTTTAAAAAGACTAAACTTTTTGACAAAACTAAAAACAATAAGCGAAACACTAAATAAGCCAATAAGCATGAATAGCTTAAAGCTTAATCCGTGTAAGACTTAGAAAAGAATAAAAAGATAACTTTTTAATCACAAAATCATCTAAATCAAGCACCTTGTATTAAAATTTTGGATTAAAGAAAATTTAAAATCAAGAAAGGTAGAAAAAGATTGAATAAGAAAAAGTTAACTTGTAGATTAAAAGATTCAAGAATTACAAAAGTGAATTAAAGCTTAAACATGAAAGAAAGAAAATATGAAGTTCTAGTGAGAGAAAGTTAAACACTTCCTCTCTCTAAAAATGAAAACTAAAGAAAGAAAATAAACTAACTAACCCCCTCCTAATGTGTCATTAGGAGGGTATTTATAGGAGATGGGGAGATGCATGTGCTTCCTTCTTTCTTTCTTTCTTCTCGACTCGATTTAAATTCTTTGTCTTTCTCGACGTCGTCTCGGGATTAGTCGATGTAAATTGAACTTGTCTTGAAATTTTCTTCTTCTATTAGACTTGAGTTCTTCGACTTCATTAAACTTCCGTCTTTAGACTTTTTCTTCGATAAATCTTCAGAATAGGCCTTGGACTTCCGTTCTTTTTGCACTCTTGATCTTTTAACTTCGTCTTTTCTCGTTTTCTTCGATAAAAGCCCGTGATAGCCCATGTTTTCTTCCTTTTTCATCTTTTGGTCCTAAAACATAATAAAAACACAAACCACGCATAATTCTGACTTTTATGACATTAAATACACGTTTTGGTCTTGTTATTATTAGAAATAAGTGGTAAAAGAATAAGTGTTTTCACACTTATTATGTGCCAATGCCAGTGTTGCTACAAGAATGAGGTAATATTATACTAGGACTTCTACCATGTAGAACAATGTGTAAACAATACTATGTTTATGTGTAAGCTTATTTGATAAGATATTTCATGTTTAGAAATAAATGACATTATGTTTATGTGTATGTAATCTACTGTAAATAAGTTAGGATTTATCGACGTCTCTAGAAATAGGTATCCTTGTCACTCTCCTGTTACCATCTTATAGGATTTGAAAGATGAGCGTTCTGTAAGTATTCCTAAGTTTATTTCATCTTCCGATTAATAATCCTTACGATACTTCAGAAAATATACCAAAGATTAGAAAATCCCAAAATCCGTTTTGCCTTTAGATGATGACCCATATATACAAGTTATACATGCATATAATGAAGACATATATTTTGCACCTCATCACCAAAGATATCCATCACCTTACCCTATTAATACACCATCACCTATATTTGAAGATTCACCTAAAAATACACATAAGGTACCCTACCCTATTTAGAGAACTTCCTCCCTAGAATATTGAAAATTTTGAAAGACATAGGAAAGGTCGAGGAGTCATACAACGAGATTAAAAGAAATTAGAAGAATATTTGCAGAAAAGATAAAAACATTAGACTTTTAAGTTCTAACTACATTCAGCTTTATGTCGTTACTTTTATATTAACAGAGAAACTTGTCCTGTAAGTTTAAACAAGACAAGTTGTTAATAAATATAAGTCGTATCTGGTCGTTTCATATTTATTTTTGGGAAGTAAGAAACCCCTATTTCTTGAATTTCTCCCAAATGATTATGAATTAAATTGCGTTAATTCAAGAAGAAAGCATATACTTGACAAAGTATATATTTTTGGAATTTCTGTTATCTTCAATGATAATACAAATTATCAGTTGAATATGACCCGAAATGTTGAAGAAAGACTTAAGAAGATATATGGTATGCTTGGACAAGTTGTTGCACATCAAATTATGTTACGATTATGCATGAGTCATATCTTTATAAATCCGTTGTAAACTTTAGATCTATGTTTCATAGTTGGATTTATTATCCTCAGATTGAATGATAATCAACATATTAAGTTTCCCTTACACCCTACCAAATAAACCTAAAAGATATACCTTGTGTTCGATAAAAAATTATATGTATTCATATACATATGTGACAAATGTTTTCTGATATGAGTGTACCTTGTATCCTAAATTATTTCTACTCTTTCCTCTTATTCTAAACCCTAAAAGCTTTTGAAGAAGAATTGACGATGACGTGGCTGCAATCCTGCAATTACAAATTGTCAATAAGAAGTATTACCTGGAAGAAGACTCGATGACTAGTTAGTTTTTTATATCCAAGGAAGAAAAGATGCTAGTAGTATCACCCGTTGGATTAAAAGAACCAATTCAGTTTCCTATCATATTTAAAAATGAAGCTTGCTATAAGAAGATAGCACTTCGTTAGTTATCTTGGTAAATTCTTTATACTCAACCCATTGAGATAAAAGAAATACATAAGATCGCTTGATTAAACTTCAAATATTTCTTATCGAGAAGATAAAAGAAGAACTCCGCTAACTAATGATAAAAGGAATTAACCTCAAGACATATACGAGGAAATTTCAAGAGTTAGTAGATTTAAATCCTATTCCGTAATTACGGCGTGTCATCAAAGCATGCAAGGTAATATGTAGTAAAACATACATGACCACAGGGAAAGCCAGAATCAAACATCGGTTCCCAAATATAATCCCAAAAGATAAATAAAGTAAATAAACTAGGAAAGACTAAACAAGCATAATTATATGGGGCAAAAAGGAGAAGAAATCTATGGCAGCTTCCAACTTATGCAATTCCTTCAAATGCTCGAGTCCGTCCTTGGGTACCTGCCGTTTTGGGACATGGTAAGGAAAGTAACGACTGAGCATAAAGCTTAGTGCACGGATATATGACATAGTATAAATGGCTGGAACATAACTAAGACTAATAGCAGCGGAAATGTATAAGTCCTGGAAAACCTGGAACATGTTCATAAAACTGGTTTTATATTATGAAAAGACTTATGTTTTTATATGAAAACTATATTAATTATCCAATAGACTATATTGGTCATGAGGTTCCACCGTGCATGAATACTTGGAGGGGAGACCTCGTCATGCAATTAGAGGGGTTGCCTCTAATTAAATAGTCTGGGTAGGAGGGATCAACTCCTAGTAAAAGATGGAAGGAACACATCGCATTCACTATGATAATACTGAAAAATATGTAACTAGGATGCACCCATACGCCCCATATGATAATATAATATAATGGTCAAAACTAAAAAGGGACGCCACGAGCAATCACTTCGCCGTGGGGTAGTCATAACACTGGTGCCTCCAGTGTTATAGTTATGGTACCTCCATAACTAGGTGACGCTAGTCAAGCATGTATATGGCTTAGGCTCTTAATCTAACATAAGTATCAAACATATAAAACAAATACTGGGAAAACAGTTGGCTGCAGACGGGGAATCCAAATAAGGAAAGAATGTCCATACTGAAAGGACAGGAAATCCGTACCTTATGTCTAGTGAATGAAGAAGACGAACGAGAGTCCTACTCCGATCTCACTAATGCTACATAAATAGTATACGTGTATAAGTATTCTGATAACTGAGTACGTAACTGGTTTAATATCGTGTCTTAGCTTGTTTTCTATGTTCACCTCTTGTTTTACTGATTTTAACGTTTTGATATGTTTATCATGTATTTTGTATCTTCTAATTAAGTATTACATGTATTTCTTGTATTATTATACTTGTTGTGTAATAATAAGTAACTTTCTAAAAATAGCAGGGGGGTTTCCTAAAATAGGTTAACTTCTTAAAATAGAACAGTTTCTAAAAATAGAAAGTTTCCAAAAATAGTAAGTTTCCTGAAATACAAAGTTTCCATATTTAGAAATAAGCTGGTTTAATAAGCTAAAAATATAAGCTTAAGTTTTACTGATTAAATATACTAAGTCATATGATTAATAGTATAGTTTATTAATTATAACATGTTAATTAAATAAACTATAGGTTATATGATTTCATTAAATATAAACATGATTTAATTAAATTGAAGTGTATAAAATACTTAGGTTAAAACGTGTATTAATATTGTATTAATATAACCTAAGTCATGATTATTAATTAATTATATTTCATGATTAATAATTAAATAATACTATAGTGTAAAATAAATAATTAAATACTTAGGTTAAAACATGTATTACTAATAAGAATAATTAATCTAAGTCCATGTTTTAATTAAATTAATTATATACCATGTTAAATTAATTTAACTATCTTGTAAAAATAATATACTTGTAAAAATAATTAAACTTGTAAAGATAATCATGAACTGAACCCGTGTGTTATCTAATTAAACATGTCATGAATCGGACCCGTGAAAACCCTTGAACCGGTCTGAACCAAACACCCCTAAAAACAGTGTCAAACCGGCTTGAACCGGTTGCCCCTGCTTGCGTCACCTAGCCACCGGTTGTTGTCGGTGGTTCCCTTGCTCTCGACTAGCCGCTGCTAGCAGTGGGGTTCCCACTGGCTGTGTGCCAGTGGTTCCTACTACTGCGCTGCTGTGTTTCCACGGCCAGACCAAGTCTGCCACCAGCTGTGTGCTGGTGGTAGGGTTGTGTGCTGCCGAGACCCATATAACCACAAGGATACCCCCGACGCATGTCGGGGTGCCTTGTCCTGCTGTCGAACGAAACCAAACACCACCGAGACATATTCTCGGTTGGTGGTGTGAACCAAACGACGCCGAGAGCCTTGAGGCTCTCAGTTTGTGTGGCGGCCGAACAACCAAACCCGAAAACACCCTTTTTAATTTCCCCACCATGATTTAACATGTTTTTAATCTTGTTTAATTATTCCCATGATCATATGCTATTAATTAATAAAAAGAATTAAAAAGAAAGGTTTTTACAGATTACCAAAACGCGTGGAATGAATGGAGAACGATTACACGAACACACCTGTAGGATTTCTTAAACAAAATCAAATCAACCACCCTCTTGTGGTGTTGTAGCCGCCTGCGAAGAGAGAGAGCAAGAGAAAGTAGGGTTTTTGTTTTCTTAAAAATTTTCTGTGAATGAATATGTTTTCCTTATTTGTTATTTTGTAAAATCAATCATGGGCTTGGCCCTTTTCTCTCTTGATGCAGCGGCTTATAGGGCCCACCAAGGGAAACCCGAAGCCTTTTTCATGTGTCTATTATATTACGTGTTCGTGTGTTCGTGTGTTCGTGTTTACGTGTTATGTTATTATTAAATGTTCGTGTTATTATAAATACTTGTACGTAAAGATATTAATCGTATTAATAATATACGTAAATACATAATTATATGTTCGTGATTCTTACGTTCATGATTTCATGTTCGTGATTATAATTATTATCGATAATAATTATCGTGTACTAACACGTACTTAATACTTGTCGTAATTATAATACGTACATAGCTTCTGTAATTTCTAATCGTGGCACGTGTTCATGCTATAAAAGGAAAGTTTTTTAAGTGTACATACGTTACTAAGTGTACTGTTTATGGTAAAACATGTGGGTTTTACAACTCTTCCCCCCTAAAAAGAATAATTCGTCACCGAATTATAGATAAAATAAGCTGAAAGAACATGAACGCCCGACTGACTGACAAGGACATGGAACGTGACGTGCCGGAAAAGAACATAACTGAATTATGGAATGATGAGAGGATAAAATCCGTATGGACTCGTCCGTTTCCAAGTGGCTTCCCTCTCGGAACGGTTCCTCCACAATATCTTGACACAATGATGAATCTTGGTCCTCCTGAACTTGACTTGAACATACGTAAAAGTTCATGGCTATCAACGTAAGATAGATCCTCCTGAATTCGATCGAGTGGATAAGAGTTAACGCGCAAGGGAACAAATGAAACGTTACGATGAAAAAATAACCTAAAGTAACTGATAATAGTAACGTCTTAGCAATGATGCGCGAGACATACTGAAACGTAGTACGTGAAAAATTGTGAACATGATACGTGAATAATTTTGAACGTAATACGTGGAGATATGGTGAGTGTAGTATGAGCAAACATATCGTGTTCAATGATACGTGTAACATATCGTGAACGTGATATGAGGAACGTGGAATGAACATGACATGTGAAACATATCGTGAACATGGAATACGGCGGCGGTAACGCCAAATGCTATAAGGTGAAACATGGAATGTGACGTGAAACGTCCGTTTGAGGATAAAGAGTTATACTAAACTTGAGACTGGTCTCTCAACTTCTTGCAAAACCTCCCAGAACGAAAATGAACGTAAAATCGTAAGCCAGGATACGATCATAAACGTGAATGTGAAAGCAAGTCGTAAAATTAGAACAAGGACGTGAACGTGAATAAGGGGAACCAATGCGAACCTTTGTCTGGCCCGATAGCTGAGGGATTACTGTGACAATCTGTCAATTTATGGTTGATATTTTATTCTCAGATATTATTTAAAAACATTATTTTAATGTTATATTATGAACTCACCTATTTTTGGGAAGAAATTTGGATTTACGTCTTGAAGTAGCCTCGACTCCGTCTAAACCGGAGGATTCTACGTTACGTGCTTACGTTTACATACACCGTTTTTGGTGACAGTCCGACACTTCAGGAAATAAATTTATCCGTGAATATTATTTTGGGATTTTAAATTTGTGTTGGTTCATAAACTCACAAATTTACGAGAAGAGATTAGGACTTACGATTATAATTTAACGTCCTTCACGACTAAACCGGAAACCTTAGGATTACATATTTAAGTTTTCGAACTTCGTTTTTAATGAGACAATTTTTATTAGATTCGTTTGGTGCCGTTGATTCATAATTTATAAAAACGTTTTTCGTAAAACGACCCGAGGGCACGCAAATCGAGGAAACTAGAATCGAGGAGTACCTGTAAATTAATAGGGATGGGACAAGTTTACACTTGCCCACCCCTATACAAGTGGCTTCCAACATAAGCTTTACCACCCTTTGGTGACAAGCAAACATGTACTAAATGGACACATGTCCATCTAGTTTCACCAAAACCACAAAACAAGCTCCCAAAACCATTTCTCTCATTCTCATACATGCAAACCACTTTATTTTCTCTCTACTCTCTCCTTGAACGTCCAATATACATCAAAAACACCACCATTGATCAAAAATCTTAACCACAAATCATATGTATAAGTTGCATATGATGATAACCCATTGAACACATGATGATTTGAGGTGATCTTAACAACTAAAAAGGAGTTTTCATGAGGTTCAAGGGCTGATTTCTTGGAGGTGTTCATCCATTCAAAGGACCCAAGAAGTTTCCTTGCTAAAGTTGAAGATTTGGTAACAAGAACCAAGTCTTGTTCATCAAAAACTCATATTTTCATCACTATTGGTGGTATAGAGATTGTTTCTTCCTATCCTCTTGTTATTTTGATTGTGTAATCTTGTAATTTCTTTATTTATGTATATGTATATGATGATGAATGATGATTAAAAATATTATGTGGGGATTTGGTGTTGATAAACATGGATAAAAAGATGAAAAACTATATGTAAAAAGGTTAAAAATCATGCTTAAATTGATGGCTGTATAAAACAGTAAAGAATCATATGATAAACTGATAAAATGGCTTGAATAGATTAATATACAGTAAGCTATGAGTCTTGAACACATGTGAGAGTTTCCCATGCAATGGAATCATTAGGATGAGTGAGATATGATCAAAACAAGTTTAGAGTGCAAATCTGAGTACACTGTTTTGGACGAATTTTATAAAATACTTAGAGGCTGATTCAATAGTAGCCATATAAGAGTTAAATGGAGCACATATCATGTAGTTTATGATATAAAACTTTGAGCTTCTATCTCCATATAGAACTCTAGATATGGCTGTTTTGGTGAACATGAAAGTAAAAATCAGATTTTGGGAAATTAAAGTATAATAGTATTATATAAGCACTCATATAAAAATAGTATAAAATGTGAATTAAAACCAACTAACTTATATAATACATTTATATAAATATGTATAAGGATAAATAATGGACATTTTATAAAAATGGTAGTTTGATAAGTTTTATAAGTTATAAAACTATAAACATGATTTTTACGACTTTTTCGGCTATTACCGTAAAATTAACGTTTTTATTAAATAAAACTTAGATGGTTGGACCCGTCTAATGTAAACTTTTATAAACTCATATACTGATATATAAGCATATATAACAAGTAAAAACCGATAAAACCCGAACTATAAAACATACGGACATTAACGGGGTAAGTTAACGTTATTGGACTAATAATACAACAAAATGGGCTAAAACACTTATAAACTTATTTATTGGGCTTAACCCATTTAGGCCTAACATGTAAAGGGTAAATACTGATAATACAAGTATAAAATGGATTAATACAAGTTAAAGAACATATAATAAGCTTATTGGACCTAAAACATGTAAATAGGTAAAACTAGTAAACTAGTATAAAAGTTATCAACACATAAACACTAAAATGAGTAAAAGAGAATATGTATACATAATTGTTATTTTTATAAATTCATTGGACAAGAGTCTAAGACGAGTATTATTTGTCTAGGTTTCCGTGATTGAAGCACGTACCGTACATCCGAATTGCCGATAACCCGTGTCACACCCCACCATGGCGGAATATGGGGCACGACGTATGGATATCATCACAACAATAGCGTGTCTATAGAGATAACTAAATGATATAAGAAATGTCATAAATGGCGACACAAATGTCATGACAATATCTCAACATGCAGGAGTCTAGGTAAGTAGGTAACAGTCCTACCTCTTACCTAAGACAAACAAGTAACACAAACAAAACAAACATATAGGTGCCAACAGTATCACTTATTCGAAACACATAAAAATAAGCTAAGAAGGAACGGGGATCTCCTTCTATATGCAAATCCTAAGGCATCCAAGTCTAGCCACTTCTATCCTCACGCCTAACCACATTCACACCTGAAAGAGACACTAAAACACGTCAACATAAAGTTGGTGAGAGTCATAGGTTTAGACTCCAACGTCAAAATAGTTATAAGCTGTGAACAACAACCATCAATACAATAACATATGGACAATGTGTTACAAATATGCATTAACAACTAACATTCAAGATTAATCCTACCAAACCAAATCCAAGGCTCCTACCTTGCCAAACAACATCATGGTACCATAGATGATCACACTATGTACCTATCCCAAGGCCACTACCTTGTCAAACCACAAGGCCACTGCCTTGTCAAACCACAAGGCCACTACCTTGTCAAACCACAAGGCCACTACCTTGTCAAACCACAATAACTGAGACGACACGTGTCTCCCGATCCAAATCATACACAATCAAGAATCACATAGCAGTTAATCACATACTGTACACACAAGTCCATCACAAACCATAAAAACATTTACAGCAACAATTTATAAAACAACTCAACATAGTGTCTCTTCCATCCCATCTGGAAGTAAAAATCAATAGTAAACATGGGACTATGAAACTCACCTGATAGCTTCTTCACAAGTCCTCGCACTAGCAACAAGCTAACAAACCAAAACCACGCAATCAATACATGATCCAACCACTAAAACGGCTCATCAACATATGATGGACATCTAGCCTCATACTATATAAATACCTCATTTATATGCTCTAAGCATCTCATTACATCCCTCTATAAAGCCCTTAACTCGTTTTACTTCATAACACATCCCGTTAACATTTTACCTAAAACAGACCCGTTTTTCATACCTTAAACTATGGGTCGATCTCCCCCTTAAACATACCCATGATCTCTATAAAAGGAATATTCATTCCCTTACATATGTTGGCTAACACCTCCAATTTGCCCCAACCTTAAAGATACTGTTAAGGCCCCGATATATATATATACTTTTGTCATTCCAGATTTACTGATTTTAAACATACAAAATGTTTGTTACAATTAAGGGGTCTTACCCTAAACCAAAACCTTAGCCCAAGTGCAGATACTTACTACAATATATAAACCATCTCTCACGTTCGTGAGAAGATCCCAATGCAACCCTAAGTACCCCAAACAACCCAAAACTTAAAAAGAAAACAGGCTGAATTCAAAACTGTTTTGACCTCCGACTGTTGTAACCTGTTTTTGACCCACTTACCGACCTCCAATTTAGTTCTCGTTTCTTCCATTGGAAAGCCACTTCAAATATCTCTCCAGGGGTACTTGGATCGTAAAATAAGAGTTTATAGAACTCTCGATATGATCAAAACAATTGATACAAAATCTGCTCAGTTTTTAAAAACTGGTTTAACAAAATCAACCTCATTAATTAACCCTAATCCCTCTAATTACAAGCCCTAATTTATATGATCATCATATTATGATTATCACATCATTAATTTACTGATTTTATATGAACCCTAACCCTAATTCCATCATAAGAATGATTATAAAAACATAAAAACAATTAAATTATAAAGGGTTATGAAGGTTTTACCTTTGAATTAATAGAAGATGAAGAAAACCTAATTTTTGAAGAACCCTAATTGGCCACCATTGATGAATTTCGGCTAGAAGATGTTATGGAGGTTAAAAACCTGATTATTATAGTTATGAGTTGGGTTTGGTTAAGTCCTAAAGGCCCCCTAATCCCATTACAAGTCCATTGGGCCTGTTTTGGGCTTTTCCCTTCTTTCTTTCTTCTTTGGTGCGTCTAAACCGACCCAAACACCCTTAAATTCGTTTTTTTTATTTTTATTATTTAATATTATGTTATTAATATTACTTTAATTTTCCTTAATTTATTTCAGCTCCAAAAGCTTCCAAAACCACAAAACCGTAAAACTAGTCAAATTTACGCGTTTTACCGTAAAAGACGTAAAATATACACTTTTAAAAAAAATCTCAAATTTTGAAATAAACTTTATAACTAAGTCCTAAATGACTTAAAACCATCCCGAAAAATATTCATATGACTAATTACCTCATCTGCGACCTCTAAATGCTAAACCGTAAATCGTAAAAATAGATTTTCTATAATACATATACGTATACTTAGAACCACCAAATAACACCATCTCACTTCATAGTCACTACCATGTGAACTCATGAACATGAAATCATCACACATCGTTTCATTCACAAGGTACCCCGTACCGGAAACGATATCCAAACCAAAATCTATACACACCAATAAGCACATAAACACGTAAAGACACGCAACTAGCACAAAATAAAACTAAGTGACAAACCTCAAAACCAGATTTGTCACATCACTCCCTCCTAATAGAAATCTCGTCCCGAGATTTACTCCTTAGGATCAAACACACAGACAACAAATCACACGAGGATACTTGTTCTAAAAGAACTCCTCTCATTTCCACGTGAACTTTAGTTCAAGTTTCAAAATACCACATATACAAACCAAAAACAATTAAACTCATTGCCAAACTCTTGACCTCACAGTCAATAAATTTCCTAGATGACTCTTTGATAAAACAAAAACTCTCATTAACAAAAGTCCCGAATAACCGTACATGCAAAATGCATTCTCAAATAACCTTTACCAATCTCAATACATGAAATGTATCATGTATACAACTCATTTCCCCCAGGAAACTATATGCTCATAAGCTAATGGTCCGATCTTTCTAAAGATCATAAATGGACCTACAAAACTCTACATCAACTCTTCCATTTTACCAAAACATACCACCCGTTACTATGGGTGAAACTCCTTACATAACTTTGTCACTAACTCTAGTGGTTTCCTCTTTTTCTACATATGATTATCCAAGCCACACAACTTACAGGTTGGCGCGTTCTCCGCTTTAGACAACTCAACTCGTGCAACCTACACCCTTAATCCAAATCACCCTAATACGTCATCCATATTGTTCCAGTTCGTCTCTGCTTCACTTTATTGTTCTTATTCCATGTCTCATCAACCATACTTGCCTTTCCCAGATGGTACTTGGACTTGCAATTTTCTTTCATCACTTAACTCCACCCATCACCTTTGCCAAAAGTTCAATCAAGATGATTGAATATGTGTTGGAGACGTTCATGATCCGTATAGATCATTCTCCACGTCTCGTACACCAAATGCCTCTAGCATTCTAGGCAGATATAACAATCCAGCCCCACTAACTAAGTCCATCTAGTTCTTCCAAATCTTCAGTTCCTGCAACGTATAAGCGATCACCTTTCTTTGTCGTCCTCGTACGCGTCCAAATCCTTGCTCCACGTATCGTCATGCTTCGCGAATTCATCCGGTCCTTCCGATAATGCCAAGATCGGCTCATTATCCAATCCACCTCTTCAGCCTCCAAAACGCTTCCTCATCCTTCTTCATTTCGCCCCTTGCTGGTTCCATGATACGCCATCATCTCTAACTACTCATCATGGTAAACTTAATACTAAAAACTCACACTCGAAAATCTCACGTATAACTCCACTCCAAAACCAACACATAATTCACCTCACTCTCCTTCTCAGATTTGAGTAGTTCAAGATGTCGTCGATGCTCCTGATGACAACTCGTTTATACACGTTCATGCACACTTGGTTCATTGACACCATGAAAACCGCTAGTGCTTTGGTGAAGCCAAATACATAAACGTAAACCCAAAGCGTTCATACAACATCCTTAGCAGTTTCAACTATGTCCTCCTTGCACCCTCTCTTAGCGGCAATACGAATAAATTCCTACCTCGTTCTACTTGCAAAATTCTACACGCATCTTAAAAGACCGGTACTTCCTCTCATCAGACCACTCAACCTCTTTCCACATCCAATCTACTACTAAGCAACTCAACTTTTATCCGGCATTCCTTGCAATCTCTAACATCTCTTGTTTTTAAATCACTCCATCAACGATTTGCCTTAGAAGGGCCTAACTACAACTCCTCTCACTTCTCCTACTTGCTCCATTTATGGTTCTACCTCACAGTAATAGGCAAACCTACTAAATTTCAGGAAATTTTCGTAAAACTTACATGCCCTACGAACAATCATAAATACCTTTGAGGTATTACTTCCCCTTCCAACACTCTCTATGGCGCGTTACTTGTGCTAATATCCCACAAATCTCTATTCATCTCCTTGGTACTCCTAAGAGACCTCATGACCGCACTAGTTCGTCTACGAACTTCTTTCCTCCCCACTAAGGGTATTCCGACCGTTCTCTCATGGTCACCTACTTAAGCGTGTAGGCGCGACCAAGTCTTTCATATGACTACCTCAACGCTCCCGAACAATATGAAACCAAAACTACATCCTGAATCCATCGGATACGATCAATGAATCAAACCAACGGATAACTAACGACATTTCACGTGCACCAATTAAAACAAGTCAAAAACCCCGAGACTCAAAAGAAAACTCAAACCCAGAACATGTATCAATTCAAAATGAGCAATGACAACGAAAAATAATTCAAGAAACACCCAATGGCAACCAAAACTATTACGCCCCGCAACATATTATTTAAACCGTGCAAAAGACCGACCTTTCCAAAATAATATACTCTTATTTATTATTATTATTATTATTTTTACCTCCCCACATCTATGTGACTCAAACCATCTACAAACAACCTTCTAGGAGATCTCAAAACTCAACCCAAGGACTAGGTATCCCGTGCACCCCAAATAAAAATAAACTACTATTCAAAACTCAACCTTGAACCCGACAATTGTACAACAATTCCGACCGGTCCACTGACCTCCCATGACTATACTTTCTGAATATTTGAAAAGTACGTTCCGAGTACATAATTTTTGGCTTTTGAATCACTCAAAAAGCTCTAAAAACGAGCAAGTTATGACCGAAACAGTTTTATATTAAGGAAAGATAAAATTGTATGTGAAATCTTTATAAACTCAATTTAACCTTGAATTAATAATTATAAATGACCTGAATCGGTTAAACCCAATTATATAAACTATGTAAGTAGAAAGAAATTTTACTTCGCTTTGTTTTAGAGAAAGTCTTTTAGAATTTGAAATAAATAAGTGTTGACTAAAAAGAAATCTTATGTTACATCTTGTTTCAAACACGACCCCAACACCTTACCCTTATTTTACCGAATACGACCAACTATCTAACCCTATACTAGATTTCCAAGTCCCCTTTTTCCATATACCAACCAAAAGAAATGTAAGACTCAACACAAAAGATTTCATTATCTCAAAAGAAATCCCAGGTTATTTCAATAGACTTAAAACCAAGAACACCGTTTTAAAACGTACACGTGAAATACGAAACTCAAAGAATACGCTACAAGACACAGTTCAAAAGATTCAAAACGTCGTTGAAACTCCACCAAACTCCAGCACCATAAAACACGAACAAACACAAGGTACGTTCAACTTATAATAACTAGTGAACGACCATATACCATAACTTAACACATAGTAGTATATATACATCCGCATATGTATACCTATTGAATCCCCCAAACATACTCATTATCATACACGTAAGTCAATCAATCGCTTTATACGCTCGTTTTTTCATACGAGTAATCACCATCTCACCATGCCACAACAAGGCATAAAGCCCACCTCCAAAACCAAACCATATCGTGTGACCCCAAAATCACACAACACAACTATAACCCAAAACATATAACACAAAAAGAAAAAATAGCCATATCGTAGGTAGCCATTACATAAACTCATATATAATACGTATACCCAAATTCTACATCTCATCATATACAAGCATGTACTAACCCTCTTTCATGCAAACATACTTGGGAACCCATTGAAGTTGTGGTACTTGTATAACTATGTTGGCCACCATACTTATACAATTACCCTTTCCCCAATGCACTCCCTCCTATGATGACACTTATAAGAATCAATACAACATATAACACATAATCCATCTACTCGCATAAGCTCATAACCACGTAACAATAAAGTCCAAAACTCCATCTATTAAAATAACATAGTAATACTCTTGGAATACAACAATCCATAGTCTAGCTAAACAGCATAGACTAAATCCAAAGCGAAAACATAACCAGTTATAAGTCATGTCGCCCGTAAGAGTGGAAACAGCTTAAAATCCTTCATATCCACCTACTCCTAGTAACTCGAACCACCACACGATTCTTAGGTAACATGACTTAAACATCAAAAGAAAAATAACATATCTCAGGTATGTAAAATAACTCGATAAAAGATAGAAACTACCTTGTACTAAATTATGTACTATAATGTACAATTTAAGCAAAATACAACAGTGACTAGCGTGGACGATTATGGTTCAACCAGCACTAGTCACATCCCGAAAAGAAAAATAACATGTGGCTAAGTATGAACTTACTATGGTTCAATTCATACTAGTCAAAACATCGTAATAAATAACATCCAAACACATCAATTACATAAAATGCACACATACTCCTATGACGCCTATATGCAGGGACCCTTAAGCTATAGACTAGGCTACACGACTAGGCAACCTAATTCTCTATAACCATTGTCTCTGATACCATTCTGTCACACCCCACCATGGCGGAATATGGGGCACGACGTATGGATATCATCACAACAATAGCGTGTCTATAGAGATAACTAAATGATATAAGAAATGTCATAAATGGCGACACAAATGTCATGACAATATCTCAACATGCAGGAGTCTAGGTAAGTAGGTAACAGTCCTACCTCTTACCTAAGACAAACAAGTAACACAAACAAAACAAACATATAGGTGCCAACAGTATCACTTATTCAAAACACATAAAAATAAACTAAGAAGGAACGGGGATCTCCTTCTATATGCAAATCCTAAGGCATCCAAGTCTAGCCACTTCTATCCTCACGCCTAACCACATTCACACCTGAAAGAGACACTAAAACACGTCAACATAAAGTTGGTGAGAGTCATAGGTTTAGACTCCAACGGCAAAATAGTTATAAGCTGTGAACAACAACCATCAATACAATAACATATGGACAATGTGTTACAAATATGCATTAACAACTAACATTCAAGATTAATCCTACCAAACCAAATCCAAGGCTCCTACCTTGCCAAACAACATCATGGTACCATAGATGATCACACTATGTACCTATCCCAAGGCCACTACCTTGTCAAACCACAAGGCCACTGCCTTGTCAAACCACAAGGCCACTACCTTGTCAAACCACAAGGCCACTACCTTGTCAAACCACAATAACTGAGACGGCACGTGTCTCCCAATCCAAATCATACACAATCAAGAATCACATAGCAGTTAATCACATACTGTACACACAAGTCCATCACAAACCATAAAAACATTTACAGCAACAATTTATAAAACAACTCAACACAGTGTCTCTTCCATCCCATCTGGAAGTAAAAATCAATAGTAAACATGGGACTATGAAACTCACCTGATAGCTTCTTCACAAGTCCTCGCACTAGCAACAAGCTAACAAACCAAAACCACGCAATCAATACATGATCCAACCACTAAAACGGCTCATCAACATATGATGGACATCTAGCCTCATACTATATAAATACCTCATTTATATGCTCTAAGCATCTCATTACATCCCTCTATAAAGCCCTTAACTCGTTTTACTTCATAACACATCCCGTTAACATTTTACCTAAAACAGACCCGTTTTTCATACCTTAAACTATGGGTCGATCTCCCCCTTAAACATACCCATGATCTCTATAAAAGGAATATTCATTCCCTTAAATATGTTGGCTAACACCTCCAGTTTGCCCCAACCTTAAAGATACTGTTAAGGCCCCGATATATATATATATACTTTTGTCATTCCAAATTTACTGATTTTAAACATACAAAATGTTTGTTACAATTAAGGGGTCTTACCCAAACCAAAACCTTAGCCCAAGTTCAGATACTTACTACAATATATAAACCATCTCTCACGTTCGTGAGAAGATCCCAATGCAACCCTAAGTACCCCAAACAACCCAAAACTTAAAAAGAAAACAGGCTGAATTCAAAACTGTTTTGACCTCCGACTGTTGTAACCTGTTTTTGATCCACTTGCCGACCTCCAATTTAGTTCTCGTTTCTTGCATTGGAAAGCCACTTCAAATATCTTTCCAGGAGTACTTGGATCGTAAAATAAGAGTTTATAGAACTCCCGATATGATCAAAACAATTGACACAAAATCTGTCCAGTTTTTAAAAACGGGTTTAACAAAATCAACCTCATTAATTAACCCTAATCCCTCTAATTACAAGCCCTAATTTATATGATCATCATATTATGATTATCACATAATTAATTTACTGATTTTATATGAACCCTAACCCTAATTCCATCATAAGAATGATTATAAAAACATAAAAACAATTAAATTAAAAAGGGTTATGAAGGTTTTACCTTTGAATTAATAGAAGATGAAGAAAACCTAATTTTTGAAGAACCCTAATTGGCCACCATTGATGAATTTCGGCTAGAAGATGTTATGGAGGTTAAAAACCTGATTATTATAGTTATGAGTTGGGTTTGGTTAAGTCCTAAAGGCCCCCTAATCCCATTACAAGTCCATTGGGCCTGTTTTGGGCTTTTCCCTTCTTTCTTTCTTCTTTGGTGCGTCTAAACCGACCCAAACACCCTTAAATTCGTTTTTTTATTTTTATTATTTAATATTATGTTATTAATATTACTTTAATTTTTCTTAATTTATTTCAGCTCCAAAAGCTTCCAAAACCACAAAACCGTAAAACTAGTCAAATTTACGCGTTTTACCGTAAAAGACGTAAAATATACACTTTTAAAAAAAATCTCAAATTTTGAAATAAACTTTATAACTAAGTCCTAAATGACTTAAAACCATCCCGAAAAATATTCATATGACTAATTACCTCATCCGCGACCTCTAAATGCTAAACCGTAAATCGTAAAAATAGATTTTCTATAATACATATACGTATACTTAGAACCACCAAATAACACCATCTCACTTCATAGTCACTACCATGTGAACTCATGAACATGAAATCATCACACATCGTTTCATTCACAAGGTACCCCGTACCGGAAACGATATCCAAACCACAATCTATACACACCAATAAGCACATAAACACGTAAAGACACGCAACTAGCACAAAATAAAACTAAGTGACAAACCTCAAAACCAGATTTGTCACAACCCGCTTTCCCACATCCACGTGAGTTCATAGCCTCGCACTCCTTTAAATGTTTTTATGAAATGTTTTATAAACCCGCGAGGGAGATAACATGTTAGTTTTTATAAAATAGGACACCATATGTCCCGATTGTTTGTTTATTGATTTGGACCCGAATGATTGTATGACCCGATTGTATGACCCAATAAATGATTAAATGACCCGATAGATGAAATTAAATGGATTATCAAAGTTAGGTTATGTCACTAAAAGTCCCATTAGCATGAATTGTGAACTACCGGGATTTGGTAGACGCTTATGCATATAATAGTACTATTTGGGGACGATCACCCCAGTTCGCGCCTTGACGGTTGATCCCCGTCGTGCCACATTGATTGGTAAGCGAATTTATGTATGAGAAGATTTCCATAGCGTGACCTTTGTGACGACACGCTAATTTAGATGGGCAAATTGAGTATCGGGTTAGCTACCCGTTATTTGGTTTAGTAAGGTAACAATGTCATGCGGCTTATAATAATCCAATTAACGAAATACTACTATAAGCACCGAATTACGATGTATTGCCTGACTAGCAATACGGGGTCATACTATTGATATTATGTTCGTGTTTTGGTTTTA
Organism: Glebionis coronaria; assembly: GCA_025667525.1. NCBI lineage: Eukaryota > Viridiplantae > Streptophyta > Magnoliopsida > Asterales > Asteraceae > Glebionis > Glebionis coronaria. Next base: position 181,481,579 of record CM046882.1, read on the forward strand.
TATAACCATATTCATATAACGGTTTTTATTTAACTTTATACAACGTCATAAGACGTATTGTATGATGTTTTTACGACATTGGCTCTTATAATGATTTTTAAGGCAAATGCCTATATTATGATTCTCGATAAGGATTTGTAATAAAATGACTTTGGCTATTTTATGGCCTATCACAAGGATTTGTACAAAATTATTTTTGGTAATAATTTTATATCGATGTTATATTAATGGATTTTATTAAACTCTATGAATTCACTCGGCGTTATCGCTGACCTTTTCTTTTAACATGTTTTGTCTCAGGTACTTGAAGGTAATTCTCGGGAAGACAACAAGAATTCATGGCCCGCACCTAAATAATAATTTCCATTCAAATTCTTTGTAAAACCTGTATGAAATGTAATGACTTGGGACCTATGTAAATTTGATATTTATGAATGGAAATGCTTTATTAATAAACGACGCGATTTTTAAGCGTTGTCTATGATGTGAGTAATGTGCTATCCCGTAACACCAACGTGTCTTCCGCTGTATTGACTTGTATAAATTTGGGGGTGTTACAGTTTGGTACCAGAGCTCTCGTTATAGAGAACGAAAGATTTTTAAAATTTAGGTTTTGAATAAAACGTTTCAAAATCTTTTAACTATAAACATTTTTCTAAAAATGTCTAAAAATCTTTTGACTATAACGGTGCCGAAGAATTCCCGAGTTACCGACAAGACCAGACTGAGAAGTGTTATTTTAATATATATATATAACTTGGATTATATATATGTTGTAATTTGATTACATGATTGTTTGATGATTATTTTAATATTTATACGAGGTATTTATACGACGTAGATTGTCACAAGAAACCCTAAATCCCCTAGTAAATTAATCGAAGCTATTCTCGTAGGAATTCTAGCTATCCTAGATCTAAACCAAGTTGTGGATATTTATGATCCCAACAAAATGGTTAATATTCGTAGAAATGTAGATATTAGTTGATTGTGATATTAAAGAAGAATTGGCGAGATTAAATCTGATATCGATGTCATGACAATCTTTCCTTATAGAGTGGAGTTTGACAAAACGTTACCACCTGGAAAGGTGTCATCTGATTCGTTGTCACCCAATTCTTGAATTTGAAGTCGAAAGGGTGAATGTTGCACTTGAGGCTGTCATTGGAACCATTACCCAAAAGCCTCATACCACAAGTACCTTTCCGAGAAGTCTGATTGAATGTGTGAGTCATTTCATACTAGTGACTCATTTGATAATTGTTGTTGTAAGAGCTATAGGATTGGAAATTAAGTGTTGATCATATCGAGCTTTTATTGCCCTATTAAGGTTTATAAATAAGATTGAAAGTATTGGAGAATGAGGTAGGATATCGAATTGAGTATAAAATTGGTTGAAACTTGAATAAAGTAAAATTTAACTTGTATGGAATATGAGATTGATAAGAGGGAATTATTAAGTCATGTGATTGAATTATAAGATTTTAATTGATTGTAGGTTTGTGTTAAGGGTTGTTCCTAGGCCATTGTCCACTGACGAGGATGCCCAGTGTCCAATAAATAAATTGAAGAAATCTTCTTCTGAATTGAGACCGATGGATCTTCTAGGAGATGTGGAACACCTAATGAATCTTGTAGATAGTATTCATTGTGGTATCTTTTAAAAATCCCTAACTTAACTGAGATATCAGTTGGTAGGATGAGTTCTGAGAATTGTATGACATAGTGACACGTAATGTGTTACGATACAATTTTTACTTGTTTGTGATTAACGAAAAGACTACCTTTGATTGCTAAATTCTACATGTATCGATATTATCTATCTTTTCTTGCTTCATCCTAATGTTCACATTAGTGATGAAACCGTTGAACAAGTACTCATCTCGATTTGAGTTACGTTGTGGATTATTCTTTTGAGTGCCATCGAGATCATGAACCTCATGATTAATTGGCTAAGCTCATTTCCTATTATATTGAAGTTAGTTCTTGGTGAACAACTTTTCATCACTCTTTTGCAGATCACTCATTGTTTTTATAAAGTTAAAACAGTATCCTTTGAGAAAATTAAATTTTCATCATTATAAGGATCATTCAAATTGAGATTTATAAGTGATTGTTATCAATATGAAGTTGTTTATAAAACGCCTTGGAAAACTTAATTGTTTTCATAACAAAGAAAATCTTTATAAAGTTATTCTTGATTCTTATTTAAGAATTAAGCATGAGAATGTTTTTATTATAAACATGATGATAAAATTTTGACGAACTGAGTATTGCATCATTAATCTTGAAATTGTATACAGTTGCGCGCCTGCATACAATTTGGAATGGACCATGCAAGGCTGATTAGTAGTCACCATAAAACTAATGAATAAACACTACATTTTCTTTGAAGATTGTAAAAGAATGAATTTTATGAGATCTGCAAGAAGTGAAAAATAGGGACATAGTGTTAGGGACACCTACATATGTGCCTGTAGCATCAATTCTTCTGAGTCGAGTTTACTCATCTGTGGAAATTGTCTTATTTGACAATTGACAATTCTTTCTTGTCCAGTTCTCCCGTAGTGAGATTCTTAGGAAAAGAATCTGATTACCGAGTGTTGATGCCCGACTGGATGTATCGACGTTCCTATCATTCTTTTGATTTGATTTCATTTGAATGACCTGGGTAACGATCCGAGGAGCTTTCGAATGCGTACTCAAATTATGAAAACATGGGATATATCCATATTCGTAAATGTTTTCGTCTGTATCTGATTTGAAATTCTCTCGCATAGATCATGCACTGACCTTACTCTTTTAAGGATTGTTATGTCTCCAGATATCCTTGAATTTGTGAAGGATTATGAGTTATTATTAGTCTTTTGAGAAGTTCACATCTTATCAACGGCAATGAAACTGGAAAGTTGATAGTGCCAATAGAATGGATTGATTGATTATGACATGACGACATTGTCTTAATTGATGGGAACTCGAGTAAAATTCCCCTAAATGATAAGATGTTGATTATCAAAAGTGATCTAAATAATTCTTGACGGATGACCATATCCAGCATTTAGACTTGAAATTTTACCGTGAATGGTTGTGAATTGATCATATATATTATAATCTAGAAAGAACTTAAAATAAATGTATTAAAAGATGTTTCCGTTATCTAAAACTTTAGGAGGTATTTATTGATGAATTACCTAGACTTTCGCCATTAAGGCAAGTTGAAATTGGTATTGATTATATTTCCGATGCTGCACATGTGGCTTATGCGCTGTACGTCAGCACCATCTAAATTAAAGGAATTACCGTACAACTGAGAGAGTTATCAGAAAAAGATTTTATTCTACCGAGCTCGTCATCATGAAGAGCTATGGTGTTATCATTCCTTATATTTATAGATTACTGTGAACTCAGTAAATTGACAATCGAAAACGATATACATAACTCGAAATGGAAGATTTGTTCGATCTTTTACAAGGTTCTAGCATATGTTATAAATATTTGATCCATGGCATGGTTATCATCAACTTCGCATCTGCGAAAAAGATTATTTATTCCAATCACTACATACGGTACTTGTAATGAACATTATGAGTTTCACGTGATGTCGTTTGGATTGACTAATACACATGTACCATTCATAAATTTGGTGAATCACGTGTGTAGGTTGTAATTTGATAAATTCATGCTTGTGATCATTAAGGACCATTTGTTTGTTTATAAGAATAAGAATGAGTTAATAGTTATTTATAGATTGCCCTGAATTGGCCGAACAATGAAAATCTGTACCTTGAATATTTAACATGTGAATTAAGGCTTAATCCTTTACATAAAATGACCGTTTGATTAATGATGATAAGAGATATATATATATATATATATATATATATATATATATATATATATATATATATATATATATATTGAATCCTCAAAAATTAGAAGTCATTCAGGACTTTGGGTTTTACCAAAAAGAAAATGCAAATATGTTTTGACAAATATTTTAACAAAGGATTTTTAAGGGATTATTCCCTTATACACAAATCATTTAACTAAACTCCTGTTTAGGGGTAAATGTTTGTGTATACTTCAAAACAACCTAAGAAGGATTAAGGAAACCATTTATACCAAGACTTGAGATTTGAAACGACAATTTTTACTTTCCAACTAAGAAAATTTTGACCAAAGTATAACCAAAGATTTTTCGAACATTTACGAATCTTATTAAATATTATCGATAAATCAACGAAATCTTGTTAATTAAATTCAAATTTATTTTGAGCATTTTATATAACTGGTCGAACTAAGAAATTTAAATTTTATTTTAGAATTTAATAATTATTATCTAATTAATTGTAATAATTATCGACGCTTTAGACGCCGGATTGAGTAAAACAGATAAAAATAATAGTTGAGACGAAACTAAAACATAGAAGATATGAAGAAATAATTTTTGAATAAATATGGACATGATAACTATTCCATCTAGGAAAGTGAATGTAGATACTGACACGTTATGTAGCAAAGTATAAAGAACCAATTAGGATGTGTTCCTTAGTAATGATGGTACAAAATAAATTGCCGAACAATTTAAAAATAGTTGATGTTTGTAAAAAGAGATAATATAGATAATAAAAAGGGGTTCGCGGCTAATGTGAACCATCAGAATTGAGAAGCCGATGGCGTTGAATGTATAAAAGGCCGTTTGTGGTTGCCTAAATATGGAGATTTAGAAATGTAGTCATATTGGAATCTTGTAAGTATAAGTATTCTATTCGTGTCATTTCTGATTTAAAGTATCTTTATCTGAAGAAGATGTACTAATGACAAATTATGAAGGCAGACATCGCCTCATACATTAGTAAACGTCTAACTATTGCAAAGGTCATCATCTGAATTTGATTCGATTTTGGTCATCGTCGACAGACTGACCAAATCTGCTAATATCATTCCTGTTAATGATAGATTCTTGATGAATAAATTGACTCTTTTATATTTAAAGGAGTTGTGTAAACATGGTGTGTCTGTATCGATCATCTCTATCAAGATCCTCGCTCCGCATCGAATTTCTAAAGATTTGCTCAGGAGTCATTGAGAACGAATCTTGAAGAGAGTACTGTTTACCACCCCAAATCGAAGGGACGAGGTAAAGTAGCGATACAAAATACTATAAGTGCTGTTTTATGGTTGAATGATTGACCTTTGGTAATAAACCGTATAATCGTTTTCCTTTGGAGAGATTATCATTGATAATTATCGTGTTAGGATCAAGATCGAATCTTGTTAAGATTTAAAAATTAGAGCATCTATAAGCAGGAGTTGAGATGAAGACACCCGACATACACCTATTGTGAGTTGGACATGTCTTTTAGGTTTAAGGTTTCCTATGATGGCGAACCTAACCTTGCAAAATACTCGACCCGCGAAACCTGAAATGATTGTTGAAAATAGGATCTGATTATTGACTGCCGGTAGTGGGCAGGAGGTTATGTGATTATGAAATGTAGATCTTGAAGTGCCAGATGGGTAGCGAAGTTTTGCCAAAAATTTTAACCATGGAAAAATGAATTGATGATCTGGAAGATCATGGGATGTAAGTCCCCGTTATATGGGACCATTGAGATGATGTAAAAAAAATTGGTTTGAAAGGCATATAAGCTGGATCTACCCTATGATTTCAAGGGTTGCGTGAATTATGTTTCGTAAATCGAACTTGATGAAATATCTATCAAGTGAAAAATCTGAATTCTTCTTGATAAAGTTTAGATCGGCGAAAAGTTGCATTCATCAAAAACCCATGAACATCATAGATAGAAAAAGTAAGTTGACATTAAGCCTGATCTTATTCCCGTAGTTATGTTTGATGAAACTCGCGTATTGTAATGAATTACACTTGTGAGAAAAGAACGAATGTGGAGGAAATACCCACATGGCTTTTAACTCTATAAGAAGCGAGTAGTAAGGTAAGATGATCTTTGAGGACAAAGATCCTGTTTAGGGGTAAATGCTGTGACAATCTGTCAATTTATGGTTGATATTTTATTCTCAGATATTATTTAAAAACATTATTTTAATGTTATATTATGAACTCACCTATTTTTGGGAAGAAATTTGGATTTACGTCTTGAAGTAGCCTCGACTACGTCTAAACCGGAGGATTCTACGTTACGTGCTTAAGTTTACATACACTGTTTTTGGTAACAGTCCGACACTTCAGGAAATAAATTTATCCGTGAATATTATTTTAGGATTTTAAATTTGTGTTGGTTCATAAACTCACAAATTTACGCAAATCGAGGAAACTAGAATCAAGGAGTACCGTAAATTAATAGGGATGGGACAAGTTTACACTTGCCCACCCCTATACAAGTGGCTTCCAACATAAGCTTTACCACCCTTTGGTGGCAAGCAAACATGTACTAAATGGACACATGTCCATCTAGTTTCACCAAAACCACAAAACAAGCTCCCAAAACCATTTCTCTCATTCTCATACATGCAAACCACTTTATTTTCTCTCTACTCTCTCCTTGAACGTCCAATATACATCAAAAACACCACCATTGATCAAAAATCTTAACCACAAATCATATGTATAAGTTGCATATGATGATAACCCATTGAACACATGATGATTTGAGGTGATCTTAACAACTAAAAAGGAGTTTTCATGAGGTTCAAGGGCTGATTTCTTGGAGGTTTTCATCCATTCAAAGGACCCAAGAAGTTTCCTTGCTAAAGTTGAAGATTTGGTAACAAGAACCAAGTCTTGTTCATCAAAAACTCATCTTTTCATCACTATTGGTGGTATAGAGATTGTTTCTTCCTATCCTCTTGTTATTTTGATTATGTAATCTTGTAATTTCTTTATTTATGTATATGTATATGATGATGAATTATGATTAAAAATATTATGTGGGGATTTGGTGTTGATAAACATGGATAAAAAGATGAAAAACTATATGTAAAAAGGTTAAAAATCATGCTTAAATTGATGGCTGTATAAAACAGTAAAGAATCATATGATAAACTGATAAAATGGCTTGAATAGATTAATATACAGTAAGCTATGAGTCTTGTACACATGTGAGAGTTGGCCATGCAATGGAATCATTAGGATGAGTGAGATATGATCAAAACAAGTTTAGAGTGCAAATCTGAGTACACTGTTTTGACGAATTTTATAAAATACCTAGAGGCTGATTCAAGAGTAGCCATAGTAGAGTTAAACGGAGAACATATCATGTAGTTTATGACATAAAAATTTGAGCTTCTATCTCCATATAGAACTCTAGATATGGCTGTTTTGGTGAACATGAAAGTAAAAATCAGATTTTCGGAAATTAAAGTATAATAGTATTATATAAGCACTCATATAAAAATAGTATAAAATGTGAATTAAAACCCACTAACTTATATAATACATTTATATAAATATGTATAAGGATAAATAAATGGACATTTTATAAAAATGGTAGTTTGATAAGTTTTATAAGTTATAAAACTATAAACATGATTTTTACGACTTTTTCGGCTATTACCGTAAAATTAACGTTTTTGTTAAATAAAACTTAGACGGTTGGACCCGTCTAATGTAAACTTTTATAAACTCATATACTGATATATAAGCATATATAACAAGTAAAAACCGATAAAACCCGAACTATAAAACATACGAACATTAACGGGCTAAGTTAACGTTATTGGACTAATAATACAACAAAATGGGCTAAAACACTTATAAACTTATTTATTGGGCTTAACCCATTTAGGCCTAACATGTAAAGGGTAAATACTGATAATACAAGTATAAAATGGATTAATACAAGTTAAAGAACTTATAATAAGCTTATTGGACTTAAAACATGTAAATAGGTAAAACTAGTAAACTAGTATAAAAGTTATCAACACATAAACACTAAAATGAGTAAAAGAGAATATGTAAACCCACTTGATCATCATATACATAAAATCATCATATGTATACATAATTGTTATTTTTATAAAGTCATTGGACAAGAGTCTAAGACGAGTATTATTTGTCTAGGTTTCCGTGATTGAAGCACGTACCGTACATCCGAATTGCCGATAACCCGCTTTCCCACTTCCACGTAAGTTCATAGCCTCGCACTCCTTTAAATGTTTTTATGAAATGTTTTATAAACCCGCGAGGGAGATAACATGTTAGTTTTTATAAAATAGGACACCATTTGTCCCGATTGTTTGTTTATTGATTTGGACCCGAATGATTGTATGACCCGATAAATGATTAAATGACCCGATAGATGAAATTAAATGGATTATTAAAGTTAGGTTATGTCACTAAAAGTCCCATTAGCATGAATTGTGAACTACCGGGATTTGGTAGACGCTTATGCATATAATAGTACTATTTGGGGACGATCACCCCAGTTCGCGCCTTGACGGTTGATCCCCGTCGTGCCACATTGATTGGTAAGCGAATTTATGTATGAGAAGATTGCCATAGTGTGACCTTTGTGACGAGAAGCTAATTTAGATGGGCAAATTGAGTATCGGGTTAGCTACCCGTTGTTTGGTTTAGTAAGGTAACAATGTCATGCGGCTTATAATAATCCAATTAATGAAATACTACTATACGCACCGAATTACGATGTATTGCCAGACTAGCAATACGGGGTCATACTATTGATATTATGTTCGTGTTTTGGTTTTATATAACCATATTCATATAACGGTTTTTATTTAACTTTATACAACGTCATAAGACGTATTGTATGATGTTTTTACGACATTGGCTCTAATAATGATTTTTAAGGCAAATGCCTATATTATGATTCTCGATAAGGATTTGTAATAAAATGACTTTGGCTATTTTATGGCCTATCACAAGGATTTGTATAAAATAACTTTCGGTAATAATTTTATATCGATGTTATATTAATGGATTTTATTAAACTCTATGAATTCACTCGGCGTTATCGCTGACCTTTTCATTTAACATGTTTTGTCTCAGGTACTTGAAGGTAATTCTCGGAAAGACAACAAGAATTCATGGCCCGCACCTAAATAATAATTTCCATTCAAATTCTTTGCAAAACCTGTATGAAATGTAATGACTTGGGACCTATGTAAATTTGATATTTATGAATGGAAATGCTTTATTAATAAACGACGCGATTTTTAAGCGTTGTCTATGATGTGAGTAATGTGCTATCCCGTAACACCAACGTGTCTTCCGCTGTATTGAGTTGTATAAATTTGGGGGTGTTACAATTACCAAGTGATCGGATGAGCCTTGGCTGGAACATATCTGATCAACCTGCTGGCTCTGAAATCCTTACGGATGTAAGGATTCTGCAGACTTGGTTAAACTGTTGATAATAACCCATATAGCATCATACTTCTTCTGAGTTTGCGTTAATCTGGTAACCAAAATCCATGGAGATCTTGTCCCATTTCTCTTCACATTTTCTGATGATGGAAAAACATCCTAGTCTGTTGGTGTTCTATCTTAGCATGTTGGTATGTCCGGTACTTAGATATGAACGTAACTATATGTTGCTTCGGAGAAACTTGATACATAGAAGTTACCGAAACACTGAGTCTCCGAAATAGACTTCTCTTAGCGTAGGATTTTCTGGAACACCTAATGTAGTGTAGGGTTTTAACCTTTACGCATAAGCTGAGTCATGGTAAGAATAACCTTGAGAATCCATGTGATTCAACGTGTCACTGTAATCAACCAGAATTTATATTGGAAAATTTCAGAGTGAAATTTCTCCTGTCGTAGAATTTACAACATAGTGCAAATATGGTCTTCCTGTTCTTCTCTAGACTTAGAGGAAATCAGGTTTTTTCCTCGATGAAAACAGTGATGAATTTGTTTATGAGTTCATGGAAACTCATTTTACTAAGTCCATAATCTGTTGGAGCATTGATGAGATTAATTAAAAATCATGAATCTAGCATGACCGAGTCGTGTACAAATAACAGTCATCGAAATGTCCTGATCTTCCACTCGTCACTATTGGCAGCATGATCATGAATCCAATATTGGAAAAGTCTTTGACACCCTAAAGGCGACTGGACATGTTGTCAATACGTGGAGGAGAATAACGGTTATGAATGGTGATTTATTTAAATCGACGGTAGTCGGCACATAATCTCATGTTACCGTCCTTCTCCTTAAAAGTTCTTCTAAATTATATGGGAAGATTTTGGAATAATCGGCTGGTTATGCATAAAAGAACTTCAGTGGTCGTGTCTCAACTGACAGCTAGAAAATTTCAGCAGCCATGGCTAACAAAGCACGTGCTTGTAAATCATAGATAATTTTTACGGATTTTCCTGATGGAAAACCATGATAAATGTATTCAGGAGCCTGAACATTACTGTACATAATCATGAATCATAGCATGGTGTGTTGTTCGTAGTCCATAGTTAGGATTAAATTCCACTCGCTTTCGAGGTAAGTTCGTTAGCAGATTGGTTCTTATCATTAGACTGGAGGAAAAACTTTGTATACATGGGTGATACGAATGGCGTCCTTTATGGTCTTGGATATATGAAATATGAAATCAAAATGAAAGTGTCGTGAAGCAAATGTGACAGGTCTCACTAAATATGTTTTGCCTGTCTGCGTTTCCAAAAGCGACTAATACGCCAGCGAAGGTACTGAAATTCTTGTGGCCTGCTTACTACATGGAACAACAAAATGGATATACCCATTGGAGGGCACCCTGAACTTTTAGTGATGTTCCAGAAAAGACATGAGTCATGTGTCTTGACTCGTGTCTTGAAAAAAATAAGCATGACATGTGTCTTGACTGGTGTCTTGACATGTGTCTACAGAAAGTATACGTGAGACATGTGTCCTGACTGATGTCTTGACATGTTTCTCGAGATGTCATACGAATAAAATTGAAACTCTTGGGTTAGTATGCCAGAATTTGGCGGCTTGGTTAGACTGCTGACCTTTTTGTATTTCTGATCACGTCCGTGACTGGAGCTTCTGTTGCAATTTATAGGATAGTTGCTGTCACAGCAGTGGTTACTATCATCTTGTCTGTCAGTTCCATGACAGTCATTCTCATGACAGTGATTCATGTACTTATTCAGATGAGTGGCCGGCTGGTACCGGTTCTCACTCATATTACTGAAATGAAGACTGAATGACGCGTGACATGTAACTAAGAATTAGGGAAAATGATTTATGGGAATCGCCTGGTGGTGAAGCATCTTCTTGTCCGATCGCTTTGATCTCGTAGCGTCTCTAAAAATCAACAGCATCAACCTTAGTAACATCTCCAAGTTATGAGCGGCATCAGCAATCTTGTAGAATATCCGCAAGTGAAAATACGCCTGAGATGATTCAGAATCGACTAGCGAATACTCGTGAAGTATTGAAAGTGAAATACACATGGATTAAGGTACGTGTAATACTCATGGAATATGGTACATGGAGTACACATGGAATGTACATGAAATTATCGGTATGGGGTCGATCATCTTTCATGATTTTAAAGGAAAATAATTGGTTAAACGATTAGAGAACAATCATGATAACCTGGCAATGCCAGTATAGACATCATTCTGGTTTCCTAGAGAAACGCCAAAGTGTAGTTAAACAAAATTCAATGATAATTTGCCTGAAAGCATGATTAATGAAAACCAACCATGACTATCATGAAAGCAGGATTAACTGAAATACCATGATGTCTTGCATGAGAGCATAAAAAACAAAAGAGACGTAAGACGTAATCAACATGAAGGCGAAATCATCATGAAGAAACATGAAGCAACTTAACATGAAGGAGTATACAATATAATCAGCATGAAAACGAAGTTAACCATGATAGTATGAAAACATGCTTGACATAAAAGACATAGTAACTTATGAGGGGACATGAAAAATTATGACACTAATGAAATGAATCCGAAGATCGCTGGTGTGGACGACCATGGGTCGGTTCATAAAATAAAATTTGACATGAGTTATTTGATCATGATATAATACATAATCATGAGAAAAAATTTATGCATGTAAACATGAAATTTATGCATGAAAATAGTGCATGAATGCATGTTGTAGTTTATGAAAACTTTTATATGCGTGAGGGTAAACGCCTATGGTCAATTCACCCAAAACAAAAGACATGGCGAGGGGACGCCTATGGGTCGGTCCCAAGGTTAAAAGTTTCGATAAAATCACATGCGACTAAATAGGGCCAGTCCTGTACCAACCATTACTTAGTCATAATACCTGCAACAATAATACATGTAAAAAAATTATGTGACCAATTATGAACTACTAGGGTTTAGTCCACATTAGCCACAGTTCACAAGGAACATCATGCATGGAACAATGAAACATAACTAAGTATGGATGACGGTTTTTCATCCATATTAGTAAAACAATACCGATGAAAACATCATGGTTAAAACAACAAAGTGCTGAAAACATCAATACGTGGAATAACAAGCGTTGACTTAGGAAGCTTCTGGTGACTACCCGCTAGTCACAGGTCGTGTTTTAGAGCCTGCAGGTCAAAGCCTTGGCTTTGATACGAAAATTGTAACACCCTACTTTGATAAGTGGACCGTTACGCGTAATTACGACGTGTCATCAAAGAATGCAAGGTAATATATAGTAAAACATACATGACCATAGGGAAAACCAGAATTAAACATCGGTTCCCAAACATAAGCCCAAAACATAAATAAAGTAAATGAACTAGGAAAGACTAAACAAGCATAATTATATGGGGTAAAAAGGAGAAGAAGTCTATGCCAGCTTCCATCCAATGCAATTCCTCCAAATGCTCGAGTCCGTCCTTCGGTACCTGCCGTTTTGGGACATGGAAAGGAAAGTAACGACTGAGCATAACGCTCAGTGAACGGATATATGACATAGTATAAATGGCTGGAACATAACTAAGACTAATAGCAGCGAAAATGTATAAGTCCTGGAAAACCTGGAACATGTTCATAAAACTGGTTTTATAGTTTGAAAAGACTTATGTTTTTATAGGAAAACTATATTAATTAGCCAATAGCCTATATAGGTCATGAGGTTCCACCGTGCATGAATACTTGGAGGGGAGACCTCGTCATGCAATTAGAGGGGTTGCCTCTAATTAAATAATCTGGGTAGGAGGGATCAATGATAGTTTTAAATTCACACTCGTTTAGTAAAACGAGGTGAAAGCGGTAAGTACTAATGACCCTTTGTGTGGGATCGTTCTCAAGGAGGCTAGTCTGTTGTGTTAAAACTTGATTAAATGTTTGTGATTATGATTATGAAGAAAGAAAAGAGAAAAGGATGACGGTTACGTTTCAAATTAAACTAAGAAGAAAGTCGTAAAGGTAAAACCGTAAAACGTGATAAAATGTAAAAATTACCCTAAAAATTCGTAGAAAATTGAAATAAATCCAAAAAATGTAATTAGAGTTAACAAAAAATCAAAAATCACTCAAACCTTTTATTTAATTAAATAATAATTTTAATGCTAATTAAAGCCCAAAAAATCAATTTAATTAACAAAAAGCCCAAAATAAGATTTTTAAATTTTTAAACCTCTATAATAACTTATTAAACTAAAAACTATTTTTAAAAATTTAAAATTAATTAAAACTATTTAAAAATGATTAAAAACTATAAAAATATTAAAATAATCCTAAAAGTTAATTAAATGACAAGAAAATTAATCTAAAAATTTTAAAAATCCTAATTTAATTTATTTAACCTAAGAAAAATGAAAAAGTTGAAAAAATATTAAAAACAATTTTTAATAATAAAATAATAATAAAATATTAATAAAAATTCAAAAGTTATAAAAAATTTTATAAACTTGCAAACTAGTTTATTTTAACCTAATTAAACAGAAAATGAAAGTGAAATGTCCAAAATACCCCTAATTGGCCTCCAAATAGGCTAAAACTCAAAACAGTCCAAGCTTAATGGGCTTTTTGGCCTAATAAGCAAAAAGTTATCCAAATAAGCTGAAAAGTTCCAGTCTAGCTTAAAATTCAATTATTATCTAATTAATTGTAATAATTATCGACGCTTTAGACGCTGGATTGAGTAAAACAGATAAAAATAATAGTTGAGACGAAACTAAAACATAGAAGATATGAAGAAATAATTTTTGAATAAATATGGACATGATAACTATTCCATCTAGGAAAGTGAATGTAGATACTGACACGTTATGTAGCAAAGTATAAAGAACCAATTAGGATGTGTTCCTTAGTAATGATGGTACAAAATAAATTGCCGAACAATTTAAAAATAGTTGATGTTTGTAAAAAGAGATAATATAGATAATAAAAAGGGGTTCGCGGCTAATGTGAACCATCAGAATTGAGAAGCCGATGGCGTTGAATGTATAAAAGGCCGTTTGTGGTTGCCTAAATATGGAGATTTAGAAATGTAGTCATATTGGTATCTTGTAAGTATAAGTATTCTATTCGTGTCATTTCTGATTTAAAGTATCTTTATCTGAAGAAGATGTACTAATGACAAATTATGAAGGCAGACATCGCCTCATACATTAGTAAACGTCTAACTATTGCAAAGTTCATCATCTGAATTTGATTCGATTTGGGTCATCGTCGACAGACTGACCAAATCTGCTAATATCATTCCTGTTAATGATAGATTCTTGATGAATAAATTGACTCTTTTATATTTAAAGGAGTTGTGTAAACATGGTGTGCCTGTATCGATCATCTCTATCAAGATCCTCGCTCCGCATCGAATTTCTAAAGATTTGCTCAGGAGTCATTGAGAACGAATCTTGAAGAGAGTATTGTTTACCACCCCAAATCGAAGGGACGAGGTAAAGTAGCGATACAAAATACTATAAGTGTTGTTTTATGGTTGAATGATTGACCTTTGGTAATAAACCGTATAATCGTTTTCCTTTGGAGAGATTATCATTGATAATTATCGTGTTAGGATCAAGATCGAATCTTGTTAAGATTTAAAAATTAGAGCATCTATAAGCAGGAGTTGAGATGAAGACACCCGACATACACCTATTGTGAGTTGGACATGTCTTTTAGGTTTAAGGTTTCCTATGATGGCGAACCTAACCTTACAAAATACTCGACCCGCGAAACCTGAGATGATTGTTGAAATTAGGATCTGATTATTGACTGCCGGTAGTGGGCAGGAGGTTATGTGAATATGAAATGTAGATCTTGAAGTGCCAGATGGGTAGCGAAGTTTTGCCAAAAATTTTAACCATGGAAAAATGAATTGATGATCTGGAAGATCATGGGATGTAAGTCCCCGTTATATGGGACCATTGAGATGATGTAAAAAAAATTGGTTTGAAAGGCATATAAGCTGGATCTACCCTATGATTTCAAGGGTTGCGTGAATTATGTTTCGTAAATCGAACTTGATGAAATATCTATCAAGTGAAAAATCTGAATTCTTCTTGATAAAGTTTAGATCGGCGAAAAGTTGCATTCATCAAAAACCCATGAACATCATAGATAGAAAAAGTAAGTTGACATTAAGCCTGATCTTATTCCCGTAGTTATGTTTGATGAAACTCGCGTATTGTAATGAATTACACTTGTGAGAAAAGAACGAATGTGGAGGAAATACCCACATGGCTTTTAACTCTATAAGAAGCGAGTAGTAAGGTAAGATGATCTTTGAGGACAAAGATCCTGTTTAGGGGTAAATGCTGTGACAATCTGTCAATTTATGGTTGATATTTTATTCTCAGATATTATTTAAAAACATTATTTTAATGTTATATTATGAACTCACCTATTTTGGGAAGAAATTTGGATTTACGTCTTGAAGTAGCCTCGACTACGTCTAAACCGGAGGATTCTACGTTACGTGCTTAAGTTTACATACACTGTTTTTGGTAACACTCCGACACTTCAGGAAATAAATTTATCCGTGAATATTATTTTGGGATTTTAAATTTGTGTTGGTTCATAAACTCACAAATTTACGAGAAGAGATTAGGACTTACGATTATAATTTAACGTCCTTCACGACTAAACTGGAAACCTTAGGATTACATATTTACGTTTTCGAACTCCTTTTTTAATGAGACAATTTTTATTAGATTCGTTTTGTGCCGTTGATTCATAATTTATAAAAACGTTTTTCGTAAAACGACCCGAGGGCACGCAAATCGAGGAAACTAGAATCAAGGAGTACCCGTAAATTAATAGGGATGGGACAAGTTTACACTTGCCCACCCCTATACAAGTGGCTTCCAACATAAGCTTTACCACCCTTTGGTGGCAAGCAAACATGTACTAAATGGACACATGTCCATCTAGTTTCACCAAAACCACAAAACAAGCTCCCAAAACCATTTCTCTCATTCTCATACATGCAAACCACTTTATTTTCTCTCTACTCTCTCCTTGAACGTCCAATATACATCAAAAACACCACCATTGATCAAAAATCTTAACCACAAATCATATGTATAAGTTGCATATGATGATAACCCATTGAACACATGATGATTTGAGGTGATCTTAACAACTAAAAAGGAGTTTTCATGAGGTTCTAGGGCTGATTTCTTGGAGGTTTTCATCCATTCAAAGGACCCAAGAAGTTTCCTTGCTAAAGTTGAAGATTTGGTAACAAGAACCAAGTCTTGTTCATCAAAAACTCATCTTTTCATCACTATTGGTGGTATAGAGATTGTTTCTTCCTATCCTCTTGTTATTTTGATTATGTAATCTTGTAATTTCTTTATTTATGTATATGTATATGATGATGAATTATGATTAATAATATTATGTGGGGATTTGGTGTTGATAAACATGGATAAAAAGATGACAAACTATATGTAAAAAGGTTAAAAATCATGCTTAAATTGATGGCTGTATAAAACAGTAAAGAATCATATGATAAACTGATAAAATGGCTTGAATAGATTAATATACAGTAAGCTATGAGTCTTGTACACATGTGAGAGTTGGCCATGCAATGGAATCATTAGGATGAGTGAGATATGATCAAAACAAGTTTAGAGTGCAAATCTGAGTACACTGTTTCGACGAATTTTATAAAATACTTAGAGGCTGATTCAAGAGTAACCATAGTAGAGTTAAACGGAGAACATATCATGTAGTTTATGACATAAAAATTTGAGCTTCTATCTCCATATAGAACTCTAGATATGGCTGTTTTGGTGAACATGAAAGTAAAAATCAGATTTTCGGAAATTAAAGTATAATAGTATTATATTAGCACTCATATAAAAATAGTATAAAATGTGAATTAAAACCCACTAACTTATATAATACATTTATATAAATATGTATAAGGATAAATAAATGGACATTTTATAAAAATGGTAGTTTGATAAGTTTTATAAGTTATAAAACTATAAACATGATTTTTACGACTTTTTCGGCTATTACCGTAAAATTAACGTTTTTGTTAAATAAAACTTAGACGGTTGGACCCGTCTAATGTAAACTTTTATAAACTCATATACTGATATATAAGCATATATAACAAGTAAAAACCGATAAAACCCGAACTATAAAACATACGGACATTAACGGGCTAAGTTAACGTTATTGGACTAATAATACAACAAAATGGGCTAAAACACTTATAAACTTATTTATTGGGCTTAACCCATTTAGGCCTAACATGTAAAGGGTAAATACTGATAATACAAGTATAAAATGGATTAATACAAGTTAAAGAACTTATAATAAGCTTATTGGACTTAAAACATGTAAATAGGTAAAACTAGTAAACTAGTATAAAAGTTATCAACACATAAACACTAAAATGAGTAAAAGAGAATATGTAAACCCACTTGATCATCATATACATAAAATCATCATATGTATACATAATTGTTATTTTTATAAAGTCATTGGACAAGAGTCTAAGACGAGTATTATTTGTCTAGGTTTCCGTGATTGAAGCACGTACCGTACATCCGAATTGCCGATAACCCGCTTTCCCACATCCACGTGAGTTCATAGCCTCGCACTCCTTTAAATGTTTTTATGAAATGTTTTATAAACCCGCGAGGGAGATAACATGTTAGTTTTTATAAAATAGGACACCATTTGTCCCGATTGTTTGTTTATTGATTTGGACCCGAATGATTGTATGACCCGATAAATGATTAAATGACCCGATAGATGAAATTAAATGGATTATTAAAGTTAGGTTATGTCACTAAAAGTCCCATTAGCATGAATTGTGAACTACCGGGATTTGGTAGACGCTTATGCATATAATAGTACTATTTGGGGACGATCACCCCAGTTCGCGCCTTGACGGTTGATCCCCGTCGTGCCACATTGATTGGTAAGTGAATTTATGTATGAGAAGATTGCCATAGTGTGACCTTTGTGACGAGAAGCTAATTTAGATGGGCAAATTGAGTATCGGGTTAGCTACCCGTTGTTTGGTTTAGTAAGGTAACAATGTCATGCGGCTTATAATAATCCAATTAATGAAATACTACTATACGCACCGAATTACGATGTATTGCCTGACTAGCAATACGGGGTCATACTATTGATATTATGTTCGTGTTTTGGTTTTATATAACCATATTCATATAACGGTTTTTATTTAACTTTATACAACGTCATAAGACGTATTGTATGATGTTTTTACGACATTGGCTCTTATAATGATTTTTAAGGCAAATGCCTATATTATGATTCTCGATAAGGATTTGTAATAAAATGACTTTGGCTATTTTATGGCCTATCACAAGGATTTGTACAAAATAACTTTCGGTAATAATTTTATATCGATGTTATATTAATGGATTTTATTAAACTCTATGAATTCACTCGGCGTTATCGCTGAACTTTTCATTTAACATGTTTTGTCTCAGGTACTTGAAGGTAATTCTCGGAAAGACAACAAGAATTCATGGCCCGCACCTAAATAATAATTTCCATTCAAATTCTTTGCAAAACCTGTATGAAATGTAATGACTTGGGACCTATGTAAATTTGATATTTATGAATGGAAATGCTTTATTAATAAACGACGCGATTTTTAAGCGTTGTCTATGATGTGAGTAATGTGCTATCCCGTAACACCAACGTGTCTTCCGCTGTATTGAGTTGTATAAATTTGGGGGTGTTACAATTACCAAGTGATCGGATGAGCCTTGGCTGGAACATATCCGATCAACCTGCTGGCTCTGAAATCCTTACGGATGTAAGGATTCTGCAGACTTGGTTAAACTGTTGATAATAACCCATATAGCATCATACTTCTTCTGAGTTTGCGTTAATCTGGTAACCAAAATCCATGGAGATCTTGTCCCATTTCTCTTCACATTTTCTGATGATGGAAAAACATCCTAGTCTGTTGGTGTTCTATCTTAGCATGTTGGTATGTCCGGTACTTAGATATGAACGTAACTATATGTTGCTTCGGAGAAACTTGATACATAGAAGTTACCGAAACTCTGAGTCTCCGAAATAGACTTCTCTTAGCGTAGGATTTTCTGGAACACCTAATGTAGTGTAGGGTTTTAACCTTTACGCATAAGCTGAGTCATGGTAAGAATAACCTTGAGAATCCATGTGATTCAACGTGTCACTGTAATCAACCAGAATTTATATTGGAAAATTTCAGAGTGAAATTTCTCCTGTCGTAGAATTTACAACATAGTGCAAATATGGTCTTCCTGTTCTTCTCTAGACTTAGAGGAAATCAGGTTTTTTCCTCGATGAAAACAGTGATGAATTTGTTTATGAGTTCATGGAAACTCATTTTACTAAGTCCATAATATGTTGGAGCATTGATGAGATTAATTAAAAATCATGAATCTAGCATGACCGAGTCGTGTACAAATAACAGTCATCGAAATGTCCTGATCTTCCACTCGTCACTATTGGCAGCATGATCATGAATCCAATATTGGAAAAGTCTTTGACACCCTAAAGGCGACTGGACATGTTGTCAATACGTGGAGGAGAATAACGGTTATGAATGGTGATTTATTTAAATCGACGGTAGTCGGCACATAATCTCATGTTACCGTCCTTCTCCTAAAAAGTTCTTCTAAATTATATGGGAAGATTTTGGAATAATCGGCTGGTTATGCATAAAAGAACTTCAGTGGTCGTGTCTCAACTGACAGCTAGAAAATTTCAGCAGCCATGGCTAACAAAGCACGTGCTTGTAAATCATAGATAATTTTTACGGATTTTCCTGATGGAAAACCATGCTAAATGTATTCAAGAGCCTGAACATTACTGTACATAATCATGAATCATAGCATGGTGTGTTGTTCGTAGTCCATAGTTAGGATTAAATTCCACTCGCATCTGTTCGAGGTAAGTTCGTTAGCAGATTGGTTCTTATCATTAGACTGGAGGAAAAACTTTGTATACATGGGTGATACGAATGGCGTCCTTTATGGTCTTGGATATATGAAATATGAAATCAAAATGAAAGTGTCGTGAAGCAAATGTGACAGGTCTCACTAAATATGTTTTGCCTGTCTTCGTTTCCAGAAGCGACTAATACGCCAGCGAAGGTACTGAAATTCTTGTGGCCTGCTTACTACATGGAACAACAAAATGGATATACCCATTGGAGGGCACCCTGAACTTTTAGTGATGTTCTAGAAAAGACATGAGTCATGTGTCTTGACTCGTGTCTTGAAAAAAATAAGCATGACATGTGTCTTGACTGGTGTCTTGACATGTGTCTACAGAAAGTATACGTGAGACATGTGTCCTGACTGATGTCTTGACATGTTTCTCGAGATGTCATACGAATAAAATTGAAACTCTTGGGTTAGTATGCCAGAATTTGGCGGCTTGGTTAGACTGCTGACCTTTTTGTATTTCTGATCACGTCCGTGACTGGAGCTTCTGTTGCGATTTATAGGATAGTTGTTGTCACAGCAGTGGTTACTATCATCTTGTCTGTCAGTTCCATGACAGTCATTCTCATGACAGTGATTCATGTACTTATTCAGATGAGTGGCCGGCTGGTACCGGTTCTCACTCATATTACTGAAATGAAGACTGAATGACGCGTGACATGTAACTAAGAATTAGGGAAAATTATTTATGGGTATTGCCTGGTGGTGAAGCATCTTCTTGTCCGATCGCTTTGATCTCGTAGCGTCTCTAAAAATCAACAGCATCAACCTTAGTAACATCTCCAAGTTATGAGCGGCATCAGCAATCTTGTAGAATATCCGCAAGTGAAAATACGCCTGAGATGATTCAGAATCGACTAGCGAATACTCGTGAAGTATTGAAAGTGAAATACACATGGATTAAGGTACGTGTAATACTCATGGAATATGGTACATGGAGTACACATGGAATGTACATGAAATTATCGGTATGGGGTCGATCATCTTTCATGATTTTAAAGGAAAATAATTGGTTAAACGATTAGAGAACAATCATGATAACCTGGCAATGCCAGTATAGACATCATTCTGGTTTCCTAGAGAAACGCCAAAGTGTAGTTAAACAAAATTCAATGATAATTTGCCTGAAAGCATGATTAATGAAAACCAACCATGACTATCATGAAAGCAGGATTAACTGAAATACCATGATGTCTTGCATGAGAGCATAAAAAACAAAAGAGACGTAAGACGTAATCAACATGAAGGCGAAATCATCATGAAGAAACATGAAGCAACTTAACATGAAGGAGTATACAATATAATCAGCATGAAAACGAAGTT
Organism: Glebionis coronaria; assembly: GCA_025667525.1. Classification (NCBI taxonomy): domain Eukaryota; kingdom Viridiplantae; phylum Streptophyta; class Magnoliopsida; order Asterales; family Asteraceae; genus Glebionis; species Glebionis coronaria. The sequence goes on from CM046882.1 coordinate 181,503,262, forward strand.
AACCATGATAGTATGAAAACATGCTTGACATAAAAGACATAGTAACTTATGAGGGGACATGAAAAATTATGACACTAATGAAATGAATCCGAAGATCGCTGGTGTGGACGACCATGGGTCGGTTCATAAAATAAAATTTGACATGAGTTATTTGATCATGATATAATACATAATCATGAGAAAAAATTTATGCATGTAAACATGAAATTTATGCATGAAAATAGTGCATGAATGCATGTTGTAGTTTATGAAAACTTTTATATGCGTGAGGGTAAACGCCTATGGTCAATTCACCCAAAACAAAAGACATGGCGAGGGGACGCCTATGGGTCGGTCCCAAGGTTAAAAGTTTCGATAAAATCACATGCGACTAAATAGGGCCAGTCCTGTACCAACCATTACTTAGTCATAATACCTGCAACAATAATACATGAAAAAAAATTATGTGACCAATTATGAACTACTAGGGTTTAGTCCACATTAGCCACAGTTCACAAGGAACATCATGCATGGAACAATGAAACATAACTAAGTATGGATGACGGTTTTTCATCCATATTAGTAAAACAATACCGATGAAAACATCATGGTTAAAACAACAAAGTGCTGAAAACATCAATACGTGGAATAACAAGCGTTGACTTAGGAAGCTTCTGGTGACTACCCGCTAGTCACAGGTCGTGTTTTAGAGCCTGCAGGTCAAAGCCTTGGCTTTGATACCAAAATTGTAACACCCTACTTTGATAAGTGGACCGTTACGCGTAATTACGACGTGTCATCAAAGAATGCAAGGTAATATATAGTAAAACATACATGACCATAGGGAAAACCAGAATTAAACATCGGTTCCCAAACATAAGCCCAAAACATAAATAAAGTAAATGAACTAGGAAAGACTAAACAAGCATAATTATATGGGGTAAAAAGGAGAAGAAGTCTATGCCAGCTTCCATCCAATGCAATTCCTCCAAATGCTCGAGTCCGTCCTTCGGTACCTGCCGTTTTGGGACATGGAAAGGAAAGTAACGACTGAGCATAACGCTCAGTGAACGGATATATGACATAGTATAAATGGCTGGAACATAACTAAGACTAATAGCAGCGAAAATGTATAAGTCCTGGAAAACCTGGAACATGTTCATAAAACTGGTTTTATAGTTTGAAAAGACTTATGTTTTTATAGGAAAACTATATTAATTAGCCAATAGCCTATATAGGTCATGAGGTTCCACCGTGCATGAATACTTGGAGGGGAGACCTCGTCATGCAATTAGAGGGGTTGCCTCTAATTAAATAATCTGGGTAGGAGGGATCAATGATAGTTTTAAATTCACACTCGTTTAGTAAAACGAGGTGAAAGCGGTAAGTACTAATGACCCTTTGTGTGGGATCGTTCTCAAGGAGGCTAGTCTGTTGTGTTAAAACTTGATTAAATGTTTGTGATTATGATTATGAAGAAAGAAAAGAGAAAAGGATGACGGTTACGTTTCAAATTAAACTAAGAAGAAAGTCGTAAAGGTAAAACCGTAAAACGTGATAAAATGTAAAAATTACCCTAAAAATTCGTAGAAAATTGAAATAAATCCAAAAAATGTAATTAGAGTTAACAAAAAATCAAAAATCACTCAAACCTTTTATTTAATTAAATAATAATTTTAATGCTAATTAAAGCCCAAAAAATCAATTTAATTAACAAAAAGCCCAAAATAAGATTTTTAAATTTTTAAACCTCTATAATAACTTATTAAACTAAAAACTATTTTTAAAAATTTAAAATTAATTAAAACTATTTAAAAATGATTAAAAACTATAAAAATATTAAAATAATCCTAAAAGTTAATTAAATGACAAGAAAATTAATCTAAAAATTTTAAAAATCCTAATTTAATTTATTTAACCTAAGAAAAATGAAAAAGTTGAAAAATATTAAAAACAATTTTTTATAATAAAATAATAATAAAATATTAATAAAAATTCAAAAGTTATAAAAAATTTTAAAAACTTGCAAACTAGTTTATTTTAACCTAATTAAACAGAAAATGAAAGTGAAATGTCCAAAATACCCCTAATTGGCCTCCAAATAGGCTAAAACTCAAAACAGTCCAAGATTAATGGGCTTTTTGGCCTAATAAGCAAAAAGTTATCCAAATAAGCTGAAAAGTTCCAGTCTAGCTTAAAATTCAATTTTAAACATAAAACTCTAAAGGCCCAAAAGTTGAAAGTGAGCTTATCACAGCTTAATAAGCAAACACCTTATTCTTAATTGGCTTTTTGGCCCATTAAGCCATGAGCTAATGCCATAAGCTGAAATTTGACACACATCCTTCTCTTAACCTTATAAAGCTGTTTGTAAAAAGAATTTTTGAATAAGCCCAAGAAATAAGCCTGAAATAAGCAAAAGCTCTCTACACAAAACGACAAAATAGACGTTTTCGAGTTCTAGGTTGTTTCAAGAGCTGATTCTTTTTGCAAAATGTTTTAAATCACTTAACTAAGTTTAATAATAAAAAAGATTTCCAAAAAGCATACTAAATAAGTTGGAAAAAGCAAATAAGCACTTATGAAAAAGTCAACTAAGTTGGTTTTCTAGTCAAACCTAGACGTCAAAGTCTCAAATGCTCCAGTATAGTCAAATGGGTCAAATAAGGACGATTGATTACAAAAACAAAGTTGTTGCTAGTCTAAATAAGCTATTATAGCTTATTGAGAAGCTGAATGATAAATAACACTAGCAGTGGCTAGTAGCAGTGGGAAAGGATTCCCACTGTTTGACTTTCTTGACATTTAATTTTAGTGAGATTTACTTGGATTCAGTGAACAACAAGGGCACCCTTATAACCAGTGGGTTATAAGGAGTCAATAACAAGTAAGAAATCACAATAACACTTAGCCAATTAGTGCAGTTATTTCAAACAGTGCCCAGACATGAAAAATAAGAAGTTATGAACAAATAAGCAGGTTAAGAAAAATTAAGCCAACCAAATTGAACCAAAGTATACAAAATCTATAATAATCTCAAATAATCATATATAAACTTGTTTCATGTACTGGTTTAAAGATTAGACCTAGATTCAACCCTATGAATGTTACTGATGAACAATGAACAAACACAAGACCTTACTTGCTGATATACTTGACCAATCTTTGAACTTTAAACCCTCAAATCAATTAAGCAGTTTACACAAACTATGTTTTACCACTTGTTTACACTAGATTAGCATACAATCTAAGTATGCACAAGATTTCAGTCAAAATGACCATAAAACAAGATAGTTATGCAAGATCTCATATTTGATGTTACAAGGCTCAAAATTAGCAATTATTAGAACACAAGCACCTCAATATCATATACCAATTCAACCAAACTCCTAACACCTACTCAATTTCAATCAAGTTTAAAAATCCATTAAGCCCAAACACTCCTTAAACTTTTTAAATCAAGATTTAACAAAGCATAAGTATATTTCAGACCAAGAAATTCTTAAACAAGCATCAAAACAACATTATCATGTACTAAGAACCAGATTTGAACCACAAAAACACACCATACAACAGCAATCCACAAAATCACTTAGAACAAGTATTTCAATAGATTTTTGGAAAGAGAGCTCAAACCTCATGAATGTACATCCACACTCACGGATTTTAGAGCTTATGTGTCTAGCTTAACAAGGCAAAAGCTTCCAATAAGCTGCTAAGAACAACAAGGTTAGAAACAACAGATTATAAGAAAAAATGGAAAATGAAACAAGATCCTTTCAAGCTTGTACCCCACCACTTGATCCTTCCCAAACCACAAACCTCACAACACCTTGATAAGCTCTTTATCAGGGTGTTATGATCAGCTTATAGCCCAAAAAGTTCAAGTGTTTGAACAAGACTTAGAAAAAATCAAGTTTTTTGAAAACTTGCATAAAACTTTAAACCAATCTTTGAAACTTCTGTTAGCCTCAAAATATTGAGTCAAACAAGAATGTTCGGTCATAGGTTTCTATTGTAATATTTATTAGAACGTTGTAATAAGTAGTTATTTAGTCGTGGTTTACGGGCTTGGATTTAAACTAATTAAAGTCCATAAAGACAAGCCCGACCCAATATATAGTCCATTAAAGCCCGCATGTGGGTGGACTATATATACTACCCTCCTAGCATGTTAGGAGGGTGGATGGTCATTTGTAACAACTTCTTTTCTTAATCTAATCTCACCAAGTTAATCATCTCCTCTCTACTTTCTCTCACTACTTTCTCTCTCTAGGAATTCATCTCTTCTTCATCTATTTTCTTTCTCTCTTCATTGCTTAATCATAACAAAATTTTGGGACATCAACTTCATAAACATAAACTCATAACATATAAAATCAACAAGAAAGTAAATTGGAACTTGGAATTCGTCACAAACTTTCACACATTTTCATTCACTTGAAACAAGGATTTAAAAAGTTTTGACCAAAAAAACCAAGAGCAAGGACTAACGTGTGAGTCCTATGTCTATATATAGGCTACATGAAACTAGAAAGCTGAAAATAAAACATGAAACCCTAGTGTATGGTGTTCCAAAATTGCCCTTGTAGTTTGAATTTTCTTGAACATGTGAAGATACTTTGGCTGTTTGTGGAGCTGTAAAGTGGGTGGCAATTTGATCAAGGGCTCCCAATAAGTTTAGGATTGAAGCAGGTTTTGGGTTCATTGATTCCCTGGAAGGTTTTGGCATCTTCTCAAAAACATGTAGCAGGGGAGTGTACATGTGATATGGTGAGTGATGAGGTGGCAGGTTTAGGAGTTGGGTTTTGTTTATGAGATCCTTAATCATAAATCTGGAGGTGATGGGGGTCTAATTGTTGCTTAAACACAAACCCTTAATTTGTGTTCATGAGATGAGTAGTGAGGTTTGATCCTATTTTATGTTTAAAAAAATGTTTAGCGCGTGTTTTAAACTGATTAGTTTAATTAGTTATAAACCCGGTTGAGTGGATTAGTGAGGTGGCATGTAGGCGTGTTGTGATTGGTTAAGTGGAGATAGTGGGAAACGTGGTGAGGTGTTAAGGGGAGATAGTGGGAAACGTGGTGAGGTGGTACTGGTCTAGGTATCTTTTGTTGTCGCCCAGCTTTAGTCCCTCAATTCCTTTCTTACTTTCATTTCAGGTTTAAACATGTTATAATCCGAATTCCTTTGTTAGGAAAGTTTTGTTTTTTGCAAATTCGACCACAAAAACTTTTGCGAAGGGATTTCAAGGGCTTGTTTTGCCATTTGATGATATTTGAAGGACCAAACTTGTAATTTCTTCAATCTTCAAGGTCTTCACTTGTTCTTTGTCTTCATAGAGGACTAAAAGTGACAAGTCTTCTAATATGAGGGACTATTCTTGTAATTATGAATATACAAGGGTTTAAAGTGTCAATTCTTCAATAATGAAGGAACCTTCTTGTACAATCTTAAATTCTTCAAGGACTTTTCTTGGAAAATCAACTCTAGGGTCTGGTTCATTGTGCAGCTTCGTTTCCCGTGTTCGTTTTTGCTTGTTTCTTGTGATCTTTTGCCATTTTCTCAATACTCGTACCTAAAATACACATTGAACAAACACATGCATATATTTGGCACATTTTATGATATTTTAACCATTTTAAGCCCATTTTGGACGATTAGACTATGTATAAAAGCAGTCTCATCAATCAGCTCCTAGTGACGGATGCAAGGCACACATCGCATTCAATATGATAATACTGATAAACATGTAACTAGGATGCACCCATACGCCCCACATGATAATATAATATAATGGCCAAAACTGAAAAGGGAGCCACGAGCAATCACTTTGCCGTGCGGAAGTTATAACACTTGTGCTCCAGTGTTATGGTTATGGTACTTCCATAACTAGGTGACACTGGTCATGCATGTATATGGCTTAGGCTCTTAATCTAACATAAGTATCAAACATATAAAACAAATACTGGGAAAATAGTTGGCTGCAGACGGGGAATCCTAATAAGGAAAGAATGTCCATACTGAAAGGATGGGAAATCCGTATCTTATGTCCAGTGAACGAAGAAGACGAACGGATGAGAGTCCTACATCGATCTCACTAATGATACATAAATAGTATCAGTGTATAAGTATTCTGACTACTGAGTACGTAACTGGTTTAATATCGTGTCTTAGCTTGTTTTCTATGTGCATGTCTTGTTTTACTGATTTTAATGTTATACTGTGTTTATCATGTATTATGTATCTTCTGATTAAGTATTACTTGTATTTCTTGTATTATTATACTTGTTGTGTAATAACAAGTAACTTTCTATAAATAGCATGCTTCCTAAAATAAGTTAACTTCTTAAAATAGAACAGTTTCTAAAAATAGAAAGTTTCCAAAAATAGTAATTCCTAAAATAGAAAGTTTCCCTATTTAGAAATAAGCTAGTTTAATAAGCTAAAATATAAGCTTAAGTTTTACTTATTAAATATACTAAGTCATGTGATTAATAGTATAGTTTATTAATTATAACATGTTAATTAAATAAAGTATAGGTTATACGATTGAATTAAATATAAACATGATTTAATTAAATTAAAGTGTATAAAATACTGTTGGGTCGAAATTATGAGTTGATGCGTCAAAAACAACAACATAAGAAGACAAGGGCTAAAGAGTACAAGTTGCAAAAGAACAAGCCGTTGGAGTCTTTTTATTGTTTTAGCTTTCTTTGTAAGCTATGTTTTCTAGTATATAAAGAAAACATAGGCGTAGGTTTTACATATCAATTCATTCACAATGTAAACCTACAATTGAGTTCGTGTTCTAGGCGTGGGATGTAATGCATACACGCCTAGAGATTATTTGTTTCATTATTTAATACAAGTAATCATTAGGAAATTCATCTTGTTCTTATAACATCTTGTTACTAATCAATGTTCTATTCCGCTATGATTAACATCATATGAATGTTGATTATCCTAGATAGAATGGTTCCTAACCATTGAGTCTAACGATCCATAGACTCCACAATTGGTATCAGAGCCTAAGGCTCGTGATATCTAGGAGATACAAGATGTTATGTTCGTGTTCGTTGCTGTGAATCCGCTTTCCAGAATTCGTGACTGTTTCAGTGACAGATTAGCGACGGTTTGCAAGATCTGTGATAGATTTGCGACAGAATTTGTGTCGCTAAAGATCTGAATTTTAGGTTTTCGTTGATAAACCCTAGGATGACGATTTGAAGTGCTGTGAAGACGATTGTAGGGTTCCTTTATTTGTGAGCCCTAAACACATAGCTAGAGATGATTGAAGCTATGATGTTATTCGAATTAGGGTTGTGTGCTAAAACCCTACATCTAGATCTGCTGATATTGGAAGTTTTTCAGGTATGATTTGTTTATCGTTCATAATGCTTGTCGTTTCTTGCTGCTGATTGAAGACAAAAGCAATCTGTCCAAATAGGGTTTCTAATGTTTATGTTAAACCCTAGATTGAAAAAGGTCACTGATGTGTCTAGGATTTCATGGCTGCTGAGTTGCTAACAACAAAAGTAATCATGTAAATCTTGATTATATGGTCTTGAAAGCTTTTGATCGTGATCATGATTTATTGCATCATGATCTCTATGCTGTTCTTGATGAATAATGGCTGCCAAGAAAGACGATGATACAGAATATGCTATTTGGTTGTGATATATGTGGTTTCTGTTAAAAGACCAGAAACGTGTGACAACATTGATTTAAAGAGGAAATAGATTCGATATTTACAATATATTGCTTCATTGTTTGTCTCATAGCTGGTCAAAAGAAGTTTTCCTATGGCCCTGCTTTTGAAAGAAAGTAATTTGCAGCTATATCTGTCATATGACAAAGAAGGAAAGGGTATTGATATATGATTTCTTTATATCACGTTAGGATTTCTTTAAGCTTATTATTGTGGGCCCGTGATTTATTGCTGCGGTTATCGATTCACTCAAAAGGGAAGCTAGTGTTTGTACGAAACTAGCAGATCGTGATCGATGTTGAATAAAAGAAAAGTGATCGTGGTCCATGTTTAGGTTAATGTTAAACAATTGCTCGATTTGTGTGTGTTCACACGATTGGAGTAAGCAAAAGTGACAAGCAGATCGTGATTTATTTAAAGGAGAAGAAAAGTGTTATTCAAAGTTACAATTTTACGTGAGGACTTCATGGTGCTACTTTGGTTACATGGTACATTTCTTTACACAAAAGCTTGTCACGTGAAATAAAATGGAATATGGTCCAAGGAGCAGCAAACTATGAATAAAGTTGTTATGGTGTACTATTGTCGGTGAAGAAAAAGGAATTTTTGTTTTTTGTCTATCGTCTCGTGTGGACTCCTCAGTTAACAAAGGATAGCACTTTAGGGTTGATATATGGCAAAGTTACATATCAGAGGCACCTCACGTGGTTTTGTACAAGTTTTTGCTATATTTTCAAGCCGCTAATGGGAATTATTTAGCCGCTCACAGACGCGTTGACACATGAAATCTAGTCGTTGACACGTGTATTTAAGCCGCTGACAGCGTTGTTCGCAGTCGCTGACAGACAATTTTAAAGATATTTTGGTTTGGAGTTTGATTTATTCACAGCAACTAGTTCTTAAAGGTATAAAGGCTCGTTTTATTCATTGATTACCAAGAAAAGTTTTTATTACTTTTTTGAAGACGAAGTAGATTTTCGCGGATGGTGTTCTATCATATCTTCAAATTTTGTCAGCATTTGAAGGTAACTTGTAGGTGCTTTAAGTTGTGACAACGGACTTGATAAAAAGGTAACAAAGGTATGAGATTTTACTTAAGACGCTCTATGCTCATATTTGCTAGAGAACTCTTTTTGTCAAGAGACTACTCATTATAGCCGTGAGTTTTATAGTCTACTCATTATAGCCGTGAGTTTTGGAGTCACATGTTTAGTACAAGACATGGAATGCAAGTTCGGGTTATTCTACATCATCATCAAGTAAGTCATAATTAGATTTCTTCATATGTGATCATTACATAAAGCCTACTGAATTTGAAGATTCAAGAATAGTTATCACAATTTAAGGGGAAGCTAAATTGTCAAGTGTTAATTATTTACATGTAACATTGAGGTGAAGGTATTTACTACTACTCATTAGTATTAATACAACTTGTGTGAGTTTATATAGCTCAAATTCATTTAATTTCATCCTGCTGTTCTTCATGGAGGGTAATTTGAGACATAGAAAACTTGTATTAGTGGTGTGGTATTATTTAAGAAGTGGTCGAAATCAAGGTTGCTTACATACAAGACCCCTATTTGGATCATGTCAAAAAGGGGAAGAAGTCTACACAATGCAATCTGTTGATCCTTGGTGTTATATGTTTTACAAAGAATGCGAGCTTAAGGAGAAGTGTTTTTTACATCATCAACTAGGGGAAGACTGTTGGGTCGAAATTATGAGTTGATGCGTCAAAAACAACAACATAAGAAGACAAGGGCTAAAGAGTACAAGTTGCAAAAGAACAAGCCGTTGGAGTCTTTTTATTGTTTTATCTTTCTTTGTAAGCTATGTTTTCTAGTATATAAAGAAAACATAGGCGTAGGTTTTACATATCAATTCATTCACAATGTAAACCTACAATTGAGTTCGTGTTCTAGGCGTTGGATTTAATGCATACACGCCTAGAGATTATTTGTTTTATTATTTAATACAAGTAATCATTAGGAAATTCATCTTGTTCTTATAACATCTTGTTACTAATCAATGTTCTATTCCGCTATGATTAACATCATATGAATGTTGATTATCCTAGATAGAATGGTTCCTAACCATTGAGTCTAACGATCCATAGACTCCACAAATACTTAGGTTAAAACGTGTATTAATAATGTAATAATATAACCTAAGTCATGATTATTAATTAATTATATTTCATGATTAATAATTAATTAATACTATAGTGTAAAAAAAATAACTAAATACTTAGGTTAAAACATGTATTACTAATAAGAATAATTAACCTAAGTCCATGTTTTAATTAAATTAATTATATACCATGTTAAATTAATTTAACTAACTTGTAAAAATAATATACTTGTAAAATTAATTAAACATGTCGTGAACCGAACCCGTGAAAACCCTTGAACCGGTCCGAACCAAACACCCCTAAAATCAGTGGCAACCCGACTTGAACCGGTTGCCCCTGCTTCCGTCACCTAGCCACCGGCTGCTGCCGGTGGTTCCCTTACTCTCGGCTAGCCGCTGCTAGCAGTGGGGTTCCCACTGGCTGTGTGCCAGTGGTTCCTGCTGCTGCATTCCCCCTGCCAGACCAAGTCTGCCACCGGCTTTGTGTCGGTGGTGGGGCTGTGTGCTGCCGAGACCCATATAACCACAAGGACACCCCCGACGCATGTCGGGGTGCCTTGTTCTGCTGTCGACCTAAACCAAACAACCCGAAAATACCCTTTTTAATTTCCCCACCTTGTTTTGTTAAGGGGAGATAGTAGGACACGTGGTGAGGTGGTACTGGTCTAGGTATCTTTTGTTGTCGCCCAGCTTTAGTCCCTCAATTCCTTTCTTTCTTTCATTTCAGGTTTAAACATGTTATAATCCGAATTCCTTTGTTAGAAAAGTTTTGTTTTTTGCAATTCGACCACAAAAACTTTTGCAAAGGGATTTCAAGGACTTGTTTTGCCATTTGATGATATTTGAAGGACCAAACTTATAATGTCTTCTATATTCAAGGTCTTCACTTGTTCTTTGTCTTTATGGAGGACTAAAAGTGACAAGTCTTTAAATATGAGGGACCATTCTTGCCAGTTCTTCTAAGTTGAGGGTCCTTTTTGTAAATTTGACAAACTTTAGGGACCAATCTTGTAATTATGAATATACAAGGGTTTAAAGTGTCAATTCTTCAATAATGAAGGACCCTTCTTGTACAATCTTCAATTCTTCAAGGACTTTTCTTGGAAAATCAACTCTAGGGTTCGTTTCATTGTGCGGCTTCGTTTCCCGTGTTCGTTTTTGGTTGTTTCTTGTGATCTTTTGGCATATTCTCAATATCCGTACCTAAAATACACATTGAACAAACACAAGCATATATTTGGCACATTTTATGATATTTTAACCATCTTAAGCCAGTTTTGGACGATGAGACTATGTATAAAAGTAGTCTCATCACTCCCCTATACTAAACCATTACCGTATCCTCACGCAATGCTGGAATAAAGTACCGTAGCACCTCTAAAATTCATTTTTATGCACTTTTATTAAATCATAAACTTACTACACTACTACTACTTGTGTTTTAGACATAATGTATGATTTTCATCGCAAAATGGGACGTTTAGGTTCATAGAACAAGAACACGTGAATGCTTCGTTAGAAATAATTTTGTCGTCCTCGATTTTCACCCAATTCCATGCCAAGCGTGCAACGAGATCATTGTCATTATAAGTTAGTAATGCTAACACTACTCATATGCCCTAATCACGCACTTAGACTCCCATTATCCTAATTGGTATCTCTTATATTTTATTGAATGTTCACGAGGATACATTTTTTACTTATGCGTTGATAGAGATTTAGGTCCAAAAATAGAGTCATAAAGGTGTAACCAAGACCATCTAATTAATAACCCCCCCTAATAGACAACAATGTCAAAAAAATTAAGTCAACAAGAAGGATCTATAAACACGATGTAATAACGGTTTTGAACATGAGACTTATTACCAAGACTTTTATACGTCCCCTAACGGATGGGCCTTATTATCATAGGTTTACCTCCATCTTTTATTCAACTTTACCATGAAGCTTTTATTATGACTTCGGTCTTGCCTTGCCTTTTATTTAACCTCGCCATGAGGTGTTTATTATGGCCAAAGACGTATATCCTCATGCTAATTATTAGGTGAAGCTTTAGATTATTCGGCTTGCCAATACTTCAAAACCGTGACGATGGTGATACCTTAATGTCTTCCTAATTTAATTACATGGAAGCTACTAGAAAATACTAGAAACCAACAATCAAGACTAAACCGTTTAGCCAATACATATTAGCAAAATATATATACAAGTGAAGGGAGAATAAGCAAACAACGAGAACACATGAGTTTTTGAAAGAATACGAGTACTCTACGTTTAGCATAGTAACTTATAATGAACTCAATCATTTCTCGTCCTCATTTAAGAGACTTCGCCTAACATAAATTAAGGAATCGAAGCTAAGTGCTCAACACGCACGGTCGAGTCAAAAATTACTCTTATTCTCGCCATCAGAATATCTACATTCATGTCTTCAAACACTTATGAAACATGAGTCAATACTAGTTATCATTAGGGAAGGTGACTTGGTCGACGTAGTTCAAAGAAGGAACTTCCCCACCAAAGTAGTGATTCAACCTATGTCCATTCACCTTGAAGTTAGGACCATCATTTTGAGCTAGCTCGATGGTCACATATGGAAATACTTGGGTAATGGTGAATGGACCCGACCAACGGGATTTTAACTTGCCGGAAAATATTTTCAATCTTCAGTTAAAAAGCAACACTTGATCTCCAATGTTAAAAACCCGGTTTTTAATTTTAGAATCATGAAACTTTTTGGTTTTCTCTTTATAAATCAATGAATTTTCATAAGAAATGTCTCTCAATTCATTAAGTTGCATTTTTCCGATGTTTTCCAGTGGTCTCAATGTCATCATTACAATGCTTTAGGGCCCAATAAGCTTTGTGTTCGAGTTCAATTGGCAAGTGACAATTCTTCCCGCACACAAGCTTGTAAGGAGTGCACCCGATGGGCGTCTTATGTGCGGTACGAAAGGCCCGTAAAGCATCGTCTAACTTATCCGTCCACGATTGTGGTTCTCCCTATCGATCTTTCCAATATCCTATTCAACGCTCGGTTTGAAACCTCGACTTTCCCACTCGTTTGTGGGCGATAATCCATACAAAGCTGATGTGTAACCCCATATTTCTTTAAAACTATTTCAAATTGGTCATTACAAAAATGGGTTCCACGATCACTTATAATTGCACGAGGGGTTCCAAACTGAGAAAACAATTGTTTCAAAAACTTGACTACCACACGAGCATCATTCGTGGGTAAAGCCTTAGCTTCCACCCACTTAGATAGGTAGTCAACGACGACAATGATGTACTTATTACCACGAGATGATGGGAACGGCCACATAAAATCAATTCCCCAAACGTCAAAGATCTCACATACATGGATGATATTTTGTGGCATTTCATCGTTTTGTGAGGCTTTGCCTTGACGTTGGCATGATTCACATGACTTAACAAGTGCATGTGCATCTCGGTAAATAGTAGGCTAAAAGAAACCGGCATCAAAGACCTTCTTCGCCGTGAGACTAGCACCATGGTGACAGCCCGTGGGTCCCTCGTGACAAGCTCTAAGGATATTAGAAGCTTCGGTACCAAAAACACAACGTTGAATGATTTGATCCGCACAAGTTCGAAATAGGTAAGGGTCGTTCCAAAAGTAGAACCAGACGTCACGAAAGAATTCCGTTTTTGTTGAGTCGTCATACCCTTAATGATGAAATTCGCCGCGTGGTAATTTTCGATGTCCGCAAACATGGTGTAGATGAGACAATCTTAGAATTCACTACACCAAGTGTCCCGAGAGGAAATGTTTCGGTGATTTCCTTGTCCTCGTAAACATGTTGGTGAGGATCTTCCAAGCGAGAAAGATGATCGGCCGCTAGATTCTCGGCTCCTTTTTTGTCAAGGATTGTGACATCAAATTCTTGTAGGAGGAGCATCCAACGAAGCAATCTCGGCTTTGCATCTTGTTTATCCATGAGATACTTGATTACCGAGTGATCCGTATACACTATGCATTTAGTCAAGACGAGGTAAGGTCGGAATTTCTCAAATGCATACACCACGGCAAGGAATTCCTTTTCCGTCGTGGCATACTTAAGTTGAGCCTCGGTCATCGTCTTGATAGCATAGTGAACAGGCAAGAAGTGCATTTCATGACGTTTCCCCAAAACGTCCCCTATGGTGTAATAACTTGCATCACACATAAGCTCAAAGGGGAGGTTCCAATTGGGTGCAACAAGAATGGGAGCTTCGGTAAGTTTCCTCTTAAGGATTTCAAAGGCTCGTACACAATCTTCGTTAAAGTCAAAAGGATCATCTTTTTTGAGGAGATGTGTAATAGGTCGAGATATCTTTGAAAAATCCTTGATGAATCGACGATAAAATCCCGCGTGCCCTAGGAAAATCCTAACTACCTTAACGGTTTTGGGATGAGGTAATTTGGCGATGACGTCTACCTTAGCTTTGTCTACCTCAATCTCCGCTTTCGAAACCTTGTGCCTTAAGACGATTCCTTCCTTAACCATAAAATGACACTTTTCCCAATTGAGCACAAGGTTTGTTTCCTCACAACGTTTCAACATTCTCTCAAGGTTCGACAAACACGAAGTGAACGAACAACCAAACACGGAAAAGTCATCCATAAAGACTTCCATCGTTTTCTCGATCATGTCATGAAAAATAGCCATCATACACTGTTGAAAAGTTATCGGTGCATTGCAAAGTCCGAATGGCATTCTACGATAGGCAAACGTTCCATATGGACACGTAAACGTAGTTTTTTCTTGATCACGAGGATCTATGGGGATTTGGAAGTAACCGGAAAAACCATATAAGAAGCAATAGAAATCGTTTCCCGCAAGACGCTCCAACATTTGGTCCATGAAGGGCAAGGGAAAATGGTATTTTCACGTGGCGTCATTCAACTTATGATAGTCGATACACACCCTCCAACCGGTCACGAGTCGAGTTGGAATTAACTCGTTGTCATCGTTTGGCACAACGGTCATTCCTCCCTTTTTAGGGACACAATGAATGGGACTCACCTAAGGGCTATCGGAAATAGGGTAAATCATTCCCGCGTCAAGGAGTTTTACAACTTCCTTTTTGATGACGTCGTGAATTTTGGGGTTCACCCTCCTTTGACATTGTATTGCGGGCTTGTAGTCTTCCACCATTAAGATTTTGTGGGTACAAAATTTACGGTCGATCTCCTTAATGTCGGATAATTTCCACGCATTTATCCCTTTGTGGTCCTTCAAGACATCGATAAGTGTGGTTTTTTCATCATTCGAAAGATCCTTCGCAATAATAACCAGCAACTTATCGTCTCCTTCCAAGAATACGTATCCAAGATGAGGAGGAAGATCTTTCAACTTAAGGATTGGTGGTTCCTCGATTGAAGATTTGGGTTCGATACTCATAACCTCCACCGGCGGAGGAAATGGGAAATCATTGAGAAAATCCTTGATAATAGAGAAGTCCTCATCGTTGTCGAGTTCTTTGTTACAAGTACGAGGAACATCAAATTCTTCCAACGTAAAAACACCACCTTCAAATGGAGTGAAGGATGGTGTCGAATTATCAAGAATAGGATCGAGCATAGTAGGATTGACACTATTTTCTTCGTCACCAAAACCTAAAAAATTCTTGTGAAAATTCCTCGCAAACGACATCGATCATATGAACATATTTTATAGTCGCGACGAAATAAACATGAGAAAGTTGAGAGTTTTATGTTGCGTTTATAACAAGTTCCTCGTCGTTGAAATGTAAGGTGATTTTTCTAGCATGCACATCAATCAACGCCATTGACGTATCAAAAAACGAACGACCTAAAATAAGAGGAACTTGAGGATCCGTGGGAATATCAACAGCGGTAGAGTCTACCGGATAATAGAACTTTTCTACTTCACAAAACGTCTTCGGCCAATCCACATGCGGGAATCGTGGAATGATCGGCCCATTCGATAGACATTAGTGAAGGAGTAAGATTTGGAAGATTGAGCGACTTGAAGATTGTAAGAGGCATCAAGTGATACTAGCACCAAGATCGGCCAAGGCATAGCATTCTTCCATATCTTGAATAGCACATGGAACCAAAAATTTACCGGGATCACCGACTTTTTGAGGTATGCGGTTAAGATAAACCGATGAACAACTAGACAATTGTTGCAATTTCTCCTTGTTGTTTAACATACTCTTAAAGTTAGCGGCAAATCGAGGCATCATGAACAAAGCGTCGACAAAACTTATGTTAAAATGAAAACCACGAAACATTTTCATAAAAAGCTCAAATTGGTAATTTTCACACTCTTTCAATTTCTCCTTACGAAGTCTCGATGGGTAAGGCAAGGGTGGTGTGGGTTGGGGCATAGGCATGGCCTTTAGAGTCTCAGGTTCCAATGATGGTAATGGGTCAACCGTAGGTGTGGTTTGAGCGGTACTTCGTGGGATTAGGATACGCTCCTCTTCGAACACCACCTCGGGTTCTTCCTCAATTTCCTCCACCGTAGGAGTAATTGGTTTAGGAGTCGGTTCCTCAAAGGTGTTACCACTACGTGTGGTACTCACTTTCATCTCTCCCTTCGGGTTTGACACGATGTTACTAGGAAGACCACCCAAAGTATAGGCTCTACTCATCATTATAGCATCTAAAAGTCTATTTTCCGTCTTTTTACGTTCCTTCCTATCTTGATCTTTCTCGGCTTTTGCATTTTGCTCCAACCTGAGTAAGGTTTGTTTAATCTTATGTTGACCTTGTTCAATTTTTTGTTGGTTTTGTTGGAGCCTAACCACATTCCCTTCCAATTTGTTACTAGGAGTTTCAAACTTAGCCCTTAGGTTACTAACATCATTTGCCATGTTTGTGTACCTATCATCATTAGCCTTAAAATAGTTCCAAATCTCAATTGGGATGCCTTTTGCTAATGCATTGGAAAGCCCTTGGTTAACATTTTGGAGATCACAATTTTGATTTTGATTTTGAACTTGACTACTAGTCCCTTGATTCCCATTGTTGTAATTGTTACCCTTATAGTTGTTCTTGTAACCACCTTGATTGTTTCGATAATTATTAGCATTTTGATTTGGTGCAAAACCCGGTGGAGTCAATTGATTAGTGCGGGTAACTTGACCGCTTTGGTTATAAGTTCCCGTGGCCGCGTAGGCACTCGAAATGTTACCACCGTTGGTAATGCACTCGGAGAAATCTTGAGCTCCACCATAATACATACAAGAAACCTCAACCGCTTTAGCCGTAGCGAGAGTGGGTAGTTCACCAACTTTAAACTCAATTAACAATCCTTTAAGCTTATCAAAAATCTTGTTTTCCAAATTTGCCTCAATTTGGCAAGCATCGATGGTATGTGACAATGAAGGCGAAGGCGAAGACGAAGCCTTGTGAACACTCGATGTGCTACGAGGACTATAGACCTTAGACCTATTCTCAATAATCAACAACGCTTCCTCGACCGTTTTACATAAAAAATTACCACCGACGACTGCGTTAAGATAATCACGCTCATGATCATTCAAGCCATTATAAAACGTGTCAATTTGATGCAAGTCGGAAAAACCATGATGAGGACACTCATGTAACATTTCCTTAAATCGATTCCAAGCCGTAGAAAAACTCTCATTAAACTCTTGTGAAAATTTGAAATCTCGTTTTTCAAATGCGTAGTCTTAGAGGGCGAGAAAAATTGGTTCACGAACTTCGAAACGAGATCCTTCCACGTCAATATAGAATTGGGTGGCTCTTTCTCTAACCAAATTTTAGCTGGCCCCGCTAAGGAATACAGAAAAAGAATCATCTTATTCGAGTCGTTCGTGACATACTTAAACTTGCAAGTGGCGGTAAGACGATTGAATTGGCGGATATGGTTGTGAGGGTTGTCCTTTTCATCACCACGGAATTTGTTGTTTTGGATCATCGATAACAAACCCGTCTTAACTTCAAAGTTCTCCACAAGGATGGCAGAAATCACAATAGCCTCTCTATAACCCTCGGTGGGTGCTTGAAGTAACTCCATCATTACACGACTAACCATGGTTGCTTCTTGTTCTACGATGTGTTCGTCAATATGAGATTCTTCACTAGAAGGCGTTCCTTCCTGTCGGTTTCTACGTTTACGTGTACGTCTTGCTTGGTTACGAGTTTGCATAAACGTCACGTATAACGTGGGGATGAGCAAAGAAGATTCTTTTGGGTGTTTTTAACTTTTTCCATTTTTTTGTGCTTTTGATTGTTTTTTACTTTTTTGGATTTTTGCGATGTATTACATAGACATAAATCTACAAATCTCTCCTCAAATCAAATCTCTCGATTAAAGGAGCCTCAAGGAATGAAAATGATCACGTGAAGTGAACTCCTTCGATGACTTTAGAATGTTGGTGGAACACCAAAACGTTCAAGAGGGTTTATCTTTGAAACCAAGAAAATATAGATACGTAGATAATACTTTGGTTGGCAAACCCTCGATTCACCCTTTTTCTCTTAACACGCACAAGCAAGTGGGGGAAACGAGGCGACGCTAAGAACTTAAGAGCCTTTTTCCTTAGGTCGTGAAATACAACCGCCTTATACCCACCTTATAGTTTGTGTTAATTAAAATCAAGCTTCACGAAAGTAATTATCTATTTTGCCGTTTTCTTTGTTTGAGATTCGAATACAATGATTGAGTGATGAAATCCCAAATCAAGGTTGTGTTTTCACATTTTTGGAGTACTTGTGAATTTATTGTTATACGTGTACAATATAGTAGTAATATTTGATTGGTGTATTTTGCATACACCTAATAGCATGTTAATTTAGCTTAGTTATACATTTATTTATTTTTATATATGTATTTTGAGTGTGTTTTGTGATTATGTAGGTTACGAGCGAAATGGAATAAAATGGTCGCTTAATTAATTTTTTGGAGAAAAGACATTGTGAGCGCCGATAAATGAAGAAAAAATATTGAAGAAAAAGATTTGAGCGCCTCGCAATATTTTCGGTCATTTTTTATTTCTTCGGGCTTCGTTCGAGCAATTATTGATGTTTGGTTATTTTTTATTGGGCTAAGTTATTATATACTAAAAGAATAAAAGAAAAAAAAGGAAATAAAAAATAATTTATGGGCCCAATACCCAATAACTCACCGGTGGATATTATAAAAAGAATAAAAAAAGAAGAAACAAAAGAGAGGTTGATAACCGAATATTAAAAGAAAAAAAGTGAGGGCCGCCGATTGAAGTTAGCTAGGGAGATTGGTTACACAATTGGAGTTTTGATTTACATAACAACCGAATAAGGAGAATTCGGTGGAGACAAATCAAGGAAAAAAACAAAAGACAATTGCAAGTGGGGAATTCACAGCAGTCGAGACATAAAGGTTAAAAAAATAAGGAAAGTTGTTGCTTGGGTGAGATTCGGATTAAAGAAGAGTGAGGGAAATTGTGGGGCCGCCTGAGATAGCTAGAAAAAGGGGACAAAGAGACATGAGTCGAATTATTAAAAAAGAAAGAGAAGCGATGAACAGTGTACAACGGGTCGGATACATCGCGATGTCCGGCTAATTTTGTTGTAATTCCTTCCGATAACTTTATTTATGGTTTGATCATCACTTTTGGATTATTATATTTTTATTACATTGATTTATAATTTATATATAAATTATTTTTATTGACTTAATATTATGTTTAATTATTTGTGCGAGACAATTTGTTATTAGTTAACGCTTCATTCTTATTCTATTTAGTTAAAGAAAAAGATGTTCGTATAATCGATATAAATTGTACCTAAATAAATTGTTAAAACATAATTATTGGTTAGATTAATATAAGATTTATTATCGCGAGTCATGGATAAACATAATAAACGCCAACATTAATTCATTCATATTAAGTCAAAATAATCTTTGTAATCAGTTCTAAAAAGTTTCGATAATCCATAAGTGTGACCAACCATAAATATTAGGCGCTGGAAGGGATTACATTTTTCTTTTAATTGTTTAGATCTTTATTATATTTTTCTAGCTTTATTATTAGTTTAATAATTATTTTAATTTTTAATCAGTATTTTATTATCAAAAGTATTTTAGTTGTTAGATTTCAATGCCAAAACTTTTATTGATCAGTGATCAACCCAAAACTTAAACTAAAACCACATATTCCTCGTGGATCGATACCCGCTTACCCTATCTAGTATAAGGTTATTAGGTTATTTTGACCGGCACTTCGACGTCGATCAAAAATTTGGCGCCTCTGTCGGGGACTCAGTGAGCTTTTCGTTTAAGTTTTTGTTAATATTTTTTTAAATAAATAAAAAATACAAAAAGATTTTTATTTTTCTTGTTTGTTTTGTTTGTTTTGTTTTGTTTTGTTTCTTGTGAGTGTGCAGGTTAGTGTATGCGCACGCGTAGATTGGGACGAACATCACCGTTATCTTACGATCATGAGGTTGAGAAAAGTGCATGGTTAAGAAGGAAGACGTTTCGACAGTTTTCTATTAATCTTGATTTTTCAGGTTTAGCAGAGCTTTTCGCTGAAATGCCAGGTGACGAAGATGTTGGCGGAGGTGCTAGCGGAAGTAGTAGCGGAGAAGAATCCCCACCACGGGGTGTTGATTCTTATTACAGGTCGGGGATCTTCGAGGATCCTTCGCCTATCGTTTATTCGGATCCGGTTAAAGGGGTTACAAGTAACTTCAAGATCCAACCGAACCTCATAGCAATCTTGCGAGTGTTTAGAGGTCGTGAGGAGCCATACGCACATCTGCGAGAATTCTTCTCAATTTCTGACACACATCAAGTTAATAACATTACCAAGGATGAGGTAAGACTTCGCTTTTTTCCTTTCTCATTTAAAGATCAAGCTAAGGACTGGTTCTCATCTCTTGAGCCAGGTAGTATTAACTCATGGTCTGAAATGCAATCTGCTTTTCTTGAGGAATTTTATTCTATAAGTAAAACTTCTGCCATTAGAAATAAGATTAAATCCTTTCGTCAAATCCCAGGCGAGCAGTTTCATGAAGCATTTAGTAGACTTAAGGAGTTATTAAGAACTTGCCCTCATCACGATGTTCCAAAATGGGAACTTGTCAATGTCTTTTATGATGGGTTGGATTATAATAACTAACAATTTGTGATGGCCACTAGTGGGGGTATGTTTTTCTCGCGACCAATGGAGGAAGAATGGGAGTTTTTTGAAAAACTAAGCAAAGGTTCCAAGACCAAAGCTTCAGTGGATCGAAACAACCACCCATCTTCCACCAATTTTGTGTCTAACCAACATGGCACAAATTCTGAAATTAGCGAGTTAAGTAAGAAAGTTGATCTTTTATTGAAAAATCTAGGAAAAGGTGTGCCAAATGTGTCTAATGTGTCGCATAGTGGGTGTTCAATGTGTGGTGATCCAAGTCACTCTTTCGATAATTGTCAAAGTTAGGGGGCGCCACCAAATGAGGACGTAAATGGAGTCTATGGTGGTCGTCCATGAAATGACCCATTCTCCGAAAGTTACAATCCTGGATGGCACAATCACCCCAACCTCCATCGGAAAGATGAAGACAATCGCCATAATAATGCCCCACAACAAGACTATGGTTACAAACCAAGGTATGAGGGTTGCGATTCATCTAATTTCCAACCAAATTCTTACAATTATAGGCCACAACAAGAATATCCAAATCGGGGCCAAGGCCAAGATGACAACTGTCTCTTGAACCTTGACCGAAAGTTTGATAGGCTTATGGATTCATTATCTACCAACAATCAAGAGATCAATAGAAAATTCAAGGTCACTAATCAAAGACACGAGACCACTACTAAATCTATTGCAGCTCTTGAGAGACAAGTTGGTCAATTGGCGGATCAATTAAGTAAAAGAGACGAGGGAAGGCTACCGAGCTACCCCGCCATGAATCCCGCACACAAGAAAAATGGAAATGATATGTGAATATGGTGACATCTCTTCGAAATGGTAAAATCTACAACAATGACAAGGGAATTCCAAAATCTCCTGAAGTCGAGGATTTCTTTACTGATGACGAATTTATTGTTGAAGGTAAAAATTCTGATAATGTTAAGTCCGGTTCTGAGTTGGTGAATGATTTGTTAAATGGTTTTCCTAAACAAACAACACAGAGTCCTAAAGCTATTGAATCTCCTGAAGTTGGGGAGGGTGGTGTGTCCAGCACATCGTACCCCACGACTTTGGAGAAATCGACATCTAAAAGGTTAGCTAAAAAGGGTCCTCATACTGAGGATATGTGGGAGACTTTCAAGCAAGTTAAAATTAATCTCCCCCTTATTGATGCTATCAAGCAAGTTCCTGCATATGCCAAGTTTTTAAAGGACTTGTGTACTCAGAAGAGGAAGCTGAAGGCGTATTTGCCTAAAAAGATTGACCTAACTGAGCATGTTAGTGCGGTCTTGTCTAGCTCTCTTCCTCCTAAATTCAAAAATCATGGAGCACCGTTGATTTCAGTTATGGTCGGAAATATTGCCATTAAGAAGGCGCTCTGATGTAGGTTTTAGTATATATTTACTTTTAGGAAAAAGCAAATATAAACGCGGCAAGTATTAAACTTGACGATTTAATGAAAAACCGACAAATCGAATAAATTCCAAGTTCGTTCTCGAAGGAGGTGTGTATTATGTGTGCCAATTATGTAAAATAACAATGTTTGGATTAGTGACGTTTTTGGTTGAGAAAGAGAAAAATAAAAGACGAGCTACGCTACGATTAAACTACGACGAATTAACGTAAAACGCGAACGTAAATACGTAAAACGTGACGAAATTAAAATTAAAACCTAAAAATTAATTAATGATTAAACTAAGTCTTAAATAATATAAATAAGAATAAAAATTCAACAAATATATTTTAAAACCTTTTATTAATTAAATATTCAATTTTTAATGCTAATTAAAGCCCAAAAATTAAATATAATTAACAAAATGCCCAAAATATTAATTTATTGAACTAATAACTAACTTATATTACTTAAAGACTAAAAACTATTTTTCTTAAATTTTAAAAACTATTTTTCTATTTTTAAATCACTAAAAACTATTTATAGATTAAAATAATCCTAAAAAATAATAAAATAATGACAAAATTAATCTAACAATTTTAAAAATCTTAAATTACCCTAATGAACAGTAGAAAATTGAAAAAGTTTGAAAAATGTAAAAATTTTCACTAAAAGACAAAACAGTTTAGTAATTAAACCCTAATTAACTTAAATTAATTATAAAAAAATAATTAAAAAGATGAACAGTAACTAATTTTAAAACCAAAAATCTTAAACTAATTTTCTAAACCTAAGAAAAATTTTAAATCTGAAAAATATGAACTTTTTGCACTAAATTCCAAAAACAGCTTATTTAAAATTAAATAAAAATGTAATTAAATAAGAAAAATAGAAAATGAACAGTAACAACCAAATAAACTAAACTGAAAAATCAGAAAATTAAAAAGAAAAATATTGCAAAAAGAAAGAAGTCCTAATTCTTAAATAAGTCCACTAAAGACAAAAGTTTAAGAATCCTGAAAGTGACCTTTCCCTGTTTCTGTCTTTTAGCCCAGCAGTGGGAATCAACAACAAAGACGGTGGGAACTTGTTCCCACTGGTAATGTTAAAAAAACGGGCTTGAACTCTTTTGCTTGTAATTAGCTTGTTACTAGGAATTACTTGGGAACAAAGGAACCCCTACACTCAGTGGAGTGTAGGGAGTCAATTTAAGAAGAAAAATACTCAGGCACAACACACAAATCACACCAAAGGGGCACTTATCAGTTGCTGATACAAAACAGGGGGGCTGTGGGGGGCTATCTGATCTAGTGTGCACTTGGTTGAGATTCAAGGCTTGATTTCTTGCTCAATAGCTTCCCAAATAACTACAAACTAATCCACACCCCTAGATTACACCTATGTCTAACAGTATGCAAGATTGGTGGGCAAATACAAGCTAAAAGTGAGCAGATGGGGGGTACTTTACTGATTATGCTATTAGCCAAATTTATCTAGCATGCAAACCACTTAAAATCCTATGAAACTTATGAGCAATGACCAAAAACAATGGATGCCAAACAAAAGGAGTGTGTTTAAGCTGTTAATGAACCAAGTATAAATCAAATTCTTGACTTAATAAGCAGACCCAAACACCCCCTAATATGCAGAATTGGAAAATTATCAAACCAAAGCTTAAGAAACCAATCCTAACTACTTAAGAACTACTCCAACATGCATACAAAACAGATTTAAGCCTAGGTGAATAACACTTAACACATAGAACAAGCTTGCACTCCAAATCACACAAATCACTTAAAGAAACTTACAAAAAAATGCAAACAGGGTTCAAGCCTTGGACCTTGGCTGAATGCCTTCTGTTTGGACCTTTCAAGGCTTAAGTGAGCTTATGCAAGATTCTGATGTAGAGAGGAGGTGGTGTGGGGACCACAACAGTCCCAAACACACCCTATATATCTTCAAAGCAAAAAAAATTTGGAAATGGATCCTTGAAATCTTGTAACCTGCCAAGAAAAACAAATGAAACAGAGAAAGTGACCTGGGAATAAAGGCAATAAGCTAATAAGCTAGCTTATTGATTAAGCTAGTTATGGCTTTTTGCTAAAAAAAACTTGAAAATGGATTTAACTTGAAACCTTTTTAAGAAAACAGAAAAACTTGAAGTCTTTCTTAATCAATTTAATTTAACTAAATACAAACCAAAATCAAACCAATTGTTTCCACTTTCACTTCTACTATTGGCTTAATGTTGAGTTTCTGAAATTCCAAAAAAAAAAAACGTTTTTCAAAACCTTAGGCTAACCTTGACTGAAACTTATAATGGAATTAACTTGTTAAACTAATGAAAATTAAAAGAAGCTAATGGAACTCAGAGATTGTACAATTTGAAATACTTTTCATTTTCATTACTTGATTAAAAAGGGTACAAAAACTGGAACAAAAAATATGGTCACAGCCCGACCATATTTATACAATAGCTAGGATCATTCTAGAATAAAATAATACAAAGATTAAAAAACTGAAACCCTAGCAAGCTAATTTCCTAAAAGGCCCTTAGCTTGAATCTTCAAACTTGGTCAAATGCCCCATGTGATGTTTCTGCTTTCTTTGACTGATCTGGATCGTTCATAGGACCATTGGGGAGCAAGTTATTTCTTTGAGCCGTTTGATTTCTGATGAGATTCTCTCTTTGCCAAATATGGGTAGACAGGGGAGGACGGGGGGTCCACAAGGAGGTCACGAGTGAGTTGTTTTGTGAGTGGGTTTAGTTTTGGGTGGGGTTAATTATGTTTCTGGAAAAGTTGGGTTTGTGAAATCGATTAAATAATTAAACCCAAATTAGGGTTCTTGACTGGGTAATTAGGGGAGGGTAATAAAACAGTGTTTGTTAAGCGCCAGTTTTAGAGGTTTAAAAAAAGTTTAATTTAAATAAAAAAGGTTTAGTGGGTAGGTTTATGGGTAGGGTCGGGTAAGTGGGTGGGTAATGGTGAGGTGTCGTGTTGTGAGTGGTGGATGGGTTAATGGGTAACCCAGTTTAGTTTAATGGGTTGTGAGGTTAAAAGGTTTGGGAAGTTGGCAGGTTTAGTCCCCCCTGTTAAGTCCACTCTTTAACAGCTTATCAAAGTCAGTCCATCAGTTATTACATAGTTAGTCCTTTTAGGATTTGCACTTTAGGTCCTTTGGTTAACAAAGCATAAAGCTTGTAACTTAATCCAAATTCCAAGGGCTTTACTTGTATAAATATGAAACTTTAGGGACCCAAACTCATTTTAATGGAAAATTGAGGGGTATAAAGTGTCATTCTTCCAAAGTTGAGGGACCAAACTTGTATAATCTTCAAACTTCAAGGGCATTTTTGCAAAATTCATTCTTCGGGCTTGGTTCTTTGTGCGGCTACGTTTCCCGTGTTCGTTTTTGCTTGATTCCTTTGATCTTTTGGTGAATTCACGATATCCGTACCTAAAATACACAATGAACAAACATAGGCACATATATGGGTATTTTGACGATATTTTAAGCGTTTTAAGCCCGAATTGGACGATGAGACTATGTATAAATACAGTCTCATCACTCCCCCATACTAAACCATTGCCGTGTCCCCACGCAATGCTAGAATTAAGTATCGTAGCACTTCCAAAATTCATTTATGATGACATTTATTGAAGACATAAATTTAAATAAACTACTACATGTGTTTTAGACATAATGTATTGTTTTCATCACGATTAAGTGACTTTTAGGATCATAGAACAAGAACACGTGAATGCTTCGTTAGAAATAATTTCGTCGTCCTCGATTTTCACCCAATTCCATGCTAAGCGTGTAACGAGATCATTGTTATTATAAGTTAGCAACACGTACACATCTTATGAGTGTTAATTACGAACCTAAACTCCCTTATTCCTACTTGGTATCTCTTATATTTTATTATGTCTTAATGATCACGAGGATACATCATCGACTTATGCGTGAATAGAGATTAGGTCTAAAAATAGAAACTTAACGGTGTAACCAAAATCATCAAATCAATAATTCATCCCAATAGACAACAATGTCAAAAAATTAAGTCAACAAGAAGGATCGATAAACACGATTTTATAACGGTTTTGAACATGAGACTTATTACCAAGACTTTTATACGCCCCCTAACGGAAGGGCCTTATTATCTTTGGTTTACCTCCATCTTTTATTCAACTTCGCCATGAAGCTTTTATTATGACTTCGGTCTTGCCTTGCCTTTTATTATCCGCCTCATCGGTGGTTTTATTAGCCAAAGACGTATATCCTCACGCTAAAGCGAATTTTGGATCATTAAAGCTTCGAAGATTAAGGCTTGATTCACTTTCAATTTGGGCATAGATTTTTTGGCCTTGTGAGCTTCAAATTTTTGCTTAATTTAGGTGAGCACTTGAAATCTTATTATTAGGTGAAGCTTTCGATTATTCGGGTGCCAATACTTCAAAACCGTGACGCTGGCGATACCTTAATGTTTTCCCAATTTAATTACATGGAAGCTACCAAAACAAATTAGAAACCCAACAATAGTGACTAAACCGCCAAATCAATATTTATTAACAATTTATTTATGCAAAAAGTGTTGGGAGAATAAGCTAATAATTACTACACATAAGATCGTGACGATTACGAGACTTATAAATAACTCTATCATTTCTCGTCCTCATTTAAGAGACTTAGCCTAAAAAAGTTAAGGAATCGAGCTAAGTGCTCAACACGCACGGTCGAGTCAAAAATTACTCTCGTTCTCACCATCGGAAAACCTACATTCGTGTCTTAAACACTTATGAAAAACTAGAAAAAATTTAAAATTTGGCCATTTTTGGCCTTATTTTGCAACAAAACGATAACAAAAAGATGAATATTGGATAGCGTGTTGACGTAAGAGAGGTGAAGTATCTACTCACCCCCCCATACTAAAACTAAACATTGTCCTCAATGTTTCGAGTCTAGGGGTGTAAACACCCCCATACTAGAGACGAAGTCGAATGCTTAATCTTGAGCATGAAAAGGGTAAAACGAATAACCTATAAGCCGTTTATGAATTATGCTAATAAGATAAACGTTAGAACATAAAAGGATATCATCGGATATCGGAATCTCCAAAGGCAACGATCGAAGCTCGAGTGATCCATAAAACGAACACGAGAGGCTTCAATGATGACGATGAACCTAATAGATCACAATCACAAACAACCACGAAACAAAGGTAGGAAGAGCACAAGTCCCCTCGTTACATTAACTAAGAAAGCGATAATATGTACAAGGATAAGCATGAGAATCCCCCACGAGGCACCTTGTTTTTGATAACCGAGTCAAAAGCTCGACTCGAATCCCCATAAATGTGATCATTTAGGGATAATCTAGGTATGGTCATTTTTAGTGGGGCTTACATGATAAACAAGGCCCAAAAGTACGTGGAGTACTTTAAAAACCCGATAAACGTATACCGGGGTCAAAGATAGCGTCTTCGTTTTCGGATGAAAGACGAAACAACGCTACTCCAACGCAAACCCCAATGGGGTAGAAGAAAATAGATAAGAAGTAGAAAGGTGGGGCAAATGGTAAGTCAAATTTATGAGCTACTCGAGGTAGACTCACACCAAGCAAACGAAAAGATTTTCCATTTATTGCATCGGTGGAAGACCGAGATTTCCCTTTACAAGCAATTCCGGGATCGTAAATCTCGTCCTCGGTGGAGAAACGTGAGGGAACATTTGGGGCTTCACCCACACTAGATCCACACCAACCATCGTCAAAAGGAGTAGACGAGGTGGTAGTACTCACAAAACGATGTGATGACGGAGTTAAACATGTAGAAAAATCTTTTAAAACATTTTTAAAATCTTTTCCTTTTTCATCGTTCAAAAACTCTTTATGAAAACCCGATTTGATAATGTCGAAAATATTTGGCGTGTCAAATTCAAAATTAGTCGCGCTAAAAATCCTCACATTTAAGTCATTGGCGGGAGGGGGTGGCGGATTATATAAGTTCTCAAAACGTTTGTCAATAAAGAACACCGCCCCCTCGGGGTCTACATACTCGTCATCCTCACGAACGTCGATCTCATCGATTTCTTCATCAAAGATAGGCTTGTCAAACCACGGTTTGTCATTCCCCTCCTTGAGTATCTTAGAAACTCTCTCGAAAAGATCACGATCAAGCACGAAACCATCATTCTTTTGTGGGGATCGTTGATAAGTTAGATCCTCACGAATGTGGTAAACGTCATTCTCAAATGAGGAGTGTTGATTAGGTAACTCCTCGAGAATGGGATTTGTGGTGGTCACATGAGTTGGTTCGTCATCGAAAATAAGACGTTCCAACTCATTAAGTTCATCCTCGATCTTGGAAAGGTCGACCTCAATCGTAGGTGGAAGTGAAGGCATAAGAGCTAGCTCTCGTTCAATGATTTCCTCAATCTCGGGATCAAACTCATAATCATCGTACTTCACATGTTTCTTCTTAGGAGAATCAAAAATAGCATGTGGATTTCGAAGTACGTGATCAAGCTCGGCAAAATCGCCATCGTCATCGTCAAAGAAAGAGTCGATGTGAGCACTCACAACCATGGACTTACAAGCACTAGGGCTATGCTTAGGTGACTTTTCTAAGACGAGAGGATCGATGTCGATAAACCCTTTAGCCTCAACGGGTGTTGGGCTAGGCAAAGGAGGCACTTCGATGGAGTTAGAAGTTGAAGCCTCAAAGTTGTGGTCCTTCGAAGGTGGTGAAGACGAATCCATTTTGGTCATTGTCGTGATGGCATTAACGTCACCCTTCGGAATTGGTGGTTCACTTGTTTCGCTAAAAACATCCCAAAGTGAGTTTTCATCCATAAATTTACACATACCCTTTTGAATTAGGTACACGTATTCTTTATCATTAAAATCATCATCTTTAAAACCGTTTTTCTTAATTCTTTCAAAACATGCATCAAGCCTCATTCTTTCCGCTAAAGTAAATATTTTGAAATCATTAGAACTTGAATCATTAGGTTTTGAAACCTCGGTTTTTTCATTCTCATAAAATCCTTGGGATTTTCTAGCGAAAAAGTCTATTTTCTCATCCCCATATCTCATAGTAAGTCTCCCCTCGTGAACGTCGATTACGGTTCTAGCCGTTGATAAGAATGGTCGGCCTAAAATAATGGGACATTTAGGGTCACACTCGTAATCGGATATAACGAAATCCGCGGGAAAAACAAACTTTCCAATCCTAACATAGACATCCTCGGCTATTCCAATTGGTATAAGTGGAGTACAATTTGCAAGCTCGATTGTCATGTTCGTGGGGGTAAGCGAAGGCAATCTCATCAATTTCCAAAGAGAATGAGGCATAAGATTGATGCTAGCGCCTAAATCGGCAAGGGCTAAACATCCCTCAATCTCGGAAAAATCACAAGGTAGTAGAAATTGGCCCGGATCCTTTTCCTTTCTCGGCATACGCCTTTTGGGTTTTTTAAGAAGGATCGATGCACAAGTTTCTTCAAGGGTTACTTTCGTAAGGTCGACAAAGCTCTCTTTTTGAACCGTGGATGGAATTTGAGGTACACGAGGGTGTGCACTCCTTACCTTGGTCGCCACGTTCACCCCATCGACTTTAGAACAAGAAGACGTCTTAGAAGTCGAGGGTTGAGAGGGATAAACAACACAGAATCCTTCAAGGTTAGGGGTAATCATACGACCTTTCTCACGAGACGAGGCGGCTTTACATCGTTCTTTCGGATTAGCAACGGTGTCACTAGGTAACGAACTCGATGACGAACCCGAGGCTTTGTTCATAATGGCCGAAAACATCTTTTTTATATCAATTTGCCCTTGCTCAATCTTCGTGTTTTGCAATTTCAAAGTATTTGTAAAGTCGTTTTTCAAAGTACCAATTTCTCCCTCTAATCGTCTCATATTAGCCTCATTCGTTTTCATGTAATTTTGAAAATCGTTTGACGAACTATTTTGATTAGAATTAAAGTTCCCTTGGTTTTGATTACTTCTTTGAAAATTGTTTTGATTCCCACTTGAAAAATTATTTCCTTGATTGTTATCTCTATTTTGCCAAGTTATATTACGACCTTGATTATAACCTCCTTGATTTTGATTCGAAAAATTTCCTTGTTGATTATTTCCTTGAAAATTGTTTCGATTTTGAAAATTGTTGCCTTGGTTATAATTTCCTTGTTGTGATGGACCGGCGTTATTTTGATTTGAAAAATTGTTGTTTCCATTTAACGCACTCACATTCGACGTTTGGCCATCCGTAGCCGCACACTCGTAATAATTATGAGGTCCACCACAA
Organism: Glebionis coronaria; assembly: GCA_025667525.1. NCBI lineage: Eukaryota > Viridiplantae > Streptophyta > Magnoliopsida > Asterales > Asteraceae > Glebionis > Glebionis coronaria. Next base: position 181,533,899 of record CM046882.1, read on the forward strand.
AACGTACATGAAACCTCAACCGCTTTCATCGTAGCGGGAGCGTCTTTCTTTTGCATCTCAATGAGATAAGACGTGAACACATTCGTCAACTTGTCGACTTTTGCATCAACTCTCTCAATGTCGCGATTAGAACTACTAACATTGGCGACATTGGCAACACTCGGTGCATTGCGGAGTTGGTAAACCTTGGATCGGTTCTCGATAATTATCAAAGCTTCTCTCGGAGTCTTACACAAAAAGTTGCCACCGGCGGCGGAATTCAACGAGTCTTGTTCGTGAAAATTAAGACCGTTGTAAAACGTATCGATTTGGTGCAACTCGGAAAAACCATGGTGAGGACATTGCCTAAGCAATTCCTTAAAACGATCCCACGCGTCTCTAAAAGATTCATTCGGTTTTTGCTCAAATTTTGTAATCTCGTTTTTGAAAAACGTTGTCTTAGACGGTGGGAAAAAATAATTAACGAACTTGGAAACGACATCCTTCCACGTAGTAATGGAGTTAGGTGGCTCTTTCTCGTACCAATCCTTGGCGGCACCATCGAGCGAGTACGGAAAAAGCATAAGCTTGACGACATCGGTGTCGACGTTCTTAAACTTGCTCGTGGCCAAAAGACGATCAAAATTCCGAATTTGGTCGTGAGGATTATCGGCTTCACGACCTCGAAACTTCGTAGCTTGGATCAACGAAAGCATTCCGCTCTTGATCTCAAAATTCTCCGCCTTGATAGCGGGAATTACGATCGCGTCTCCATAACCCTCGGTGGGCGCTTGGAGCAATTCCATCATAGAACGATTGTCGGCCATCTCGTCTAAGGTTTCTTCAACAACGATATTAGGAACGTCGGTTTCTAATTCTCGTCTACGTCGTCGATTCCTTCGATTACGATTGCGTCGATTCGAAGCTTCACTCGAATTGGAATAATCCTTCGATCGAGTGCGCATGCACTAAGCGTAGAATGGGTGGTAGCAAAGAAGATTCTTTTTGCGGCTTTTTGATTTTTTCAATTTTTTTGGTTTTTGATTGGTTTTTTAATTTTTTTGGATTTTTGGTTGTATTACGTAGACAAAAATCTACAAATCTCCCCTCGAATCGACTTTCTCGATTAAAGGAGCCTCAAAGAATGAAAACGATCACGTGGAGTGAACGTTCTCGATGACTTTAGAACGTTGGTGGAACACCAAAACGTTCAAGAGGGTTTAATCTTGAAAACACAAGCAAATATATAATACGTAGATAATACTTGGGCGGCAAACCCTCGATTAGCCCTCTTTCTCAAAACACGCACAAGCAAGCGGAGGAAACGAGGCGGCGCTAAGCACTTAAGAGCCTTTTTCCTTTAGGTCGTGAAATACAACCGCCTTATACCCACCTTATAGTTTGTGTTAATTGAAATTAAGCCTCACGAAAGTATTTATCTATTTTGCCTTTAAACTTTTGCTTTAGATTCGAATACAATGATCGAGTGATGAAATCCCGAATCAAGGTTGTGATTTCTCACGTATTTGGAGTACTTGTATATTTATTTGTTCTTACGTAAATACAATATAGTAATAATAATATTCACAAGATAAACGAAAACCAATATATCTACAATATAGTAAAGATTGATTTGTGTGTTTAACTTAGGAAAATTAAACACGATTTATTTGGATATTATACTATAATAGAGAAAAATAACAAAAATGAGTATGTACGATATTCACGCTTTCCAAAAAATGAAAAGCAAAAACGCACTACTCACACAAACACGATACTAATAATGGCAAACACACCTCCCCGGCAGCGGCGCCAAAAATTGATGTAGGTTTTAGTATATATTTACTTTTAGGAAAAAGCAAATATAAACGCGGCAAGTATTAAACTTGACGATTTAATGAAAAACCGACAAATCGAATAAATTCCAAGTTCGTTCTCGAAGGAGGTGTGTATTATGTGTGCCAATTATGTAAAATAACAATGTTTGGATTAGTGACGTTTTTGGTTGAGAATGAGAAAAATAAAAGACGAGCTACGCTACGATTAAACTACGACGAATTAACGTAAAACGCGAACGTAAATACGTAAAACGTGACGAAATTAAAATTAAAACCTAAAAATTAATTAAATGATTAAACTAAGTCTTAAATAATATAAATAAGAATAAAAATTCAACAAATATATTTTAAAACCTTTTATTAATTAAATATTCAATTTTTAATGCTAATTAAAGCCCAAAAATTAAATATAATTAACAAAATGCCCAAAATATTAATTTATTGAACTAATAACTAACTTATATTACTTAAAGACTAAAAACTATTTTTCTTAAATTTTAAAAACTATTTTTCTATTTTTAAATCACTAAAAACTATTTTTAGATTAAAATAATCCTAAAAAATAATAAAATAATGACAAAATTAATCTAACAATTTTAAAAATCTTAAATTACCCTAATGAACAGTAGAAAATTGAAAAAGTTTGAAAAATGTAAAAATTTTCACTAAAAGACAAAACAGTTTAGTAATTAAACCCTAATTAACTTAAATTAATTATAAAAAAAATAATTAAAAAGATGAACAGTAACTAATTTTAAAACCAAAAATCTTAAACTAATTTTCTAAACCTAAGAAAAATTTTAAATCTGAAAAATATGAACTTTTTGCACTAAATTCCAAAAACAGCCTATTTAAAATTAAATAAAAATGCAATTAAATAAGAAAAATAGAAAATGAACAGTAACAACCAAATAAACTAAACTGAAAAATCAGAAAATTAAAAAGAAAAATATTGCAAAAAGAAAGAAGTCCTAATTCTTAAATAAGTCCACTAAAGACAAAAGTTTAAGAATCCTGAAAGTGACCTTTCCCTGTTTCTGTCTTTTAGCCCAGCAGTGGGAATCAACAACAAAGACGGTGGGAACTTGTTCCCACTGGTAATGTTAAAAAAACGGGCTTGAACTCTTTTGCTTGTAATTAGCTTGTTACTAGGAATTACTTGGGAACAAAGGCACCCCTACACTCAGTGGAGTGTAGGGAGTCAATTTAAGCAGAAAAATACTCAGGCACAACACACAAATCACACCAAAGGGGCACTTATCAGTTGCTGATACAAAACAGGGGGGCTGTGGGGGGCTATCTGATCTAGTGTGCACTTGGTTGAGATTCAAGGCTTGATTTCTTGCTCAATAGCTTCCCAAATAACTACAAACTAATCCACACCCCTAGATTACACCTATGTCTAACAGTATGCAAGATTGGTGGGCAAATACAAGCTAAAAGTGAGCAGATGGGGGGTACTTTACTGATTATGCTATTAGCCAAATTTATCTAGCATGCAAACCACTTAAAATCCTATGAAACTTATGAGCAATGACCAAAAACAATGGATTCCAAACAAAAGGAGTGTGTTTAAGCTGTTAATGAACCAAGTATAAATCAAATTCTTGACTTAATAAGCAGACCCAAACACCCCCTAATATGCAGAATTGGAAAATTATCAAACCAAAGCTTAAGAAACCAATCCTAACTACTTAAGAACTACTCCAACATGCATACAAAACAGATTTAAGCCTAGGTGAATAACACTTAACACATAGAACAAGCTTGCACTCCAAATCACACAAATCACTTAAAGAAACTTACAAAAAAATGCAAACAGGGTTCAAGCCTTGGACCTTGGCTGAATGCCTTCTGTTTGGACCTTTCAAGGCTTAAGTGAGCTTATGCAAGATTCTGATGTAGAGAGGAGGTGGTGTGGGGACCACAGCAGTCCCAAACACACCCTATATATCTTCAAAGCAAAAAAAATTTGGAAATGGATCCTTGAAATCTTGTAACCTGCCAAGAAAAACAAATGAAACAGAGAAAGTGACCTGGGAATAAAGGCAATAAGCTAATAAGCTAGCTTATTGATTAAGCTAGTTATGGCTTTTTGCTAAAAAAACTTGAAAATGGATTTAACTTGAAACCTTTTTAAGAAAACAGAAAAACTTGAAGTCTTTCTTAATCAATTTAATTTAACTAAATACAAACCAAAATCAAACCAATTGCTTCCACTTTCACTTCTACTATTGGCTTAATGTTGAGTTTCTGAAATTCCAAAAAAAAAAACGTTTTTCAAAACCTTAGGCTAACCTTGACTAAAACTTATAATGGAATTAACTTGTTAAACTAATGAAAATTAAAAGAAGCTAATGGAACTCAGAGATTGTACAATTTGAAATACTTTTCATTTTCATTACTTGATTAAAAAGGGTACACAAACTGGAACAAAAAATATGGTCACAGCCCGACCATATTTATACAATAGCTAGGATCATTCTAGAATAAAATAATACAAAGATTAAAAAACTGAAACCCTAGCAAGCTAATTTCCTAAAAGGCCCTTAGCTTGAATCTTCAAACTTGGTCAAATGCCCCATGTGATGTTTCTGCTTTCTTTGACTGATCTGGATCGTTCATAGGACCATTGGGGAGCAAGTTATTGCTTTGAGCCGTTTGATTTCTGATGAGATTCTCTCTTTGCCAAATATGGGTAATGGTGAGGTGTCGTGTTGTGAGTGGTGGATGGGTTAATGGGTAACCCAGTTTAGTTTAATGGGTTGTGAGGTTAAAAGGTTTGGGAAGTTGGCAGGTTTAGTCCCCCCTGTTAAGTCCACTCTTTAACAGCTTATCAAAGTCAGTCCATCAGTTATTACATAGTTAGTCCTTTTAGGATTTGCACTTTAGGTCCTTTGGTTAACAAAGCATAAAGCTTGTAACTTAATACAAATTCCAAGGGCTTTACTTGTATAAATATGAAACTTTAGGGACCCAAACTCATTTTAATGGAAAATTGAGGGGTATAAAGTGTCATTCTTCCAAAGTTGAGGGACCAAACTTGTATAATCTTCAAACTTCAAGGGCATTTTTGCAAAATTCATTCTTCGGGCTTGGTTCTTTGTGCGGCTTCGTTTCCCGTGTTCGTTTTTGCTTGATTCCTTTGATCTTTTGGTGAATTCACGATATCCGTACCTAAAATACACAATGAACAAACATAGGCACATATATGGGTATTTTGACGATATTTTAAGCGTTTTAAGCCCGAATTGGACGATGAGACTATGTATAAATACAGTCTCATCACGCTCCTTGATCTTGGTGCCACTATTAACATCCTTCCTGCTAGTTTGGTCGATAAGTATGACTTAGGAACTCTTCGTAAGACAGACACAATTATTTCCTTAGCCGATCGATCTACCAAAACTCCTAGAGGTATCTTAGAGGATGTTATTGTGAAAGTTTATGATTTCTATTACCCAGTTGACTTCTTTGTTATGGACACCGAGTCACAATACAAAGATGTTCAACCAACTATTATTCTTGGGCGCCCATTCTTAGCCACTATAGATGCTAGGATTAATTGTCGGACTGGCGCCATGGATATTGCATTCGGTAATAAGATTGAACGTGTTTAATTCTATGAATTCTACTACGATGAATGAATGTTACCAAGTAGATATAATCGATGAGGAAGTACAAAAACATGCACCCCGTATGCTTAAGGATGATCCTTTGGAATTATATCTAACTGGTGATAATGAGGAGATTCTTGATGTTGCTGAAGTTCTAGAGATTCAAGAGTGTTTGGTCAGTTCTTTGGACCATCAAAAACCACCTTGGTCTTATAAAGTTGAGCCCTTGCCTTCTACTTTTGACACGACCACAAAGCCGTCTCTAGAGGTGCCTCCAACTCTTCAGTTAAAACCTTTGCCATCTAATCTCAAATATGCTTTTCTAGGTCCTAACCATACATCACCTGTTATTGTTGCTTCTGATCTTTCTGAATCGCAAGAGGAAGCACTTCTAAAAGTGCTTTCCAAGTACAAAGCAGCAGTGGGATGGACTATTGCAGACTTGAAAGGGATCAGTCCATCATTATGTATGCATCGAATTGTTACGGACCCAGATAATAAGCCAGCAAGAGATGCGAAAAGGCGTCTGAATCCTAATATGAAAGAGGTAGTGAAGACGGAAGTTATTAAATGGTTAGATGTCGGTATCATCTATCCCATCTCGGATAGTAAATGGGCAAGTCCTACTCAAACGGTGACTAAAAATGCCGGAATCACCGTTGTTGAAACCGAGAATGGGGAAAAACTCACAACCCGACCAGTCACTGGGTGGATAGTTTGTATAGATTACCGTAAGTTGAATAATGCCACATCTAAAGATCACTTCCCACTACCCTTCATTGATCAAATAGTTGAGAAGATTTCTGGTAAGAAGTTCTATTGCTTCATGGATGGGTACTCCGGTTATAATCAAATACCCATCCATCCTGATGACCAGGCCGAAACTACGTTTACGTGTCTATATGGGACATTTGCATTTCTAAGAATGCCTTTTGGCCTATGTAATGCACCCGCTACCTTTCAGCGGTGTATGATGAGTATCTTTTCTGACATGGTTGGAGAATCTATAGAGATATTTATAGATGATTTCTCCATCTTTGGTCAATCCTTTGAAAGCTGCCTTGATCAGCTTGAAAGTGTGTTAAAAAGATGCACCGAAACTAATCTGGTGCTTAGTTGGGAGAAGAGCCATTTCATGGTTCGAGAGGGAATTGTATTAGGGAATGTTGTGTCTGAAAAAGGATTTGAGGTTGACCGTGCCAAATTTCAAGTAATTTCAACCCTTCCTCCTCCCACTACCGTCAAAGGTGTGTGCTCTTTTCTTGGTCATGCCGGGTTCTATAGGCGATTTATTAAAGATTTTAGTGTGATATCAAAGCTTCTTTGTAATCTACTCTTAAAATATGCACGCTTTGACTTTAATGAATCATGTCTTAAAGCATTCAATATGCTTAAGCAAAAGCTTGTAGAAGCCCCTATTCTACAATCACCTGATTGGTCGAAGCCTTTCGAGATCATGTGTGATGCGAGTGATTATGTCGCTGGGGCGGTTCTAGGACAGCGGGTCGATAAGAAACCCGTTGTGATCTTTTATGCTAGTAAGACATTTTCAGAAGCTCAAATGAATTACACCACTACTAAAAAAGAGTTGTTAGCTGTGGTTTTTGCTCTTGATAAGTTTAGGTCATATATTTGGGGGCATTCTAAGGTGATAGTATTTTCAGATCATAGTGCCTTAAGACATTTGTTGACTAAGAAAGAGACAAAACCGAGGTTTCTTAGGTGGATTTTGCTTTTACAAGAATTTAATCTAGAAATTCAGAATAAAAAGGGGTCAGAAAATGTAGTTTCCGACCATTTGTCTAGAATTATCCCTCCGCCGTTCAACCCTTCTGATGTGATTAAGGAAAGCTTTCTGGATGAAAGACTATTTGAGGTTTCTAAGGTTCCTTGGTACGCAAATATAGTTAATTACCTAGCTGTTAAAAAGCTTCCGGATTTTTGGTCCAAGCAACAAAGAAAATACTTCTTCTCCCAGTTGAAGCATTATTTTTGGGAGGATCCGGAGCTCTATAAGGTGTGTACTGACCAATTCGTTAGGAGATGTGTTCCTGACCATGAGCATATGGACATATTGGCTCATTGCCATTCTTATGCATGTGGTGTACACTTTGGTGCTACGAAAACTGGGCATAAAATCCTACAAAGCGGTTTCTTTTGGCCGACTATCTTCAAGGATGCCCAGTCTTTTGTAAAAGCATGCATTCGTTGCCAACAAGTTGGAGGGATTTCAAGGCATGATCAAATGCCTATGAATCCCATACTTGTTGTTGAGATCTTTGACGTGTGGGGTATTGACTTTATGGGACCATTCCCTACTTCCCATGGCAATGTGTACATTTTAGTGGTAGTTGATTATGAGTCTAAGTGGGTAGAGGCTAAGGCTACTAGAACCAATGACCATAGTGTAGTTCTTAAGTTTGTTAAGAAGAATATCTTTGCTAGGCATGGAATTCCTAAGGCTATCATTAGTGATGGGGGTTCCCACTTTAAGAACCTTAGATTTGGGAAATTATTGAAACATTATGGAGTTAATCATAGGATAGCTACCCCGTATCACCCACAGACTAGTGGACAGGTGGAAGTATCTAATAGGGAGATTAAGCGAATTTTAGAAAAGACCGTTCGTAGTGATAGGAAAGATTGGTCCTTGAGGTTAGATGATGCCTTGTGGGCATATAGGACGGCTTTTAAGACTCCTATTGGTATGTCACCGTATAAGTTGGTATATGGCAAGGCGTGTCATTTACCGGTTGAGATAGAGCATAGGGCTGAATGGGCAATTAAGACCGTTAATCTGGATTTAGAGAAAGCGGGTAGTTCTAGGAAACTTCAATTATCTGAATTAGATGAGATTAGACGTGATGCCTATGAAAGTTCTAGGATTTATAAGGAGAAAACCAAAGCTTTTCATGATCGACACATCACCAAGAAATATTTCGTGGTTAGTCAAAAAGTTTGGTTATTCAATGCTAGACTTAAGCTTTTTCGTGGAAAGTTGAGAAGTAAATGAACGGGTCCATACATAGTGACTCAAGTCTCTCCATACGGAGCCATTGAGATAAAAAATATGGTGGGTGGAGAGCCTTTTAAAGTTAATGGACACCGTTGAAAGCTGTATGTTGAGTTGGAAAGTGATCAGATGGAAACGGTGGATGTGGTTTACTTGGAACCACTCCAACCATCTCAATAGTTCATTTGAGTTATGTCTGGCTGAAGACGGTAAACTTAGCGCTTCGCGGGAGGCAACCCGTGGTTTGTGGAACTTTGTGGGTGTGTTCACTACAAACTCTCACAAGACAAAACTCGACCAGTCGGGCTACCGAGTGGTTTAAAGGCTTGTTGCATACGCTAAATGCAACCGGGATTCCTACGAAAGTGAGTTAGGTTTTTGTTTTTGTGTGAGTTTGTCGAATTGATTTTTAACCAAAATTTCAATTCAAAGTTTTTGCATTAGGGGCAATGCAATGATTTAAGTTGAGGGGGGGGGGGGGGGGTGGCACATGTGGTTACATGTTTTTGTGTGAAATTATGGTCAAAATGGGTTAAAATATGATTTTTGAGAAAAATTGAAAAATTGAAAAAATTTAAATCACATTATAAGAGTCTTGTGCTAATTAGATGTGGAAGTTTCTTCTACATACATGTTTGTTGAGCATTTGCAGATTCTGAAGATTAGGTTGTGGATGATTTATTGGAGCAAGCTAGAAGATTTGGCCATAATTATCAGGTGCACCGGATTCTATTGTATAATTTGGTTATTAAATTGATTTGATTGTTTGCATGTAGTTAGGCATATGTATAATTTAAATGATCAAACCACGCCGGTTGAATTCCCTCTACTACCTTTGCTTGGATCGAGTAGAAAGTTTGAATAAATTAATATGAAATATAGTTATGTAATAGTTGGGTTAGGACACTTGGAATTGATCTTATTCGGCTCGCCACCCGCACACGGTGGCCTTAGAAAAGAGTTGGAGAACTGTCATAATTATTGGTGGTAGTCATATGCTGGGCTTGCCTATCTGATTCGTCACCCGCGCAAGGTGATACTTTAGTTGTTAGCATGGGTCAGACGCCAATTTTTATCATGGATAGCATTGCACTTACCTGAGACAATTTTATGTGAAATAACCCAATCCTTGTATTGTTGTAATGAAATTAGGAAGATTAGTTTAATTTAGTGCATTATATAATTATATTATGTGGTAGATAATTCCATCATGTGATGTACCAGTAGACACGAAGTATAACTGTTCCCATTTAATTAAACAGACTTAATTAACCGGTTCCCATGTGCCAATGTGTCTTAGTACGCACCTATAGGATAGATATTCATTTTTCTGAATAATGGGTCTCTATATCAACCTTAAAAGGAGTGTATAAAGCGTTCGTGATGACTTGTATAAGAAACGGTCCCGAATGGCTAAAAAAGAGAGAGCTTATGTGTGATGTGAAAAAAAAATAAAAGGAAAAAAAAGAAAAAAAAAGTGAAAAAAATGAAAAAAATGTGAAAAAAAAGAAAAAAAAAAGAGGTGAAAGTATGTAAGCTAAAGTATGATGGATTATGGTGTGCTCTTATGGTATAAAAACTCCAATGTCATCAAAGGTGTATGATATTATCACCTCTTGTTTTAGATTAATGTTTAGATTCATTATAGGTGTGTATTAGGTACGTTGGACACATGGTTAATTATATGAAACATAAAGTAAATGGAATCAATGGGAATTGTTATGCTAAGTGTTTAAGAAGGACAAAAATACTGGTAATCATTTTTGATTATTTTGTCATGTAGGATGGTTATTATTGTATTAGGTTGAATGTGATCTTTTTGATGAAATTTCAATAGTATGATTAAAAATTATGAAATTAACACGCTTGTATATTTTTATTTTATTTTTACTTGGGACAAGTAAAGGTTAAGTGCGAGGGGATCTGATTGGTGTATTTTGCATACACCTAATAGCATGTTAATTTAGCTTAGTTATATATTTATTTGTTTTTATATATGTACTTTGAGTGTGTTTTGTGATTATGTAGGTTACGAGCGAAATGGAATAAAATGGCCGCTTAATTAATTTTTTGGAGAAAAGACATTGTGAGCGCCGATAAATGAAGAAAAAATATTGAAGAAAAAGATTTGAACGCGTCGCAATATTTTCGGTCATTTTTTATTTGTCCGGGCTTCGTTCGAGCAATTATTGATGTTGGGTGATTTTTTATTGGGCCAAAGTTAATATATGCTAAAAGAATAAAAGAAAAAAAAGGAAAGAAAAAATAATTTATGGGCCCAATACCCAATAACCCACCGGTGGATATTAAAAAAAGAATAAAAAAAGAAGAAACAAAAGAGAGGTTGATAACCGAATATTAAAACAAAAAACAAGTGGGGCCGCCGATTGAAGTTAGCTGATGAGACTGCATTTATACATGGTCTCATCGTCCAAAACGGCCTTAAATTGCATAAAATATCATAAAATAGACCAAATATATGCTCGTGTTTGTTACTTGTGTATTTTTAGGTACGGATATTGAGGAATTGGCAAAAGAACACAAGAATCAATCAAAAACGAACACGGGAAACGAAGTCGCACAATGAACCGGGCCCAAGTTTGGATTTTGCAAAATGACCCTTGAAGAATTGAAGATTGGCAAAAATGGCCCCTCATCTTTGAAGAACTTGTCACATTTGACCCTCAAAATATCAAATGTACAAGTATGATCCTTTATGTTTGAATATATTACAAGTTCAGCCCTTGGGAATCAAGAATATTCATTTAAGGCCCTTGGATAAAGTTTATAAAAGTTTTGTGCCACTTTTGACAAGTTGTCAAAAGTTGACAAGGCAAAAACAAGCGCTGTTGGGTATTTAATACAAAGTGAAGAAGAGTTGATACCTTGGGGACCAAACCTGCCTAACCACCAAACCAAACCCACCAACCAGACCCTGACACGTCAACCCTACCCACCCATTAACCCAAATACCCAAACTACACCCGACCCTACCCAATACCCTATACCCGGTTTATTTAATAAACTTGGTCAACCAGTCAAACCACTTAACCCCATTCCCTCCTAAAACATTTATTTAAAAACGGTTTATACCCAATTTGGATTAAACACTAGCTAATCATCCCATAAACCCTAGAACACCCCCAGATCCAATCACACCCAAATCAAGGGGTTTTACCCTATAACTATCCAGATCATCAATTTACCTCATTTTCACCTTTTCCCACCCAAAACAACAAACCCACATGGCTTGTGGGACCCTCCCCAAACCTCCCCTGCAACGTCTCTTTCCACCAAAACCCCACACCCGACCAGTTTAACACCCCAGATCATCCCCTTGGTCCCAAAGGTTCATCCAACGTTCCATATTGAAGATTCCAAGCTGTCAAGTCACATGGGACGATTTTTGACCCATTTTCAGTCAAAGACTCAAGGGCCTTTTAGGCATTTCAGTAACTAGGGTTTAAGCATTCTAGATAGTTCTTTGTAGTAGTATTTAAAGGGATATGAGCCTGTTCATAAGCCCTTGTTCCAGTTTTTCTTAGCAATTTTCACTTGTAATTCCTTTTTAAGAAATTAAAAGTTTGGTGTTTGATAATCTCAAGTGTAATTCCTTTTTAGTGTTTTTAAAAGTTGTGTATTGTGAAAAGGCTAAGGATTCTGAGTTCCATTTTTATATTGGTTAACTAATTTTGAGTTCCAAAATTAGTTAAGGTTTTTAAAAATTTTGTTCTACTCTTAATCTCACACCTTGGAAGTGAAAGTGGAAAAGGTGGGAGATTTGTGAGTTTGAATTGTTTTTGAAACGTGTTTGTAAGTTTTGGAAAAAGTTGTGTAAGGTTTTTTAGAAAGAAAAAGGTAAAAACAGAATATCATATATTTGTGTTTTTCTTTTTGATTTTTCTTTTGCAGGTTTGATTTGTTTGTTGATTAAGTTCTGCACCAACCCCAGTTGGTAAGGAGGTGGATATTCATCCACTAGAACCCTTGGATGTAAGGGTTCTAAGGTGAACTCTTTTACTTTTTGTTAAATTTCAGAAAATTGGTGGTTTAAGTGATCTTGCATGATTGTTTGATCTTTGTTGTTATAAGCTGTTGAATTGTGTTCTCTTGTGTATGGTATGCATGTTATGAGCTTTTGCTAGCAGTTTGCTTGAGTTTTAAAAGGTTTTGTTTTGAAAATCTTAGTTTCTAGGATTTAAAGGACTGTTTAGATATCAGTTTTAGCAGGGTACTTGATTTGTTTTGAGCTTTGATTAAGTGTTAGAGTGATACAAAAAGGATTGAGATAGTTTCTTGTTAGTATAAGAGTAAGTTTGGATAGTTTGGTCACAAGTTTGTGCATTAAAAAGTGAAAAGTGTGTTTAGAATCTGCTTAATCATTAATTTGCTTCATTTTTGCTCAAATTTGTGTTCAAAGTTCAAAATCTGTTTAGAGTTAGGTTAATCTAGGTCTTGAGCTTGATTATGTGTTAGTTGGTGCTTGTGTATGCAAGAGATTGAAGTTTAAATCTCATTGGTGTGCATTTGAAAGCTTAAACAGTCCCCAGACCTTCATTATTTACATCAGCAACTTGATGTGCATGTCTTTGCTTGATTTGGTTTATCTTGTGTGCTAAGTGTGTTGTTTACTTGCTTGTGTTGACTCCTTGTGCTCCAAAGAGCACAAGGGTGCCCTTTGTTCCAAGAAATCACCACAAAAACAGCAAACCAAGCCCTCTTGGTTCAAGATTTAACAAGTGAACCAAAGTTCACTTGTTCATCAGAAATATACCCAGACCTGGGCACAATTTGCCTTCTAATTGGCTTAATCTTGGCCATTTTTGGATTTGGATTTGTGTTTGTAAGCTTATAAGTTGTACTGATCAAGTTTTTAAAAGCTAAAAAGAAAAAAAAAATAAACATCAAAAAGGACGTGGCCAGGACTCGAACCTGCGCCACTCCTCACACACACATACGCTCTAACCATCTGCCCTAGGGTCTTTGACTGGTAAGAGTTTACTAGGTTAATTATTTAAGGACTATTTGGTTTAAGCTTTGTTAAATAAGCCGTGGCTTATTTGGCTTATTTCAGCTTATTCATTAAGCTTCTTAGCCTCTTTTCATTTTTCCTAGGTTTTAAATAGAGTCTAGGATTTTTCTGATTAAAAGTTTTATTTTTCCTTTTATTTAATTATTTTTTAGGATTATTTCTAGTTTTTAATTTAGAAAGTCTATAAAAAATAGTAAACAGTAATAAAAAATACAAAAAAATAGTTTTTAGGTTTTAATTCTTATTTTTGAGGTTTACATATAAAAAAGTTTTCAAAAACTTTAATTTTTGATTTTATTTATTTTTAGGGTTTTTTAGCAACTTTAAAAATTAATATAAAATTAACTAAAAGGTTTTAGGAGCTTTAATTTACATTTTCTTCTTAGTTAGATTATTTAGTATTTTTGAGAATTTTTTAGAATTTATTTGAGGACTTTTAATTTTTTAGAATATTTTAATATTATTTTATTCATTAAAATAAAAAGTTTTATTTTAATTTCTTTTTCATTTTTCCTAGGATCTTTATCATTAATTAAGACTTTTCCCATTTGTAGAATAATTTTTAGGCTTTTCAATTTATTTTTAGAATTAATTTAAGATTTAATAGTTTTTAATAGTTTTTAGGAGTTTAAAAATAGTTTAATTTGGTTTTAAAATTTTTAAAAATAGTTTTTAGTTTAATTAGGTCATTTTTGAGGTTTACAAACTATTAAATCTTGTTTAGGGCTTTTTAATATTTAAAAAGTGATTTTTAGGGCTATAATTAGCATTAAAAAGTCATTATTAAATTAATTAAAAGGTTTTGGCAAGTTTGAATTTTTTGTAAACTCTTAGAATATTATTTGGGATTTTTAGTAATTTTTAGGAATTTTTAGGTTAAAATTTTAAATTTTGTGTTTTTTTTTTTTACGTTTTACGTCGTAACTTTCTAGTAGTGTTTTTGCCTTATTTTTCTATTTTTTTTCGTCTTCGTCATTTTCTCTTCTCTTCTTCTCATTAATAATCAAAAACATAATCAATCATTCATTACACAACACACGTGCCTCCTCGAGAACGAACTCACCTTTAGGGTCATTTACACACGGTTTTCCTAAATCGTGCACGCTTACTACTTTGTTGCCTCTTTTTCCTAAAAGGGTATACAAAACTCTACATCAATTTTGGCGCCGCTGCCGGGGAGGCGTGTTGTGTTTTGATTGAACCATTGTTGTTTTTCTATATTAGCCATAAATATAATTGTATTAATAGCACTCTATTAATACGTATTATCGTTTTTCGGTTTTTGTGTGAATACTATTACTATATTGTATACGTAGAACAATAAATACACAAGTACTCCAAATACGTGAGCAATCACAACCTTGATTCGGGATTTCATCACTCGATCATTGTATTCGAATCTCAAACCAAAGAAAAAGGCAAAAATAGATAAATACTTTCGTGAAGCTTAATCTTGATAATACAAACTATAAGGTGGGTATAAGGCGGTTGTATTTCACAACCTAAAGGAAAAAGGCTCTTAAGTGCTTCGCGCCGCCTCGTTTCCTCCGCTTGCTTGTGCGTATTTGATTTTGAGAGTGAATCGAGGGTTTTGCCGCCCAAAGTATTATTACATATCATATATATTTTCTTGGTTTCATTTGATTAAACCCTCTTGAACGATTTGGTGTTCCACCATCGTTCTAAAGTCATCGAAGGCGTTCACTCCACGTGATCGTTTTCATTCCTTGAGGCCTTTTTAATCAAGAGATTTGATTAGTGAGGAGATTTGTGGACTCATTGTCTACTTAATACATTCACCAATTCCAAAAAGGTTAATACAATCAAAAACCACAAAAAAAAGAAAAAAAAAAAAAAACACAAAATACCAAAAAGAATCTTCTTTGCTCGCCTTCTCGTTGTACGTGACGTTTATGCAAACTCGCTCTAAAGCTAGACGTGCTCGTAAACGAAGAAACAAATCACTCACTCTTTCTAGTGAGGAGTCTCCTATTGACGAACCCATTGTACGAGAAGAACCTACCATGGCGAATCGAACTATGATGGAGTTACTTCAAGCACCCACCGAGGGTTATGGAGAAGCTATTGTGATTCCCGCAATCCTTGCGGAGAATTTTGAGGTGAAAACGGGTTTGTTGTCGATGATCCAAAACAACAAATTCCGTGGTGATGAGAAGGACAATCCGCACAACCATATCCGCCAATTTAATCGTCTTACCGCCACGTGCAAATTCAAGGATGTCTCGAATGACTCGATTAAGATGATGCTTTTTCCGTATTCCTTAGCGGGGCCCGCTAAAATTTGGTTAGAGAAAGAGCCACCCAATTCTATATTGACGTGGAAGGATCTCGTTTCGAAGTTCGTGAACCAATTTTTTCCGCCCTCTAAGACTACGCATTTGAAGAATGAAATTTCTAAATTTTCACAAGAATCAAATGAAAGTTTTTCTACGGCTTGGAATAGGTTTAAGGAGATGTTGCACGAATGTCCTCATCATGGTTTTTCCGATTTGCACCAAATCGACACGTTTTACAATGGACTTAACGATCATGAAAGAGATTATTTAAATGCCGCCGCGGGTGGTAATTTTTTGTGTAAAACGGTTGAAGAAGCTTTGGTCATAATCGAGAATAGGTCTAAGGTTTATAGCCCTCGTCACACACCGAGTGTTGCCAAAAGGGGCTCATCATCGTCTCAAAGTATCAATGCATTACATGATGAAGCAAATGAAGAAAACCGATTTTTCGATAGATTTGCAAACCTTATTTCCCATTGGAAGGCTCAAGAAGCTTCCAACACCGCTTCGGTTAAAGCGGTTTCTAAAAGTTGTTTGTCGTGTGGGGGAGCTCATGATCTTTCCGAGTGCATTACCGCGGATGGTAACACTTCGAATGCTTATGTAGCCACGGGAACTTATAACCAAATCGGTCAAGGTTCACGTTCAAATCAAGCTCAACCCAATCAAAATGCTAATAATTATCGCAACAACAACAATCAAGGTGGAAATTACCAAGGAAATCAAAGAAACTATAACAAAGGTAATTACCAAAGTGGAAATGGGCAAATTTCTAACCAAAACCAAAACCGTGATTTTCAAACTAATGCCCAAGGTTTTCAAAACGATCACACCAAAAATCTTCAAGGAGAATTTTTGAATTATGCTAAGGCTAATGATGCTAAGTTTGACAATATGCAACGTGAAATGGTTAGCTTAAGATCCGAGTTGAAAAACGAGCTTAAAAACGAACTTGCTAATGAACTCAAAACTCATGCTAATAAAATGGAAGGAAATGTCACACGACTCCAACAAAATCAACAAAAAATGGAGCAAGGACAACATGAGATTAAGCAAGAATTGTTGAAAGCGGATGCTAGGCAATCTAAGTTTGAAGACCGTATGGCTAAAATGTTTGAAGCTATCATGTGTAAACCCTCTTCTTCGGGTGGTCTTCCTAGTGATACCATCGTGAACCAGAAAGGAGAATTGAAGGTTATTACTACTCGTAGTGGTAAAACTTTCAAAGAACCCACTTCTCGTCCAAGTACTTCTATGGAGAAGGAAAAAGAGAAAGAACCAGAGGTTGTGGTTGAAAAGGAGCAAGTTCAAAGCCCACGAAGTACCGCTCAAACCACACCTACGGTTGAACCAATACCCATAATGGAACCCGAGATTCCAAGGCCGATGCCTATGCCTAATTTGCCCCAACCCACACCACCTTTACCCTACCCATCAAGACGAAACAAGGAAAAGGCACAAGAACGAAATAATTATCAATTTGAACTCTTTATGAAAATGTTTCGTGACTTGCATTTTAATAAAGTTTTGCCGACGCCTTAGTCATGATGCCTCGATTTGCCGCGAACTTCAAAAGTATGTTGAATAACAAAGAGAAATTGCAAAAATCGTCTAGTTGTTCATCGGTTTTTCTAAGCCGCATACCTCAAAAAGTCGGTGATCCTGGAAAGTTTTTAATCCCATGTGCTATCCAAGACATGGAAGAATGCTACGCCTTGGCCGATCTTGGTGCTAGTATTAATTTGATGCCTCTCGAGATTTTTAAATCGCTCAATCTTCCAAATCTCACTCCTTCAAGAATGTCAATCGAAATGGCCGATCATTCTACGATTCTAGCTTGTGGAGTTGCCGAGGACGTCTTTGTGAAAGTTGGGAAATTCTATTATCCCGTGGACTTCATTGTTGTTGATATTCCCATCGATCCTAAAGTTCCATTAATTTTAGGTCGATCTTTTTTGGATACCTCGAGAGCACTTATCGATGTGCATGCAAGAAAAATCACTCTTCGTTTCAATGAGGAAGAACTCGTCATTAATGCAACCCAAAACTCCACCCTTTCTCATGTTTATTCGATCACATCTTTGTACAATGTCAATCCCATCAAAAACATTTGTCAAAAGATTTCCAATAGAGTTTTAGGAGTTGATAAAAATGAAGTTCCGTCCCCTCCGCCGATGGAGGTTAAGAGTGTTAAGCCTATGATTCCAATCTCGAGTGATTCTTCGGATGATGAATACGTTGATCCCGATGGGGAGGTTTTCTTTGTTGACAAAAGATTTGAAAACTTGCCACCACCTAAACCAAAACGCTTTCAAAATGTGAGAATTTTTAGTGTGACTAACATTATTTTAGATACACCAAATATTTTTGACATAATTAAATCGGGTTTTCACAAGGAGAGTGTTAAAGATGAAAAAGGAAAAGATTTTGAATTTAATTTAAAAGATTTTTCTACAATTCTAACTCCGTCATCACCGCGTTTATTGAGTACTACAAGCTCGTCTTCTCCTTTTGACGATGCTTTGTGTGGACCTAGTGTGGGGGAAGCCCCTTATGTTCCCTCCCCTTTCTCCACCGAGGACGAGATATTTGATCCTGGAATTGCTTATATAGGGAAATCTCGGTCTTCCACCGATGCAATAAATGGAAAATCTTTTCATTTGATTGGTGCGAGTCTACCTCGAGTAGCTCAATGTTATGGCTTACCCATTGTCCCACCCTTCTATTTCTTCTCTCCTATTTTCTTCTATCCCATTGGGATTTGTGTTGGAGTTGTGTTGTCTCGTCTTTCATCCGAAAACGAGGACGCTATCTTTGACCCCGGTATACGTTTATCGGATTTTTAAAGTACTCCACGTACTTTTGGGCCTTGTTTATCATGTAAGTCCCACCAAAAATTGACCACACCATGATTATCCCTAAATGATCACATTTATGGGGATTCGAGTCGAGCTTTTGACTCGGTTATCAAAAACAAGGTGCCTCGTGGGGGAGACCCATGCTTATCCATGTACATATTATTGCTTTCTAATTAGTTTAATGTGAGGGGATTTGTGCCCTTCCAACCTTTGTTCCGTGGTTGTTTGTGAATTGTGTCTTTTAGATCATCATCTTCACGATTGGAGCCTCTCGTGTTCGTTTCATGGGAGCACTCGATCGTTTGCTTTGGAGGCCTTTCCCAATATCCATATGATATCCTTTTATGTTCTAACCTTAGGTTTATAGCACACTTCATTAACGGCTATTACTTATTGGTTACACCCTTTCCATGCTAGATTAGGCATTCGACTACGTCTCTAGTATGGGGGTGTTTGCACCCCTAGACTCGAAACATTGAGGACAATGTTTAACTTTAGTATGGGGGGGTGAATAGATACTTGCCTTGCCAAACCTTCACGCTTTCCAAAGTTTATCGTTTTGTTTATCGTTTTGTTGCAAAATAAGGCTAAAAATGGCCAAATTTTAAAATTTTTCTTATGTTTCATAAGTGTTTGAAGACACGAATGTAGATTTTCCGATGGCGAGAATAAGAGTAATTTTTGACTCGACCGTGCGTGTTGAGCACTTAGCTTTGATTCCTTAACTTCACATTAGGCTAAGTCTCTTAAATGAGGACGAGAAATGATAGAGTTAATTATAAGTTACTATGCTAAACGTAGAGTACTCGTATTCTTTCAAAAACTCATGTGTTCTCGTTGTTTGCTTATTCTCCCTTCGCATGTAAATATTTTTTGCTTAATAAATATTGACTTAGCGGTTTAGTTTTGATTGTTGGGTTTCTAGTCTTTTCTAGTAGCTTTCGTGTAATTAAATTGGGAAGACATTAAGGTATCGCCAGCGTCACGGTTTTGAAGTATTGGCACCCAAATAATCGAAAGCTTCACCTAATAATAAGATTTCAAGTGCTCACCAAAATCTAGCAAACAATTTGAAGCCCCACAAGGCCTAAAATCTATGCAAAATTGAAAGTGAATCAAGCCTTAATCTTCGAAGCTTTAAAGATCCAAAATTCGCTTTAGCGTGAGGATATACGTCTTTGGCTAATAAAACCACCGATGAGGCGGATAATAAAAGGCAAGGCAAGACCGAAGTCATAATAAAAGCTTCATGGCGAAGTTGAATAAAAGATGGAGGTAAACCAAAGATAATAAGGTCCTTCCGTTAGGGGGCGTATAAAAGTCTTGGTAATAAGTCTCATGTTCAAAACCGTTATAAAACCGTGTTTATCGATTCTTCTTGTCAACTTAATTTTTTAACATCGTTGTCTATTAGGAGGGGTTATTGATTTGATGGTCTTGGTTACACCGTTAGGACTCTATTTTTAGACCTAAATCTCTATTATCGCATAAGTCAATGATGTATCCTCGTGATCATTAAGACAAAATAAAATATAAGAGATACAACTTAGGAATAATGGGAGAATAAGTACGTGATTAGGGCATATGAGTAGTGTTAGCATTACTAACTTATAATGACAATGATTTCGTTGCACGCTTGGCATGGAATTAAGGTGAAAATCGAGGACGACGAAATTATTTCTAACGAAGCATTCACGTGTTCTTATTCTATGAACCTAAACGTCCCATTTTGCGATGAAAATCATACATTATGTCTATAACACAAGTAGTAGTAATTTTAGTATGTAGCTAGTTATCATTTCAATAAAGTCATAAAATTAAATTCTGGAGATGCTTTGATACTTTATTCTAGCATTGCGTGAGGGCACGGCAATGGTTTAGTATGGGGGAGTGATGAGACTGCATTTATACATGGTCTCATCGTCCAAAACGGCCTTAAATTGCATAAAATATCATAAAATAGACCAAATATATGCTCGTGTTTGTTACTTGTGTATTTTTAGGTACGGATATTGAGGAATTGGCAAAAGAACACAAGAATCAATCAAAAACGAACACGGGAAACGAAGTCGCACAATGAACCGGGCCCAAGTTTGGATTTTGCAAAATGACCCTTGAAGAATTGAAGATTGGCAAAAATGGCCCCTCATCTTTGAAGAACTTGTCACATTTGACCCTCAAAATATCAAATGTACAAGTATGATCCTTTATGTTTGAAGATATTACAAGTTCAGCCCTTGGGAATCAAGAATATTCATTTAAGGCCCTTGGATAAAGTTTATAAAAGTTTTGTGCCACTTTTGACAAGTTGTCAAAAGTTGACAAGGCAAAAACAAGCGCTGTTGGGTATTTAATACAAAGTGAAGAAGAGTTGATACCTTGGGGACCAAACCTGCCTAACCACCAAACCAAACCCACCAACCAGACCCTGACACGTCAACCATACCCACCCATTAACCCAAATACCCAAACTACACCCGACCCTACCCAATACCCTATACCCGGTTTATTTAATAAACTTGGTCAACCAGTCAAACCACTTAACCCCATTCCCTCCTAAAACATTTATTTAAAAACGGTTTATACCCAATTTGGATTAAACACTAGATAATCATCCCATAAACCCTAGAACACCCCCAGATCCAATCACACCCAAATCAAGGGGTTTTACCCTATAACTATCCAGATCATCAATTTACCTCATTTTCACCTTTTCCCACCCAAAACAACAAACCCACATGGCTTGTGGGACCCTCCCCAAACCTCCCCTGCAACGTCTCTTTCCACCAAAACCCCACACCCGACCAGTTTAACACCCCAGATCATCCCCTTGGTCCCAAAGGTTCATCCAACGTTCCATATTGAAGATTCCAAGCTGTCAAGTCACATGGGACGATTTTTGACCCATTTTCAGTCAAAGACTCAAGGGCCTTTTAGGCATTTCAGTAACTAGGGTTTAAGCATTCTAGATAGTTCTTTGTAGTAGTATTTAAAGGGATATGAGCCTGTTCATAAGCCCTTGTTCCATTTTTTCTTAGCAATTTTCACTTGTAATTCCTTTTTAAGAAATTAAAAGTTTGGTGTTTGATAATCTCAAGTGTAATTCCTTTTTAGTGTTTTTAAAAGTTGTGTATTGTGAAAAGGCTAAGGATTCTGAGTTCCATTTTTATATTGGTTAACTAATTTTGAGTTCCAAAATTAGTTAAGGTTTTTAAAAATTTTGTTCTACTCTTAATCTCACACCTTGGAAGTGAAAGTGGAAAAGGTGGGAGATTTGTGAGTTTGAATTGTTTTTGAAACGTGTTTGTAAGTTTTGGAAAAAGTTGTGTAAGGTTTTTTAGAAAGAAAAAGGTAAAAACAGAATATCATATATTTGTGTTTTTCTTTTTGATTTTTCTTTTGCAGGTTTGATTTGTTTGTTGATTAAGTTCTGCACTAACCCTAGTTGGTAAGGAGGTGGATATTCATCCACTAGAACCCTTGGATGTAAGGGTTCTAAGGTAAACTCTTTTACTTTTTGTTAAATTTCAGAAAATTGGTGGTTTAAGTGATCTTGCATGATTGTTTGATCTTTGTTGTTATAAGCTGTTGAATTGTGTTCTCTTGTGTATGGTATGCATGTTATGAGCTTTTGCTAGCAGTTTGCTTGAGTTTTAAAAGGTTTTGTTTTGAAAATCTTAGTTTCTAGGATTTAAAGGACTGTTTGGATATCAGTTTTAGCAGGGTACTTGATTTGTTTTGAGCTTTGATTAAGTGTTAGAGTGATACAAAAAGGATTGAGATAGTTGCTTGTTAGTATAAGAGTAAGTTTGGATAGTTTGGTCACAAGTTTGTGCATTAAAAAGTGAAAAGTGTGTTTAGAATCTGCTTAATCATTAATTTGCTTCATTTTTGCTCAAATTTGTGTTCAAAGTTCAAAATCTGTTTAGAGTTAGGTTAATCTAGGTCTTGAGCTTGATTATGTGTTAGTTGGTGCTTGTGTATGCAAGAGATTGAAGTTTAAATCTCATTGGTGTGCATTTGAAAGCTTAAACAGTCCCCAGACCTTCATTATTTACATCAGCAACTTGATGTGCATGTCTTTGCTTGATTTGGTTTATCTTGTGTGCTAAGTGTGTTGTTTACTTGCTTGTGTTGACTCCTTGTGCTCCAAAGAGCACAAGGGTGCCCTTTGTTCCAAGAAATCACCACAAAAACAGCAAACCGAGCCCTCTTGGTTCAAGATTTAACAAGTGAACCAAAGTTCACTTGTTCATCAGAAATATACCCATACCTGGGCACAATTTGCCTTCTAATTGGCTTAATCTTGGCCATTTTTGGATTTGGATTTGTGTTTGTAAGCTTATAAGTTGTACTGATCAAGTTTTTAAAAGCTAAAAAGAAAAAAAAAATAAACATCAAAAAGGACGTGGCCAGGACTCGAACCTGCGCCACTCCTCTCACACACATACGCTCTAACCATCTGCCCTAGGGTCTTTGACTGGTAAGAGTTTACTAGGTTAATTATTTAAGGACTATTTGGTTTAAGCTTTGTTAAATAAGCCGTGGCTTATTTGGCTTATTTCAGCTTATTCATTAAGCTTCTTAGCTTCTTTTCATTTTTCCTAGGTTTTAAATAGAGTCTAGGATTTTTCTGATTAAAAGTTTTATTTTTCCTTTTATTTAATTATTTTTTAGGATTATTTCTAGTTTTTAATTTAGAAAGTCTATAAAAAATAGTAAACAGTAATAAAAAAATACAAAAAAATAGTTTTTAGGTTTTAATTCTTATTTTTGAGGTTTACATATAAAAAAGTTTTCAAAAACTTTAATTTTTGATTTTATTTATTTTTAGGGTTTTTTAGCAACTTTAAAAATTAATATAAAATTAACTAAAAGGTTTTAGGAGCTTTAATTTACATTTTCTTCTTAGTTAGATTATTTAGTATTTTTGAGAATTTTTTAGAATTTATTTGAGGACTTTTAATTTTTTAGAATATTTTAATATTATTTTATTCATTAAAATAAAAAGTTTTATTTTAATTTCTTTTTCATTTTTCCTAGGATCTTTATCATTAATTAAGACTTTTCCCATTTGTAGAATAATTTTTAGGCTTTTCAATTTATTTTTAGAATTAATTTAAGATTTAATAGTTTTTAATAGTTTTTAGGAGTTTAAAAATAGTTTAATTTGGTTTTAAAATTTTTAAAAATAGTTTTTAGTTTAATTAGGTCATTTTTGAGGTTTACAAACTATTAAATCTTGTTTAGGGCTTTTTAATATTTAAAAAGTGATTTTTAGGGCTTTAATTAGCATTAAAAAGTCATTATTAAATTAATTAAAAGGTTTTGGCAAGTTTGAATTTTTTGTAAACTCTTAGAATATTATTTGGGATTTTTAGTAATTTTTAGGAATTTTTAGGTTAAAATTTTAAATTTTGTGTTTTTTTTTTTACGTTTTACGTCGTAACTTTCTAGTAGTGTTTTTGCCTTATTTTTCTATTTTTTTTCGTCTTCGTCATTTTCTCTTCTCTTCTTCTCATTAATAATCAAAAACATAATCAATCATTCATTACACAACACACGTGCCTCCTCGAGAACGAACTCACCTTTAGGGTCATTTACACACGGTTTCCCTAAATCGTGCACGCTTACTACTTTGTTGCCTCTTTTTCCTAAAAGGGTATACAAAACTCTACATCATTAGCTAGGGAGATTGGTTACACAATTGGACTTTTGATTTATATAACAGCCAAATAAGGAGAATTCGGTGGAGACAAATCAAGGAAAAAAAGAAAAGACAATTGCAAGTGGGGAATTCACAGCAGTCGAGACATAAAGGTTAAAAAAAAGAAGGAAAGTTGTTGCTTGGGTGAGATTCGGATTAAAGAAGAGTGAGGGCAATCGTGTGGACGCCTAAGATAGCTAGAAAAAGGGGACAAAGAGACATGAGTCGAATTATTAAAAAAAAAAAAGAGAAGCGATGAACAATGTACAACGGGTCGGATACATCGCGATGTCCGACTAATTTTGTTGAAATTCCTTCCGGTAACTTTATTTATGGTTTGATCATTACTTTTGGATTATTATATTTTTATTATATTGATTTATAATTTATATATAAATTATTTTTATTGAGTTAATATTATGTTTAATTATTTGTGTGAGACAATTTATTATTAGTTAACGGTTTATTCTTATTCTATTTAGTTAAAGAAAAAGATGGTCGTATAATCGATATAAATTGTACCTAAATAAATTGTTAAAACATAATTATTGGTTGGATTAATATAAGATTTATTATCGCGAGTCATTGATAAACATAATAAATGCCAACATTAAGTCATTCATATTAAGTCAAAATAATCTTTGTAATCGATTCTAAAAAATTCGATAATCCATAAGTGTGACCAACCATAAATATTAGGAGCTGGAAGGGATTACATTTTTCTTTTAATTGTTTACATCTTTATTATATTTTTCTAGCTTTATTATTAGTTTAATAATTATTTTAATTTTTAATCAGTATTTTTATTATCAAAAGTATTTTAGTTGTTAGATTTCAAAGCCAAAACTTTTATTGATCAGTGATCAACCCAAAACTTAAACTAAAACCACATATTCCTCGTGGATCGATACCCGCTTACCCTATCCAGTATAAGGTAATTAGGTTATTTTTGACCGGCACTTCGATGTCGATCAATATTCACACAAAAAAGAAACACCGATAATACGTATGATTAGAGTGCTAATCACACAAATAGTTATTATGGCTAATATAAAAACAAAATATGTTCAAATCAAAACACAACACGCCTCCCCAGAAGCGGCGCCAAAATGATAGTTGTAAAAATACACTTTTGTTTAGGAAAACAAAGAGCGTAATTAGGGTAAGTACGACTGTTTAAAAAAACCGTGCACAAATGACCCTTTGTGTGGGATCGTTCTCAAGGAGGCTAGTGTGTTGTGTTAAAACTTGATTAAATGTTTGTGATTATGATTATGAAGAAATAAAAGAGAAAAGGATAACAGTTACGATTAAAATTAAACTAAGACGAAAGTCGTAAACGTAAAACCGTAAAACGTGACAAAATTTAAAAATTACCCTAAAAATTCCTAGAAAATTTCAATAAATCCAAAAAATGTAATTAGAGTTTACAAAAAATCAAAAATCACTCAAACCTTTTATTTAATTAAACAATAATTTTTTAATACTAATTAAAGCCCAAAATCAATTTAATTAACAAAAAGCCCAAACTGAGATTTTTCAATTTGTAAACCTCTAATAACTTAATTAAACTAAAAACTATTTTTGAAAAATTTAAAATTAATTAAAACTATTTAAAAATGATTAAAAACTATAAAAATATTAAAATAATCCTAAAAATTAATTAAACGACAAGAAAATTAATCTAAAAATTTTAAAAATCCTAACTTAATGTATTTATCCTAAGAAAAACGAAAAAGTTGCAAAAATATTAAAAACATTTTTTAATAATAAAATTATAATAAAATATTAATAAAAATTCAAAATTTATAAAAAATTCTAAAAATTGCAAACTAGTTATTTTAACCTAATTAAACAGAAAATGAAAGTGAAATGTCCAAAATACCCCTAATGGGCCTCCAGATGGGCTAAAACTCAAAACAGTCCAAGCTTAATGGCCTTTTTGGCCCAATAAGCAAAACGTTATCCAAATAAGCTGAAAAGTTACAGTCTAGCTTAAAATTCAATGTCAAACAAAAAACTCTAAAGGCCCAAAAGCCGAAAGTGAGCTTATCACAGCTTAATAAGCAAACAGCTTATTCTTAATGGGCCTTTTGTCCCATTAATCCATGAGCTAATGCCATAAGCTGAATTTGACACACATCCTTCTCTTGACCTTATAAACCTGTTTGTAAAAAGAATTTTTGAATAAGCCCAACAAATAAGCCTGAAATAAGCAAAAGCTCTTTACATAAAACGACAAAATAGTCGTTTTCGAGTTCTAGGCTGTTTCAAGAGCTGATTCTTTTTGCAAAATTTTTTAAATCACTTAACTAAGCTAAAGAATAAAAAAGATTTCCAAAAAGCACACTGAATAAGCTAGAAAAAGCAAATAAGCACTTATGAAAAAGTTAACTAAGTTGGTTTTCTTGTCAAACCTAAAAGTCAAAGTCTCAAATGCTCCAGTATAGTCAAATTGGTCAGATAAGGAAGATTGATTACAAAAACAAAGTTGTTGCAAGTCTAATTCAGCTATTATAGCTTATTGATAAGCTGAATGATAAATAACACTAGTAGTGGCTAGTAGTAGTGGGAAAGGATTCCTAGTGTTTGACTTTCTTAACCTTTGATTTTAGTGAGATTTACTTGGATTCAGTGAACAACAAGGGCACCCTTATAACCAGTAGGTTATAAGTAGTCAATAACAAGAAAGAAATCACAATAACACTTAGCCAATTAGTGCAGTTAATTCAAACAGTGCTCAGACATTGCCCAGACATGAAAAATAAGCAGTTATGAAGAAATAAGCAGCTTAAGAAAAATTAAGCCAACCAAATTGAACCAAAACATACACAAGCTATAATAATCTCAAATAAGCATATATTAACTTGTTTCATGCATTGGTTTAAAGATTAGACCGAGATTCAACCCTATGAATGTTACTTATAAACAATGAACAAACACAAGACCTTACTTGTTGATATACTTGACCAATCTTTGAACTTTAAACCCTCAAATCAATTAAGCAGATTATACAAACTATGTTTTACCACTTGTTTACCCTAGATTAGCATACAATCTAAGTGTGTACAAGATTTCAGTCAAAATGACCCTAAAACAAGATAGTTATGCAAGATCTCAAATTTAATGTTACAAGGCTCAAAATTAGCAATTATCAGCACACAAGCACCTCAATATCAGATACCAATTCAACCAAACTCCTAACACCTACTCAATTTCAACCAAGTTTAAAAATCTAGTAAGCCCAAACACCCCTTAAACTTTTTATATCAAGATTTAACAAAGCATAAGTATATTTCAGACCAAGAAATTCATAAACAAACATCAAAACAACATTATCATGTACTAAGAACCAGATTTGAACCACAAAAACACACCATACAGCAGCAATCCACAAAATCACTTAGAACAAGTATTTCAACAGATTTTTGGAAAGAGAGCTCAAACCTCATGAATATACATCCACACTCATGGATTTTAGAGCTTATGTGCCTAGCTTAACAAGGCACAAGCTTCCAATAAGGTGCTAAGAACAACAAGGTTAGAAACAACTATATGAAAAAAATAGAAAATGAAACAAGATCCTTTCAAGCTTGTACCCCACCCCTTGATCCTTCCCAAACCACAAACCTCACAACACCTTGATAAGCTCTTTATCAGGGTGTTATGATCAGCTTATAACCCAAAAAGTTCAAGTGTTTGAACAAGACTTAGAAAAAATTAGGTTTTTAGAAAACTTTGAAAACTTGCATAAAACTTTAAACCAATCTTTGAAACTTCATAAAAATAAACTCATAAAATATAACATCAACAAGAAAGTAAATTAGAAGTTTGAATTTGTCACAAACTTTCACACTTTTTAATTCACTTGAAACAAGGATTTACAAAGTTTTGACCAAAGAAAACCAAGAACAAGGACTAATTTGTGACTCCTGTGCCTTTATATAGGCTACATGAAACTAGAAAGCTGAAAATAAAACACGAAACCCTTGTGTATGATCTTCCAAAATTGCCCTTGAAGTTTGAATTTTCTTGAACATGTGAAGATACTTTGGCTGTTTGTGGAGCTGTAAAGTGGGTGGCAATTTGATCAAGGGCTCCCAATAAGCTTAGGATTGAGCCAGGTTTTGGGTTCGTTGATTCCCTGGCAGGTTTTGGCATCTTCTCAAAAAGCATGTAGTAGGGGAGTATACATGTGACATGGTGAGTGATGAGGTGGTAGGTTTAGGAATTAGGTTTTGTTTATGACATCCTTAATCATAAATCTGGAGGTGATGGGGGTCTAATTGTTGCTTAAACACAAACCCCTAATTTGTGTTCATGAGATGAATAGTGAGGTTTGATCCGATTTTATATTTTAAAAAAAAATTAGCGTGTGTTTTAAACTAATTAGTTTAATTAGTTATAAACCCGACTGAGTGGATTAGTGAGGTAACATGTAGGAGTGTTGTGATTGGTTAAGGGGAGATAGTGGGACACATGGTGAGGTGGTACCGGTCTAGGTATCTTTTGTTGTCGCCCCGCTTTAGTCCCGCAATTCCTTTCTATCCTTCATTTCAGCTTTAAACATGTTATAATCCAAGTTCCTTTGTTAGGAAAGTTTTGTTTTTTGCAATTCGACCACAAAAATTTTGCAAAGGGATTTCAAGGACTTGTTTTACCATTTGATGATATTTGAAGGACCAAACTTGTAATGTATTCAATATTCAAGGTCTTCACTTGTTCTTTGTCTTCATGGAGGACTAAAAGTGACAAGTCATCAAATATGAGGGACCATTCTTGCCAATTCTTCAAAGTTGAGGGTCCTTTTTGTAAATTTGACAAACTTTAGGGACCAAACTTGTAATTATGAATATAGAAGGGTTTAAAGTGTCAGTTCTTCAATAATGAAGGACCCTTCTTGTACTATCTTCAATTCTTCAAGGACTTTTCTTGGAAAATCAACTCTAGGGTCTGGTTCATTGTGCGGCTTCGTTTCCCGTGTTCGTTTTTGCTTGTTTCTTGTGATCTTTTGCCATTTTCTCGATATCCGTACCTAAAATACACATTGAGAAAACACAAGCATATATTTGGCACATTTTATGATATTTCAACCATTTTAAGTCCGTTTTGGACGATGAGAATATGTATAAAAGCAGTCTCATCAATCAGCTCCTAGTGAAGGATGCAAGGCACACAACGCATTCACTCTGATAATACTGATAAACATGTAACTAGGATGCACCCATACGCCCCACATGATAATATAGTATAATGACCAAAACTGAAAAGGGACGCCACGAGCAATCACTTCGCCGTAGGGAAGTCATAACACTGGTGCCTCTAGTGTTATGGTTATGGTACCTCCATAACTAGGTGACATTGGTCATGCATGTATATGGCTTAGGCTCTTAATTAAACATAAGTATCAAACATATAAAACAAATACTGGGAAAACAGTTGGCTGCATACGAGGAATCCTAATAAGGAAAGAATGTCCATACTGAAAGGACGGGAAATCCGTACCTTATGTCTAGTGAACGAAGAAGACGAACAGATGAGAGTCCTACTTTGATCTCACTAATGATTACTGAGTACGTAACTGATTTAATATCGTGTCTTAGCTTGTTTTCTATGTTCATGTCTTGTTTTACTGATTTTAACGTTATACTGTGTTTATCATGTATTATGTATCTTCTGATTAAGTATTACTTCTATTTCTTGTATTATTATACTTGTTGTGTAATAGTAAGTAACTTTCTAAAAATAACATGTTTCCTAAAATAGTTTAACTTCTTAAAATAGAACAGTTTCTAAAAATAGAAAGTTTCCAAAAATAGTAAGTTTCCTGAAATAGAAAGTTTCCATATTTAGAAATAAGCTGGTTTAATAAGCTAAAAATATAAGCTTAAGTTTTACGGATTAAATATACTAAGTCATGTGATTAATCGTATATTCATTAATTATAACATGTTAATTAAATAAACTATAGGTTATATGATTTAATTAAATATAAACATGATTTAATTAAATTAAAGTGTATAAAATACTCAGGTTAAAACGTGTATTAATATTGTATTAATATAACCTAAGTAATGATTATTAATTAATTATATTTCATGATTAATAATTAAGTAATACTATAGTGTAAAATAAATAATTATATACTTAGGTTAAAACATGTATTAGTAACAACAATAATTAACCTAAGTCTATGTTTTAATTAAATTAATTATATACCATGTTAAATTAATTTAACTAAATTTTAAAAATAATATACTTGTAAAGTTAATTAAACTTGTAAAGATAATCATGAACCCAACCCATGTGTTATCTAATTAAACATGTCGTGAACCGGACCCGTGAAAACCCTTGAATTGGTCCGAACCAAACACCCCAAAAATTGTGGCAAACCGGCTTCAACCGGTTTCCCCTGCTTGCGTCACCTAGCCACAGGTGGTTCCCTTGCTCTCGGCTAGCCGCTGCTAGTAGTGGGGTTCCCACTGGTTGTGTGCCAGTGGTTCATGCTGCTGCGTTCCCCCTGCCAGACCAAGTCTGCTACCGACTGTGTGCCGATGGTGGGGCTGTGTGCTGCCGAGACCCATATAACCACAGGGACACCCCCGACGCATGTCGGGGTGCCTTGTCCTGATGTTGACCGAAACCAAACACCACCGAGACATATGTCTAGGTTGGTGGTGCGAACCAAACGATGCCGAGAGCCTTGAGGCTCTCAGTTTGTGTGGCGGCCGAACAACCCAACCCGAAAACACCCTTTTTAATTTTCCCACCATGACAATTAACATGTTTTTAATATTGTTTAATTATTGCCATGATCATATGCTATTAATTAATAAAAAGAACTAAACAGAAAGGTTTTTACAGATTACCAAAATGCGTGGAATGAATGGAGAACAATTACACGAACACACCCATAGGATTTCTTGAACAAAATCAAATCAACCACCCTCTTGTGGTGTTGTAGCCGCCGGCCTAGAGTGAGAGCAAGAGAAAGTAGGGGTTTCTCTTTTCTTAAAAATTCTCTATGAATGAACATGTTTTCCTTATTTGTTATTTTTTAAAAATCAATCATGGGCTTGGTCCTTTTCTCTCTTGATGCCGCGGCTTATAGGGCCCACCAAGGTAAACCCAAAGCCTTTTTCCCGTGTCTATTATATTACGTGTTCGTGTTTACGTGTTACGTTATTATTAAATGTTCGCGTTATTATAAATACTTGTACGTAACGATATTAATCGTATTAATAATATACGTAAATACATAATTATATGTTCGTGATTCTTACGCTCATGATAGTTGTAAAATACGTCTTTTAGGAAAAAGAACGTAATTAGGGTAAGTATTAAACAAAGTGATTTAGGAAAACCACTTGTAAATGACCCAAGATGAGAGTTCGTTCTCAAGCAGGCTAGTGTGTTGTGTAAAGAGATGATTAAGTGTTTGTGATTATAATTAAGAGAAAAGAAAGTAGAAAAGGATGACGGTTACGAATCTAAATTAAATTAAGACGAAAAGTCGTGCAAGTAAAACCGTAAAATATGACGAAATTTAAAAATTAACCTAAAAATTCGTAGAAAATTGCAATAAATCCTAAAAATGTAATTAGAGTAAAAAATCAAAAATCACTCAAACCTTTTATTTAATTAAATAATAATTTTTTAATGCTAATTAAAGCCTAAAAAATCAATTTAATTAACAAAAATCCCAAAATGAGATTTTTCACTTTGTAAACCTCTAAAATGACTTAACTAAATTAAAAACTATTTTTGAAAAACTTAAAATTAATAAAACTATTTAAAAATGATTAAAAACTAAAAATCTTAAAATAATTCTAAAAATTAATTAAATGACAACAAAATTAATCTAAAAAATTAAAATTCCTAACTTAATGTATTTAAGCTATGAAAAATGAAAAACTTGCAAAAATCCTAAATTTAATTTATAATAATAAAATAATATTAAAAATCCAAAATTTATAAAAAATTGTAAAAAGTTGAAAACTAGTTTATTTTAACCTAATTACACAGAAATGAACTTGAAATTACCAAAATACCCCTAATGGGCCTCCAAATAGGCTGAAATGAAAAATAGTCCACCTAATTGGGCTTTTTGGCCCAATAAGGAAAGAGTTATCCAAATAAGCCCAAAATCTCCTATCTGACTCAAAATTCAAATTTAAACACAAAATTTCAAAGGCCCAAAAGCTAAAAGTGAGCTTATCACAACTTATTTCAAAGTAGCTTATTCTTAATGGGCTTTTTGGCCCATTAAGCTATAAGCTGATGCCATAAGCTAAAATTTGACACACAACCTTCTCTTGACCTAATTAAGCTGTTTGTAAAAAGATTTTTTGAATAAGCCCAAGAAATAAGCCTGAAATAAGCAAAAGCTCTCTATAGAAAACATACAAAATAGTCATTTTTTAGTTCTAGACCAATTCAAGGACTGATTCAAGTTGCAAAAGGTTTTAAATGAATTAATTAAGCAAAATCAACAAAAAGTTTTCAAATAAGCACAAAGAATAAGCTAGAATAAGCAAATAAGCACTTATGAAAAAGTCAAGTCAATTGGTTTTCTAGTCAAACCTAAAAGTCAAACCCTAATATGCTCCAGATTAGTCAAATGGGTCAAATGATGAAGATTGATCACAAAATCAAAGTTGTTGCAAGTCTGAATAAGCTAGAATAGCTTATGAATAAGCTGTTTGAAAATTAACACTAGCAGTGGTTAGTTTTGGGTGTCTAGCAGTGGGAAAAGTTTCTACTGCTTGACTTCTTTGACTTTTTGTCTTTTATGGATTTTTGTTGGATTCAAGGAACAAAAAGGCACTCTTATAACCTGTGGGTTATAAGGAGTCAATAGCAATCACAAAATCAAAAAAACTAACAGCCAATTGAAACAGTTAACTCAAAAGGCATACAGATCTAGCACAGACATGTTCATAAGCAGTTTTCAACAAAATAAGCAGATTTAGCAAGATTAAGCCAACCAAATTGAACCAAATGCACACAACAGCTATAATAAATCCAAATGAACATAAATTAACTTGTTTCATGCATTGGATTAAAGATTAGACAAAGGTTCAAGCAAGTTAAAGTTACTGATGAACAAAATGAAGAACACAAATGAGGTTGCTGATGTATTTGACCACAGATCCAATTTCAAACACTCAAATATCTAAAACAGGTTATACAAACTTGATTTAAGCAATTGTTAATCCTAAACATGCATACACCCTATGTGTGACCAAGATTTTAGGTCAAAATTTGCAAAATCAAACAAGTTATAACACTTAATCAGATTTGGTGTTTTAAAGAGCAAAAGTTGCAAATATCAGAACACAAGCACTTGTATATCAGATACAAACACAAACAAATAACTAGCACTTACTCAAAATCAAACTAGAAACTTAAAACAGTAGACCCAAACACCCCTTTCACTTTTTAATCCAAGATTTAATCAAGTAAATGTGTGTTTCAGTTTTACCCACACCTAATCTAGCATCATAACATCAATATCATGCAGTATTAAGCAGATTCAAGCCACAAGAACAACACTTATAACAGCAGAACACAAAATCACAAAAATCAAGTATTTTTTAACAGATTTTGGGTAAGAAGTCTCAAACCTCATGAATGTACATCCACACTCACGAATTTTGGAGCTTATGTGCCTAGCTTAACAAGGCACAAGCTTCCACAAAGCTGCTAAGAGTAACAAGGTTAGAACAAGCAATATATAAAACTGAAAATTGAAAAACAAAGCTGATTAATGCAACCTTTGTACCCACTCCTTGATTATCCCCAAACCACAAGCTCACAACACCTTGATAATCTTCTTATCAGTGTGTTATGATCACTTGTAATCCAAAAATTCTAAGGATGTACCAAAGAACTTAGCAAAATATCAGTTTTGAGAAAACTTGGCAATTTCTTGCACAAGGTATAAAAACAGGTTTTGAGATTCAACAAACCCAAACATGAAACAATAATAAGCAAAGATTAAAGATGTCACTTGGATTTTTCAACACTTCAAAAACTTTTGCATTAAACTGAAATAAGGATTTACAGAAAGTTGAACAAGGAAAAATCAAGAGCAAAATACAAATGTTGTGATGCTAATGCCTTATATAGGCTACAAGAAACCCTAAATGCTGAATTAAAAACGTAAACCCTAGTTGGTGAGTTTCCAGATTTGCCCTTGTGGAGTTTTAAAATGCATGATCATGTGAGGACTTTTGGTTGTATGAGGTGTAAAGGTTGTGAGAATTGATAAAGGGGTCCATATTGAGCTTAGGATTGAAGAAACTTTGAGAGACGTTGGATTTGCTGGCACTTTTTGGCTTCTTCCCCAAAACATGTATATGGTGAGTATTATGTGAACTTTAAGGTGATGATGTGGCAGGGTTAGGAGTTGGGTTATGATTATGGCCATCTTAATCATAATTCTAGACAAAATGGTGGTTTAATTTTTCCTTAAACAAGAATCCCCAATTCGTTTTCTTGGATGAATAATTGAGGTTATAATCCGGTTTACATTTTTGAAAAGTGTTAAGCGTCCAAATTAGTTAACTTTAGTTAAAAATCTGGTGTGAGTGGGAAGTGACATGGCAGAATGGTGAGTTATGATTGGTGGAAAATGTGAGTGGGACACATGGCAGCCATTGGTTGGTCTAGGTAAGGTTTATGTCTTGGAAGAAGTTACCCCCAGTCTTTGTTTCTCCTTTCAATTCAGGTTTAAACAAGTATAATCCGAATCCCTTTGTAAATGAAGTTTCATTTTTCATACTTTTGCCCTAAAAAGTTTTTTAAAAGTATTTCAAGGGTATTTCTTGTAATTTGATGATTCTTGAAGGGTTGTTTTGGACATATCTTCATTCTTCATGATCTTGACTTGTATGATTGACTTCTTGGAGGACTAATTTTGACAAGTCTTCATAAATAAGGGACCATTCTTGCCAATTCTTCTAAGTGGAGGGTCCTTTTGCAATTTGACAAACTTTAAGGACCAAACTTGTAATTATGAATAAACAAGGGTTTAAAGTGTCAATTCTTCAATATTAGAGGACCCTTCTTGTATAATCTTCAATTCTTCAAGGATTATTCTTGGAAAATCAACACTAGGGCTTGGTTCATTGTGCGGCTTCGTACCCCGTGTTCGTTTTTGCTTATTTCTTGTGATCTTTTGCCATTTTCTCAATATCCGTACCTAAAATACACATTGAACATACACAAGCATATATTTGGCATATTTCATAATATTTTATGCATTTTAAGCCCATTTTGGACAATGAGACTATGTATAAAAGCAGTCTCATCAGTTCATGATTTCATGTTCGTGATTATAATTATTATTGATAATAATTATCGTGTA
Source organism: Glebionis coronaria (assembly GCA_025667525.1). Classification (NCBI taxonomy): domain Eukaryota; kingdom Viridiplantae; phylum Streptophyta; class Magnoliopsida; order Asterales; family Asteraceae; genus Glebionis; species Glebionis coronaria. The sequence continues at coordinate 181,569,611 of CM046882.1, forward strand.
CTAACACGTACTTAATACTTGACGTAATTATAATACGTACATAGCTTCTGTAATTTCTAATCGTAGCACGTGTTCATGCTATAAAAGGAATGTTTTTTTAAGTGTACGTACGTTACTAAGTGTACTGTTCATGGTAAAAGCATGCGGGTTTTACAAAAGCCTTCATCAGAAGATTTTATCATGGAATTGTGTCATGGAATTTTATCTAAAATTCTATAAAGAAGACCCCATCAGAAGATTATGAAGAAAGATCACCACTTCCAAAATCCCAATATTGGAAAAAGTCATTTACCACTATGTTAGCCTCAAAATATTGAGTCAAATAATAATGCTCGATCATATGTTTATTATGTATCATATTTTAGAACGTTGTAATAGGTAATAGGTTAGTCGTGTTTTACGGGCTTAACTTTAAGCTAAAGTTCATTCATAAGTAACTAAAGCCTAAAAGGAAAGGCCGACCCACTATCATATAGCCCATTATGCCACATGTAGGCAAGGCTATAAATATCTCTCCTTGCATGTAAGTAGAGGTTGGTTGGTTCATTTATTTTTCTCACTCTCCCTAATCTAATATTCACCATGTTTCACACACTTCTCTCTTTTTTCTCTCTCGACTTTCTCTCTCTAGAGTTCATCTATCTTCTACTTTTCTTTCTTGTTTAATCATTATATTTTATGAGACAACAATTGTTATCAATCGCCATGGGGTAGTTTTGTGATTTGTTGTTGATATACTATTTGGTTCGTATGATTTACACCTAAAATCATCTCGCAAGTGTTTCTTGTTCTTTCCGTGCTCTAAATCTTTCTATATATCTCTTTCATACGTGTGGTAAGGATTTGGTTGTTGTGGTTTGCTTATTATCATGGATTTCTTGTAAAAATCTCAAGTTTTTACCTTAAGTCTCGAAAGTGTTCACATATTGTGATAAGGGCTTCTGTATTCCAATCTTGTTTTTCGATCACAAAAGCCTAAGGGTTTCTACATTGTGATCACGCATTGCGATCACTTATTGCGATCACGCATTGTGATCACTTATTGCGATCAGGCATTGGGATCACCTATCGCGATCACGCATTGCGATCACTTATTGAGATCGCGCATTACGATCACTTATAGCGATCACGCATTACGGTCACTTATTGAGATCACTGATTGCGATCACTCATTGCGATCACATTGCGATCACTCATTGCGATCACATTGCGATCACTCATTGCTATCACTTATTGCCATCTGTTATTCCGATGACTATTCCGATGACTATTCCGATGACATTCCGATAAGAACATTCTGATAGCATTGCGATTACACATTCCGATAGCATTTTTTAAGGGATTTTAACTTTCTAATAAAAAAAATCAATATAACACATCTACTTAAGATCCATATTAACTTCATCATTTCAGAGAATATTGAGATGGATTCTACTACAGAATATCGTGTGACGAACAACAACATAATGGTGTGGGGTAACAAAGAGAGACCACCAATGCTTGTGTCGGGTCGATATGATCAATGGCAATCCTATTTTCTACGTTATCTTGACACAAAACCAAACGGTGATGCTTTAAGGCAATGCATTTTTTATGGACCCTAAAAACTCTCAAAGATTCAAGTTCCTGCAGTACCAGCCACAGACACAACTGACGCAAAACTCGTATATGAACGTTATGAAAAGAGAAACGACCTCACACCAAAGAACCGTGCTTGGTATGATGCAGAAAAGGAAGCCATTTACTTAATTCTCAGTGGCATCGGAGATGATATTTATTCCACGGTTGATGCATGCCCTACTGCTAAAGAAATGTGGACGGCCATTGAAAGATTGCAACAAGGTGAATCACTTAACAAACAAGACATGAAAACTAAGATGTTTTGGAACTTTGGCAATTTTACATCAAAGGATGGGGAATCAATTGATTCTTATTACCCTCGATTCTAAAAAATGATGAATGACATGACTCGAAACAACTTGCAAGTTTCCACCATGCAAGAGTCAATGTCTAATTTCTACAGCAACTTCAATTAGAGTGGACACGGTTTGTCACCTTGGTGAAACAACAACAAAATTACACGAAGTTTCATATCACACGATCTTTGACATTTTGAAACAATTTGAAAATGAGGCAAATGAACTTCGAGCTGAACATGCTGCAAAGGTTTCAAATCCACTTGCTTTGGTGTCTACCACTCAACATTACACCGATTATCATTCTCGTGCTCCAAAGACCTACTCTACTCAATCATCATCACCATGATCATCCACTATCTCTAAGTCGCATGCTCCAACAAGATTCCGAGGCAAAGAAGTTACAAGAGCACCATCACCCTCACCTGAGCAATCATCCGAAGAAGACAGTGATGAAGAACTAGCTAAAAAAGATAGGTAATTCAAGCAACAAATGGTTTTCATTATGAAGCAATACAGAAAACTATACAAACCCACCAACAACAACCTCATAACATCATCTAACCCGAGGAACAACTATGTTTAGAGTCCTCCAAGGAATGACACACGAAGGCGTGATGAGAGTCCTCCGAAGTATGATCAACAACCCGTGAAGTATGATAATCAGAGGGTGGTTACTGTTGTTAGAAATAGGGAAACTGTTGGTACTTAAGTTGTGCAACAAAGTGGGATTCAATGTTTTAACTGCCGAGGTTATAGGCATTTGTCTAGGGAATGCAGGCAGCCAAAGAGGGTCAAAGATTATGGTTATAATAAGGAAAAAATGCTACCGTGTAAGAAAATGGAAGTTGGGATCAAGTTATTAGCTGAGGAAGGAGAAATGCTTGACGACACAGATGATGAACTCTCCGACCAAGAACTCGAGGCACATTATTTAGACATGGCAAAGATTCATGAGGTCCTTAACGTCATTGAAGATGACAATGGTCCTGTCTTTGATATTGAGCCAATTGATAAGGTACAACATGATGATGAATATAATGTGTTTGGTGATACACATGAGCATAGTGATCTACCAACAACAATTACTGACACGTGTATGATGGAAACGATTGATAGAATACCACACTCGATTCATCAGACATTTGAAATAATGAGTTTGAGGATGATCAACATTCAAATGAGTATGATGACGAAGAGCGTGTCGCGCTTTCTAATTTAATTGCTAGTTTACAAAAAGATGTCAATGAAAATAGAAAGAGTCAAAAGCAATTTAAAGAAGGCAAACGCAGCCCTCACTCAAAACTTTGAAGAAAGCAAAGCCGCTCTCATAAAGTCTATTGAGACAATTGATAGTTATAGGGTTGAGCTTCTTCAAAAGACCAAAGAGCTTGAGGGGTACAAAAGTCGTGTTATCAACGTTATAAAGGACGATTTTGAAAATAAATAAAACGAAGCTCTTGCTTTGTTAACTAAAGAAAAACATCAATTTAATGTCTTATTAAGTGATGAACGTCAAAAAAGTACATTGCCACAACAAAAGTTAATGAACTTGAACAAAGGCTTTCTATGAATACCACCGATTCTACTAAAATTCTTGACGAAAAGAAACAAGAGGTTGAAAAATTAAAACAAGGTTTTAAAAATAGACAAGGCAAAGATACTGAAAAAGTAAAGGATCTCGAAGAACAAGTCGATTTTTTGAAAAAAGTTGTGTATAAACGCATGACTCTATTCAAACCGTTAGAATGATAGCACCTCGGTCGTCTTTCAAGGGTCAACCTAATTTTGCAAGCCCCAAGTACCTCGAACAAGCTCAAGCTGCTAACCCTCACTTATATCTTGATGATTCCGAATGGACCGATCATGATTGCATAGTAGCTAGCCTCGATAGTGAAGAGACGTCCCTTAGGGATGAGGAGAGTAGATCACTGGTCAATAAAGATTTTGTGACACCATATAATTATGCTTATGAAAACAGTCTTTATGGTCTTTTCACTCCACAAAAACAAAAGACTCGTGAGGAATTCTTTCTAGAATTTAAACAACGAAGAATTCAATGGAAGAAAATTTTTGCCACTTAGAAATGAAATGTTCTTAAATATATTAACTATTTGCCTCTTGATGCTTCTAAAAGCAAAAGTCGAAAAACACTTGGTATTCTTAAGCAGTTCATTGATAATGTTCAATCAATTGTTGAAAGCGATTGGGAAAAACATCAAAAGGATAAGTGGAAAACAGAGATTCCTCACGACATAACTGTTCTTGTGAAAGAACTTTTAATACCAAATACGAAGATAATCAAAGAAAATGTTCTTGAGTTTGAAAAATTAATTCGGTCTAAAATGTTCGATGATTTGAAATATGTTGAGTCTCTTGAAAAAGAAATTGATGAGCTTCAAAATGACAAATCAAATTTTTCAAACGAATATGATCTACTCTTAGAAGAATGTCTCTCCAAAGATATTTTTTGTGTTACTCTTCAATCTTGTGTTGATATCGATGAATATTCTGATGTTACATGCAAATATCTAGATAAGATCAAAGAATGTGAGCGTCTTGAACTTGAGCTTTCGAAACATAAAGAAAATGTTGATAAAAAGGCTTTTGAGTTACTTCAACACAAAACTGATTTCCTTCAAAAATATTGTCATTCTCTTGAACTTTCTTTGCAAAAAGACATCGGAAATTAAAGAGTTGAAAGCTCAGTTACAAGACAGGGAAATAGCAATAGGAGAGTTGAAGAAACTCGTTGTTAAGATGGGTGGGAAAATTGTGGAACCTAGTGTTAAGAAACCAGTTGTAAGACAACCCAATGCGCACAAAGTGACTAGCCCTCTGTCTTAGGAAAACCATCTGTTTTCTCTAATTCTGCATTTGCAAAACCTTCGTTTGCCCCCAAGACGGATGGGAAGGATAGGTTACCACAAAATACTCCCAAAACACATATTCGATCACAAAGCATTAAGAACACAAATGTGATTAAACCAGTGATGTATAGATTGGCCACTAAACCCACACACAATAAAGAAAGTCAATCACCTCAGACTTCTAGAAACACTAATAGACGTGTGTATTTTCCTACAGGAGTAGTCCCCACTGATAGTGTTAGCCGGCCTCAACGTAAGAGCACTCGCATGAATGAAAAGGTTTGGCAAAACAAAAGTCAAGGGAAGATGAAGAAAGTAGAAGACCACCCTAGGATTTTCAATGTTTCTAAGAATAAAACGTCTATAATCGCGTGTAATGACGATTTGAATGATTCGACTTTGAATGTTAAGTTTGTTTGTGTGAAATGTGGAAAGTGTCCTAATGCTAATCATGATATAGGTGTTTCGAATGACGTCAAAAGCGTAGATACTAGAACTAAGAAGCAAACTACGATGCGTATTAGTACTAGAAAACCCAAACACAAAGTGAACCATTCTAGTGCAACCCCCTGAGAAAAGTATTGCATCAGACTCCACCACTAAGAACCCTAGAAGCAGAATTAGGGAATTATATGAGTGTTGTAGCAAGCCTTGGAAATGGTGGTTTGCTAATCAATGTCCTCCAGGATATAAATAGATGCCTAAGGTTAGGACATAAAATGTGACAACGAGTGTTAGTGTGCCTTTAAGTGAAACTAATGATTCGTATATCACAACTAACATGGAATCCAATTTAGAAAATGCTCCATCGTGCTCTAATTCGTCTGCAGGTGATCGAGATAATTCTCTTCATACTGGACTCTGGATGCACGAAGCACATGACGGGGAATCTCAAGCTTCTAATTAATTTCATGGAGAAGTTCCTGGGTACTGCCCGATTCGGAAATGGTTAATTTGCACCGATCCTAGGATATGGAGACTTGGTTCAGGGGAATATAACAATCAACAGGGTTTACTATGTTGAAGGACTCAATCACAATCTTTTCTCGGTTGGTCAATTATGTGATGCGGATTTGGAAGTTGCTTTTAGAAAGAAGACATGTTTTGTTCGTGATTATGATGGGAATGACTTACTTACCGGTTCATGGGGGTACTGATCTCTACACTATCTCATTACAAGACTCCACATCTTTAACTCCAATCTGTTTCATGGCTAAAGCTTCAACGACTCAAGCTTGGTTATGGCATCAAAGATAATCTCATCTTAACTTTGATACCATCAACTTGCTTTCCAAGAAAGATATTGTGCGAGGCCTTCCAAATTTGAAATTCATCAAATATCATATTTATTCTTCTTGTGAGCTTTGTAAAGTTAAACGGAGTAGTTTCAAAACAAAGACTACACCAAGCTCAAAAGGAAGGTTAGATCATCTTCACATAGATTTGTGTGGCCCCATGCGTGTTCAAAGCATCAATGGGGAGAAATATGTTATGGTAATTGTCGATGACTACTCAAGGTACACTTGGACTCATTTCTTAAGGTATAAGGATGAAACACCATAAGTTCTCATCAACTTCCTTAAGCTGATACAACGTGGTGTTCAAGCTCAAGTAAAAGTGGTACGTACTGACAGAGGCACATAATTCTTGAATTCAACTCTGAAGAATTATTTTAAAGCCGATGTGATTGAACATGAAACATCCAATGCTTGAACACCTGAACAAAACGAAGTTGTTGAAAGACGAAATCGTACTTTAGTTGAGGCTGCTCGAACATTATTATCCACTTCAAAACTACCACTATTCTTTTGGGCCGAAGCCGTATCAACCGCATGTTACACACAAAACCGTTCCTTAGTTATCCCAAGACACGAAAAGAAAACATATCACATAATTAATGATCGCAAACCTTAACTCAAACACCTTCATGTTTTTGGATGTACGTGTTACATTATTCGAGATGGTGAAAATCTGGACAAGATGAAAGAGAAAGGTGATGCATGCATTCTAGTGGGATATGCAACTCAGTCTAAGGGATACAGAGTGTACAACAAGAGAACAAAATTGATAGTCGAAACTATTCATATTCGATTCGATGAATTGCAAGAGATGGCACTTGAACAAAACAGTTTAAGTCCTGATCCACAACAATGAACCGTCAAGTTCAAAGCTGGTTCCTGAACAAGTTCCTAGAGTAGATATGACAGTGGACACGACACTTGAAGAGTTGGAAATGTTATATGGACCAATGTTTGATGAATATTTCACGGGGGAGAAACGTGTTGTATCAAAGTCTTCTGCTGTCACTCATGATAAGAATGATGATATCGATCATCGTCAACAAAAGGATACAACTTCATCTACTTTAACACGGGTTGTTGTTGATTTACCTCCTCATAATATCACTTCAACAATAAATCCTACAACATCCACAACTACTGTCATTTCCCCAGAGAACACAAATCAAGCAGAAGATGCATTATCTGACGATGACGATTTTCATAACCCATTCGATACACCGGTACACGAAACTGGAGAGTCTTCTACTCACCATGTTGATCCGTCAAATATGCGTACGTTTTACCAATGACATCCGTCAACACATCATTGGACCCGAGATCATCCTTTGGTTCAAGTAATTGGAAACCCTTCACAGCCTGTTCGTACAAGACGACAACTAGAAACCGTTGGCGATGTTTGTATGTTCGCACTTGTCGTGAGTACAGCTGAACCGAAAAACATCAAAGAAGCCATGGCTGATCATGATTGGATTGAATCGATGACGGATAAACTTCAACAATTTGAAAGACTTAAGGTCTGGGAACTTGTTGACAGACCATACGATGTGATTCCGTTAAATCTTCGATGGATCTGGAAAAACAAGATGGATGAATAAAACACGATCATCAAGAACAAAGCTAGGCTAGTGGCTAAGGGGTATGACCAGAAAGAGGGAATTGATTTTGACGATTCATTTGCACTAGTTGCTCGTATGGAAGCGGTCAGGATTTTCCTTGCTTATGCTGCACTTAAAGTATTCACTGTTTTTCAAATGGACGCGCAGACAACATTTCTTAACGGTCCTTTGAAGGAAGAAGTCTATGTCACGCAGCCGGAAGGATTCGTTAATCCTCATTATCCTGACAAGGTTTATCGTCTCCACAAAGCCCTTTATGTATTCAAGCAAGCTCCAAGGGCGTGGTACGATGAGCTCTCAAAACTTCTGGTATCCAAAGGTTTCTCAAAAAGGTTCCATTAATCTAACTTTGTTCACTTATAAATATGGGGATGACATTTCTCTTGTGCATATATATGTTGATGACATTATTTTCGGGTATACAAACCCAAAACTTTCAAAATGGTTTGAAAAAGTCATGCACAACAAATTTGAAATGTCAATGATGGGCGAACTAAAATTCTTTCTAGGAATTCAAGTTCACCAATCCCCAAGTGGTATCTTTATAAACCAAGCTAAGTATTGTCAAGAGATAATCCAAAAGAATGGTATGACTTCATGTGACCCCGTTGGGACACCTTTATCAACCACATCTCTAGATGCTGACTTGGAGGAAAATGACATAGATCAAACGAGATATCATTCCATGATCGGTTCCCTCATGTACTTGACGGCAAGCGGACCTGATATTTCACATGCTACATGTTATTGTGCATGATATCAAGCACGATCTACTGAAAAGCACCTCAAGGAGGTTAAACGGATCTTTTGATACCTCAAGAATACCATTCATTTGGGACTCTGGTATCTGAGGGAAACCGGTTTCTTTCTAACGGCCTATTCAAATTCTGATCATGCAGGGTGTCTTGATACTCGAAAAAGTACTTATGGTGGTGCACAATTTATAGGTCAAGATAAACTTGTGGGATATTCTTCCAAGAAGCAGGATTGTACGTCACTATCATCAGCCAAAGCAGAGTAGTGTCTCTATCTGCGTGTTGTGCTCAAGTTCTTTGGATGAGAACACAACTCACGGATTATGGCTTCCACTTTGATAGAGTACCTATGTACTGTGACTCAAAGTCCGCCATAGCCATCTCCTGCAATCCGGTAAAATATTCCCGCACGCAGCACATCGATGTCAGATACCACTTCATAAAGGAACAAGTTGAAAGAGGTATCGTTGAACTATACTATGTTGGAACGGATTACCAATTAGCCGAATTGTTCACGAAAGCTCTGTCGAAAGATAGGTTTGAGTACCTTGTTAGGCAAATTGGTATGAGATGTTTGACTCCAGCAGACCTGGAGATTCTGGCAAAGGTACCTGCTTAATTTATCTATCAAACATCTACTTGTAAATATCATTGAAAAGGCAATATAAAAAAATATAAAACATATAAAACAAAAAAATAAAAATCTTTCAAAATCCAAAAATATTCTTCTCGACATGTCTTTCAGTATCGACAATATGGACGTACCTAGAAATGTCGCTCAATAACGACACGTGTTTGTACATAAAGCTCGAATGAAAGTTGTAAATATTTTTCAAAACATGTCATTTCTACTTTTAATAAAGGAAAATGTCTATTTTGGACAATTTTTCCAACAATGGGTAGAGCAATCTATCTTGGGTTGAGCTTGTCACAAAACATTCAACGTTTTGAGCTCAACACAATGGCTTGTAATCAATTTTAGATTGCAACCCGGATCTATATTCACAGGGGAGTGTACGATTTAGTACGCTTACCCTCAGCAAAAGAAGAGAAATATTCTTACACTTGAGTGGATTTGTCAAGACATTCAAAGTCTATGAACTCAAGTTTATGCTTTAGAAAAACCTCTTCGCCAAAAACAAATAGGATTTTTCAAAAAGCGTTGAACACATTTTTTTCAAGAATTTTTCAATGATTATTCAAAGTCTTTCAAAAGTTGTATGTATAACAACTCCCATCCTCAAAAAGTGAAATGTGGATTACATCCTCACAATGACAATTCAATTGGATCAATTTTTGAGGAGGAGCATTTCAACTTCATGCAAATATTGACACATCTTTCTCCTGTAGATTTTCGAAACTATTTTTCAAAATATAATTTAATTAAATTTGTTATCTCTAATATCAAAAGATTTTATATATTAGAGATAGGGGAGAAAATGTGTTTAAAATGTGATCTTATATAAGACTCAAGCACTTTAAATCTTACCTACATGTGCAAAACACTTTCGATTACCGATGCACATGTGAAGAGGGAGCATTTCTGAAACGACAAAAACTAACAAGGTGTTAAATGTTTTTCAAACACCTTATTAGACATTTGAAGTGGTTTTTATGGTTACGATCAGATACCCACAACATCTTTAATCTACGACGTTATTGGTGTCAAAAGGATGGTTAGGTTTAAGTCCTATGATCCAACCAGAACCGGAGGGATCTTCCCGGGGACAATTCAATAGATTATTAGAAGTCCTTAGGAAAGATGGAGTAGAATGTGAACGTAGCTGAATGCCGACTAAGTACTGAAGCTAGCACTAGAACAATCAAAACAATGTGCTAGTAATGATGTCTTGGTAAGCATTGAAGGGGTTGAAGAATGAAAAAGAAATGTAAGGATAAAGGGTGTAAAGAAATTAGCCATCCATACAACTTAGGCAGAAATCGTGTCAACACAGCATGAAGACAACTCATCATGGACCCAGTTTGTTTTATTGTCACGGAGAACAACATGACTTCTATTGACTTTCTCACTATGAGATAGTTTATATTGAATAGGTGGTATTTGCTCCAGCCTCCGACCACTAAAAGTGCACAAATCGAGTCTAGAGCGAAGAGATTAATCAAATCTCGTTAGGACACACGGATGACGAACAAGAGATTCCTACGCTATATCCTTGTGATATTGCTAGAACACTCAGAGTGATACTGTGACAATCCGCTAATTTGAGGTCGTCATTTTATTCTCAAGCATTATTTAAAATCATTATTTTATTGTTAATTTATGAACTCACTCACCATTGGGAAGAAATTGGGGTTTACGTCTTAAAGTAGCATCGACTACGTCTAAACCGAAAAGCTCTACGTTACGTGTTTACGTTTACATACTTTGTTTTTGTGATAGTCCGACATTTTGAATAATAAATTTATTCTCATTTATTATTTCGAAATTTTAGTTTGTGTTGGCTCATAAACTCACAAATTTACGAGAAGAAATCAGGACTTAAGTGCGTAATTTAGCGTCTTTTACGTTTAAACCGGAAACCCTAGGTTTACGTATTTACGCTTTGTGCTCCATTTTTTATGAGACAATTTTTATTAGAATCGTTGTATGCCGTAGATTCATAATTTATAAAAACGTTTTTCGAGAATTGACCCGAGGGCACGTAAATCGAGGAAACTAGAATCAAGGAGTGCCCGTAAATTAATGGGGATGAGACAAGTGGGACACTTGTCCCACCACCACCTTTGTTGTCAAAGTTATAGCAAGTACGAGACACATGTCTCATACATGCACCACCCTTGACCAAAAACCACTAAAGCCTCTAAACCACTAACTCTAGCTTCTCACACACACTACACATTTTGCATGTAAACTTTATCAATCTCTCCTCCTCTCTCTCTCAATTTTCGTCCAACACCACCCCAAATCACCATCTTCATCAAATTTAACCATAAACTTTATTAATCATCAACATATGTTGAAGCCTACATAAAAAGATGAAGGTTGGAAGTGATTATAACATGTGAAAAGAAGTTTTCATGGAGTTCCAAGGGATGATTTTCAAAAAGGTGTTCATACATATGAAGATCTCAAAAAGTTCATTTGCCAAGTTAAAAATTTGATGACAAGAACCAAGTCTTGTTCATCATAAACCTCATCTTTTCATCATATTGATTGGTATAGAGATCAATTTCCTTCTATCACCCTATTGTTTTGTATATGTATTCATCTATTTTATTCAAAAATGTATATGTATGATGATCATAAATGATGATCAATATTTTGTGTGGGGATTTTGTGTTAATAGATTAGGTTAAAAAGGCTAAAATCAACAAGTAGACATGTTAAAATCATGACTAGTTGTAAAGGCTGTATAAAACAGTAAGTTACAATATGGTCACTTGATTAAATGGCTTGGATTATTGTATATGCAGATAGATAAATTATTTTTACATATGTGGTGAGTTGGCCATACAATGGAATGTTAGAAATGAGCAAGATATGGCCAAAACACTTTTGGGGTACAAATCTGTATAGTATGTTTTGGACGAATTATTATAAATACTTAGAAGCTGTTTGAGCAGTAGCTATTACAGTGATTTGTAGCACACATCATGTAGTTTATGTTGTTTAAATTTTAGGTTCTATCTCCTTGTAGAACTGTATATATGACAAAAATGGTGGATTTGACTTTAGAAATCGGATTTCTTAATAAACTATATAATATAAAAAGAGCACTCAAAGTAAATAATGTTAAAAAAATAAGTATATAAAAGCCACTAACTAATAATAACGATTATAAAATAAGTTTGTATACTAAAATAAATAAACATGACATTTTATAAAATTAAAACTCAAATTTTTTCTAAAACAATAAACTATATATAAGTTTTACGTCTTTTCGGCTAAAACCGAAAGATTAACGTTTTCGCCAAATAAAACTTAGATGGTCGGACCCGTCTAATGTAACATTTTTATAAATCATATACTGATATGTAAACACATCTGACAAGTAAAAATCGACAAAACCGAGCTTTGTAACTAATGGACCATATGGGCCAAATTAGCCTTGTTGGACCACTAGGCCCAACTAGTTTGGTTTAATGTTATTGGACTTACACATGGGCTTAACCCACTTGGGCCCAACATATGAGTATAAGCCTGGTCTTAAAAAGATAAATGTACTAATAAAATGATATTGGACTTTTAATGGGCTTATTGGGCCTTAATGTCTAAATAGGCTAAAACTAGTGTAACTAGTATGATAAGCCTAAGTTAACTAATACTAAGCAACTAATAATGTTGTGCAAGGAAATAAAACCCCACTTGATCATCATGTTATGACATCATTAGATATACATAACAACTTTTTATAAAGTTATTGGGCATAGCCTAAGACAGTGTATTATTTTTCTAGGTTTCCCGTGATCAAGGCACGTACTATACATCCTAATTGCTGATAACCCGCCTTCCCACACCAATGTGAGTTCATAGCCTCGCACTCTTTTAAATGTCTTATGAAATGTTTTATAAACCCGCGAGGGAGATAACTTTCTAGTTTTAATAAAAACAGGACACCAGTTGTCCCGATTGTATGCTTATTGATATGGACCCGAATGATTATATGACCCAATGAATGAAATGAAATGGATTATTATTAGTTAGGTTATGTCACTAAAAGTCCCATTAGCATGAATGTTGAACTACCGGAATTTGGTAGACGCTTATGCATATAATAGTACTATTTGGGGAAGATCACCCCAGTTCGCGCCATGACGGTTGATCCCCGTCGTGCCACAGTGATTGGTATGCAAATTTATGTATGAGAAGATTTATATAAGCGTGATTATTGTGACGACACACTATTTTAGATGGGCAAAGGAATTACGGGTTAGCTACCCGATATATGTTATAGAAAAGTAACAATGTCATGCGGCTTATAATAATCCAATAATGAAAATACTGATATATGAATTGAATTTTAATGTATTGTCTGACTAGCAATACAGGGTCTTATTACTGATATTATGTTCGTGTTTTGGTTTACATAACCATTTTCATATAACGTTTTTTATTAAACTCTATACAACGTTATAAAACGTATTGTATGATGTTTTTACGACATTGGTTCTTATAATGGTTTTGAAGGAAAAAGCCTATATTATGATTTACGCCAAAGATTCGTATAAAATGTCTTTGGCCTATTTTATAGCCTACGACAAAGAATTGTACAAAATGATTTTCGGTAATGATTATATACCGGTGATATATATATATATATATTAATGGTTTTTATTAAACTCTATGGATTCACTCGGCGTTTCGCTTACTTTTAACATGTTTTATCTCAGGTACTTGAAGGTAATTCTCGGGAAGACGACAAGAATTTATGGCCAGCATTCAAATAAAATTTCCATTCAAATGTTTTGAAAATTTGTATGACATACTATGACCTGAGGACTTATGTAATTTGATATTCACGAATGAAAATGCTTTATTATTAAACGACGCGATTTTTAAGTGTTGTCTATGACTTGAGTAATGTGCTATCCCGTAACACCAACGACTCTTCCGCTGATTCAAAATATGAATATTTGGGGGTGTTACAGATACTACTTAGTATTCACAATGATGAGTGGAAATCCTTCCAGTGTTAACATCAAACAGCACTGCGGTAGGTCATATGTAAGATTCTTATGAATTGAACATGTGTAAAACTAAAAAGTAACAGTGGTTTGATTCTGAATTGATTCAAACTCGTTTCAGGTTTCTACGCAATATCTTTATGATCTTGCAAGAACATTCAGAGCGATATTCATTAATATTCACAGTGGCGAATGGAAATCCTTCTAGCGTCAACCTCAAACAGCGCTACGGTAGGTGACTTGTGAGATTCTTATGAATCAAGCTTGTGTCAACTGGAAAGCAACAATGGTAATGTTCTTTATGAATCACGCTTGTTCTAGGAATTTGAATTGACAAATTTAACCAAGCGGATATTTATCCAACTGATTCACTCTTTATGTTCGCAATCTTGCTTTGAGACGGTCGAGTAAATAGAACGGCTAGTACAGCCGCGAAACCCTGTCAAGGAGATTCTTAACCTAATCTACCTATCACATGTATGGTATTTAATACCATATAACGGTCTTCACCGACCGGAGGTAAAGCGCTACCGATTTAGGACAAATGTCAAAGCCATTTAGTCCGTGTCTATGTTTTGTCTCGAGAAGGTGGCGTCACGGTGTACTCAGCAAAGTCAAAGATTCAAAAAACACATACTCATGCCTAAAGACATATTCAAAAATTAATAGTGTGAGCATGTGGATGAAGACACAAGATCGCAAGATTGCAAAGACATGCCAAGGATGATTTGAAGATCTCAAGATCAAAAGACAAAGTCGAAAGACAACGACAAAGGCTCAAAGATCACATCATGAAGAAACAAGACTACTATTACACGTTCAAGACTCATTTATGGAGAGATTAGTAATCTCTACAAATCTCCAAATGACAGAGGGTAATGGCCTCTCATAAAGGTAATGACCTCTCATTGGGGGAGATTGTTAACCTCAAAATATCGAGTCAAACAAGAATGCTCGGTCATATGTTTATTATGTATCGTATTTTATAACGTTGTAATAGGTAGTAGGTTAGTCGTGTTTTACGGGCTTAACTTTAAGCTAAAGTTCATTCATGAGTAACTAAAGCCTAAAAGGAAAACCCGGCCCATTATCATATAGCCCATTATGCCACATGTAGGCAAGGCTATAAATACCTCTCCTTGCATGTAAGGAGAGGTTGGTTGGTTCATTTATTTTTCTCACTCTCTCTAATCTAATATTCACCAAGTTTCACAGACTTCTCTCTCTCTTTTCTCTCTCTACTTTCTCTCTCTAGAATTCATCTATGTTCTACCTTTCTTTCTTGTTTAATCATTATATTTTATGGGACAAAAATCTACCTAAAGAGTTAATGGACAAGGTAATTAAGCACAATCCTGTGCAAAAATAAGAAAAATCATAAGCATAAACTCGGCAGTGAATGAACGTCCGTAGAATCTAGTAAACCAGAACATAGGATTATGAATCCAATCTACGATGAATATGATGGAAATTTTCTTTTGTGTAAGAAATGCACCCTGCATCACACAAAAATTTGCACCATCTGGTGTCAGATATTCAACATACTAGATCATTCGACTAGGATTTGTAAGGGCACGTGGCCTTATAAATCATATGCTTGGTAAGATTATTCTGTATTTTATAGGGAATAAAATACCATCTTCTACTTTAACGTCATTCGTCTCTAGAAAACCGTATTCTTAGATTTTATATACAAGACGTCTTACACAGGCTAACGTAAAAAAGGGAACTTAAGGGTAGAATATTTGTTTATATTCATGCTATGTCGGAAATTTCTAAATCAATGATTTACATTCTGTTTATTTGATTGAATTAGGACGCTTCTTCAGTCAAATGAATAAATCTAAATCACCAAATTTATGATTTCTTCCTTGCATAAAGTTGGACCCATCTCTATGTTAGTGAGAATTATAAATGGACTTAAAGAAATTCGATAGAAGACAAGTATAGGCCTGATAAAACTGGAAAACTTGTGTTCTTAAACTGTATGCTTTTACTGAAATATGTTATTACATGGACTGCCCAAACTGTTACTTGCTACCCAAATTTCATGAGTCATTAAACACTTACGTGTGCGCTAATAAGGTGAATAGATCTATTGGAAGATACTCCAATATCTGTCTTAAATTTGGAATTTGTAGATTTAAGTTATCCATTAAACCCGAAGAAACTTTGAAATCCTTATATTATGCTCTAACAAAAGAAGCAGAATATTGAAAGTCATCCGACATACTAGTTCAACCTATATTCCTCCATGGAAATAGGAAAGAACAATGAGGATTTTGTTACTTCAATTAGACATGATGCCATCCGGATCATTTCAATTATCTTATTAAAGCTGCAGGATTTATTCCTATCTAGGAAATTGATAATATGGGAACTCTGACAAGATTATATGTGAAGTAATATGTTAACATAAAGTATCAATATCTATCATCTAAGATCGTGAAGAGTGTTTCACATCTTGATCCTAAAAGTATACTCAAAATATGTGTGGTATACCAAGGTGCTAAGTAAAAGAACTATCAAGATAATAAACTACATACTCCTTGTATGTCTAATAAATTTTGGAAGGACACTTAACATTGGTAAAAAATTTCCCGTATAACAATAATTTTCATGCTAGAATTAAAGAAATACTATTTGAAACACTCTATCAAAAGAAGTTCCATTTACGTATCTGTTGGGCTCAAGTTGGAGATTTTCAACTTACGAAAGCCAAAGTAGTTCATGAAACTATTTGAGAAGGTTATATGAGAATATAGCTTCATAGTACGTTGAATAGTGACTGTTATGTAACTGCTAGATTTAAATGGTAAATTAGAAAGACTGTTTTGATAATCATTTCTCATTGTGAATGAGAAACTACAGCATATTAAACAGTATCTCTGTGAGAAGGATGTTTTCTCTATCAATTACCCAAGATGATTTTGAAAAAATGCTATAATCAATTCAAGATTTTAAATTGAGCAGTGACATATTGACTTGAGTTTCCCCAAAGAACTTAATAAGTGTGAAATCACTTATCCTTTTACCACTTATTTCCAATAATAACAAGGCCAAAACGTGTGATTTATGTCATAAAAGTCGGAATTATGCGTGGTTTGTGTTTTTATTGTGTTTTAGGACCAAAATATGAAAAAGGAAGAAAACACGGGTTTTCACGGGCTTTTATGGAAGAAAACGGGAAAAGACGAAGTCAAAAGATCAAGAGTGCAAAAAGAACGGAAGTCCACGGCCTATTCTGAAGATTTATCGAAGAAAAAAAGTCTCAAGACGGAAGTTTAACGAAGTCGAAGAACTTAAGTCTAATAGAAGAAGAGAATTAAAAAGACAAGTTCAAATCCCGAGACGACAAAGACAAAGAATTAAAGTCGAGTCGAGAAAACGTGAAGAAAGCAAGAAAGAAGATGCAACACATGCACTCCTTCCACCTTCCCTATAAATACCCTCCTAATAGTCATTAGGAGGGTTGTTAGTGGTTAGATAGTTTTTAGTTAATTTTCACTTTTTCATTTTCTTTCTAGTTTTAGAGAGAGAAAGTCTTAAACTTTCTCTCACTAAGTTTCATCTTTTTCTTCTTAATCTTTCAAGATTAAATACCTTTGTATTGCTTATTTCATTAATCAAGTTCTATTTTAAGCTTTTAATCCTTAATCTCATTCTACTCTTCTTTGATTTTAGATTGATTTTGGTGCGATTATCATGTGATCCGTGTTGTTCTAATTGATTTCGTGCTTAAAAAGTTAATCTATTGATCATTTCATAAGTTTTCATTTGATTAAGCTTTAAGACTTTTGTGCTTGTTGGCTTACTTTTATGATTAGCTTATTTACTTTATAAAAAGTTTCTTAAAAAGTTTATGTTTTTATTGTTTGATCCAAAAAGTTGCTTATTTTGAGGTTGAATAAGTTGATACAAGTGTTTATTCGATCCGGTTTAGTCATTGATTCGGCTTAGTTTGGTGATAAGCTTATTATATAGCTTATTCATTAGCTTATACTCGAATCCCATCATTTTCGGAAAGGGTATAAACCCCTTTCCAATTGACCTTTTCCGATCAGCCATCCCTCTTTCCGATTGAGTCCAATCGGAAAAGGGTTTGTAGATTCCGACGGTACCCCACTTTAGTATTCCGATTGGAATGTTTCTAAACTTTCCGATTGGAACTCCGCCCCATATTCCGATTTGAGCAATTTGTGAGGTATTCCGATTGTAGGAATTTGTTGAACATTCCGATAGGGATATTTTATATATTCCGATTTGCACTTTCGTCCCACATTCCGATTGGGTATCTTTTCCATATTCCGACCACCAGATCGGAATACATTCTGATCTGGGTTTGTTTTAACTTATTCCGATTGAGTTGTTTTGGTGCATTCCGATCTTACTTTCTTTTAGTACTTCTCAACTAAGTTCTTATTTTTAGTAAATTTTCTAAGTGTTAGTTTTATTCAGTGTGCTCATTTTGTCTTAAAGTTTACATGCATTTATTTTTACTCGTCATTTTAGTATTAATCTTTATTCTTCCATTTTACTCATCGACACTTTAATTACTTGCTAATAGTTTAAAATAGACAAACAAACCAAACCATTCTCTTGATTCACCAAAAGACGATTGAGTCGCACTTCAGACCGGTTTTCAATTCGAAAAGATTCGGACGATAAGATTTTATACCTAGCCAAAACCGAAGTATTAGAACTCAACAATAATCACAATCCTTTTCGTATTTTAGAATCTAAGGAAGATTTATGTTATTAACTGGTATGTTTTCAATATTATTTGATCACAAAGACATGAATGATATTTCATGCATAACCATTTTGATGAAAATGATGATAAAAGAGATCAATTTGAAACTAAATACCAATTGTAAAGATATTTTCTTGATATGTAAATAAAATTCTGAGATAGAAATTGAACACCTAAGAGCTAAGTTTGCCCTTGATATGCTATGTTACCCTTATAATCTCGGGACGATATTTCTTTAAGGGGGAAAGAATGTGACCAACCTCAAATTTCACATCTATGCTATAAGCTATAACTGTCTCAATATGAAAATTTTGCTAGAAATTTTTGCTTTTTGTACCTTACTTGGTAACATAAACTGCTTCTCACAACCTAAACTGCCAATACAACATATTCCTATATGTTGTCAATACAATATATATATCATGTCTAAGATCTAAAAGTGATCTAATAAGTTTAATATCAATAAGAGCATCTCACATGTAACCATGATGCCCTAAATTCCCTTAGAAACCCTAGAATCCCTATAAATGAGTTGTAAACACAAGAATGGTAAGCTATGAATAGAAAACAAACATGAATAAGACATTATGGAATATAAAAAAGTTGTAAACTATACTTTGAACACATAATAATACCTAAGAATGACAAGAACAAACCATACAAAGCTAAGTACAAGTAATTGTACATAATAGTCTATATCACCACCTAGAAACCCTTGATAAACAATATTTCAAGCAATGTAACTACATAAAATCCATGTAATATTATCAAAAACAATGTGCTAATTACAATTTATCAACTAAAGGAAAGCTAATTGAACACAAAATGCTAATAGTCACTCATCCAAGACTAATTACTAGTTAAGACCTAGTAACTAAGATTAGCATATAAAATCCATTTCACATTGAATTAGAGTCTAATCTTTTGCCATAAATTATAAAACTCAACTATGCATCATATTAAGATTATACATTCATTTCAAGTTAAGTTACAAGTTGTTAAAGCATAAAGTACAAGTTATCAAAGCATAGGATCTTAAGCTCCCATAATTATCCCTATAATATGATCAACCAGTATAAACCCTCAAACTAAAAATGTAGAATCCCTAAAAGTCATAAACATACTATATAAGCCCTATAATAAGTGTTTATAAAGTTACAAACACTATTTACCCAAGATAGAAAGTCATTAGGATTTGTAGGTCCATATTTTCTTAGGATTGAGCAAGTTATGATTTACCTATTGAATGATGGAGAAGAAAGATGAACTAGAGAGAGAAAGGAGAAAAGTAGGAGAGGTAGAGAGAGAAAGTAAGTTTATTGAATGAGAAGTGTGAAAATACAAATGAGCAACCCCTCCTAACATGCTAGGAGGGGGTATATATAGCCCACCCTACATGTGGGCTATATGGGCTATATTGGATCACGAGCCCATTACTTGAATATATCTTTGGAGTGACCGATCCTTTCGAAATACGTAAAAACGTATTTCCAACAATCTCCCCCAAAGGGAGGTCACTCCAAGTTACAATGTCCTAAATAGTCTATAGCTCGTGATCTATGCTAATAATGATGTAACCGAGACTTTCCTTGGAAAAACGTATTTCCAACAATCTCCCCCAAAGGGAGGTCACACTATTTTACAAAATATTAAACCTAGCATACTATGCTTGAGTCTTCAATCTTGTTCTTGTGAATATGCTGATTAGATCTTTGACTTTGGCCTTGAGCATGTGTCCTTGCTTTGACCTTGTGCATTCATCACTTGTGATATTTGCCTCTTCGTGACTTCATGTTCCACATACTTATACTTTTATAAATTCTTGAAAGCTTCAAAGTTTGATACAGCGGAAGACTTGACCTTTAGGCTTTCTTGAATTTGTTGAAGTATTAAGTGTAGAAAGCATAAGCATGTATTGACAACTTCTTCTGGATTGTACACCGAAATGCCACCTTCTTTTTACACTGCATAAGACAATTAACAACAAAACATATACATGGATGAAATGGCCTTGAACATTTCATTCTAATCCGGTAGCATTTTACCGCTGGTCGGTGAAGACCGTTGGACGATATTAAATATCGTACTTGTGGCAGGTAGTTTCAATTAAGAACCTCCTTGACAAGATTTCGCGGGTAAACCCGTTCTCTTTAGTAGACCGTTCAAAGCTGATTGCGAACATAAAGAGTGAATCATTTGGATAATAATATCTGCATGATTTGAAGCCGTCAATTCATGTTCCGGGAACAAGTGAAATTCAATTAAGAACCGCACCATCGTTGCTTTCCAGTTGTCACGAGCTTGATTCGTATAGAATCTTGCAAGTTACCTACCAAGTGCTGTTTGAGGTTAACACTAGAAGGATTTCCACTCATCATTGTGAACACTAAGGTATCACTCTGAGTGTTCTGGCAAGATCACTAAGAATTGCGTAGAGGATTGAAACGTGTTTAAATTCATACAAGAATTAAACCACTGTTGCTTTCCAGTTATCACAAGTTAGATTCATAAAGAATCGCACAAGTCACCTACCATGAGCTTTTTGATATTCGCTCAAGAAGGATGTCCATCTTCATTGTAAATACTTTCGTATTACACGGATGTTCAGGAAAGATCATGAAGATTTTGTGTAGGACTCTTAAGATCTTTCTTACTTTTCACAGTGTGTGAGGAAGCAAGGAAATATGAAAGTGTGTCCTAATGAGATATTTGATGATCTCAAATAGCTCTAGACTCAATCGTGCCTTTTGGATTTTAGTGATCGGAGGCTGGAGAGGAGTGCCACCATTTCAATACCAATTTATTCGGAGTGAATAAATCAATATATAATGCGTTGTCTCCGTGTGATTAAAACAAATATCATTTGAGAGATATCTGAGTTAGCTGGGATGGGTTGTGCATTGCATCACTGGGTCCATGATGTTTGTCTTCAATATCAAGCATCATTAAAATGATCTCAATAGCATATGAATTGACCCGGTTTCTGCCTAAGTTGTAAGGAGGGCTTCTTTCTTTTCACCCTTTATCTTTACAATTCTTTTTCATTCGTCAACCCCTTGAATGCTTACCAATACGTCATAACTAGCACCTTGTTGTGATTGTTCCAGTGCTAATTTAAGTACTTGGTCAGCATTCAGCTACGTTCACAATCTTTCTCCGTATTTCCTAAGGACTACTATTTCTAGCTATGGAATGTCCTTGGGAAGATTCCTCCGGTTGTAGAGGAATCATTGGACTTTAACCTATCCTACCATCCTTATGTCACCACAATCTTCACCGTCGTGAATAGAGATGTTTTGGGTAAGTTTATGTCACCATGAAATCCATTTTGAAGTGTAAATCCATTTTGCTCCCCCTTATAATATGCCACGATATCCGAAAACATTTCGAACATGCCGGGATGAGCTATCACGTTAAGTCAAACCATTTGTGATTAATCATTTCCCATGTTAAATCACATTTTCTCCCCTATATTGAAAATATTAACCTAATCGATGTTTTTAATATCAAATGATTTAATAGCATTTTAAGAAAATTTGGGAAGAAAAATGCAAAGCCAATAATCTTCATGAATTACACAAGCTCCCCCTCAAATTAATGAGGGTGTACTTGAAACGTAAATTTAATACCTTTTAAACACAAGTGTAAGGTATTTATCATGTGCACATATCATATATGATAATGTATTCACAAGATTAGCGATTTATGAGTTTGGACCGGAATGATGGAGAACATCATATGAAAGAAGCACATGGTTCTTGTTCACGAATGTTGGTCACCTCGTCACGTCTGAAGTTATCTCTTGACTCCATGTGTATGATTGATATCGTTGTCTTGACACCAATATGTGAACTTCGCACTCTCGGCATTAAGGATTCTGAATGCTGGACAATTGCTCCCCCTCAATTGTTGACCCGTGTTCTATTGAAAGAGTTGTAGTCACCGTTTGAGTACTCGCATCGTCGAGTATGTAGATATCAATTGTAAATTGCTACGGTTGGTGGGGATGATAACTTCATAAAAACAAGATTTCTCTTGTTTTAACAAATAAATGCACTGACACGTACATAAATTCGTGTTAGATTGTGTTATTCCGTAAACACAATCCCTTACATGGTTATAAAGTAAACCATTCCCGAGAAAATTAATTCCCGTTGTTGAGTCAAAGCTTTCCGGTGAAATGCTTGACTTTAATATGAAAAGCAGGTTACTATCTGAAATAATAGCAAACCATTTTGAGCATGTTTTAAAACATTTTAACTTCTGCTCGAACTTTATTTACAACCCCGTGTCATTATTGAATGATATTTCTAGTATCGTAAATATTATCGATTCCAGAAGACATGCTCTTTTTATCAAAACATTTTTGAACACACAATTTTGAAATATTTAGAAAAACCTTTTGAGAAATTCTCTATAAATTGTGTTCAAAGTTTTTAAAACCAATTACTTGAGCTTAAGATGTTGAATATCTTACAAAACGAGCTCAAGTCCTAGAAGTTGTAAACTTCCCGTTGTGAGGATAAGTTTATCATCGGCGTTAAACTTTCCTTTTAGCTGAAGAACGAGTCCTAAGTTGACATTTACTTAGAAGTCGTTTTCAGGAGCTTGAAAAAACTTTGAATGTTTTAATGTATTAGCTCATGACCGAGAAAGATGAATTTCTCGTTAAGAAGAAAAGTTCTGTTATTTAAAAGATACACTTTACTTTATGAGCTTAAAACTTGGAATGTTTTAATACAAGCTCATGACCGAGAAAATTTAATTTCGCCTTACGAGGATAAGCTATCTTTAAAGATATGCTATCCTAAATATGAAATCCGAGTTACAGTCTGATATTTAACTGTAAGCCATTGTGCATGAGCTTAAAAAACTTCGAACATTTTTAGTAGTAGCTCATGCCCGAGAAAAATTAATTTCTCGTTGTAAGGATAAGTTTATCATCGGCGATAAACTTTCCTTTTATACTGAAGAACGAGTTCTAAGCTGACATTTACTTAGAAGTCGTTTTCATGAGCTTGAATAACTTTGAATGTTTTAACGTAAAGCTCGGGACCGAGAAAGATAAATTTCTCGTTAAGAAGAGAAGTTCTCTTATTTAAAAGATACACTTTTCTTTATGAGCTTAAAACTTGGAATTTTTTTAATACAAGCTCATGACCGAGAAAAAATAATTTCTCGTTACAAGGATAAGCTATCTTAAAAGATAAGCTCTCCTAAAATTGAATTCCGAGTTACAGTCTGATATTTAACTGTAAGTCATTGTGCATGAGCTTAAAAAACTTCGAATGTTTTTAATAGTAGCTCATGCTCGAGAAAAATTAATTTCTCGTTGTAAGGATAAGTTTATCATCGGCGATAAACTTTCCTTTTATATTGAAGAACGAGTTCTAAGCTGACATTTATTTAGAAGTCTTTTCATGAACTTGAAAAAGTTTGAATGTTTTAACGTAAAGCTCGTGACCGAGAAAGATGAATTTCTCGTTAAGAAGAAAAATTCTCTTATTTAAAAGATACACTTTTCTTTATGAGCTTAAAACTTGGAATGTTTTAATACAAGCTCATGACCGAGAAAAATTAATTTCTCGTTACAAGGATAAGCTATCTTTAAAGATAAGCTTTCCTAAAATTAAATCCGGGGCATAATCTGAAATATAATTATACACCAACTACCCGAGCTTTTGAATAGTTTTAATGTAAACTCGCGTCCGAGAAAATTTAATTTCTCGTTAATGAGGATAAGTTTATCATCGGCGATAAACTTTCTTTATTTGAAGATCGGGTCATCATTTGATATTTAATGATGAGCCTTATACACGAGCTATAAACCTTTGAATGGTTTTAATGTAAGCTCGTGTCCGAGAAAAATTAATTTCTGGTTTTTAGGGTAAGTTATTAATAACTTGATTTTACTTAGTTATGAAAGTTCGTTGTTCCAGTCTTTTCGAATTGATTACTAGTTAAAAGTGCGAATCAGTCGTTCTTGGTGGACAAATAAAATGGGTTGGTTATCTATTTTAAACAAAAAGCAAATATGAAAATGTCGTTGAGTAAAAATAAAAGCTTTCAAAATTAAACCAAAAATTACTAGAAAAACACTTGGTAAAAACAGAGATTTCGGGAAGCGTGCAAATTTTTTGAAATTAAAACGTAATGAATCTAAAACTTAAAACTTTGTAAAAATAAACTAAGACAAAATTCGTTTAAAATAATACTAAGTAAAAATGCGGGAAAAGTTAAATTTGAAAACTAAGATAAATAAAACAAAAACGAAAGTTAGATCGCAAGATGGATCGTACTCAGATCGTAGTGGTAGATCGCACTATTGGATCGTGACCACCGATCGCAACCTAGATCATAGCCTACGATCGTAACACTCGATCGCAGCCTAGATCGTAGTATAAGGGATCGCACTCAATGCGATGGAAACACATGATCGCACCCAAAGAAATCGTAGCCACGGATCGCACTCAAGGATCGCACCCACGATCATGGTGTGGATTATGGAGTGTGATCGTAGTGACGAGCGTACTGGGTGATCGAAGTAATGGATCGCAAGTAGAAACCCTAGGGGTTTATGCGATCACACTTACTTGATCGGACTGGGTAAAACATCAAAGTAGTTACGATGGAAATCAAAGAGCAAATACGCAAAAATAAATAAGCTCAAATAAGTAAAGACGAATAAGCACTTATTCAAATCTTACCCAAATGAAGACAAGCATAAATTTAAAAACTTTTGAGATACGAAATAAGCAAACTTTATAAAACAAACTTTAAAAAGACTAAATTTTTAAGAAAACTTAAAAGTAAATAAGCTATATACGAAATAAGCCAATAAGAACAAAAAGCTTAAAGCTTAAACCGTATAAAAACTTAGTGGGGTATAAAAAGATAAACTTTTTAATCACAAAAACATCAAAATCAAACACGAATCAAGAACATTTCGGATCAAAGATAAACCAAAATCAAGAAAGATAGAAGAAGATTAAAGATTAAAAGCTTAAACTTGAAATTTTGATTAATGAATTCCAAATACAAAGATGAAATTAAGCTTAAATTTGAAAGAAAAGATGCAGTTTTAGTGAGAGAAAGTTAAACACTTTCTCTCTCTAAAATTAAAACTACAATAAAGAAATAAACTGGCTAACACTCTCCTAATGTGTCATTAGGAGGGTATTTATAGGAGGTGGGGAGTGCATGTGTGCTTCCTTCTTTCTTTCTTTTCGACTCGATTTAAATTCTTTGTCTTTCTCGACGTTGTCTCGGGATTTGTCGATATAAATTGAACTTGTCTTATAATTTCCTTCTTCTATTAGACTTGAGTTCTTCGACATTATTAAACTTCCGTCTTTAGAATTTTTCTTCGATAAATCTTCAGAATAGGCCTTGGACTTTCGTTCTTTATACATTCTTGATCTTTTGACTTCGTCTTTTGTCTTTTTCTTCGATAAAAGACCGTGATAGCCCGTGGTTTCTTCCTTTTTCATATTTTTATCCTGAAACACAATAAAAACACAAACCAAGCATAATTCCGACTTTTACGACATAAAATACACGTTTTGGTCTTGTTATTATTGGAAATAAGTGGTAAAATGATAAGTGTTTTCACACTTATTAGTTATCGTTGCGTAGATAAACTTCCCTGTCTCTGAAGTCCGGGTCATCGTCTGTCATTTAACGAGGAGCCATTTACACAAGCTTAAAACCTTTTAATAGTTTTAAATGTAAGCTCGTGCCTGAGAAAAGTTAATTTCTCGTTTGTGAGGATAAGTTTATCATCGGCGATAAACTTTCCTTTATTTGAAGATCGGGTCATCGTCTGACATTTAACGATGAGCCTTATACACGAGCTTAAAACCTTTGAATAGTTTTAAATGTAAGCTCGTGTCCGAGAAAATTTAATTTCTCGTTTTAAGGATAAGTCATCATCGGGATGAACTTTCCTGTCTTTTGAGAGCGAGTTACAGTTTGTTATGTGACTGTAAGTCCTGTACACGAGCTTAAAATCTTTGAATAATTTTAATTATAGCTCGTGCCCGAGAAAAATTAATTTCTCGTTGTAAGGATAAGTTTATCATCGGCGATAAACCTTCCTTTCTTTGAAGATCGAGTTATATTCTGTATTGTTACTATAAGTCCTTTTTGGTAAGCTTAACCGTAAATCCCCTGAGAAACTTGTTTCTCCGATATCTGCTTTTTGAGTAACCAAACTCTAAGGGTGTCCTTAGTTGAACGGTATACGATGATTGGACTGCTTCGTTCTTTTGGAACATCAACTTTGGTACCTGCATTCTCATTAGGAATTTGCATGCTTTGATATGGGTTAGCGATATCTATTTTAGAAGCAAGTGGGGGTTCACAGTTGTCTTTCCTTATGTTAGAGGCGACCTGAGTAGATGATTCACTTCTCTTAGCTGGCAAACGTTTCCGTTTATAGAAAACCTTAAGTACAGGCTTAAGTGATGTATCATCCTTTCCAATTTCCTCCCTAGTAGTCTGAGTAGAATCGGAGACAATCCTAGTTAAAGGGCACTCGTTTCCTACAAGAGTGAAAGTTCTACCAGTGGGGCGCCACATTTTACCAATGGATTTGATTTTAGCGACCCACTGGGATTTAAGTCTAGCACGGGAGTTCACCTCATTAAGTAATTTCTTGATACAAGAATTATGATTGGCTTTAAAGAAACATTTCCTACATGTTTTACAGGTAGCATACTTAATGTTCGAGTAATTCATAGATGTTTGATCGATGCTCCTAGGAGATGACATGCTACGGTTAGCAGTGTTGGGTAATCTAGAAGGAATCTGACTAGGTTTGACATTGCTATCTCTTACATGTGTCTTTTGCTTAGCTTCCCTTAGACCAGATTTATGGCAAACGTCATTTGAACTAGTTCTAGACGTGGTCTTGGTATTTTTAGAGAAACTAGAGGCAATCATGTGATTATGTGAAACCCGCATGCTTTTACCATGAATAGTACCCTTTAGATCGTACGTACAAGATTAGAACTTTCCTTTTATAGCATGTTTACGTTCACGTATAAGAATTTTAAGTATTACGTACGTGTTAGAACACGATAACTATTTATTACGTATGAACACACGATAATTATTCAAATAATAATTATAATCACGAACATGCGATCATGAAATCATGAACGTAAATTAATCACGAGATAATTTTATTTACGTATATATATTTATTACGAAAACAAATAAATATATTAAGTCACGATCAATAATTAATTAGAACACATAAAACACGAACACGATAAAACACGAACACACACTATAATATTTAGACTCGGAAAAGGTACGGGTTACCCCATGTGGGGCCCCCTACCCGCGGCTACACCAAGAAGAATGGGCCAAGCCCATTTTAATTTTTACTAAAACAAGGGAATTAGGAAAACATGTTTTATTATTTACAAAACAAGAAAAATAACAAAACCCTAAAATCTTTTCTTCTTCATCCTCTTTTGGCCGCCGGGTTTGATCACCAAAAAGGGGTGTTCGGTTTTATTTTTGATCTTGGAAATTGTGCAAGCATTCGTGTGTGTTCATCCTTAATTGATCCACGTATTCGGTATACCTTTTTAACCTTTTTCCTTTATGTTTTGATTTACTAAATCACATGAAATCATGATGTTTTTAAAAACTAATTAAAAACAATTATTAAAATATGTTAATGATCAGGGGTAAATCAAAACAAGGGTTTTTAGGGGTGTTTGTGTTGGCCGACGCCTAACCGAGCCCAAGGGGGAGGGTCTCGGCTTGGCTTATTAACCACCACCGAGACCAGATGGTCTCGGTATGGTGATGGTGGTCCCACGACAGCAGCAAAGAAGGGGAAACCCCGACCTTGGTTTGGGGTATGATGTTGATTACGGGTCCGGTTCATGGTTTCTAGTCACGGGTCCGGTTCATAGATTATTTTAAGGTTTATGATTTTAATAGTTATGTGTTAAAAATTAAATTAATAAAACATGACATGATTAATTTAATTAACATGACTTAGGTTATAAACTTAATTATTAGATCATGAATTTTTAACTTATGTATTTATATTTAACTAGACTTTATAATTAATTAATTATTAAAAACCATGACTATAATTAATTAATTAACATGACTTAGGATATATTATTAATAATTAATAATACATGTTTTAACCTAAGTATTTTACCATATTTAATTAAAATCATGATATATTTAATTACCTATAGTTTATTTAATTTTCATGTAATAATTAATAAACTATACTTTATAACAACATGACTTAGAATAATAATAAGAAAACACTTAAGCTTATAAAATTAGCTTATTTAACCAGCTTATATCTAATTATGGAAACTTTCTATTTTTAGAAACTTATTTAATTAAGGCAGCTAATCTATTTATGGAAACTTTCTATTTTAGAAACTTATCTATTTAAGAAGTAATTCTATTTTTGGAAACATTCTATTTTGGAAACATTCTATTTTTGGAAACTTTTTATTTTTGGAAACTTTCTATTTTTGGTAAC
Source organism: Glebionis coronaria (assembly GCA_025667525.1). NCBI lineage: Eukaryota > Viridiplantae > Streptophyta > Magnoliopsida > Asterales > Asteraceae > Glebionis > Glebionis coronaria. The sequence goes on from CM046882.1 coordinate 181,598,996, forward strand.
TTTCTATTTTTGGAAACTTTCTATTTTAGGAAACCTGCTATTTTTAGAAAGTTACTTATTATTACACAACAAGTATAACAATACATGAAATACATGTAATACTTAATCAGAATAGAACAGAATATAAGATAAATACAGTATAAAGCTTAAAACAGTAAAACATGACATGAACGTATGAAATAAGCTAAGACATGATATAAAATCAGTTACGTATTTAGTAATCAGATACTTATACACGTATGTATTTATGTAGCATTAGTGATACCGAAGTAGGACTCTCTTCCGTTCGTCTTCTTCGTTCACTGGACATAAGGTACGAATTCTCGTCCTTTCAGTATGGACATTCTTTCCTTATTAGGATTCCCCGTATGCAGCCAACTGTTTTCCTGTAGTATAAGTTTATATGTTTGATTGCTTATGTTTAATTAGAATACCTAAAGCGATATACATGCGTGACCAGTTTCACCTAGTTATGGAGGTACCATAACCATAACGTTAGAGGCACTGGTGTTATGACTTCCCCATGGCGGAGTGATTGCTCGTGGCGTCCCTTCATCTTTTGGCCATATTATTATATTTATCATGTGGGGCGTATGAGTGCATCCTAGTTACATGTTTTTCATCAGATTACTCAGTGTGAATGTGGTGTGTGCCTTGCATCCTTCACAAGGAGCTGATCCCTCCTACCCAAAAACCAGTATATTAAATTAGAGGCAGCCCCTCTAATTTGGATGATGAGGTCACCCCTCCAAGTATTCATGCACGGTGGATTTTCATGACCTATATTGGCTAACAGTAAAATATGTTAAACAGTTTTTACAAGATAAACATAAGGCTTTTCAAACTATAAAACCAGTTTTACTAAGATTTAACCGGGGTATTCGGGACTTAGTTTCTTCCGTTGTTATATGCTTATATGCTTATCTTACTCATGCTTTATTGTACATCCGTGCACTGAGCGTATTGCTCAGCCGTTTTCCTTTTCATGTTCCCAAAATGGCAGGTACTCAGGGACGCTCGTAGACTTTAAGCGTACGTGCATATGGACTGGAAGCTTTCTAGCATTTCTTTTAATTTATGCATTATCTATACTTTGGTACTCTTTCCATGGACATTGTTTAGTCCTTTCATTTACAGTACTTATGTTTGTGTGTGATGAGCTTTACTTTTGGACTACCGATGTTTGATTCCGGTATTTCCTTTTTATGGTCATGTAATGTTTTAGACATTTATCCTTGTATGCTTTGATGACACGCCATAATTACGCGTGACATTCCATTATCAAAATGGGGTGTTACCGATTAGGTCTTGCTAAAGTTGTTTTAGTCACATTAGGCCTAGTTGGTGGGGTGACTGGTCTAGAAAGATGAGCCATATCAACTTGGGAGGCAAACCGCGGTCTCGAGGATTGTGGTCGCTCTGATCTAAATGCAGTCGGTTGTCTATCGAACTGATTTGTAGGCGGTTTCCCCAAGATTGATGGTTTTTCAAGCTTAGTGTCCACACTAGTTCCTTTAGATTTCCTTAATTCATTTCTTAATGCAGCTATAGCAAAGACCTTTTCCTGAACTTGAGCTTTTAAAGTCTCATTCTCTTTGAGCAATCTATCTTGGGATGCCAACTTAGACTCTAGTAACTGAATTTGTTTTAAAAGATTATCCTTTTCAGCTTTAGAATCTAAAACTTTTTGATTCAATTTTCTTTCAAGAACAACGTTTGACTTTTCAAGTTTTTCAAAGTATGTTTCAAATTTGTTCGTTTTCTTTGAAAATTCAATTTTGGCATCCTCAATCTCTTTGGATTGCTGAGCTATAATCGTTTCAAGCTCTTTAATCTTGGAATCAGAGGCAGTCAATGAAGCAGTTATAAGACAATTATCATGATGTTTAGCATATTGAACACTTTCTCCCCCATTATGACTCACGTCGGATGAATCAGAAGTGGTATTTCTATCACTCTTTTCCATCCCATGTTTGTCATAATTAGGTTCGAATGCTCAATATGCGGCATTTCATCAGCATATACATCATAAACAACATTACATTGTACCATGTTTGCAGGCTCTTCGACATAACTGGGTAAAGTGTCATCAAAAGAGATCTCGTGAACATTCCCTGACGTGCCACTTGTATCATGTTGTCCTCCTGATTTTGTGATCTTGCCAACGTTAGGCTCCAAGTTGTCAACCGTATGACCATTCTCCTCTTGCATCTGCATCATAGATTCTTGCACTCTATTATCATACGCTTGCTAAAGTCGAGATCTTTCATAAATCGAAGACGAGACCGATGACATGAGTTTCAATATTGTACCACGGAAATCTCGAAGCTCGGTATGTGTATCTCGAAGAAATGATTGGCAAATCACTGAACTTTCAAGCTTGATGATATTGAATTGGAGGAAAGGCGTGAGTTGTGTCACAAGAGCCTTGTAAGCAAGTGCCAATGTAGAGTGATTAAAGTCTTCATTGTGGAGTTGCTCCGCTAATTGGTTCAAGATGATGAACATCGATTCCATGAATATATGACGATCTTGACCAAATAGTGTCACAAAATCGCTCCCTCCTTGAAGCCATGAAATGTTCACAAGATGAGACTGAAGAAGTCGAAATGAAGTTATACCACTTTCTGTATCTTTGTCTTGCATTAAATGCAATTCTCCCTCTTGAAACATCAAATTCAACGAATCCATTGAAAGTTTGATGACAAATAATTTTGGTCGTTGTTGATCTCAGGATATTACAAAACAAACGAAAGATCCGTAAATAACTTTTCAAAAGTCTACGATTGATGATATAATACTCGGCTCAAAAAATGTTGTCTGCTCAAACGATGATAAACTAAACCGGAGTCCAATTCAACCGCGGCTCACTCCAAAAAGAAAGTGTAAAACCCGCATGCTTTTACCATGAATAGTACCCTTAAGATCGTACGTACTAGATTAAAACTTTCCTTTTATAACATGTTTACGTTTCACGTATAAGAATTATTAGTAGTACGTACGTGTTATAACACGATAAGTATTCACTACGTATGAACACACGATAATTATTTAAATAATAATTAAAATCACGAGCATACGAACATGAAATCATGAACGTAATTTAATCACGAGCTAATATTAATTACATATATATATATATATAGTTATCACGAACTAATATTACGTATGTATATATATTTATTATGAACACGAATAAATATATTAAGTCACGATCGATAACTAATTAAAACACGTAAAACACGAACACGATAAAACACGAGAATACACTATAATATTTAGACTCGAGAAAAGTACAGGTTACCCCATGTGGGCCCCATACCACGAAATTAGGAAGGAAGAATGGGCCAAGCCCATTTTAATTTTTACTAAAACATGGAATTAGGAAATATTTTGGTCATTTTCACATTACAAGAAAAATAACAAAAACCTAATAGTTTTCTTTCTTCTTCCTTTAGTTCCTCTTTGGACGACACCTACAAACACCATGGAGGGGTGATTCGGTTTGATTTTAACCTTGGAATTATTACAAGCATTCGTGTGTGTTCATCCTTAATTGATCCACGCATTCGGTATAACCTTTTTAACCTTTTTCTTTTATGATTTGATTTAATAAATTACATAAGATCATGATGTTTTTAAAAACTAATTAAAAAAATTTATTAAACATGTCTATGAGTATGGGGTAGATCAAAACAAGGGTTTTTAGTGGTGTTTGTTTGGCCGACGCCTAAACCGAACCCCAAGGGGGTCTCGGTTTGGCTTATAGACCACCACCGAGACCATATGGTCCCGGTTTGGTGGTGTGGGTCCCACGGCAGCAGCAAACCAAAGGGAACCCCGAAGTGGTTCGGGGTGTGGTGTTGATTTCTTGTTCGGTTCATGGTTTCTAGTCAAGATCCGGTTCACGGTTTATGTTAAAATTATTTTTTTTAATAATCATATGTTAAAATTAAATTAATAAGTATGACATGATTAATTTAATAAACATGACTTAGGTTATATTTAATTATTAGAATCATGAAATTATTAACCTAAGTATTTTATATTTTCTAGACTTATAATTAATTAATTATTTAAAAACCATGGTTATAATTAATTAATTAACATGACTTAGGTTATATTTTTAATACATAATAATACATTGTTTTAACCTAAGTATTTAACTTTATTTAATTAAAACATGATACATTAAATTAAATACTTTTAACCTATAGTTTATTTAAATTACATGAAATAATTAATAAACTATACATGTTTCAGTCAGGATTTCATGGTGAATGTGGTGTGTGCCTTGCATCCTTCACAAGGAGCTGATCCCTCCAACCCAAAACCAGTATATTAAATTAGAGGTAGTCCCTCTAATTTGCATGATGAGGTCACCCCTCCAAGTATTCATGCACGGTGGATTTTCATGACCTATATTGGCTAATGGTAAAATATGTTAAACAGTTTTCATAAGATAAACATAAGGCTTTTCAAACTATAAAACCAGTTTTATGAACATGTTCCAGGTTTTCCAGGACTTATACATTTCCGTTGCTATTAAGTCTTTATTATGCTTAGTCATTCATACTATGTCTATATCCGTGCACTGAGCGTTTTGCAAAGCCGTTACTTTCCTTTCTAGGAAAGACTCGAGCATTTGAAGGACGTGCATAGGATGGAAGCTGCTAGAGACTTCTTTTCCTTTTTGCCTTCATATACTTACGCTTGTTTAGTCTTTCATTCATTTCTTTTGCTTTATTATGTTTTGGGCTTATGTTTGGGAACCAATGTTTGATTCCGGTTATCCCTATGGTCATGTAATGTTTTAGACATTTATCCGTGTATGCTTTGATGACACGCCATAATTACGCGTGACATTCCATTATCAAAATGGGGTGTTACAATTATGGTATCAGAGCCAAGGCTTCGACCTGTAGGCTCTAAAACACGACCTGTGACTAGTGGGTAGTCACCAAGAGCTTCCTAAGCCAACGTTTATTGTTCTACGTATTGATGTTTTCAGCGCATTGTTGCTTTAACCATAATGTTTTCAGCACCTTGAGGTTTTAACCTTGATGTTTTCATCGATATTGTTTTACTAATATGGATGGACAACCATCATTCATATTTAGTTATGTGTCATTGTTTCATGCATAATGTTCCTTGTGAACTGTGACTATGTGAACTGAACCCTAGTAGTTCATAATTAGTCACATAAAAATTTTGCTGATAAGTTTTGACAGATAAGTTTCATTTATTTATGTTTCATGTATCATTGTTGTATGGATTATTAGTAAGTAATGGTTGGTACAGAATTGGCCCTATTTAGTCGCATGTGCTTTTATTGAAACTTTTAACTTTGGGACCGACCCATAGGCGTCCCTTGCCATGTCTTTTGTTTTGGGACCGACCCATAGGCGTCCCCTCGCACATATAAAGGTTTTTATAAACTACATTACGCATTCATGCACTGTTTTTCATGCATAAAATTTTTCTCATGATTTACTGGCATAAATTTTTTTTCATGTCCCCTCATAAGTTAATATGTTTTTATGTCAAGTATGTTTTCATACTGTCATGGTTAACCCTAGATTCGTGCTGATTATGTTATGCACTCCTTCATGATAGATGGTTTCATGTTTCTTCATGATAATTCCGTCTTCATGTTGATTACGTCTTACGCTTCTTTTGTTATTTATGCCTTCATGCAAGACATTGTTGGATTTCATTGAATTCTGCTTTCATGATAGTCATGGTTGGTTTTCATTGATCATGCTGTCAGGCAAATCATCGTTGAATTTTGTGTAACCACACTTTAACGTCTTTCGATACAACCAGAATGATGTCTATGCTAATACTGCCAGGTTATCATGATGGTTTTCATAACCGTTTAACCGATATACTTTCCTTAAATCATGACAAATGATCGACCCCAATACCGATCATTTCATGTGCATTCCATGTGTACTCCATGTACCGTATTCCATGTGTATTACACGTACCTAAATCCATGTGTATTCCACTTGCAATACTTCACGAGTATTCGCTAGTCGATTCTGAATCATATCAGGTGTATTTTTAATTGCTGATATTCTACAAGATTGCTGATGCCGCTCATAACTTGGAGATGTCACTAAAGGTTGATGCTGCTGACGTTCGGAGACGCTACGAGAGGTGGATGTTGTTCACAACCTGTAGATCCCACAATACTAAGACAAAGGCGTCACACCAAAGAAATTGGACGAGAAGATGCTTCACCAATCAGACGATTTCTATCAATCTTTGTCCCTAATTCTTAGTTACATGTCAACGTCATTCGGCCGTCATTTCAGCCATATGAGTGCAAATCGGTACCAGCCGGCCACTCAGCTAAATAGTTACATGAATCATGGTCATGAGAATGACCGTCATGGAACTGACAGACAGGACGTTAGTAACCAGTACTATGACAGAAACTATCCTAAAATCGCAACCGAGGCTCCGACCGCGGACGTGATCAGACATACAAAGGATCAGTAGTCCAACCGATCTGCCAAGTCTGGCATAATAACCTAATATTGTAGTTCTATTGTTTTACGTCTCGAGACACATGTCAAGACATCGGTCAAGACACATGTCTCATGTATACTTTCTGAAGACACATGTCAAGACACCAGTCAAGACATATGTCATGCTTATAGTTCCAAGACACGAGTCAAGACACATGACTCACGTCCAACTACGGAACATTTCTAAGAAATTTCGGGTACCCTCCAAGGGTATATCCATTTTGTTGTGCCATGTATTAATCAGGCCACAAGAATTTCAATACCATTATCGGTGCATCAGTGAGAACTGTCACGTTGCCAATGTCACTTTCATTTCTTTAACCATATTTCATATATTCATGAACATGAAGGACGCCTTTCGTATTCCCATGTATACGAAGGTTTTCCTTCAGCTTAATGATGAGATCCAAGCTGCAAACGCTTTTCCTCGGACAGACACGAGTTGAATTTTATACTAATTATGGACTACAAACAGCACACCATGCTACCATTCATAACTATATGCAGTAATGTTCAGGCTCCTGAATACATTCAGCTTGATTTTCCATCAGTAAAATCTGTACAAATTATCTATGCTTTCCAAGCACGTGCTTTGTTAGCCATTATTTCTAAAATTTTCTAGCTGTCAGTAAGACACGACTACTAAATTCCTTTTACGCATAACCAACGGATTATTCCAAAATTGTTCCTTACACTCCAGAAGAACCTTCAAGGAGAAGGACGGTAACATAATATTATGTGTCGACTACCGTCGATTTTAAACAAATCACCATTTACGACCGTTACTCTCCTCCATGTATTGACAAGATCGGATTCATGATCATGCTGCCAATAGTGACGGGTGAAAGAGCAGGACATGTCCATGACTGCTATTCGTGCACGACTCGGTCATGCTAGATTTATGATTTTTAATTAGTCTCATCAATGCTCCAACATCATTATGGACTTAATAAATTGAGTTTCCATGAACTCCTAAACAAATTCATCAATGTTTTCATTAAGGATAACCTGATTTCCTTTAAGCCTAGAGAAGAACAGGAAGACCATATCTGCGCTATGTTGCAAATTCTTGACAAGAGAAATTTTACCCTAGAAAATTTTCCAATATCAATTCTGTTTGATTACAGTGACATGCTGAATCATATGGATTCCCACGGTTAATCTTACCATGACTCAGCTTATGCGTAAAGGTGAGAACCCTACACTACGTTAGGTGTTCCAAGAAAATCTTACGCTAAGAAAAGTCTAATTTCGGAGACTCAGAGTTTCGAAAACTTTTATGTATCAAGTTTCTACGAAGCAGGATACAACTACGTTCATATCTATGTACCTGACATACCAACAGGCTATGATAGAACACCAACAGACTAGGATGTCTTTCCATAATCAAAAATGGTGAACAGAAATGGGACAAGATCTCCATGGATTTTGGTTACCAGATTAACGCAAACTCAGAAGAAGCAAGATGTTATATGTGTTATTGCCAACAGGTTGATCAAGTCTGCAGAATCCTTACATCCGCAAGGGTTTCTGAACCAATAGATTGATCGGACATGTTCCAGCCAACGCTCATCCGATCACTTGGCAATCCCCCAGTTATGGGGTCAGACAAAGGATTCGCAATTGTGCTCCTTATATACTTTACATCTTCATTCTAATTCCACGACTTGCTTTCACGCTCGCGTCCATAACACTATTCACGTTCATGATGGTATCTTGGCTTACGATTTTACGTTCATTTTTTTCTCATTCTGGGAGGTTTTGGAAGAACTTGAGAGACCAGACCCAAGTTTAGTATAACTCCCTATCCTAAGATAGACGTTCCTCGTCATATTCTATGTCTCACCTTGTAGCATTTGGCGTTACCGCCATTATATTCTATGTTCACGATATGTTTCACATGTCATGTTCATTCCACGTTCCTCATATCATGATCAAGATATGTTACACGTATCATGGATCACGATATGTTTACTCATATTGCACTCATCATATGTCCACGTATCACGTTCAAAATTTTTCACGTATTACGTTTAATATTTTTCACGTACTACGTTCTTTATATCTCGCGCATCGTTGCTAATTATTAGTTAAGTTAGAGTGTTTTGCACGATAACGTTTCAGTTGCCTTACACGATAATTCATATTCCCTCGATCAAATTTAGGGGATCTACCTTACGTTGATAACCAAGAACTTCTTCGTATTTCAAGTCAAGGTCAGGAGGACCAAGATTTATCATTCGCGTCAAGATCTTGTGAAGGAACCGTTCCAAGAGGGAGGCCACTTGGAAACGGACAAGTTCATCCGAACTTCTTATCCGTTTTTCTCTTATCAATTATATATGTCCTTTCAGTCACGTCACGTTCCATGTCCTTTCAAGACATGTCACGTTCCGCGTTCTTTCTGTCAGGTCACCTGCACATTCAATTATCTTACATACCCTCTCAGTTTGATTCGGGTATGTTTCTCTTTCAGTTACGTTATCTATAATTCGGGGACGAATTATTCTTTTTAGGGGGAAGAGTTGTAAAACCTGCATGCTTTTACCATGAATAGTACCCTTAAGATCGTACGTACTAGATTAAAACTTTCCTTTTATAACATGTTTACGTTTCACGTATAAGAATTATTAGTATTACGTACGTGTTATAACACGATAAGTATTCACTACGTATGAACACACGATAATTATTTCAATAATAATTAAAATCACGAGCATACGAACATGAAATCATGAACGTAATTTAATCACGAGCTAATATTAATTACATATATATATAGTTATCACGAACTAATATTACGTATGTATATATATTTATTACAAACACGAATAAATATATTAAGTCACGATCGATAACAAATTAAGACACGTAAAACACGAACACGATAAAACACGAGAATACACTATAATATTTAGACTCGAGAAAAGTACGGGTTACCCCATGTGGGCCCCATACCACGAAATTAGGAAGGAGGAATGGGCCAAGCCCATTTAATTTTTACTAAAACATGGAATTAGGAAATATTTTGGTCATTTTCACATTACAGGAAAAATAACAAAAACCCTAAAAGTTTTCTTCCTTCTTCCTTTAGTTCCTCTTTGGCCGCCACCTACAATCACCATGGAGGGGTGATTCGGTTTGATTTTAACCTTGGAATTATTACAAGCATCACATTCGTGTGTGTTCATCCTTGATTGATCCACGCATTCGGTATAACCTTTTTAACCTTTTTCTTTTATGATTTGATTTAATAAATTACATAAGATCATGATGTTTTTAAAAAATAATTAAAAAAATTTATTAAACATGTCTATGATTATGGGGTAGATCAAAACAAGGGTTTTTAGTGGTGTTTGTTTGGCCGACGCCTAAACCGAACCCCAAGGGGGTCTCGGTTTGGCTTATAGACCACCACCGAGACCATATGGTCCCGGTTTGGTGGTGTGGGTCCCACGGCAGCAGCAAACCAAAGGGAACCCCGAAGTGGTTTGGTGTGTGGTGTCGATTTCTTGTCCGGTTCATGGTTTCTAGTCAAGATCCGGTTCACGGTTTATGTTAAAATTATTTTTTTAATAATCATATGTTAAAATTAAATTAATAAGTATGACATGATTAATTTAATAAACATGACTTAGGTTATATTTAATTATTAGAATCATGAAATTATTAACCTAAGTATTTTATATTTTCTAGACTTATAATTAATTAATTATTTAAAAACCATGGTTATAATTAATTAATTAACATGACTTAGGTTATATTATTAATACATAATAATACATGTTTTAACCTAAGTATTTAACTTTATTTAATTAAAACATGATACATTTAATTAAATACTTTTAACCTATAGTTTATTTAAATTACATGAAATAATTAATAAACTATACATTATATCATTATGACTTAGAAAATAATCAGAAAAACACTTAGGCTTATATACTTAGCTTATTTAACCAGCTTATATCTAATTATGGAAACTTTCTATTTTTAGAAACTTATTTAATCAAGGCAGCTAATCTATTTATGGAAACTTTCTATTTTTAGAAACTTATTTAATTCAGGCAGCTAATCTATTTATGGAAACTTTCTATTTTTAGAAACTATTTAATTAAGGCAGCTGACTTATTTATGGAAACTTTCTATTTATAGAAACTTATCTAATTTAAGTAGTAATTCTATTTTTGGAAACTTTCTATGTTTGGAAACTTTCTACTTTTGGGAACTTTCTATTTTTGGAAACTTTCTACTTTTGGAAACTTTCTATTTTTGGTAACTTTCTATTTTTGGAAACTTTCTATTTTAGGAAACATGCTATTTTTGGAAAGTTACTTATAATTACACAGTAAGTATAATAATACATGAAATACAAGTAATACTTAATCAGAATAGACAAAATATAAGATAAACACGGTTTAATGCTTAAAACAGTAAAACATGACATGAACGTATAAAATAAGCTAAGACATGACATAAAACCAGTTACGTATTTAGTAATCAGATACTTATACACGTATGTATTTATGTAGCATTAGTGATACCGAAGTAGGACTCTCTTCCGTTCGTCTTCTTCGTTCACTGGACATAAGGTACGGATTCCCGTCCTTTCAGTATGGACATTCTTTCCTTATTAAGATTCCCCGTATGCAGCCAACTGTTTTCCCAGTATTTTTTTTATATGTTTTTGAATTACTTATGTTTAATTAGAATACCTAAACCCATATACATGCATGACAAGTTTCACCTAGTTTTGGAGGTACCATAACCATAACACTAGAGGCACTGGTGTTATGACTTCCCCACGGCGGAGTGATTGCTCGTGGCGTCCCTTCAGTTTTGGCCATATTATTATATTTATCATGTGGGGCGTATGGGTGCATCCTAGTTACATGTTTCAGTCAGGATTTCATGGTGAATGTGGTGTGTGCCTTGCATCCTTCACAAGGAGCTGATCCCTCCTACCCAAAACCAGTATATTAAATTAGAGGCAGCCCCTCTAATTTTCATGATGAGGTCACCCCTCCAAGTATTCATGCACGGTGGTATTTCATGACCTATATTGGCTAATGGTAAAATATGTTAAACAGTTTTGATAAGATAAATATAAGGCTTTTCAAACTATAAAACCAGTTTTATGAACATGATCCAGGTTTTCCAGGACTTATACATTTCCGCTGCTATTAAGTCTTTATTATGCTTAGTCATTCATACTATGTCTATATATGTGCACTGAGCGTTTTGCTCAGCCGTTACTTTCCTTTCCATGTCCCAAATCAGCAGGTACCCTAGGAAAGACTCGAGCATTTGGAGGACGTGTATAGGATGGAAGCTGCTAGAGACTTCTTTTCCTTTTTGCCTTTATATAATTACGATTGTTTAGTCTTTCATTCATTTCTTTTGCTTTATTATGTTTTGGGCTTATGTTTGGTAACCGATGTTTGATTCCGGTTATCCCTATGGTCATGTAATGTTTTAGACATTTATCCGTGTATGCTTTGATGACACGCCATAATTACGCGTGAATAACTTTGAAAAACGTGTAAAGTTAATGTGTTTAAAACATTTAGAACTATGAATTGTTAGATAGAAAGCCCAAACATATTAACTCCCAATCTTAACCGAAGATATTCACCTAATCGTGGCCCAAACAATCACCTAATCACCTAACCGATGATATACACCTAACGTGTAAAATTTATTTTAGAAAGCCCAAACAATCACCTAATCGTAGCAAAATACAAAAAACGTGGCAGATGCAAAAGACGTGTCCCAAAGCTGAAATATCTCCTTTGTTTCTCCGTCTTTCTTTTCTTTATATAAATTTCAAAAAAAGAACAAACCTAATCTCACTCTTGCCTCAATCATACCGCCTCTTTCTTATCTTTTTCCCACACCAAATCCCAAACTAAAATTTCCTTCACCAATCACCAGAATAATCAAATCTCCTTCACAATCACCAGAATAATCAGAATAATCTCCTTCACAATCTGCTTCGTGATAAGATCAAATCTGCTTCGTCTATCCCCGTCACCAAAATAATCAAATCGCAATCTCGTGTATAAGATCCATCTCTTGATAATTGGCCAAACAAAAAAATTAGACACGGCTACAACGACTTCAAGATCTTCAAATGAATGTCTCGAGTAGGTTTAATTGCAACTTGTTTTTGTTTTTGTGGGTGTGGGAGTCGAGGGTGGGTGTGGTGTGTTGGTTGAATGTATAAAAAAATGAGAGTGTTTTTGGATGTCTAGGTTGAGTGAGGGTTTTGTTGAACAGAGTGTTGTGGATTGATATTGTGTTCGTGGGTGGTGGTCTGTCGAGTCGAGATGTCGAGTGGTTCGAGTGTTGGGTCGAGTCTAGTGAGAGGAGTAAAGTCGTTTTGTGAATGGGTCTTTGAGTTTTTCAGTCGAGTGAGGGTTCAGAATGAGTGAGTGAGGTGTTGTGTTTTGTTTGTGTGTTCGAGTATGGGTTGAGTCTGTTGTGGTTGAGAGATGTTGGTTCCCGTTATGTTTGAATATTGTTCCCGTTATGTTTGACCGAGAGTCTGGTGAGAGGTGTTGGGGGGTCTTATCCGGATTAATAAAGTTCTAACCTTAGTCGGAATGCGATTTCGGTCCCTTATCCGGAATCAAGAAGTTCGCGATACTATCTGGAATAAAACTTATGGCTTATCCGGAATACTTATCCGGAATACAGTTCAATCTCTTATCCGGAATGATAAGTTCTGCTTATCCGGAATATGTGTCAGCCTTCTTATCCGGAATGATAAGTTCTGCTTATCCGGAATATGTCTCAGTCTTTTTATCCGGAATGACAAGTTTTGCTTATCCGGAATATGTCTCAGCCTTCTTATCCGGAATGCAAATTCTGACCACTTATCCAGAAAGCACGATCTAGCTTATCCGGAATAAAGTTTATGATCTCAACAAAACGTGACTGTTTGACACTCAAAATTGAAAACAGTTGAAAAGAAAAAGTTGACCAAAGTTTTAAAACAGACTGATAAAGACTCGTATCAGACCAAAGTTTGATGTTTATAAGATTGATAAGGCTGAAAAAGTTGACCAAAGTTTATAAGATTGATAGAAAAAAAATAAAGTTGATAAAAAAATATAAAAAAGAAACAAACTGATACTTTTGATAGAAAACTGATAAAAAATGATACTTTGAGATTTTTTGATGCCAGAAAACTGATATCCTAGATAGAGTTGATATGCCAATTTTCCCTTTAAAAATACTCAACCAAATAGATCAAAACTTTTACCACCAAATCAATAAAAAGATATACGAAAGAAGAAAAAAATTGTAAAAGAAGAAACTTTTACCACCAAATCAATAGATCAAAACACGCCAATCCGAAGAATCAACCAAATCTCTTGATACCAATTGTAGGTCCATATTTTATTAGGATTGAGCAAGTTATGATTTACCTATTGAATGAATGGAGAAGAAAGATGAACTAGAGAGAGAAAGGAGAGAAGAAGGAGAGGTAGAGAGAGAAAGTAAGTTTATTGAATGAGAAGTGTGAAAATACAAATGAGCAACCCCTCCTAACATGCTAGGAGGGGGTATATATAGCCCACCCTACATGTGGGCTATATGGGCTGTATTGGATCACGAGCCCATTACTTGAATATATCTTTGGAGTGACCGATCCTTTCTAAATACGTAAAAACGTATTTCCAACAGGATTAATGACCTAAAACCTTTATATTAAGAAAACTACATGGAATCATCAACTAGTTCTTTTTGGACAAGTATATAAATATTATTAGGACTTCATTAAGGTTATAAGATTATAGTAAGACGATGTACAGGTACCCTAATGCACAAGGTACAAGATTTCAATGCATGGCTTGTAAATTAGGTCAAAATGGATATTTTCACTCTTTAGATATGTTTACTAAGAATAACTTAATAAAACCAATGTAGGGACTTCATGAACACCTTGAGGACAATGTAGGATGTATAAGTTGAGTTCACATCAGTAGTTAGTTGATATATAATCACATTTACTAAGATTAAACCCTAGATCATTAAAAAACCTTAATCTACATAAGTATACTTCCCATTTTCACATCAAACCTTTGTTAAACTTCAAACCAAGGACCCAAATATCTTAAATGGAATGTCTAAATCCTAATTAAGCCGTAATAATTCACTAATCACTTTCCTAAGTCCTTAATCACCAAAAACACAAACTATAAGTTACAAGCCTTAGTTTTAAACTCGGTTTTACCTTTTCCCTCCGAAACTCATTTTAAACTCTTTCACTCCCATTCCAACTTTGAAAATCAGATATTTACACGTTCCTAGATATTTTGTAGTACCAAGAAAGTAGGTGCATAATCTACATGTGTGTTCCACATCTTCATTCTCATATATATCCATCTGAATCCATTTTTAGCCATAAACCAAGGATAGGAATGAAGCTAGTCTCTACAAACGTGTATAGATCTTAAATAGCATCCCTTATTCGGTAATCTATCCTTGTGATACGTCCTAAGCCTTTACTTGGAGCCTAAGGGTTGAAATACCTATAAATAGGGGCGAAATGCTTTCATTTCTACTTGTACCCTGTTTTCTCTTAACCTCCATTACCAATTTTGTTTCCACTTCTATATACGTCCTAGGACATATCCCAAGAATAGAAACCAGGTATAGAAGCTAGCCATTGAAGCTCTTGAAGCTTTGATAGCAAGATGTGCTCATAAGAATCCATTAGGAGCCATTTGGAGCATCCTAGGTAATCACTTTGTTAGCTATGCTTTGATCTTGTTATAATACTTTCTTAGAGTTGTTATAATTCCAAAATTACGTTATAAAGATAATCTAAAATAAATTAAGTCATTTCATCATTTTAAATGAAAGTTATAAGTTTAAGATGTCTTAAAACCCTAGTTTTGTAATCTACATGAAATAATAAGCAAAAACCCATTTCAAAAGCTATAATTCTGAAGAAATATTGTTATTATGATTATAAATGTTTTTATAAACTTAGTTTTCAAATCCTAGATCATTTGGATCATTTTTTATCTTGTTATGTAATTTTTACAAGTTCAGGAACTAAAACTGTCATTCTTGAAACTATATAACATTTTGCGCCAAAAGTATCATTTTGTGAAAGTAAAAGCTATAAGAATAAATGTTGGAAAGTTTCAGTCCCTAAGGTTAAATATTGAGGGTTTAAAATGCAAATACTAAAACTATACACTTAAGGGGTTAAAAGTGCAATTATACCAAAGTATAACCAAAAGGACTAATTTTGCCAATGTTGAAACTAAAGAAGATTAATCATAAATATGAGGAAGTAATGAAAGTATCATGTTATTAGGGAGATGTGTACAAAGATGTTTCATCTCGATATTACGTTCTTTTTTTTCTTAACGGTAAAATATATTAAGAAAAGGCCACAAAGGCAAAGTACAAAGCTAAAAAGCTTACAAAAATTAGATGGGACGCATCCCCAACTAAAAAGCTCTAGCAACAAAAATAATTGGCATGGACAAAACCCATACTCAATAGTAGTACAACTGTTAATGGCAATGGACAACACCCATGCTCATTACACATATATAACAAGCTAAGCAACTAAAAGAAGAACAAATAGCTACTTCCCAACACTAAATCTTGATCCCCATAGATAAGACCAAGCTCCTCCAATCCATGGCACTACTAATAAAATACTAGTTTTTTAGCTAAGATGAGGAAACCACTTCAGAATCCATGGTTGTTCTTGATTCAACCAAAAAGGGAAGAGACCAAAAAACAACCAATCCATCCCAATGGAAAACCCCACCCCAAACTAAAAAAACAAGCTAAGCAGGGAAAATAGACCTACTCAAAAAGGCCATCAGACCAAATGCAGAAATAAAAGAGAGGTGCCAGTGTAGCACATCACATTTATTGCCTCCTCAAAACTCCAAACTATGTAAAACCCAGTGGGAAACCATAGAATGGGGAAAGAGTACAACTAAACATGAATCCTCTCACGATGCCATAACCTATATATCTATCAGCTCGACAATAAACAGATACAAGTTGTTGTTAATGAGACCAAGTTGTGATTTGTATGATCAAGTTGTTTATCTGTGGATGAAATATATCTGATCATAGCTCGGATTCAATGGACATAAGGTTGCTTTCTAAATGATTTCAAAACCCGTGAGGGGGATACATGCTAAAACTGGAATGCAATTGCTTTTAAAACTATATGGTATGATTATTGACACTATGTTTACTACGGCTATTAAGTCCCTTTTTCATCGTGAACCGCTAATCATTTCTTGAAAATAAGCGCTAATATTGTGAATAGTACTATTTGGGGGTTGACCCCTATCTGGGCAAGTCGTGCTTGCTAGCAACTAAAGGTTCCTACCTAGGCTAAACATATACACTTTATTTTGGTTAACTCAGGAGTTCGACAAACTGCCTACATAAGGGCAATTTGTTGGTTTATGTATCTCAAGTAGCGTTGCATGAGCATAGTGCAGTATGATAACTGATTTTATGTGGGTGTATAACAACGTAGCTCGGAGAACATACTTGTATTCAAAACTGTTATTACAAAACTATGAATTCACTCAACTTTTGTGTTGATATTAAGCATATATCTCAGATGAATGGTGACTGATAGCATGGAGCAGCACAAGGATGGCATGAAGAGGCACAAGACTGAAATTACTCTAGATTTTGGGAACCTCATATTGTAAAACTCTGATTTTTCAATGAAATATAAAGAAAGTTGATTTCATCACTCTTTTGAGTTGCTTTCTATTATTATGACTTGTGTTCTATGAAATAATACCCCAGATCAATGTTCTGCTCCGTAAAGCTAAAATGGGGGTGTTACACTTAACTTCTTTTTAGGACTCCAAATTAGACCAATGGACGATGGTATTTTCGTTAATCAATCTAAGTACGTTAAACAAATGCTAAAGAAATTTGGATTAGAGGACTCTAGACCAATGAAGACCCCTATGGCCTCAGGTACTAAACTCACCGTAGATGATGATTGTTAGTCATTAGACAACTCCAAATATAGAGGTATGATTGGTAGTTTGTTGTACCTTACGGCAAGTCGACCGGATATCATGTTAAGTTTTTGCTTTTGTGCTTGCTTCCAAGAGGCTCACAAAACCTCTCACCTTGAAGCGGTTAAGTGTATCCCAATACATTAAGGGCACTATACATTTAGGATTATGGTATCCAAAAGGGACCGGCGTAGAAACCATAGTATACGCGGATTCGGTTCATGCGGGAGACTATGTGGACCGGAAAAGCACTAGTGGAGTTTGTACCTTCACGGGTTGTTGTTTAACTTCTTGGTTCTCTAAGAAACAAACCGCTCTTGCTATATCCACCATGGCAGCCGAGTATGTGAGTGTCGGTAGAGCTTGTCACCAAGCTATATGGATGAAGCAAGCGCTTGTTGATTACGGGATTTCACTTAATTATGTTCCCATCATGTGTGACAATAAGGGTGCAATAGAAATTAGCAAGAATCCCGTGCAACATTCTCAAACTCAGCACATAGAGATTCGCCACCATTTCTTTAGGGATAATGTTCAAAAGGGGAACATTTCGATTGAGAAGGTGCCGTCGGTAGAAAACTTAGCCGACATCTTCACTAAGCCACTCAAGAGGGAAGCTTTTAATTATTGCGTCTAGGTCTAGGTTTAATGGAACATATACCTTAATTGCGCATTTTATTAATCGAGTCTTTTCATTCTTTGAGTCATTGAGTATCTTAAACTCTTTTTGCAAAATTCCTCTTCTCTTTTTCAAAATTCTCAAAGTTCTTTCGAAAATGGTTGAGAAATGTTTTTACATTGTTAATTCAATCTAAAAATGTTTTTCATAGCTTCTTCCTATTGATGACGATCATAGATAATTCATATGTATGAGTCTCTCAAATATAGCAAGAACAAAATTGAACTATGGAGGATCATTGTGTCATGACTATCTGTCTAGATTGACACACCTCCAACATCAATTTTATTTTAAATTATGTATTTTGGTTAAAATCTTGTGTGTGTTGAGTTCTTGGGTGTTTTCTATGTCTATTATTGCTTTTTAGCATGTCTCTATGATAAGTTAGACTAGAAAATTAGGATTTGCTGAATTGGAAAATTCTCCTTATCAACCAAAACCAAGCCACTGTGGGCGGTTATCCAAATAACCCATGGATCCATATATATATGGAACCGCAAGTGGAGATAAGGAACCACAACCAGAGCCTTCATATTTCAAGTTTTCTGTTACTCCAAATTTGGTCCAACACTTTTTGGAATCTTTGTTTCAATCCTTTGACCACTCCAAAATTGTCTTGTGCTTTCTCTATTTAAACTTAAGCATTTTGCATCCTTTCTCAAATCAAAATGTCTTATTCACCAAATGAAAGCCTTGATTCTCCTCCATTTCCCCAATCTCTTTCAATCTAAATTCACCCAAGAACACTCAAAATCATATTTCTTCTTCTTCTAAGAATATTGATTGTGGAACATCTTCTCTTCCACCACTAGCCTTTTGTGTTCTTCCTCCCTCACATGATAATGTCATGCATCATGGGACATATTTCCATTGTTGTCAATATCAACATCTTGCTATGGCTCTATCTGTGAGGAGTTGAATTACATCAAAAGTCTCCTAGTGAAACATCCTCTCCACCATGACCATGAGATTATTACCAAGCTACCACCACCTTCTTCCGCCACCACCTTGTCTTTCATTTAAGCATGTGAATTGCTTATCTCCAAGAAATCTTATTCAAGCAATCTTAGAGTTCTAGTTTAACTAGGATTAGATTTATGCTTTTCTTTTGGCTTGTTTTATTTTTCATACATCTTTGTATGATTTATTTCCTTGTATCTTTATTCATGTTTTCTTATAACATGACTTATTATGGATCTTGGTTAACTTCTCTTTTCTTATCTTATTTATCTTATTGTGTGACCTTTGCTATATCTTGTTGGGTGTTTCTTCTCTTCTACTAACCCTTCTATGTAGCTTGTCACCATATCTCGATTCCTTGGTGCCCCAAGAAAGGGGGAGTAAGCACCAAGGGGGAGCACTTGCAAAGTCCGATTCTTTTCTTCTACAAAGACTTTTGCAACCATTTTGCTTCGACAAAGGGGGAGAGATGAAATAAACTCGTCTTCGAGAATCTTGTTTTTCATGTGATTGAGTTTATGTATTGTTGAAATAAAAAAGGGGGAGATTGTTAATGCAATGATGCCTAAAAACGTTTCTTGCATTTTCGGTCTCGCGTTGTTTTGATTACGACAATATATAAAAACCAGCATTTACAAAAATAGCGAAAAACGAAATCTTGAGTTCAAGTATTTTTCATTTCAACCATTATCACTTAAGGTATGAACAAACAAGTTTTCATCCTAATTAAGTGATAAAGGATTTAAGTTTTCTTAAAACTCGCCTTTTTTTAAATGTGACAAAGTTTTTTATTAAACTTTATTTTTAAGAAAATATTCTATTAAATTAAGTATTTGAATATTTGAAAATGGCATATTCCATATGGTTTAGGAATATCCCTTGGGGATAAATATTCCACCAAATGTGACTACCCCACTAAAAGACAAAAGGGAGCGGGGTCTAATCCCACGGTTCCTTAAATAGCTATGCGGCTCCTTATCAATAAGGAACCACGGGCACCTTTAAGGAACCGCGCCTAGAGATAGCCGTTGGAGCTTTGTCTTATAAATAGTGGACCATTCTCAGATTTTCTTCTCACCTCTTTGACACATATAATTTCATATTCAATCCTACTTCTTAAGTCATTAAAATCCTTGATTATTTAGTTGATTACTACTTCTTTAGAAGTGAAGTATATTGGTGTAGATTGGTCCTAGCTATGAATAGGGTTCTACTTATAGCTTAGAGTCAGAAATTGGTTAAGCGACGTGTATGGTTTCTCCACCTTAATGAGCTTGTTGATTAGTGGACTCTCGAGTAAGGAGTACTCGAGGAGTGGAGTAGGAACGAGGAGTGAGATTCATTACCGAACCACGATAAATCCATGGTGTTTGGTTTGATCTTTCTTTTCCGAATCTTTTAACATTCATTATTCTTCACTTGCATATACTTGTGATTATTAGTTTAGTTGCACTATCCTGTAAAACCTCTGATTTTACCTTTTTGACTTTGTCAATCTATGTACTCATCATTTCTGAAACCTATGTATTTCCACCTTGCATGATTATATGAAGCATTATTCTTCCATTTGATCATACTATCTTTTCATATTCATTTAAATATATATGAACCTTTAGTCTCTTTTGACTACTCTGGCAATTACCTGGCCACATTATAACCTAGGACATTGATACAAAAGGAAATTATTAAACAAGAAATCACTATATGAATTACAGTTAATTATATACTCACTTACATTCATACATATGGTTACACTCTTATATTATATAGTAAAACTATATCCGTTAAATACCTCCAAGGTACACTAAAATACATGTATACATCCCATATCATAACAAAACATAACCAAATAAGTCATACTTTGTCTATACTTACACTAAGGACACTATGAAAATTACATATTTACTATTTAGGGTACACTATCACACGCCATATACATATACATATACATACATACATACTTACTTGAATTACCTAACTTAAAAATCTACAAAATATACACTCCTATTACTTCCCTAGATATTTTGAATATCCTATCCCCCACATGGGCATATAAACCCACGGCTAGGAAGCTCTCACCAAAACTAAACAACAACATTCTCATACCAAATCATGTACTAGGATTGTGTAATTAAAACATCGGTACCATGTTGTCCCCTTGCCTCCTAGTATTCGACTAACTAGAAACCCCAAGAGCCAATGTATACACAACTAGCATTTATGTGTATGTACTATCCTCCTATACAAGTATACACTCCATACCATTTACAAACACAAAACCACCACCTTGTTTGATATAACTCACGGCTAGAATCCCATAAATGGCAAACCATACTAACGTATTGAACTAACATTTCATTTACTTCCCAAATCTTCCTAGAACATCTACACTTTCATCTCGCATGTCATTAAATTGGGTCAATGGCAAGCAACAAGGGAGAAGCATAGGTGACGGCACACTCTTATTAACTAGGACCTTCATATTGTTTTCCTTAGTGAATTTGAGGTTCACTTGATAGTCCTATTACTATCATCTTGCTATTTAACCAAGTAAGTACCATAACTTCCTCTTATCATTCATTTTTACTCTTCTTTTAAAGCATACACTTATAAACCAACTTGAACACTTACATTTATGCATCACCATGAACCTATTGATGAATGAACATGACTTATGAACTTGTACTAAAACGTGGGGTCACATAAACAAGAACACAGGCCACGAATTGATTTTTCTATCATGTGAACATATATAAATTTCATTTAGACATGTTTATAAGCCTTGTACATAGCTTGTAAACGGATTAAAAATAAGAGTAGCCTAACCAAATATTAAGCCGAGACTATTCAAGCTATTAGGGAGTTACTAAAATTTTCTTTAGACTTATATGAATTAACTAGACCTTGTGAACACTTGCTAGACTCAAACTTCCGTTGGTGGACTTGTAGAATGATACTAGAATGGACCTAGAAGTCCATGTAGCCATATCAGGCCTAGTAAGCCTGATAGAATATAGTCTAGACCCATAAGAATCCCATTACGCCCATACAAGCTTGATAAGCCCAAAGCCATAAGCCTTATACCTTGTTGGACTTAAAAGAAACTCTATGCCCAATGAAAATACCCATAGCCCATTAAAAACAATTAGAGTAGTTTTGGGCCGTGTAGAGCCCATTAAGCATTAGCCGAGCCCATAAGCTCTTTTTAGGTTATCTAGTAAGCTAACGTGACTTTTCCCAAACATATGTAAACTTTTGTGACATTAAAATATGATACATAAAAGTACGGGTAAAAGTGTGAGTTTATA
This sequence comes from Glebionis coronaria, assembly GCA_025667525.1. Lineage (NCBI taxonomy): Eukaryota > Viridiplantae > Streptophyta > Magnoliopsida > Asterales > Asteraceae > Glebionis > Glebionis coronaria. The sequence goes on from CM046882.1 coordinate 181,621,515, forward strand.
GAACACAAGGATTAAAACCGTGACATCTTAAACATATAACATCAAAAACATAAACCACAAGGGCCAAAATAGTATTTAACCGAAACCTTAAGGACCATTTAATCCTATTCGAAACATAAAAAAACCCTAGGGACCATTCTTACAATTAACCGAATGTTAATACATGTTTTTACAACCCTAAGGGCTAAATGTGTAAATAGCCGAAAGATAAACAAGCCCTTGGGGCTGTTTTCGTAACTTAACATAAGTTCTAAACCCTAATTAAACTCGAAGGACCAGTTTTGTCAATTCTTGGAAGTTAAACGAGCCCTAGAGGCTATTGTTGCCATTTACCGAAACTTGTATAATCCCTAGGGGTCTAAGGTGTAAATACCGCGGATTATAAACCAAAAATAATATGGAGGGACTTGTTTTGCCATTTCATGAAACCTATACAAGCCCTAAAACCTTATATTATTTATTAGGTTGAAACTATAAGTAAACCCTAATTTTTGGAAGGACTAGAACTGTTATTTCACTAAACTTATACCCTACGGATTATTTGGCATTTTATAGGAACTTCAAGGATTTTAAGTTAATTTAAATGTAGTGTTTGACATTTTATAAAAATATTTTATATAAATTATATACATATTAAAAAAATTATATAAGTAAACATATTAAGCATATGTATATATATATATATATATATATATATATATATATATATATATATATATATATATATATATATATATATATATATATATATATATATATATATATATATATATATATATATATATATATATATATATATATATATATATATATATATATATATATATATATATATATATATATATATATATATATATATATATATATATATATATATATATATATATATATATATATATATATATATATATATATATATATATATATATATATATATATATATATATATATATATATATATATATAAATATATATATATATATATATATATATATATATATATATATATATATATATATATATATATATATATATATATATATATATATATATATATATATATATATATATATATATATATATATATATATATATATATATATATATATATATATATATATATATTAAGCACAATCTGGTAGGACTAATACTGAAAAATGGGAAATTTGATTTATTAAACATATATATTATTTATCATCCTTCTAAATACCTAAAAATCATTTTATATAAGTTATATAAATTAAATACAATTAATTTACTAAAGTAAAAGTACAAGAATAGTAAGCAAAGTACTATTTGTTGGGTCAAAAGTTGATGAGTCAAACACTATGGAAACAAGAAAGACCAAATAGGACATTATCACTGCTAGAATTCCCACTGCTGAGATCCCCCTGCTGGAGTTCCCCCTGCTGGAGTACTATCCCCTGCTAGAGCAAGTTCCCCCTGCTGGAGTACTTGCCCCTGCTAGTGTACTTCCCATTGCTAGTGATAAGTATGAAGATTTGGTCAACACAGGATAAGAATGAATAAGTCAGTTTTGATTTAGTCATTATTACTTTATTTAGTTTCCATGTATCCCTGGGTTCCTTGAGTTATAAAAGGAACTACCAGGCATAGGTTTTATTGACTACTTCTAACATACAAAATGTAACCTACTGCTTGTTTGATCTCTAGGTGTGGGATTCAATGTACACACACCTAGAGTAGTTTGTGTTAATCACATAATACAAACTCTGTTGGGAATTGTTCATCTTGTTAAACATCTTGTTCATGTTAATTGTATTATTCCGCTGTGTTCATCACATATACAATTGACAACCTAGATAAAACGGTTTTTACTGTTTGAGTCTAACGATCTTGGATTCAACATGTGGTATCAGAGCGGGTGGCTCGATATCTAGGTGAATCAAGGTGTTTTTCGTGTTCTTGTTGCTGTGAAGATGATTTAGGGTTTATTGAGAGGGTTAATTCCTCAAACCCCTAAAAATATTGGTGAATCATTGAAGCTGTCAAGGGAATGCTATATTTGTTATGTCACGAATCAATAACTCATTATTTTTTTTGGTTTCGTCGGCATTTAATGTTATATGAATTTGTTCGTATATGATGGTATCGGACTGGTGCGTTTAGGGACTGGTGCGTTTGGGGGCTGATCTTGTGGGACATCGACAAATGAAATATCCACTTATTGGTTTGTATTCAAAACAAACATTAAGATTTGGTATTCCCAAGATAATGAATAAATGGGCCGTACATTTATATTGCATTTGATTTCAGCAGATTACAAAGCGTCCAAGAAAAAGACAAGAGACATGTCGTGTGATTTAATGAAGAGCTGCGGTTGCTTTTTGTTTAATCACAAAATGACAAAGTTGAATACAAAACGTGAAAGTGACGTTTTGTGTTTGTCTATATAATGGTTGTAGCATATTACTGTCCCACTTGGTATATTAATCATGAGAATGGGTGGGTATAGTAGTACTACGCATGTAAGATTAAGGGTAGTTGTGTGGACATCACGTGTAACAGCAGCAAATTCTTTGGGCTTGTGTTGCTTAGTGGGGCCAGGCAAGACTGAAACTATACTCTTATTACTTATGAGTAAGACAAACCATGGTTCGACGACAAAAGGTTTGAATTTACAGGGACTGGATACAACAGATACAAGAGCACAGGTATATTTTCACAGTAAGGTATATTTTTAATAGTCTTTGTTTTTATTTATTACCTGTTATAAATTCATTCCCACTTTGAGTGGGTTTGGCACAGTTAATAACAAAAACAGGGGCATTAAAAGTTCCCCCTGCTTGTGAAAATGTTCCCCCTGCTTTCATTAAAAGTTCCCCCTGCTACGACCCCCTGCCTTCAACAGTTCCCCCTGCTTTCATTAATAGATTCCCACTGTTTTTGAAAGTTCCCCCTGCTGTCAGATATGAGTTTTGGGACAGCAAGGTTTTGGAGATTGGTATATTCACAGCAACTGGTTTAAAGGTATAAAGGCTTCATTTTAATTTTATTGATTACGAAGAAAAGTTTTTATCATTTATTTGAAGATGAAGGAGATTTTCGCGGGTATGGGTTTTATGCTTACACGCTTAGTGACAAAGTGATACAAGATCTAGGAATATGTGATTTTTCTTATGGTACTCTATGCACATATTTTCTATCACTTGAAGGAGTTACATTATCGTGCTCAGTGTCTCATTTTCATGAGGATTTTGTATATGGAAAGCATTTTGTCACATGGTTAGTGCAAGATATAGAATGCAAGTTCGGGTTATTCTTCTTTATCATCAAGTAAGTTATAATCAGTTTTCTTCATATGTAATCATTACATAAAGCCTACAGAATTGAAGATTCATCAATGACTAGCATACTTTAAGGGGAAGCTTATTTGATAAAGTGTTAGTCATTCATACATGACATCAAGGTGAAGATTTTTGCTATTACGCATTGGTATTACTACAACTAATGAGAGTATCTACTGCTCAAAATCATTTTTTATTAGGAGCTAAGACCTATGTGCTTCATGGAGGGCATTTTGAAAAGTAGAATACTTGGGTTTGATGTATGATATTGGTTAGTAGTAGTCCAAAATCAAGGTTGTTCACATAGAAGACCCCTATTTGATCATGTCAAAAAGGGGAAGTTGTCTACAAGAATGTTCAGCCTGTTGATCTTTGATGTTGTATGTTTAAGGGGAAGTGTTTTGACATCATCAACTAGGGGAAGATTGTTGGGTCAAAAGTTGATGAGTCAAACACTATGGAAACAAGAAAGACCAAATAGGACATTATCACTGCTAGAATTCCCACTGCTGAGATCCCCCTGCTGGAGTTCCCCCTGCTGGAGTACTATCCCCTGCTAGAGCAAGTTCCCCCTGCTGGAGTACTTGCCCCTGCTAGTGTACTTCCCATTGCTAGTGATAAGTATGAAGATTTGGTCAACACAGGATAAGAATGAATAAATCAGTTTTGATTTAGTCATTATTACTTTATTTAGTTTCCATGTATCCCTGGGTTCCTTGAGTTATAAAAGGAACTACCAGGCATAGGTTTTATTGACTACTTCTAACATACAAAATGTAACCTACTGCTTGTTTGATCTCTAGGTGTGGGATTCAATGTACACACACCTAGAGTAGTTTGTGTTAATCACATAATACAAACTCTTTTGGGAATTGTTCATCTTGTTAAACATCTTGTTCATGTTAATTGTATTATTCCGCTGTGTTCATCACATATACAATTGACAACCTAGATAAAACGGTTTTTACTGTTTGAGTCTAACGATCTTGGATTCAACACTATTTACTTAAACTATACTACTAGCCACATATTAAGTACTATTAATACTTGTATAACGGTTACTTAAAATACAGTAATTTTAATAGACTGCTTAAAACCAGTATAAGCATGCACATGTATTATTCAAAGATTTTCATGCATTATTATATGCATTTACTGAGACTGTACAATTACTTAGGTAGTTTACTGTAGCGTGGATACCTTTTCGGATTTCTAGCGTGGACACCTTGTCGGATTTCTAGTGATATCTACCTGACTCTACTACTGAGGTGAGTTCATGGCCCTATACTATATATTGAAAAACTTTTAAATCTTTCATGGGTGAGGAAACATGTAACATATTTTATGGACGTAAACTGATCTATGATAAACTGTGATTACATTTGGCTCTTGTAGAATGCCTCATGACTCGTGAACTGAAACTGTTAATTGTATAGGCTGAATGTTATAAATAGATCTATTTGGGACTGATCATCCCCATCTGGGTGAGTAGAGCTCACTGTGCCTGGGCCAGGACAACAGATGTGTATCATGTTGGAACATTGTTATAGGTGCATTATATTTATTATTATGCGAATGGTCCTCATTTGTTGAGGGCGTAACGAGTCTAAGGGACAGTTTCAGGCAACAGGAAATGTAATTACCTTTAAGTGTTGATGCTATGTGCATTATTACTTCAGTGAATGTTTTACTGTCCAGACTTAATTTATTAAACCTATGAATTCACAACCTTTATGTTGACTCTCAAAGCATGTTTTTCTCAAGAAACTAAACCAGGTACTTGATGTGTGCATGGATTCAAGCATCATGATAGGCAGCATTTATAAAGCTCATCTGGGGTTTTATAAACTTGGGAATAAACAATCTGATGATTTATGTTAAGACAATTTTTAAGACATCGTACTAAGGTTCATGTAATATTAGTTTGATAATCTTTTATTTGTTGCTCTACATATTATCTGCTATTGATCCACCTACGTGACACCTAAATATAATTTCTGCTGCATTTCACCAATTGTGGGGCGTCACAGAATGGCATCAGAGAGATAGTTATAGAGAACCTGATCAAAAATTTAATAAAAAATTAAAAGTGAATTTTTTTAAACTGGACTATAACTGAATAAGAATCTTTTGGGATTTTCGGGACTAGAATAGCTAAGCATATAGAATGTAGAGCATGCATTCATTATGTGGAATAATTGTGTATTGATTATTAACATCCGGTTGATTAATCTTATAAGTATTAACGTAACCTTTAACTTGCGATGTTAAATGGCACTTGTTGTCTAAATTACAACTATGATTTCTAAAACTTTTAAATTTGAGTAAGCATTTACTTACGACAATTTAACATGATATTATTTTTAGATTCACCATGACTTCACCGATTGCATCTCCTACTGCCCTATCACCGGCTTATGTGTTACAGAGGTTGCCTTCAGACACTGAGTCTGAGGACAACCAGTTTGACGGAGTCATCCCGATTGCTGATTCTCCACCTACTGCACTTGCTTCCCCAACTGGGGAAGAAGACCTGATGACTCATACCTTGCCACCTTTTCCACCGACTTCATGTTTACAGGGCTATGCTACCGGGTCTCTACCCCCTCGTAAAAGGAGGTAGGATGCTACCCCTGACTCCACTTTCGAGATCGAGGAGGGCTCCGGGGCAGGACGTGCTAGGGTAGACCCCTTCAAGGCCCAGATTGACGCCATGGCTGCACGCCAGGCACAGGACATGGAAGATGTCCGCACCTTGCTAGTAGCCGAACAGGCCAGACGTTCTATTATGCAGGAGTATATGGACTCTCTTTCATGGATGGCTAGGGAAGAGGCTCATGTCGCGCGGGGGAAGTGGGCTACGGTCTACGACACCCTACAGTGGCTGATAGAGGAGAATGATTTTCTCTACCAGCGTGCGTTTACCTTATAGGGTCAGCAATACTAGACCCATACCTCTCTCTTGACCTTGGAGCAGACTTTCTCAATGTTCTTCGACCTAGCAGAGGTACGCCACCAGGGTTTAATCTCAGAGACAACCTATCTGAGAGGAGCAGACGATACCTACCGGACTCACATGATTCAGGCACTTCGGCTCCTTAAGGAGACCCGAGTCGCCATGATGACTATGCAGGATTCCATGCACGCACCTGTAGTTCCAGCTGCACCAGTTGCACCGGCCAGTTCTGAGGGATCAGTTAGGCATGTGTAGATTAGATATGCTAGATCTTTTGTACATCATGATAAGCTTTTGGGTTGCATCCCAGCTATCATGATATATGACTTCATGTACTTTTATTTCCTTTCCATCTTTTGTATCCTACCTTATCATTGAACTCTCCTAGATAGGTGTCTGTATATGTAGTACTTTAGACTATGTGTACCACTATCCCAGACAAGTGTGCTACGCTTCTGTCTTGGATTGGTTGTGCATCATCTTATGGTTGTTTTCTTTTAGAAATGATATGTACTCATTATCCTTGTTATATTATGTGTTGTATAATATTATGAACTCTTGAAAGGTTATCCAATTTGTTGTGGATTCTATGCATGAACTTTCCTATGCAACTAATATAGAACTGTACTAACACAAAAACTAATGATTTCATTTTTGTGTATGACTATAGAAAAACGGAAATCACTAGAACGAACCCCAACAATGCCAATGTTACCCAAAATGTCACTACCACGCAACTAAGGGAACTGATTGAACATGGCATCGCAACTGCTATGGCCTCTAGAGATGCTAGCATGCACATGGACGATAGCCAAAACTTTAATTTTCGTAGAGATAACCGTACCACCAGGGGTTGCTCTTATCCCGACTTTCTAAAGTGTAAGCCTTTTTTCTAAAAAGGCAGAGAAGGTGTAGTGGAGCTGCTGAAGTGGTTTGAGAGGTTGGAGACTGTGTTCCGTATCAGCGATTGTGCGGATGATAACAAACTCAAATTCGCCACCTGCAAGTTGCTTGAAAGTGCTCTTACCTGGTGGAACTCCGTAGTTTCTACCCTTGGACACGATGTTGCATATGCATTCAACTGGACCGGATTGGAAGAAAAGATGACAGAAAAATATTGTCCAAAGAGGTGAGATGAAGAAGCTAGAAGTGGAACCATGGGATCTCAGACGCAAAGGCAATGACATTGTGTTGTACAACCAGAGATTTCAAGAGTTGACCCTGATGTGTACCAGGATGTGCCCCAATAAGGAAGAAAAGATTGAGAAGTATATTGGTGGACTCCCAGACTCTATCCATGACAGCGTACTCGCATCTCGACCCACTACGGTCGAAAGTGCCATTGAGTTCGCTACTGAGTTGATAAACAAACTAGTTTGTACCATGTCAGAAAGGCAAGTTGAGAATAAGCGGAAGGCAGATGAGAGTTTCCGCATTCAGCAACAGCAGCCTCCTAGAAGGAAAAATGCTGGACAGGTTTACAATGCTACCACCACAGGAGCTAAGCCATATGTGGGTACCAAACCCTTGTTCTCAAAGTGCCACTATCATCATGCTTTTGGTAGCCCTTGTCAAAAATGCCACAACTGTGGATAGATTGGTAATTTTTACCTAGCTTGCCAAGTCAATGCTGTCACCCATAACCGACCCAAAAACAACAGTGGTAACAACAGGGGCGAATAAAATGCCCGTGGGAACGGGAATGAACAGGCGGGAAACCATAATATCGTCAGAGGAAATGGAAATGACAGAAGAAAGGAGTTGTGTGCTATGAATGTGGAGCACCAGGAAATGTGAGACCAGGTTGTCTGAAGTTAGCAAACAAGAGTAAGATTGATGGAGGAGCTCCATCAAGGGTGTACGTTGTGGGAAATGAGAAGGCCAATCCGGACTCCAATGTTGTCACTGGTACGTTTCTACTAAACAATCGTTATGCATCCGTTTTATTTGATACTAGGGCAGATAGAAGTTTTATATCCACTGAATTTAGTGGTATGTCCCATCTGCTCTAAACCACCGCTACTCCGTATAATTAGCTGACGGTAAGACTGTAGAAGACAATACCATCAATATAGGTTGTACCTAAAATCTTTCTAAGCATCCCTTCAACATTGATCTATGATTGTGGTAAAACACGACTCTTGTTTAGGAAAACAAAAGAACGTATATGAGCGGTAAGTATCGAGTGATGATTTTAGGAAAAATCAACACTAATGACCCAATCACTTAAAAGAGAGAAAGTTCGTTTCCCAAGGAGGTATATGTGTGTGAATTAACTTGTAATTATTTGAGATTAATATTGAGAAGAATGGGGATGAGAGGATGAAAAGACGGATATGCTAAAATTAAACTACGACGTAAAAGACGTAAACGTAAAGTCGTGAAAAATTACCCAAATTAAAAAATTTTATACTAAGACCAAAAACAAAATTAATAATTAAAAAGACTAAAAAGAAGTCTAAAATAATATAAATAAAGA